>PUFA01000089.1:4070625-5427500 GCA_003508835.1 Eonycteris spelaea
ATTCTAGCAAATTGAGTCTAGCAATATATAAAAGGATAATAAATACATTTTGACCCAAAATTGTTTATACCAAGAATATAAGGGCGACATCTGAAAATGAATTGATATGAATCACAGTATCAATAAAATAAAGGAGGAAAAAAACACATGATCACATTAAAAGATGAAGAAAAAACACTTGGAAAAAACAAAAACTCAGAAAACTGGGAACAGAAGAAAATTTTCTCAATCTTAAAAGGTCATCTATGAAAACTCATAGATAACATAATATTCAGTGGTGAAGGACTGAATAATTCCTACTTAAAAAGGTGAAACAAGACAAGGATGCACATTATCATCACTTCTATTCAACACTGTATTAAACGTTTTAGCCAGGGTTATGGCAAGAAAAAAAAATGGTTAAGAATTCAGTTCAGAAAGAAAAAAGGTAAATTTATATTAGTAACAACATGACCATGTATCGAAAAATCTTAAGCAAACCACAAAAGAGGATCCTAATGAATAAGTAAATTTATAAAAGTTCTAGGATAAATTGTCAATATAAAATTAATTATATTTCTATATACTATTAATGAGTAATTAGAAAATGACATAAAAATTAATTTACAATTAGAACTAAAAAAAAAAGTGTGAGGAGAAAGAAAGATGGCTGTAGTCAGGCTTCCTCCCAACACCCTCAGCAACTTCCCAGTGGAAGTGAATCAGCAGTTCTCTCCTTATGTAACTATGTGCCCAGTGCACAAGTGTGCCACTTCTCTGGCAGTGTGCCACTATTGTTTAACCTATATATAAAAAGACACAGCTGCCCTGCCAGGCTGGCTGTGCACTTACTGGAATGAATAACTATTTAGCTGTTGCCTACAGCTCCCTGCATTTTCTTCCAACTGTGTGAGCCTTGTATCCCTTACCTTGGAACCTCGAATCTGCAGCAACACACTTGGTGTAGTCATTGGCAGGATTCCCAGGTAAAGGAGCCGTCTGCCCCACCAGAGGATGAGAGGGACGTGTGGCCCTTACAGAGCATTGATATTCTCTGGTGGCAGTATTAATGATTTAGACTCCACCTGAGCCTTGGGAGGCAGTTGATGGGTCCCCAGTGAGTACTGAGAAGGCACTCCACTCCCTGGAGGAGCAGCTGTCATGAAAAGCATGGGCTAAAGCCAGTTGAGTGGGATGGGTGCTTTTAATGGCTTTGAAGCAGAACATGGATGAAGCTCTAGCAGAGGCCGTCCAGGTATAGAAATTTTGGCAAAAGGCAGGTGCCTTGGATGCAATGGTTCAACAACTGGAAGCCGAGCTCCGGAAAGGTTCACCCTCAGAGTCACCTCAGAGGTAGGGGAAGACACCCCAAAAGAAGTCCACACACAAACATGGCCCATAATACATCGAAAGGTAAAGCATCAACAACCCCTGGGTCTGGGTGGGATACAAGCTGACGGCCCCACAGTAACAGAATTCACCACATATACCCCATTTACAGTTGCAAAATTGGGGATTTGGGGAAACAGTGTCGCCAGCAACCTGGTGAAACATTGCCAGCCTTGTTGCTGTGCCTTTGGGACGAGAGGCCCGACAGTATTTCATGCTCCCTTGACAAGAAATTGTCAAGGGAGAAATTGGCATCCATAACCATACAGCCCTCGTTATGTCAATTTCTACAGCATAGTCACCACTTGGCTCAAGAAAAGGGGAACCATACCTGATGGAATGGCTTACTGCTGCTATGCAGACAGTTTGGAATGAAGCCAGAGAACTCCCAGACCATGTAAGTAAATGGCAAACGTATGCTGATCTAGTGCAGATATTCGTGAACTGGGCATGCAACAGACTGTGTTTAATTTAAATATGCAGGGACCAGATGATGAACAGTTTATGACTGGCATGCGGGACCTAGTATTAGGTACCATCCTGTCCTCTGCTTTTGGCTCGTTGGTTGCTACTCTGGCTCTCTACACAGGGAAACGTATACATGAAGTGATTATAGCAATGACTGCTCTGGGATATGTAGAGGGGAGAGGCCATGAAGCAGGGACAGAAGTGTCTGGGCGGTAACGTCCAGATCCCTTAGGGCCGAGAAGAAAAAGAAAGGCCTTGGGTAGGTGACCTGAACCCAAATGTGGACTGGTTTGCTAGCTGCAGGAGCCGACCAAGACAAGATAGACTGCCAGCCTAAAACAGTGTTGCTAGAGTCATGGAGGCATTTGAAACCTGAGCAGCAATTCAGGTGTGGGCAGAAACCTCCCACTGAAAGAGCTAAGCCTGTGGCCTTGAAGAACTTTTTGAAACCCTGGGGCACTCTATTGACCCTATATGATTAGGGGGAAGGCTGAAGTGCCGTTTTGGGAGAATAGGTGGGAACCAAAGGCTGCACATGGAATTGGCAATTAGTCCCCATGCAATGTGCAAAGAGTCCTAGCACTGGTGGATATCAGGACACACTGCAGTCTTATCTGTGGAAATCCAGAGAGATTCCCTGGACCAGCCACCTATATAGATGGCTATGGGGGTAAGGCTATTGAGACCAAGACAGTGACTTTGCCTCTTGGAATGGGACGTTTGCCTCCATGTTTGTACAAAGTGTACATGTCTCCGGTGCTTGAGTATATCCTAGGGGTGGGTGTGTTGCAAGGACTCAATCTGCAGACCTCTGCTGGTGAATTCCATCTCTGAGTCTAGGTGGCGAAGACTATACTGTGGGGAACATAATCATCACTGGCCACAGAAAGTGCCAGAACCAAGGTGCATTGTCAATGTTAAGCAATATCGCTGTAGCCTGGCTTAATCGAATGACGTGATGAAAATCGGGGCTATGGTTCAGGATATTGAGAAAAGCTCAAATTGTGCACCTGACCCATAGTCCTTACAATGCCTTTGTTTGATGGCTCGTGGAGGATGACTGTGGACTATCGGGAATTTAATAAAGTGATTTCCCCGCATGCAGGGGTACCGTCCCTTCATCATCTAATAGATCAACTAGTTATGAGACTGGGAACATGTCATTATGTCTTGGATTTGGCTAACACTTTTTTATCCATAGATAGCTCCTGAAAGTCAAGACCAATTTGCCTTCACGTGAGAAGGAAGACAATGGCCTTTTGTGGTATTCCCCCAAGGCTACCTAATAGCGCAACCATTTGCCATAGGTTGGTGGCCCAGGATCTGGCAACCTGGACCCAACTGGCAATGATGGAATTCTTTCTTAATTTAATGATGTCATGTTAACCTCCACAGATCTAGAACAAGTGGTGCCAGCGCTGTTGCAGCACCTGAAAAAGTGGCTGGACAGTAAATGCAGCCATGTTTCAGAGACCTGTTTTATCTGACAGATTCTTGGGTGTTGTTTGATCAAGTAAGAAGAAAGTTATCCCTGATGCTATAATTAAGATGCAAATGTATCCATGACCCACTACAGTTAAAGAATTGCAGAGTTATGTGGGCCTTTTGGGACACTGGAGAGTGTTTGTGCCTCACTTAGTACAGCTGGCACAGCCGTTGTATGACCTGATCACAAAGGGAGCTAGGGAGCTACTTGGGACTAAGATGAAACAGTAGAGAAGGTGTTTACTGCCACCAAGCAGGAGGTGCAACAAGCCCAATCCCTATAGGTAATGGATCCAGGTAAACCCTTTGAATTGCATGTGCATTGTAACAGCAGAAGGATAAAGCTGGGCCTATGGCAATGTTCAGAACAAACTAGAACCCCCAGTGGGTTTTTGGTCCCAACTATGGAAAGGCACAGAGAGCCTGTACTCCCTAATTGTGAAGCAATTAGCTACTATATATGCAGCCTTGCAGGCTTCTGAGGCAGTGACTGGCATGGCCAAAGTGTAGGAGTGTACCACTTACCCTACATAAGGTTGATTATGCACATGAATACAGGCCCCCAAAACAGGGGTGGCTCAAACCTCTACCCTGTGAAATGGGGTACCTATCTGGAACAATGAGGTGCCATAGCTGCTAGCCCTCTGGCCATGGAATTACAGATGGTTTTAGGCCCAGTCGAGTTTATCATTGACAATATACTGAATGTTGCAGTTCCTACAAATTTAGAAATGCCCCCCTACAAAGAAGGGAAGCTGCCCATAACTGCTGATGTGTAGTACACAGATAGGTCCAGAAAGGTTCAGGGAGCTAAGAAGGTAGCTATAGGGGTGCAATTAATTACTGACCACGTTTAGTATGATACAGGTACAGGACAAATGAGCCAATGGGCTGAACTTCAGGCTGTATGAATGGTTACAGCCCAAGAAGATGGCCCCTTGACTATTTGTACTGACAGTTGGGCAGTGTTCAAAGGCTTAACATTATGGTTGCCTGTGTGGAAATGGCAACACTGACAGGTGGGCCATAGGTTCTTATTGGAATAAGCCATGTGGCAAGACCTATGGAAGACAGGACAAGGGAAGGACGTAACTGTGCATCATGTTACAGGTCATGTCCCCTTGGTGAGGCAGATGCACTTTTGTGTGTGCAAAGACTTGAAAAGGCTCTTGCCACTGAAGTGGGAAGATGTCAGAGATGCCTCTGCCAAATGTCCAGTGTGCAGACAAGATACGCCGCATCCTCACCACATGAAGCGGGAGCATGTGCAAGTACCAAAGGGCAGGGGCACATGGCAGACAGATTACACAGGACCTCTTTCAAAAGCTCAAAGGGCAGCTTATACCCTTACAGCAGTAGACACGACCACTGAGTTACCATTTGCATGGCTCTGTGCAGCCACAGACCAAAAACATACTGTCCAAGCTCTCAAACACTTATATACATCTTATGGTAAGCTGTTAGTAGTAGAAAGTACCAAGGGACTCATTTTACCAGGCATGAGGTCCAAACATGGGCCAAGCAAATGGACATTCAATGGAAATGGTGTGCTCATATAATCCCAGGCAGCAGGCATGATTGAGTGGTACAACAGGCTGTTGAAACAATGCCTATGAGTAACCGTCAATCCCCCAGGACTGCAAGGTTTGATATCCTGCCTGTGGGACATGTTGCAGGTCCTGAATGAGCAAACTCGAGCTGGAGGTCCCTCCCTGGTAGAGCTGCTATTACATAGGGCCATGGCCCTAATTCAATTACAAGTGACTGCTACTGAAATTTCGTTGAAACCTGGTCATGGACTCAATGGTAACCTGCCCCTACTTGTCTGAAAAGGGGAGAAACAGTGCATTGGACTTGGCCATGAAAGATAAAGTCTCCACATAGCCCCACGGGGCAAGCAGATAGAGGTAAACTTGCAGGTCATTCCTTGGGTAACAACTGACTGGCCACCACAAATAACTGTGAGATATTCACAGGAGATGGATGAAGAAGAATATAGCATCCTAAGGGGAACCTTTGTGTTGTCACTGGGGTCTACCATGAGTTCTCCCATATTGTGTCATAATGACATGGCAGGATCAATGCCGCAAGGGAACTGCCCTGGCATATAAATGCAGCTGATGTCACAGCATGGGATCAGCTGACCCACTGGGGACGCCAGTCACCCGACTATACTGTCATACATACTAGAGTGGATGCACAAAGAAGGACTCAGCATGGACCAGATAAACCCTTTCTGGAGCACTCAGTACACAATGGATGGTCATGGCTGACTAGTGAAGGTGGGGAGGTGAATAGGAATATGCCCCATTGTCCTGAAAGAAACAGGGGGTCCCAACTGTGCGGGTGAGTGCCATGTTCCCTATGCCAAAATATAACTACTATCTCATCCACCACACAGTGATGGATAGGAAAAAGGTATACTGGCACCCACCCAACTATGATTTTGCCCCCAGGAAGCCTTTGAGTATGTGGGACCCATGGATGGCCCTATATTCCCTTGAATTGGAAAGGCCACTGTACTTGGGGATGACCATATTTACTAGCAACTGTATGGTAGATATTCCCATGGTACCCCACAAATTTGGACACATATTTTTTACAACAGGACCGTACTATATGGACCCATAATAATATTACCCCTTAGCCATCTTTCTTCCTGTGACAGCTTTGGCAAAACATACTACTTGAGCCTTGAATTATAGTCATAAAACCTTTGGTCTAGTAACTGATGAAGTAGATCAAATTTAAAAAGTAATATTGCAAAATCGTATGGCTTTGGATATTTTAACGCCACCCAAGGAGGCATTTGTGCTGTTCTCCACAATGAATGTTGTATCTATATCACGGACCACCAGCACATCTCACAAGCCTTGGCCAGTCTCTCCCAAGAAATATAGGAAGTCCAGCAGCTCACTGGTGATCCTCTGCAGCAGTGGTGAGCAAGCCTAATGTCCACTAGGTGCTGGGTCTTAGCTCTCTTTGGAGGTGAAGCTTGCCTCCTTGTTCCTTGTATTGTTGTTGTAGCTTATGGGTACAGAGCTCTGCCCTCCTGCAGCAATCACTTGCCAAGTGTGAGGACAAAGAAAGATGGCTATAGTCAGGCTCCCTCCCAACTTGGAAGTGGAAGTGAGTCAGCATTTCTCCCCTTATGTAACCATGTGTCTGGTACGCATGTGCAGGCTTCTATAATCTGGCAGGGTGCCACTATTGTTTAACCTGTGTATAAAAAGATGCTGCAACCTTGCTTGGCTGGCTGTGCCCTTACTAGAATAAAGAGCTATGTTGCAGTTGCCCATGGCTCCCTGCATTTTCTTCCAACTGCCCAAGCTTTGTATCCTTTACCTTAGTACCTAGAATTTGCAGCAACACAAATAGTTATGGATAAATTTAATGAAAAGTGTACAAAAGTTTATACTAAAAACTTAAAAAAAAATCCGAGGCAATTTAAAGAAGTCTTAAATAAATGGACATGCAATGTAAATAGCTTTAAAAACTTAAATATTGTTTATATCACATTTTTTCCCAAATCAGTCTATAAATTCAAAATAATCCCAAGAAAAATAGCATTAGTGTCTTTTGAAGAAACTGACAAGCTGATTAAAAAATTTAGATGGAAGAGACTTCTGGTTAAGATGGCGTAGTGGATAAACATTGTGTTTGCCTTCTCTTACAACCACATCAGAATGTAACTAAACTACAGAACAACCACTGGGAGTTGCTTGAGGTCTGGCTGAACAGAAGTTCTACTAAGGACATAAAAAGTAGACCACCTTGAGATTGATGGTGAGGAGGAGGGTGTGGAGATGTAAAATGGACTGGTCCCACAACCACATGTGGCAGTTGAGAATTCAGAGAGATATCTTAGCTGCAGAGGCTCTCCTGAAAGAGTGAGGGGTCCCAGCTCCACACTGAGCTGCCTGGCCCAAGGTTCCAGTGTCAGGGGAGATATCCCTACAATTTCAAACATCAGACAAAATTCAATTCATCAGGAAAATATAACAGTTATAAATGCTTATGTAGCTAACAACTGAGCCCAAAAATACATGGAGCAAAAACTGGCATAACTGAAAGGAAAGATAAACAATTCAACAATAATAGTTGGAGACATCAATATTTGCATTTTCAGTATTAGACAAAACAACAAGGCAAGAGATCCATAAGGAAATAGAAAGACTTGAGCAACAATATAAACCAAGTAGAACTAACAGATATATATGGAACATTCTTCCCAACAGCTGCAGAATACACATTATTTTTAAGTGCACATGGAACATGCTCCAATATAGACCATATGCAAAGCTATAAATCAAGCCTCAATTAATTTAGAAAGATTGAAATTGTAAAGTGTGTTCTCTAATCACAATTAAATTATAAATTAATAAATGAAAGAAATATGTTTATAAATATATGGACATTGGACAACACTCTTCTACATAACCAATGTGTTGAAGAAGAAATCACAAAGGAAATTACAGAATACTATGAGATATGAAAATGAAGACATGACATATCAAAATTTATTAATCGAAGCCAAAGCAGTATTTAGATAGAGGCAAATTTATAGCTATAAATGTGTAAATTACAAAAGAATAAAAATCTCAAAAAGCAAATTTCTCTAACTTGTGACACCACACACACACACACACACACACACACACACCCCAAACCAACCAAAGACAGCAAACTAAACCCAAAGCAAGCAGAAGGAAGGAAATAATAAGTATTCGAATGATACAATTCTGAATTGAGATGAGAAAACCAGAGAGAAAATAAACAAAACCAAAAATTGGTTCTTAAAAGATGAACAAAATTGCAGTCTTTAGCTAGAATGACCAAAAGAAAAAGAAGATTCATGTTATACAAATCAGGAATGAAGAAGGGTCCATGGCTACTGACCTGACAGAAATAAAATAAGATTATAAGGGAATACTGTGAAGTTGTGTGTGCCAACAAATTAGATAATCTAGATGAAATGGGAAAAAATGCCTAGAAAAAAACAAACTAGCAAAAAGGAGTAAAAAAAATCTTAATAGTCTTACAACAAATAAAGAAAACAGTAATCAAACAACTCCCCGCAAAGAAAATCCAAATTCAAATGTTTAAAGAAGAATCAACAACAAGCCTTCACAAAATCTTCCAAAAATAGAATAAGGAATAGAAGGGATAATATTTTCTAACTCATTTTATGAGGGGGCAGTATTATAAAACAGTACATACAAAGAAAACTACAGACCTATACCTACCGTGAACTTAGATGCAAAAACCCTCAACAAAATTTCTACAAGATAAATCTAACAATGTACAAAAGTAATTACACAATACAACCAAATGGGACATCATCAGAATGAAACCTTACATGGTACAAAGGACACCATCAAAAAAATGAAGATAACCCATAAATAGGAGAAATACTTGCAAATCTAGAGTATATAAAGAACTCCTATGACTAGGTAATAAGACAACCCAATTGAAAAATAGGCAAAATCTTGAACAGACAATTCTTCAAAGATATAAAATAGTCAATAAGCACATGAAAAGATGTGTAACTACATTGGACATCAAGGAAGTGCAAATTAAAACTGCAATGAGATACCAATTTCAAAAAGACAATAACAGGTATTGGTGAGGATGTGATGAAATTGGAATCAGTGTTTGATAAAATACTACTTATGGGGATGTAAATGATGCACACACTATGGAAAACAGTCTGGCAGCTCTTCAAAAGGTTAAGCATAGAGTTACCATTTGACCCAATAATTCCACTCCTAGACACATACTCGAAAGAGAAAAGAACATATGTCCACGCAAAAACTTGCACACAAATGTTTACAGCAGCATTATTCGCAATACTCAAAAAATGGAAACAACCTGTGTCCATCAACTGATGAATAGATATGTAAAATCTGAGATATTCATACAACGGAATATTATTTGGCAATAATAAGGAATGTAGTACTGATGCACCCTAAAACATGGATGAACCTTAAATACATTATGTCTCCTTCATAAACTCTGATGCCCTTGAAAGTAGGTTTCTTGCTGATTCATCTCTATCAAATCTCTGAATTCTCAGAGCTCAGCCTTTTGAGTGTGGTATCTGATACTTGTATCAAACATATTGTGACATGCTGGCTTTGTATAAGATTCTGATCTTAGGAAGCACATTGCATTAACATTCTGTTGAATGCAGGCAAAGCAACTAGTGGTGGCACTAACCCTGTCAGTCAGCTGCAGAGGAGGTTCAGTTTCATCTCTGGGTCTTGATACTTTCTCCCTCACCTTGTTTGTATTGGAAGAAATCAAACACTAAAGGCAGAGAGAGTAGGAAAAGACTAACCTTAGAAACTCTGTTTTTTAATTATAATTTTCCTAGGATATAATTCAGTGTCTAGCATATCTTTCAACTTGAAAATATGGAATTAATGGACTTCCCTGGTGAGTCCCAGGTTTCTGACCCATGGAAACTTTCTCTATTCATCATCGTGGTTTTGAGAAAGATTTCATGATTACAAATTATACTTAGTTACAAAAGAACTACCAAGATCTTATGTTACTAAACTACAGAATAGTTACTTGCTGAGAATTTCCTACAAAGAGGAAAACTTCTCCTATTAAAGAACTTATACTGAATGAGAACACAAGCCCAAATGCCAAAAGTTCTTGCAGGCAAGAGTCATTATGCCAAATCTTAAACCAAAGTTACAACTGATGTATCCTGCTCTACTTAAGTTTATTACTGCTGTAAAACTTAAACCTTGATTGTTGTATAACTTGTTAAGTTTCCTTTAGTTATGTAGTGGTTCTCAGATGGCGCTCAGCCATTGGTTTCATTTAATTACCTATTCAACAAATATTACTTAAAAATCCCACTATCTTATATAAAAATTAACTTAAAGTGAGTGTAGATCATTGAGCTTAACCAAGTATAGGGTTCAATCAGTCAAGTACAACCAAGATAGAAAACCAGGCAAGATACGTAAGGATATTTCCCAGATTATAGAATTATATAGATTTGGTTGTTGAAGAAGTAAAGAAACCAGGGAGCAGAGAGCTAGGAGGGAAAAAAAAAGAGTTTTAGAATTAATGAATTGGCATTCACATTGCAATTGTTACTGGAGTGAGTAAAGGAAATAAAGTGGAAGAATAGGAAGTGGTGATCAGAGGGAGGGACGCTTGAAATTGAGATTTCAGAGGCGGTGTGTTGTTACTGAAAAAGATTAAACATGGAAGAGTGGCTACAGTGTGGTGGAGGAGAGGATCATTATTAGTAAGGAAATCAAGTCCCAAGATTCCAAGTAGTTAGACCACCACCAAACAAGGGGATTTTAAAATCCAGGTAAATGATGACAAGAATAGGGATGAGAGGAAGACAGTGAATTAGATTCCCAAGAATCATTAAACAAGAGGGAGGAATGGAAGTAAGGCAGAAGAAAGAAAGGAGTCTTATCAGGTAGCAGGAGCTTCCCAGAAAAATGGTGTGGAGATGGCAATTCAAGAAAAGAGCAACATATTCGCCCCTGGAGGATGAGAGAGAGAGGGCAACCTCCACTTGAATGTGTGTTCCAGAGAATATTTCAGAAAGGTTTGGGAAGCATGAGAAATGGGTGGAGTTGAGTTGTACGGGGTAATATACAAGAACCAAGAGATGATGGATGTCTGGAAAGCTTGGGTTTTTAGGAGCCGCAGGAATGTGACACAGGGTGAGAATAGTCCCCAGAACTCCTTAAATATGGAGGCAATCAGTACAGGCCACAGCCCATTGTTTAGGGATCATCTTCTCTGAGAGGATTAAACATGCTATCATGGTCTGTCTTATCAAAAAGTATAATTTAGTTTTCCCACAAGTGCCTATACGAACCAGTATTATGATTTTCAAAGAGAAAATGGAGCTGAACACAGGTTTGACACTGGGCATGAGTACAATCTCATATGAGTGAAGATTTCTAGTAAATGTTTAAGTTCCTCTCCAGTGCCTAGAAGAGAATCTGGCACATGATGGAGGCTCAAAAATGAACAAATTAACAGAAAAGATTATGGGGATACTGGTATATGTGAAAACTTTGCCTCAAAAGAGTTGTTGAAGGAATAAACTCTTGTCATAAAGTCACCTATTTCATGGTAAGGGCTGCCAAATATACTGTGGGACAACTGAGGATAATTTTACAGCTCAGAGGGATGGGGTGGTTCTCCAGGAGCGAAAGTGTTGTGATTACTGTTAAGTTGTTTAGTGTTATTTTGAGTCTTTTATCCTTTCAAGTGTGCCCCAACTCCTTCCCCACAAAAAACAAAAAACTACCAGTATTCAGATAAGTTTCAAAGACAGAAAGCTTGAGATTTAATACAGTGTGTGGCTTTTGATTAGAATAATCTTCCATTGATAATTCATATATTCAGCATAAAGTACACTAAGGGGCTATCTGCTTTCCACATGCCAAATATTTCTTTCCTAGGGAAAATAAAATTTACAATCCTAAATTGATCACACTCCCAATTATCTTTTATTATTTTAGTTACATGACATTGAGTTCTCAAAACAAACTTAATTTTCATCACATTGAATAAAAAAATACCAGCCATGCTGATCTCTTAGAAGAAGGTAGGTTGCACAAAATCAAATGGCAATATATAGCTGCTGCTCTAAAAAAGAATTGCTGCTCTAGAGAATACTCCCTTCCTAAATGGCTATAAAGGCCCCACGCTCCAGAAAAGTCAGAAGAAAAATTACCTCCCAGCTTGTGCATTTATTTTTATGGCTGCAGTTGATTGTTCCCTTCCACTCCCGCCTACAACATACCACAGTGCCTGTCAATTCCCAGACCTAATCCTACACCAGTTTCCAAAGTCCCAACTGGGCCCGTTTGCTGAAATGACATGATACAGTTGGCTTTTGCCAGGCATCCAAGTCAAGCATTATAAAGTAAATGAGTCTATCTGTCTTTATAAGTGCATTGTGAACTTTATTGTTTAATATTAAACTTGCATCATAAAAAATGGCTCATAAATGGCTAATAAAAGCCTAGTTTACAGCTTATAAAGTGCATCAGTACTTTACACGGGTTTGCTTAGGAAGATTTATGTGTGAGCTCTTTGTCTCCTGGTTACAGATTATTTCCCTCCACCCCTCAAAAAAAAAAAAAAAAAGCATTGAAAATAACTGTTGAAAAATGGCCCGTTGGTTGAACTCTGTGTGGTACCAAATTTGAAGCGTCCAGGAAATTCAAACCCAGTGTGCTGGTGTATAGTAATGTCACAGGAAATGCCTGGCATTCCAGGGAAGCCCAGGGTGGGTGGCACCTGAGGTCTCTTTGGGAGGCACAGAGCTCAGACAAATTGGCACTAACCTTGACATCAAGTAATGTCTACTCAAGCTTAAGTATGAAATCAAGTGTTAGTCTCCATCCTGAAGGCACAAAGAGCTTTGTGAAAACAGCAGAAAGGCCAATCTGCCAAGCCTTGAACCACAGAGAGTGGGTGAGCTCCCGTCAAGAGCATTTGGAAACTCCTTTAATGAGTTCTGGGAGATGGTGTCACTAGCTCCTCCTACCTCCCTGACTGTCTCCTCTGCTTAATGCACTTGTGATATATGTGATGGCAATCCACTCACCCCCTCCACTCTATTTCACTTTTTATTGCCCATTGCACTGCTTTACCCAGCCTTACATGCTTCATTATGTTCTCTGCTGTTACTTCTCTTACTTCATTTTTGATTTTTATTTTAACTCAGCGGCTGGCAGCTATGTTGCCACCATCTCTCCTGCTTCCTTGCGCCCCTCCGCGCTGCCAGAGATGAAGGTCTTTCATTACATACTCACTTCTAACTCTTGAGACATTGGCCTAGAGGCAGTATTCTGTGATGCAGTGTGGGGTGGAAACCTGTGTTTCTGCATTGGTTTTGCCACTGGGTAGCTGTGACACTTCAGGCCATTTAGTTAGCTTTTGAACAGGTCAGATGTAAAAGGGAAGTGATAAAACTAAAAGACTTCTAAGGTGCAATCCTCAATTGCCACCTCGTATAGAAAATGTGGATGCTCCGCTTCCCACCCAAGGCTGTTATTAGGATGAAATAAGATTACGTCAGTTGAAGATCTCCAAATACTATAAAGCTCTTTCCAAACCTACAAAATCATACTAATTATTATAAGGTAATTTCAGCACCATCCCATCAGCATACAATTTTTTCTATCTCAAAATCAAGTAATCAAGAATTATGCTCTCCCCCCAAGCTTTTTTTTTATGGAAGTGGCCCCTGTTTTCTTAAGAGAGGCATTCAATCACCTTGCATTTAAAACACTACGAGCTAGACAGAGTAAATAAAAAAATATATAAAAATAAAGAGCATAAATTCAGCCTTCAGTCAGTTTTCTAAGAATACAAAGTTACCAAGTGGTTACATAAAAAATAGCATACATTAGGGCAAGAGGATTGCTTTGGGGCTTTCTTGAAGGAAAAAGACTTAAGCTACAGCTTGGAGGCAGAAATGGCTATTCATAATCCTAAAATAACTTCAAACAGCTTTTAATGTTAGTGATTTGGAAACCAAGAAGTTTCTCTTTAATGAAGCACTTCATCTCTGCCAAATATTGGTATCTAGAACTATCGGGGCCCCTCAGGGAACCATAAGAAGTTAGGTCCTTCTCCATCTTCATTTCTCAACATTGAAGGAAAGCCAAATCTTTCCATCATCGATTGCAGCAAATACTATCTTAAGGTGCTTCACAGGTTGCATTATTTGTCCTCTTTGATCTGAGGAACTTCTTTCTTCAACAAAATATTGGAGTTCAAATAAAAGTTTGACAATGACCAAAAGGAGAGAGAGGTCCAAGTTCAATTATTTCTCTAGGATTCATTTACTCGAGTCTGAAATGAAACAGAGCTTTCATCTGATGATAATAAAGCTGAGAAATTGACATTTATTCTAGAGAGCCTTGGTGGCCTGGAGCTTCAGTATTCAGATTTTCCTGTTATTCTCCAACTATTCCAGATTATAGGGGCAAGTTACTTCTCCATTCCACTTCAGCCAGGTACAGTGGGTTTCTAGCACTTGTAATCAAGAGCATTCTCAATAATTATTATGGTGTCACAGTTCATGAGAAATAGGCTTCAGTCTCTCCCTCCCAATTCATTTCTGACCAATTTCTTACCTGCCACCTATGCTCACAGTAGAAGATCACTGTGGTCTCCCCAACATCACCATACCTGCTCAACACTCTATAGAGGTTTGTATATTCTTTTTCCTCTGTCTGCAACGTTCTCCCATGATTTGTCTATCTGAAAACCTTCAATTCTTCCCTCAAGGCATTCTGGTCACTCTGAAACCATCACACTGTAAATCACAGGTTTATTTGCATTGAAGGTACAATTGTTTGTGTCCAATGATTAGCATTGAGTTAGACACAGAGGGAAATGCAAAAGTCTGTAAGACTAACAGACACGCTTCTGCCATCAAAGAGTTAATTGTCTAGTTGAGAAGTAAGATTAATTCCATGAAACAATATGAGAGAATGTATAATCAAGCCCATTTTGGGAGGTACAGATTTTAAATGCCAAAGGAGTTGAGAGAAAGAGAAAATCCATCACAGCTGATTCTGCAAAAACTCATGGCTCACATGTACATAGCAGCTGAAAATATGTGTTCTCACCAATTGTACTGCCACCAGAAAATTATTGAAATTTTCTCCCCACCAAGGTTAAAGGAGGAAAAAAGCAGGGAGGGAGAAGAAAGGACAGGATTACAGACGTTCTCACCTAGGAGGGGAAACAGAGTAGAAATGCAAATGAGGTTGCCAAATTTTGCTTCACCTCTTTCACCAAGCAATTCCACTTCCGAGTATTTATCCTAGAGAAATATTCTGAATGCACACAGAGTCAGCATTGTTAGTAATTGAGAAAAATTGCAAACGAGTCCATCAGTAGGAAATTGGTTGAACACATTTTATTATAGTTGTACCATGGAATCCTATTGCAGCCATTAAAAGGGAATGGTGTGTTTCTTTATGTACTATCATGGAAACATCATCAAAATCTATTATTAAATATAAAAAAATAGCAAGTTGTAGACGCATCACTATAGTATAGTCTAGTTCATATAAAACACGGGCAGGGAATGCTGTTTCTCTGTGCAATCATTCACTCGCTCAGTCATTTATTTGACAATTATCTATTGGGCTCCTATTATGTGACAGGCAGTGTCCTGAGCATCCACAATGAACAAAATACAAAAGTCCTTATGCTCCTAGAGTTTCCATATAGTGGAACAAGACAGACATGAAGTACATAAACAAGTTAGATATGTCATATATCAGATGATGATGAGAGCATGAAGAAAAATAAGGCAGTGTATGGGGAAAAGAAGTGCCTGGGGAGGGGACATTGCTATTTGAATAGGATGACAGAGAAAGCAGAGTCCTCAAGGAGGTAAGGGTGTTGTGGATATCCAGGGTGAGCATTCCAGTAAAGGGACTAGCCAGTGCTAAGGTCATCATGTTTGGCATAGGGCAGAGAGAGGAAAAGGGAAGCAGAAGAATATCAGACAGAGAGCTAATGGGGGCACTTTATGTACATCTCTGAGGATCCTTATGAAGACATCAGCGTTTGTCCTGAATGAGACAACAAGCCAAGGGAGAGTTGGGCAGAGGCATGATATGATCTGAGTTCTGTTTCACCTGGCCACTCTGGCTGCTGTGTTGAGAATAGTTTATTGAGAAGCAGAGAGATCATTTAGGAGGTGAATAAAATGATCCAGCAAGAAGTGCTGGTGACTTGGACTAGGATGATAGCAGGGGAACTGGGGAGAACTGCTTGAGTTCTGACTGCATTTTTAAGGTAGAATTAACAGGATTTAGCCACGGAGTAAGTATGAAGTACAAAAAAAAAAAAAAAAAAAAAAAAAGAAGAAAGAAAGAAAAAAAAAGCAGTTGCTCTCTCTCTATCTTTTTTTCCTGAAGCAAATGAAGTAATGAAGTGGTCATTATAGGGAAGGATATGTTTATAGAAAATGAGGGCACAAGTGGGTGGATAATCTATATGTATTCCCTCCTACCCATTCATCTCTTTTTCTTCATACCCCAAACTGGTAGCTAAGCTCTGTAATTCCTATAGCCAGGGATTTGAGTAGGGCAGACACAGAAGTAGCCTGCTGTCCAAAAATCCTTCTTTTGTGTAAAAGACATATCAAAGCTCAATGAGGAAATAGTGTGGGGTCTTTGAAGAGAGGAACAAGGAAAGTCACTTGAGGGTAGAGAGCTAGAGAAAGGACATTTCCTCCAGGCCAAGGGTGAAGGGAGCAGCCTTAGGTTTCCAGATTGGGAACCAGGCCCCACTCCCCAGCAGAACTGCAGGGGATGCAGCAGAAACTTGGAGAGGCAGCAGTGTGGGCTGGTCCATAGGCTCTGCGTCTGCAACCTTTGCAGAATTTCCAGCCCTGAGCAGTAAGGGGCAGCAGAGAGAGTCATAATTTAGGAAGACCATGAGGGCAAAGACAATGAGCAGTAATCTGCAGGAAACAATAACCAAAACCCTAAGGGCACCTGCCATGCTTTAAGCGCGGCCTAAGACCCATCACTTGGCCTAATGCAATGATGGAACTCCAAAATGCCTAATATTAAATTTTCTGCTTACTGGACAAGGTGAAGGTTTGGAATCAGATATTACACTGAGTAACAGAAAATTGAAAACATAATATTTCTTGAACATCTAAGTTTTGTATGGCTAGATTTATCCTCATCAGACAGGAAAACACTTATCAAATGATCTCAAAGAAGACAGTCCAAACTGCTTTACTCTATGAGTTACATATTGTTTGACTATTTTCCACAAAAATTCACCTGTGGCATACTTGTGTAATTAGTATTATTTTTTATCCTCACCTCATTTTGAAGCCCAGCTGTTGAAAATCCTGATAAGGACCCCTTTTAGACCAGTAATAATCCTTTTTTCATCACATTTTGCTGTAACATAGATTTTATCCCATGCAATAATGAAAGGTTTCTCAATAAAAGGAATATACAATCATTTTTCTTATAAATGAAACTACTTTAATATACCAGATGAGTTAACTCAATGAAGAAATTTCACTAAAGCCACTTGTCAAGTGAACATCATCCTGCATACCACACATCCTCAACAAATCTTATTTGAAAGATCCATCTGCTTGGTAAAGCTGATTATATGTAAGTACACATATTTTGAGACATATAGATCTATCTCAGCAATAGCTCTGTTGTAACAGCATCTTGTTCTGGAAACTAAGAATCCTGAACAGGAGAGAAAGATTTATTGTTTGACTGCAGGTAGTTGCTGTATGAATAAGTATACACGTCAATAGTATACACGTCGTTTCAAAGTAGGAACTGCCTCGTAGTAGCTGCATTGTTGAGTAAGGCAGGAACCTGAGATCTCCTTGGGCCATTTAAGAAGGGAGTCATGAGTAAACTCAAAGTCTTCATTGATGACTCAATGGCCCTTGATATCCCCAGTGGGCCCAGGAAGTCCTCCCAGGCTCCCAGACCCACACTCAACAGGAATTTGGAGCGTGAAGTGCTGTGATCCACCAAGACCCCTAGAGTCCCCATCAGTATCAAAGAGCCAGCACAAATGGCCAACTGCCACTGGCCAGCACAAATGGCCAACTGACACTGGCTTCTGTGATAAGTGTTAGATCTGCAATCTGTCCAGGCTCAGGAAATGACGTGGGCCCTAACCTGGAAAGTGCCAGAGTTGAACTCACTTAATTCTTTCTAATGGAAACTTTTCAAGTTGCTCCAAAGGGCACAAGGCCATTTATAAATACCTGGCAGTCCTAGCGGCTGAAGAACCTTTCTCCTTCCCTGTTTTCCACAAGGTCCTTCCAAGAGGAGCTCTGATCTGTGAGTTCCAGCCCCAAAGTCTTCCCCCACTATGGCTACCAAGGTGTGCTTTTCACTGCGGGTTCAAAAATACCCTCCCTCATTATGCCCTCCCCCCTAGTAAATCCCATTCCTGTACTTAGGTTTCTAAGCAGGGAGTGATCAATAAATCTAGTCTCACCTAGTCTTTACAATACACCTCACCCAGAATCAGCTACATAATTTGTGGGGCCCAAAAAAATGAAAATCTGGAACCCTACATTCAAAATTTATTAAGAATGTAATACACATTAAAAATTGTTAAGAATTTAAAGACAGCATTAGTAAAGTATTAAAACAATTGGGAGCCCTATGAGACTGCACATGTAACATATCCATGAGGCCAGCCCTGCCTACTCCTTCTAATGAAGGCTCAAGGCTACCCCTCTCACATCCTTACCCGTTCAGTAATGTGATAGTAATGCTTTCTTAGAGTCTCTCCTAAAAGGTGTGGGTCCTGGGTCAGACCGAGAACAACCCAGGCCCACCCAGGAAGGAGACAGTCATGAGGTAGACTGACAAGGTCATCCTCAAGAAACTGCCATGTATAGGGAGGGTGAAGGACAAATTGCTAGGAGGAGATCTTTCATAGGGGAAAAAAATCTTTGGGAAATCATTTTAGGAGTTTAACAAGGTAGAGGAAGGAGGCAGAGTTGTCGAGTACTGAGAGTAACCACGGACATTCCTGGAACTGGTCATCGACTGCAGGAAGCATCTTCCTTATTACACAGTTGAGAAAACTGAGGCTCAGACAGAATACGATATTTGCTTAAAGTCATATATGTAGCAAGTCAGGAACAAATGAGATGTTACTGTGTCTTTGTCTTAAGAAAAAACCACTTTAAGACAATTTTTTTCATATCCTCACAAAAACTTTGAATCCTTACATTTAAGTTACCCTAGTGAACAAATAATAACAACATGGATTACTCAATACATTTGAACTACTATTCTAGACCAGTCACAGTGCTAAAGATGTTTTACATTTACACCTCTCTCAAACACTAAGATATAGCACCAATTTCTTATTTTGCAGTGACTAAAAGGTTAAGAAAATTACTTGTAGCTCACATATCAAGTAAGAAGCAGCCATATTTCAAATGTGTATCCAGAAATAGCTGTCTCCAAACCATTAGCCACTGGGCCCTTCTGCTCTATTTAACTGTGAGGCAAACATTCCTAGCACCAGATCATAACTGAGAGGAAGTACATGTAGACGCAGATGAGCCTCCTTTAAGATCATGGCTCTGAAAGGGTAGGAAGGGTGGTTCTGCCTACATCACAGACAGTTACAAAACATAATGTTCCAAATGTACAGAACTCCTAATGAGTAGTCCCACTGAGAGTTTGAATCTATGTTAAAAACAAACATCGTTAGAATGTAAAGATGGTAAAGGTTAGAACTTTGTTAAAAGAGGCAGCAATAAAGAAACTCAAAATAGGCAGGAGAGGGATGGTCATGAGTTCAGGAAGTTATCACCAACTGGCTGATGTCACTAGGGCTCTTGGTTACTTCCATTGGTTAAAGTGAGCTTAATTGGAGGAAGTAATTTCTAAAGGCCTAATTAAGCTCTGCAATTTTTTGAGTTTCTATTCCCTATGGAAGGCTCACAAAACTTGTGACATTGCTTATTCCTTTCTTTATTTGTTCATTTATTTGGTTGGTTTGATTCAAAGGCTTCTGGGCTTACCTTCCTAGGAAATTTTTATGATCAACTGCTAATAGCAAATAAAGACACCCACCAACTAAAACATTGGAAAATAGGTAATGTATTATCTAGCCTATGACTGCTCTGTAGCACCAAGACTTTAAGGGCCTGGAAGTCTCATTTCTATCCTAAAAGTTACCATTGCGATACCATTGCATCTAGAAAGACCATTTAAACCATGCAGATCCATGCAAGGCCAGGACTCAAAAAAAAAAAAAAAAAGCGTGTATAACCTCATACAGTTTTAGCCCAACATCAGCACATAGACAGCAACATTCCACCCTTGCTCCTTCTATCCTTCTCTCTTCTTTTGTTGTTTTTGTCTTCTGAACTTTTCTTGGCTGAGTAATCCTTTTCCAGGCTTTCACTTGCCATTGGTCCTGAGCACACAGTAGGCCTCTATATTTCTGACCCTCGGAACAATTTATTGCACAAGATTCTACTTGTCCCATTGGCTTCACCAGCTTCCAGCCACCCCAAGGAGCCACCCACCCCCTCGAGCTTAATCTCCCAGGATACCACTTCCTCAGGGCCTCAGAGAATTTGACCTGGCCCATTACAAGAGGCGCAGTCTTACTGAACATCAGGAGAACTTGGGCTTATTTCTTAACTTGGCTTTTGTTTCTTCATAAAAAATTGGAGACCATAGTATACTACATTAGTTTGTTTTAAAGATCAAATCTCTGAGATTTATAACTTGGAACTAAAATGCCAATTATTGAAAGCAAATAGAGGAAGGGAGGTGAAAAGGAGGAAGAAGGAGGGAACTCTACTGATAAACCCTAAGAGTTAGCATACATCCAGAAAGTTACCCTACTACCATGGGTACCAAATAAGGAAAATGAGATCAGTTAAATTCACCGAAATTTGAGATCAGTAATTTTACAAAAAAAAAAAAAAAAAAAAAAAAAAAAAGATTTTGATGAAATTAACTCAATCTGCAATTCTGATTTCTAAGCAGCAATAATGATTCCCTTGGCTAAAATCTTGGGCTTTTAGAATGGGAGGGAAACTTACCAAGTAGGGTATCCCCCAAGAGTTCTGACTTAGATCTGTATTTGAGCCAAGACATCTGGTAATTTCAAAAATTGAACTGGATCTTTAACAAACATAGACACAAATGTGAAGAACATAAAATCACTCTTCAGAATGAGCCTTAATGGGCTGCATTGCCTTTCAGAAACATTTTCTAATGAGCCTCCGGACACAAAGTGATTCCAATTTGCAATGCATTCGAGGCAAAATCAAGAGGAGAAATTACACTTGCTTTTCCGCACTAGGATGTTAAGAGTGCTCAGCTGAAAAACCTTGAACACTCGACTGTGGACAATGCTCTTCTTGGTCAGTCCCCTCACTTGCTGGCCTGATACCGGGAAGACCCAACACAACGGAGCCCTACAGAGCTGTTACAGAACAACAATCCACAGACAGTCCAGGCAACAAATAGGGAGGCTTTGTCTGTGGCAGGCACCATGCTAAGCACTGCCTGGAGAAAGAAGAGGGGAAAAGGTTATGAAGATGAAAGAGACACAGAACTCATGGGCCAGGAGTACGTACTACATGCAGCCTTCTAAAGTCCAGGTCTCCATTCACCCAAGTTTTTTGGAGGATTGGCCTTTAAGAAGCAGACCTCTGACCTTGGAACCCCTGCAGACTCTCTGACTATTAACATGTACCCCAGGTATTTCCTGAGTTTCTCAGGGAGACCTGGTCCCTAACATGTAACAGCCTCACATTTGATTCTTGTTTTGCTGATGCACTGAGTTGGTGCTAGTGTTTTAATGTTTATGTCCTTCCACATCTTGACATTAATTTAACCTGGGTATAACGAATTCCTAAATTTGCTATGTGGGCTTTTCCACAGGTCATCAAATTTAGAGAGACCCAACACATGACAGATTTTAAAATTCTGGGCAAAATTTTTTTATTGTTATTATTATTTATGCCTACAGCACCTGGTCTTTCTTGGTGGTCTCCCGTTCAATTACTAACCATGTCCAATCTTGCTTAGCTTCCAAGATCATACATTGAGCTTATTCAGGGTGACATGGCCGTAGGCCATGGACCATGGCTCCACTGGGACTGTGGCTCCCAGGACCTCTGCATGTAAAGCAGACGTGCTAACCACTACACTATGGAACCATGTCCTCTGGGAAAATTTTAAGTCTCTTTCTCTTTAATTCTCCCATTATTTTAACAGCTCTGGTTTAGAAGGCCATCACTGGCCCCTGGCCAGGGACTTAAGCTACCAATAGAGATAGACCAAACTGAAGTGTCATGATCAAAGAAAAGGAATTCTTAGGCTTTGGGCATCTTCGTAAGTTCCAGGGGAACAGCACTCTCTTCCAAATGTCTGGGATGAAGGCTAGTCCACAGGATTCCATTATGCAAATTGGAAAGTAGGCACCCTCGGGGCAGATAGAGCTCCAAGGATCCACAGCTTAGGGAGCCTCCAGTTCTTTGGATGTCCTTAAGATAGACACACAAGTACAAATCTTGGCAAGCCAAGCTTGGACTAGACTTTAGCCCCATTCAGCCCTAAGCCAAGTGTCTTTGTACAGGTCACAATCGATTCAATTGTAAGCAGTGGCCCTGTTTCAGGGAACTGCTTCCCTTCTTGGCTCCTTCCTGGACTCTCACAAGCATTTCCCAAGCATTCGGTCCATTGTCAGGATGCCTCTGGCCTCCAAAATGACCTGGGCCTCTCCTCACCACTAACCTATTGCCCTACCTGGGGCATGCCTACCTGTAGAACATCATCAACCATGGATAAGTCCACCAGGCTGCCTTGCTTCCAGTCCCCTGAGATGCTGCTAGTATTCAGGATCCTTAAAAGATTGTTAATAATTGCTCATAATCAATACAGTACAGTGATCAAGAACCTTGCTCTGCAACTAGACTGTCGACATTGCAGTTCATGTTCCATCCTTTCTTAGTTGTATAAGTTTGAGCAAGTTTCTTAACAATGTGTGTGTCTCAGTTACCTCCCCTATATAGCAAAGACAATAATGTAAACCTTATAGGGTTGTTAGGAGGATTAACTTAATTAGCACATGAAAAGCACTTAGAGCAGTGCCTATTCCCATTTAATATTTAGCACTTGTTATGTGCTAAATTTTAACTATTATTAATATGTTCATCCAATGAAAGTTGTTTTATAATAAGAGATGCTTACAGCCCAAACTGTCCTACTATGTGCCCTCAGTATTTCTGTGTGGTTGAAAATTGTTCAAAATAAAGTTTTGGGAAACCACAAAACAATTTAAGTGAGGGATATGGGTCAGCTCTTCCTGCTTTGCCATTGTGCTAGGAGTAGAGCTACATGCAAACAGGTTCGTATCACACCTGTGTATATGTGTGTACCACAGGTGCATAAGTGGGACCATATTTCACATGTTGTGGAAAGCTTCTAAATTCTTTGAGTTCATTCTCCATATTTGTGATGACCAATAATGACATGAGACAATACATTTAGTGTGTCTGCCAGCTCTCCCCCCTGCTTTCTAAGTCTCCACATGAACTCATATTCTTCTTTCATCCTCATCCTCCTATTCCTTTCTCTCTATCCATCAACATCAGAGCAAAAGTAGGAGGGAATGATCTGCTTCTCAGAGAGGGTCAATAAAAATGTGGTGCTGTGTTTACTTTTTGACCTCAGTTATATGTTCTGTGTAATGGAGATGGAGAAGAATGTGAAGACTAGGCTGGAAGGGGTCTCATGAGTTTCATATGAGATTGTGCAGATTTAAGTGCCTGGCACTGCATTCAATAAACCTTGGTTTCTTTCTAGCTATGGTGCTACTTAGAAGGTTGATCCAAATCAGTTCTATTTTTTCAAAAACTCAGCATGCATTGTCCTGTGTATAAACCTTTTTTGTTTGGTGTGATTTTTCTGCCTGGCATCTCTCCCTTGTCCTTCCCTACTACTCTGTGTTTTGCTGATGGCAAATCGATGGCACATTTTTCTTAAGCAGCCTGCACGTGGTATTTTACTACCGACCATGAGGGCCCCTGCCTTTTAATTACTCCTGCTGAGCCCGGCACTATATATAACACTAATGTTTCTGGGACTGCCAGCAATTAAAACCAAAAATAAATAACACGTTACAAGCTGCAAACCAGCTAGGCCCCAGTAATGCTGCGGATGGATAGAGGCTTTTATTTTTAATTGCTTAAGTTTCTCTAGGCCTGTAGAATGTAAACACCTGACAAACAGCTGTTTGCTGGGGATTGGAGCAGATGAGGCCTTGACTTCAATCTCTTTACCGATGTTCTTTTCCTTGCTCTGGGCCCCAGGGAACTGCCTGCCATTCTTCTGCCTCAGTGTTGTACTCTGCAAAAGGAAGATGCTCATGAACAAAGCTGACCATATGCACATACGTTGATGAACATGCTGTTCCTGGTCATGTATCGAATTGGAACAAGCTATATTGATTTTTGCTATTGTCTTATCTGTCTAGCTTGAACAGAATACTGAAATGGTGGTTCTGATGAATACTTATCTTATTTCATCTATTGAATGTAAGAGTTTCATACCAGAGATTGTCCATAATTAGGAAGAACAATTATAAAAACAAATTGTTAAAGCTCTCTTTAGAGCCTGACTTGGAACTTTAACTATTTTTATTTTTTCTAAGGGAAGTTTTTGTGCAGTGCCCACATGAAAAGATTGGCTTTGCTGCCAACAGCTCTCAGTTGTGAAGTGTAAGAGTACAGATTCACTAAGAAGGACCCTAATCTCAGCTAGCCACAGCCCCTCACCACATCTTCAAAGGAACTCTAACTTTTTTCTACCTGATAGATACAAGATTAAAGTATTGAAGTGTCCTGACATTATAAATGCATCTCATACATTTTGCAAAATTGTTCTTGGAAAGATTACATCAGTCAAAACTCTGGTTTCAAGGTCAGGAATCAGACTCCCTGTTGGTGCTGTTGGATGGCTCCTTAATGGTTCTTCACAGCACCAAGAATCATGCGGACTTCAGACCAGTCTCCGCTCTGCCCCAGCTCTGAGCAGCCTCCTTGGTGTGACTGAGAGAGAACAGGAAGGTACAGGCTGCTGCCGATTGAGGCAGGGCTCAGCACCTGCCTCCCCAGCCAGCAGATGGCTGCCTTGCGGTTGCCCCACCCTAGTCTTATTGACTAGTAAGGTGTGATGTAAAATTCAAACACATTGGGGCAAATCCACATGCATTTCCCTTCACCCGTGGGTGTTGGTGGCTTTGCTGCACGCAAAGCACCTCTCTCAAAAGCAACAAATACTGAGCCTTGACAGCAGCAGTACTGAACTAAGGGTGACTCATGAATGCCATCGTACTTCCCTGCGATGGGCGTTAGTCCATGTTCATCCCTAAGCCAGAATGTCTACATAGAGAATAAAGCTGATTATCTGAGCCACAGCTTTATTCGAGACCTGTTGCTAATGCAGGCAAACAAGTAAGTGCGAGGCCTGGCCATGCTTTTAGGAGAAGAAACATCTAAGGACTAGAAGCCAAGAGGGCCTATGATTACACTGTCTATTTGTTCCCATTGCCTATTGCTTCCTCTTGATATTTCCCTGCGAAAGGATGGAGGCCATGAATAGCTTTTGGTTCTATGAGAAGTGTCAGCCTACCTTATTCATGAAAATCAAGAATCATCGTGTGCCAACAAGCCAAAAAAAAAAAAAAAAGTACTAGCTCTCTCCTTAAACTCCAGCATTGCTGGCACCTGTCAATGTTCTGGGCACCAACCTCCCTTCCCTAGGGGAGGGCTGAGGGAGAGGACAGGGGATATGCTATATCAGCAGCCCAGCCGTCTGGCACAGTCCAGCTGTCTGCCACAGCCCAGCTAAAAGTTCAGGTTCATTGCTTCTCCATCTCTTTTCAAGTCACATCCATCAACATCCTTTTTTCACCCTGTCAGGTTCCTGGCCTCCACCCCCACCTCCAGCTCAGCCTCGATTGGCAGCTTTCCTTGTACAAATGTTTTATTTCTCATGTTGATGGATATCTTGGCACTGCTGCCCCAGTTATATACTGGATTGAACACCATACCCATTTAATTTGAGGGATAATCTTTTTTCTCTTTTAAATATGGAGTGTAGATCCCTACCTACAGCCCATGATGCTATTAGACATTTTGGCCTCTGAGAGAAGTGTTAGAAAGGGCCAGAGGAGAATACAAGAATTCTTCCATTAGAGTGCAAAAATGGCACAGGAGGAAAGTTCCGTGTGACTGCTGGAGGGAAAATGAAGAGGCTATACATCATATTCCGCAAAAGGTGCAAATGTACCTTCAGGGCTGGACAGAAAAGACAAATGTGGGAAATTAGCCTTTGTAAAATAACAAGGAGAGGTAGGACCCAGTGGTAGGTATGTGAAGAGTACACACACTTCCAAAGGACATTGAAATTCAAGTTGAAAAATAATTGCTATCCAAAAACACCCATCCACAGACCACTTTATGAGGCTGTTAGTTTGCAGTTCCTTGATAGTGGCAAGTACCTGTTTAGAGAGACAGACACTTGAACATCAATCCTCAGCTCTGCCACTTACTAGCTACCTGACTTTGGAAGCATAACTTCACTTTCTGAGCATTCGTTTCCCTGTTATAACACAGAAATGGTAATGACACAGTACAGTTGGGAGGTTACAGGAGCTCTTCTGTAATGAGCCCAGCACAAGGAGCAAATAAGCATTTGGCTCCTTTGCTCTGAAGTCTTCTAGAGAGTTCACTTTCACTAGGCAGACAATAGTAGTTGAGGTATAATCTCTCAATAGGTCAGGTAGATGGGCCTCTTACAAATGCATCGAGTTATCGAAGTAGGTAATCTGGGGACATCTGGTCAGTGAGGGAGCCTCACTGTTGTCTAATAATCCTCAGTGAAAACTTCTTTCTCAAGCAAGAGGCCTTGGAAATAGATAGGAGCTCAGTAGTATCACTCATTTATTCACTCATTCATTCACAAACTCTTATTAAACACCTACGAGGTACAAGACACTATAACTTCTTTCTGGTTTTCTCCTTCTGGGTCCTTTAACTTCAACCTCGGAGCTTATTATAGGCAGTTCAGATTGGTGTTCTGATTTTGCTAAGATCACAGAAGTACGAAGATTATCTTTGCTTTATCCAGCCATAAATATTGATTAGATGACTTTTTAAATCATCTAATTGCTAACTGTGCATCGGCTTAGAAATGTCCTTTGTCCGATTTTCCCTCAAAGCAGCTGCACAGGAACCTGGACTGTAATTTCCCAAACAATCCATCAACATTACGCCCAGCTCTATACCACCTACAAAAATGTACAAGGCACTTAAAACCACAGCTGGTTTTCAGCACTCACACTGTAATTCGCCAATTACCAAGGCTTAAAAAATCATTTCAGGGTGGACCAGGCATTATGTAAACCACAGATATAACAGTGATTATATCTTGCCCTTCTTGGGGGCTCTCACCTCAGCCACAGGAATCTCTTTGCTAATACTAATTAGTTGTATTTGTTCGGGGATGCCCCCCGTGGAATGCAGTAGGCACTGGAAAGTGGAAGAGAAGCCCTGAGTCACTCTATCAATTGAACAGGAAGGTCAGTGGCTTTATTCCTCATGGTGTGTCAGAGAACAGAATAGGGCAACAGAGGTGGTTTTGGCAAAGGTTGCAGAAACTAAGGGAAAAGAATGGAGTAATGATGGCCTAAGGATTCTCTAAATTCATAAAGAGGAGGAGAAATTTAAATTGTGATTGGGGTAGTGAGGAACCGAGTCAGCAGCCAACCTGACTGCCTGCACCTGTTTTGATTTGCTGAACCTCTTCACCTGGACACCAGGATAGTCGTTTAACTCATGCCCTGCCTGTGGCCTTTTTTCCGAGTAAACCTGCTCACTACTATCAATCTTTCCATATCACGGTTTCAATCAGGTGTTTATCTGTTAGGAATCTGTAATAACCTCTAACCAAACTGTCTTCTTATAAGTGCCAGAGGGAGGTCCAGCCTGCTGCTTGTTTTTTAATAAAGTTTTATTGACACATG
This sequence comes from Eonycteris spelaea, assembly GCA_003508835.1. Taxonomy (NCBI): domain Eukaryota; kingdom Metazoa; phylum Chordata; class Mammalia; order Chiroptera; family Pteropodidae; genus Eonycteris; species Eonycteris spelaea. The sequence continues at coordinate 4,098,553 of PUFA01000089.1, forward strand.
GCCATTGTTCATGTATATACCTTTTATGGCTGCTGCGGTGCTTTAGCAACCAAGCCAAGTAGTTGCAAAAGGGATCATATGACCTACAAAGCATAAAATATTTACTATCTGACTCTTTAAAGAAAAAGTTTGTCAATCCCTGTTCTATGGGGGCACTTTTGATACTTTTCCTCCAAAGCACTTTGAAACAAAAAAGTATATTCATTGGCTTCTTACAAGTGAAAAAAAAAATACTCTGAAGTCTCCTTTATCGTAAAATCATGTGACTATTCCACTACAATGTATTCATGTTTGTCTTAGTATAAAAGTCATAGTTATTTTGTTTGCCCAAAACTTACAAATAAAATTGATTACCCAAGAAAATGTATAATGGTTTTTTGCTTCAAGATGAGAAGGGTAGACTCTTGGGTTAAATTCCAAATCTTTCAGGCTAATATTTGAGGGTCCATGGTGTAACTAACCTAGAAGTTGAGTGGAAGTTGATTTAGTCAGGGCTCAGTCAGGAAAAAAGAAGCCAGTCCAGGTGATATAAAAAGAGGAAATTTTACAGAGAAAATTGATTACAAAGAAGGTGGAAGAACAAAGATGGTGAGGGGACAGTGAGACATCTAAGAGCCTGGCACAGCAGGAGGCAGCTACTCCTCTCCATCACCAGCTACCCAGGACTGGAGACAAAGGGAAGAGGCAGAATCACTAGAACTCTGGAGCTGAGGTCCATCCCACAAAAGCTTGGCCTGTGATGGCCTTGGACTGGAGTGATAGAGGAGCAATAGTATATACCAAGGTGTCTCCTTCTCTCTTCCCTTCAGTCTCCCACTGGCATTCCCTACTGGCTGAACCCAGCTAGAAGCATGGGAACTAAGTTGTTTTGGAAAGATTACAGAGTAATAGAAGGGTAGGTAATGGGTCTGAAAGCAAATAAGCAAATAACTGGCACAGATGGCCATGAGGAGAGGTTGCTGTTAATAGAAAAGTCCAACCAGGTGGCCACCCAGAGGCCACAGAGAGGACAGGGCCTCAGTGAATTCATTACAGTGCAGGATCTGGTTCACAGAGCTATGACCCAGAGCTGCCCTCTGACCACAAATTATTGACTCATAGGAAGAGTCACTGACAAAATTCATCTAAAAAGTAGATGTATAAAAAAAAAAAAAAAAAAAAAACAGAGAAACCATCTAGCCGATGAGCCATTGAGAGGCCTGGACACTATTTCCCCTTATGAAAACTGCAAGGGAATCTAAATCATCTGCAGACTCTTTGGAGCATTGAGAAAGAACCAGGGGGCACTTGTTTTTTATGATCAGTACATTTTGGGGCATCAGGTTTTCATAGGCTGAGCAATCATCTCCATAGTAAGGCTACACATACTATCAAAACCAGATCCATCTCATCTTTGGGTCAAGGCCCCTCTCCATAGAATTGTGCCTACAGGAGCACTACCAGCATTTGCTCAGTGACTAACCATCATGCTTCCATGACTGGCTAATGGGAAACTCTTTATTTAGATAGGATAACACAATCAATCATGTCTTAATCTGGCATGGGAGACATTCTGCCTCTTTGATAATACACATTTTTTTGCTTTTACTCATTGAATTTTTCTATTATGATTTAAATCAGAAAGCAATCATTTACAGAATATTGGCATAGTGTAATGGGGGAATGAAATTACCTGTTTACTATCGCCCCTCACATTCCACATGCAGACCCTCTCTATGTTGTTTTCCTATGTGTTTGTTTGTTTGTTTATTTGTTTTTGGTCCTTGGCTGTAGAAGACAATTCAGTACGCTGACCATGTCCTGAAATTCCCACCCACAGGACTTTGCTGATCTGCTTTTTCCCAAGGAATGATCATTCTCAAGCTTCCTCTAGTGCTCAAGGCCCAACTTGGGTCCCATCTTTCATTGGTCTGTCCAAGTCAAACTTACACAATCAGTACTTTTCTAAGGCCAAGGTATCTTGTTTAAGTCCTTCTTTATGTAAAATTTCTACCATTATTATGGCCATAGATCTGGTGTGACTTACAAAATTACACACCAAGGGACAGGAATCATGTCTTCCTCACCTCTGTATCTCCAACAGTGCTTGGTATACACTAGGAGCCCAGTTATCTGAATGAATAACTCTGATGGATGGTTTTTCCAAAGACTTTCCCCTAAATCATGTTACTATTAGATAGATTTCATTTTTAGAATGTTCTTTCTTCTTTTGATCTAAAATCTTGTCATGTTCATCAATTTGTCTTAAGTCATCTTCTGGAGTTACACAGAATAATTCTATTCCTTCTTCCATGTAACAACTCTTTGGATATTTGATTAGAGGTATTAGATTGTGCTTGAGTCTCCTTTTCTCTCAACCATCCTTTCTACGCTTTGGGCTATCTATAACACCCATTACTCTGGCTCTGTCTAATAAGTGTCCATTCTACCCTCCACATCTACTGGATTTTCATTTAAATTATGCCTGACATTGAATATGATTAATATATCTTTAATCATTGTCATGTGCTCTTGAAAATCATTTGAAGTAACCTAATTCTCTCATAGCCCCCACTCTAATACGAGGTTTACAGCTCTTCTGAATTATGTAGGCGACAGACCACTTTTTCCAGATTAGCTCTACATTATTGCATTTGTGGGTTCAATCTATCTAGAGATGCTAGAGCTGGACCCTCTTTTGAGGATTGAGCTGTCCCTACCTAGCCATCTTCTCAGTTGCCACAGAGGTCTTAATTAATATTCAAAGTGCATTGATATAAATGTGTTCAATCTTATAATAATCTTCTAGAATCTGACCTTGAGACAACCCATTACTGCTGTGCATGGTGACAGAGAGAGAGAGAGAGAGAGAGAGAGAGAGAGAGAGACTGAAAGAGACTAAAGATCTCTCAGACACCCAGCCCCAAGCTGCCTGCATGTTGAGGACTCACAGCTCAATCAGGCTACCCTCAGTTCTCCTCAGACAGCTACAAGAGCCTGCCTCCAACCTATTCTCCATACAGTGTCTGCCTTGAATTTTTTTAATGCAAATCTACTCATTATACTGTCCTACTTAAAAGACTCCAATGGTTCCTCTTTGTTCTTGGGACAAAGACCAAAATTCCTATATGGTCTGTGTGGCCTTACATAGAACCTTTAGAAACCATTTAACTGTCCTTGCTGCCCCACTGCAGATTAGATTGAGCAAACCCCTCTATTACACAGTCTTGTAGCCCCATGTATCAGTACCATGGTCATGTAATTTTACATTTATTCATGTGACTCTTTGATTTATGTCTGTGTTCCTATATAGATTGTAAGCTCATGGGTCAGACACCTTGTCTGTTTCTGCTCATCACCACAGCCCCTGCATCAGGCACTGGACTTGACACATAAAATGTCCTCAATAAGTATTTATGAATGAAGAGAAAGAAGGGTAGTAAGTATGGTTGGCCAATTCCTAGCCGCCCCAAATTTATCCACGTCCTAATCTTCAGGACTTGTGAATATTCCCTTATATAGTAAAGGGGACTTGCAGGTGTGATTATTAAGGATCTTGAGGTGTAGAGATTCTCCTAGAATATCCCGACGGGTCCATTGTGATTGCAAGGCACTTATAAGAGGGAGGAAATGATGTCAAAGGAAGAAGTAGGAGATGCGAGAATGGAAGCAAGTGGTTGAAGTGGTTCAAGGAAGGAGTCATGAGCCAAATAGAGAGCCTCCAGAAGCTGACCTTTTCCATGCCCAGTCTCTACCTGCAGTGACTGCCTAAACACTGGTAACCCAGAGGGCTTCAGCAGCCCTTGTGACCCGACCCCTATGCTACTATTCATGAGTGCTGGTGGGTCACCAGCTAAAGCCCATGTTTTCTAGGTCCTTGTCCAGTGCTCTGTCAACTACCTACAATTCCTCCCTGTACATAGATCAGAAAGATCAGGATGCTCCAGGGCTCTATCTCAGGAGGAAAAAAAAAATGGCTCTTACTAAAACTTTGACAACCCAAGAGCCCCAATTGTATTTCCACTCAAATCCCACTCAAATGTTCTCCAGAGCATGTCTTTTCAACCTCATTACAGGCCAAAGCTTGCCTGGCATGTGTCCTAATTTCTCTCTGCCTCAAAGAAGCCCCATGACTGAAAGAGGCAGTTCTCATATTCAAAGGAGTACAAACTCCCTGCCTCAGCAAATGACATGACATTTGCATAAAGCCTGAATTGAGATGCTCTGGAGCTGGTGATGCATTTAGAAAGACCCTTGCTCTGTTCCTGTCCATCAGCCTCGCTGGAGATCATCTGGCCCACGCCTCTGTTTCCGCACAGCCAGCCTCACAGCCAGAGCAGGGAGGCAGGAATTGGGCCAGCTGCCTGACGACTTTAATGTTAAAATGTGTTGAACATTCACAGGCCACAGAACTCTGCTAAGTGAACCAAATGGGCCTCCCTAAAGCCATATGCTCACTCTGTCGCATCCCAGCTGCAGCCCTCCTGCAAACAGGGAGCAGACTTGCTGGGGGAGCTTTGTGGGTTTTTTTTCCCTTCCTGTTGAACTGCTAATACCAGATGCTGATGTCACAATCCAAGAACTGACAGAAAAAAGTCAGCAGCAAGTGGAGCATCCCCAGAGAGCAAGAACCTACCCTTTTCTAACAAGCACTTTTTAGAGGCATCTTTAGACTGTTGCATCCCCTGTGCCTACTTAAAGGGTGAGATCATTACTGAGTGGTTAGGAGCTGTGGCAGAGACTGGCTAGCTCATCACTAAGACACTTTTTCTCTTGGGCACACAGCTAGACCACATTTGTGTCAGCCTTCCCTGTAGAAAGGTAGAGCCAATCACTGAATTTGGGGCAATGGAACGTACTATGTTCCACTTCCATAAAAACATGAATCTTCCATGATTTAGGTTGACCAACCATCCCAATCTGCCCAGGACTGTCCCATTTTAGCCTAAAAGCCTGTCTTCTGGGAAATCTTTTAGTCTCTGGCAGATAGGAATAGTCATGGTTATTCATAGCGGTGGACTTTCTGACCCCATTATCACAAGCCAAAAGCTCCCAGGCCTTAGATCACGGTTCTCAAACCTCAGCAAGCATCAGCAGCACCTGAAGGGCTTGTTGTAACAGACTGTGCTGGACTCCAACCCAGGATTTCTGATTCGATAGGTCTGGGGCAGGGCCCAGGAATTTACATTTCTAACAAGTTCCCCAATGAAACTGGTGCTGCTGGACAAGGGACCACACTTTGAGAACTCTGCTCCTAGGCCAGTGGTTTCCAGACTTTACTACATCTCAGAGTTACCTGGAAAGTTAAAAAAAAAAATCCTCTTACTTGGGCTGCTCCCCAGATCAGTCTCACCAGTATTTCTAGGCCTAGTCAGCTATTATTTCTAAAGCTCAATTTTCAGCCAAATTTCAGAACCAGTGCTCAAGATTAGTGTTTTCAAACATCAACATTCCTGTGAATCACCTGGAGATAGTAAAATGCAGACTCCTAGTCACTCTGTGTAATAGCCTGGCATTCAACGTTTTTAGCAAGTTCCTAGGTTGTAATGGAGCTACTGGTCTGGGGAACCACACTTGGAGTAACGAGGCCTCAGCTCAGTGGTTCTAAGACTTAGCATGCATCGGAATCACCTGGAAAACCTTATTAGAATGCAAAGATTGCTGGGCCCCACCCCCAGAATTGCCTACACAGTAGGCCTGGAATAGAACCTAAGAATTTACATTTTTAACAAAAGGGCCCAAAGGAAATTCTGGCTACTCTTACCAAAAGAAGAAAAAGGAATGGATTTCATCACTGGACCAACAGCAAATGTTAGCTACCTTGATACAGATCCTGATATATTTTGGGGAAGCACGCACACTCCTGAAATTAACAACAAACACTGTATCTGCCAAAGTTCTCTCTCTGATGCTGGAAAATCGTCACAATGACAAAAATTCATTTTGATCTTAATATTAACTATATAGCTTCTGATAGAGGCCAAACCAGTCCAGGTTAGAAATATTTCATTGTCAATACTATCGCTATCACAGAAACAATGGTGACAGCGATGGCTGCTGCTGCCACCACTCGTGTTGCTATTAATAATACTGAGTAAGTTTAGAGACTGCTTCCTATGTATCAGGTGCCGTCATAAGCACTTAAACATTTGTCCTTACAGCGACCCTGAAAGACAGGCACTATTAGTACCTTCTCATTGCATTTGAGGAAACTGAGGCACAGAGATTAGTCATATTTCCAAAGCCATGAAACTACAACCAGGATGTGAAACCAAACAGTCTGACCCCAATAGTCACTGTCCTAATTATTGCTCTGTACTGTCTCCTTTGGGGACCAGAAAAAAAAAAAAAGAACAACCTGAAAAGAAATATGCAGATATTATGGTTAAGATAATTATCACTAATATCCTTGCCTCTTTGTCATGTCTTAAACTTCTGATATTCACTAAGGCTTTCATTGTTTACAGAGGAACTATAAAACCATAGGAAAAAAGGACATGAAATAGTCCACCAAAACCTCAAGGATCACTGAACATGTCCAAATAACTGCTTTGTAGCAAAAGCCTCTGAAATTTGTCGGCAAAGTTTTTCCAGCCTCCATCCTATGGATATTTTGTGCTTGGTGAAAATCAGAAGCATTTTCCTACCCATCTGTCACTTTTGACAAGTCATTTAACCTCACTTAGCTTCAGTTTCCTCATCTACAGAGGCAGTGTTAAGAACAGAATCTGCCTCATAGAATTGTAATGAAAATTACACAAATATTACATGTCAAGTGCTGAGTTTAGTGTCTGTCCCATAGTAAGTATTAAAGAAGCATTAACTGTTATGAGTTATAAGTATCATAAGTTAAAATTTCTACTTTGAAGTATTATTATGAGGATTTCAAATAATATATGTCCAGTGCTCTGTCACTTTAGTGGCATGCACTAAATAAACATAAAAAGTGCTAGTGATTATTAATGCCCCCACTATGTATCATGTTACCTTTCAATGAATCCATATTTATGGAGTACTTATCATGTTTCCAGCATTTATTCATTCAAAAATTATTAGTGAGTAGGGTTGCACTTGGCACATATTTTGATGGTGAAGCCAAGAGAATTTATCAATGGATCAGATGTGGGGTGTGAAAGATAAAAGTCAAAGATGACCATGAGCACACAGTCCTATTCATTACAGAACAGAAAAATAAGACATGAAGCTGGAGGCAGGACATAGTACAGATCATAAGGAAACTTGTGTATGAAAAATTTGTTCTTCACTCAGAGGGCAATAGGGAGCAATTGAAGGGCTAAGAGTGTGGAGTGCAGCCTTGAAGATGAGCCCTAGTAAGTAAAACCAGTAGAAACTTACATAATATAATAGTTTGGGTAAAACATAATGAGGCCTGAACTAAGGCAAGAGCAGTAGAAATGGTTAGGAGGGTAGACACATAAGTGAAATGTTCATGTACCGGCATGAATTATAAAAGGTGAGGAAACAGGAATCCAGATGGAGCTCCAGGTTTCTGGCGTTTTAGCAGAGATTGCCACTTACCAATGCTTATTCATTCTTCCCTTCTTCATTTCCATCAGAAACCTAGCTACTTTGAGCTCTTAAAAATATATAGATTCCTTGCATATAAAGATAACCATGTGACGTCAGTCTAGCCAATGAGAAATGTGTTGAATGAAACTTTCCGAAAATCTCCTTAAAGGGGCTCACTCAGCTGGACACACCATCTCATCTCATCCTTCTTCTTTCTTCCTAACTGGAATATGGACAGGGAAGCAGGCTGAGAGGGGGCATGCAGGGGCTGTAATAAAACCACAGAGAGGAACACACATGAAAGACAGCTAAGCAAAAGCACTGGATTCCTTATGATCCCACGCAACCATGGTGCTAGACCTGGGCAGCTAAATGATGACTGAGCAAGGAGAAGGTTGAGGGAAGAGCTAACACTATAATTTTCATAACACAATGATTTTAAACTGTTCTCAGGTAGAGAGGGATGTGTGTTATTTTCTTTTGGCTTTTCATCACTTGCCACTGGATAGAACCATAGAACCATAAAATTTAGGGGTTGGCAGTTTTCACTTTTAAATCACTCTTGTCTGCAAGGGGAAATGAAATGATGTGGAATTGCCTCTGGTAACTGATACATCAGTCCAGCAGGAAAATCCTCTGGACCCTGCTTCCAGAGTTTGCCTTCATCCCTGCACTGAGATGTCTGAATTCAGGTTCAGACCTCAACTACTAAGTTCCTTAGCACTTTTTACATACATTTTATCACATCTGCCCTTCAAAGAATAACTATGGGTATATTTCTATAAGGCAATGTTTCAAAAGGAAAAAGATGTTTCACTGTTCATCTCAAAAGGAATGAGTTGGCATATGTTCCATCCCACAGAAGCCAGGATGGTCTGCCTCCATGAAGGGCCCCCCTGATGTTGCTATTTTGACCTTATGTAATGTGCCACCATCCAGGATCTTGCTTCTGCCCTCCTTCCCTGCTGCCCAGAAATGCGATATTGTTGGTGCATATAGAGCATATCCCTCTCTCAGGGGAAAACTCACATTAACCAAGCGTGCAGGCCTGATGTCTAAAACCAAATGGCAATTTCTCAATTTACAGCGAGAAAATTTAAGTGGTACATAAAAAGAGTGTTTGAATAACATACCAACAGAGCAAAAAGAATTTGTTTAATCAACTGCCTGTTTGAAAGCCGGATATAAAAGCTCAGTTGGCCCTTGCAATGAGACCAAGACACTTGGACTTGGTGAACCACAATTTTCACATTCATTTCTCATTGGTGATGCCCATGACTACAGCACCAAAAATACTTATATACCTTTACTCGAGGTCTTACCCCCTGAGAGGACATACGTTTTTATAGGAATTCTATTGTTTGTCAAGGTCTTCCTTTGAACATGTGAAAAACTGTAGAAAGGTGGCTGTCTATCCTTACTGTCTCTTTAAGGTGACTTTGTCATCTTCGGCTCTGATCTATTATGTATCCATATTAAAGTTTAATGTTCAGAAGGCATCCCTATTTCCCTCATTTCTCAATTCTTAAGCAATGACTCACTTTAGACCCCAAGGATCAACAAGAGCAATGAAACTAGACTGATTTCTGCCTGTGGCAAAAGGAGCCCTTCTCATAACTTCTTAGTCTAATTTTATGTTTAGTACCAGCGAGGGCTGCAAGGAAATTTTCCGGGAAGGCCCCATGTAGCCCTTCTGCTTAGATAGTAAGCCACAATTTCCCTAGAAAGGGACTTTAGAGCAAGATACCTCTGGAATTCCAAGGCTGGTTGGACATAATTATGCCTCTGTCAGTAGGAGCCAGTGTAGGGTTTAATTCATATTTGAATCTTATAGGGCAATCACTGGCATGGTAACATAATTATTTCTCTACTGTTGTTACTTCCTATAGTTCTAGCCCTCTCTCTTCTCCATAGCAGGCCAGATTAATCATACTGTATTTGGACATCGAAATGGTGAGCCCACATAAAAAAGTGGATTTTTGGCAGCAGAGGTGGGTTCCAGACTGGCACTGGCATGATGGAAACAACTTGTTGTTGACACACAAGTCACCATATGCAAAAAAAAACATATCGTTCCAAGCAATTTACATGGGTTGGTGCAGTAGGGAAAAACACAGGACTAAACGAGTCTCTTGGCTCCTTCCTCCCTCTAAGCTGGTACCCATCTCCAAACAAAAAGCACCAAATCAGCCATCGGCCCTCCACCTCTGGAAGTCCAGGCCAGAAACATGGAGGGGGTCAGGACTAGGACACTGCTGCCTGCTCCCAGCCTGTTCCCAACTATTCCCAGGGGACACCCTCGGACATCACCTACAAAATGAGATGGTTTAACTCTTCAGAATCTAAAGCTCCTTCCAATTCCCATGTTCTATTTTAATTGGGGGTTTATTATAAAATCACTGCTCTTCAGGCAATAGGGAGCAATTCACTTCATAATAGAAAACAGAAATCAGCAGGTATTTATGAATATCTTCTACATCTAAGGCATGCTGCATTCTGCCAGGGGAGACTCAGTTACTATGGAGGTGTTACTTTGATTCTACCATTTTGTCTAGGTGATTATTTGATACAGTAGGAACAAGAAGTCATTAAAATGACAAGGTTTTCTTTTCTTATTTTTCTCTATGTTCTGTGCATGCCAGTTTCTCTCACCCCACACCTTAGCTCTATCTCATCTCTATCCTACCCCAGCTCCTCAGATATACCCCTAGACTTGGGGATGTGGTAAGGTCAGAGAGGGGACAGGGGTTGGCTGAAAGTCAAATACAGGTACAACTGAGGACAGTGGCGGTAGTCAGCAATGATTGGAATAAGAGACTGACTTCACTGTGGGATCTGAGTTCAAGATTTTACCAGCCTTGCATCCTTGAGCCCTACTTCCCTTATATAAAATGGGTTAAGAACAGATCTGCCACATAGGCTCATTGTGAGGGACAGGAGAAATACGTATGATACACATCAAGTACTTAACACAGTGCCTAGAACAGAAGAAGTGCTCGATTAAATAAAGAAATTAAGATAATAAAGATGAGTGAGATTCAGAAATGTGACCATCGTCCAAGATGTCTGTGTCTAGTTACTAAGGGATCTCATAAAAGTCACATCTATCAAGAGAGCTGTGTCAAATCAGTCATTCTGGAGATATCACAAGGGCTTTGTGGAGGGAGTGACACTCAATACCAGGTAATATTTACATTGCAGAGATTGGGGCAGGGCATCCAGGCCCAAGAATAGCATGAGTACAGCCAGGGAATTGGACATCTCAGGAAAGGTCTAAAACAGTAAGGAAGTGATCCACACTCTGTGCACTGTGTCTGCCCTCCAGACCCTAGGAAAGGGTGAGAAGCAACAAAGGGAGCCCAGGGCTCCCCTTAGGATATGAGTTCCTCTGTGTCACTTGTAAGCTTAGGGAACCTAAAAATCGTAGTGTAGCAGATAGGGCTGTGATACTAGGTGTCCTATGTTTCAACCTTGGATATACCCCTTACTAGTGACCTTCGGCAAATTATTTAACTTCTTGTGCCTCAGTTTCCTCAGGTGCAAGATGAGGTTGATTGTACCGATAGTATTGTAGGGGTTAAATGAGACAAAACAAGGATAGCACATAGCCTGCACTCACTGAATGCAAGCTACAATAACTGCATATAAATATACAATAATATAATATAGTATCCCCCAAGCTGGAAATGCATGGGATAGTGTGATTGTATATGCTATCAATTCTCTGAGCACTCTTGTCACCAACAACAGGCCACTAGAATAAACTGGAGAGTTAAGGTGTGTTCAGATTAGATTTTCTTTTCAACAAGTAAAAACAGCATTTTAAAGAATAATAATTACCTTTGAAACTAATTTCAACCTCTTGGTGGCCAACTTCAGAGAAACAATGATAACGAGTGATGTATATTGAGAACTTACTATGTGCTAGACCTGCTCTAAGAATTTCAGATATATCAATCAATCCTTTCTATTTCCTTCAACCCCTATGAGGTTCTATTGTTGGGTAAATTTTAGGAAAGAGAAGCCAAGGAATTCCTTAAAAAGGCTTTTTGTATTTAACCTGGGCTGGCCCAACATGAAATACGAGCTCATTTCTCAAGGCAAGGAGGTTTCCAGAGTACTCATCTGAAATTTGCTTCAAATCATAAATATGTCGCATATGGGAGTTGCTGACTGTCTCAGCACCACCATCATCAAGAGAAACACTTGCCAAGTTGGGGTATCTCTCTAGGCTCATGCAATCAGAACAGCCTGCCCAATAGGTGGTGGGCATCAGTGGGTGATACCACTGCCACTCCATGATAAGAGACTCTGTGATTCTCCTGTCCTGAAAACAAACACACACACACACACACACACAAACAGAAGAGTCTGAATCTTCCAAAGGGTCAAAACTAGACTGTCTTTTTCAGCAAGTGAGAAGCTATGAGGCCATCACCCTGGATGACCATCAGCATCATGTTCCCTGTGCTGAACTGAGTTCAGAAGCATCTTCATGGGATTCTCCCAGAAGGTGCTTGGATTCAGAAAGGAGGAGGGTTCAGATTTCCCAAGAATTTCCACTCACAGAAGCTACTACCTATTTTGCCTTCAGCTCTGTCACTTGGTTTTGTTTACTCTCTTCCCTATGGGACACAAGCACCAGATCCCTTTCCAGAGACAGACAGTCAGATACAGACAGATACAAAGATAGAAATGATAGTTTGGAAATTTCTAAGAAAAGGCTTTGATCTGGAAAAAAAAATAGAGGCTGTCCATTTATTGATCCATCTCTTTTCTTGACTTTCTAAAAGATAATACTTTTATACCTTAAAAATTTAAACGTTTAAAAGTTTTTCATTACTTATCATCTATAAGATAAGCTTAAATTTGCAACTCTTCAAAATTCAGCCCTAAACCATACATTCAAACATATTCCAGTGATCTCACTTGAAATGCTGCTTAAGCCCAACTGGTCCACTTGGAGCTTGTCATCCTTTGCTCTTGATGCACGGATCCCTTCTTCGGTTCCTTCATCAGCACAATTCCTCCTGCCTGCGATACCCTTGCCCCTCCTGTCCCCTCTTCTTTCAGGGACATGCTCATGCCCAGCTGCCTTAATAAGGATTGCTCATGCCACTCTGCCACACAAGACCCTTTCTTTCCCTCAGGAGAATATTACCACATGCTACACTGGGCAGGCATAGGCATGCTGCCCTTTTGCTGCTAGTTGACATTTCACAAGTTTATGAAAATTTAGCATTAAGACATTTTATCGAGTATCCACTAAGGACAAGCAAGATATCATGCTCTCTCTACCCTGCTGAGATTCGAAAACATAATCCGATCCTTCAAGAAGTTCACAATCTCCTAAGGAGGATAAACTCATGTGCAACCAAACTCGGCAGCTAACAAAATAAAATGCATGCTCTGTGGATGTATGTGAATTGGGTAAATCATAAGGAATGGGTAAACTATAAGGAATTCTGACACATACCCATCTTACAAGGCCCCAAACTCCTACTAATAAAGAAGGTAAGGTGCTGGACACAAACTCACAGTGTATCAAGAGGATACTGTAAAATCCCTCTAAATCTATCCTATGAGTTCAGACACTTGTTTTTCTTTAGAAACTGTCCACTTGGGAGGCATACATATGTCTTTCCATGGAGATATGGTTCAGATGTTTCCATCCATATGGAGGGAGAAGGGAAAATGGAAGACGACATCTAGAAATGGGTGGCCAGAGGAGCTCTACGAAGCACCACCCAAGGAGGGAGGAGGCAGAGTGAGACAGGTAGTTCCATGTATTTCATAAATCAGACTGGATTTGAGCAATCTGATGTCAACCCAGTGTAACAGCTTCTATGGGGTAGGAGCAGAATGGATAGGTCTCCAAGGTCCCCAGCAAGGCAGGGGTGAGGCAGATGTCAAAAGTCACAATGGCAAAAGCCAATGTCAGGGGTCAGACAAGGCTTGAAGTTCAAGCATCAGGGTCTCAAATACAGTAGCTGGTGAAGGTCAGTACAAGAGCACAGGGATAACCCTGCTCATCTGCAAGCAGAGTCTTTCCTCAACATCCTGGGCTTCCCTATTGGCCTAGCTCCTCAGAGTGCATTGACATGCTTCTGCAGCCAGCAGAGTCTCAGGCCCTGTCAGGGCCTGAGTAAAATGATTCCAGCCAAAGTCCTGACAATATTGTTCTCTTCCTTTTGTGGACATCAAAGGATCCCCAAGTTTAAAGGAAAAAAATATGCAGTGGTCAAAGTCGGGTAATTCAATATTTTTTATATATACAAAGCATTTCAGTTTCTATTCCTGAGGGAAGGGGAAAAAGTAAACAAGCAAATAGTACTACTTCAGTATAAAGAAGAAAAAAAAAAAAACAGAGAGACACAGTTTGACGCTGAAACCCTGAGGGTGAGAGAAAGTGCAATTTCACAGGGATAAATTATCCTCTCAAACATGTGAGGTCTTTCACACCATTTGAATCTCACACAACTATTATTGGCAGGGGCTGGTTAGGGCATGAAGACAGTTAACAGGTCTGAACAGGGTGCTGTAAACCAGCCAAGAGTCCTCTTTTCCAGATGCTCACAGAAGCCAGAAAAAAAAAAAAGGCTGTCTGAAATTTGTATCAAGAGTTGGAGGGCACCCAAGAGTGACGGGGACAACTGCACACAGGAGACTGAGAGGAAATCATCACTCTCTTGGCTGATGGATGAGGTGAATCTTAACTTTTCTCCAGCAGCAGTCAGTGGAATGGAATTTCAGTCCGAGCCAACCAAATATCACTTTGATTGTATAGACCACTGGGAAGAGCATAGTGGCTTCAGGTGACTGCTGCCACTTCCCAGCTGTGTGTCATTGGGCAGATAACCCCTCAGAGCCCATTCCCTCATGCATAAAACAGAAATATCGGTGATACCTGCCTCACACCAAGGCAGTGGTGTGAGGATGAAGTGCAGAGATCTCTACCAAACCCGTGGCATAGGCCCTGGCATATGTTAAGCACTTAATATATAGCAAGTATGTTTCAGAGAAGAAAACTTGGTTAGCATTCACTGCCAGCTACCAATACAACAATTCTGAAGACTTTATGTCATTCCTATGAATCCGATTGCAGTTGACTGCATTCCCCACAAGCTACACCCGTACTTATTTCATGTCAGGTCTCTCTTTCCTTTGGGTTCCAGGTGAGGCTGCTTTAAGGCCACACCTTTAAGATTCTAAGAAGTCCTCTTTTCAAATCAAAAAGTTCTGCAAGGCACTGTCTTAAATCTTTGTGAACCCTTTTTGTCCCAGTCTTAATGAGATATAATTCACATATAACATTGTATAAATTTAAGGTGTACAACATAATGATTTATATATGTATATATTGTGAACTGACCACCTCAATAAATTTTGTTAACTTATTATGCCATCACCTCACAGTTACAATTTTTTTCCTCCTAATGAGAACTTAAGATCTACTCTCTTAGCAACTTTTGAACATACAATACAGTATTGCTCACTATGGTCATCATGCTGTACATTACATCCTCAGAGCATATTCATCTTCTGAATTTTGTACCATTTGGACTCACTCATTTTCCCCATCCCCCACCCCCACCTTTTACCTCTGGCAACCACCAATTTGTTTTCTGTTTGTATGAGTTTGAGTTTTTAGATTCACATGTAAGTGATATCCTACAGTATTTGTCTTTCTCTGATTTATTTCACTTAGCATAATGCCCTCAGGGTCCATTCATGTTGTTGCAGATGGCAGGATTCTATTCTTTTTTATGGTTGAATAATATTCCATTTTGCACATGTACCACATTTTCTTTTTCCATTCATCCATCAGTGGACACTTAGATTGTTGTCATGTCTCTGTTTTGTAAATAATGCTGTAATGAACATGGGGCAGGGTACAGATATCTCTTTGGCATAGTGATTTTTATTTCCTTTGGATATAAACTCAGAAGTGGGACTTCTGGATCATATGGTAGTTCTATATTTAATTTTTTGAGGAACCTCTATACTGTCTTCCATAGTGCCTGCACCAGTTTACGTTCCCACAAGCAGCAAACTCTTAGGGTCTTCTTATTGCCATTCCTTTGATTTGATCTTATACTGAGGCTGTTTCTTTGAGAATCTCTTGCTATGGCGCACCATGGAAGAAAATAGTTTTATTTTCTAATGTAGCACTTTCTGGGTTTTCTATATTTCTTCCAAATTCTTCATAAAAATGAAACATTCCTTCTCTGGTTCCTCCCTTTCTTCCTATATCTTATTATATGCAGACAAAATTAAGTAATGCAACTTTGATATTGTGGTTGGAAATTTCCTTAGCCAGGATCTCAAGTTCCTGAGGTACCTTTTCCATCTCACAAGATACCTCAGGCTTCAGCTTTGCTAGTTGTCCCACTACTCTATAGCATGGGCTGCCCTTCCTCCAGCCTCCAGCAGCCCTTCCAGCCTCACTGACAATTTCTTTCATAGTTTTCATACACCAACTGGTCCCAAAGCCAATTCCACATATTTTAGGTTTTTGTTATGACAGCATTCCATTTACATTTCAGTTATCTGTTGTCCCAAACTTAAAATTCCAAAAATTTATTCTTTTTGGTAATCCACAGAATCACAATGAGCTTGGCTGTGCTGTTCATCTGCTGGTTTCTCCTGGACTCACTCAGTCCCGCAGCTGCATCTAGCTGGAGGGTTGGCTGGCTGGAGAGTCAAAGGTGGCCTCACTCATACATCCTGCAGATATTCGTGGCTTTTGGCAGGGCTGCCTCTGTTCTCCTCCCGGTTTCTCCTAATATGTTTAGACTGGACTTTCTCAAAGCATGGTGATCTCAGCATTCTAAATGAGCAAAGTCAGAAGTTCCTAGGCCAATTAAGAGCTAGTCTTGGATGCCACCAGTGTCATTCCCATCATATTTTTGTAGTCAAAGTAAGTCATGAGACCAGCCCAGATGCAGCTCAGGGGCTCCACCACTTAATGCAGAGCGGAACATGAAATGGAAGTAACTGCACATAATCTACCACAAATCTCACCACTACTTCAGGCCTACATTTATTCTCACATGAAATGGGAACAATTGGCAGAATTTGGCTTTTCATGAATCTCAAAATGATGATGAAATTAAGTGATCATAAATAGGGCCCATAATTAGTTCATTTTGTTCTCTGTAGAGGTGGAATTCTGTATCCCACATCCAGGTACCTCCCTTTTCTTCTTCCTTAAAAACTCCTATAATGGGTCTTACCTGATGATTTTTCTCAGGTCTTCTAAGCCCTGGCTATCACCTACAGGAAAGGAATGTGTTCAGATGTTTTTAGAAGCATGAGAGTTTTGAGGGGGCCATGGGCTGGATTCCACCATCTAATGCTCCCTAGCTAAGCGACATTGGGCAAGTTACACTCTGAGTCACAATCTTCTTGTGATAATAAAATACTACTCTGAAGATTCAACTATGACTTTAATGAGATAATGTAGAAAAAGTATTGTATAAACAAACTCTAAAAGGCTTATATTAATACCACTTAACTTATTACTATTAATATAATATTATTATTAATAAAAGTAACATAGGAGTGTCTTTGCAAATTATTACTGGGAAAGCAAGTGTCTAAACTCAGGCCACAATTTTTGGTACACCTTTCACTTAAGACAACATTCATCCCCAGATAATGTAAGAGCTTTCTTACTGAGTTGAATCTGATTACTAGAGTTTAGGGTAGTTGGGTAAGCTCTCATCTGGGCCTCTGCCCTCTTTCGGAACTGGTTCCAGTGCTTTCACACATGGGAGGGAAGAAGGAGGATCAGAAATACCTGCCTTCTGGATCAGCAGCTCCTGTTGAGCAAATAACTCTTGGAGCTAAGCATTGAGCAAGGTCTGAGGGCTGCACCCAGGTAAAAAACTGCTCCAGGCAAGCAACCTGGGCTTCCCACTTCCCAAGTGACTGTGGTGCCATCCTCAGAGCCCAGAATCAGCACCAGACTTTGGGAGTGAGATTCTTGCTGAAAGTCTCAGGAAGGCAGTAATGTCTGTGGAGGTGGGGGCTGTGTGTGTGTTGGGGTGGGGGAGGGGGAGGAGGCACACTGAGGTCCTGCTCCATAGAGGACAAAGTCCTGCTCTGGTAGATCTTACTGTTCAGTGTTTAACCACATAAAAGCCTGTCTTTCAATGGCCCCAAGTCTAACCTACACACCCTAGCTGGAAGCATTCTAGTCCTTACTATGTAAACGTTTAAATGTGTATATATGCATTTGTATATGTGTGTGTGTGTGTATGTGCATCTATATCTCTAAATTATATTTTTTGAGCTGAAGAACTTTAAGAATTATCTATTCAAAGCCCTCCTTTGAGAGAAAAAAGGAATAAGCCCTAAAGCTTTAAGAGACTCGCTTAAGATGACAGAGCAGGGATTTGAACCCTACAAGACACCTGACATTTGACCCCACAGGGTGTCCCAGAGGGGACTCTTAAAAGAGTGAAAAAACTTATTTTTATAAGATAAGTGTGTTCAGTGCAAGCTCTCCAGATGCCCGAATAGTCATCTGAAAGAAAGATCTGCACTCCAAGCCCTTTTTCCTTCTCTGCACCTTCATACTTGCTGCCTGAACACTTATGTCCCCTCCTCAGTTTATACACCTTTGTATCCCCCACAGTACTTAGACATGGAAGTTGCTCAATAAATGTTCATGAATGAATGAACGGGTGAGTGGGACACGAATAATGGGACTTTGCAGGGAGGTCTGGGGAGAATAAAGATTTTCCTAACAATTTATGTTGCTTTTGACATGCCATGCTTTTTCCTTGCCCAGGAGGCCAATAGCACAAATACATGCCTTGCCATGAAAAATTCACAACTGTACATTAGTCAGTACCCTGGTGACATGACTTGCAAACCGGAAAGCCAAGGTCACAGCAAAAGTTGCCATAAATCAAATGTGCCTTAAACACAGCATCCTGTTGGGAAATCTACCCCTTTACTATGTTTCCCTCAGGACAAAGGCTATGTAGGACACTTCCTACTTAAAGAGAGAGAGCGCCTGACACTCAGATATATGTGATGCCACCTGCGACTGTGGCCACTGGCTCTGAAGCAGCCATCCCCTCTCCCTGGCAGTTAGTTCAAAGGCAAAGCTTATCTTCTACATGTGCACTTGGCAATTGCAGAAGACATGAAAGGCTTTAAAACAGCATTTCCCAAACTGTTACACATGGCATTCTTAGATGCTGGGCAAATAAAAATCATTCCATGGTCAGATAATTTGGGGATGCCATGTATACCATGTCCTATTCTTGAGAGTTTCACAAAGTGCCCATGAAAAATCCTGCAGGAAAGAAACCTGCCTAACCTTGCTTACCCAAGGTCCCCAATCATTTGACAACAAACCCTTATGTAACCGCAGCAGCAGCTCTGTGGAACTTTCAGCCCGACAGTGATAGCTATTTATAACTCTAGAGGCCATGTGGGTTCTTGTCCCAACCCCCTCCACCACTTCTATGGGTATTTCAGAAACAGAAGAATCATAGGAGAGGACTCACCACGTAGGAGACAAGAGATTCGGCTTCACCTGGTGATAGAGGTGAAAAGTAATCTGCCCCCAGCCTTCTTTTTCACGAATGTCCTCAGGTGCCTATTCAATGCCCCAATGTTTAAAGGCTGTCAGATAAAAACAAACCTGAACTTAGTAAGGACAGACTTATATTCAAAAGGATTATTGAAGAGTAGGGGTAGGATTATTGCAGTAGGGGGACATTCTGACTCTCAAATCTGCTAGCAGCTCAGAGTTAGGCAGAAAGGGTTCTCTGTTATGGAGAGGGGTAAGCAAGGCTAGAAAGAACCAGACATGGGGGAGTAGGATGAAAAGGTGGCATGAATGCAGAGTAAATCAGAAAATGTTTTACCTGGAGGCCAGCCTACTCTCAGGAGGGACTTTCTGCTGGCTCTTACTGGGGTGGGCCAGAGGTCAGAGCCCTGGAGGAAATAGAGAAACTTAACCAAATTTGGGTAACTCATTTTGTTCCAGTTGATCAGTGTGGATAATACAGTTTGGCTAATCATTTATGGGGCAAAGAATGGAAACTTAGAGGGTCTGTGTCTGGGTTTGTCACTGGTAAGCACGGAGGTCATCAGTGGGTGTTATCTAAGGTATATATAGATGGTTGTTTTCAGGTGGAATTTCCCACAACACAAAGGTGAGGAGAATTCTTTTAACTCTTGCTGTTTTCCAGGAGTGCAGGGCTCAGGTACAAGTTGATGTTGTCAGGGCCTATTCAAAGCTGTATTAATCCAGCACTAATAGTATCTGAGTAATCCCACTCTTCTTTGGGGTCTTGGCATGGTAAGGGGTGGTTCTTTTAAACCTTCAGGCTTTGTAGTAGAAAAGAGAGTGATATGGATAGTCACAGAGAGAGTTTGGGCTCTAATACCATATGGCTTGGATGTAGGCAAAAGTGTATGATGGAGACACCTGGTTGCATAACCAATATTATTTTTTTCTTCACCCTCAGTACAGAACCCCCATACTCCAGGTTTGCTGGCAGCTAGGTGCAGCTATGTGACTTTGTTCTGCTAAGTGGAAATTACATAGAAGGATTTCCAGGAGTATTCCTTAAACAGGGATAGAAAGCTGTGGAACATTTTTGTCCATCTGCTTTTATTCCTGTCTCAGCCTAGGCTGTGAATTGGGTGGCTGAAACTCTAATTGCCACCTTGGATCATGAGATGACCTTGAAGATGAAATTTAAGCACTAAGGATAGTAAAAAAAGAAATAGAAGGAAACTGGCTTCCTGAGGATGAGTTGAGCTGCCAGAAGCCCTGGACTATTTCTATTTCTTACAACAACAACAACAACAACAACAAATCAAAAATTTTCATTGCTAAACCATTGTAACTTCTGGTCTTTATAGGATCAGCCCAATAAAATTTCTGATACACAAAGTTGAGGAAACAGGAAAATTATAGATTAGTAATATTAAGAATACTTTCCACTATTATCATCTGAAAATGTGTACCCCCAAGCTAAGCTCACTAATTATAAAATTTTCTAAAAGTCAAATTCCACCAGGAATACCTGCTGCATACTTGTGTAGTGGTCCCCAAGGTACAAGCAGAGCCAGAAGCTGTAATGCTTTTCAAACTCCCTTTCCTGAAAGGCCAGGATATGGTATGATAGCTGCAGGTGTGACTAAAATGGTTCCATGGGCTTTGTCTTGTTAATGCCACTAAGTTCTCAGGGATATCCTGCTCACAGTCATGTTTCTATGGAAAACTAAGAGAAGTTCAGGTAGAGAAAATATACTGAATTGGAATTCCCTAGCTCAGGCAGAAGATGATGGAATTCTTCAATAGCCAGCCTCAGAATTGGCCTTGGAATAATACAAGTAGATATCTTCACCCAGACTTATGCTCAAATACCCCTGCACACCAAAGTTACATGCTGATTGACTGTGACCCATGTCCCATCACCAGGTTAGCATGATAACTAACATCTGACATTGAACGGAACTATGAGAAACTATATCTTACAGGCATGGTCATCATGAAGAGTGGTTTATGAAGGTTGAAAGCTCTCAGCTCCCCTTCACAATGGATTATTCAGGCACTCTTTCTCAATCTCACACACACACACACACACACACACACACACACACACACACACAAAACCCCACTGTAGTGATAATCAGATAATCACTGGGTTTTTGTTGATGTTACTATTAACCCATTGCGTGACCTTGAGCAAACCAACTATTCTTGAACTCACATTTTTTCATGTGTATATTTGTGCCCTATTGCTGCTATAACAAATTACCACAAACTTACTGGCTTAACAATGCAAATTTATTAACTTACAATTCTTGAGTTCAGAAGTCTAAATAGGTTGGCAGGGCTGTGTTTCTTCTGGAGGCTCTAAAAGAAATTTCATTACCTTTGCTTTTTCAGCTTCTAGAGACTACCTGCATTCCTTGGTTCATGCCCTCTTCTTCTTCCATCTTCAGAGCCAATAGCATAGCATCTTCCAATCTCTCTCTCTGATTCTGAGCCTCCTGCCTCCTTCTTATAGGACTTTTGTGATTACATTGGGCTCTTCCAAATAATCCAGTATAATCTCCTTATCTCAAAATTCTTAATTTAATCATAATGACAAAGTTTCTTTTGCCATATAAAGAAGCATACCCATAGGTTCCAGAAATTAGGATGTGAACACCCTAGGGTGGGAGTCATTATTTTGCCTAACATGATGTAAAAATTTGAAGGTTAGGAGAGATACTCTAAAGTCCCTTTCATCCATTTGCATCTTATTCACCATCATTGTTTCTCCTCTCTGTGGGTCAGATCCATCTGATCTTCACAAACTGTTGTAGTAACAGATTCTGGCCCATTTAACCAAACAAATTGGAGATGCCTCGATGACTTTATCCACCTATTCAATCTTCAGCAAATACTTATGGAGCACCCACTGTGCACCAGGCACTCTGCTATACCCTATGGGTATGCAAAGTTAAATAGGGCGTGGTCACAGCCCTCGAGTAGATTTCAGTGGAGCAATTGCAAGGAATTAGGAATGCTGCCTCCTGAATATCTGTCAATTACTTTATAGATTTGGGTTTATCAAGCAAGGATGAATGGAAGTTATATTTCTCTCTAGTGCTATACTTGTAATTTGGATAAGATGGATGGTGTTCTCAATAGGGTGGCATTTTAGACAAAACAATTCTTTGTTTTCTTGGACTGTACCAAGAATTGTAGGACATTTAGCATCTGGCCTCACCAAATAAATGTCACTAATGCTCTCCAGTCACTGTGACTTACACACATAAATACACAAACACTCACATTTCTAAATGCTCATTGATGGGTGAGACAGTTCCTAATTGAGATATACTGAGTGAAAAGTTGTGAGCAAAACAGATAGGCCTTCCTTAGGCACCCCATCTAATTCTTAGATTGTAGCAAAATTCTAGTAATCTATGCCTTTTCTAGTATTTTAAGATGCTCAATGAGCACATTAAAATTATTTCTTTTATGATTAAATGTTAACATATTAGCCCATGATGGCAATAATAGCCATCTTATCACTATTTTGTGGTCTTAGAATAAGAGTCAATCATGTCTGTTTAAATTCTATTCACAGCTGGAGACTGAAGGCCACAGGGATCTCTGAGAGCCAAGGTACACCACAAAAGTTTTATTGGGGATAGTGAACCAAGGAGAGAATACACTGCTATGTTTTGCTTGGTGGCGAGTATGAATTAAATATTTGACAGTACAAGCTATATTTTTCAATAGCATTGGTTCAGTCACCGCCCCGCTTCTTTTTTGCCTGTATGTAAGGATTACTTATAAAGATTATGGTTTTTGTTTGCTTATTTTAGCATTACTCCTTAAAATGGTTTCCAATATTGAAATATAATACTGGGAACTAGAATTGATTCCTTCATAAGGTTGTATGTAGCCATGAGCAATGTTATTGTGTCACCTACTAGGTTTACTGGTTTCCTTTACCCAATCTGTTATTGGCTTCTATCCTCTTTTTTTTTTCTTCAAAAGCTTCACCCTATCTCTATTTCACATCTTTCAATTTCATACCTAAGAAATATCCTTATGCTATTGTGTATTTGGAAAGAGTTATGAGCACTTGGCTGGCCCTCTGACCATCTATCTCTTATTCTCCTGGTCATTACTTAATCATTCAGCCTTCTCTCTTCCTCTGATGCTTGCAAATGGCAAGCCCAAAGGGTATAGCTTTCACTCCCTCCTCCCTTTTACTGGTTCTTATTGCCAATGCCCTGGATCCCACCATGCTCCATGACCATCCAGAGACAACACAGCAGTTCAAGTTGGGGCTGACAGTTCTACCCTGGATTAGCCGGGGTGTGCCTCCTGCTGACTTCCGCAGCCACTGCTCAAGTCCCTCATCTTCTGAGTCTGCACCCTCTTGCTTGATTCTGATATGCCATATCCATGTCCGGCCTTCCCCACTGTTTCCAGGTGCCCACTGGGACTCCGTTTATTGGAAAACAACCAACCTGTCTGCCTGACTTTTGGTCCTTTTGCTACTTTTTAAAAAATACATGTGAATATATGTCTGCATTTCTTTTAAGTCTATACCTAGACATGGAATGTCTGGATAATAAGATAACATATTCAACATCATATTAGTAGATACTGCCAAACAGATTTCCAAAGTGGATCAATCAATTTACATTCCCACCAGCAATATACATGATTTTTCAGTTGCTTTAAATCCTTGCCAAAACTTGGTCTTTACATTTTAGCTACTCTGGAAAATGTATAGTGAAACTACCTAATAGTTTTTAATTTGTGTTTCTCTGATTACTAATAAGAGTTAGCACCTATTCATTTGTTATTGGCCACTTGAATTTCCATTTTATTAAGTTCCAGGTCAAGTCTCTTATCTATTGTTCTTCTGACTGATCTTTTTTTTTTTAATTACTTTGTAGGGGTTTGTGTGACCTTGTGCTACTACTTTTA
This sequence comes from Eonycteris spelaea, assembly GCA_003508835.1. Classification (NCBI taxonomy): domain Eukaryota; kingdom Metazoa; phylum Chordata; class Mammalia; order Chiroptera; family Pteropodidae; genus Eonycteris; species Eonycteris spelaea. The sequence continues at coordinate 4,122,542 of PUFA01000089.1, forward strand.
TCTTGATATCACTGTAAAATTTGGGTAAGAGACTCTCTGTCCACATGGCTACCTACCCCCTAGCCTCTCAGCCAGGCCTGCTGGCAGGGGGAGGATGTGGAGTAAGCCAGCCCCTTGGGAACTGTTATCCATGTGCTCTAGAAACAGTTTCTAAGCCCACTCTCTGCTTCTGTGAGACCTTCGGAAAAGCAGCCCATGGTGAGCACAGGCCCCTTGGTTCCACCTCTGGCCTTTCATGAGACCCATGTGACTGACTTAACTCTCTGGACACCATGCGTTTCATCTGCAAAGTGAAAATGTACTAAGCTCACCTCATATTGAGAGAAAATGAGTTATTTAGTGTAAGACATTGAGAGCAGTGCCTGACACTATACACTAGTTGCCCTCAATATACACTAGTTGTTATTACTCAGACACATCTCACTGGCCTCATTTGCTAATGGCACAGTCGTAACTTATGTGATTTCCTTCATTAAAAGAATTGTAAGAAAATCAAAAGGCATCAAGTTCTAGGTCTGTCTTTGTTGTCATCTCTTTAGGTAAGTAATTTAGGGGTGAGTCTGTAGGCTTTAATTTTCTCACCTGTGAAATAAAGGGGTTGACCTAGATCATCATCACAAAAACCTTTCAGTTTAAACTTTCCACCATTGCTCCATTTATTTTAACCAGGGATGGAAGAGAAAAAGTCAGAGCATACATACAAATGCTCCACTCAGCTCCCTTCACGACAGATCCTGTACCTGCTGTGTTCTCCCAGGTGCACAGAATGAAGGTAGGTTATGAGGAAAGGAAAGGAAAGTGCCAGAAGAATGTGGCTTCTCTCTCTCTCTCTCTCTCTCTCTCTCTCTCTCTCTCTTCTCTCTCTCTCTCTCTCTCTCTCACACACACACACACACACACACACACACACACACACTTCCATGTAAGCTCTGTACAACTAGCCTCCTTCAGTGTTAAGCTTTATAAATGTAGGAACCTTGTCTTGTTTGTCTACTCTGCTAGCCAGGGGACCTGGTACAGGGTCTAGCATAGCACAGATGTAGGAGAGGTAGGGAGAGAGAGCACACCTCGCCTTCATAGCAGTTTGCAAAGTTCCATTGCCCCACAGGTCCAACAGCTTCAGGAGAGTACCTGGGCCTCCTCGTTGTAATTCCCTCTGCAGGTCCTGTAGTGCGCCTTCTCTAGGAGAGTTCAAATGAGCCTATGTGAAGCTTGGTAGAGCAGAAAGAACACTGGACAGATCCAGAAGACAATTTCTAATTCTTTGTACACAAATTGCTCTCTGTGTGTCCTTAAACTTCTGGTTCTCACCCAACCCTTCTGCCAGATGAGAATGATATCGTACCCCACTCCTCCGAAAAATGTTAGGGATTGAGACTAGAAAGACATTAACATTAAAGTAGTAAGAGTGTTTATTTCTTAATGATAGAATTCCAGGTGATGTTTATTTTCTCCATCACACTTTCACTGTATTCTCAAAATGTCTAACAATAAAAACATATTTTTAAAATAAGAAGAAACAATGATGTTATTAAAATGTAAGATAATTCTAGGCCATTTTTTGATGTGTTTAGAATAATGATAATAATAACTATCATTTTTAAACACTTTCTCCCTTTATTTCTAAACCTAACTACATACTCACAACTCAAAGAAAGTAATCTACTGATAGTTTAAATTGAGCTGTGAAGTGTTAGAAATGTTACCAAAACCAGTGTGGCATTAGCTAAATTGTTTAGCCTTTCAAGAACTTATTCTCTTCCATTACAAAGTGAAGAAACTAGATTAACATCCTCTGGTCCTGAAACTCTATGCTCCCTGACACAATCAGCCTGACATGACATACTTGGAAGGCACCCCCAGGGAACTGAGATGTATATTGTTAGAACAAGGGTGGCAGTGCCACAGAGCCCAGTTTGCTGAAGAAACCTCAGTGTCTTACAAAGCATCAAATCTACCAGAAAGCGAATGCAATAAAAGTCTTTGAAACAAGCTGGTTTTATGAGGGCAACTGGGGATCAGTATCAAGCCCTTAGGTCCTCATAAGACTGCCCTGGCTGTGGCAAGAACAGAATCTCCAAATGAAATCTATAGTTGACACTTTGCAACCAATTTTCTGGAGTCGGCAGTTTGATAATCCCAGAATAGCACAACAAAACACATATCTAGCACTGTCTTGGCCACCATGCCCTCCATTCCTTGCCAAACATGGAAGAAAATCTTTATGAGGAGGGAGAAAGCATCCCTTCTTTCTCTGTCTCTCTCTTTGTCTCTGTTTTGCCCCTTAGTTGGCAGTCACAAAGTGGAAGTTGGCTTTCAGTCAGTCTGATAATGAATAGCCAGTTCTTGTTGGCAAGCAGCAAGGTCTTCATGGTGACTTCTAAAATTGCAAGAAACAGCAAACAGTCTCTGCTGCTGTCCCTCTCCCATTGAAATCCCCTGGTGACCCAGGTTCCAGAAGGAAGGTAATACCAGCCAGCAGCATCCTTTCTTAGCAAAATAAGGATAAAACATTCTTCAAAAGAAAAATTCACCTTAGGTGATATCTCGGCTTTCCCTTTCTTGTTTCTGGATATTAAGGGTGATCGTGTGACTTATTTATCATTGATCCAAACTTCAGTTAGCATTAAGAATTGAGGAATATAGCTGATGCCCAGGAAGGGAGAGAGCTTTTCTGTAATCCAGGGTCTTTCGAGGGCTTGAAAGAGTTAAGTAGCTGCTTTCCACAGAGCGGCCTCATGTCAAGAGAAGTTGGGTGGCTCCTTGCTAGGAAAGTCACCCTCAACCAACCTGTCATTAATATGGGCTCATAACCAAGTTGGACAAGACTAAGCACCTAAGAGAAGATTTCATACACCCTCATTGATGGGTGAGGGGGCCCTGCCTCTTTCCCCAGGCCCAGAGTGTGGTAGCTCATAGGGGACTCCTCCTCCTCTGGCCTTCTGCACAACTCAGCATCAGAGCAGGCCAACTTCTGCCTCATTGCATCAAATACCTCAGACACTGATCCAGCTCTCACTGTGCACCAGACATTGGGCAGGTCCCAGAATAATTAGCAAAATAATATTGTTTATGCCTTGAGCATAAAGCAAATCACAAAGAAGCACAGACAGCAATATTCTCTCTGCTATCATATGGACATAGTCAGAGATGGGAGCAAGAAGCACAACTACAGAGTCAAAACTAGAAACAAGTAAATGTCATTCAGTGTAATGGGGGCTTATATAGAGGCTGAATACAAGGTATCTGAAGACCCAAGAGAAAAAAGTAATTATCTCAACCTGGAAAAAATCATTCCCAGCAATGTGACTATAGCAAGACAGTGGTAGGGTAGTAGAGATGGCTATTAGTGGATAGGCATGATCATATTTATTTGTTTATGTTAGAATAACTTGCTGGTGTTTTGCTGATGGAGCAAGAAGGATAAGAATAGTTAAGACTAGCTGCCAAGTTAACAGCTTTCATAACTGAATGATAGTAGCCCACTTACCAACAAGGGAAGGACCAGGTATAGAGGGCTTTATCATATTTATGCTACTAGCACTGCCCAGAGCCCCTGACAAGTGCCAATGGATCTCAGTACTCAGGTATGTTTGTGGCTCATATGGAAGTGTTTGAGGTCCAGGAGTGGTGGAGATACTGCTGCACTGCAAGAAGTACCACAGAAGTTCAAGTGTCTAGCTCTGTGCTCTTGCCGAGCATGAATGCTACCTCTCTCAAAGCTTATATATTTACATCAACTGTCCTCCAGGCTCCACTGGAAGTCCAGGAGGGAATTACTTCTTTAGTAACTCTTTAGAAAGGCATGTCCTTGACAGGAACAATAGGAAAGCAAGGAGCAAGCAGGTCACATCCCTCATCCTGCAGGTTTCCAGTCTTTCTGCAGTGTTCCCTCCTGACAGAGCCTAACGTGAAGCCAGCTAGCAAAGAAATGAGAGGCACAGCTGAGCGACCCAGCATGGTGAAATAGAACATAGGCTGGGTTGGTTTGGGGCTGAACGAGAGCTTAAACATGATCATACTATTAAGGATCTCCACTTGTGCCACTGATACCTTGATACCTAACCTGCAGAGTCACAGATATGTACAGCTATAAGGTGCAGACAGCTGAATATTAATGGAGAATGGTGCTCAGTGGGTAATGAAGCTGAAAGCAATTAACCAAGACACAACTTGAAACTCCTGAGGCTAATACCATCAAAAATTCAACCTCCTTTCAGGGCCTTCTTACTGCACACCCTCACCTAGACCTCCCCAAGGGTATCAGGTGCTGAGTGATAATTACCCAAAAAATCCTTAGGCAAGAAGGAATTTCACAAGAAGAACTGGTTATCTCTCTTGGGAATGATCATGTATTCTTGTCATAAGATGTGACAATAGCCCTTACTTCTCAGTGCTTGGGCCCCTCTGTGGCCTATAGCTCTTGGTGACCCCTCATTGTCACCCTGGTTTCTCTTCTGGCAACTAATCTTAATATTATCTTTGATTCTGTACTTGGATGATGGACTATGCTTGAATGGATGAATACATAGTCCTGATCCTGTGAACTTCTTTGACTTTGAACTCTGCCCAATGTCAATGGCATGTTGCAACCCAAGAGCTTCCAAGTAAAGAAGGACTTGGCATATGTATAGCACTGACCACAGCCAAGCAGAGATGGGATTGGTGTGACTGGTAAGCTCAACCTCAAGGCCATACCACACTACTCTTTCTGAGAAACAATAGGGCCCATCTAAAAAAAAAATTACTGTACACCAATGTCTGGAGTCCTCTGAAGAGAACAAGCTGATTCCACAAGGACATACATGGATAAATATTAAGTACACAGAGACCTGTAAAATGGGTATAATAATACCTACTGCACATCCTCTGAGGTAAGATGAATTGAAAGCAGAAGCTGTCTATGAACTGGAGACCACATAATATCAGTGGGAGGATGATTTGTATCATTCCTGCACTTGATCTAAAGCCATTTCCAAGTATATAGAGAGGACAGGATGGGGAAAGCCTTGGAAACAAACCTGCTTGGCCTCTTTTTTTATCGATGTGTTTAATCAGCAGCACTGCACTTCTCCTGCAGAACAAACCAGCTCAGAAGACAGCAGGTGAACATAGTTGTATATGTGTTCCAGAAGCTCTCAGGTTGACTCCAATATACCCTTAGAACAAGCCCCATTTTATCCAAATGAATAATATAGTTTCTCTTCTGTAAGCAAAACCATGATATATAGGCAAACTCCACATTAATTGGATAAACCAGTGGTAAAACCCCAAAAGAACAATTAACTTTCATGTGAAATACTCCCAGCTGAAATCTTGGAAAACTTGCATGTAATTAGCACTCTCTTTCAGCTCTCCAAAGTATAAAATACAATACATTAGGGCTTGTAACACTAATATCGCCAAGAACACAGCTAATGTGGGAAGTTTAATTTGCCACTAATATGCAGATGGTAGGCTAGTTGGTGCTTTCACCTGTTCTGGCTAATTGTTTTCAATGTGATTTAGAAACTCCATGCTCTATAATACAGTGCTCACAATGCATCACATCTCCAGTGCTGGACTGTGGCGAGTCATAAAATTCAGATTACAAATTCAGAAGTGATCTTAGAGGTCATTTGGTCCAGTTCCCAAGCAATGGCTCATGAACCTGTTGTATCATAATCAGCTCAAGACAATTTGCAAATGATAGTTTCCTGGGCTGCACCCTCAGATTCTGATTCATCAGGCCTTGGGTAGACCTCAGAGATCTCAATTAAAAATAAATAAATGAACACCTTTCTGAGTGCCACCAGAAGATTCTATGGTACAAACATGCTTAGAAACTACTGATATCCTAAACCTTCTACTCAAGCACAAATTCCCTTGATAACTTGAGTGACCAGTGGGCATCTAGTCTCTGTTTGAACATTACAGAAATAAACTCAGTGGCTTAGCTCCAGTTAATGGTGGATACCTGGATTATGATGCTAAGAGGGCTTCTGGGGCTGTATCTAGATACAATGGAAGAAAGTGACAAGTTGATTGGTGCCCTCTGCCCTAGGCATAGGTGAAAGAGGTGTGCTAACATGTATTTACCATTCCTGGTGAGAGGTATCTACTCTGAATCCCATCTAATAACGTTTTGTTTATGAAGATTGAAAATAGGTCTAGTTCATAAGTCAGATTTATATCAGAGAACTACTAGGGAAATGACTAGAAGGTCAGAGTCTGAAAACTTGGGTTTCAGTTGTGGCTCCACCAAAATAGTACTACTTTGAGAAATTTGCTTTCCCCTCTGAGTATCAGTTGCCTATTTATCAAATAAGGAACTAGTATTGGCATGAGAGTGTTTTGAGACTCGAATGCACTTATGAATGTGAAGAAGCTTCAAAAAAACTTATTTATAAATATTGTCAATATACTATCAACCATCAGTAGTATTTTCCCAGGAGCACAGGTGCTTGAGCTGGGAGCCAAATATGTACATGTAGTACTATGGAATTCAAAACACTGAGCCTTTCTTCCTATAATGATATCAAGACTTCTTTTATCATCAGAACAAAGGCTCATTCAAACCCGGAGAAACCAGAAAGTGAGTTTGCCTGGTTTTCAAATAGCTTTTGTAAACATTTTGTAAACATCCACTCCTCTGCCTTTCCCTCCACCTTCTTTACAACTCTTCAGTCTGATTATTGATTAGAATTTAACTGACCTGCCATTGGTTCAGTTCATTCAATAGAATTATGTAATTCAAAAGGTGACTCTACCTAATGGGCCTAACTGACCCATTATTTTGAATTAAATATACTTAAATTGTTAAATGCTGGATGAGACAGACACTCATAAGACTAAAAAATACCAGATTGTAAAACCGATCAATTTCTTAATTTGTAAATAATCTCCTTAAGGGCAAGGAAAAGGTCTTCCCTACCTCTGTACCATATAGTACTTAGCATCATTGTACATTGGATGAATTCAAAATCTCTTTGTTGAGTAAATTAGTGACAGATGGAATGAATGAATAGTTCACACGTGAGTTCCAGATGAACCAGGGCTGCCTGTGCTGCTATGACAACTAAAGTGTGTGTATGTGTGTGTGTGTGTGTGTGTGTGTGTGTGATATAGAGCTTCTAAGACATTCTTGCTCTATAATTAAAAAAAATAACTATGTCTATCCATCTCTAATAGGACCACTTGATATGTCAACTGTTTTTTTTTTTTTTTAATATTTAACAATTCAGCCAGTTGTTTAATCTTAATTTCTGCAAAATGACTCTGGTGGTATCTTTATGGCATCTTTACTCATTGAAGGAAAGAGAGGGTGGTGGTTAGCTGGAACAGCTACAGCCCCAGGTGACCCAGTGTGAATTCCATCTGTGTTGTAACAGCAATTAAAAATATTATCTCTGTGTTTCAGTTCCCTCTTTTGTAAAATGGAAATAATTGTATCCACATCTCAAGTAAACAGGTGGCTTACTGTTATGAGGATTACTTGGAAAAGGCTAAGACCCAGCATTAAGCATATGTTCACTTAAAGTGTGTGTACTTAAAATTATATGCTTCCATATACTAACACAAGCATCAAATCAAGAAAAGCACCAAATTGATTAGTAGGATTTATATCCCATCCAAAGGAAAATATTGTTCCACCAAGACTCCCACAGGTCAACATTGCAACCTGTCAATTCTGCTAAAGTATTTAATCCTATAGGAACTATGGGAAAGGGAGGGTGGAAAGGAGTGGGTTGGATTTTAACAAACTGCCATTTATTGAAAGCTACCATGTGCTGGTGTCTTAGTCAAATTATAATAGACTAGGTGGCTTGTAAACAACAGAAATTTATTGCTGGATAAATTCTAGAGGCTGGTAGTCCAAGATCAAGGCAGCATCATGGTCATAGCCAGTGCCTTCTCACTGTGTATTCACATGGAGGAAGGGGCTAGAGATCTCTCTGGAACCTTTGTTTTGTTTTGTTTTGTTTTTTCAAGGGCATTAACCCTATTCATGAGGGCTATACCTTCATTACTTAAGCATCTCCCAAAGGCCATATCTTAATGCCATCCTCTTCACGGGGACACAAACATTTAGACCATAGCAGCTAAGCACTCTTCTTGTCACCAAAAGGATAAGAAAGTTTTCATTCATATGTACCTTCATCTTTAAACCTCACAGCAACCCTGAGAGGTAGAACTATTCACCTCAAGTTACTGATAAACCAAGGAGCGAATAAATGAGTTTAGTAGATCTCCTAGCTAGAAAGTAACATGCATAAAATTTCAACCTAGACTATGGTTCTAAACCCTTCCATTTACTCATTGAATAGTTATTATGTGAAAGTCCTCATATGAGATGCAGCGGAATAAGAGAGCTATCCTCCCTGCTCTCATGAATCTTAAGTTCCATCTTGACTTTTCAGCTATATCAAAATCATCGACTATAGGATAAACATGTATTAGACACATTTTGACATGAGCACAAAGTAACCTATGGTTTGAAAATTGTTGATTAATTTATCTGTGGTTTAAAACATAACTCAAACTTAGTCATACTCATTGTATGTGCAGTATGGACATGTGCTTCTGCAACTGGTATCAAGGATTTCTGCTCTTGGAGCAATATCTTCTGATTTAAAAATAAATGACATTGATTTATCATTAGAGCCTTTTTATACAAAAATTTATCTCAACAGAACTTTTAAAGACATAAAATATACAGTTTATGTAGCCTTAGGTTTCTTAACAGAACCAAATCAAACCGAATAATAAAGTAAAACGGAATAGTAAAATGATCAAATAGTGTAAGATCAAGTCAGAACTGATTTGGAAGCACCTTTATAATTACTAGGCTGGAAGCAGTCTCTGTAGATTTGGCAGAACTGAATCATGAAATGAGTTAGACCATACCAAATTATTAATACTTTTCATATGCTGTAAAAAGTCTTCTTTCATGCCTCTCTGGGAACTGGAGCAAAGTATCTCAAGTAGCAGGCAGGGAAAATTGAGGAAAATTAATAAATAGGATATTGCTTATAGTTCTCAAATATCCACTCATCTAATCCTTTTAACATTTATGAGCATTTATTTTTTTCAAAGAACTTTCAAACACCGTATCTGGTTTAGTCTCTATAAGACCTCACTCTGTTAGATTTTTGATAGGGATCTTCAGGTACAGTAAGTAGTTAAGGGCTTGAGAATTAGACCTCAGGCTCCACTCTCAGTGAGGCAACTACAGGTAAGTTCTTTAACTGGTCCACCCTTCCCTGGCCTCACCTGGACAGGGAGGATGACAGCACTATGGTAGACTGTGTTATGCAGTCAAGAGTGCAGTTGCTTAGCTGACAGCCTACAGCTCCTAATGCTTTCAAGGTCTGCTTCAGCTTAAGGAGCATAGGTCATACTATTCTCAGGGTATCTGCTGGCCAATGGTTGAGTAAGACAGTGGGACTAAGGCCAAGCCATTTTCACCCCACAGGGGACTCCTCAAATGGGCAATCTGTACTCTAGAACTCCCCACTGGGCTGGCAGAAATATGTCAGCTCTACATTGGCCTGACAGCTCCCCTGCCCATCAGCTTCATTCTACTTTGTCCTTCATAGATGTCACTCCTAGTAAACCTTTTGCATTTTTAACTCCCTCTCAGAATCTGTTTCCAAAGAGTGCAAGAGCCTACTACTAATAGTACTTACCTGGGAGGCCCATGATTAGTACTCAATAAATATTAATTGTACCATTGCTCCTGCTTTGTGCTTGGAAGAGTAAAGGTATTCCTACTTCCATGTGCCATTTTACTTCTGTATACTTTTGGCCATTTTAAGATTTTAATTCCTTAATGCAGGACATAGGAATTATTTCATCCTCCTTCTTTCTCTGACATTTATTAAATATTTTCAGATGCTAAGCCCTGTACCAAAATCTTTACACCTTACTTCATTTACCCTCCCAAAACTCTTGAGACAGGTGTCACATGAATAAAATGAGACCAGAGGAGTTCAGAGTCTTGTCTGAGGTCACACAGCTGATAGAATTCTGTGTCATTTGAGACTCATAGCTCTAAGTAATGAATGACAACTATGGGAGAGCAGGAAAATAATTTAGTAAAAATATGTTAAAAGGATAGCAAAAAATAATTTGAGGGACAGTGCTGGGAGGCAGGAACACCAGTCTTAAGTCTATGAAGCCAAGAAAATGTCTCAGATTTCATTCAAAACCCCCCTCCCTTATTCTTGTGTGCCCCAGGTCAAGTTCAGTATATGTACCTCTGAAGGACTGAACCTAGATCATAAGCCTGGGTCTGGGAAAGCAAGAGTCCAGCACTGTCAGTCCTTGAAGTGGAAGGCAGTCTTTGCACATTACCAAGTCTTAGAAGTTGGGAACTTTCTAGAACATAGGCAGGTATAAAGGCAGAAAAATGTCCTCCACCCCAAAGATTTCCAAAGAACCCATGAATATATTAGGTTAAATGGCAAAGAGAAATTAAGGAGGTAGATGGAATTAAGGTTGCTAATAAACTGATCTTGAAATAGAATTATCCTGGATTATTCAAATGAACCCTATGTAACCACAAGAGTCCTTGTAAATAGAAGAGGAATACAGAAGAGTCAGTGTCAGAGTGAAGGAGTATGAAAAAGGCTAAATCAGCCATTACTGGCCTAGAACATGGAGAAAGGGGCCACAAACCAAGGAATGTGGGTGGCCTCTGGAAGCTAGAAAAGTCACTGAAATCTCCTCTAAGGCCTGCAGATAGGAACGTAGCCCTACTGATACTTCAACTTAACATACTGAAGTTCAGCTTGTACTCCTGACCCCCAGAATGGTAAGATGATAAATTTGTATTGTTCTAAGTCACTAAATTTGAGGCAATGTGTTACCACAGTAATAGAAGACTAATACAGCAGGTCCAATGTTGAGTAGCCAAGACAAATTTCCACTGGAATGCAGAGCCAAGATTCAAAACCTGATCTATCCATTTCAAAGGTCCATCCTCATGAACACTAAAATAATGACTTACATTCGAGATAATTCGAAATTAGGGCACTGAAGGCCAGAACAGAGCTATGTGGTGAAGCAGATAGTGTGGAATGTGTGGAGTATGTGGCAGTAATCTGAGATTACACAGAGAAAATGGAGAGGAAGTACACCCAGGCCTTAGAAATGCTGTCTGGTGGTAGAGAATAAGCTGAGATGGGAGTAAAGGTTTTGTCATCTGGTGTTTTAGCTCTAAGTTACCATGTAAACCTGCATATGAGGAATGAGGGTTTTAGAAAGACTGATAAAAATTTGAGACTAAATAAGGTTATGCAAAATTTTGTCTGTCTCAAGCATCCAAATGACTCGGGGGTTATAGTGAGAGCCAAGAATATAGCATCAACCATAGCAAAATCAAAAACACATTGAACGTTTGGATAGAGAATTAGGCTTGGAGTAAGTTCCTTTAGCATGTACATTAACTGCAGCTAAGCAAAACAAATTCATTTAAGACTGTGAAGAAGGGAGAGTGTAAAACATTTTTAGGACACAGAGGATGATAAATGAAAACTGCGATATTACTAAATGAAGACATATAAAATTAGATTGATATTCTCTATACTCAGTATGCTATTTTTCCTTTAAAATATTTCTCTGGATTTCTGATGTTTGCTACTTATCTTGATCTATTTTTCCCCATGAGAACTTAGAAACCTCCACTGTAAATCAACCATGGTTGGGGACCAGATGGGCAGAAACATAAGTCCCATAGTTTGAGAGACACTACTAGAAGTGACTTTTATAGAACTCAGCTTTTACTCTCCACCCCCAACCTTTTGAGGCTCACAGCTGTGGACCACTTTTTCTGTCTCTGAGTTTCCTTAAGTGTCCTTTAGCAAAGGAGAAACTGGCCATGAATTCTGTCATTTGTCTGTTCCAAGCTGATCTTCCTAATGAATTTTGGTACACTCCTAAATCCAGAGGCCAAATCCTTCTGGCATACACCTGGTTTTGTGATCCCTGTTTTGCCCTGTGTAATCTTCCCTGCGCTCTGGGTGGCCCCCTTGGAGTCCTAGCCTGGACATGGCCCTGAAGCCCACTGCCAGCCCCTGGCTCCTGTCTGCCCCTGACTTCACACACTGAAACTGGAGCTAAGTGGTGCCTACACCTTAATCCAGTCCTGAAGACTAGCTGCCAGCCTGTCACAGGGGAGGAATTTCCCATTCAACTCCCTCTTCCCAGGCACTGGATGCTCATACAGATTCTATGAGTATCTGACTTCTGTTTGTCTTTAGAATTTCTAATTTCTTCATCATCCTTTTCCAATTTGGTCTTGACTTCTTTCTATACTGCTTTCTCCCTTGGGAATATGTGTTCAATCCAAGCATCTGCTTATGCCCTCCTTTTGAATACTCAGGTAAATATTCATTGAATTTCTGTTGCATTGTTTTCCTCCTCTCTCAATAAATTATCCTGTCTCCTCTTAGAGGCCACCATGTCTCCTTTACTGAACTCTGGGCTCTCCAGGCTCTGCGTATGCATGAAAAATTCCTCTGAATTTATCTTCATCTCCAGTGCAACCTCACCTTGATTATTTTCTATAGTCTGCACATTCTTGCCTCTGTGATATTACTGCACTGTGAAGCCCACAGAAAAGTTTGCTAACTTTGTTTCTCCCTTGCTTGTGCTGGTCTGCCTCCTGAGTCCATAAGCTATAAGGAACTAGGTGGCTGCCCAAGGATAAATCCCTCAGGGACTCCAGTCCCTGAGAGCTCCATACCACACATTGTTACCAGTCCAGAGCTCTACCTCACAACCTCACCAGCCTATTTATGCCCACATCAGCAAGAGTGACTTCAAATCTGAGCAGAATAGTGAATTGGTCCCTACTGGGCCCAGCCATCTTGTCTGGGCCTGGGCCACCCTAGAACTTCTCAGTTCCAAGATGAGTCTCATAAGCCTGAGGCTGATTGATGCTCCTGTTTATACACTGAGGATCATTCTGGTTGAAATTCTGAGAGATAATGTGAGTAGGACATAGTATAATATACTTAGAAGAGAAAATATAGGCACTATATTTTATCAGGCATTACTCATGCTTCATGAGACCCCTCACACTCCAAAGACACCAAAAGGAGGGATTTAATTCTCTGGCAGTCCACATAGAGTCTAAGGGTAAGGAAAATTTTCCTTGTCCCTACATGCAACTAGAGAGCATTTCCCTGTGATGCGGTCTCAGGGAAACCTTCACCTGGGCAAGCTGGGAGGATCCCCAGAGCTCCTCACTGGGAGGCCAATGGGCCAGAAAGTGCCATGGCCCTTGTGTTTACGTAGGCTCCACCTTTTTAGCTGCACAGTCTGGGACAAATTATTCAATTTCCCTGAGCCTCCATGTATTTTTATATAAAATGGAGACAATGACAGTTGTGTAACAGCATTGCCTGACAAAGAAAATAAGAGGATACATTTGATTATGGTATCTGCCCTTTCCCTGGCTTCTGATCTGGAGATGACCTTCTAGCTTTGGTACTGTAATTGGTGATTTTGTGAGGCTTTCACCAGTATAGAGAATTCTCTAGGCATCCTGGACTTTGGTGAGTCCACCCTTCATACAAGCATGTATCCATAACACTGTGGTAAAAGCACATGCTTCCAGAGCAGGACAGCCTGGGTTCAAATCTTATTTCTGCCCTTTGATTGGTGAGTGGCCTTAGGAAGGTGATGAGCATAATAATATGACTGATGATATTTTGTGAGGATTAAAAGAGATAATTCATGTGAAATATTTTAATAAATATTTATTGAAATCAAGTCCTTGATTATTTTAACATAACTTTTCTGGGAATGTAGGGATGGGGAATATGAAGTTATTTTCACCTATAAGAGAATGGTGTGTTAAAGTTTATAGCATTTCTGCACTTGCAGAATTTTGTGTGCGTTCATCATAAAAACTGTGAGATGAACAAGGCAATCATTACTGCTCCCAGTTTATTGAGGAGGATTTGTGATGTGGAGAAGTTCAATGGCTTTTCCAAAGTGATACAGTCAGTAAGCAAGAACACCACTCCTGACGCTTAGCTAAGTGATCTATAGGCCACTGACTCTCACAGTGAAAGTCAAGTCAAAGAAGTTAAGACAACTTTCTTTTAGACCTTTAATACAACCATTTGTTTGTTTTAGTGCCACATGTAGCTTTTCTTCTTCTCTGTCTAATGCTTGCCTCTTAGCAAAAAAAAAAAAAAAAAAAAAAAAAAAAAAAAAAAAAGGACATCAACTCAGTTATTCAACTGGTCTTTGAGATTCCAGGCATCAAGCAGAATCACTCTCTGAGGTCAATCCAAATGATTATTTGAGAGACTCAATTTCCTTTAGAGAAGGCACATTGTCAGTTCAATCTACTGTGGAATTTGTAGTATTAATGAATTGAAGTATACTTTAGGGATTTCTCCAGATGCTTATTTTAATTTAAGCTCTAGGGGTTTAACTTTCCCAAATACTCAATTTTGTTCATTATGAAAACTAATAACTGGCTTATTTCACTGCTAATTTGGGTACGAAGGTTAATTATCTATAGTGGAGTGGTCTCGAGCTAATCTAAAGTCTACCTGAACACAGCACAGTGGCTAATTGATTCTGCCATGCACTGAGAAATGAGCATTTCTTTGTATGTGTGTCAGGGTGGGGGGGATAGGAGGAAGAACTCCCCTGACTTGGATTCTTTTTGCCTCTGCCTTTGTAAAAGGAGCAGTGTCTCTCCACAATGGTGGGCAATCTTTCCCTTTTTAGGGTGCCATAATCCATTCAGTTCCATCTCTGCATCTACCTTTCCACAACAATACATCAGATGCCACTCCTATTATTGTTTGTTCACCACAAGTTTAGGGAATGTGGATATATATTTTACATTATGCAAACATGATCCTGATCAAACCAGAATGTTTCATCTTCTAAAACACATCAAAAATAATGACAACAACAATAATAATAATGTCATGCTCTCTTTATGGTTTCAAAAGGACAAAAGGGTTTCACATGCATTTCTGCATCTTCCTAAGAGTCCTGTGAAGCATGTAAGACACTTAGTTTATTTCCCTCTTTAGTAAGTAAAAAAATTTGAAGTCCAGAGAGACCAGGTTCACATAAGAAGCAGATGTGAGGCATGGTAACAGAACCCATGTTTCCTAATTGCTAATTCTTTGCTTTTTTCTACTTTACCACATCATTTATATGATCTGTAATACACTCAAAAGCCATGTTATTTTTAGGACTATCTACTATTTAGACACCCTAATATGTAATTCTGTTTTGTGCACTCCAAGGAACGCAATTTTGTCTCCAGGGATGAGATGGACTAATTCTGCCCACAGGAACCTAGAGAAAATGCCATCATTTGATATTCACATCTTTCTTATAAGGTCAGTCCTTCCACCTTCTGCTGGCTCTGTTAGGTCAAAAGGCAAGGTATCTGGGTCTAAATGATGCTCCCACTCCTCTTAAGGGCTAAAGCCAGACTTGGCCCTGAACTTCCTATGCACATATTAATCTTTGGAGCTCTCTTTCCACCATCCACCTCTGATTTATTTAAAAATTACTTTATAAACCAACTTGAAGCAGCTCAAAATTAATTTAAACTCTCCCAAAACTGAATTTGTCAATGTCCACCATTGTAATTTGTAATTGCATTATAATCCCTACTATAGAACCGTGGCAATGTCAGAACTCCAATGATGTAGTGTGGTCTCCATCTACAATACATCATAAGAGCAGTTTCAGCTTGGATGATAGATGGAGCAAGCCTGGAAAGAATTTTAAAAGAGACCTAAATTTCTAGAATTTTTTTATTCTCTTTGAGTGGCTGAAGGCATCACCCCCAAGAGATTACTGAAAATCTAAATCATTTTTTTCTCTTTTTTGCTCTGCATCAAACAGAGGTCTGCAAAAGCAATTAACCCAGCATGTTGGCAGAATTGCTGAGGCATAATATGCTTTTGCTGTGGCCTTGTAGCGTTGGCCTTGACATTGCCCCATTGGTTGGAAATGGAAAATAAATCTGATCTGGCTCAAAGTTGTCACCAATTATTTACAATATGGTCAGCCCATCTCTTTGGAAGGCTCCTGGTTGCCAGGTCTTTGGTAGTGTTGATCCCCCAAAGAGTGGGAAGAACTCACATGCTGCACACCACATCCTGGACTCCTCTTTAAAGCCAATGCCTGTCAGGAAACCTGCCGGTTTAAACACATCAATGCCAAGTTGAGGCTCTACAGCCATGGAGAATCACCAGGATGTTCTGCCATTAGATACACCCTTTACAGCAAACATCAAAGACAGTGCATCCACAGATATGGATGACATCACTCTGGTCCTTACCTGAGTCCCAGACTATGCTAGCTCAATTTCTCAATAGCCCAACTATTTTATGGAGGAGGAAAATCAGGCCTACTGACTCTCATGGAACTTAGAACTAGATCTCTTGGCCCCTGTATTTTATACTCTAAACCAGCAGGTCTCCATGGCAATTGCCTAACATGCTTGTGTGTCCTGATAAACTGTAAGCTCAGTTGTAGGTAAATTTTTATTTAAAATAAATTTAAAATGAGGATTATTTTGCTTTTAAAAAATATGAATTAAAGTACCTGTATCTGTGATGACATCTCTGCTTTTTAGCCATCCTATTTGTTTTCTTAAGTGAAAGAGAAAAAAGGAGTATTATAAACATTGCAATTGGAATTATAAATATCCATTGGGGCTAAAATCCATACTGAAGTTCAAATGACTTGTATAAGATCTTTATGAAATCTAAATAGGAAGGCTGAGGTCTGGGAAGAAGTAGGATATAGTTTGGGCCACTGAGGATAATTACTTAAGTGTCACAATTTGCCATGAATACTACTCTTTCTTTGCTGTGTTCCTTGTCTCTATCTCTGGGATGGTGTTTCTCCCAACTAACAACACATACACGCAACATGCATACATGCATACATACGTATACACATATAGACAAATAATGTGGGCATATGAAGACCTCAGAGCAAATCTTGATCAAAGAGATGTGCCAAGGACTGAGTCATGGGCAGAAAGGAAGACATGGGTGGGTACATGCTGACCACTTGATGGTGTGGGTCAGCTGTGGTTCTCACGCTCAAAGCCATACACATGCTATATGCAAAGTCAAACGAGGAATGTTGGTTGAGAAGCAAATTCAGCTTTCAAACAAGGGCAGGGAGGGAGGAGGCTGGAATGTGATAGTAGGCTGCCCAAAAATTTCCTCTGGACTTTCTATGGCCCTGATTTGGCTCCAATATCTCATCACTGTGGTCCCAGAGCTGCTGACATTATTGGTCCTTTTTGAATGTAGCTGTTCTTGTGGCTGCCCCAGAATCTGGCTCCTGTTACAGAGAAAAAGATGGTATGGGAAGGAAGATTATAGTCACAACTAGGGCACAGCCTCTGGGGAATGATACTCACATGTAACCTTGGGCTCGTCACTCATCATCTTAAGCGTCATCCACTGCTCAGCTCAGGACCTGACCCATACAAGTGTTTAAAAAATGCCTGCCCTCATGTAAATCTAATTTGAAAGATCCAGCTACCTCAAACATGACATCTTATGGTTCAGCTCGATCTTAGCTTGGTTATAAAGGCTTAATTTTTTCTTATAACTTCTAAATCATTGGCAGCATCATGTCCCCACCCAAAGAAAGACAATAATTTTATGCTTGCTGAAGTTCTGTTAGAACTTTTGATGCAGATGATGAATACACTGTACTTGAACAAACAAACTTGAATTAGTCACAGCTGTTTTATTTCTCAGCAACTACTAAGCAATTTACCCTTGCCATGGGCTCCTTTAAAAATGGAAATATGGAGTTTAAGCACTGAGGAAAATATCATTTAATGAAAAATCAAAATTTAATCTAAAACATGGGAAAGAACTCAAAATACCCATGCTTCGAGAACTAAGTATAATATTTCTACAGGTTGAGAGAATTTTTTTAATCAATAAATTAAATATCCATCATATGTTTAATGTCCTTGATAATCATACCAAATCATGTTTTATCATGTTCTGACTAAAAACGCATTGTAATGTATATTCTCATATGCCTGAAGTTCCAAAACTGAATTATATTTCATCCATTTCTCCCCAACAAAACCACTGCATATGTAAAAACAGCATCATTCTGCACCTTGGTATTTACTAAAATGGGACCAAATTTTATTTGTTTTACTTACTTATACATGCTATAGGCAAAGTCAAATTGAGAATGTGAGAGACAAATTTGGGCCCCTCATCTGGGAGCTGCTTTAATTCATCTGAGTTTCCAAAGTGGTAATGAGAAGATAACAGTACACTGCATCCTAGATGAGACTCCCTAGAGAGATGGTCTGTATACCCTCTGAAAAGAGCTTTTTTCCTGAGCACACAATGCCATTCACAGATTTCCTGCTGTGGATTTTAAATGGAACTTGTCTTCTTCACCACCACCCCTTTCTGGAAGATAATGGGTGAGTGCAGTGGGTTTCAAAATGTATTCTGCAAAGCCCAAGGCTTGAGAGAGGTTCCAGGGAGGGTTGGAAAGGAAGAACCCCTGGTCATGGAAAATCAAACATGTTCTTTCTTCTGTCTGATCATCCTCAACAGATAAATTTTTTCTGCCCCAGATGCTCCATCTACAGCTGCCTATGCTGTCTGATGTTGGGGAGGAGATGATGGAGTAGAGCTTGGAGTAAGGAGAAAAATCTCTCTAATCCTTCCCTTATCGTCATGGCTACTGCTGCTCATAGCTTTAAATATATATGTAATGTTGGCCCTCAGCTGGCATCTGTGAACTCAGATTTTTGGAAGATTCTCACCACTCTTTAATTGATAAGAGTAGCCCACTGTACCTAAAATGTTTGTACAGTGCTGTTTATGCTAAACCCTTGCTTTCCTTCTAAGAGTCTAGACTTTTGTCAAGTCTGAGCAGGAGGTACCTACATGGCATTCCCCAATAAGAACCTTCGACATTGAATCTCTATAAGGCCCCCTGGTATATAGCATTTCATACATGTTATCACAACTCAATGCTGGAGGAATTAAGCATGTCCTGTGTCACTCCACTGAGAAAAGACTCTTGGAAGCTTGAGTCTGGGTTCCTCAGAATTCACCCCATATGCCTTTTCACTTTGATTGTGTTTTGTATTCTTTTACTTTGATAAATTACAGCCATGAGTACAACTGCATGCTGAGTCTTCCCAGTCCTCCTAGTGAACCATACAATCTGGGATTCTCAACACAGAGGCTATACATTGGATAAGGAAGATGCTGCAGAAAGTGACCTAGAAGGACCAAACATCAAAGACCTGACAGGTAAAGGAATGTTTCAGAGAGTGCCAGTCCAGATAGATAACAAACAAGGCCCCCACCACCAGGGCTGGTACCTCCAAGGCCCCCCTTTAAACCCATCCCACCCCAGAACTGACTGGAGGATTGTGAATTGACCACACCCCTTCCACATGACAGAATGGGATCTTGTGAGAAAAATTAAGTTTGAATTTTGAAAATTCAATTTTATTTCAGAATTTGATACTCGCTCTTGCTACACACAAGCTCTCTAAAGATAAAATCCAAATCATATAAAATCGAGTGGAGGCAGTAACATGAAGGTGTGTTTCACCCTAGTCTAGCTAACTTATTCCCTTGCACTGTCCAAGACTGTGAGGTCTCAGTGTTCAAGTTTCTAGACTGCCCCCTTGAAGAGGATTTGGTCTGGTAGTGTCTATCTCCATGGACCTCTCTGTTTCTCATCATTCTTATTTCATTTCCATTCTCTCATTCTTTTTAACTCACCCCTGACACATAACATTCTATGCATTTTTTTCTCAAAAATGAACCAGTCCAAATTGTCTCTTGCTGTTGGTACATATTCATAGCCTTGGGCCTGAGCCAGATATCCTCCATATGGCTCTGTTCTCGGTAGATAGATCTAGAAGGGGATTGGGTTGAAGAAAAACTGGGAAGTAGTTTGGTTTTCATATTTATTTTTCATTTTCATATATGTTGTAGGGATGAAGGGACTTATTTTGTTTCTCAAGAATTAAGATCCTGCCAATCATCATTAGCAGGTCTGCACATAAGCTTTATGACCTACCAGCACACTCAGCTTTGGTGTAATGCTCAAAGAACATTTACTGCTTTTAAATCTTCAGATGCTTTACAAAGTGGCCCTTTAGTATCTCATTAGGAAGACCCAGGCCTCATTTCTCTTCCTAAATCCTGGGTCTTCCCCATTCTTGTCTCCCACTCAACCTAGAGAGATTAGTAGAACAAAGGATGTCCCACCACATATTAAAACAATGAGTTCCTTTGAAGTTTTTCTTTGTGGAAGAGTCCTGAGGTTTTTAATCTCTAAATCAGAAGATTGTTTTATAATTCTCAACTCTGGCTAAATTTGAATGCTAAAACTTAAGAACATCGTAAGTTTTCTTCTATTTTTTACAATCAATATATTGGAATTCCTATTTAGTGTCCCCCCTTGACATGCCCCCCCACCACAAATGTTGTGTGGGAGGATATAGTAGTCCTTGATATCAACTCAAAGGTTGATATCAAATTTTCCCTTAATAACATGCAATAGATCTATTATTCATCAGTTTATCTAACCCTTTTCTTGAAGCTCTTTCTATTTCAACCTCTAATGTAGTCATATTTCTCAGAAGATAATTAAGTATGAAGGAAGTTTGAACCAGTATACATAGTCCTTAGCCAAGTAATTCCACCATGGGTCTCCCCCAGAGTTCAATAATGTCTCAAGGTGAAGGCCCTTTGATCAGGCTCTGACTGGAGCCTCTCTTCCTCCATTATGAGCACACCCACCTTTCTCCATTCAGAGCAGGTCCTTTTCAGTTCCTACTTCTGACTTACCTACAACTACTCCTCTCAGCCAACAGAACGTCTAATGCTGAAGACATCAAAGTGGAATATTGGAAAGAATGTCTTTCTATTTTGCCTCACTACAGTGGCTGTTGAACCCGAAATGGTATTCCAATTTAATTTCTATGAGAACATCTCTACCATAAAGGCTTCATTCATCTCAACAAGAGCTTCAACACTTTACTTTGCCTGAACTTCCTTCATTTCACTCTTTAATGTTAACAGGGCACTTTTATTTTCTATTCCTTTGAGCGTTTTATTTTAATTACCAGATGAATGTTTTTGTACATGAAAGGAAATGGAAAACCAGGCTGAAAATGTCATTTTTTCTCAGTAGCATCAGATGTGATAAGCTTATTACACCAAATAGAAGTATAATATATTATGTTTGATATGAATAGTGTGTGTCTTTTAAAAGGGTGATATTTTAATAATAAGGACTAATTGTATACAGGGCTTCACATTTTACAAATTGCTCTTCCATTCATAATCTCAACCCTGTGAAAACTGAGGGTCAATTGAATCGTAGTTATTTTACAGATGAAGGAATAAGCTCCGTACTTGGGGACATTCATAGCAAGTCCCATTCTCTAGTTGCGATGCCATGATGCTGTCAAATCAGACAGATCTAACATTTAAAAAGTGTCCACACTAAACCTGGTCTCAAGTGTAAAAACACTTTATTTTATACAAATGAGTGCATGTAAAACAAACGAAATCAGAAAAAGACCTGTGGAATGTTTTAATGTCAATTTCATGATTGTAATATTGTGCTATTGTCATGTGAGATGTTACCACTTGGGAAAAATAGGTGAAGGCTACATAGTACCACTCTGTACTATGTTTTGCATCTTCCTATAAATCTATAAATATTTAAAATTAATTCAAAAAATCTATATTTTAGTTGAATCTAAATTTTTAGAAACTTTATTTTCAGAAGGATGTTTAATTTTTTTTTTAAATAATGTACTAGTTTAATAAGGACACTAGGAATATGACCCACCCGACTCTAGTAAGAACTCATCTTAACTAACTACATCTACTTGTAGACCTTATTTCCAGATAAGGTAACATTATGAGATTGCAGGGGTTTGAACTTGAACATGTCTTTTTGGGGACAAAGAGAAGAGACACAGAGACAGATATACACACATAGAGAAGGGCATGTGACAAAGGAGGCAGAGATTAGGGTAACATATCTGCAAGTCAAGACACACCAAAGACTACTAGTAACACCAGACGCCAAGAAAAAGGTGTGGAATAGACTCTCCCCTAAATCCTTCAGAGGGAGCATGTCCCTGGTGGCACCTTGGTTTCAGACTTCTGGCTTCCAGAACTGTGAGAGAGTATATCTCTGCTGTTTTAAGCCAAAAATAAAAAATAAAATCCAAAAAAACAAAACAATGTACTCAATTATTTTGAGTCAATTACACACACATAATAATGCATTGATTCTCAGCATGAGGAAAATAATGGCATACTTTTGTCCTATTGTAATTGTTTTCTGATGACTTCTAAAATTACTACCACAATGAACTTCCATGATGAAATTCCATGCAATATAATAAAAAATTATTTAATAGTATTGGAGCAAGGGGTGACATCTTATAAGATAAAACTTAGCAAGGCTACACGTGAAGTGAATATATGTGATTTTAAGCAATGAAAGTCACATATGAGTCTCTGCGTTAGGCAGCTGCCAGAAGGGCTTGTCCAGAGCAAGAGAAGTCATGGCTTGTTTATATCCAGACTAGTCAGATGACACACACAAAATCACTATGCTCAATTTGGGGCACAATAGTTTAAGAAGGACAACAATTAATAGAAGCTGAAACCAAGGAGAATGACAAGATATCTCACCATGAGGAACTGGTGAGAAAATACTTAATATGAAGAAATGGAGATGTGAATGGGGCTTTGGAACTGTCTTCTCATATTTCAAGGGCTGTCATGTGGAAGTAAGATTAAATCAATCTACAGAAATTAAAGCTAAGATCAATGATGGATTTTAGACAATGGGCCTGTAGGCTTTATACGAAGAAGACTGAGAGTCTCATTAGATCTTGCCTGCTTCAAACATGTCTCCAACAGCCTTCTGGTGCTTGAAGTCCTCACCATTCAGGTAACTCCTTCCAGACAAGGGTAGCTTTGCCAGGCGTGTACTATTAATGGTATCTGAAAAGGATAAGACCTAAAACTATTAGTAGCTACTAATACATTTGCACATATTAGTTTCATAAACCAGCTTTCACTAGGGAAAGCAGAAAGCAAGCCCCTAAAAGAATGGGACTTAGAGGAACCTGCAAAGTAGGGTTTGGGCAGGTCAGGGTAGGGTGGAATGAATATATTCAATAAGAAGGACACATTGAAGGTTCTTCCTTCAAAGTCCCATTTGGAAAAAAAGGGGGCTTCTGCCATATCCCCTTCCTTTCTGAGATGAGCTGTTCTACCTTCTTGGCTTTACACACTCATACACACACACACACGAGTACATATAAAACAGATGAAATCTCAGGAAGGCCTGTGGATCATTCTGATGTTGATTTACTGATATGATGTTGTGCTGCAGTCAAGCAAGACATTATCATCGGGAGAAACTGGGTGACAGGTACACAGGCCTTTCTGCACAGTTTGTAGTTACTTCCTGTAAATTTAAAATTATTTCAAAATAAAAGTTTTTTAAAAACCTTGATATTAGTTTAATCTATTTTTTCATTTCCTTTATTTTTCAGCAGAATGTTTACAAAGTTTTTGACAGCCTATATAGATTCAATTATCAATTACACTTATGCGCAAAAATCTTTGGCCGGGACAGGTAATTAGACAGTCCTGCTTTCCCTATCCACTCGTTTACCTTCTCCTCATTAAATAACAGACCCAAACATGTCATCAGTGACTCCCACCTCAGTAGGAGGGAAGGCATGAGGGCAAAGAAGGAAATAGATCAAACATAGAAGAAAAGAAGGAAGGAAAAGAAAAAAAATAGGAGTGAAGGAAGCAAAGAAAGAAGAAGAAAAGCCAGCATTTGTCATTCAAAAAGATAAACATTTTACAGCCCAGCTTGACTGTGTCAAGAACACTTGTGTTTTAATAGTATGCCTGCAAGCTTTCAAAACAAGTGTTTACCTGTCACAATAAACAGTTATGAGTGAGGAACACAAAACAGAAAGAACCAGGAGCTGGCAGGTTGCCAGCCCTGCCTCATGCTGCTTAGCTCTGAGCTTGTCATCCAGGCGGCAGCAGCTCCGCATCTCTGCTGTCCCCATGGTGAGGACACATTATCACAGGTCTAGCAGCCTCTGGGCTCAGCGGAAGCCAGTAAGAGCCAGAAAAGGCTGGTGGATCTGGCCTTTAAAGTAAACTTGGCAGTAGCTATTGGCCTGAGGGTGGCACACACGGGCCAATGGGTGCCAAAGGGACCTAAGATATGAGAACCTCCAAAAACTTCTGGAAAGACACCTTTATGAAGAGCTAGAACACAAAAATGCCACATATTTCCCTTCCTTCCTTTTATCTTCACAAAAAGCTTACACATGAGGTAAGTCAATAGCAAGTGCCATACCTCTACTTATATATTTATAATTTGCTACTGGGAGCTGGCAGTCTCATAAAAACTAATTTTTATGGAATACTTTATGCTTAAAGAGCTTTCAAATCCATCTGTCTCAGTTAATCTTCATAATAATCTCCTGAGACAAGGTGGGCAAATATTATTAACCCCATTTTGAATAACCTGGACAAGTCACTTTACCTCTGAATCTCAAAGTTGAATATCTAGTAAATGACCAGCAAGAATTGGAACCCCAAAACATATATCTCAAACAATCTATGGCTCTCAAACCTTGGTGTACAGCAGAATCTCTTTAGCCCCTAGTTTAAAGGGCAAATCCCCATCGCTCACTCCTAGGGTCTTAGATTCAGTAGATGTGGCCTGTGACCCAGACATCAACATTTATGAACTTTCAGGAAGCTGATTGAGAACCAGGTGATTCTGCAGCTGCTAGTCGGGGAAGTGCTATTTGAGAGACTTTGTCTAGAATCAGGGGTACTAAGATGAAAATATCTCAGCTCTCGTGAATTTCCTATCTAGAGGGGAGCTGTCTGACACAGTAGCAAGTAGCTCATGTGGCTACTGAGTACTTGAAATGTGGCCAGTGGCACATATTGGAATGATATTTGAATCTCTTTGGTTAAATAAAATATATCACTAAGATTAATTCTACCTCTTTCTTTTTGTACTTTCAAATGTGGTTAGTGGACAATTTAAAATGACCAGTGAGGCATTCATTATATTTCTATTAGATAGCACAGGTCTACAGGAGTCCAAGAAGCACATGAAAGACAAATTTCAATATGTTATATCAAATGGCTAAGATATAAATATAGCAAGTTGAGTCTAGTAGTTATAGGAAACTCCCACAGGATGTGTCCCCCTGTCCCATCTAGTCTCAAAGGCTGAACAAGAGCATATAAGGAAAGTGGAGAGCAGATTGCAGCACAGGAAACAGCATTGATTTATGATGTGTTCAAAGCAGTCACGAAACCATTTGGTACTTCTCTGAATGGACCAAAGATGAAGCAGGAGTAGCAGACAGGAGCCCATCAATGAGATCTTAAAAGCATGCATGCCAAGAAACCTAGAGACAATCTTGAGTAAAATGGACACTCAGAAAAAGCACTAGGGGGAAAGAAGCATGATTGAAATTGACATTGAGACCACCCTGGCTGCAGTGGAAAGGATGGATTTAAAGGCAAGAAAATTAACATCAGGAAACCAGTTAGTCAGTGACAACAATAGACCAAGTAAAAGTAATAAAAACCCAAATTAGAACAGTGTTGGAAACTCAGAGAGTAAGTTATAGAATCCAGAAATTCAAGATATGTCCAATAGATTAAAAATTGGCTGATTTTTGTGATAACTGGATCTAGGAGAACAGGGGAAGGACTCGGCTCTGTCAATGGTGAGGGTAGCTGGTGACTCCACAAACTGAAACCTAAAGCTTAGGAGGTAGATAGTTTGTCTCTTCATTTGGAAGAAGATAATTAATTTAGTCATGTGTATGTTGCAAATGGGGAATAATTTTTGTACAGAGAGTAACAAAAACCATGGGAATGGAAAAAAATCACAAAAGAAGAACAGGACATGAAGCTAGGTACAGAATCCTGGGACTCAACAATGATCTGTCCTGAAACTGAGCTCTGTTTAGTCTACCCATTTGACACATACTCATTTGACTCATTATTACTCCCCATTTCCACCACTAGCAGGCTAAATGCCTTTGGCAATTGACTGGCTCAGGGGAGCTCACAGACCCAAATAGGAAGCCACTTCTGAGACCCTTGACTGTGTTGTTGCTGTAGAAGTGGTTTGCAGGTATAGACTTGCCTAGGCAAACTCAAGAATTAGGAAAAGACATTATGTGTCTCTGCTTCTAGAACTTTTATACATTTTTATTTTGAATGCTGAAGTTACACAGAAAAACACATTTTTACCGAGCCTTTTTTTTTTTTTATTTTTAAAGCCTTTTAATAGACTAAGTTCCTAAAGACAGGAATACATATTCAAAATTCTTTTGCATCTTCATTCCACTCCAGCTCTCAGGGATTAGCAGAATGCCTGACATTTAGGAAGACATAATCTCTTGAAAGTAGGCTTTAAATAAATATTTGCTGAACAAATCTATACCCCATCAAAATACATTGAAGTATGGTGAATGAATAAAATGACTATTCAGTTAAGTGGACTTGGGCTATATCAATAAGAGTATTAAAAGAGCTGCCAACTTTTAAAGTCTCCCTAGGTAATTCATGCTGCCCATGGTTCAAATTTCTTGAACAGTGACTTTCACATTTTTGTTTTCATGGTCTCTCCTTTAATGTTCCTTCATGTTCCAAAAATGTGTTCTCCATTGCCTACTTGAGGTGTCCAGTTCCATTTAAGAAGAACTTTAGAGTTAACATAATAAAAACAGAACCCTGGATTTTTATCTTCAAACCTGCTCTTCCTTCACTTTCCATAGTTGCTCAACCAAAGCCTAGGACTCATCCTTTGTTCCTCTGTTCTCTTATGGCCCCATATCTGCTCCAGTGCCCTCCCGTCTGTCTGTCACACAGCCTCATTGCCAATACTGAATCCCTTCTCCCACTGGCAATGTCCTTCTAAGTGGCCTCCTGGTCTTCTTCTGACTCCTAGAGTTCATTTTTCAGCCTTCAGCTTCAGGGACCTTTTTAAAAATGCAAATTGAGTCATTTCTTGCCACCCCCTCTATTCCAACTCCCTTTATTTAAAACACTCCAGTAATTTAAGATAGAATTTGAAATTAAATCTAAACTCCCAAGTAGGGCCTTCAAGTCCCTACAATATTTGACTATGGCTTCAACTTTGATATAATTTCCAAACATTTTCCCTCATTCATCTCCTCCCTCTGTATAGAATAGTCTTTATATGAAAGACTCCTTTTTGCTATTCCTAATTCAACTTAAATAACATCCTCCTCAGAGATACTTTTCCTAATCACTTAACATAATTTTAGCTTATAAGGGCTGGCTCTACCTTATATTAAAACATAATGTAAAACTTGTATAATTGAAACAGTGTGGTTCTTGCAAATGAATGCAAAGACAAATGAACCAGAATAAAAAGCCTAGAAATAGACCAGGCTACATATGGTAATTCAGTAGATGGTAAAGACCCATCTCAAATCTCTAAGGAAAATATGGTTTTGTAAATAAATGATGTTGGAACAACCAGGTAGTCATGTGGAAAATAATAATTGTAACATTTTGCATGCCCTTCCCTTTAATTAGTTGTGAGCTCTCAATAGCAAAAACTGTGTATTAATGTTTGTATTCTATATAGTAAACACACAATAAATATGTGCTTATTCCATGATGGTTAGGAGCCTGAGCTCTTGAGTCTGGTTGTTCGGGCTCAAATCCTGGGTCTACCATTGGCTTTGGCCCTGAGCAAGATGCTTTATATCTATAATCTTCAGATCGTCTATCTGTAATAAGAAAGGAGAGAGAGAGAGAGAGAGAGAGAGAGAGAGAGAGAGTAACTTGTCATTTTTGTTTGTGTTAGGACCAAATTAAATAAAGCATGTTGAATGGTTAGCATGATTCCTGGAACATTGTATGTGCTAAATATGTATTAGTTATTATAATTATCACAAGGCCAGAAAAAGCATTGCTTTGACAATTACTTGTTATTTGTTGTTATTGTTTATTGAAACGATAAAATGTTAAAAAGAACATTTCAACCTTATCATTCACTGAGTGTGACTTTAAGCAAGTCACCTAGTTTCTCTGAGCCTCAGTTTCCTTGTTTATTTAATAGTAATGATAACATGCAGCTTATAGGTCTTTGTAAGAGTGAAAAGGACATGTATTTAAAATCAGTGTGTGGAGCATAACAGTTACTTAATAATTAGTACCCTCATCCTTTTCCTTCTGCCACATCTCTCAACAGCATACTTAGTGTCATAAACAACTGCCTGCTCTCCACTAATCCAAGTTTGAAAGCTAGTCCTGCTCTTGGTCAAAGAAAACTCAGGGAATCCTAAACCTTGCATAGCAGCTGAGCAGCTCCTCAGTGTGGATCTAGGCCTGCTCTGACCACAGTCCACCTTCTCAGTAGTTGATGGTTTATTACTGCCCTGCTGTACATAACAGTCTTCTGCTTGCTTGCCTCCCTGCCTGGGTTCCTGTCTTGAAAATCCCATTGGCCAAATCAGTCTATAGAAGAGTCCTGCTCAGCTCTCCCCAGCTATTTCTGGATCTAAGTTTGGCTTCTAAAATTTATCCCTATGTTCATCCCATGCCCAACCTCCCTCCTGCTGCAACCCTGCAAGCCTAACAGCCCAGCTGCAAGCCTAACCCCTCCAGCCTCTGGATCCGTGTGCTCAGAGCCTGGTTCTGAGAAGGACAGAATGCCATACTTCCAGGACCTTTTCAGATGGGTTTTCTCTAAGGTCTTCGTTAAGGAGATTTGAAAATCTCCTTTAAGTAATCCAAGAAAAAATATCTCAGTAGAAGAATGTTCCAGGAAGTTTGCATTGTGTTTCCTGGTAAGAGCATCTTTCTGTACAACCAGCCTTAGTAGAGCTCAGCATCAGAGCAGCAGAGATAAGCAAAGACTAAATGAAACAACAGGCATAGATCAAAAGGGCAGAGCCCTCAACCATTTGCATATGTATTACCAGCCCAGAACAGAGGTTGTTCTGCTCCAAGTCACTTAAAAATGCACTCCAAGTCACAGAGAGGTTCTACTTTTAGGAAAGCAATTGAGTCCATAGGTACTCGAAGACACCAAAGACCACTCTTTGTCCTTTAATGAATAAGCTGTTAATGAATAAGAGAAACCATTGAATTCTGAAGTGATTGAATAATGCACTGGCATGTTTTCCAAGAGGCTGCACATTGAACCACACTTAGAAACTGAAGGAAACCCAGCAGCACACTTGTTTTACGGAGTCAGAGCACAGTTTGCTACAAAGAATATAAAATAGTCGATCTTCTATTGTTCAGTCTATAGTTCCCATCAACTTGTTCCCTAATTGGAATCTTTCAATGAGTGCCAGCATGACTAGAAGACATTTTGCCCTTCTCAACATGGCCCTCATCCACTAAGTTTCTAACCATTATTGGATGTTATCGAATGGCTTGTGCAGTTCTGCCACGATATAGTGGATATTGGTGTCACATGTTCTACATCATTCCCACCCAGTTCATCTCACCTTGAAGCACTGGCAATTTCAAATCCACTAATGCTTTCAAGGGGAGAGAGTGGGATAGAATGTATTGCAGGCAAAGCCAGAGGACATAGAGAAGTAGAAGGTGGAGAAGAGAAAGGAGAAGAAGGAAGAGAAGCCAACACAAGTAAAGGAAACAGTTCCATATGCGGTAACTGAGAGTTTGGAGCTACTTCCACAACTGAGATTTCTAAGAATTTTACGCCCAGCTCAGCAGGTTACACTTAATTTCCTGCCATCACCACTGGGTAAGTGGTTCTGCCCATGCACAAACAACATGAGTTTTTCCAGGTCTCTTGGCTTTGGCTGTGATGATACCAGACAGATATCCTCAGGAGAATTTTCTGGCCTAAGATGTCCAGGGTGCAAGGAAGGAATGGAGAGAGGCTTCAGCAAAGCATTTTGCATAAAGAGAAGCTTAATAGATGCTGGTTCTGGAACGTTCCGGAAGTGGGTGTGACTATTCTGGATCAGCAGCTGCAGCAGCACTAATGAGTATTTGCTACTACTTCCAGGGAGCCTGGCACTTTGCCCAGCCAGTCCCAGTTGCCTGGATCCCTCACCCTTCCTTTCTCTCAGCTGAGCAGAAAACTGTAGACTATCTTTAAACTAAATGCAGAAATGATAAAAACTCCATGAAACATTTTCATCTTTAAGCTGTGAAAGAGACAAAGACAGGAAGAAAGTAGAGGAGAGGGGAGGAGATGATACAGGAGAAGAGATCCAAATAAATTTCCTAAACTACTACCCCAACTCTCAGTCATTTTTATTGCCCTTACCTTCAGGGTCTGTTATATTCCCAAATAAGAAGGGCTTCATTTTACAGAAACTGAATGAAACAAAAATAGATTAATTAGGCTGCAATTATTCACATAAAAAAAGATCCCTGGCTTCATGAAAGATTTGACTATGGGGTTCATTTAAACAGAGAAATTTTCTTCTATTTTTCAAATGTGATTAGATTTACATACAACTTCTCCCAGGCAAAATGAAGTACAACTATAATGGGATTTTTTCAATATCTCTGTTGAATTATAAGTTGCCAGAATTTATAACTTCAGTGTTTCAGCATTCAAATCACAATGGCACAGGATTCATACATAGAGTTAAAAGATGAGGAAAGAACTAGATCGATAGGCCTTCATGACAAAGCAACTCATGCGGCCTTGAGCAAATCACATATCCACTGTACGCATCACTCTCATTACCTGTAACACGATAAGGTAAGGCTAAATTTCTTCTCTGGATTTTTCAGGTCCATGAATCAGTGAATTATTCTTCAAGTTTCTCTTTATGATTTTCTCCCTTTTGGATTTATTCATAAGAACTGGATACACTTAATTGTATCCATTTCCGGTCAATAGAATTTGCCTAAAATTCTCTCTATCTGTGTGATAGCAGGTACATCAGAAAAAATCTGAGCTAATCTTGACTCAAGGCAGACAGGGTAGGACACAGTGAAGGACAGGGAGGTTTGGCACAGTCTACTGTAAACCTGAAGCATGGTGTTAGCTCTGCTCATGTTAACCAATTCACTATCCTGGGTTAATTCTTGAGCCTCACAAAATGTACTGAAACCTTATGATGAATCTTCAGGGAAAATTATCCCCATAAGTTTCTACCAACCTGGGGAGTGAGATTAAGGAAATTCTCCCATTCCAATAGCAATTCTGATCAACTTTTTCTTATCCACTGTGAACTTCTAATCAAGGTCTAGGAAGCTGGAGTCATTAATTTTAACGAATCTCGGGGATGGTCTGAAGGAGAGCCTTTGCTAATAAGGTCTTGCCTGAGTAAGATGCTATGCAGCATCTTTCTGAACAGAAAAAAAAAAAAGATCCTTACAAACCACAAGAATAAAAAATAAAAAAAAAAAATTTAAAAAGCATGGCATGTTAAGGCTAAATTGGGGGGAAAAATCACTTTGGAATCTCTAGTTTTCTCAAGTCACAATTTACAATCTATATTTCAAGGTCAATTGAACCACTTGATAGCCAATTTGAGGACAAGTAAAGAGCTACATGAAGAATTATAAATGGCCACAAGGGTTTCTGACACCAACCAGACCCTCACGGCCACACTTGACTAAGTCGATAATGATCTCAGGTCATTCTAAAAAGCACAAGTCAAAGGGGCTCTGTGAACACAGGGACCATTGATTTAACAGCAGCCTGGTGACATCCATTGTGCTCACTCTGTGAGTGGACATTAAATGTGGCAATATAGCACTAATGTGAGGGGGAAATTGGGATTTAATGTGTTTTTAGGAACTTGACCCTTCTCTGAGAGGCCGGGACTCCCTTCTCAATTGTGAAACATCTGTCCTGATTTAGAGACAACACTCTAGGTATTCTGATGGCTCATAATTGGTGGAGACATGAGTGCATTGGTCATCATGGAGATTTGGAAGCCATCCATGGAATTTTAGGGAAGGAATTAGAGGAAGGTGCCCAAAGAGCCAGAAGATAGAATTAGTCTGTGTGTGTGTGTGTGTGAGTGTGTGTATGCGCGCGCTTGCGCGCGCATGTGTATATGTTCCAACATGATGCCTCTCCCCATTAATGGTAAACAGAAGCTGCAACTTTTCTGAGTTTAAGAGGGATAAAATCTATCTCCTAGTCAAGACTAAATGCTTACATGATTATTCAAATATGAATTTATTTGGCTAAATTCGTTTGGGTACTGAATCAGAAGTCATTGAGCCTTGTCTTTGTAGAATTTGTCTTTAGATTATAAACTTTTATATCAGTTGGTCTCAAATGTTTGAAGACTGGCATAGATGTAGCTGCACTTGAATCACCATTTATCAGAGGTACAGATCCCTAAACCCCATTTCCAAAGATTTGAGTTTAAGTTGTTCAGTATCTCGCTACTCAGTTGGGGGAACTCAACTGTGGGAAATTTATTTATCTTTCATGATAAGTCTCATTAAATTCTTCTTAAGAAAAGCAGAATATGAATACGCTTAAAATGTTACAGCTAGTTCAAGACTGAACCATGATTGAAACTGAGAACTTCAACTGTTAGTCCAATGTGCTTTCTTGTGCCTTTTTTTTTGTACATTTGAAGGATTTCTTCCTCTTAAATCTCCTGCTTGTCTAGTAAAACACTGTTCCCTGAATGTCATATAGTCTGCCCCTAACCCAAAGCAGAACATGTACTTTTGCATTAAACTCCACAGTTCAATCCTCAATTGTCGAGGTGCATGCTCAGCCACAGTGCTTGCACATGCTCCTAATACATTGTGACACCCTATTACTACAGTGCCTTATGAGCTTCAAGGGAAATTACATTTTAAATTATAGCATACAAGTATAATGGAAAATCTAATTGTAGCAATGACAGTTTATTTATCAATCATTTATCATTTTGATTTATAAGGTGCCCAACTTGATTTAAAGGTAGCTAATGTTTAAAAATCTCAAGGCATGCATGCAACCAAATACACACTGGAAGCAATGAAGTGAATAACTTTTGCTTTTCTGCAGCCCTTTTCTCATCTTTTCCATATCCAAGGCTGAAGCTAGAAGCACAACAAGGTTGATCCCAGGGACCTTCAGGCAGCATCTCAGAACTCACACCATCCTCTGAGCAGTAGCTTTCTCCAATCCCCATGCACACTTCTTAGTACATTTTGTTTTATGGCTTACACAGTAGCACTCTGCTGGGACTGAAAAGCCCTTCTCTGAGCTGCAGACAGCACTGCTAAAACCTTGCCACTCTAATTTGGTTTGCCACCCCTCTATTCTGGGGGTCAGACTTTGTTCCACTTGTCTCTCAGGTGCCTAGTACCTCTCTGTGATTGAAATTTGTAATGTTCTTTCCCTCTTGCTACCTAGAGTCTTTTACCATGCTCTACTCATTACATATTGTCTCCTTGGAACCTACTTAAATCCACACTCAGTTTCTCATGCCACCTTGGATACTTGTCTTA
Organism: Eonycteris spelaea; assembly: GCA_003508835.1. Classification (NCBI taxonomy): domain Eukaryota; kingdom Metazoa; phylum Chordata; class Mammalia; order Chiroptera; family Pteropodidae; genus Eonycteris; species Eonycteris spelaea. Next base: position 4,156,087 of record PUFA01000089.1, read on the forward strand.
GCAATTCAGACTCTTCCAGCCCAAAGTGGGATTAATTATCTCCAGTACTGCCTGCACCTGATCCCACCTTTCATTTCTAACCTGAAGGCCTCCACATGATGTACGACTCAAGAAGTGGAGGAAACCAGAATTCAACAGAGGGTGTTGCATACGCCTTAGTCTGAGCTCTGGGAAGCTTGATGAACAAGACACCCACTACCCTTCTCTGTAGCTTGGCCTTAGCTCAGAGCTTAATCTTTCACTAGACTTTGAACACCTTGAAGGCAGGGACCAAAACTCACTGTTTGCATCCCCAGTACCTAGCACAATGCCATCAGCATCCAATAAGCCCAGTAGATATCTGTTGACTAAATGGACAAATGAACATATATCCTTTCTCCCCTGCTCCCTAGTGTCATCCTAAGATCTAATTCGGCCATAGTTGCAAAATGGAAGTTTATTTTTCTACTAGACAAAATATTAGCTACATAGTATTATTAGTATCTGCTTTAACAAGTGGTACTTCTAACTAGCTAAAAATAATTCTAATGTTTTGTTACAGAAAATTGAGTTTGCTCAATTAAGTAATAAGTGAGAAATGCAAATCAAAACCACAGTGAGCTACCATGTCACATCCACTAGGATGGCAATAATAATAAAAGTAGAAAATAAAGGTGTTGGTGAGGATGTGGGGAAATTGGAACCCTTTGTACACTGTTGGTGGGAATATAAAATTGTTCATTCTTCTGTGGACAATATTTTGGCAGCTCCTCAAAAAGTTAAATATAGAATTACATATGGCCAACAATTACACTCCTAGATACATAATGGTTTTAAAAAGAATTGAAAACAGGTACTCCAACAAGTACCTGTTATACAGGCATATTTAAATGGCCAAAAGGTAGAAACAGCCTAAATGTCCATCAACAGATGAATTTATTAACAAATAGCAGCATATCCTTACAATGGAATGTTAATCAGCCTTAAAAAGGAATAAAGTATTGATACATGCTACAACATGGGTGAACATTTAAACATTATGCTAAATGATAGATACAAGACAAAAAAGGTCACATATTTTACAATTCTGTGTGTATGTACTATATACATACAGAGAATAGACAAATCCGTAGAAGCAGAAAGTAGACTGATAGTTGCCAGGGAACCGGCAAGGGTGGGGCTAAGAAAAATTATTTAATAGCTATAAGGTTTTACTTTGGAGTGATAGAAATGTTTTGGAACTAGGTAGAAGTGGTGGTGGCACACATTGTGAGTGTACAGAATGTCATTAAGTTGTCCATTTAAGAATAATTTTATGTTAGGTGAATTTTACCTCAATAAATTATTTTTTTTTTTAAAGTAAGCGATAGGTGAATTCACTTACCTTTTGATAATGAGTCCTACTACTAGAGTACATTTATGTAGACACTTTTGCTAGTGTCATTTTTGTCTTTTTGGCTTCTCTGAAATAAAAAGAGTCTTTAACAGGTTTTGAAAAAGCCCCTGTCTTTCTTTCCCAGAAGTTGTGGGGTGGGGCTGAAAGTTCCTACTCTCTAATCATGCCCTGGTCTTTCTGGTGACCAGCCCTCATTCTGAAGCTATCTAGGAACCCCAGTCATTCATCATCTCATTACCATATGAAAAACACTCTTGTCGCTCCAGAGCTTCCAAGGGTCTTACAAGCACTTGTTTCAGAAACCCAGGACTAAGACCAAACATTATTAAAAAGATCGGCAGCACAATTTACAATAGACAAGATATGGAAGAAACCTAAATGTCCATCAACAGACAATTAGATAAAGAAATTATACACACAACACACACACACACACACACATATCCATATACATATATATGTGTGTGTGTGTGTATATATATATATTATATATGTATATATATATTTATATATATATATATATATATAATACACACACACACATCATATATATATATATATATGAATATTATTCAGCCATTAAAAAAATGAAATCTTACCATTTGCAATGACATTGATACATTGATGGACCTAGAGGTTACTATGCGGAGTGAAATAAGTCAGACAGAGAAAGATACATATCATAATTTCACTTATATGTAGAATCTAAGAAACAAAAAGAACAAACTAATCAAAAACAGACTCACAAATATAGAGGACAATTTGGTGAAGGACTACGGGGGCGGGGTTGGGGGGATGGGAGGATGGGATGAAGTGTTAAAGAAGTACAAATTAGTAGTTAGTTGATAGGTGGGCATGAGGATAGGGAGCACTGCATAGGGAATGCAGTTAGCATTAATATGATGGCTAAGTGGAGGGCCCGGGGAGGGAAGGAGGGAGCAATTGGGGGGATTTTTTTTATGAACTATATAGATGTCTAACCAATATACTGTATACTTCAAATGAATTTAAATAAATACATTTTTTAAAAAAGATACTATCACTCATAGCACTTAGGAAACTATAAGGTTTTAGAGACAGAGACCAAATACACATTTCTTATTATGGCACAGCTGCCCACTGCCCCTGCTGTGCCAGTCAAATCTTGTGGAGCTCTCCTTCACCCTGGCCTCTGCAATTGCACCAGCACAGAGATAGGGCTAAGCTAAGTTGATCTAGGGCAGAAATCTCACCTGCCTCAAATACTCACCATGGACTTCATGACATAATGTAACTCATGGCACCTTCTTCCTCTTATTATCAAGGTTAGTATGAGACACTTTCATGGCAGCAGAAGCCTTCTAGGGGATGAAGTATGGAGAATATACTTAGCAGCCACTCTATCAGGTATGGGATGAACACACACTGTCTAACTATATAATTAAACAAAATTTATAGCTGTGGAGTCTGCACGTTCACAACAGTTACAGAGTCAGGCAATCCTCATGCATGGGGAGCCACAATGATACAGAGACAGGGCCTTCAGATGCACAGGGTTATGAACAAAGCTGGCAGGGGATGGTGGTCACTCCTTGGCAGGGCAAGCCTAATATCTGAACCAGGGAGGTATTCAACTCCTGTAGACTGCTTTTAGCCTGCCCTCCACATCAGCTAGAGAATGCACACTCAAGAGATTGGAAAATGCCCCTTGACACTACCTTCTCTTTCATATTACTCCTTCATTTTCACAGTAGCAATGGAATAAATCTAGGCCAGTAGCAGCAGCATCAAACACTATTTTCCCAAATTTCCATGTCATATTCTTATTTTTACTAAATCGATCCAACTAATTGGAAGTAGCATCAGTTTAACATCTGATCCCTGCTGGAGTTATTGACACTGTTAGTGGAAAATAGGTGATACCCACCACCGGACTGGTGATTAGTAGTGAAGAGTGTGGGGAGGAGCAGGGCCTGGCAGTTTGGTATCAGCTCAAGGCTGCTTGTGTGCACATGGAGCTGCTCTGTTTCATAACAGCTCAGGCACAGGAAGGCTTCTGTCTTAAGAGATAACATCTCCATAGGAACACCCAAGGTGAATTTAGCTGCCAAATGCTTCCCCCCCAAAACTCAACCTCTTTACCAATTCATGTTTCTATCCTATTTTTTTTTTTTGCTCACCTCCTCCAGGAAGTCTACTTGAACTATTCTCTCCAAACCACACAATCTGCAATCCTAGTTTTCTCAAATGCAACAATGTTTTGAATCGGTTTATGCCCTCCTTTTTTTGCTGCGTCATTTTAATAAATAGGTAAATAGGTAATGGGGAGGTTCTTAATTAAATTAATTTTCCAACTTAGAAATTAGAAACTTCAAAAGCGAAAAAATTATTTCACCAGTACTTATTAAGCCCTTTATTGAATATTAAATATATTTATTTTAATTGCCTTCTATAACCTCCATAACTAGCCTGTGAAACAGATGTTTTCATTGACTTTGAGATGAAGTAACTTGTTCAAAGTCACACAGCTGGAAATGTGGCATCCAGGATAACAACCTAGGTTTTCTGATGCCTAGTCCAGCATGAGTTCCATACACCTGGCCTCTTCTTTCCTGATATCTCACTATACCCTGCTCGTGTAGGTGTAAAGTAAACACTGATGAACTGGCTGACTATCTTAGCAGAGGGATGCAGACTAGGCTAGTTAACACCCATTTCAGAGTCCAAGAAGGAAAAATAAAACAACCATTCAATTACTAAAAGCAACCTTCTACCAACCCATCCTACCCCCATCCCAAAGTTACAGGTCATCTGGATTTTTACTCAATTGACTTTAAATGCTTAAATGAACTCTTCCTTCCCCTTCACATGAGCTGAGATGTGACCATCTCTCAGCCTTCTGCTAGGTTCAGAAATGAGGAGAGAAGATCAGTGCTGTACCTCTACAATCTCAAACAGGCTTCCTGAATATTTACCCTGGCAACCTGGGTCAAATAGGACTGGAAGCCCCAGCACACTCTCCAGTAGGCTTATTGCCTACTGGGCCAGGACCCCAATGTTGGGCAGGGTCTCAGACAAAGCTCTGATCAGCAACCCATCAGTAGAAATTGATAACTGAGGAAAGAAGCTAATATGCAAAATGGACAGGCACCAGTGGTGATTTTCTTTGTGTAATCACTTTGTTATACACTATGCTTTATGTAGAGCTGACTAATCATACCATGCCGGCCACTCGGGCCTATCAAGCTGTCAACACCAGTGTTCAAAGAAAGATCAGCTTCAGGGCCAGAAAGAGGTGACAAGAAGTCAAGGTAGATGCTGTGATTCCAGATGGATTTCCATGGACAATGTTCAACTCTGAAACTCCTCTGGAGAGCCAGCAGCCCTGCATCTCAGCATCTGCCTCCACCGATCTTATGATGCGACACTCTGAACCCAGTGTTTGATGGTGACACAAACTCAAACCAAGAGGCATGTCTTTACCTGTGTCCCTGGAGTTTCCTGAGGCACTAACAGATACCTGCTGAAGAGAATAATGGGAGAAACCAGCAAATAGCAAAGCTACTTCTAACTGTGACCATAGCATGCCACTTATCTTAAAACCTTAGTTTTTCCACCTATCAAATGGGATGAGCCATAGCCCTTCCACAGGTTGGCTGGGAGGTCTAAAGAGATTGAGGCATGTTAAAGAGCTGGCTTAAGGCCCAGTAAATGGGTCATGCTTAATAAATGTCATCTCCTTCTGCTCTGCTTTTCCACCATCGTGATTTGAGAAGTCAGACACCAGCACAACATGCCAAGGGTCTGAGAAAAGAAGAGGGAACTGCAGAGGAGGCTTACAATAGTTATGCAGCCAACAGAAGAGATGGGCATCATTGAAAGATAATTGGGGAGATTGGTCTCACACCCAAAAGTGAAGCACAGGGCACTTTACATATCAATAAGGTCAATTATCAGAGGATGTTGGCTTCCTTGGCTCCTTTGGTACTGTTATTAACTTATATTGCTCTTGTTAACCTTTCTGATAAAGAATCTTTCCTAAATAATGATATTAAAGCACAATTCTCTGCAAGTTTAAAATATGTGAATGTTCCATTTCAGTACTCCCATGTCATGAGATAATGAACACCAGATTGCCTGGCTTCCACGATGAGGGTTTTAATCAGACTCCATTCCTTGCTCTACTGGAGGATAAGGGCCAGCCTTGGGAGGGGTAGGAAGCTCAAGAAGACCCGTGAAGGGAGGATGTAGGGCACAAATGAAAAGGGGGAAATAGATTTTGACTGGGAGGAAAGAGGTCAGTCTTCTCTCTAGAGGAAGTGAATGGCCACCCACTTGGTGTGTGTTCTGTGGTCCTAGAGGGACCTGGGAGGGGCCTCTCTCCAATGAGTGCCCCCATATCCTGTCCCTGGGGCCTGGACGAACTTTGGTTCCACAATGAGAGATCATAGGTCAAGAGAAAGTCCTCTTGAAACAGAGGGCTGACCAGATACTCACATATATTCATTCTGAGAGGCATGGGGGGGGAAACAGACCCTTGCTGAGCACAGTAAAAGTAGGTCAGGGTTATCTACCAAGGTACCAGAAACCTGAGAAAAGGTGGTGAAAGATCACAACAGAGTGGAGACAGTGTACCAGAAGGGGAAGGGTGGTGGGTGGATGTCTTTGGACATATCTGGTTGACTTTGCCCACTCCTGTAACTGCCTAACTACAAAACAGAGCCCAGCCAGACCAGCCTGGGAGTCAGGCAGCCCAGGAGCTGTTTCCCGTGCACATGCAGCTTCTATTTGGCTGTGCACTCAGTCAAAGTCACAGCTGTGGTGGCAGCATCCTCCACAGTCCAATAGGCACAATTTCAGGGGCTGGTTCATTTCTGGTAGTTAAGATGCTGGCTTTCTTTCTCCTCCACAATGTCTGCTCACCGCAGGAGATTAACTTGTGTTCCTGAGACTTTAGAGCTTTCAGAACAATGTCTGGTACATAGCCAACACTCAGTCTTATCATATTAGTAGGGAATAATGGAAGTGAAAGTGTGTGAGGCAGAAACAGGAAGCAGCTGAGGATTTGGTCTTTAAATATAAACTCAAAGTAGGTGCTGGCCACTTTCCATTTTAATTCTGTGAACATCAAATTACTCCTCAAGCTCTTAGTTTTCTCCCCATGATGAATTTCCTTTCCAACTTTATCATGTGAAGTCAATGGGAAATAAGATTTCCATCACATTTCATGCATTCCACACATATTCACTTAAATCACAACCTTAATGGACTAGATAAAGGAAAAATACTGTCCCTAAACACAGCCCAGGAAGGCGAACACAGGAGCCAGCAAAACCATGGACAACTCTAGACTTTGGTCATAACAAATAAATGATAGTTACTAATACCGACCCATTTTACAGATGAGGTAACTGAGTTGCTGAGAGGTTAAAAAACTTTCTCATGGTCACACAACTCCTGGTGGCAGAACCAGGATTCAAACCCAGGCATTTGGCTTTTAAAGTCTGTTTTGTTACTCTGATGTTCTACTGCGCAGAGTGGGTAGATTGAGAATTTAGCACATGAGTATGTGTGAGAGAGGAGGAAACCAAGGCAAGGACTCTCAGATGAAATTGAAGTTCAGAAGATGACTGGGTGTGGCCTCAGCACAAGACCTGTGGTCACAGTAAGTAAAGTGCTAGGGAATGCTTATGACCCAGAGAGCCAAACAGCAGGGAAAAGGAGACAAGGATCTTGGCAAGCAGGGGTTCAATCCAAGCAACAATTGTGTCGCAGTACAAAGCTAACGTCACCCTCTGAACCAGCCTTTATCTCAAGGATGATGCCCAGAGAATGAGCATCCAATTCTTCCTCGTGAACCATGTTACAGAGAGATGACAGGATAGTCAAAGTTTCTTATAGTTGAAAAATCCAGAAGGCGAGCAGGAACCAGTTATCAGGAACACCAAGGCCGCACTTGGTGCAGACAAATACTGTCTCCAGTCTAAAATGGAGAACCGGCCCGTCAGAGAGGCATTCCAGCATAGTGGTTAGGAACGCGAACTCTGGCATGCCGCTGCCTGACCTGGCTTCCCAGCTCCCCATTTACTGGCAGTGGCGCCTCAGGCAAACTGCTGAACCTTTCGGTACCTTATTTTACTCTTTAGTAAAATAATGCTGTTGTGAAGATAAAATACGTTAATACATGTGAAGCTTAGTTCGGTGAATGCACACTACATTGTAAGCACTAAATTAGTAGGGAGAGAACACACACACACAAATCGAAAGCCACTGGAATAGAGAGAAGGGAAACACCAAACACACCTCAGTGCTATCTCAAATACAGTATCAGCACATAGTTCCAAACACTTCCCACTCTGTGTATTAACATCTCTGACATGTTAGGAACAAAGTGATCAAATGGGAAATAATTTATACTGGAGAGGTGTAAGGATTAGAAATAATGTAGACTGGGGTGACAAACCCAGATGCCTTCAAGGAACCAGACAGGCAGCAGTATAGAAAGGCAGCCATTCTCAAAAGTGGGCTTACAGCAGAATCACCTGGGGGGCTTATTCAAATACAGGTTGCTGGGCCTCATTACTAGAGATTCTGATTCAGCATTTCTAAGAATTATCACTTCTAAGAATTATCCAATGTTGCTGGGCCCTAGCGATTCCCCAGTGTTGCCGGTCCCTGATCACTGGCCTGGAACAGTAAAGAATGATGAGACGGTAGAGAATTGAATTTGGCCATGCGGAAACATGGCCTTGAGTTACCAAATCTTCAGATGTTTGAAAGAGAAGTCTTACAATTTGATTTCTATGTGATACATCTTGATATCTAAAACACTGTGCAGTCCAAACAAAACATGGCTTCCCTTGTGTGACTTCAGGGAGAACCATCAATAAAGGGGGCAACCTGGGATGAGTGGTCCAGGTCAGTGCAGACAATGACAATGACAGAATGAGAATCAACTAAAAAGGAGGTGAAGTAGGGAGGTTTATGATTTTTAGGACTTACATGCTCTGCTGCTATTATAATGTCAAGAAAGTTGAGCAGCTTGTGTTTTTGTCTGAATTTAGAAGCAACTCTTTCTGTAAACAGTATGTAAATGTGATGAGTCAAAAAAAATGTTAAAGCTGTAGGTAACATTCTACTAAAAGAGAAGGGTGGGTAGGGAACCAAAGCTGGTTCAGAGAGAAAGATTGGAGAAGGGGGAGGTTAGCATCTCTGACCAAAACACACCTTTCAGCTTTCAAAGGGAATAGCTACAGGACCACATTTAGGCTCTGAGAGAGCCAAAATGCGTTAAAATGGAAAAAAAAAATCATTTTTTAATCAAAAAATTCTTTCTAAAAACCAGGAAATGCAATAGTCTCAAAAATACCCTAGATACCCTGAAACTTGTTTTCACTTGTGTATGTTTCCATAAATAATATTTGCTAATGAAATTCTTGAACTGTTGATAATATTAATTAAATGGAAATACGCATTTCATTTCCACTGGAATATTTTCATCAAACTAATATCAGGCTTTTTAAAAAGATGATCTGATTTGTCCTTGTTTTTGTGAGAAATATTATTTTTATGATAATCAAGATCATTGAGGTTTCTATATAAGACATAAAAATGTGTTTGTTTTTTTTTTTTTTTCAAAATGAAAGCTCAGGAAATAGAATTTGTTCACATTTTGCCAATCAATTCATTCAGATACCTAATAATCTCTATTTTGTGTGTTTTTTTTTAAATTGGCATAGTTTAGACCAGTTGGAACTAGAATTCGATGATTTCTACTTACCTCCCTGTTGAACAATTTGATTGAGAGCAGTCTATAACAGCCAAATTCAAAGTCAAAACTATGTATTTTAAAATGGGGCTTGATGAGTAATTTATAACAAGGATTTTCTGTTTTGTTCAACTTATGTTCTTTGTTATCAGTTTTGTTTGAAGGTAAGAATGTAAATTTTATTTTTATTTCAGAAGTGGACTGAGGGTAGGCACAAAGGACAATGCTCCAGACCCCAACTAGGAAGCTACTTACAAATCAAACCAAAGGTTCTAAATATCTGCTGCCTGCTAGTTTTAGGAGATTGCAAATGATCTGTCTTCCATTTAGCAGAGAAAAATTGAGGTGTGAAAAATCAATTATTCTCAATATTCTTCAGCAGATAAATGAGAGTTTGGCCAAATTCAGCCAGTGCCCTCATCATGAACATATTTGGGTTGTGTATCTATGTTAAGAGATGGAAAATCCAAGGGCAGGGTCTAAGAATAACTGACTCTCAGAGTAGCCTTAAAAGTCATCTAATTCACACAGTTTTCTATTTAGTTTTGATTATATCTTATGCCATGACAACATTCTAATTCTGAGCCCCTTCCCATGCATTATATTGATACATGTGAGACTGTATTTTAATCTTTGATTCATTTAGTTACCTATACTGTGCTCAAGATCCAAGGCCACAATTACTGTTTCCATGGGAATAAGATTCATTTTTATGGCACCATCATCGGCTCTTCTAGAATTTTTATGGAATGTTCTTCATGACAAGCCAAGAGGTCTTCAGAATGAGCCATAAACCCAAATCATAGCCATGAGTACCATCTGCCTAGGCAGTATCCAGGGACTCAGTTGTCAGTAGAAATAATCCTTGAAAACACCACCTCCTGGTCTTCAATCTCCTACCTAAGCAACACATCATAGTCTCCAGCTTCTATATTTTTTGGCACAGATTTAAAAAGACAATGTTCATGGTGCAACACAGTAAATGTCATTGAGTGCAAAAATGATCAAGCTCTAGGAATTCAGTGTGTCTTCATCTTCAATTTTTCTTAACTCCATCATTTAATGAATGCTTAGAGGTGAAGTGACTGGCACTGGTCATCAAAGAAGGCAAATTCTGTGGAACATCGGGATGGGAAAAGTCCAGATTCCTTCTTTTTACAGCACAGAGACTAAAGTGGTACAAAACAGTTATGGTGTTCATCCTAGTTGTACTAGTTACAAGCTGGGCTACCTGGGGAAGACTGCTATAACCTCTCCAACTTTATTTACTCTTCAGCAAAATGAGGAAAATAATAATAAGGTCCTTGTACAGAGAAAATAAGATTGTTTTGTGAAGATATCCCAAGGGCTTTGTGTGAACTGGAGTTTTGCTGGCAAAGGCAATTTTCTTTCACCCATTTATCTTTTAATAAGGGGCACCAATCGGTAAAAAGACCATCACTTTCAAGTCAGTCAGATTTTGTGAGGAAATTATAGATCCATCATTTCACCATTCTGAGCTGCAACTTTCTTGCCTACAAATGGGAAATGAGAGGTTCACCTCAGTAGACATAGTACGCACTTAATAAAGTTTTATTCTTTTCTCTCTTGAGTTTCATCCTATCTCTGTCATTACCTCTGTGTAACCTTGGGAGAGTTATTTAACCTTTGTGGGTCTGAATTTTCCTACCCATAAAACTAGGGGATTTGACAAGATCCTCTTTGAATTTCCTTCCATTCTATGATTCTGTGACTTTGAGACACCTAAGGGATATGGTAATGGGTTATATTACACAAAAGAGTTGGATGTAATATTGTGAGCTGTAACACACGTTTTCAGCAAACTCTCCTACTCTACTCAGAAGAATTCCCAATTGTTTTGAGTATAATGAATAATCCAACATAACACATGCTCTGTCTGAGCCTTACCTATGTCCACACTCAGGGCCAGCCAGAGGCAACATTATACGGATAGAGAAGGATGCTGTCAACATCTCCTCTTCCCCTGGCAATGCCCTTCCCAGGTGAATGTAGTCACTTACCTTGACATCACCCACCAGGACTCATACTACATGGTCTAACTACTTCCTGTTCCCACAAGAGCCTCAAAATTCACTTTCTTTTTGTTTCATTCCATTGGATATCAGTGTGCTTTCTGTAAATCTTATGAAATTGTTTATTTAAATACATATTACTTACTTTAAAAGATACAAAGGTGAACAAAACATAGTACCCCTCCTCAAGGAGCTTTGATCTTCAAGATAGGGCATTCTAACACACAATTGGAAAACATCAAGTACAAAAATAAAATAAAATAACATTCTTTAAGAAAAGGAAGACAATGTTACTTTTTAAAATTAATTTATTTTAATTAGTTTCAAGTATACAGTACATTGGTTAGACATCTATATAATTTGTAAAACAATCCCCTCAATTGTTCCCTTCTTCACTCGACTCTTCACTTAGCCAACATATTAATATTAACTGCATTTCATATGCCACGCTCCCTATTCCTGTGACCATCCATCAGCTAACCCTTCACCCCATTCTCCTCCCCCAAACCTCACTCCTCTCTGTCCATCACCAAATTGTCCACTATATTTGTGAGTCTGTTTTTGATTAGTTTGTTCTTTTTATTCCTTAGATTTTGCAATAAGTGAAATCATATAGTGTTTATCTTTCTCTGTCTGACTTAATACCTTCTAGGTCCATCAAAGCAATATTTTTTCATCCCTTCCTTTTAGTCTGTGTGTTCTTTTAATCTGAAGTGAGTCTTTTATAGGCATATGTAGGAGTCTTTCAGCCACTCTGTCTTTGGTTGGAGCACTTAATTCTTTTCCATTTGAAGTACTTATTGATAGGAATGTAGTTGTTACCATTCTTTATTCCTGTTTTTGATACATGTTTTTTCTTCTTAAAGAAGTCCCTCCAACATTTCCTGTAATATGGCTTGGTGGTGATAAATTCCTTTAGCTTATTTTTGTCTGGGAAGCTCTTTATCTGTCCTTCAACTCTAAATGATAGCTTTGCTGGATAAAGTTCTTGGTTGTAGATCCTGGGTCTTCATCCTGTCAATATTTTTTGCCAAGCCCTTCTGTCCTGCATAGTTTCTTTTGAGAATCAGCTGCCAGTCTTATGGTGTTCCCTTATAAGTAACTATTGTTTTTCTCTTGCTGCTTTTAATATTCTTTCTTTGTATTTAACCTTTGGCATTTTAATTATGATGTGTCTTGGTGTGGGCCTCTTTGGATCCCTGATTTTTGGAATCTCTGAGCTTCCTGGGGTTTATGTCCATTTCCTTCACCAGGTTAGGGAAGTTTTCCATCATTATTTCTTCAAACAGCTGTTCAACATCTTGATTTTCTTCAGTTACACCAATCAGACATATTTGGACCCTTAATAGTCCATATTCTCCTTAAATTATTTTTATAGTCTTGGCATCTTATTCTTGCCATTCTGATTGAGTGTCCTTGGCATTTGATCTTTTTCTTTATTTACTCTGTTTATTCCTTTGTTTATTCCATTTAATATACTTCTCATCTCAGATAATGTGTTCTTCATTTCAGACTGGTTCCCTTTTATAATTTCCATTTCCATTTTTATGTTTTTTTCTCTTTGTTGAAGTTCTCACTGAATTTAACCAAAAGTTCATTGAGCATCTTTATAACCAGTGTTTTGAACTCTGCATCTGTTAGATTACTTGACTCCATTATATCTGGATCTCTGTTCTGTTTCTCATATGGTTTCTGCTTCTTTGTCTTCCCATTTTGGCTGCCTTTCCATGTCTGTTTCTATGTACTAAGCAAAGTCTCCTGGTCTTATTAGTGTGGATTTGTGAAATTGGTTCCAGTGGACAGTCCTGAGAGGGTTCAGCTGCAGGCCAAATTTAGCCCAAGCCTCTGCCCCTCTGGGGCCACCTGTTAAATTCAGCAAGCAATCCACAGATGCTCTGCTTATAGTTCTCAAAAGGCCACACCAGAAACCAAGGCCAGTTGCCTCCAGTGTGAGTCTAGGAGCTGCTCAGCAAGTCACACTTGACTTGCTGAGGATATACCTAGATGTGGCCTGGGTGGGGTCATGAGTTGGGGGAGGCAGGGTTTCAGGGAATCCTCTGGGTGAAGTGACGTGTGTTATCTAGTTTATTGATGTCACGGCTATGGTGGCCCTGTGTCTGGAGCACCCGGACAAGGGAGGGCTCAATAGGGAACAATGGATACCACTGGTACTTATGTGCAAAGTGAGTCTCACGGCGGCCCTCACTTTGACAATGTCTCCTGGTAGTCGCTGGTGCCTCTTGTGTGCAGCTGAACCAGCACTGGTGCTCAGAGTGAGCAGATCTGTCACCTGGAAAATCCTCATGGATGCAGCTACTTTAAGAGGCTTCTGCTGCTGCTACAGTCACAGCCTCCTTCTTACTCAGCCACAAGAGACCCAGCAGCCCTGTATCCTTGCTCCATCCTACCTTTTGCCATTGCAGGGTGATTTCTCGGATTTCTCCCTAGTTGTACGGCTTGTTCATCCCAGGCAATTTTTTCTTGCTGCTGTTTCTTTTTTCCATTACAACTTTTATTTGGTCACCAGAAGGATGAACAGAGCCTCTGTCATCTATGCCATTTTTCCCCTCTGAGAACTTTACTCTTTGTAGCAAGAAAGAAAGTAAAATTTTGAGGAAAGTTGGCATTTGAACTGTGCCGCAGGTATAGGTAGAATCTGATAGCAATGATGGAGGGTAAAACCATTATGGACAGAGGGAAGAGTATAAATAAAAATAATGCATGAAGAGGTATACAGTGAATTTTAGAAATTGAGAATAATCTGATTTGGTTGGATTGCATAAAAGAAGCAATGAATGAGGCTATTAAGGCTGGTTGAAACCCTATTATTAAGTACCTGGAAAACCTAATTAAGAATTTTATTTTTCAATGAAGAGCTGTTGAAGGTCGTGGGGCAAGGGTGGGGGGAGCAGGGGCAGGTCTGACAATTTCTGTAATATGCTTAATCTAGGAGCTATGTTTGGGAGGATTGAAGCAGAAACATGGGAAATTGGTAGCAGGCTTGAAGATCTCTGTAAGTGATCTGATGAGATGTCATGAGATTTGAGACTCAAGGAGCAGCCAGGGGAGTGGAGAGAGAAGTACAAGATCGAGAACCAACAGGATTGGGCTTTGATGACATATGGAGGCAGGAAGCATCAAAAGGAGACAAAGAATCAAAACCTTGATGACTCCAAAGAGGAAGGTCAGAAAGGAGACTGAGTTTGCCAGATGTTAAGTTTCCAACACTTTGGCAATGACAAGAGAGGTGTCTGGGCCCAAACTGAGGAGAGATAGTGAGGTTGAAAGCCCAAACTAGAAAGTTAGCTGAACATAGAGAAGCATTAGCAGAAGCCATGAGGTTGAATATATTTGTAAGAAAAAGTGTGTGGGGGGTGGAGGCAGGGGATATATGGGAACTCTGACTTTCTGCTCAATTTTGTTATGAACCTAAAACTTCTCTAAAAATAAATCTACTTAAAAGGAAAAAAATAATATTGATATTGCTTTGTCTAAATACTTGTTTGAATTACTGCCGTGTAAACCTCTCTTTATCCCTGTGCCCCAACTCTGCTGCCAAGACTTATCAAAGTATGCTGAAGTCAAAACATCCTTGGCATATGTGGCTTTTTTTTTTCTTTTTCCTATGTGATAAATTAGTTAAGAGGTTAAGTTTTAGGTACAGAGACAGTTCTCACAGTCCCAGAATCCTGGAGAGAGAAAGGATTAGCAGAGTCCAAGTCTTAGACAAGTTATGGAAATCATGGGAAAGCTTTGAACTTCCCTGAAGGCTGGAATCAGGAGGAAGAGGCACCTCTGACCAGATCTCAGGAGCCCCAGTTATAGCCCATTACATCTGGAAGTCTCCAGGTTGGCAGAGTCAATGCTAGTTTCACCTTGCAATTGCAGTGATTTTGGAGAACAGGTTGAAGTAGAGGAAAGGGTACCATGTAAACTAAGAATGGACAGATGAAGTCTCCTATCTAAGCTAAGTCATGAACCCTGGCTATGACCTTGACCAAGTGCCTGGATTTCATAGTCCTTTCCCCTCTAAAATTCTATGCTTCTAAATCAAGACTTCCACCTTTCTTTGACACTTCCAAAAAGAAAAACATTGTTTAAAAGCAAGTGGAAGAGTATGCAGTAAAGCCAGCTTTCCAACCACCCGTATTATTAAATCCCAAATTGTGTAGTACATGCTGCCAAAATGCAGGGCTTCCTTTACTTCAGGGATCACCAAGTAGCAAAAACCAGCCCCACCTGCTCTGGAGGGCTGATTGAGCTCCCACCTTTCACCCTGGGCTGTTGGCATTAAGCAATTACCTATAGCACTCTGGCAACTGCCCGACAGAGCAGGCAGGCAAAAGTGCCAATAGCCATGTGCTGGGCCCAGAGCAGCAGCAGCCACATAAGCATTGTGCCCAGTGAAATGATCTTTGCTGACTTTCATTAATCTCTCCAGGGCCCCCTGAGGTCAGAGATGTTTGAACAGCAGTGGATTTGAACTTGCTCACCAGGCCGGTTCAGCTAATCTACTCCCCATGGGCTGCAGGCTTCCTCAGTCATAGCCAAACCACCAGGTGAACAATAGGTGAACTGCAAGGTGTGCAAATATTTGGCCTCATCCATGATCAAATAAATCATTTTTCCCTCTCCCTGAGCTCTAGGAAAACCCGGCAAATCTTCTAGACCTGCCCAGGAGCAGAGATTACACACATAAGGCATACCCTGCTTAAAGGAAATGCAAGGCTATAAAGAAAGTCCATTTCTACACACACACACACACACAATTATGATTGGGATCACCAAACTTCACTTTTCCAGTAACACACCTTCTCAAACTATCTTAACCTGTGCATAGTCATAGGTAATATTACACACTGAAATAAAATATCTTTACATGATAAGTTAAAACAAGGTTTCATTTTCAAAATGACTTTGACATATTATTCAGGTCCATGGCTACTATGTAAGGGAAGCTGCTCAAGGCTTTCATGTTTTTCAGAAAGTCTGAATTCTGGGCCTCACAGCAGTTGGTACGGCATTGCCTTGTCTCTTCCTCCAAGAAAAACTAAGGCCAGCTTTCCTGTAACACCCCAGGCCCAGAGGAAACCCTGCTGTGCTTCCGACACAGGATCTAGTGGTCCAGGTCCTGACTCCTACTCTGATTCCTTCCTAATAATGCTAGATAAGCTTGGTACAAGGGGAAAATGTTTAGTCAAATTGTTGTGTGGACTTTATTTTTACCAATTATTTAAGATGACTTACTCTGAGGAAGTTCAACTATTGTCTATTTTGTGCAAGTTTTGATTGAGTGGTTTATGTGTTTGGGTACAGCCTCATTCCTACTTCAGTAGTACCTGACAGAGACTGTGGGAATTCATGTGTTTCATGTGATATTTTACACATCTCAGCTCTTCCTTCTTCCCCAAATACATGATGCTAGCCTGCTGCCTTGTCTTCCTCCTTCTGGACTCTCCCAAAGAAGAAAATGACAATGATCCACCCCCAAGTATATACCAACACACACTAGGTCCAGCCAAGGTGTGGGGAACTTGTTGCAGGCCCCAACATAATGTAAACCCACCAAAGCAAAGACTCTCAACAATTGTCACAGGCCTTGCCCATGGTCATTACACCAGGGATAAATAGGCGCCTCCTTTGGGATTGTGGTATTGGAGTACAGAATGTTCCTTACCCCAAAACTACTTACATGTTCCATTGCAAATCACCAGAACTCAGATGCAGAGAACTGTTTGGGATACACAGATGGCTTTACTGCAGTGAGATGATTATCAGGAAACTGGGACACAGAGTCTTCCTTCTCGCTTAAGTTTAATTGACAGCCCTTTCGAACTGGATCTCTCCAAAAGAGAAAAGTCCTGTCTTTACAGACCACATATGTCCACCCAGGTTCTCACACCTAAAATTGCATTGCCTAGTCTCTTTGTCAGGATTCGTCCTATGATAAATCCATCCAAACTGAGTCTCTAAATCTTTCTCTGACTGGATTCATTCTCCCCCACCATTTTTCTTTACCTACTTTTTCTAAATCCTTATTCTGGTGACTGCCAAACCTTTTCAAGGACACCTCATGCCTACCCCTGAGCCTCATGGTACTGCCCACTTTGTTCCCTTTTAACTTCCTTCCAAGTCATTACAAAGTGACCATCCCTCAGAAGCTACATTCGCTGCCACATACTTTAAAATGATCTAGCTACTCCAAAAACAGAGGGCAGTGGTATGCCTACAACCCAGCTGGTAATATAGACTAGAGTATGGTCATGGTGGGGAAAAGGGAAGAGACCTACAGCTTACCGAGCATCTACTACATGCCAGATATTGTGTAAAACCTTATTCTTCTTAGATCTGGCAACAATCAAATGAGTTAAGCCATGTGCTCTCTGTGTTACAGCTGAAGATTCTGAGTCTCAGCAAAGTTCAGGGTGCTGCAAAGGCCATGCACTAGCCCGAACCAAGTCTTTCTGACATTATGAGAAGTCTGTTCTCACAGGAGGGGCAGGGGCTCTCCCTCCACTTTTCTCCCTGTGGTTGTTTCTCTTGTCCTGTCAAGTTGCGAACCTGAGATGCCTCACATTCTGGCTTGAAATATAAATTTACATCCCATGAATGTCTCATTGAGAGGATGTGGACACAAGAAGTTGACATGAAAAAGCTCACTCTTAAACATTTTGTTTTAAAATAATTATAAATTCACAGGAAGTTGTAAAGATAGCACAAAGAGTTCCCATGTACCCTGCACCCAGTTTCCCCCCAATTGAACCCACAGGTTTTTATATATAGTAATTGTGCTATTGGTCAGTTCTAAATATATTCTAATTTCCATGAAGATTTCTTCTTTGTCCCATGAAATATTTCAAAGTACCATTTTAAACACAGAAACATAAAATTTCTTAAACTTTTGCTAACTGATATTTAATTTAATTGTAGACAGAGAATGTGGTCTATTTTATATTCTTTGATATTTTCTGAAATTTGCTTTGTGCCCTAGTATATGGTCAATTTTTGCAAATCTGCCATGAATCCTAGAAATAAATATGCATTTGCTAATTATTGGGTACAGAGTATGCCTTTTGTATTTTAGAGAGCTTCAGATGATATTTAAATAATTTATGTCATTTTAAATTTTTGTCTGCTTCATCTAATGCTGATAATGATAAAAACCCCTGTAATCATTATGGATTTGTCCAATTCTCTTTATAATTCAGTCATATTTTGCTTTTATATATTTTGAGATTACATTATTGTTTAAAATTGTTATACATTTCTGAAGAATTGTTGCTTTTAACATCATGTAGATTGCGTCATTATGCCTGATTATTCTCCTTGCCTTTGTCCAATGTTAAATAATAAGGTTAGTAAATGCCTTGTCTATCTTTTTTCATTCTAATAACTTTTTTCAATTACAGTTGACATTTAAAATTATTTTATATTAGTTTCAGGTGTACGGCATAGTGGTTAAGTATTTATATCCTCCGACAAAGGAGACGAGAATATATAATGGGGTAAAGAAAGTCTATTCAAAAAATGATGTTGGGAAAGCCGGACAGATACAAGTGAAAAATGAAACTTCTTACACCATATACAAAAATAAACTTAAAATGGAGTAAAGACTTAAATGTAAGACCTGAAACCATAAAACTCAGAAGAAAACATAGGTAGTAAACTCTGCTATATCTAATTGGGCAAGGGAAACAAAAGAAAAAATAAACAAATGGGACTACATGGAACGAAAAAGTTTTTACACAGCAAAGGAAACCATCAACAAAATGAAAAGATGAACTATTGACTAGGAGAAGATATTTGCCAATGATACATTGATAAGGTTTTAATATGCAAAATTCATCCCTATACTTCGACCTCTGTGAGTCTTTAGGTTTTGAGTGATCACTTGTAAGGTTGACCAAGATGGATTTTTCCTTTTTTATTCATTCTCTCAATATATGCCCTTCAACTTATCAGTTAAGTTTATTTACACTGCGTTTACGAACTGAGTTTATGTATTCATTTTTACCATTCTATTTTGTGCTTTCTCACCATTTTTTTACCCTTTTTTATGTTTTATTTTATGTGTCTTTGGATTAATCAGTTTTCTTTCATATATTCATTTCCCTCTGCTACTTAAAAGTTACATATTCAGTTTCTATTTTTTTAGTGGTCATCCTCAAAATTTTAACATGCTTATTTGGATAAATAAGATAAAGTCAATCAGTATCTCTACCATCCTCCTAAACAATAAGATGGTCTTGGAACACTTCATTCTGATCAACTCTCTTGCCACTGTGAGGTTGTAGACCAGCATTTTAATTCTTTTCTCCAGTGTGAAGTACGGAAACTGCAGTGACCACGTTTCCTGATATTTGAAGAAAGCTGATCTGAGAGAAAAATGTAAGCATTAGAGAAATTGATGATGAAGGAAAAATTCTTAGACAGAATTTCAATTTTTGGCTCCAATTGTTGCCAAACTTGAGCCGTGTGCAACCTAGTCCTTCCTGTGGTCCCCTTAATCCAGCTAGGAAGAACACTTCCTCCATTGATCTTGCATCGAATGTCCTGGGCTTCAATCTTATTGAACAACTCAATCACATGTCTTTTCTTGAACCAATCATCTGTTCATAGGAATGGAATTTTACTGAGTGATGAAGGAAAACGAGAATGGTGTCATTTTCTTCTGGATGACATGGGCACATGAGGGAATGGTGAATCCCCCCTCCCCTGGCCCCACATAAACACGTGAAAACAGCATGCTGTCATTAAGAGGAGAGATAGATATCTGGCAGTTCCAGAGAGCAGATATACATCCCTCAAATAAAGGGGCAATTAATTGTGGGATAGGTAGACTTCTTTTATTTACTTATTTATTAATTCATTTAAATGACATTTAGACATTCATTCGAATGTTAAATATCTGCAGTCAGGTGTCAGGGAAGAATTAATAAATAAGGCAGTCATGGTTCTTAGAGAATTCAAACTTTGGTTACTGGCAGAAAATTAAAGTAATAAATAGTAACTTCCAAAACTAGGAGTATTCACAAGGGGCTAATGGAAATAAAGCACAAGTAGATCAGGGAATACCTTCTCAGTGGAAGTAATACTTGAGTTGAGTCCTATGGGGAAAATAGAAGCTAGAAGGTTGAAAGATGCAGGAGGACAAAGGAGGTTGCAATCCACTGGGGTGGGGCGCAGCATATGCAAAGGCTCAGAGCATGCTATGTTTGGAGAACTTTGCCACCTTTCAACAATCTCCACTATCTAGAATTTTACATCATTTACTTCAACCCATCCCCATTCTAGCCATCTGTCATTGTTACCTGCATTCTCAAAAATTGTAGTTTGTTCAGTTAGTTTTAGTTCTTGGTCCACAGTCTTCCATTTTATAAATGAGATGACTGGGGACAAGAGAGGCTTAGTCACTTGCTCTAATTAATGAAGCTGTCTTATCTTCTTAGGTAAAAATGGAATCTCATTGAGGGTTTCATTCTTGTCTGATTAAACCCCTAAGGAATTTAGTTAAAGGCCATACAATTATGGAGTAATTGGTTAATATCAGAATGGATTAATAATTAGTCTGAAGCTAATCTATTGGCTTGTGCCCTGAGATACAGACTGGGAAAACCTTTGAAGAAGAAGTTCATGGTAATAAAAATAACTAGTATTCATTTAATGAATGTTACTAGCCAAAAAAAAAAAAATGTGCCAAATGCTTTTCAGACATTTTTTTTAATCCTCGTAATACTTCCATGAAATAGGTTCTATAAAATTATAATTAATGTCAATAACAATAATTAGCTCTGCTTAATGGAGGAAACTGAGGCTTAGCATTGTTAAATTGCTCATACTGGGTCATGTGGGTGGTTTGCAGTGGAACTCAGATTGAACTGCCTGCTTCTGGTGAGCCAGTGCTTGACCACTACCTTCTAAACCTTCTCACAGACAGGATCTTTCAGGCAATTGAATAATGGCTCAGGCACAGAAAATGCAACTTACACCTTTATTTCTGCCTCTCAGAGTAATGGCCTGTACACCCTCCAAGACCTTTTCCAGAAAGGAGTTGGTCATCCATTATTCTGGAAATCTGAGCAAACAGAGCCAGCAGCTCACAGGAGAGGCCAAAAAGGCTGGGTTTTTTAGCTGCAAACTTCTCCAAGGCAAACCAATCTGTGTCACCAACTTCCACTCAGCAACCCAACTTTCAGATGCTGCCCCTTTAGAGGGAACTTCAGGATTGACAAGGCACCATCCATTATTTCTACAAATTGCTGTTATACAGGGCTATGCTCTGAGCAGTTTGACAGATGCTGGAGATCCAAAGATGGCTCAACATGGTGCCTGCCTTCAAAAAGCCAACAGTCTAGTGACAAAGATAGACATGTAAATGAGTCATTGCAAGACAGCATTGAGGTACTGTGGTCTGTGTATTATGATAACAAAAGTAAGAGTCACTAACTTTGAAGGGCTTACCAAGAGCCAGGCACTATATCAAGTGCTTTACATTTATTACCTTAGTCAGTGTAGATTGCTATAACAGAATACCACAGACCCTGTGGCTTAAACGCAAAAATTTATTTCTCACAGATGTAGAGGCTGGAAGTCCAAAAGCAAGAAGCAGACGGATGTGGAGTCTGATCAGAACCCACTTTCTGGTTTGCAGAACCCACTTTCTGGCGTGCAGAGGGCTGCCTTCTCCTTGAGACCTCACATAGCAGAAAGCAGAGAGTCAGGAATAGCTCCACATCTCTTCTTATGAAAACACTAGTTAGGAGGGCTCCACCCTCACGACCTAATCACTTTCCAAAGAACAAACCTTCTAATGCCATCACATTGGAGGTTAGGATGGGGGTATGAAGAGCCACAAACATTCAGTGTATACCATTACTTAATTTATTCTTTAATAACTCAATGCAAAAGTTACCATTAGCTTCCATTTTCTACTTTTAACACATTTTACATAGACATGGAGAGGTTAAGAAATTGCCCAAGGTTACAATAAATGATGGGATGCAGGTAAGAATCTGATCCCAAAGGCCAGCTCTGTAACTGGGCAGGGTGCTTTGAGAATCCAGAGGTCATGTGATGCTGTTTTTTAGGGATGGGAGACATCCAATTGCGTGCCAAGGAACATGATGTCTGACGAAGGGAGCAATATATCAGGGTGTGTTGGGGTCACATGGTAAGCCCCTAGCAAGTCTATGGAAGAAGTAGCAAAAGTCTTCTTGGGAGACACATTAATTTACCAGAGTGTTAAAGACAGAATTTGATGATAGAACACTTGAGTCTGAGTTCAAGATATGCCACTTACTATCCATGTGAACTACATCTCAAGTTTCTACATATGTAAAGTGAAAATAATTGTTCCCATGTCCTAGGATCCTGGAGAGAAATAAAATTAAGTAATCTATATAAATGGCTAACCACTCTGCTATCATATAGTAAGTGTTCAACACATGTTAGCTTAGGAAAAATTAGAAAGCAACTTTTACAGGGAGACCTGAGGAATGAGTAATAATGCTGAGTCAGGCAAAGAAAGAGGTGGGAGAAGGTGTCATACTCAAATGAAGAGAAAGTGGTGATACCCAGAGACAAGAGGAAGCAAAGGCCTAAAAGAGGTGCAAAGCAGCTGAAAACGTAGAGAGAGGAAAGAATACAGATTCAGATGGAAGGGTCAACCAGGTGTGCTCACAAGGGGCACTGCAGGGTAAGCCATGGAGAGAGGGTCTTAATTTAAACACAGTGTGATGATATTGTTTTCTGAAGCAGTAGAAAGTTGTGATTAGATTTTTCAATAATGCAGGCCCAGAGATGGTAGTGGTGTGGACTAGGACAAAAGTAGAAGAGACAAGGAGAAATCCATGGATTTCGAGATGCATCTAAGACTTGGTGATTGACCGATTTCTAGGGAGAGTAAGGGAAGCATCACCATGACAATTGGACTTCTTCAGTTTGACCAACAGGACAAATGGAGGTGCCAGTCCTAAAATAGGGTGGCCTAAGACAGGTGGATTGTAGGGAGATTCTGGGGTTCCTGTGAGATGTCCAGGTGGTATAATCTACAAGAAGTGATGGACACACCAGGCTAGAGCTCAGCAGAGAGATCTAGCTTGGGAATCCGGAAATTATGTGAGATTTATGGCAGCTGCCTATCCCTATATCTTTTCTTTTTCTTTTTCTTTTCTTTTTTTTGTTTGTTTGTGTTTGTTTGTTCATTTCAGGACTAGAACTCCAAAATTTTTTAAGGACAGCTTTGAACCTGGCTAAAAGAGTACTTTTCACAACCTAAGATTTGCTTAATGAGATAGAACAAAATAACTGCGAAGAAACATTTGTTGGGCCCTCTTTTCTGCTGCCTGGAATACAGGTATGAGTGCTGGAGCCACAAGTTCCTATCTTTGCTCATGAAGTATGTTAAACAACAACAACAACAACAAGCCCCAAATTGAGTCATTTATGCTAAGTCTCACTTCACCAAACTGAAACTTAACTTAATTATAGTTTTATCTCTCCCAGAAATGGAATCTCAACCCAATCAATCAGGAATAACTGATCAGCATCAGTTAGGTAATTTGCCTGATAGATTTCTACCACCTCCTAAAGGAAAGTGAGCTTGCAATAACCAACCCACTTTTTGGCCTGGTATAGCTTCCTTGTTCATGCTCCCTTCTGCCTATAAATTCTTTTATTCTGTATAGCTTCTCAGAGCTCCATTCTGTCAGTTAGATTGGATACTGCCTGATTCAAATCAATTTTTGCTGAAATAAACTCTTAAAAAGTTTAATATGCTTCAGTTTATCTTTTAACAGGTAGAAGACAGGCTCTGAAGCTTGCAAGCATAAGGATGAGCACTTGAGTCCCTGATGGCATTGTGTGGCTGGCAGCAGCCCTCAATTGCCCACCTCTACAACTTGTTAACATGAAAGAAAACATTTCTTCTTCTTTAGCCATTGGGATTTGGGATTTTTCTCTTCTATGTAGCCAAATCTAATCCTTCCAGTATATATGTCATTGGTCTACAAATAGCAACAGGATACTTGAGGGTAAGGAATGGAAGTGCCCAGGGAGAGGAGATAGGAAAAGAGAAGGGGGAAAACAAAGAAACAGATAACTATAAAAGAGACTGAGAAGAAGCCAAGATGAGATGGCCGAGAGGGAAAGAGGAGGATTTTAGAGGAGGATATCCAGATAAATTTCCCTGAGACAAAGACCCTCTCTGTTCCTGTGCAAGAGGATAAGCAAAGAAGGGGCTCAATGCAGACCCCAGGACGAAGGGCTCAAATCTCCAAAGCTAAACCTGTCAATGTTACCAACCCTGATAAGCGGAAATTTAATCCTTGTATGAAACTAAAATCTGACTTCCAGTGATTTCTATTTATACCCACCTGAGGTTGCACTAAGTAAAATCTATACCCTTAGCTTCAAGACAGCCCTTTTGAACTTCGAAGATGACATTCTTATTCTTCTTTCCTCCCAGATGTAGACCCTATTGTTAACTCTCAAACATTCATCGCACCACTCAAATTTAAGATTCTTCACAATGCTGGTTACTCTTTTCTGAATGGACTTTATCTTAGTGGCCACAAACTAAGGCATAATCTCCCTGGTCTGGTTGAAGACCTACTAATTGTGGTCAGAGTGACATGAGTTTTTTGTCATGGAAGGAATTGATTATCCCATGGCCTATATTGAGCTTGAGATTTTGTTAAATCAGCTCATCTATCAAGGACAAACATGTTAACATTTTTTTTTAAAAATGACACCCAACTTCTATGCAGAAGTGGACAGAGATGTCAGATCCCAAAAGGCAGTTCAGAGCTATTCCCTGACAGTGTCAGGTTAGAAATCAATTTTAATCTCTTGCCTTTATTTCAGTGTGAAGCAACCCCCAGATACACCAGCCTTATTAGTAAAGTAAATAACACATGTCTCCCAACCTTCCAAAAATATACAGATGCCTACTTTCCTTTGGTGACAAAGACAATTGGTGTTAAAGAGTTTCCACAAATTGTGCTAAGACAATACAACATTGGCTCTCCTAAATGTATCTCCTTTAAAGCTACATTCAAAGAAAACTAGAAGAAATTCTGAGGTTTGTCTAGAGAGGCCTTATAGAGGAATGAAACGTTTATAGATTTCATAATTAAAAGATGTGGGTTCACTCCCTGGCCCTGTTGCAATGAAAGTTGGCTCACAGGCACACTTAATATCTCTTGGTCTCAAACCCTTTATTTACAAAAAGAGATCATAATATATGCTATGATCTTGCGAGAACTAGGAATATTGAAAGGATCTGATCCAATGATAACTATCCCGTGAATGGTAACCATCAGCATTATCTAAGCTAGCCTTCTACCTGGGGCAGGCTTGTCTCCATGTCACCTTTTCCAAGCAGATCCCAGAGTCTTTCCCATGCCCCAGCCAACACCAATCCACTGAAATACTTGCTGAGTGGCAGGATGGATTGATGGGAACCCTGAAGCCATATGTGTGGCAGGAGGAACACAAGACCTGGAAATTCTTTGCTTTCTCACCCTGTAACCTCATCTATTAGACAGGTCCCATCACTATGGTAATCAAACACTATAACATTTTTTTTTTTAATTCTCTTTGGTACAGTGCTCTCATAAAGTGACTTTATTTTTTTCTCTACATTTCTCTTCAACCTTCTCAACCCCAGAGTTATCCTTTCCTGTCACTGGATAAAATCTTAGGAGGTTCCAAAGCTTTTCTGGTCAGTATTAGTCATGAGAACAGTAGTATTTCAGCATAATAGAACTCCATTTTTTCATTCAGCTAAAGTTTTCCCCCTCCTCCCTGGGAAGGTGGTGGCCTGTTTTTAACCTGGATGCCTGTAGTGGAGAAGTAGTCAGAGCATGGACCTCCTAGCTCTTCTCTCTCCTGTGGTTGCTGCGCAGGGTGATCATACAAACCATTTTGCCCAGAAGAGTTCCAGTTTATGTCGGTTGCCTAGACATGATTTTGAAAGTTTCCTTTTTCATTCAAATAATGCATGTTTGAACAATAAGTGGTATGGTCACCCCACTTATGATCCCTCTGGTGTCCAGCTGAGGGAGTTAGAGCTGCTTGAGAGACAAGTCCAGTTGTGGCATGGTGTTGGTTCTCTGCAGGTAGAGGGTGCCCAGAGCTCACTCTTATCTTGTGGGACAGGTTAGTGGGCTTTTTCAGAGCTGCCCATACTGAGAACCTTGGCACCCTCCTCATAGATGAGGCCTTTCCTGCTGACAGCTGCCAGCTCCTCCCCCATTCCTCAACCTCTGGCTCTCTCCTCTCAGACTCTCACTGTCAGGATCCTTTGCCCCTCCAGGCAGGATCCCTTTAGGTGAAGGCCATACCCATGTCAAACTTCCTTTTGTTTCTAGAATACATAATATATCTTCTCCCTGGCTTCAGAAAAAGTATAGTGGGAACAATGTCAGCCATGGCATGGTGCTCTCGACCTCTCTGGGTGGTAATTACATGCTACCCTCTGTTTCTCACTATCCAGGGATATGGGTCAAGCTCTCCAAGACTGAAGGTCCTCTCACTTGGCTATCACGAGGAGGAACAGGAAATACCAGGAAACTCCAATAGTTTTCTCTATAGGGCTCCATCTCATGCTTTTATGCCCCACCTATGGTATCCTCATGGGGGATTTTTGGGCCAACCATTTTAATAGTTCCCTCGGCATCTCTACTTAGAGGTCTGAGCACCCTACTTCAGGATGAAAAGGCATTTTATAAACTATAAAGCACAGTATACATAATAATTATCACAGCAGGTAACATGTCCCTGAGCAATAACCATGTGGTAGGCACTGGGCCAGGAGCTCTCTATGTTGACCACTAAAACCTTGAGGAACCCCCAGGAGCTGAGATCCATTGTTACCTTCATTCTGCAAAGTCAAATATTATCTTGCAAACAATTTCACAGCTGAAGTGCTTGCTGACATAGAGTTGCTTTTTTATGGCTTCTCTCTCTGTGGTTTTGGTTCAGCCCTGAGTAATGTGGAAAAGTTTGATGTTGAAGAATCTTAAAGAAATAATTTCTTCTAAACATTTCCAAATTTATATGTGACAGGGTTCCAAATCTCTTCATCCCATTCACCCTTCCCTCATGATCTAAGCTTTGACTCTACTCTCCTAGGTCCAGACACATATATGGAATACTAGACAATTAATAATATTGCTAATGATGATAATGATATCTATTGACTGAACATTTACTATGTAGCAGGTGCTGTACATACAATATCTCATTTAATCTTCACAGCAACCCTTTGAGGTATGTTCCGGTGTCAACCCCATTTTACACATAAAAATATTCTCAGGCTCAGAGTGGTTCAGTAAATTACCCAAGGTCACACAGCTCATAATGGCAGGGTCAAGATATGACCTGGAGTCTTCTGGATTTCAAAACCTGTGCTCTTTACAAGCATACAGTGCCAGTACAAATAACACCATCTCTAACGCTGTTCAGACTAAAGCTAGGGCTGCCTGCCCCTCTGGATGGACATTGGGCTTCTCCACAGAGGTTCTGTAAAGCAGAAGAGGTAGCATCCTAGAGTGGTGGCAGTAATAGGTAACAGCCACACTGACTGCAACCAGGAAAAGGGTTAGTCAGGACCCAGAGGCCTCATCAGACAGCCTCATAGCCAGAAGGCTCAGCTGCAGTGAGAGGCACTTCCCACCATAGCTCACCAACTGGGACTTCAAAAATAAAACTGATGGAACTTAAAAGACACAGGTGTTGAAGTCTCTAGCTGTTTTGCTCTGGGCAAGCCATTTACTCACTTTAAACTCTAGTTTCCTCATTTACAAAATGCTGGGGCAAGGACCCTTCAGCACCATTTCAATAACCAAGATATGGAAACAACCTAAATGCCCATCAACAGATGATTGTATAAAGAAGTTATGGTTCATATATACAATGGAATATTACTCAGCCATTAAAAAAATGAAATCCTACCTTTGCAACAACATGGATGGACCTAGAGATTATTATGCTGAGTGACATAAATCAGACAGAGAAAGACAAATGTCATATGATTTCACTTATATGTGGAATCTAAAGAACAAAAGAAACAAACTAATCAAAAACAGGCTCACAAATATAGAGGACAATTTGGTGATGGACAGAGGGAGGGATTTGGGGGAGGGGCTGGGAGAATGGAGTAAAGGGTTAAAGAAGTACAAATTAGTAGTTGATAGATGGTCACGGGGTTGAGAAGCACGGCATAGGGAATGCAGTCAGCATTAATATATTGGCTAGGTGGAAAACCAAAGGAGAGAAGGAGCAATTAGGAGGATCACTTTTATAAACTATATAAATGTCTAACCAATGTGCTGTATACTTGAAACTAATAATTTTTTTAAAGAAATAAATGGATAATGAACACAAAGAACCTGTCACACCTTTGCATTTTAGATTCTTTCACTTCTGTGAAGCGTGAGCCTGGCCACTGGTGCACAATCCCCAGGTTACCCTAACCAGACTTCCATTTGGAGAAACAAACCCTACATCTGTGTAGATGTGTCATTAGCTAAGTATTCCCTAGACGAAACAAATAGGTGAAATGATGAAGGGACGCCCAGAAAAAGAGCATTAATCCTGTTAAATGACTCCTTCACTTCCTTCTCAGTAGGAGCAGTCACCTCTGTGATATCCATACTTCACAACATAACCTCCTTTAGAGGTTCTGGTCATTAACTCATACCCATCATTTCTTAAAGCTTATTGAAATTTGCTTTCCTGAGCCCATGACACAGCCATGGCAGGGGCCTTAGAGCCTTCACTGTTACAAATGAAAGTTCCCATCACCTTCACATCCTCAGATGAATGCCATTCATCTTTGTTAAGTCTAGAACAGCTGCTCCTCGCCATCTGAACTACAAAACTGCCAACAAGGCAATTGAGAATTCATAACCATGAGTCAGGCTTCTGGGAGTTTCCAGACTGTAAAACAGTTTAATTCCTATCATTCATATGATCCATGCAGCCCAAGATAAAACTGGCAAGGTAACTAGGCATTCTCTTTGACTGTATTTGATTTGTTCATGAAGGAGCCACAGATGAAGAAGTTCCATTAGGAGAGTGATTCCAGTAAGGATTTGATGGGAAAGCAATGCACAGATTCTAATCAAAGTAGCCAGAGGTGTAATAGTCCTCTTTGTGGCATGCTTCTGGCCTGCCTCAGCAACCAAACAAATAAACCAAAAGCAAAAGGCCTCTGCAAGGTTTTACCTAAAAATTCAAGGGATTCATTCTTTCAGCCTAAATGTTAATCTTCATTAAATGCTAATATTTTTTAAGACCTGACACATTTTGCTTGACCAGCACCTCTACCTTGAGATAAAGAATGTTTTTCAAGTCCTCTACTAAGGGGAACTTGAAGGAGAGAGAGGGACCTAGATACCAACATCAGGAAAGGAGACTTCTCCAGGCAGAATGGGAGGTGTCACACAGGGAACCTAGTAGAAGTGACAGGGATGTTTCTATCAGCAGCATCCCCTAACTCAAGTAGCCAGGACAGTTCATCTTCCCACTCCACTCACCCTTGCCCAGGCTATTGATTTTTACACATGACTAGTAACCAGCTGCCTGCATTGTCAGAACAATATTCCCAATTTCTAAAGAAAGGAGCAACTTTTTATTTATATGCATTTTATTCTGTCACACTCTTAAAATGTTTTTGGATTTTTTCAGAACATACAATGAGAATGAGAGCACGGAAACCTCTGCTCATGGAGAAATTGCAGAGAATCACAGGTATCCTCAGGGTGCTTCAAAATCACAATAGCAGCAGCAACAAAATAAAATCCTCAAAATGAAAATAAAATAATCAGGTTAATCTCCAACATGGGTGTGGTGTTTATGTGTGCCCAAATCAGCTCATAGCTGTTATTTATTGAATTCATGCTTCTCTTATAGGGAGAAAGAGAGTGGGTCCTTCCTAGAGTGGGTCCTTCCTACCAAGTGGGTGTTAGAGGTGCTAGAGGTTAAGTGACCTGCATCTCGAAGACGGAAGCCCAGCTTTTATCAGTGTAAATATCCTCATATAGATTTCCCACTGCAGTATTAGGAGGCAGGTAAGGACTGCTGCAAAAGCTCAGCCATCAGGGTGACTCAGGAATCTGAACCGCTAGAGATCCAGGCTTTCCCTCTTCAAGTCAGAAAAGATCCTTGGCTGCCCTATGTACAGGAGGCAAGGTTTCTTCCTGTGTTGAATTACGTATTCTGTACTAATTTATATGCAACACATAAGCCGTTAGAATGCAGGAAAATAAACAATCGGTGAAAATTTGAGTGGGAGGAATTTACTTTCTCAACTTGAAGTGGAAATTTTTTTTTAATAAACCATAAAATGGTTTCAGAGACTTGTTTGGGTTCACTTCCTATTTCAAGATCACCTACAGTGAACGATCTGTAAGTTTGCACTTGCGTAACTAAATCACCCTGTTTGTTATCATCAGTGGGTTAGCATTCTCATCTGCCAGCCTTTTAGGGTGGCTCTTTTCTGGGACACATCTGGTTTAGCCTTCAAAAGAGTATATTTTCACAGCCACATGTGAGATCTCAGCCTTCCAACTCCCTGGACCTCTAATAGGATGCAAATTACTAATGGATGTTCAAGTTAACAGTCCACAATGTCTCCAGAGGGTATCCAGTTCTCTAAGTTAATGTTTAAAGCCAATCATCTCAAAAAGTCTCATAAATTAACTAGATGATCATTTTGAAACTTTTATCAAATGGGGCTTTGGTTATTTTAAGTCTCAAAGTTTCCATTACTTGCATTTTGGCTATAAGCGTTAACTTTTCTGCCAAAACTGCCTGGGGTTATCTGCCTTTGGTCCAAATCGTTTTTCTAAAATTCCAATGGCTGCTTAGTGTTTCTCTGATTAGAGGGCACTCTAGCTGTGGGTGCCTGAGGTGGGAAAAAGTCATCATACACAGTAACTCTGCACAGAAGTTGCAGGTGAACTCAGAGGATAGCCAGGGGCCTGGGTAGGGCATCAGCTGCATCTTCCACAGCCTGTGTGGAATAACTGGCTCTTAGAATATATCATCTGAAAGTGATTTTGGAGATTATATTGGTTTCCTAGCTGTCATAACAAATGGCCACAAACCACAACAACAGAAATTTATTCTCTCACAGTTCTTGAGGCCAGAAGTCTGAAATCTAGGTTTTGGAAGAACCATGCTCCCTCTGAAAGCTAAATGAGGCAACATATTCCTCAACTCTACCAGGTTCCAGGGGCTTCATCATTCTGACCACTGCCTCAGTTTTCACATTGCCTCCTCCTCTTCCATTTGTCTAATCTATTTCTGTCTCCCTCTTATATGGACAATTGTCATTGGCTTTAGTGCCACCTGGATAATCCAAAGTGATCTCATCTCAAGATCCTTAATTTACTTACACCTGCAAAGACCTTTTCCCCCTCCCTACCCCATATCTACACAGTTTTTGAAGAGCCACCATTCA
Source organism: Eonycteris spelaea (assembly GCA_003508835.1). NCBI lineage: Eukaryota > Metazoa > Chordata > Mammalia > Chiroptera > Pteropodidae > Eonycteris > Eonycteris spelaea. The sequence goes on from PUFA01000089.1 coordinate 4,187,712, forward strand.
ACTCACTTCAGAAAACATTCATTCAAAAGCCCAATTTAATGGATAAGGTAAGTAAGGCTAGAGTGGTTCAAGGTTATATATCTGGAGCCAGACAATGAGCCAGACCTCGGTCTCCTGATGTGAAGACAGAATTCACCCACTCAGGATCTCAATCCAGGAAGTCATCCTTCACTTCTCAGTTTTTTTCATTTCCTATATCTATCAGAAAGTGGTATTCTCTTTATTTCCAAACAATGTCCTGCGGCCTGCCCTTTCTCAACACCTTCGCCTCCACCTTGAGATTCCAAGTAACAACTCTCCTAGCTCATCTCCTAATTGCTTCTCCTCTTGGTTTTCCATAGTTCATTCTTCACAACGGTCTTTGAGTACGTTTTCAAGTAAATCTGTCTCCTGCTTCAAACCTTCAGTGTTTCTTATCACACCAAGAATAGAATCAAGTTCCTCCCATGACCTTTACCGCCCCATTGACCCACCTCTTCACCCCCTCATCTCACCTCCTGCCACCCAGCAGTGTGCTCCAGCAACCCTGACCATCTTTCTTTTCCCCAAACACACCAAATTCGTTCCTCTAGGACCTCCATATTTGCATCTTAGATCATTCTGTGGGAAATTTGGTTTCATTATATGTTATTTCACTTAAAATCACAGAACCTATTGACAACATTAAGGGAGAACTTAACTATACCTTGGATTCTAGAACATGGATTTCAAAAGACAAAGAAAAAAGATATAACAGCAAAGCTTGAGAGATTTTCCAATGAAATACATTGCAAGAGGCTCAGGGGGCTCTAAAACAGTGATTTACTCACCTTTGAAAAATGTCAATGAGGAAAGAAATGAGATGTCAAATAAAGATGGGTTTGTGTGCCTTTCAGGGCTTCTAGATGAGCTCAAAGAGGAGCACAGAAAGGGCCTGTATCCATGGTATGAGAACAACAGGACAAGGTGGAAAGTGTAGGTCTCTTGCAGGCATTGCACAGAGCAATGTGACAGGTGTTGGAGAGACTGAGAAGGACCTCTGATTCCAGCTCTTTCATCCAGTCCTCACCGGGGCCTCACAGGACAGGCAACGATGTATTATTAGCCCATTTTAAAGATGAAATAACCTGGGCTTCACAAAGACAAAGTATCAGGTCCTGTAGCTATTCATTTAATAAGGAGAATAATTACTAGACAGAAAAGGACCAATGCACAAGAGAACACAGGCTAGTGCCTGATTGTTCTTCCAACGTTCACATCTCCAGGCCCCCAAATGTCTCCAACAAATAGTGAAGTCTCTCGATGGAGCTAGTTGTTGAGCATGCACAAATGACAGACGTGGGCCTGCCCTTGAGGAGCTGACACTTTCAGGTGGATACTGATGTGTAATTAAGCACTGCTTTGGAAAGGGGAGGCCACAGAGGAGTAGCACTTCACCCAGAATTTATGGTGTTAGGAGAGGCTTCCCAACCCAGCTGAAAACAGTCAGATAAGCATATAGGAGGTGTTAGGGAACAGTGTATTCTCCCAGATAAAACAGTTTGTGGCCTAGGGGATTAGGCCTCAGGACAATGGCCTATTGCAAAGTTAATCAGTGCAGAAGATATGTAATTATATGTTAATATCTGTCTTCCTCTTTATGCAGCAAGGGCTGTAAGGGCAGGAAATGTCCCTTTCGTGCACTTCTGAATCTCCAGTGCCTGGCACGGACCTGCTACTGAATTACAATAATAATAATAATAATAATAATAATAATAAAATTAACATTGATCAAACTGACTACTTATTGTCTAATAAATGTTACTAGTAGTAAGTGATCAATAAATAGTTATTAAGAGAGTAAGCAAATGAAGGAATCGCAAGAGGGCAAGATAATGTTGGAGAGTAGCAGGTTCCAGTTTATAAAGTCACAGGCCAGCTAAGGAAGGTGGGCTCTATCCAGCAAGCAATAAGTGAGGACACACTGGGGCTTTTAAAGCAGGAACTGACATGGTTTAATGTTTGTTTATGTAAATATTTTTTTTATTTTCCAATTACAATTAATGTGCAATATTATATTAGTTTCAGGTGTACAACATAGTGATTAGACATTTATATAATTCAGGAAGTGATCACCCCAATAGATCTAATATCCATTTGACACCATACATACTCATTGCATTATTATTGACCGTATTCCCTATGCTGCACGTTACATCTGCATGACTGTTTTTATAATTGGCAATTTGCATATCTTAATCACTTCTCCTTTTCACAACCCCCACCACCCCTCCCATGTGGCAACCATCGATATGTTCTCTGTATCTATGAGTGTTTTCTGTTTTATTTTTTCATGTATTTTGGGTTTTTTTAGATTCCACATATAAGTGAAATCATATGGCATTTGTCTTTCTCTGACCAATTTATTTCACTTAACATAACATGTTACAAATAGGAAGATTTCATTTACTTTGTGGCTGAAATTCTATTATATATACGTACCACCTCCTCTTTATCCATTCTTCTTTTTATAGACACATAGGTTGCCTCCATATTTTGACTATTGTAAACAATGCTGTAATTAACATAGGGATGTATATGTCTTTTTGAATAAGTTTTTGGGTTTTTTTTTCAGATAAATATTGAAAAGGGGAATTGCTGGTCTTTGTTTCATGTTATAACCTTTATTTTAAAGTCTATTTGGTCTGATATAAATTTTGCTACCCCTGCTTTTTTTTTTCCCATTTTATCTCATCATTAAAGTTCTCACTGAATTTATCAACTCTTCCCCTAAGTTCATTGAGCATCTTTATGACTAGTGTTTTGAACTCTGCATCTGGTAGATTGCTCATCTCTATTTTGTTTAGTTCTTTTTCTGAAGTTTTGTTCTGTTCTTTCATTTGGGAAATGATTGTCTCCTCATTTTGACTAATTCCTGTGTTTGTTTCTATGTATTAGATAGCTCTGCTACATCTCACAGTCTTGGTAGAGTGGCCTTATGTAGAAGGTTTCCTGTGGGGCCCAGTGGCACAGTCTCACTAGTCACCTGAGCTGGGTGACTTATGTGGGTTGTGTATGCCCTCCTGTTGTAGTTGAGCCTTGGTTGATGTTTGCACATAAGTGGGATCGATTCTCAGATTGACTGGCTAAGAGGAATGGCCACAACTACAGTGGAGCAGCTGTTGTGCAGGGGCTGACTCCACAAAGCAGGATTTGCTTTAGCAGGGGTCTGGTGCCTCCCTAGTCTACCCTTTGAGTGTTGTTGTTTGTGCAGGTAGTTGGGTGATTCTGGTGTGGTCTGAAGTTGGACACTGGGTGTATTGATTCTGGGGTCTCTTGGGAGGGGCTTCCATGCAAGCCAATGTCAGCTTCTGCTTGTGCCCAGCCCAGGGCCAGCTGGTATGAGCTACAATATAATATACATATGATTTCCACTTATTCTGGGCTTGATAGCACTTGCGAGAGGCTAAGATATGAACTGAGGCTTAATGCCACTAGTGCTAGACTTGGGGCCACTTAGCAAGAGGTATACGGCATGCCAAGGCCAAGTGCTACTTGTTCGAGGTTTGTAAATCTTTGAGAGATTTTAGGAAAGTCTGTAACATGGGCCAACACAGGCTGTATATAGAAAAGCCACTGGAAGTGACTTAGGTGGGCCCACAAGTTGGTTGAGGCAGGGTCTCAGGGAATCACTACAGTAGGTCATTAGCCAGGTTGATGGAAACTCAGACTTGGCATCCAAATGCACCTACCTACAGGCTGTGTGTGGGAGGGTGGGGGAGGGTTCAATAAAGGAGCAATGGCAACTGCCAGAACTTCTATCTGGGAAAAAGCTACCCTTATAGTCCTCTTTCTGAAGCCGTATATTAAGTTCCCTCCTTTACGTCCCTGATGCTTTCAGAGCTGCTGCCTCAGTGCTGGAGCTCAGAGCAAGTGAGTCCATAAGCAAGCCCTTCATCTCCCTCAGCCACAATTCCTGCTGACTTTTACAGCCAGAACTTGTGGGGACTTCTCTTCCTGGCACTGGAACACTGGGCTGGTGTAGGGCTGAGACCCCTTGCTCCTCCTCAGCTGAGATATCCCTCCTGTCTCTTAAACACACCAAGGGCGTGAAACCAGCCTGTTCCGTGTTTCTTCCCCTCCTACCAGTCTCTATGTGGCTTCTTCTGTATTTCTTTAGTTATAGGATTTCTGTCCAACTAGACTTCAGGTGGTCCTCAATGATGGCTGTTCTATAGTTTAGTTCTAATTTTGATGTGGTCATGGGAGGTGATGAGCACAGTATTTGTCACATTTTGACCAGCAGTGTTGTTCATTTTTTGAAGTTCAAAAAGAATGGGGTTGATACTAGAGTTATGGAAATTGTTGAATACTATCAGAACTTCGTTTTAAAAAGACAGAGGGTTGTGGATTCCATAAACCACAGATCAAAATAGGAAGAGTTCCACTGAATGAAACATTTATTTATTGAGAGCTTGCTATAGGCCATGTATTATTCTCGATGATTTACACAAATTAGCTAATTTAATCCTCAAACCAACCCTATCTGATAGATACAGATATTATACTCAAGCCACCTAGTCATACCCATGTTCTAACTAACCAGCTATACTCCCACACTCACCTCACTCTGCTGCTTGAAGATAATACAATCCTTTGCTTTTTGAAACCTTGGTACTGTATGAACAAGGTTCAAAGACAAAGAGAAATTTGATCTGGAAAAAAACTGAAACCAGTGGACAGAACCAGCTTTGTGGCTATGCAACCTGTGGAGTTAAACAGGGCACCGCACCCAGAAGGGCCCCAAACTTGGTTATTTAGTTGGATGCTCTGCTTTCACTGTTCTGTGATTCTAAATAATTTTTGAACAAAGAGCCTCCTGTTTTCCTTTTTCACTGGACCCCACACATGTAGCTAGTCCTAGGAGGGTGGAAATTGCATGCAGAAGATTCCAGATTCGTATGGAGAAAGGTTTCTTCTCTCACACAGAGTGACTGAACTCCCTCCCAGCATGATGTTCCCCTTCAGCACATAGATTCATGCAGATGCTGAACAACAACACAGCAGATATGTTGTAGAAATAATTTACTCTTCAAAATGAGGGTTAGACTCGGCCCATCTTCCTGGAACCACCCACATCATTCAGAGTAATGATAGCCTCTAAGATTACAGCAAATTGCCTCCAGTGACCAATCTTTTATGGCTGTGAATTTTCCACTCAAAACATTGGATCCCAATTCTTCAGGGTGTGACAAGGTTATGTATATTTTGGAATGTTCTACTGGTGACTTTTAAAGGCACCCCCGGTTAAGGACCACTCCTAAAGCAGAGGCCATCTCTGGCTCCTGTCCATTTAAACATCACTTAAAAGGTATGCAACACTTTGTGAAATGTGAAGGGAGTACTGGCATGAAAACTAAGTTGCAGCTGATTGGTTCCTAGTTCTTTCATCCTGCCATGAAGTTACAACTATCCTTAATCTGCCCTACCTCTAACATCTCAAATATTCAAAACTCCAAACCACTCAATGCAACAAAATTTACCCAGAGGCTTAAAAGGAAGACAGACCAAAGAACAGAGTGTATTTTGTCAATGCCTCTCTAACTACCTCATTGTCGCTAAAAGATCAGATGAACCTCTGCCCATCATCCTATAAACTGTTCTTTTTTTTTTCAAGTTTCTTTATTGTAACATTATCTTGCAGTAGATTAACAGAATCATGTTATTTGGATAACAGAATCCTAAATGGTCTCCAGAGACATCCTAAAACTACAGGGAACTGAATAAAGCATGTGGAGATCAAGGTGAGCAAGGCTGAGTTACTCCAAAACTACATCATCTCAGCAAACTCATGTGTCCTTCCTCTGCCCTGTATGAGCAGTCACCATGTTCTATTCTGTCTCCTTCCAGAAGACTGCAAACAATGTTTTAACACTAAGGGCCACCTGCTGTGGTTTTTAAAAAAATGTGATTTGAAACAGTAATGTTCCTAATTACATGAATCATCTCTAAATTTAGAAGGTAGCTCCTAATACTCATTGCCTATTCTGAATCATGATAATGTTTTCCAGTTTTCATGTGGGAATCATTGCCAGGAAACTCAACTTGGTGCTTCATAGTCCCTGAAGGTGAGCATAAAACTACTTGGTCTACTGAACAAACAAACCAAGGCTCTGTCTGTGCGCAGCAAAATAACAAATGGTTTGCCAGTTATGTGCAAAAGTAAAAAGTCTTCCTAGACCATGAGGAACAGTGGCACTCAAGTTAGAAGGTGTTATGAAATGGATCCTTATGTCCTCCACAGAGGACAACAACAATATATATGTTGAAGCTCTAACCCCTAATGTGATGGTATTAGAAGGTTGTTCTTTGGTGGTAATTAGATGAGGTCATAAGAGTAGAGCCCTATGATGGGATTAGTGCCCTTATAAGAAAACACACAGAGAGATCCCTTACTCTTTCTCTCCACCATGAGAAGACACAGTGAGAAGGAGGCTGTCTTCAAGCCAGAAAGAGAGCTATTACTAGGAACCAAATTGGCCAGCACCTTGATCTTGGATTTCCCAGATCAGAAAATGTGAGAAATAGATGTCTGTTGTTTAAGCCATCAAGTCAGTGGTATTTTATTATAGCAGCCTGAGAAGACTAAGACAGAGAGGGAGGAGTGACATCATGCTCACTCCTGACCCCTTATCCCCTCGCCTTCCCAATCTTCACTCCCCTACTCCCACTTCTACATGTAAATCTCAGATTTCTGGCAAATGCTTGGAGAGACTGTGTAGTTTTTAAAAGTCTTAGAGAGAGTTCTCTTATCTTTCCAACCTCATGACAACCAATGGTGTAAGCCAATTTCTCCTCCTTCAACCACTGATTATCTACACATAATCCAACACTGACACACATACATTCACACTCAAGCACACTCACTCGCAACCATGCATGGTAACTAATTTTTCAGAGGTTTTTTTTTTCTTTTTGATGATTTTGTCTATTTTATTCCACACCTACCCCCACTCCAAAAAAGAATCAAAGTTGATTAAATTCTTCACATTTCAGGGGTTTGCTTTGGTGCCCATGAATACAGCTGGCATCCCTTTGGGATAAGGTGGTGAGTCTTTTTATGATAACAGTTTCAGTTGGATTATTGTAAAACCTCACTGGATCAACCAGTGAACAAGGGGTTATCCCCACCATGACTCCATCCCTAGCTCCTTCCCCAATTTGGATATCAAACCATGATACTGCAGCCTCTCCCCAGAATTACCACATCACTCAAATCCTAACTCCTTCTCAAAGTTCCTACCTGGCCTCAAAACAACTAAAAAAATATATAACTCATCCACATAAATGAGGAGCCTGTGGAGATTATTGGTTCCATTATATAGGATTGTTATTGTATTTTCAAAATACATGTAAAAAACACTTAATGACATTTCACTTCTTCATAACTAGGCAAATTCACCAAATCAAATGATAAGAGTGTTGCAATTCCCAAAAAGTTGGAGATTTTGCCCTGACAAATGGTTGGTGACATAAAGAGTACAATTTGATATTCTAATCAAGATTCTTTGTCAGGGCTGGCCAAATTCCCATACTCTGAAGCCTGACTTTCCCCATCTCAGAGGCTGACTGGCCATTATTGGCAGACCTCCCACACTACATGTTTTAGAAGGAAACTCAACTGGAGGCACAGGGATGAGTTCTGTTGGTACTTGAAACCCCTCAGCAGCATATACCCCTAAAACTGCTCCCTGCCTTATATTTCTGCCTTTCTCAGTAAACAACCCAATAACTCACATTCTCAAGGATGGGGTTCAGCCTAGTTCTTTCCTTTTTGGCAAGTGTCCCACCCTATTTCTAACCAGGAGCAGAAGTTCCATCCTAAAAATCAAAAGTAGTAAGTTAAAAAAATTAATAAATGAGTAAATGAATACATAATATGATATTATACATGATATGATAAGACAAATGTGATATAATGTGATGTGATGATAATAAGATATAATATGGCCCTTGCTTAGATGACTTATAGTTCTTGCTACTAGATTTCCCATCTTTTTCTCTGCTTACTTATTTGGAACACCCTGAATTTTCAACAAATTATTTTCTGAGCTACTGTAATGTACCTATTGGTTTTCTCCCTGTGTCTGCTAACAAATATTGTTGTGTCTACTGTCAGCCTTGTTTGATAAAGAAACCTAATTTTAGGACTGGATCAATCATACTCCCCTTCCAGAGTGGGGTTAAGTCTAATACAGCAGTGAATTAACTGGAACCAAGCTAAGAATGAATTTCTTCTGGAAAACTGCAAGAGAAGTGGTTAAAAGAAATCAGGGAAATGGACAGAAGTAATCAAGAATCCCAGTTAAGGAAGTCAGAAAAGTATGCTAGAAGGGCTTCCAAATGAGGGACCAGTAGCAAGATTTGAAAGCCAGTGCCTTGACCAATAGAGCAAGGGAACCATGGTGAAATTGAGCCACAAGCACATTGCTGCCCATGGCTGGCATTCCTGTGCCAGCCCCCAGAGTAAGATGTCATCATTAAAATGGCCAAAGGCAAAATAATAGTCTCTTTGAGTCTGACATATCTGCCACAGTTGTCCTAGCCTAGCAGGGAATGACTCTGTGCTCCTTTCCACTTTCTAACACATGCACACACACATAAGCACAGACATGCACACATACACACATGCTGTCCCCATTACATTTGGGAGAACTATAAAGTGTCTTGGTTTTTCACACATTGTATATCTGCACTTTCTTCACAAGACAAAACTCCAGAGAAAATTTCTCCATTATTTCTCCCAATGATCAACAGTATTTCCCAAATCATAGTCCCCATCACCAAGCAGTAGCAGGGCAGCTACTCAGAAATCTTTGACATATCATTCCAGGGCCGTCACCCACGTTCATCACTGAAGCAATCAGCAAATCTTTATTGCACTCCTGTTCCTTCGTGCTTGTCCTTCCGTCATTAAGTTTAACAATGTCAACAGTGTTCACAACTTCAAGCCTGAATTAACATGAGAAGGTGACAGAGCGGAGCAGAGACAAAGCAGTCAGACCATAACTTGGCCTAGGCACCCACAGTCTGAGCTGGAATGCTCCCATTAGCAGGGAGGGGTGGAAGAAAACCTGAAAGACAAAAAGGGACTGCCTTTTCTATGGCTGTTGTACCAACCTGATGCAGATATATACAGATGGATAGTAAAAACTTCCCTAAATAATGTGGTCATTTGGGGGCATAGGCCATTAAAAAAAATAACTAGAATAGATAAAACAATAGAATCCAAGAATCATGAGTATCAACCCACCCACTGTCATAGAAAACTGGAGACAATAAGAGTGGCCACTTGAGGAACAGCACTTGAGCTGGACCATTTATAATTGATCTCTAACCCTCTGAGGAAGAACACAAGTAACTCTTAGTGTTCTGACTTTACAGATAAGGAAACTAGGTTCAGAGGAATTAAGCAACTTGCCCTGGATCGAATAGTCAATAAATGGCCAAATTGAGTTATTTAACCCCTGATTATTATGGTAAACAGAATAATGTCCATCAAAGATGTTCAAGCCCTAGTCCCTGAAATGTGTAAATATGTTCCCATAGCAAAGGGAAATTCACGAAGCAGATAAGATTAAGATTGCTAATTAGTCAACCTTGAGAGAGAGACATTGTCTTGAATTATCCAAGTAAGCCATGTGTAGTCACAACAGTTCTTAGTTGTGGAAATGGGAGGAAGAGTCAGTGTCAGAGTGATATGATGGGTGATGTGAGACTCAACCGGCCATTGCTGGCTTTGAAGATGGAGGAAAGGACTACAAGCCAAGGAATGCGAATGGCCTCTCAAATCAGGCAAAGGCAAGAAAACGGGTTCTTCCCTAGAGCTTCCAGAAGGAGCACAGGCCTGCTGACACCTTGATTTATGACCTATTCTGGACTTCGACCCCCAAAATGGTAAGATATTAAATTCATGTTGTTTTAAACTGTTACAACTATGGTGATTTGTTACAGCAGCCATAGGAGACTAAAATCACCATCTGAGTCAAAGTCTTGTTCTGTTCTTTATGACCACTGTTAGTTTTCTATGATGACATAATAAATTACCTAAAAACAGCATGAATTCATTAGCTCCCAGTATTTTTAGGTCAGAAGTCTAGTCCACCACACTCAAGTCCTACCCACACTCCAGGGGAAGGAATTATGAACCAGAGGATAAAAATTTTGGAGGGCCACCTTGGAATTCTGCCTCCTACCACCACATGAGCATATATCAGTTGTTTTGACCACGCTCCACTCCACTTCACCTTCACCTTCACCTACCATGTCAGGTCTATTGCCTTTCTTAGGTGAATCATGAAAAAAATTTTTTAAAAACCACCAAACTCAATATTGGCCTGCTTTCCTACCAACCCTATTTCCTACTCAAATCTCCTCTGAGCTTTCTTTGTTCATAGCATTACATGATCACCCGGGTAGAAACCTAGTAATGTAAAGAGCTAAGTTTTATTGAGCACCACATACTGATGTAAGAAATATGTTTCCCCACAATCTATGAGGCAAGTATTGATACTTCCCCAGTTTTACAGATGAACAAACTGAGACACAGAGAGGTTAAGTGACATAATTGCTCTTAATTATGAACAGAGCCAGGATTAAAAGGCAGGTCTTGGGACTCAAGAGCTCTTAACATATTGTTAGCTTCTGAGCTTCCAGCCAAAGCCCTCACGTCATTAGATTCTTAATGTGCTTTAGATGTTACACTAATGATTATTTATTCTTTATCATCAGATCTTATATGGAGGGCAGGGACCCAATGGGATCCAGGAGACTCTCCTAGCAAACATTTTCAAACTAGATATACCTTGTACCCCACTATTTCCAATATAACCCAATTGGGAAGATTGAAGCAAGGTGGTCACAATTTGTAAAAATTCTAGGTGATTCTGAGTCATTCCCAGGAAACCCCACCCCTACACCATGCACATACACAAACATACACTGTCAAACTGATTTTTCCAGCATCATGGTGGTGGCCATTATTAATCAACAAAGAGAGAGTTGACACTTCATTCCTGTAAAGGTCAAAATGGAAATTAAATTTAGGAATCTCAGTTGTATCAATTCACACAAAACAATCTGAAAGGAAACAATTTAATTTGTTTAATCTTAAGTTACTTTTAAAAATGAGGGTAACTGGTAGTCAGCTTTCTAAATTCATTTAATTGCTATTTTAAATAATCTCTGTCACTTTAACTGAATTGAACTTTTAAAAAATATATATATTTTTCAGGAGCACATAAGTTTTCAAAGTTCAGTTAATATACCATAGAATTTATCCACCTTCTCTCTGAGTCCCAGATTTTTAAAGATTTTTGATATTTCTTGGATGTAACTTGTTATTAAATTGGATAGTTTGGGCTCTCTGTCACTTCCTGGTTACCTCACAACATCCTTTCTCTTCTTATTTCCTAAATACTTAAGGTCTCATTATATTATTTGGAATGTAGATGTGACATCTGGAGTTCTAGCTGCCATATCAGAACATGAAGTGAAGGGTCACATACTAGAGATGACGGAAGGAGTCTAGTTATCACTTGGAAAAGCTAACACTCCAGCCTTGGACTTTCATATACAGGCTGCCTTTACTTTATAAAGAAATAATATTCTAGTTTGCTAAAGCTACTCTGATGTTTGTTTTTTCTGTTACATGTGGCTAGCTCTAACCCTAAATGATATAGATGCTAACTTCAAATATGCCTTCTAGCTTAGATATTTTAGAATTCCAGTGTGTTCTTCCTTACTTTATCCTTGGCTTTTCATCAACTATCAGGAAAAATTAAGTGCAGAGAGGCTAAACATCTTGGCCAAGATGCCACAAGAATAGAACCTGAGTCTTCTTGAACAAGTAGGCTTGTGTTTACCAATGCCTCTTGTAATAAGAAGCTTCAAATGTCAACCCACAAACATATCACCACTCGTCTTGACACTAACTCCTCTAATGCTTTTGCATTTCATTGCTTAGAAAAGTACAGCTTTCTAAAACCTGAATTATCACAGCATACCTTCAAGTAGAATAATACTCAATGCTATCCCCATCCATCATTCCTTTTCCTTTAAACTGGTGTGCATTGATTGCCCAGTCTAGAGAATTGTGACAATCAATAACTTTTTTTTTCAGGGAGATTGTGTGTGAGACTAAAGAAATTAGCTTATTTTGTAGTAGAAAGAAACAAGATGTCAATCAACCCCCTTAAACCTAATCTCAAGTAAGTGTACTGCCAATACGAGAAAAATCTAAGTCACAATTGTCAAAGTCACCTGATGAGAGGCCAGTGCTCACATGCTGGCTAGGCATGCATAGCCCATTAATCACAGACGGTTTTGTCATAATGAGACCTCCTGTCCTATGGGATAATTTAGAAGATGTCTATTCTACCTAAGGGCTCTACCTCACCACTACAACACTTGATATCACTTTTCATGTTCTGATTACCATTACTGAGTAACAAATTACTTCAAAACATAACGGCCCAAAATAGCCATTTTACTTTGCTCACAATTTTGTGGATCAGGTATTTGGGAAAGTCTCCACTGGAAATTTCTCACTTGGGATCTCTCATGTTGTTGTAGTCAAATGTTGGCCGAGACTGCAGTCATATGAAGGTTTGGTTGGGCTGGACATTCAAGATGGCACACACATGTGATTGATGGTTGATGCCATCTGCCATCAGAATCACAGTGAGGACTGTTGCTCTAACCACCTTCACATAGCCTCTCTGGCATGGGGGTGTCAGTGTTGTCAGACTTTTTATGTGACAGATGGCTTTCCCCCAGAGAACCAGGAAGAACCTTCTTAGCCTTCTGTGAACTAGCCTCAGAAGTTGTACACCATCTCTTCCACTGCTTTCACTTGGATGAAGTAGTGTCTTGGTTACATCGACCTTTCCAAACTCAAAGTGAGGGGACTTAGACCTCATTTTTCAATAGGAGTGTCAAAATTTTACAGACGAGGATTGGAAGAGGAAGCATGAGTGGATTATAAAGTGGAGAAACAAGGAAATGGATTTTCAGAAAGTGTCACTTTCAACTGAAGGCTTTGTTTCTCTCTGTGTTCTTCCAAGTTCCCTTTTCCTTACTTCTCTTCAACCTCAGAGTGTTCTAATCTGCAGTCTCCAGTCTCTCTGATCCTAGCTGACTGCACTTTGTTGACATGTCATGGCTCCTCTGTGCCCTCCAACCCACATCACTCATCTTTTCTCTGTGTCACACACCCCAGTCCCATTGCTCAGCCCCAGGTAAGACAGCTCTCTCCTTTAAGCAGGCCATAATTTTAGTACAGCCTGCTTCTAACTTGTCTTCAAAAGAGAAACTGAAGTAGATCCAGAAAGAAAAGGCAGAAAGAGTGGCGGAAAGTCTTGGTCAAGCTGTAAGAGTCAATAGTGCTGTGCCAGGTTGAATGCTTATAGAAACCAAGGGAGCAACAAAGAAATTCCATCCTCATTGAGATATCAGTGACCAGAAGGACAGACACAATCAGGCCAAACACAAGGGCATCCTATTGTTGTTCCATGAGGTAATAGGTTAAAATCTCCCTTTGAATGACACCCCTCTAGGGTTAGACCTTGGCTTTGAGTCCACCTTGATCCACTCCCTGCTTCCATTTCCAGACTCATCCCCCACCACCCACCAAGTTCTCCATGCTCTACCAAGCTGAAATAGAATCGCTTGTCAAATCAGAACTATAAACAAGGAAGAAAGAATCAGAAAAGCCATGTTCTCAGAGAACCTCAACATTCCACTGTGCCGAACAAAACTTTTTAAAAGCTCAAGGCTGGGTCCACATAGTGTCATAACAGTTAAGGATGCCCATCCATTTATTCACCTTGTGCATTGGGTGTGTGGTGGGAGAGGTGTGAGGTCATTTGGAAAAGTAGGCAAGTTAAGTTAGCAGTTTCTCTTACTTCAAATGACTACAACTAAATAATATACTTGATACTCAATATTAAAATTTATCACAAAATCTCAAGTCAGGACAAAATCTGAGGTGTATTTTACACTCCAGAGCTCCCCCTGAAGAATCAGGCTGACTTTGCTTGAAATTTCACTCCTGTGTACTTCCTTCCCCTGCCCTACTCTGATTCTCCTATTCCCTTATTAATTTCCCCAGGAGCATGTCCCCAATAAATCATGTGCACACAGTCCCTTGAGTCGAGGTTTGCTTTTAGAGTCCCTAAGCTAAGAACCTCATTTCATAAGGATGTTAACTAAATGCTTCTTTCCCATTCTAGCTAGGTGCTGTGATGATCCACAAACACCATTTTCCAGTTTACTTTTCAGACTCACCTCTGTATGAGAGCATTTGAGTTCTAGCTGAATGTTTGAAGAGCTGAGGTCTAGGAATCAAGGTGGAGAAACATTAAAGAAATGAGCGAGGAGGCCTTATTTTAATTTGCAAGACTCTAACGGGGACTGAAGTTGATTGATATCCCTCAATACAAGCTCTCTGGAGGAACTTTAGATCCCTCTTTCTTCTGGAATACAGAGCCTTCAGATTGTATTAGGCAATTCCAGATGCAGAGGGAGTCTTCAAAATCTATTCCAATGTCTTTATCTGATAGATGAAAAAACTGAGGCTCAGAGGAGTTAAGTGACTTCCCTGATATCATACAGCCAATGAGTGGCAGAACTCAAGGATGAGTAAACAGTGGGATGTCCCTGGCATAGGGTGTGCACTCAGTAAATATTAGTATCTGTCTTTCCCAGGTCTGTTCAGGCTTCTCTCTGTCCTAGACCATATCTCTTGCTTCTTATCCAGCCTGACAGCCTAAGACCAATTCTGTAACATCAAGCTGTCATTCTGCAAAATCTGCTAAAGAATTGTAAATGTTTTTAGCTCTACTCACACAATCACCTTCCTGTCAATTTCCTTGGCAAAGGGGTAAGCAGTGGGTCCTGCCAGTACCAACTCTATCCTATTTCAGGGTTGTACAGAAGGCTTGAATTCAGATAAATAATTAGCTAGATTGAATCTCCTTTCCCTAATGCTCCAAATCATTTGGTTTGTGCACATTTAGTCCCTTAAACAGTGAAGCTGATTTGAGCAGGCATGACCATGATGGTCACTGCCCACAGGACACTTGTGTGCCTTGACCATTTTCCAGATAAACCAAAAATTGGGCTCCCATTGAATTAACAAGTCACCCAGTGGAACCTCCGCTACAATTTCATTATGAGTGTGTCTTCAAAGCTCAGAGAGAGATGGTTAGAGAGGAAAACCGGCAGCTGTTTTTCAAGAAATTAATTTCTATCCCTGCAGTGATCAGTCCTGGTTAAGTGAGAGAATCAAATTATCTAAGTTACTTCTGCTGGGAAGGTCGGCTGCTCTGAATCCTGATGAAAAATAACACAATGGTGCTATTTAATTTAAAACCTCTGTCTGCTTCACTTATAATTCATAATGATTATGCTCCGCATTTATGTAGTATCCCAGGATTGCAAAGAACTTTGATAGCATAAATGATTCATCCTTGAGACCCTACAGAGAAGCAAGGCTCTCCTCTCTTTCTCCACGGGGACAGTGAAAAGAGAGGACTGTGCCCGACAACCTGGATTCCCAACTGACTTTTCAACACAAATCAACCCTCCCTCTCTAGTTATTTAGGGCTTGGCATCTGTGTTAGCCAGACAAGTATATTCCATGATAGCAGGAGCATAAAAGAGATAAGGAGTTATGGCTTACAAATGTAAATCAATAAAGACTGTAGGCTTTCAGCCATTTCTTTCTGAGAAAAATTCTTCTATTGCTTTCAGCAGCTTGGCCAGCATATGGTAGCCTTCTACAAGAAATTCTTAGATGTTGATCTAATAGGTTTGTGTATTTTAAAGACAAGTGAACCATGTAAAAAAAAAAGAGCAACAAACATGTGTCCTGCACTTTACAGTTTACAAAGCAAGTTCGTATCTATTACCTCATGTACTTACTCCTCTCTTGCATCACCTTATGTGCTTTGCATCCTAGCTGAAATTGAAGTTACTATTCACACTCTTCCAGGCAAAATACATTGCCCAGATGCTCTCACCACACTACACTTGCCTTCACATGATAACAGAGGTCTGGCAGAGAGAATAGGTTTCACTCCACTCAGTTACTAAGTCACCGAGGGCCATACCATTAACCACTTTGACCCTTCAATAAAAGGTCAGATATCTCTTCCCCATTCTAAACCAAGAAAAGAATTAATAATGTTTATGTTTTGTCAAATAACTGCTGTGCCACCAGTAATTTGTCAGGGCTTCATACACACTAAACATTACCCTTACTACAGACTGGCCAAATGTAACACAAAGCAAATAACTAAGGCTTAAATTTGCCCAAATTCAGGGTTTAGTAAAAGGTAGAGCCATTCAGATCTTCCCCAATTCATAGCCCATATACTTTCCCCAGGAAAATTGGGACATGATGGACAACATATTCGAGAAAAAAAGTAGCTAGCCGCCAACAGATGCTTCATGCGCATTAAAAGTCATTTCCATTGCCCACAGCTGTGTGGCTCCACAAGCAGGACATCACGATAATTGTGTGGGGTGACAGCTCTGTAGGCACCAGTGCTCAGTGCTTCCTGTGTATAGAAAGGACCCAGGAAGCCTCCAAAATTACAACTAAAATGGGGGAGTGTGCCACTGGCCAGAGGGGGTCTCACACCCCATGACAAGGCTGGCTGAAGCAGTCAACACTGACAGATATCAGGACAAATTGAGACATGGACTGAAGGAGAGATGCTGGCTGATGGTCGGCCTAAGGAAAAGGCATTTGTGCCCACACCTCCCGCCCCTCAGACACAACAAACCTCTATCTTGTTTCCCAAACACACTAGTGTTTCTGTTTCTTCTACATGGAACGTCTTGATCCTTTCCCAGCCTATCCCCAGAGACCTGCTACTCTTCCCATTAATTCGGGCTTATAGATTTTTCTCTTTCATGTGGCATTCTCATATCTCCAGGCAAAAGTAATCATTTCCTACTCTGTGATTCCATGAGATTTTATCCATACTTTATAAGATGACTCTAAGAATATTGTTTTAAAGGTAATTATCTATGTGTCTGTTTCTTCCATCAGACCTAAATCTCTTTGAGGTCAAAGCCAGGTTTGTCTCTGTATCTTCAATTTTAAGTTTTACGTCTTTGTGTGATAATCTGATTACTTCTGTTTTCCCTTTTCCTACCTCCACTAGATTTTAAGTTCTAAGTGGACATAGGAGATGTGTCTGGTTTTCTGCTTATCTTCAGAACCCAGGTAGTGCATGGGATTTATTTTCTAAATGACTGGACAAGTAGATGGATGGGTGGAAGTGGGTGGATAAATGTTTAGATGAGTAGAAGGGTGAATAGGTGGGTTGGTAAAAGGACGAATAAGTAGTGAGAGGTATGGATAGGTGGATGGATGGGTGGATGGATAAGTGTATAATGAAGGCATTATAAGAATGAGACCAACAGAAGTGCAAGAGAAAGAACACCACAGACATGTGGGTTGGTGGGTGCGAAAAGTGTCAAAAAATCTCATGGAGGATGTGCCATCTGAGGAGAGCATTCAAGGAAAAGCGGTTTCAGCAGCCAGAGAAACAAAAGAAGGGCCAGAGAAAGTTGCAATGGAAAGAATTTGCAGAGCAGTAAGATTTCTGCAGTAGCTGGAGTATAGGATGCATGGGGGATCACAGAGGGGGTAAGCTGGGAAATGTAGGCCTCAGGTGCTTGTCCACAGTGTCCCAAATGTCTCGTAAAGAAATTGAAATATATCACACACAAAATCAATAGGAGCTATCCAAGGGTTTTATTTTGTTTTGTTTTAGCAGAAGCACTCGTACAAAGCATTGTGTTTTGGGAGTTAAGGCATTAAGTCTTCTCTTATAACACACATGTTAGAAGCACTATAGTTGTAGATAATCCATTAGCAGATGTTGGCACCATGATTCACCAAACCTGCTAAAACACGACATAGGCAGTGAAAACAAAGCACATAAGCTCTGAAGGATGAGGTGAGAAGATGAGGTCTGAATCATGCAGCGCTGCCAACCCATCTGGGGGGAGGTTGGTGGTAAAGAGAATGGCAAGAAGGGGATGGAAAGGGGGCAGTCAAGGGAACTTCACAAGAGCTCACCTGAAGCGCAGCTTTTTCAAGTCCTGGATACAAGGTTTTCCAAACCATAATCAAGAAAAATCACATGTAGGACCCAATCTGGGTCATGCCATTTGGCTACAGACAATCTAGGCCACATGTCTTATACCAATAGGTTTTGTAATCTCATTCTTTCTGAGATGTGTTGGCATCTCAAATCTTACACTTCAGCACCAACACATACACCCAGCTGTCTATTCTCATTGCAATGTCATTTATACTCTGTGTCTACTTCAGGGGACATTTACTTTTGTTCTGGGTATGATGGAAGCCCAAAGCAAAGAGGCCTTTCCAGAATGGAGATGCCCAAGGCCCCACCTACACATTCCCTCCACCTCTGGTCGCCTCTCACATACCACTTGACCCTGTGACCCTGTCTTCTTGGAGACTATACTGTTTGTTACAAGGGAAGAGGGTTAGGGTTGTTCGTTGCTCTATCTAGACAGATGAGGTAGCAGAGTGAACTGCCACCAGAGAGGAAGCAGAGGCGCAGCCTTCTCCTGCTTTGATTTACTTTATGTCTTTGCTTCCCCCCAGCCTCATCTTTTTCTCATTCTGCCCTCTCATAAGCTGATCTCTACGCTCTTCCTGCATAATCTGGATAACGGACACAAACAGACAGCTTTATCTGCTGCCTCTCACAGCCCAGTCTGCAACGCCGTTGCCTCCATGGTGCCCACAAAAGAAAATAAGCAGGCAGCATTATTCCAGTGATTCTAATTACCGTATGCTAATTGGGCTACCTTCAAGCTTGCAGGATGGTACCATTTCCCTGAGATGAAGTGACAGAAGCCCCTGCACTTGCCTTGCTCTACTTATTCTTCTATCACTTGTAGAACATCCTGTATGAGGCAGCAACCTACACAGATACCCCAGGCAGGGAAGAACCACAAAGGCATCTGGCAGGTGGATGATATGCTCCACATTTCATCAGGTCCAGGCAGGAGTTCTTGACCTGAGTCCCTGTACAGTGGGACGTTAAGGGTCCCTGAATGACCCTCAGCCCTTGGAATAGACAAATTTTCTTATATGTACATAGATGCATTTATCTGTGTGGTTCAAAATTTCCTAGGCTCTTCAAAGAAGACTGCTATCTTTTTTAAAAAATGTGACAACCACTGGCCTAAAGGGAAAAGCATCTATTTATCAAGAGTTTCTTTTATTTCTTGGACACCTTTGAGAAAGGCAATCTAATAGTAAAACAAAAAGGGGGAGAAGGGGGTTGAGAGTGTAGACTGAGATTGAAATTAGAACAGAGTCAACAATCAAAGTATCAGAGCATTAAAAACAAATGCACAGTTCCTTTCTGCATGACCAGAGCATAAATAATTTGCAGCTATGCTACAAGAGTTAATTTAGTTCAACTCACTTATCTCTTGCCAGGCTTGTTACCTCTTGGTTTAAATTCTCACCATTTTTTAAACATAAACTAAACCTTTCATTTCGTGCCTGGGCTACTGCAAGGCAACTGGTCTACCCATATCTATGCTTTTTATTTATTTATTTACTTTCCAAACTTAAAGAAAGGATTTTGCCTTGAACAGCCATATACTCACTACCTGGATTTGACAATGAGCCTCATACTACACCTATTCTCCCACATCTCTAACCATTTCTTCAGGTCTATATATCCATCACACCCACTTACACTTTGTTAGTTCATGTACCTGTTTCTCTCCTGACTCCTATTTTATTCCTCACACAGAAGCCAGTAATCTTTTGGAAACAAATCTGATTATATTCCCCAACCAGTACCTCTCATGAGTCCTCAGATATGACCCAAAAGGCTTCAATGGGCTCAAGCTGGAACAATTCCTGATACAATAATATAGGCGATTAAACTCAGTTGTGTGCACAAGTTACAAAGAAAAGAGTCTGTGAAGTGTATTGGTTATGCCACATTAAATTAAGTGCATAAAATTGGTTTTAAAAAGTTAAATACACAATATGCACTAATATTACATAAGCCACAGATCGAGAATATTTTCAATTAAATCTTTCACTGATTAAAAGTTAATGTTTTGGCATTATCAGTTCTCATGTTGCATTAGAGGCAAAATATGAAAATCCTCTCATGGCAGCTAGAATTCCTGATGCTTCTGATTTGATGTGAGAAAAAAAACAAAAAACCTTTGTCTTGTCATTGTTTTTAATATAAGTTGAGTTCAGCTCATTCATCTTGCTGAAGCAGTGAGAAACAAAATGTGTGACTCCAACACTGTTATCAAATATAGACCAAAACAAGCATCTGCTCCAGAGGTTTCAATACGAGGGTCAGGAGTTCATGTCTTACAGACAGTGCTTTGTCAGTCCTACACAGATATTCAGAATGTGATGCGATACAAGTTTTGATTGGAGATATATTAATAGATAAGTGTATCTTGTAGAACTCTGTTGGCATATCATTTTATTATTGTTATTACTGAGAGAACATGAGGGGAAAGATCCCTCCAACAGATTAGTCTACTCACTGCTGCAAATTAAGTCCCACCTCTTTACTGAACTTTTCTGAGTGCATGTCTGCCCAATCTGATAGGGCTCCCATCCATACACAGGAGAGGTAGATTTTGCACCATAGCCATGGAGAAGGTAGATGCCGATGAATTTGACTTGAATGACAAGGGATTGATTTTACCAATGGCTCTGTGGGGCCAGTCATAGGCCTGGACTCATTGCAGGAGTTAAACTCTGAGTCACTCACCAGTCCACAGTCCACACAGTTTCTCTGTGATAAACATATTCCTGTTTCCAGGTGCCCTAAACAAAATGAAAGCCTTGGTAAGCCTGGGACCATTGCCTCCCTGTAGGCATCCACTCTTTCTTTCTTTCTTTCTTTCTTTCTTTCTTTCTTTCTTTCTTTCTTTCTTTCTTTCTTCTTTCTTTCTTTCTTTCAATTACTGTTGACATTGAATATCATTTATATTAGTTTCATGTGTATAGAATAATGATCAGACAGTTACATAATTTACGAAGTAATCCCTCCAGTTAGTCTAGTACCCACCTGGCACTCTACATGATTATTACAATATTACTGACTGTATTCCCTACACTGTACTTCACATCCCCATGACTGTTTTGTAACTACCAAACTGTAACTCTGTTTTCTACAGTGTCTGTAGCAATTTGCAATCCAACCAATGGTACACGAGGGTTCCTTTTTCTCCACATTTTCACCAACACTTGTTCATTGATATATTGGTGATAGCCATTCTGACAGGTTTGAGGTGACATCTCATTGTGGTTTTAATTTTCATTCCTCTGATGATTTTTTTGAGCATCTTTTGATATGTCTATTGGCCATCCATATGTTCTCTTTGGAGAAATGGCTGTTCAGGCTTTTTGATTATTTTTTAATTGGATTACTAGGGGGTATTTTTGGTGTTGAGTTGTATGAATTCTCTATAAATTTTGGATACTAACTCTTTGTCAGATGTATCACAGGCATATATCTTCTCCCAGTCAGTAGGTTGTCTTTTCACTTTGTTGATGGTTTCCTTTGCTGCACAAAAGCTTTATAATTTATGTAGTCTTAGTTGTTTATTTTTTCCTTTGTTTTCCTTGTCCAAGAATATATATCAGAAAAAAATCATTAAAAACAATAATAGAGAGTTTACTGACTATGTTTTTCTTCTAAGAGTTTTATAATTTTGGGTCTTACATTTAAGTCTTTAATCCATTTTGAGTTTATTCTTATATATAATGTAAGATGGTGGTACAGTTTAATTTTTTTGCATGTATCCATTTGTTGAAGAGACTATCTTTATCCCATTGTATATTCTTGCCTCTTTGTCATAAATTAAATGACCATAGAGGCATGGATTTATTTCTGGCCTCTCTATTTTGTTCTATTGACCAATGCATCTGTTTTTATGCCAGTATTATGCTGTTTTGATTACTGTGGTCTTATAGTATAGTTTGATATCAGGTAGTGTGATACCTCCAACTTTGTTCTTCTTTCTTAAGATTGCTTTGGCTATTCAAGGTCTGTTATTGTTCCATATAAATTTTTGGATTATTTTTTCTTGTCCTATGAAAACATGTCATTGGTATTTTGATAGGGATTTCATTGAATTCATAAATTGCTTTGTGTAGTATGGACATTTTAACAATGTTAATTCTTTCTACCCATGAGCATGGTGTATGTTTCTATTTATTTATATCTTCTTCAATTTCTTTCTTCAATGGCTTATTATTTTCTGAGCACGGATCTTTTACCTCTTTGGTTAAATTTACTACTAGGTATTTTATTGTTTTTGATGCAATTGTAAATGGGATTGTTTTCTTAATTTCTCTTTTTGATAGTTCATCATTGGTGTATAAAAATGTGACCATTTTCTGAATATTAATTTTGTATCTTATTACTTTACTGAATTCATTTATCAGTTCTAACAGTTTTTTGATGGGATTTTTAGGGTTCTTTATATATAGTATCATGTCATCTGCAAATAATGCAGTTTTATGTCTTCCTTTCGAATTTCCCTTTTATTTCTTTTCAGTCTGACTGCTATGGCTAGAACTTCCAATTCTATGTTGAATAAAAATGGTGAAAATGAACATCCTTGTCTCATTCCTGATCCTAAAAAAAAATGCTTTTAGCTTTTCCTCATTTAGTATGATGTTAGCTGTGAGTTTGTCATATTTGGTCTTTGTTATGTTGAAGTGTGTTCCCTCTAGTCCCACTTTGCTGAGAATTTTTTTCATAGATGGATGTTGAATTTCGTCAAATGTTTTTTTCCTCATCCATTGATATGATCATATGATTTTTATTGTTCAGTTTGTGACATTCAATATTATTTTAGTTTCAATATTATTTAGGTGTACAACACAATGGTTGGATATTTACATAATGTATGGGAAGTGATCCCCCCTCGGTTAGTATATATAGTTATTACAATATTATTGATTGACTATATTCCCTGTGCTGTACATTACATTCCTGTGACTATTTATAACTACCAATTTGTAGTTAATTCCTTCACCTTTTTCACTAAGCTCCTCAACACCCTTCCCATCTGGCAACCACCAGTTTGTTCTCTATATCTATAAATTTGTTTTTGTTTTGTTTGTTTTTGTTTTGAGGTTCCACATATGAGTGAAATCACATGGTATTTGTCTTTCTCTGTTTGACTTATTTCATTTAGCATAATACCTTCTAGTTTCATCCATGTTGTTGAAAATGGTAAGATTTAAATCTTTTTTATGGCTGAGTAATATTTTCTTATACATATGTACCACATCTTCTTTATCCATTCATCTACTGATGGGCATTTTATGAGCCCCTATGTTTATTGAAGCATTATTTACAATAACCAAGATGTGGAAATACTCTTCCTTTCTTGTTGCTAGAACTACACCTTTACATAGGGTGGCATGTCAGCTCCAAAGCATGAATTATGATTATCTAAAGCAAGAAAGTCTTTCCTATTTTTTTTTGCCAGCTATATGATTTCCAATTATTCCTTATTCTGGGAGTGGCCATGAGACCTTGTACTAGCCAATGAAACATATGAGAAGTATTATAGGGAGGGTCCTAGGAAAGACTATCCTCTTTGATAAAAGAGACCCATTATTTTTATACCTGTCCCTTCATCCTTCATTGAGCACAGTGAGTAAGAACATGATGCTTGGAGTTGCAGCATTTATCTTAAGATCATGAGAGACTTCCCTGAGAATGAAAAGTGATCATTCATCCTTGATGGTGGTAGAGCAGCTGCACCAAACCTGGAACTATCCACCTCCTTGTTCTGTGAGAAGATTAAATATCTTTACAGCTTAATCTACCGCTAGCAAGGTTTTCTGTTACTTGCAGTCCAAAGCATTCTAACTGATGAAGATAGTTGAGCTTAAATATATGATAGTGCAAGTGCTGTGCTAGCATTTTGCAGTAGTCTTCTAGGGCTTATCTATATCTGGTTCTCCTTTATCTTCCTGTTGCCTTGCAGTTAGGTGGTATTATGTGACTATACTGCTCCATGAGTGTGCATGGAAGGGACACGTGTCACTTTGATCCCAAACATTTCATTGTAAGCATATGATCGTCTAGTGTTCTTTTTCCCCATAATGACAATAAAAGAGGTCTCATGTTCCAGCATCAGCTTATGTCTCCAAGAAATTGTGGAACAAAACCCTTTGCCAATCTCTGTGGAATATATAGCATGAAGTACAAAACAGACATTTTTTTTTATGAAGCCACTGAGATATAGGGATTGTTTGTTATAATAACCTAGCTATGTTGAATAATGTATACAGTTGTCAGTTTTACTTCTAAATAACAATCAAATGTGATTTAGATAGAATTTTACTGGGAGTGGGTTAGGCTGTGGCAGACACATTGATACATTGATTATAGTCATTATCCTTTTCTTTGTTGCCAAAAGAACTGAGATTTTCTTCAGGGTAGCTATCTTTCAAACCCAGGAGATGTCCATCCCCAGAGGTATCCAACTCCACAGTATGGTTACCTCATCCCTTTTTAATAAACACTCACTTTCTAGATTCCTTTGTAAGTTGTTCATCTAATAAAACATATTGAAAAAATCTATACATTAGAGATGAGCATACATTTACTAGGGCTGCTACAACAAAGTACCACAGACTGAATGGTTGAAATGACAGGATTTTATTGTCTCACAACTTTGGGGGCTAGATGTCCAAAATCAAGGTGTCAGCAGGGTTGATTCCTTCTGAGAGCTGTAAGGGAGGGATCTCTTCCAAGCCTCTCTTCTTGGCTTGTAGATGGCCATCTTCCCCTTGTGCTTCTTCAATTCACTCTAATGACCTTGTTTTAATTTGGTTACCTCCATAATGGCCCTATCTCATAGTAAGGTCACACTCTGATTTACTGGAGGTGAATATTATATAACTTTTTTTTTTGCACAGACTCAATCTAACCCGTTGGTTGGTTGTTTTGTTGGTTGTTGTATCATTCATCCTCTTCCTTTAGGCCTAGGATACTGATGTGAAATATTATATATGAAGCTAAAGCAGCCATCTTGCAACCATGAGGGAGGAGACCAAAAATCATAGAGATACCCAGAGAGTAACTTACAACACTCTGAAACTCCCAACTGTCAAACTGCTTGTTAAGTAAACAATAATTGTTCTTATAACATAAGCCACTATTAGATGAAACTTCTATTAATTGCAGTTATATATGAGCGCACATAGAGATAAAGACCAGAAATTCTAAAATAGACTATCAGTTCTGCCTCCTACTTTATAAATAATGATAGATAAGTGATTAAATATTACAGGATACAATTTTAACATTTGGTAAACAAAGTTGACACTACTGGCTCTTTATAGACTTAAAATATAGATAAAGAATCAAATAAAATAATGTTTGGCCTTCTTGAAAATTGAAAACCCAATAAAAAGTTATTCATTTATTTATTAAGTATACAGTTAAGTATCAAATATCTCCTGTTTGTCAGCACTGTGCTAGGTGTAGAAATTGTGTTCAAAAATAAATGTAGCTCTTGTTCTCTTAGAGCTTCTAGTCCAATAGAAAAATTAGTCAAATAAGTACACAAATAACTGCTAAACTGAAAACTGAAAAATTAAATTAGATCCAATTATTTAAACACATAAGAATTTGGTAAAGTGCATTCAATGTTGTCTGTGGGTTTTCCATTGAATTCTGTCAATATGATTGTGAAGCCTTAGTTTTTCAGGGCTTCTTCTTTTAAAGAAGAAAAGGTATTCTCATTATTATTTAACTGTTTATATAATTTATCAAAAATATACATTTTTTTTAGAGCTGGGAAGTCACAATTATTCATAAGAAAGGGGCATAAAGGAAAGCTGTCCCAAGAAAGTAGGATATTTGGAGATCCTGGCTATGATGGTGATTTGTATAGTCTAGAATTTAAGATATTAGACCTTTAAAAAATACAGTATGAGTCAAAATTTGAAGTCCACCAAATTTCATTTTGGGGAGATAAGATAAATTGGAGTGATTTATTGTTGATGTGGCTGAGATTTAGAATTACACATTAAAAGTAATTTATTTTTAATTTTTCCATAACTTAGGTATTGAGACAAAAACCTACATTTCTGGTATCCCATAGTTTGTTGCAAGATGGAGAAATGACTGACATGGCCATAATTTGATGTGCAAGAATAGAGTATAATGAGACAGATTGATTTATGCAGTGCTAAGCTGGAGGAAACATCTATCCCCACTGTGGCTTGTAAAAGAAATTTAAAGGCTGCTCCAGTATATTAAGCAAAGCTAAAAATTTGATCAATAATTTTTCTTCACAAAAAAAATATGAAAATGATCAGAAATTGATTCTAAATACATAATGCCCATTAACAGCTGTCAGAAATACTTTGCAAGCAATGTTTTGAAAATTACCAGTGAATTGGCCCAAATTATGAGAGAAATTTTTAAAATGTGTTTCATCATATTCTCTACTTGTCTCTAAAACTAGATCTGTCAAGGGTATGCATGATCTGAGAAGATGGTATGCGCAGAAGCATGGCTTAATAACTTTTTTTTTTTACAAATAGGTTTGAGATATTTTGATTTGATAAAATAGCATTTTAAAAATTTTTTATTTTTCAATTACAGTTAGCATACAATATTATATTAGTTTCAGGTATACAGAATAGTGATTAGACATTTATACAACTAACAAAGTGATCATCCTGATAAATCTAGTACCCATCTGACACCATAAATAGTTATTACAATATTATTAAGTATATTCCTTATGCTATACTTTATAACCCATGACTATTTTGTAACTACCAATTTGTGCATCTTAATCACTTTCCCTTTTCACCCAGTCCCCAACCTCTCTCCCATATGGCAACCATCAAAATATTCTCTGTATCTATGAGTTTATTTGTGTTCTGTTTATTTATTTTGTTCTATATATTTCATAAGGGAAATCATATGACATTTGTCTTTCTCAGTCTGACTTATCCCACTCAGCACAATACCTCTAGGTCCATCCATGTTGTTGCATATGGCAAGATTTCATTCTTTTCATTGAGCAATATTCCATTATATATATATATATCCATCTCTTCTTTATCCACTTATCCACTGATGGACAATGAAGTTGCCTACATATCTTGACTGCTGTAAATAAATCTGCAATGGACATATGAATGCACATGTCCTTTCAAAGTAGTGTTTTGAATTTCTTTAGATAAATACACAGAAGTGGGATAACTGGGTCCTTCTTTGTCTCTTGTTATAAGCTTTGTTTTAAAGTCTATTTTGAATAGTGTAAGTATTGCTACCCAAGCTTTTGTTTTTGTTTGTTCGTTTGTTTCCATTTTCATGAAATGTTGTTTCATCCCTTTACTTTCAGTCTTTGTGTGTCTTTCAATCTGAAATGAGTCTCTTGTTGGCAGTATATGTGAGGATTTTGTTTTCTTATTCATTAATGCACCCATCTTTGATTGGAGCATTTAATCCATTTACATTTAAAGTTATTATTGATAGATATGTAGGTATTACTATTTTATTATTTATATATTTTGTCTTCTCCTCCTCCTTCTCCTCCTCTTCCTCCTCTTCCTCCTCTTCCTCCTCTTCCTCCTTCTCCTCCTCTTCCTCCTCCTCCTTCAGAAGTCCCTCTAACATTTCTTCTGAATACTGGTTTGGTGTTAATGAACTCCTTTAGCTTTTTCTTGTCTGGAAGCTCCTTATCTGTCCTTCGATTCTAAATGTTAGCCTTGCTAGGTGGAGTAATCTTGATCAAGTAGGTCTTGCTTTTCACTACTTTGAATGTTTCATGCCAATTCCTAATGGCCTGCAAAGTTTCTCTTGAGAAATCATCTGACAGTCTTATGGGAGCTCCCTTGAAAATAACTAATTGCTTTTGTCTTACTGCTTTTAAAATTCTTTCTTTGTCTTTAACCTTTGGCATTTTAATTATGATGTGTCTTGGTGTGGGCCCCTTTGGGTTCATCTTGTTTGAGATTCTCTGTGCTTCCTGAACTTGTATGTCTACTTCCTTCATGAGGTTAGGGAAGTTTTCCATCACTATTTCCTCAAATAGGTTTTCAATTTCTTGCTCTCTCTCTTCTTCTAGTGCCCCTATGCCTCAAATTTTGCTCTGCTTGATGTTGTTCCAAGGGCCCCTTAAACTATCCTCCTTTTGGATTATTGTTCCTGGTTACTATACTGATTGGGTGTTTTCTGCTACCTTACCTTCAAAATCACTGATTCAATCTTCTGTTTCACCTAATCTATTGTTGATTCCCTCTAATGTATTCTTTGTTTCAGTTATTACATTCATTTCTGAGTGGTTCTTTTTAATGTTTCTATCTCAATTTGTATGTTTCTTTACTCATTGTTCAAGTTCTCACTCATTTCATCTACTCTCCTCCTAAGTTCATTGAGCATCCTTGTGACCAGTGTTTTGAACTCTGCACCTGGTAGATTGCTTATTTCCATTTTGTTTAGTTCTTTTTCTGAAGGTTTGTTCTGTTCTTTCATTTGGGACATGTTTCTTTGTTTCCACATTTTGGCTGCCTCCCTGTGTTTGTTTCTATGTATTAGATAAGGCTTCTATATCTCCCAGTCTTATTAGAGTGGCCTTATGTAGGTGTTCTGTGGGACCCAGTGGCAATCTTCCTGGTCGCCTGAGTCAGGTGCTCTAGGTATGTCTTTAGTATAAGTCATGTGGTCCTCTTGTCATAATTAAGCCTTGGTTGCCGTTTACATATCAGTGGGAAGAATTGACCCTTAGACTGATTTGTTGTGAGGACTGGCCAGTGACTAGTGAAGCTGTTGTTCAGAGGCTGACCATATGGAGCAGGATTCACTTTAGCAAGGCTGTGGTACCTGCCCAGTCTGCCCTTTAGGTCTGTCATCTTAAGATGTAGCCCCAGGTGGTACTCTAGGTACCAACATGCTGACAACACAGCCTGCCAACCCCAGGGCCATCTGGAAGAGGCCTTGCTACATGTTAAGTTTAGTCACAGGCTGTGCCTTGCCCAGGCCACCTGGCATGAGCCACCAAGCAATATGTAGATGGCTACAACCCACGCTGGGCTTACAGGTGCCTCAAGAAGCTAAACCATGAACCAAGGCCAGCTGCCTCTAGTGCTGGGCTTAGGGCTGCTCAGCAAGCGGTACTGGGCAGGCTGAGGCTAGATACTGTCTGTTTTGGTTTTGACAACCTTGAGAGGTCTTAGGAAAGTTCCTAGCATGAGCTGAAACAGGCCATTTGTATGGAAAAGCAACTGAATATGTCTTGAGTGGGCCTGAAAAATTGATTAGGCAAGCCCCAGAGAATCACCAAGGTGGGGAGACTAGTGTTAGTCAGATTGATGGAGACTCAGATATGGCAGCCTCCTGCATCTGCAAGCTGGGAACGGGGAGGGCTCAATAAAGAAATAATGGGTTCTGCCAGAACTTCTGTCTGGGGTAAAGCTGCCCCTTTAGCCCTCATCCCAAAGACAGACAATTCAGTTCCTCTTCATATTTTTCTGGTGCTTTTCAAGCTGCTGCCCCAGCACTGGAGCTCAGAGAAAGTAAGTCCATTAGCAAGTAAGGCTGTGCCCAGGCCCTTTAAGAGGAATGCCTGGGACACCAGGTGTCTTCCATTTCATGCAGCCACAGTCTCTGCTGGTTTTCACAGCCAGAAATTGTGGGACTTTTCTTCCCAGCACTAGAACCCTGGGCTTGGGAGCCTGGTGTTGGGTTGGGACACCTCATTCCTCCACAACTGTGATATCTCTCCCTATTTTTAAACACCACGTGCACATATGGGACCAGTCCATTCTGGGTCTCTATCCCCCTTATGAGTCTCAAAGTGGCTTCTTCTGTATGTCCTTAGTTATAAGACTTTTGCTCAGCTTGATTTCAGGCAATTTTCATTGATGATTGCTCTGTAATTTAGTTGAAACTTTGATATAGTTATGAGAGGAGGAAGTACAACATTTACCTACCCTGCCATCTTGACCAGAAAAATAGTAAATGAATACCCTTGAATAGTGAGACTTGCTCTCAAAGATAACCGGTATACTGACTTTTATCACCATCAAGTCTGTTTTGACCATTTTTTTTTAAACTCATACACCATCTACTCTTATATTTCTGGCTCCTTTCATTCAACATTAGGTATATAAGATAATTGATTTTATTGATTTGGTAATTGTTCATTTTCATTGGTGGGAGTATTTTATTATATCAATATATCATGACTGATTTGTCCATTCTTTCTTGATGAAGATTTAGGCTGTTTCCAATTTTAGCTATGTTTATAATTCTATTTTGGACATTTTTGTCTTTGGAGGCATAGAGTAGACATGTATGTTGAGTATGTAGTTAGAACTGGAATTGCTGGGTCATACAGTTACTGCATGTTTAGTTTTAATAGTTTTTGTCAAAAGTTTCCCAACAGATTTTACAATTCACACTTTGACTAGCAATTTCCAGAGTTCTAGTTCTTCTATTTTCCACATTACTAATATTTGAGGTGCTTTCTTGTCTTGTTATTTTTTTTTAAATATGTGTTAGCCATTTTGATGGTGTATGTATAGTAGCATCTCATTTTAGTTTCAATTTGCATTTTTCTGTTGACTAATGAGTTTGAGCACATTTTGTAGGTTTATTGGCCATTTGTATGCACTTTGTCGTAAAGTGCCTATTCAACTTTTCATTTTTGTGGGATTTTCACCTTTTCTTATTGATTTGTAGGAGTTCTTTATATTCTGGATATGAGTCCTTCATCAGTTATAGTTACTTCTGATATCTTCTTCCACAATGTGGTTTGCTTTTTACTCACCTGATGATGTATTTTGATGAAAAAAAGTTTTTAATTTTATATAGTTCATTGTATCATTTTCCCCATTACATTTAGTACTTTTGGCTTAAAAAAAATCTTTGCCTGCCCATACTATAAAAATATTCATCTATATTTTCTCCTATAAGTTTTTTTTTTGATTATCTGTATTATTTAATTGAAATTCTGTTTGGATATTTTTTTCATATGGTATCGTCATGATCACTATTTTTTTTCCATATGGATAAACGATTGACCTAGCCTAAAATAATAAAAACAACTTCTTTTCTCCATATCACTGCAAAGTCACCTTTTTCATATATCAAATGACCTCTTATGCCTAGGCCTTTTTCCAGTCTTTTTTCCTTTGTTTTATTTGATTTAACTTGAATTAAAACTACATTGTGTTAATTATAGGAGCTTTATAATAAGTACCTAGAAGTATAAGTCTTCTTACTTTGTTCTTCTTCAAGATTATTCTTGGCTATTTTTGTCCCTTTGCATATTCCTATGACTTTTATATAAAGCTTTCAAGTTTATGTAATAAGCCTGTTGAAATTTTGATTGGGATTGAAATTTAGACCAATTTTAGGAAAATTGATGCATTTACTGTTCCAATGCATGAACAGGGTATACTCCTCAATTTACTTGTCTTATTTAATTTCCATTAGGATATAAGTAGTTTTCTAACACAATGGTCTTAAATTTATTATTGTTATATTTTTTACCTGGGAATTTTATATTTTTATTAAAATTCATATTTAAAAATTTTTATTTTCTGGGTTTTTTTAGCTAGTACAAAGAAATACACTTGTTTTATACATATGGCCCTATACCTAGTGGCCTTGCTATATTCACTTATTAATTCTAAACACTTATCTGAATATACTGTTGATTTTAAAACCAATTATGTTATCTGCAAATACTGCCATTTTTATTATTCCTTTCCAGTCTTTATATGTTTATTTATTTTTCTTGCCATATTGCAATGGCTAAGAACCACAGAAAAGTGTTAAATAAAAGTGGTGATAGTGCACATCTTTGTCTCATTCCTGATCTCAGAGGGAAATTTAAAATTTTAAATTCATTAAAGCTTTTCCTATGCTTTTTCTCAAAATATACTTCTACTTATTTGTTAAGAAATTTCCCCCTTCTTTTCAGATTGTGATAAATTTTATCAGGTATTGAATTTTTCAAATACTTTTTCTATATCTATTGTAATAATTATATAATTTCCCCCTTTACTCTAAATGTGGTAAATTGTATTGATTGATTTTCAAATTTTAAGCTAACCTTGCATTCTTAAAACAAACTCAACTTAGCATGATATACTATCCTTTTTATAAATTACTATATTTAATTAGATGAGATTTTTTTTTAATTTTTAATTTTTATATTCACAAAAGTGATTATACATGCCTTTTTTCTTTCAGGATCATGAAAATGATTGAACACTAATTTTCTTTCTCACAGTAACTAGCTTCATAAAGATTAAATAAATAATAATAAAGATTATAATAAATGAGGACAGCATAATTTGTATTTTCTCTGGAAGTTTTAACAACAGTACTGCTTTTTTTTTCCCCCAAACATTGGAAGACTTCACCACTGAAGTTATTTGGGTCCAGAGTTTTCTTTGTGAAAACATTTTTAATTAACTATTTATTAGAGCAAGATATCTTCACATTTGTATTTCCTCTATTTTTAATTTTTAAATTGTACCTTCAAAAAATCATCCCTTTCTTCTAAGTTGTCAAGTTTATTTGCAAGTTTTTACTCTGAATCTTAAGTAACATGAGGTTCAATATATAGGAGTTCATTAATTTTATTCAACTTACATAATTCATTTTTGGATATGCTTATTTTCTCCATATACAATTTTTTATTGATTTCTGCTCTTTATTACTTTCTTTTTTCTGCTTTTGTGGCTTTAATTTACTGGGTTTTACTAAGGTTTTTAGGTGCAGTTAAATAATTGATTTTCAGTCTTTCTTCTTTTCCAATATATGCATACAAAACTATAATTTTCCTCTAAGAATGGATTTAGCTGCATTCAACAATTTTTTTGACATTTCATATTCAATATTATTTCATTGAAAATATTTTTCCAACCAATAGCTGTAAAACAGAATAGAAACACTCTCTGTGAAACGATTTCCAGGATATATTTACAAGTTAAAGAAATAGAATGCAAAAGGGAATACATAATGCTACTCTTGGAATGGGAAAAAAAAGAATGAAAAGATAGTTACAGATGCATTATTTATTTCTGCAAAAGAAACATCTCAGGAAGGATAAACCAGAAACTAACAAACTTGCTTACACACAGAAGATGGATTATTATGAAGTGAAAGTAACAGAGAATGAAGTGACACCTCTTTAAGTATACCTAGTTTTTGCTTTGGGAAACATGGTAATGTTTAATATATTAAAAATAAAATTAAGTCAACAAGAGTTGAAAATAAAAATCCTTAAACTGAATGCCAACATGAAAAATATGAACCTAACTCTATATGTATTAAATGGATAACATATCCATACCGAAGGGAGAAAAGGGACCTAATAAAACAATTTTGAAGACAGTAGTGAACTTTATACCTTCAGCCAAGTGAAAAAAAAAAAAAAAAAGAACGACAAATAAACCTTGGATTCTACTTAGCAAATTTGTTGTTGATATAGGTTTAGGTATATTAATTCTGAAATGATGTTGTGTGCATTTTAGGATTGAGCCATTGAGTAAATATATTGATGTTGGCAACTGGAGTTGTCAGTGAGAGAGAAGGGGAATACAAATATGGAATAAAGAAAGGAAACCCTTTAAGTGGATTAGAATTATCAGTATAATTAATCAAAGGTCCCTGAATCAATAACATCCTGGTAATAATAAGCTCACATAGCACCCAGACCTTGGTTTCTAAAAACCTTTCCCTAATAGAAATAACCAGAGCTTTATGAAAAAAGTGGATAATTCTAGGGCTGGGAGAGGGGAAGTTCAGATGTCCGTGGAACAAGTATGTGCTTGTGCGCTCACTCCAGAAAATAATTAAGTGCTCCCTCCAAAATGATATAGCATGTTAAAAGGATATAGAAGCAAAGGTATCAAAATAAACTATGGGAATAATAGTGTATAATACAATAGTAAAAAGGAATCCATGATCTATACAGAGACTAAAAATATAAATGAATGAAGGTGAATGAATGAATAAATAATTGAAAGAGTAAAGAGAGACAATGAAATGTTTTTTCTTTAGAATGCCAACTAATAAATGTATGAATGATGTAAATTTAAATATTACCATTTCACAGACATCAATGTAATAATAGATCCAGGTAAAAATTATGACTAGATTCTAAATCCATTGGGTAAGAGTATGTTAAGGAAGTAGTTACATAGTCTCAAATTATCTCCCACCAGATTACTTATTAATTACCAAAGGAAAAAAGGTATTTTACAGTGGAAAAGTGTGGTGGACACCACCTTAACTAGACAATAAAAGTTACATTACCAATAATAAGGCAAAGTGACATTATATACCTCCTTATGTGATAGTGAAAAATACAACAGGTGTAGTATTCTGCCAAAAATTCATGAGGAAACAGTCAGCTAAATCAAACTGAATAACACACTATAATACAACAGACCTAGATGTGTCAAAAATGGTAATGTCATAAAGATAATGAAAAAATTCTTCCAGATTAAAGGAAACTAAAGAGAATGACAATTAAATGTAATACATAATCCAGATTGATCTTTGCTTGAAGGGACAAGTGCTACAAAGAACAAGATTGGAACAATTGGTGTAATTTGAACATGGACAATATTATTAGATAATAATATTGAATTAGTGCTAATTTTTCTGAATTTCATACTGGTTACGCAAAAGAGTGGCCTTATTTTTAAGGAATGTATCCTAAATTATTTAGGAGTGAGGATCATGATATCTTCAACTTACTATCATATATTTCAGCAAATTTAAGAATTGTACCAATAGAAAGATAATAGAAAGATGCAGTGTATTAGTCAGGGTTCCCCAGAGAAACAAAACCAATACAATTTGTATAATACAGAAAAGATTTATTATAAAGAAATTGGCTCACAAAATTATGGAGGATGGCAAGTCCAAATTCTCCAGTGTGGGCCAACAAGCTGGAAACCCAGGAAAGCTGGTGATACAAATGAATTCCAAAAGCAGTCGGCCAGAGAATTCCCTCTTATTCATGCAAGCTGATTTTTTTTTTTTTCTATTCAGGTTTTAGCTGATTGGATGAGGCCCACCAACATTACGGAGAGCAATGTACTTTACTCAGAGTTCACTGATTTAAATATTAATCTCATCCAAAACACACCCTCCAAGTTGACACATAAAGTTAATCATCATTTTTTATAAGTAAAATCTTAACAATTGGTGAATCTAGGTGAAGGGCATATGAAAAGACATTGTACTAGTCTAGCAACTTTTCTCTAGGTTTCATTGTTTTCAAAATAAACATTTAAAAATACTTTCTAATCCTCACTTGTATTTCTTTTTCGATTCCTGGATGATTTAGATATAGCATTGCTAATTTCCTAAACATAAAGTTTATTTGGTTATTTTTTTGTTATTCATTTCTAGCCACTTGGAAATGGGCAAATACTTCAAGGAGGAAACAGCAGGAAATGGGTGGCTACCTAGTTGTGTTTGGGTCACAGCTTCCTTGGTTCTCTCCAATGCCTTCAAACAGCTTTTGGGGCTTTTGTTTGTTTGGTTTTCAATATTTCATCCATCTGTGATAGTTATTCTTGGCAGGAAGTGTGGTCTGAGGCAAGCTGCTCCACCACAGAAGGATGTGGATGTTGGTCTGGGCCATGTTTCAGCACTAGATGTTCCAATGAGATGAAGTAGCAAAGAACAACTCCCAAAGGAAAAGAAATGTGTCACCCAGAATGTAATCCTGAAGTCCCCTTGAAATAAAAAGATTCTTTGTATTCTTTTGAAATCCTCAGGGGCTAGCATCTTGTGGACACTCAGTTAGTGTTTGCAAAATTTATAAATGAAGGAAAGAATTGTGGTAGCCTGATATGCCAAGGGGCCATGTTCATCCTCTTGCACACCAGTGTTTCCAATCGGGAAAACTCCAGGAGTTAACTTTAGGCTAACACTCGGGCAAGAAGAACCTGTCATCAGGGACGATAGATTTCATGAAGATGATTCAACATAGAACATGGCCTAATTACCCTGACTACAACATATGAGTTTTTTTTTTTTTTAATGTACTGCTCCTGAATCACGTGGCCTCTTTCCAACAAAGTGTTGCTATCATGAGCCTGCAATTTATTTTTGGAAAGAAAAGCCAAACGTTCTTTTATTCTGCAGCAAAGAGTGAAACATTAGAAATCACCTAAATATTCTTCAACAGAGGACTGGCTGAAAAATTAAGGTACAGCCATACAATAAAATACTATTCATTTACTTTAAATGATAATGAGGGATTATATTTAATAACATGAAAAAGTATTCATGATATACCAGTAAGTGCAATAAACTGCTACAAATAAGTTTAATATGACTGCATTTTTCTTTTCTTAAAAAGGGAGATATATGTATAGATAAGAGATCTGAATAGATATCAAAATATTAATATGACTGTCTTTAGATCATGAGATTATAGCTAATAAAAATTACTTTTTCAGCTTCTTTACAGTTTATGAATGTTTTACAAAAATTTATACTTATGAGTAGCAATTTTTAAAAGTTATTTCTTAAAAAGCACCACTCTGTGTTCGTTCCACTGGAAGGAAGGAAAATTTCCATTTTGCAGCTCTCTGAGGATGAATTCCTCTGCCTGTTGTTTGAGAAGAGAATGTGGAAGCTAACATGACCTAGCCATAAGAGTTTTAGTGTGGCCTGGCTTGGTGATAGATGATGCCACTCTGCTAGTGATTTTTATAATCGAATGGAATTACAAGAAATGAGGGGTGGAACCTCAGCCTGAGCAGCGTGCTGTGCTGAGCCCAGCCCAGAGGAAGGAACAGGGCTCTTCGCTGCTGGGAGAAAGGAAAAGACAGCCCTCTGTGTGACTAGCTGCTAATCACCTGCAGGTACCATTAGTTAATTATCTGATCCATACACAGTGCAGGCCAGGACCCAGCTTGTGGACAGCTGCACTTTGCTCCTTATCACAATTGCTTAATGGGCTGTCCTGAGGAAATGGTTTTCCCTGCTTCTCTGCAGACACGGTGTGTTATTATGGTAACCACAGGGACACGTGGCCTTGAGTCAACTATTTCACTCCGCACAAGCTGTCTTCTGAGGGGATCTGTTCTACAGCAGCAGAGGAACAGCCCTCTTGAGAGATTGTGGGGAGTTTCAAAAGATCTCTACTAGAGGGCCTGGAGTGCCCCATCTCTTGCTGAAATTCACCTTCTCCGACAAGTTCCCCACCAAAGAGGGATTGCCCTCTCCCCAGGGACTCCTTATCACATCACTACCTTTTTGACTAGCGGTCCTCAACTTGCCATCTGAAGTTCTGCCAAGCAATTTTTTTTAACATATTGATTGTGGTTGGAAAAAAAAATAAATAAAGCAAACTTATAAAATTATTTTTGTAGCTCACAAATAAAAAACCAGGACAGCTCACATCTCCCAAGGATGTGTCTCCTAGCTGGTGTTTGTCTTTGCCAGAGACTCCAAGTAAGATTTGTAATGGAGCCACAACCTTCCTTCCTTTCCAGTCATCTCTACTCACAGACCAGTATAGCAGCAAACATGGGAAGGGCCAGAGATGCAGTGAAGAGGTTCTTGGTAGATGAGGCCACACCTCAAATCATTACTGGTGTACTAGGATGGGTTGCTTGGAGAAATGCTTATTGTTTTAGATTAGTTCCCACTGCTAATAGGATTGCAGATAGATAATCTAAGCAGACGCCTCAAGAGAAATAAGCACATCATATTTAAGTAGATGTGAGAATTGAGGAAGCTAATGTTTTGTGATTGTGACAAAACCCTGTATCCCCACTAAATATTTCCTCATATCTCTGGTGGCACACATACCAGCATACTCCCAATGGTTATGAGCTGTTGCCTGTAGCTGTGCTTATAGATGGTGGCTAATCAAGGTGACCAATGTCACAGGCAAGCAAGTCAAAGCCATTTGTGCTTCTTTATAGTGGATCTTGCTATAGGCTTCCTTTGAAACAGTACACTGTCTTTCGTGCATGTGTTCTGTTTTTGTCCTCCATTCAGTGAAGGCTCTTAGGGGAAGAGATCTGTTATTTCTCTTACATCTCCTCCCTCTCCCACAGTGATGACTCATAAACAACAATGACAAATGGAAAGCCCAGCTCTTTCCATAAGAGCTAGAGCAAATACAGAAGTGCCCACTAGTCAGAATAATTCCACATCCAGCTAAGAGAGCAGATTGTATCAGGCTGGTTGATTACCTGGAACAGGTAGAAGCACTACAAAGACAAGAACAGAGGCCGAAACACCCAAAACCCAACAGAAACATGCAGCATTCAAAACAAGCTAATTATAAAACCTACCCCTTGTTTAATACTTACCATGTGAAAGGGTCTATATAAAACACTTGACTTATGTCATTACATTAAACTTTACAATAATCTCTACAAGAAAGTTATCGCCCCATTTTACAGATGAGTAAACTGAGACCCAGAGAGCTGAAGTAACTTGTAGAATATCATGGAGATAAAAGCACAGTGTTAAAATTGAAGTTTTCCAAACACAGTGACTATTGTGTTAAATACAGAAAAAATTCTTGTTAAATGATTTTGCCACTTCAAGTTTATACCCATTCCATGAAGCCATGTGCCTTTAGATGACCTTCACAATGCACTATGCTGCCTTGTCCCAGGACTGAAAGCAGGCTCAAAGCAGAAGACAAAGCAAGAATCTAGGAAGCAGGACAATGCAGGAAGAAGTTAGAAAGCTAGATGCAAAGTGGACTGAGGCCAGGGTCAGACCTTCAGTCATATGTGGTGCTGACTTGGCCAAGCAAACACTGTCATTGGCACCAACCAAAAGCTGAGGGTGAGAAGGCAGAAGGACAGATGCAGACTCAGAAAGGATCACTGTCATGACAAATGCATTCCAATTGTCTCTGTATTCTCCTACTGTTTGCCTCCTACTGAATTTAGGGAGAACACAGAGAAGGGTAATGTCTAATAAGTTAAAATGGTAAAGATCAATTGGAAGCCAACCCAAAGCCAATAGTTTTAGATAGTTGCATTAGTCATATTATGTAGTTGTATTAATCAGAATCCTTTCTGTGACAAATAACAGGTAACCAAATGAATCTCACAGACCATTTCTGCGTACGGTCATGTTCAAAGAGTCACAGTTCAGTAGCCAAGAGCATTCGTTAGATTCTAACCTCTATATGCTTCTCTTAAGGAACCCTGGAGAATTTCTAAGGTATAACTCACTATAAACTTTATTTTTTAAAAAAAAGAAACATTTATTCTCATTTCCAATCCCCTCATACCATTCAACTGCTCAAGAAATTCCTCCTGAAAAAAACAAAACAAAAAAATGAGAAAGCTTTCCCAAAGACCCAAGAGAAGGACATTTGTGCCTGCCTCTCACCCTTTGGCTACTATTTGCTCCACCATCTTCTTTATTCCCTGTCCTTCTGACACTTCCTTGGCACAAGAAGTCTCCTGGGAGACATCTACTCCCATGTACCCCTCACACCAGGCTTGAATCCAGGAACCAAAGGAGACCCCAGATAAGGGAGCTGTCTCCAGGATAGATGAAGTCCAAGGATGCTGCTTAACTCTCCACCGAAAAGAGTATGCACAGACTCCTGTAGTGTTGCCCTTCTCCCTGTTATTGGTGTGTGTGTGTGTGTATGCACGCACACGCACACACAAATACATGTGAAATAATTCTCATGACAAATTTCGAGTGAGTAAAATTTTTCTTCCTTTTCTGGAGGCTTTACCAATTCCTCAATTTGGCAATGCCAGTCAATTTATCAATGGCAAACTGTCCCATGAAAAGTGATAACATATCTTTTCAGGTCCATTTTTTTCACAAAGTTACAAAATGTTTCAGATTTCATGACAATTATCAGTAACAAGGTAAAGGGAGGAGAGAAGAACAAAGCCACAAGAAAGTGCCGCTGCTGGCATTGCTGGTGATGGTGGTGGTACTGGTGATACTAGAGCCACTCACTAATGGGTGAGTTGCTCCTTTCCTGCTCAGAATGCAACATCCAAATCCAAGCATCGGCATCCCTGGAGCTTCAAGTTCAGTGGGAAGTATTTAAAATTACAAACGTCACAGTCCTCAAATGTTAAGGGTCTACTATAACTGTAACATGCACCATATCATGGATTTAGTAGATGTCCAAAACATACTAAATTAAATGTTCCAGTCACACACTTCTATAAAAAGAACAATTCATTGTTTATATCTTGAGAGCAACACATACATGATTTTAGATGATGATGATGACGATGATGATGGTGATGATGATGAAGATAGATAATAGATGATAAATATGATTTTAAATGGGATTTCTAATATATTGGAATTTATTTGAAAACCTTCGATTGTACTTGGGTTAAAGATATGATCGTCTTTTGCTTGCATTCATAACTTCACCCAAGAGCAGATAAAAGAAGGTAATGAAGCATTGTTGAGTATACATAGAATAGTTTTAGCTACCACAAGAAGCATGAAATATTTATTCAAGTGTCTGTATTTCCATTTCTGAATAGATGAAAATTAATTTTTGGCTTCCTCAGACCATGAGCAGCAGCCCTTAGTTAAGAATGTTGGAACAGGCTAGCTTTGACGGGGCATGCTACATTAAGCACAAACGACTAGCCAGGGAATTTGCTAAGCTGGGATGGATTAATGCAAGCTGCTAGTGCTAACTTTTTACAAACTCCTTTTCTGATAATAACAGGGGACAGTAGACGCATATTTAAAATTTGGGGCAGTAAAATTATCTTTAACACATGACTCACTTTTTTTCTAAATGTATAAATGGGGAAGGGGAAAGCAAATCAAAATAATTTAGAACCTCTCTTAAAAGAAAATGCATTGACAGTAATTGGCTAGCATGTCAGTGTCCCCAAGTCTGTCCCAATTCTAGGGCCAGAATCTTTCCTCCCATACAGAATCATGCTCACAGATTGTTGCCATGCTGGCTATAATCAGCGGC
The DNA here is from genome assembly GCA_003508835.1 of Eonycteris spelaea. Lineage (NCBI taxonomy): Eukaryota > Metazoa > Chordata > Mammalia > Chiroptera > Pteropodidae > Eonycteris > Eonycteris spelaea. Next base: position 4,228,767 of record PUFA01000089.1, read on the forward strand.
AGTCACATTGTTCGCATCGACACTCTGAGTGAGTCAGGGTGACAATATCCCTTGTTATAAGGAAGTGAAATGATGAAACCAGATAAGCAAGGATACCCATCATTAGCCTCCTGGGAGAAAAACCCTTTCTGCATTCAAGTCATTCTAATTTAGAAATTCAAGCACATAAACATGGCGCGTTGGAAAAAAAAAAAAGGCTAAGTGTGTTGGGTATGCTATTTGTTGTTAGAGTTTTTGTTACTACTAGATTAGAAGAGAAGGGTCATGGGTTAAGGGTTAGGCTCTATCTAGCTCTGAGGTACCATCTGATGCACATTTCTTAATCTCTTTGCGTCTTAATGTCCACCGATGGATAAATGAATACAGAAGATGAAGTACATATATACAATGGAGTACTATTAAGCCATGGGAATAAAAGGAAATCAGAAATCCTTCCATTTGTGACAACATGGATGGACCTTCAGAACATTATCTAAGTGAAATAAGAGAAATAAGTCAGACAGAGAATGACAAATACTGTTTGAAATCCCTTATATGTGGATTCTAAAAGGAAAAAAAAAAGTGCCAAAAAAAAAAAAAAACAGATTAAAAGAGTGATTACCAGGGGCTTGGGAGTGGGGGAAAGGGAGAGATGTTGTTTAAAGGTACATTCTTGCAACCAGTAGATAATAAGTCCTGGATATCTAATATACAGTACAATGGTTATAGATGACACAACTGTATTATAAACATTAAACTAGATCTTAATTGTTCCCACCACTAGAATAAATTATAATTATGTGACATGACATGATAGAGGTGTTAGCTAAAGCTACAACAGCAATCATATTGCATTATAAACTTACCAAATCAATATGTTGTATACCTTAAACTTATACCTTGTTAAGTGTCTATTATACCTCAATAAAAATGTTTATAATATAAAAAAATTTCTCTGACATTGTAGCATGACACCGAATGCAGAAACAGGGGCAGGCAGCCACAGAATGCTGACAGTGTCAGGGTTTACCCTGACCCCCACTACACCATTTGGGTCTTCACAGTGAGCATCCTGAACCCCAGGATCCAGGACAGACCACCCCGGCTGGTCCCACGTGGCTCTGCCTTTACTCACTCTCTCAGCAATCTTCCCTGCTTACCTTTTCCCACACATCTTTGTTCACCTGGCCAATTCCTAGTGAGTGCTGACACCCAATTCAGCACCATCATCCTCTGTCTTTTTGCCTGCACTCTGCATTTCTCCTCCTGTGATTATCTAAGCTTGCTCTGTGCTCAATCCCGGGGCCTCATGAGCCCAAGCTATGACTTTTATGAACATCGTCTTTGACTATGAGACATCTCTACTGTTATGAGACATATCTCTAGCTAAAACGGATATCATATCTTGAAAGCAATATCAACACAGGGTTACATATTAATGTCATAGGAAGTACAACTCACAATAAACTGCCATCTTATGGTTTCCTTACCTCAGGTAATTCAAATGCCAGGAATTTTCCTTTTGGTCATACTACATCCCATTAACATGCATTCCACAAGGGCCTAGAAACACTAGCTCTTTACCTAAATTCTATATATTTCCTGTTTCTAGAACCATCTGGCCAGCTGTCTCCTCTCACATGTTATGTACAACCAGTTAGTCCTTGCTTTCTCTTGGCCCACTCTCATCAGCATCCCCTCCAATCCCAGCCCTGTACCTTCTGAAGCCTCCATTCTACTGCCAAGAGACCTGTTGTATGAGTCACTTTTTAATGGATTGTTCCATTAACTTCTTTGCCTTAATTTGAGCCTGGAAGACCCAATCCTGCCTTAGTCTTCTTGAGTAAAGGATAATTCCCTTGACCCGTCCTTCCTATGGAGCAAGAAAGAGAGTGACAATCTACCAACACACCACCACCACATCCGAGCAATCGCTCCAGAACAGCAAATCTCTCTGCTTTGCAGTTTTTGCTGTCTGCTTGCAACATACTCCCCTCTTTCTGGAGGGTTGGCTCATAATCCTCCTCTTTGTTCTGTCTCACCCCACTCTTACCTCCTATCATACTGGGCAATTTCAAAATCCTTAAGAACCCATCCAATATCCTGGCTTCAATCCCCTAAAATCTCTAGCTTAACATCATTCTTTTATAAAGCTCTTCAACTACTTACAGATAAAACTTCATTTTGTATCTTCTAGCCAGTCTGAACTACACTGCCTTTCATCTCTCTAACTCCCCACTCTCTTTTCAACTTTTTATCTTTTTGGTTCATCACCTCTTCATTCCCACTGAACTAGCTCTATGAACACAATTCTATCTCTAGTGCCTGGGCACGTGTATTTTTCCACCGAGTCTAACTTTTCCCTTTCTTCTGTGAACTGGATCTCAGAATCAACCATGTTTTTCACAGTCACCAACATCCCAAGATACCAATATTTTCTTGGTCGTCTGCCACAATCAGTAATACCACTCCTGCACCCCATCATCTATTTATTCCCACTCAAGTCCCATAATATTCAACATTGTTGATCAACTCCATTTCCTGAGCCCTCCACCCTCATTGTACCCTAACTGCTGCTCATCATCTTTTTCTCCATCATTTGTTAATTTTCAAACTCATCTTTTCAATGTCCTTTTCAAAGGGTTTCCATTCTTCTGAAGGAAGCTTCTCCACAAAAATTTTTTTCACTCCCTGATGAGGTTGCTTCAATTATTGTTTGGTTTTCCTCTCTTCTCAGAAGTTCTCCTTATGTTCATTCATGTCTTCTGCTTTTCTTCTTTTTTTCCCCTACATTTCCCCCATAGCATGCCATTCATTCTTTGCCATCCAATTCTCCTGGAATCTTGATTTCACTTGGTCTTCCCTCCTTTGGCACATTAACCCACTAATTAATTGGGTCAAAGTAGAACTCATCACCTAGTCTGCCTGCACTTTCTACCCACATTGATATTATCACTATAATGCCAATAACGCAATTTTAAAAACATATCTTCAATTCCATCATATTCCTCTATGTTCAGTTTATGGCCAAGACTCATATCTGCTCTCCAAATTCCATAGTCCCCTCTTCTTCCTGCTCACTCAACTATGCTACATTTCTCAGGCTCTCCTGAAGTTAAATATAGTTGTATAAATGAGCTCTAGCTAACAGAATGTGACTGGAAGTGATGTGTGCCATTCCTTGACATGGAAGCTTCCCACCAAAGTTCTTTTATACTGTTTTACCATTAGGCTGCCTGGAATTGAAATGATCCCTGGATCAATCTTTATGTATGTATGTATGTATGTATGTATGTATGTATGTATGTATGTATGCATGTATGTACGTATGCATGTATTTAATTTAGGCGAGGCAACCCTTGGTTGACCTCACAGAATGCAAGAACCTTGTCAGCTTACAATCCCTTATTTTTCACGCTTGTGGCACCTGGTCTTCCTAGGTGGTCTCGCATCCAAGTACTAACCATGCCCGACCCTGCTTAGCTTCCAAGATCAGATGAGATCAAGCTTGTTCAAGGTGGTATGGCCATAGACCCTAGATCAATCTTTGAAGCTATGTGTTGAAAACAGCAAAGTTCCTGTTAGTGGGTATCTGCAAATGCCACCGTAAAAAAGGCAGACTCTTCAATCTGTTCATCTGCCTAGTACTGTTACATAGTAAGAAATAATCTTCTATTGTGTTGGAACCATGGTATATTCTTGAAGTTTACTTGTCATATTTATTAACCTACATAAAAATATAGCCCCAAATGTCAAGCATTATTGGCTATACAAATACAGCATCTTTTGCATCAATTCTTCCTTCCCAGACCTACTTTTGTCACTGCCAGTTGAGCTTTAATCTTCTCCCTCACATGGTCTATGACATGGCCTCTGATTGGTCTCTCTACCTTCAACGTCTTGCCTCTAACATCAATCCCATAATTAAGAATAAAGTTCTTGAAACAAAATTCAGATATTTTACCCTGTACCTCTAGAAGTCCTTGACATTCACAGAATAAATCTCATACTGCTTAGCATGGAACTCAAGTTTGGGCAAGGATTTGGCCTAAACTATCTTCAGACATCCATTTTCTTTGGGGTCAAAGCAAACAGACTATCCCTCAATTCTGCCTCTCCTTATGTCACTAACTTATCTTACTCTAGATTTGCAATATAAAGAAATCTTTCTTAACTTTCCATTTCTAAATGTTTCTCATGTATGAAATATAACCAGATCCTTCATTTGGAATTAATCATTTCTTCTTCCATCATTTACATGATCTAGTATTTAGTAGCTATCTCCTCAAAATAAATTGTTTATACATCCATCTCTCATACCAAAGTAAATATTTCATGAATGTGTAGCATCATCTTATTAATCTTTGTATTCTCTCAGCTATCATGCTGTGCCTAGGACATAGTACATGCTTCATAATTTTGCAACCAATTATAATGTGCGCATTTCCCCCCACCATACCACTAAGCAATTCTTCAATATCAGCTGAACACCTACAATTCAACTGAGTTCTGACACTACTAGAGATAGCGCTAGATCCCACAGGTTAAGGCCTCCGTTCTACGTGACTCTCCCCCCCGCCCGCCCGCCACACACACACTTCAGATACCAATCTAAAGTGCAGTGCTTCTGACTGACTGGCTATAGATTGGAGGTTCCTACACTCTCTCCTTGGGTTCCATTAATTTGCCAGAGCACCACACAGAACTCAAACATTTTACTTACTAGGATTACTAGTTTAATTAACAAGGGAATCACACAAACTCAAGACCTAACCCAAGCACCTGAAAAGATAACCGCTAGGCAAAAGTGAAGTATGGAAGCATGCTATGATCTCTGGTACACCACTCTCCTTACATCCTTCATATCTCACCAACCAGAAGCTCTCCAAAACTCCAGCCTTTTGGGCTTTAATAGAGGCTTTGTTACATAGTCATGATTGACTGAGTCATTTGCCATTGGCAATAGATCCACTTCTAGCACCTCTCTTCTCCCAATATGATGGCGATGGTACTGAAAGTTCTGACCCTGAAACTACATGGTTGGTTCTCTGGCAACCAACCCCCATCTTCAGTGCACTCCAAAAGTCACTCATTAACAACAACAACAACAAGGCACCTTTATGTGCTCATAACTTAGGTTTTAGGCTCCAAAGGTTTTAGGAGCTCTGTGCCAGAAACAAGCAAAGATCAAATATGAAAAATTTTTTATTATAAACCCCACCAAATCCTAGGAAGAAGGAGAAAATAGGATGAGGAGCAGGGGGAGCAGAATGAAGGAAGAACAGAGGAAAAGGAAGAAGAAGAAAAAGAAATATTTAGTTGTACAATTTGAAGGACATTCCTTCCTAAGCCCTAGAGGCCTGAAACTTCCTATGGTGTACTGGAGAAGTACTGGGCTTGGTGTAAGCAAGCCCCAGCTCCTCTACTTAGCAAATCAACTCACCTCATCTCTAAGCCACAGTCACCTCATCTAAGAAAATGAAGATGGTATGAAAATTAAATTAATTAAGGAGACTTCAACAAAGACTGGCATCAGGAAGGCCTATAAGGAGACTTCAACTGTATGGGGAGTTCTCATCCCTTACCACTCATTCACAGTTAGCCCAAACAGGAAGGGAAATATCTTGCATTTCCAACAGGAAGATGTTTTCTACTCTACTACCCCAGAAGAGGGAAGGAATATTTTCCCTTCCCCCTGCCATGGCCCAGCCCACTGAGAGACTATCACAACCCATCCAATGAAAAGCCACTACACTTTGAATTCCCAGTTTTCTCCAGTGGACTCAGTTTATAAACAGCCCTTACCAACTTCCCTTTCCTCTATAAAAGAACATTCCTCTCCTTTTGCTCTCAGTGCCTGCCTATGTATTTGCTTTATCGTGCGTGGTCTGAATTGCAATTCTCTAAACCGCCATTTTTATTGGTAAAATAACTTCTTATTTTTAAGGTCACCAATAGTAATACCTACTTCATAGAGTTGTTGTGAGACTTAAAAAAAACTATATGTCTATGAAGGACTTGGTCTAGAGCCCAGTGCATAGTAAACACTTAATAAATGACTACCACTGATAGTAACATGCAAGTTCCATTTGGAAATAGGCAAGAACTAAAATTTAAATGTGCCACCTCTATGGTGCAAACTTTCACAAGTTCTCTGATAATTATTTTCAAGGAATCCTGCCTTTGCTGTCATTCTCATATTTCCTGCACATTTCCCCCATCCTTGCCATCCATCCCACTATCTCAGTACTATCTTAAATATAGTGCAAATAGGACCTTCCTAATGAGCTTAAAGAAATCCTTACCTAGAGGTTACCAAAAAAATAGGTTTTTTTAACAGAAATAGTGTAAGTCAGCCAATGGCATATGGAAGCTATATTTCCTAAGCAACCAGAATCCCAAGCTACAGTTGCCCTTGACTACTCACAGAGGGGCTGAAGGTGTTCTTGGATCCCAGCTCTTACCTCATCTCTGTCCTCCTACAGGCAGCTTTATCATCTTGGGACAACCTCAAGAAGCATGTCTAGGTCTCTGGGCTATTCTGAAATCTGCCTTTCTTCATAGCCTGAAGAAAGGGGAGAATTTTAATAAGTGTGACACTTGTTTTTCTTCCCTCTCACACCTGCCATTATATGCTCATTCTAGGAGGGAGATTGAGACAACCATCATTTATTTTCAATAGATTTTTGCTAGACAGAGCTTGGCTTCCAGCCTCTCTCTGAGGTCGTTTTCCCAGTCAGTTTTCAGATGAGATGCATGCTGCCCCATGGCATTTCCTGCTGGGGCCAGAAGGTCTGGGTGACCCTGAGTTCATGGCCACCCTGGAGCTGGCTCCTCACTAACCACTTGTCTGCACAATGATAAACATGAGTCTCCAAATGCTTCATTTTCCCCTTGCAACTAGCAACTGTCCATTTTCTCCTTTGAAAGACAATGCCAAAGGAGAAATGATTAGATTAAGAGCAAGAGGACACATTTTATAAGAGTCATTCCTTGTGTATTTCTTGTTCCTTCTACTTAAGACATCGTTACCAATGATTTGTGCCTTGATGCCCTCAGGATATAAGAAAGCTCTGTATACAGGAATAAAATAGATGCTTTGATGGATGTCTTTTTATTTTTCTGTCATTCACTTAATAACATATCTTATTCCAAACCATAATAGCAAGTAGTTTTTAGATTGCATTTTGCAGTGGAGAAAATATGTTAGAAATAGTCTTGCTTTGCATAATCTTTCTGTTGGTACTATTTAGCAGGAAAGATATTCGCTGATTTCCCTGAGATCCAAGGAGAAGAATGTCCTTGGATAGAATGTAGGGGATGGGTAGTGGGGAGACTAATTTGTTGTGGTTCATTTGACTGAAATGCAAATTTGGTCATTTCTGATTAAATAAATTGACTCTGCAAATTCCATCCAGGTGCAACAGCTTGTACTGACCTCAAAGATTTTTAATGCATTCCTCATTCATATTTTCCATTGTGAAGAGGTACTTCCAAGAATCATAGTGAAATGTCAGTGGTCTTGTCTTCTGGTTTTGTCTTCCTCCTTTCATTCATTGAGTCATCATGCATCACTAAGCATACCAGGTGCAGTGTACCAGGTATATTAAAGTGAATTGGGGCTTAATCTCCACATTCAAATAGCTACACATACTGAATACGGCAGGTATGCATACAGAGCTAATGATAGACACAGAAATAGCATCACATAGAGCAGAAACATTAGAATAAAAGTCCATAGGAACACAAGGGCTGTGGCATTAACTCTGAGCTATGTCTGAAGGAGGGTAGGAGTTTCTAGGCAAATAGGGCAGGCAAAGGACAGTCCAAACAGAGGGAAAGCCGTGTACAGCAGGATGTGTCACAGGGGAAGCTCACATGCCTACAAAGCAATAGGAAGAGCAGGGGGAAGAAACAATACTTAAATAAAAAAGAAAATTTTTATTCTGAAAGCAGTAACTTAGGTAGCACTCAGCACCCACTGTATGTTCAACCCTGTATGCAAGTGTCTGACTGCTGAAACAACTTTAGTGAGTCATCCAAAGCTGACTTTGAAGACATGTGTGGATCCCAAAAAGCAAACCTCAGTTCAAAAGTGAGAGCATTGGGTTCATTTACTAGATACATATGTCCCCAACACTTACACAAGATACTGTGATGGGTGCTATATTGAGGGTGCAGAGCACAGAGGTTAAGAATGATTTTAGCTGAATACATCAAATTACAATGACCCCAGTTCCTAGTCATGTGCCTGCACTTAAAATCTCTCCATCTCAGTTTCCTTATCCACAATTTGGAGATAATAATTGTACCCATCTCATTGGGTTATTATGAGGAGAAATTAAGCTAATTTATCAAGCACCTACAATATCCCCTGGCATATAGTTGCTCACAGTATACTTTCTGTGTGTATTAGTTAACTAAATGAAATAGTTTTTTTTGGAAAGCCTATTAAGAAATGGTCCATTGCCTTCAGTAGCTGAGACTAAGGGTTATAACCTGATTCTAATTCTAAAGGAGAGTAGCTAGTCACAAATCTTAGTAATAAAAACTGTGCTGTACCTTCAAATAAAATAAACTTGCTGAAATTACCCTGAAATTATAGTTGCTATTGAAAACTGTTAATTTGGAGAAACTGGTGAAAGTCTGTCCTCTCTAGACTATCTCTATTCACAACAAAAAGTAGCCATTCTGAGATTTGCTTTGAGTAGGAGAGAAATGATGTGTAGAGGGAATTGAATTTCATCTCTGTTACAGACTATGTTCTGGGTAGGGATGAAAACAATTATAAATATCTTCAATTTCAAATTCCTCCTCTCTTTCTGTTTTTCCTTCTCATTCATCAGGTATTTATGACAAACTTTACAGTGTTTTTTTTTTTAAGCTTACCAATTTCCAATACTTGCTCTCACAAAATTATTGCAGGTTTGCTGGTTGTTACATTTTCTGTGTCAGTGCAAGGGCCATGTAGAGACCTTCTACCAAAATAGCAGGAGAAGGGCAAGGTGTTAATTTCCTTGATCAACCACCTTAAAATGAGGTTTCAGGACCAATTCCAGCCTCCTGTTGTCACTGAAAATGTTCCATCCAGCCTCAACTTACACTGTTTCTAAAGGTCTGGAGGAGATCTTGCTGGGTGGTACCTAGAACCACGTTTAGTTTAGTGTGCCTGACACATGAGAAAGGACATTCCAGAGTTTCACCTTCATCCCATTGGTTTCAGGTGGACAGAGCAGAATTTTTCATCATGTTTTTCACTGGGAAGTAGAAATAATGATGTCAAGAGTAAATGCCACATTCTAACGACTTCTCTCTCAGATCGAATCCTGATTATGACTACTATTTATTTTTTAAAGAGCCAAGTTTTTAGCTTAGTGGCCAAAGACCCCAATAGGTGGAATCTGGATATATAATTTAACCATACTCTTTTTTAGCTTGTTACATTAAGAAGAAATTACATGCATTCTTTAACCTAAATTTAGAGGTTCCTAGGAGTTATAGCAAATAAGTTTTGAACCTCAGCCTTCATGCAAATTAGAGTCTTACCTCCCTCTTGCCATAAGTAATGTTTAAAAATTCCTGCCTCCTTCCTATGGGCCCACAATTATGCCTTCTTGCAACCCCTACAGTAACGAGCTTTGTAAATCTACCCTTTTGAAAAGCAATCCCTTACAAAACACAGAGGGACACAGCCCTGGACTAAAGGATACTGTTAAATATGATTTAGATTTAGTGGCTCTGATTTCATCTTTTGTACTGTGCACAGAAAAAAAGGCAGTCATGTTTTATCAGCAGCTACATGGTAGGCATATTGTACACTTCAATTAGATTCCCTTTATCCAGCATGCCTTTCTACTATAAGTGAACTGCTGCTTCATGCTTCTTCCATCCCCTGGCAGGCACATGCAGCCCATGTTGAGGGTTCCAGGATACTTTATTAAACAGAAAATTAATATGTTATTGTGTGAGCTAGCAGCTTCTTGAAAATTAAAGACTTTACAGTATTTTATTTTCAGAACCAAATTCCAGCTTCTGGGAATTGGCAACCTGAAGACTTCACATGCTTTCCCCAGGGGAAAATTGTGTGAGCCCCCATGGGAAGCTTTGGCTGCAAGCACATGATGCCAAAACAGATGATTATATGAACTGAGCACACACACCTGCTCTTTCCTGAGTAAGAATCAAAATGGCCTTAATTGTGGTATATAAACTGATAGGGTTTTAGGGATTTATGTAAATTCTGTTTATTTACTTGGTAAATATTTAAATGAGCCCCTTTTCTGCCAGGCACTGTAGGTCCTGGGGAGAGTTGCTTGCTGGCCTTCAAGGAGCTTGCTGTCTACCAAGGAGAAAAAAGGCAACCAAGTAATTATAATACCATATGTGATAGATGTTGTGGTTATCATTTACCCAAGAGTCAACCCCTTCCCCTGTTTTTCCTGCTAATAAATGACAGTTGTGTTTAACATGGTGATATGTGCAAGTCTATGCTCACTTTATTAGCTAAGAATAGGCTAGTGACAGAATTCTGGACAATGAAAAGTAAGCAGGATTTTACTGGATGATACTGGGATAGCTTTTGCTCTCTTGAAATAAAGAAGACAGACACAGCCAGTGCTGCCCTGACTTCCACTTTTGCAGTAAACATAGAGGTGATGCCTGATGCAGGGGCAGTCATCTTGCAATCATGAGGTAACAAGATGGGGATGAGAGCTAACATGCAAAGCATGTCAAATCACAAGGACAGAAAAAGACCAGCTTCTTGATGACAACACTGAAAAGCTGACCCAATACCAATTACTACAAATACCTGGATGTTTTGTTAAATAACAAAAAAAAAAACCCAAAAAACAAAAAACAAAAACCCATTTTTTTTTGTTTAAGCCATTTTTCATACAGCTAGCTATCTGTCAATTGTATAGCTCTGCATAGTCCTAACAGATACTAGCATAAGAGCTGAAGATGTATATGGGTTACAGAAGAAGCTGTGAGTAACTATTACAGGGTTGGGAAAGGTCAAGGAAGTTCACTTTTCTTCCTTGAAAGGATATACTTCCATAGAACGACATTTATCACATTTCAGTTCTCTGGGAGGTTAAAGTGGTAAAATGCAGACTAATCTGAGAAGCTAGCATGTGCAAACACCAGGTAGCATGAAAAAGCAAGGCATGCCAGGGGAACCAGAGTGGTTTAACATGACAGAAGCATGGGTTTGAGGAAAGGGAAGGTGTGGAAGTGATGGCGTGTGAGGATGAGAACATAAGCAGCTGCTAGATTATAAGGGGTTTTGGAAGTCAGATTAAGAAACCAATGAAATTTGAAGCAGAAAAGTGATGTGATGAGTTAGAAAGATAACTAGCTGTGAACATGCAAGAGAAAGGGTTGACAGGCTGAGAAGGCGGATCTAGGAAGATCACTTGGATATAATTTTATAATTATTCAGAAGTACTTAAACCTGGAGCTAATGAGAAGTTTTTATAGTATGTGGGAGAGAAATATTTGCATTTCAAGCCTGGTGTATAGGCTCCTGTTTTCTCTTTCTACAATCCACTGGATAAGGCATTATATCTCTATTTTAGAGGTGAGGAGGCTGAGTGAGCTTAAGTAGTTGTCCAAGTTCACATAACCACAGAGAGGAGGTCTGGTTCCTAAGATTACATCTGTCTGGTGTGCCACACTGAAAAGGGTCTGTCTGGTTACCTCTAACTGGATGAGGAAGACTGGCACTGGGGGATTTTGCAACTCTGCATGCGAACACCAGGGACCCAGAGATCACAAATACAGTGACCAGGAAAACACTGTCCTGACCCTTGAGAACATCTAGGGAAAAGACCCAGGTAGACTGATCCTGAATGAAAAGGTAGAGGCATCCGTAAGCTCTGCCAAAAACAGAGCTGCAGGGAAATCCCTCTTGATAGGAATTCCTTAGATCTCTAAAAACCAGAACCTGTGTCTTCAGTGTCCCCGAGATAGATCACCTCAAGACTTTTTTTTTTAAAGCTACTACTCATAATAAACCCTTTCTGATAATTCCCCAATTGCCACGCACTGTTCTAAGTGCCTTATATGCATTAGCTCATTTAATCAATGACAACATCACATGGGAAAACCTCCAAAGCAGGGTTTTTTTTATGTTTCACGTTAAACTGTGTAGAAGCTGCCAGGGGGAAGGGAGGGAGGATGCTGCCACCTGCTCCCTGCTATTTAAAGCCTCTGCAACAGGGGCCGAAATATGTATTCCTTCAGGGCAGAGCCTCTAGAGAGAGAAGCACAGCATCTGAGACAAGCTTAAATGAAGCTGGTAGAAAAGGAAAACAACCAACATTTATCAGGACATATTATATGCCTGAGACAGAGCTGGGTCCTTTGAAAACCCATACAGAATTGATTGCACATTAACAGCCCCTGAGCTAATTCTATCAAGAGAGTTGTTTAATGGCGTTACCCAGGAAGAATCATGGCAGTTTTGTTCCTGCCCAGCGAGGAAATCCATTTTCACTTAGGACATCAATCGGGAAATTCCACAGCCAGCTGAATGGAATAAAGCATGGCTCCCATGGCCCCATCTGGGCAGAACACAGGTGATAAGTCTGATTGTTAACAATACAGGATGATCAGATCAATTCAGAGAAAGGCAGAGCTAATAAACCAGAGGGCCCATTCGTAAAGTGGTTTAATAGGGGTCAGATCCAAAACATTAGAAAGCCAATATGAAAGCAGCACCAACCAATCAGGCTGGATGCTGGCCATGGATACCCACAGTGGTTGGTAGGTATTGAACAGCTGATCATCTGCCCAGGTGATGAGCAGGCAGCCAGCATCAGGCCAACTCTTTTGGAAGGAAGCCAAGTTTCCCAACATCTTAATAAAGATCTAGTCCTTGGAGACAAATTTGAATAGGGTTTAAATAAGAGTGAACATCTTTACCTGGCTTTATTTTATACTATGGTGCTCATTAATTTCTTCATGCAACCAGCAAGCATTGGCTGAGTACCTACCCACTGAATATCGGGCATAACTTTAGCCTAGAATACAACTGTGAATAAAAACAGACACAATTCCCTGCCCTCACAGATTTTACATTCTTGGAAAGACACAGGGAGACATTCACCAAGAAAAGTAATAACTGAAAGGTGGCATGTGTTGTACAAAATAAAGTAGGGACAGGTAAATTGGGAATACTGGGGGTAGGGGCAAGGCCTCAATGAAAAGGTAACTTTTGAGCAAAGCCTTAATGATGGTAAAAAGTTAGCTGCAGCTATCTAGAAGAGCTTCTGTCCCAGGCATTGGAAATAGCCAATTCACACACCCTAAAGTAAAAGCAGTATTGGGCTTGATTAGGTAAGGGAGGAACATCCAGCAAAGCCAGTGAGGAAAGAATAAAAGCCACAGGGCACGGAGTCCTGGAGTCTACAGGACTGGGCTCAGTCTCAGCTCAACTAGGTTCTGAGCAAGTTTTTAACCTTTGAATCTCGTTTTCCTCTTCTGTAAAATGGAAATACAGTAATCCCCTCTTATCCATAGGGGTTACATTCCAAGACCCCCAGTAGATGTCTGAAACCATGGATAATACTCAATCCTATAGATGCTATGTTTTTCCTCTACATAAATACCTATTATAAAATTTAATTTATAAATCAGGCACCATAAGAGACTAACAATAACTAACAATGAAATAGAACAATTATAATAATATACTGTATTAAAAGTTATGTGAATGTGGTCTCTTTCTCAAATTTTATTGTACTGCACTCAGCCTCCTTCTGTCATGCTGATGTGAGATGACACAATCAATGCCTATATGATGAGATGAAATGAGGTGGATGAGATCGGCATTGTGACTTAGCATTAGGCTACTACTCACCTTCTGGCAAAAGTCAGAAGAACAATCATCTGCTCTGGGTGATCCTGGATCATTAAGCTTGGATGATGTCAATGGTCAGATATCAAAAGCAGATGATGTTGTTAATTGGATCCTCAATAGCTGAATTGTTTATTTCTATAATTTTCCATTAATATTTCCAACCATGGTTGACTGCAGGTACCTGAACCACAGAAAGTGAAACTGCAGACAAGGGGAGACTGCTGTAGTAATTATAGCTGCTTTACAGGTTCTCGTGAGAATCGAATGCGACAATATGTGTAAAGTGCTTAGAACGCTTGTGCAGGGCACTCAGTGAGCCCTCTGTGACGTCTGCTTCACAAATTCCTTCCTACAGCATCTAACTCTATATTTGCACTTATGTGGTTACTAGTCTTCTCCATTTCCTGATGAGCAGGGGCTGTCTTATTTAATTTTAAATCTCCAGACCCTCCATCAGCACCTTACACGGAGTAAGCCCTTAGTAGAGAATTGTGGAATAAGGGACTGGGAATGTCCCAGCAGATAGAACAGTAGACAGGATTGTAGCTCCAGGACTTAATAATGCAAGTTATTGCCTGTTGCACTAAGCAATATAAACACTATCCAAAAGTTAATGTCACGTCAGGCATCACCAAGCCTAGTCTTTAAAATAGGCAACATGTAGCCAGGGTTGTGGCAGAACCACCAGAAACACACACTGATGCAAAGGGAATCATGTTAAATGCCTGTGAGGTCCTTTAAGGCTCTGAATAGAGGTATGGTTTGTCTAGCATCCAGGTCACCATCCATAAAGCAAGAGAAGCCAGAGCCTCTAACATGAAAAATGCTGCCTCCTCCCTCTGCAATATGTGGCTGAATCTCAGTGCCAGAGGCTGCTTCATGTGACTTCCTACAGCTTCACACCACTGCACAGAGATGGGTGGTGACGAGCTGGAATTCAGCTCATGCCTCATTCATGGAATTTCTCTATTTCCAGTGGGGGGGGGGACTTTTTATGTTGTTCTCCCCCCCCCCCCAGAAGCCTGAATCTGTGATCTTCATGTATCTCTGTCCTCAAATAGACTGTGACAACTGGGCTTGTGTGTTTGATGAAAAAACAGGGAGAGGAACTAAGGAAAATCTATGCTCGGTGGGAGGCTGGCACCCCAAGCCCCACAGTGAAATGGCTTCTGCACAGGAGAAGTACTCTACTTGGGCAGAAGGCACCTCAGGATCTGCCATTAGTTCCCAAGCCTCTCCTGCAGCCAATTTTAGCCCAACTCTTTGATTTAATTACACCCTCACATACAACAGGAAGCTTGCATTCTTCTATACTCAATGAATATTAAGCTGATCGAACTGTAATTTCCTCCACCAGGCGCACTCCCATTTTTGCATATTGATGTCATGTTTAGTTTATTTTCTAATTTTCTATCCTTCTGGTCCTGTGCTCACCACCTTCTCCCCATAATAATTTCTATCACTCTGTCCCCATAATAATTTCTATCAGCACATATACACACTGCCTTCCCTCTCCTCTGCCTCCACCCATATGGTAAGCAGCACATATCTTAGTCACCTGAGCCCCCTTTTATACCTGCTACAGTGGTGGGAAGAGGTCTGGGCTCTAGTCTTTAACTGGAGGCCACATGGCTATAAATGGTCACAGAGAAATGATAAGGAATGGAGCTGTGGGTAGGATTCTAAGGGTGAATATGGAGGTTGGAGACATGTTCCCTCACAGATATCAGAGCTGGCCTTACTCTGGACGTACCTCCTGCCAGAAGGTGGTATTTGGAGGACAGCAACATCTCACCAGGGAAGAAACAGAAACAGAAGTCATGAGAAGGTTGGGGTTTCCAGCAAAATTTTGCCTGATTCCCTCACATCCTCTCCTGGCACCTGTTAGTGTTTTGGAGAATTCCCTTCATGTCTTGGTCAGTTCAGCCTGCTATAACAAAGTACCACACATGGGTAAATTATAAACAACAGAAATTTGTTTCTGGAGGCTGGGAAGTCCAAAATGAAGGCACTTGTAAATTTTGTGTCTGGTGAGGGCACACTTTTTGTAGTTGTCAGTAGACAGTTGTCTTATCACTGAGTCCTCACATGGCGGTAGGGGCCATGACCTCTCTGGGGTCTCTCCTACCCCTAAATACTATCACATTTGGGGGTAGCTTTCGACATAAGAATTCAGGGGGACACAAACGTTCAGTCTATAGCGCTTGACTCGTTTTGTTCAGCTCCTGAATTTGTTCTCATCCAAAACCTTCCTCTAGCACTGCCATGGGCTCTGGCTCCTCTTCCTTCCCCAGGAGCATTTCAGGATCTGCAATGCCAGACACTGGGCTAGACTCTGCTGGCACTGGCACTTGGATCCTGGTTTCAGGCTCAATGTCCAGCCAAGCCCAAGGTCCCTTACTGTCCACAAAAGACAGGAAAAAGAAAAGAAAGGAAGCTCAGAACCATTTAGTACAGGCATTTTTGTCTTCATCTTCCAATAATCTCCCTTCATGTAGAACTGTCTGGATACTTCTAACATGCTTGGTCCTCAAAGGAATTCTCTATTGGCCCTCTGGCCAGTGATGACCAGATAGACTTCCTACCCACCCTTCCATACAGGACACTGGATGGCACTCTTTGGGGACTCCTAATCCTTTGAAAGCGTAGGTGACACCATGCACATCCTCCCATGAATCATTTCTCATTCACACAAGTCATTCCTTGAAAGAACTAGAGAGCATAAGGGAAGCAGGCCCCAGGGATATCAGAATCTCCATGGGGGCCTGTTTCAATCCCCATCAAGTCTTTCTGATAAGTACCCTTACTGAGTCTCAATGACAGACAACTGCTGTTTACATTTGCAAAGTTTAGTAAGAAACTTAAATGGACATTTTAGTACAGATGCACCTCTTTTGTTAAAATAGAGATATTCTTTGAAAGTCATATGAAATATTGATGGCTTAGCCTACTTAACTTACAACCTCAAATTGAGTGTCATGTGCTAATACATAGTGCATTATCTGATTAAATTCTCACTTGGCCCCTACAAGGTAGGAATTATTTTCATGTCCATTTTATAGATTAGGAAATCAGGGTCCACAAATGGTGAATAATATGGCCAAGGTCTCACAGGCACTAAGTGGCAGGATGAAGATTCTAACTCAGGTATCTTTATTCCAAAGCTTATGCGCTTAACTCAAGTGGAGCCCACTAATGGTGCAGACTGCCCACCTGTCTTCAGCAACAGCATGTGGCAGGGCCAGCAGAGTTCAGAGCCTGACCAAATTCAAGGACAAGTTACTCCATGGTGTTAGGCTCTTCAGAGGTTCTAACAAGAGCTGATCAAACTCATAGAGTTAACAGGTAAACCAGGCACCCCTTATTCTTTTGCACAGTATCACAAAAGCCTTTTTGCTCATCAGCAGTCATCCTAGTCTCTGTCCTAGAGGCAAGGGTCCAAGGGAAGCCATTCTCCCACCTGGAATCATATGATACACTTGGAATTGATCAGAGACTGGGATGATCTTAAAGCCAAAGTCATCCAGTTTGATAGCCTGAGGTCTCTAATTTGACTCTAAGAAGAAATTCATCAACCAGGCAGAAGAGTTCTTGTTACTGGACAGAGCACCATTTCTGACAAATTCTTATTCACCGACTTCCCTGTTCTAGACTGGATTAAATACCATCTTTCTATTATGAGAGTCTTTGTTTAGAGAAACAGAACACAATGTGTCAGGTTGAAGCTGGTTTTCTTTACACACTCATCTTGAGCACAGTCTGGCCACTCCGGTTAGACCAAAAAGGGGTACCAATGTGATAGAATTGTCTGGTGGTTCCCAATCTCCTTAGCAACACATTTAAAAGGCTCTTTGAATAGATTGCATATGCAGACTAATTCCATGCATTAGATGTTGCTTAATACTGGTTTCATTTGGAAGAAGAGCCTTCCATCTCTGAGTTTTTAGGATGATGATATTAATGATGATGAAGATGATGATGATGATGATGATGATGATGATGTAATTGACCTGTATCAGAGGATTGTTGTGAAGATAATGTAATATAGGTGAAAATGTAAATTGTAGGGTGTCAAATTGAAGCAGATTTACCAAACAGACTATATGATGAAATAGAGCAGGCACTGGACTGGGAGTTAGATTTTATTCTATTTCCAAGGCTGAACACATCACTTAACATTTCAGAGGGACTCTTCTTCCATCTTTAAAATGTGAGTGATGACCTTTGTCTCTCTACTAACAGGAGTATTATGAAACTGGAAAGCCATTTGTAAACTGTAAAGTAGTGTGCCGGCATACAGGACAATCAAATTCATCAAGGAAGTTTCTAACATGGAGAAATCATATGGCAAGTTCTTTTGTAAGGCAGTTAATTGCCTGCTCACAGATGCTTCTTAAGTCCAGAACATGCTTAGATTTCAATTCTGAAGCAGTCAAATGAATTTGCCAGATGTTCATACTGAGGTGAACTTTATTCGATGACTATTTGATGAAGGAAGAAGGAAGGAAGGAAGAAAGGAAGGGAGGGAGAGGGGAAGAAATAATAAAGAGTTGGCTCTATTTTTATAACATCATCTATATGAGACGTTTTTAAATTCCTCCATATAATTAACTGTGAACTATCACCAGGCAGCATAAATCTTTATTGGTACTACAAAGAGTATCTAAATTATTAAAAAACTGCTCTTACTACAAAGTTTTATTAAGAAGTTGACACATATTATATAGTGTTTCTATTAATTGAGTATTGGGTGAGTGAAATACATACAGACGCAGAGAACTTGCTAGGCAAGCAATCAAGACTTGGCAGTACATTTGCTTCTGCTTCCAGCTGCACAACTGTCCTAAGCCTCTGTCTCCATGGAATACCCGGAGCTCTGCTGGCTCTAAGGAAGACCTTGACAACTTCTCTTGCAGTCAAGCTGCATCTCTTCTCTCTATCCACTGCAAACCCGACCGTTCTTCAATGTCTGGGCTGCAGTCTCTTCACATTCCATTTTATGGCAAGTTATAACCACATAGTAGATAATGCCTGCTTACTATGGCATTGGCAAAATCCTGTCTGTTCATGCCAGGTTATCTGGGCGCCTAGTGTTATGCTTTCCCTACCTTGGTCATGGCACTCTTCCCTATCCTCCTTGAAATCCAACAAAGACATTCCTACCACCAGCTCAGTCCTCTGGGTCCCACACCTCACATACAATATGCCTATATTACAGGATGCTATTATCAGAGGTCATTACCTTAACTTTACCTTAACACTGTAAAAATTAATGGACTGGAGATTTGTATTCAGTTCTCAAAGAACTTCTCCTTAAATGCTGCAATAGAAGAAAGCTTAGTTCAATGATGAAAATGATGACTAGCTGGGATGATGAACAGTTCAGATAATTGGCCATAGACCTCTAATCTTGCCGGCATCCCTCTGTCATTCAGCAGGGAACTGGCCAATCATTCTATCAATACATTTATTTTGTCAGCGGTCACTGTGTGGCACCCACACGTCTCAGCTGGATAACTTAGATTGAGAAATGGAAACCTGCCAATATCAGAATCATTTCATCCTTATCACGTGCCTTTCTTGTCATATGGATTTTCAATGCATTCTGCCTGGCTTGGCAAATCTAAGCCATGACCTTGTTTTCAGCTGCTGGGTCCCTTTAATTATTAGTATCAATTCCAACAAGCTTGAGTCAGTACATTTCCAAATTGCATTAACTCAGTAAGTTCTATCCACAAGATTTTTATTCTATACTGTCTGACATCCTCCTACATAAGCACATTCACACATACTCATCCGGTATTACTTTGAACTGGTCATTTTTTCTCAGCTGGGAACACGTGTATATGTACATATTGATTTATTTTCATATGACTTTTCATGCACAGTTTTCCTTAGAGTAACTTTACTCCTGTCAGTGGGAAAGTACTAGATTTGTGATAATGTTAAATAACTGAACTATTGCCTATTCAACAGTGAGTCCTGAGTGTCTCAAACTGGGCACCGTAAGTTCACGGGATATTAGTCACCATTTTGAAAGTTGAAGCAAACAGTCAAAGAAAATGGTTCTCAGAGAAAAGTTACATCTTATTTTATTATAATCCCAGAAATAAAATGAGGATATCACACCTCTCACAAGAAAGTGATCATGGAGTAGCCTGTCCTCCCCATCAGGACTAGGGACCCACCACTGACCTCCACCCTGTATAGGGCCTCTGCCTGATGGTCTCCAGGCAAGCAGCACTTCTGAGCATTGCACTAACAAAGTGATTTTGCGGGCTGGGCACCAATGCATGGAAGGGGAAGGAACGTGAATTTTCAGGTCAGGTCTGGCTTCAAACCTGGCTCTAGCACTGTGTGATCATGGACAAGCTTCATCATTTGTATAATGAGGATGATAATAGAGTTGTTGTTACTGTACACACATAAAGGCCCAGTAT
The DNA here is from genome assembly GCA_003508835.1 of Eonycteris spelaea. NCBI lineage: Eukaryota > Metazoa > Chordata > Mammalia > Chiroptera > Pteropodidae > Eonycteris > Eonycteris spelaea. The sequence goes on from PUFA01000089.1 coordinate 4,249,050, forward strand.
AGAGCTTGTTATTTACTATTCCCTCAAAGGTGTATGCTACTCCTATGGCTGCCACTGTTGTTGCTCAGCTCAGTCACTAGCCAAGTATATCAGCATCAATATTTCAAACTTACCTTGAAACAATCTTTCCACTCCTGACCCCTCTCAAAACAACAACAAATAGGGTGGAGAGGCTACTAGTTAACTCCTAGCATATATCACCATCTTCTTAGTAACACAATTATGATTTGCCACTAGCAATATCACCACCCACTTAAAAGAGCCCATTCCACAACCTCCCTTAGAGCTATAAGTGGACATGACTAAGTTTTGGCCAATAAGACAAATAAAAGTGGTGTGCAACTCCCAGGACATGACTTGCAAAGGAGGAGGCATTCCTTCTGTCCTTCCGCTTCCTCCATCCTGTCACCTAGAATGCTTATATGAACACTGGTGCTCTGACACCCATCTTGGATTGTGAGGCAGGCTCATCGCCTAGGAACAAGACTGGAAGGATTCTGCATCTCTAACAGCTTCTTTAATGGCTTTATCATTCATGGGCTGTTTACTCTGGGACTTCTTTTATATGAGAGATAAATATACTTTTATCTCATGTAAACCATCAGCTTAATTGGGGGATTTCTGTTATAAACAAGCAAACTGGAAATTATGCATCTGATTTCTCCCCTCCTGCCCTCCCATCAGCTCCAGGGCCAGCTGGACTGAGTAAACTGTTTCTTTCCCCCTTCCTTTATTTCAATGATTGAAAGTCTCAGGATAGATTTTCCAATTAGCTGAGCTTAGATCAGGTACCTACCTTGTCTCCAACAGGGATGAGGTGCATTGAACCTGCAGGAAGAGCTCCAGAGACTCCTGGATTGACCACACCTTCATGAGGGGAGAGGTAATATCCTAAAGGGAATGCTGACAAAGGCCCACCAGGAAACCACACATTCCTCACTCTCCATGAGCAGCATACCACTTTTAAGACTGCAGCAGGAACAGGAATCAATGTGATTGCCATTGTGAATGTCAGGATCTTTTTGATCTTTGATCCCTAACAGAGACAAACAACACTTTCTTCATAAGGTGATACTAGCAAAGGAATAAGGAGGCATATATTCATGGCATATTCAACATTTATTGCAAGTCTCCTAAATGTGGGACTATCCTAGACACAGGGAACACAAAGACACATAGTTAACTGCCCTGCTTCATACTCACAGCCTAGATGAAAGTGCATAAATAGACAGACAAGTGTGTAATAAACGCCAAGGGCAAGAGATGGGTAGAGGTTTACAAGAGCACACAAGAGTAGCATGTATATAATCCAGATTGGGGGGGGGAATTGGGGATATGGGGAGTGGGGACAATTTCTACAGTCAGTCTACTTTTGAAGCAGAATAGGAGGCAAAGCAGGAGGGAAGCAGAGGGAACAGCACGCTAGAGGCAATGAGGGAGGGAGGACAGAGCATGTATGGGGAAATGCAGGGACACTGCTGATCTGGCCAGAGCCCAGAGTGTGAGGGGACACAGTAGGCCAGGACAGGCCATGGATGGTCTTATAGAATATGAAGCAGAGCCTAAAATTTATCCTGTAGCCAAGGGAGAGCTGCTGACACATTGTAATCATGAGGAGCGATGTAATGAAATATGCATTTTAGAATGATTAGAATGAATACTCAGTGTGGAAAATAGGTGGGGGAGGAGGAAGGCAAGAATCAAGGCCCAGCGACCAATTAGGAGCCTGCTGAAATAATTCATCACAAAATAATGGTGTCCAAACTGAGAACATTGTTTTACCAAAAAAGCACAGCAACGTTCTTCTTCTGGCCAGTTATTTTGTTCCCTCAGTGAAAGCCAAAAACATAATGTTAAGTTGCAGGCATTCCTGCATGCTTCCAGAGGAATAAAGGCCAAGTATACAGATTGCTGGGGTTCCACTTAATGCTGGAGTAGAGTATCAAAAAATTATCAAAAAAATTAAGTCTTAGTACTTCTTAGACCATCACTCTGGGATATCAATGATTTTTAACAGGCCTACCCTTTGTCAGCAGCTGGAAAGTTGATAAATCAGAATGGTGTTGCTGATTATACTGGCATCCTGAATAAATGAGGGAAGGAATAAATGAATAGATGAACTCAGCAATTAATTGCATTTCTGGATCAGGGCTACCCTTGTTTCTATAGTTAAACATCCAGATGAGGGAATTATTGACCATTTCCCATCTCTGCTTTTCTTTTTTTTTTTAAAGTATTTCTTAAAAAGAAATGGGAAAGTGTTATTGAACCATTCCTACCTCTCCATTCTACTCAAAGTAGTGAGCAATTATTCTCCATCAAAAATGGTATCTGGGACAAGTGAGACAACCTATAGCCTGAAATTTTAAATAACCTTATAGTCTTTTACTGACAGTGAAGGCAGATGATTTAGAAAATGTATTTTTGGAAATGCTATAAATGCAGAATAAAAGTTGAGCGGATAGATAACACATGGAACCTGAATTATCAAACACCTTGTTACTCTATAAAAAACCTCCACTGAGCTGTCTGCATTCACTTCAGATCCCTGTGAGAAGTAGATTTTTTCTAGGTATAGCAATTATCCGTGTGGGAATGAATTTAGCAAAGGAAACAATGTGCCCTATGCCTAGCTGGTCAGTGTTTGTATTTATTCTGAATCCTCCATTTTGGGTTTATGACCTTTCCATCCTGCCTCCTAAACTTATGAATGAAGAAAAAGGAAGTTTTTAAGGTAAAGCTATATACAGGATTATCAAGCAGGTGTTGACTTAAGTCTCATATTCAAGGGCTTCTAAGAATATTCACCAATGCCTCACTTCTTTCCACTATGATCAAACACAATCATTAGCACCCTTGAGTCTGAGGACTCTAAGATGCCCTAGGAAATTTCCACTGGCCTTCTTGCTGCCCCAGGATATATTGTACTTGACCACACAAAACAACACAAACTAATGTTCAGCCAAAAAGCATCTATGGTCTACGGCCAAGCCACCCTGAACGTACCCAATCTTGTCTGATCTTGGAAGCTAAGCAGGGTCAGGCCTGGTTAGTACTTGGATGGAGACCACCTAGGAATAACAGGTGCTGTAAGCATTAAAAAAAAAAAAAAGCATCTATGGACAACCTCACACCCATTAGGACGGCTACTATCAAAAAACAAACAAACAAACAAAAAACAGAAGGTTAAAGTTGGTAAGGATATGGAGAAAATGGAACACACACTCTTGATGGGAATGCAAAATGATACAGCTACTGTGGAAAACAGTATGGTGGGTTCTCGAAAACTTTAAACTATTATATGATCCAGCAATCTTGCTTCTGGATATATATCCAAAAGACCTGAAAGCAGGGTCTCAAAGAGATATTTTTACACCCTTGTCTGTAGCAACATAATTCACAATAGACAAAAGGTAGAAGCAATTCAGACATCCATTGACAGGAGAATGGATAAGCAAAATGTGGTCTACCCATACGATGGAATATTATCCAGCGTTTTAAAAAAAGGAAATTCTGACAGACTCATGCTACAACATGAATGAAACTTGAGGAAATTTTGGTAAGTAAAATAAGCTACTCACAGAAAGACAAATACTGTATGATTCCACATGTATGAGACACCTAGTGTATTCACATCTATAGAGACAGAAAGTGGAATGATGGATGTCAGGGGCTCGGGAGAGGGGAATGGGGAGTTACTGTTCAATGGGAAGAGAGTATCAGTTTCACAAGACGAAAAGAGCTCTGAAGACAGATGGCGCTAATAGTTGTACAGCAATGTAAATGTACTAAATGTCATTGAATGGAATGTTTTTAAATGGCTAAGATGGTAAATTTTGTGTTATGTGTACTTTACAACAATAAAAAGAAAGCACCTATGTGTCTGTAGGAGAGAGGAGGTACCAGAGACTAGTCAATGCAAAGTACATTAAGTGACTATTTTTAAGCCTAAGGGAGATGTGTCTTCTTGCCATCTGCTTTTTTGATTCCTTCCTTCCTTTCTACCCTGCTCACTTTGAGCATGCAGAGATCATCCAGGTGTCCCCAGATTTTAAAAGACCTCTGCTCTAAACTCCTCCCTCACCACTAAGGTCATTCATCACCAAGATCTCAGCCCTCCTCTAGTTCATAAGGAGCCCCAAACGACACCTCCAGATTTCTTTCCACTAAGTTTCAGACTCCCACTTTCCCTCACCCACTAAAAACACACCCTTATAGGTCCTACAGAGAACTCATTCTCTCCACAAACACATCCTGTTCTGTGTTCTGGTCTTAGATAATAGTATTACTCTTGATCCATATTCCTATATCAGGAGTCCTAAGACTTTCTTGAACCATCCTTACCTGCCTGTCTTTCCTTTTCCCATCTCCTAGGCATAATCCTTTCATTTATACCCTCCAAACTTTGACTCTGTTCCCTCCACTCAGCCCTTTCAAGTGTCCTGGCCAGCCTCTGTCACATCCTAACTGATCCCTCAACTCTCTCTATAATCTAGATTCTTACATTTCATTTTCTATACTGATTCTTAAAACATAGATATGATAATGTCACTCTCTTGCTTAAAATCTTTACGAAAGCTCCCCATAACTTATAAAATAAATTTCTCCCAATTTCCCAAAGCAGAGTGAGGTACTTTCAAATATCTCAGGAAATAAATAAATTGGCTCAGCTTTGGGTCAGATGACAATTCCTGGTCTGGCTACTTGTGACAGGAAGGATACAGTCATTTATAAAGAAGGCAACTGCTGTAGGCAGAATTCTGAAGATGACACTCCAAGATGCCTGTCCCTTGGTTGTTAAATCAAACATTAGTATGGGGCTGCTGTGGAGGGATTTTGCCAATGCAATTAAGTCACAAGTCAGTTAACCTTAAAATATGGCAATTATCTGGGTGGGCCTGACCCAATCAGGTGAACTCTTTAAAGAAAGAGCTTATTCATGCTTGTAGCAGAAAGAAGAGTCAGAGAGAGTGAAGCAGGAGAATGACTCAACATGCTTTTGTTGTCTTTCAAAATGGAGGGGCCACTGCACGGACCAGATACAGCCTCTCGGCATGAACGACCTTACTAAATTCTGCCAACAACCTGAATGAGCCTTGAAGTAGGTGCTTCTTAAGACCCTCCATATGAAAATCCAGTTCAACCAACATCTTCATTTCAGCCCTGTGAGACCCTAAGGAGAGAAGCCCACCTAGACTTTAAGCTAAAATGTTATGGGCTATTAAATTATTTTAAGCCACAAATTTGTAGAGACTTGTTACACAGCAATGACAAATGAATACAGCAGCTCTCCAGGATGTGTCATGGAGCGGGTTGGGAGGGCTTCCCAGAGAACAGGATGTGCTGAGCAGACAATTCCATACATAGCTGTTCCACCCACCAAGCCACTTTTAATTTACCTCTATCTGACCTTCATTACTTTCTCTGCCCTTTATTAGACTCATTTTGGAATTTCATGGGCTTTTCAAAAACAAGCATTAAATTGCAATTACTTTATCATAATCTATATATATATTAAAAGTTTAATATATCATCACCTTTCCCATATATTATTGTATATGGTTGAAATAAGCTTAATAAATTAATATCAACTCCTCCCTCTACCTCCATCCCCCATTTCTCTCTCGTTCTCTAGTTCTCTCTTCTCTCTCTCTCTCTCTCTCTCTCTCTCTCTCTCTCTCTCTCTCTCTCTCTCTCTCATTGCATGACCAAATTATACCTCTATTTCTTAACTGGAAGGACACAAATAGCTATTTTCTTTTTTTACTTTAATTTTCTTGATTGAAATACAATAGACAATTAGTTGCTCATATTTACAGCATACAATTCAATAAGCTTTTTTCAATTATAGTAAGTATACAATAAAATATTAGTTTCAGTCGTACAGCATAATGATTATAGATATATATAATTCACAAAGTGATCCCCCAATAAATCTTGTACTCCTCTCCCCTCTTACATATTTATTACAATATTATCGACTATGATCTTCATGCTATATTTTATATCTCCATGATTATTTTGTTAGCTGTTTTCAATAAGAAAATAAAAGTGTTAACTAGTATCCACACTGTCTGCTAATTCTAATTTAATACAAGAACTTTGGAATCAGAGCACAATCTGAATCCCAGATGCTTCATTTCATGGCAATATGACATCTCTTAGTCTTAGTTTTGTCACCTGTCAAATGGGCACAATAACATCACTGACCTCATAGCACCCTATGAGGATTAATTTTAATAATGCCCATGGAGTGCTTAACACCTGCCTAGCTCAAAGTCTGTACTCAGTAAATGGGGTCATTACTATAGTAAATGTAATGAATACACATGGCCTTTAAAAGTAAAAACATTAGAACCAGGTCAGAGTTGCTCAAGGCCAGGTACTCACTGTAGTTCCATTTACTATGGTTTGAGTTTAGCCTGGTCTAAACAATTTTCTCCCTGGCTCTGAGTCCACCTTTCTGCCATATAGCTATCACCTAGGAGCCTCCAGGTATTCATTTTTTAATTCCCTACAAACACTCGGCTGCGAGGAATAGAAAAAGGAATGCAGATAGGAGCCATTGTCAGTATCTCTTCTTTCTAGTGCCATTTCAAAGCAGAGCCAAGGATTTTGAGCTCTGCAAGCATGTGGAAAATAAATCTGCATCTGTCAGGAGCTGCTCCTGTGGGCTGTGACTGTTACATCCATGGGGAAGGTCAGAGCTGGATTCTGGAGATGTCGGAAGCAAAGCAGCAGAGATTAAATAGACACAAACAAGTGCAAAGTAAGGAAGTAATTGCTCCTTATCTGAGTGTTCAAAAGAAAGATTTTGAGAACACAGAAAATGCAGCAGAGCTTGAGGTGGTAGGAGGTGCCTTCACCACCAACAGCTCTAAGGACCTCAGCAGAGTCTGAGGTATAGTGTGATCCCAGGTGTTCTTAGAGCATTGGGGAAGCTTTTCACAGGGAGCGGTCAAAGTGCTATCCAAGGTAAGGAGGTTCCCCTATATCTTGGATTGGGGGGGGAGCAAATAATAATGAACTACACTATATTCTCAAAGGTGGTCTCTGGACCAGCAGCTGCAGCATCACCTGGAACCTTATTAGAAATGCTAAATTCTTGAGTCCCAACCCAGACATACTGAATTTAAAAATCAGGTGAAAGCCCACACATTTCTGTTTTAACATGCCCTGAGGGGATTCTGATGCACCCTAAATTCTGAGAACCATGGTCTAGAGAACCATAGGTTTCGACCAGTCAAGGCTGGTCCTACCCACCACAAAAGTGTAGAAAAGGCAGGGCATTACAATGAGTAAAGATACTACTGCGTTTTGACTGAGAGGCCAGGGATACTGATCTCCTGGTGTACAATCAAGAGTGATCCCACACCAAATTTCAGTAAGGTTGTGATTGAGAAACACATGGTGAAATAGGTCTTGGGCAAGGTGCTTTCCCTCTCACATAGGTATATGATGAATATTTTATCCATGTTATAAGAAAGACACTATCTGCCTCTCCAAAAAAACACCTATTGTATATGACCCCACCAGACATCCGTGCTATATTCCAGCCGCACCAGACACCTCAATGTTGAGCTTTGGCTTATGTTCTTCCTTCTGCCAAGAACACTTTTCCTGCCATCATCCACCAACTCATCATTCAAGCTCAGTTTAAACACCTGGGTTCACTTGGACTCCTTATAGATACCTGTAACTTTTTATTGCACTGAATCATTTTCATATTGATTTTCCCTATTAGACACTAAGTTTAAATGCATGGACTCCAACCACATTTATGGGTTGGAATACTGGTGCTATTACTTTCTAGATGCGTGACTTTGGACAGCTCACACAAACTCTGTCTCCATTTCCTTATCTATAGAATGGAGATTATAATATGTCTACTTCACAGGGTGACATGAGGAGTAAAAGAGAGCATGCACGTGAAGTGCTTAGACTAGCACCTGGCACATGATAAGTGATCAATCAATGTTAGCTATTATTGTTATCATCCTTATTATTATCATGTTTGTATATCTTCCAAGCTTTAACACATGGTAAACATTCATATATATGTAAAACGAATATGCTACACACACACACACACACACACACACACACACACACTCATACACACACACACGGATGCTAAGAAAAACTATGCAAAACTTGGAAATCAGGCAAGGAAAGCAGAACAAGAACTTTCGATGTCATACTGAGGTGCTAGTCAACAGGTTACCCAAAGATTATCTAGGGGAATGTATCCCAGGCTGACTATGTTATTTATTGAACAATTAGAGTGCAGACGTTATATGTAACTCTTAAATTCCTATCCAGTAGAAAAGATAAATCTAAAGGTTGTGAATTTTTAACTGATTTAGCAGTCTTATTCTAACATTCTTTTTGGAATGCCTCTAAATACCCAGTTACTAAAAATGTGCTTTAAGCCAGCTTTACCATTTTACTGGATCCCTTATTAATGAGAAAACAGGACTTTGACACATGTGCTTTCTATATTCATAGGAGATTCATGTTCTTAACTTTTTGAAAATTATGCTTTCCAAGAAATGTATTTTGGCTTATGAGATCAGTATAATGTGAGAAAGTTTTCATCCCAATGTGACATGCAATACTAAAGCTGATCATAGTTGGCAAATACCCATTGTTTTGAAGACAACATACTAAGTAAATTTCATATATTTTATCACTGAATAATCACTTTTAACATGTTTCAAGGAGCAAACTGGAGTCAGAGTTTAATAACATTCTCAAAGCCAAATAAATACCCTTTCCTCTGACCAGTAAAGTGGGTATAGTCAAGATATAGTAACCACCCTTCCAAAGGTCTATAAGACTTTATTACTCTAATGGATACTGCTCCATTCCATCTTGGTGACTGTGAGATCATTCATGTGGGAGGGCCATGAGTCCGTCTGCCCTTTAGTGCAATCAGTCTTTCAGAAAATGGTGGCTGAGAAACCTGCCAGAGGCTCAGGGACTTGCAGCCAGCCAGTGGAGTCACTTAAGAGACCTCTGAGTGGAACTAGGAACTCTGTATTCCTAGGCTCAGTGATGCAGCCATGTGGCCCATACTATTTCCAATTGGCTTCTGTAGCAATCACATACTAAACATCAAACATGTCCAACCCCTTGGCACTGGACACAAAGAGATGAGTAATGTTGGCAGTCAGGAGACTAAGACTCACCTCTGCTAACCTCTAATTGATGGATATGCTCACAAAGAACACAATACAAAGCAGCCCAATACCCATAAATGAATAACAGGTAGATTACAGATCACATGGGTCTTTCTGCTTCCTAGCTGGTATTGGAGTAACTAGCAGGGCACTGTCGACCTTGGCTTTCCATCCACCAGAGGAAGACAGACCAGACTGGAAAAAGGGAGAGTAGGCCTGTGGAAGCATGGCCTGCCTGAACTTCCAACAGGCGGAAGAGCAAGGCATATAAACACCCACAACGCCTGCTACAAGGAGTTCGGGAGGCCAAAGGACTATGCCATGTTTGGTATGGTAGTATGTGTGACCTTTTATCCCTGGATCCGCCATGCAACTTGGGAGAAAAGTAAATACTGGACCTCAGCAATTGCATCAGCTATTCTCCTCCTCTTGAGAAGGAACAACAAATAGACTGGTGGAGAGTGCTGCGCCAATACCACCCCGTGGGAAAGGGGCATCGAAGATCCCTCCTTTGAGGCTAAATAAAATTGCTTGAGATAGTTTCTCAGGAAGACCCAGCAAGTTTCTTATCCTGAAGAATACTCACCCGGAGAGGAGATAAACCCCATACCTCACTCATATCAGAGAACAGACAATGCTAGTGTGAGAGGCTGAGTTTACATTCAGTGTTGGTGTGTTAGGTTAAGTCTACTGATGGGTGTGACTTCAACAGTTTCCTGTTAGCCTGGAAGCCTATGCAGAACATGCTTGAGAAGACCCTTGAGATGAATCTTAAAAGACAAGGGGAAGTTGTCCAGGAAGAAAACCAGGAACAACTTCATAAAAATAAAGCACTATTATGAGCAGTGGCCTGAGGAATGGCCATGGGAATGTCCACTGGTAGTTTGGTTGCAACAACATAAATTTCAAAAAGTCAGGAAGTAATAGGATTTCAGGTTGAAATTTCAGGTTGGCAGAGATCATAGAGTGGAGTACCTTGTTTGTCATGAGTTTAGAATTTGAGGGGGGGGGTCTTTGATGGTTTTATTCACATGCCTGTTATAGACACATTTGTTTTTTACAAAGGTAATAATAATTAGCATTTATTGAGCACTTTCAATGAGCCAGGCATTGTTCTCTATGCTCTAATGAGTTGATTCATTTCATTCTCGACAACTCCTTAGGAATATTAACCTGCTTTGTAGATGAGGAGACTGATGCACAAAGAAATCAAGCAACTTGTCCAAGGTCACACAGTTGATAAGTGGCAAGTGGAGAATTTGAACACAGCTTGGCAATGGAACTGCTATGCTTAGTATCATACTTGTTACCTCAGTTTTTTACTTCATTTTTCACACCTGAGCCTAATTAAGGGAACTTTATGAACAAAGGCTGGTATATTCTATTAAAGGATTTGGAATAAACTAGAGCTTCCTTTACAATGCCGGTCGTGGGTATGTTACTTTGAGTGTTATTAAACTCTCTGATCCCAGGTTATTCTTTGAAACGTGAGAATAAGTGATTCCTCATGGAGTTGTTAAAACTAAGTGATAAAATATATGAAATGCACCTAGCATATTGCCTTTGACAAAATGTAATAGGTGCTTGCCAAGTGCAATCAGCTTTTAGTATTGCATTTCACATGGGATAAAACCTTGCTCCCTTTTCAGGATTCTCAGGTCTATTAAAGGCAAGGGAGGATATGTTTTGGGGTGGACAAGGTCCTCTACTCACATTAAACCCACTGTGCAGATTCCAAAAGTAAACCTGATCAAAAACTTTCAATTGAGTTAGAGCAGTGGGAAATGTGCTGCCTTCATTGACATGAGAGAGAGAAGATGAGAGGTAGAAAATGAATAAACGTGAATGCTAAGTTCTAAAGACAAGTGCAAAAGCGAACCCAGGGCATTCTTAGAATCACCCAGACATGTGCAGTGTTTCTCTACTCCTACCAGCCTGTAGAGACGAAATAACATGACTGTGCTCACGTCACTAAGGAAGGGCTGTGGGCTACCTTGTCAATTCACTGCACACACCTTTACATTTGTGCTATGTGGAAAGCCTATTAGAGGTGGGCAGGGTCTGAATGAGGACACTTGGTTAAGTTCCCAGCACTGAGAATTAAATGCTCCAGAGTGAGTGGCAGGAGCCATTCCTCTCAGGCAGGAGGAGGTCTTTGCCTGGGTTTGTAATCGTAAATTTGGATGAAAAAAAAAATCACGTCCTTAATTTTCTCTTACCTCTAACTGAAATCGAGCATTCCATCAATTATAGATGCAGACAACAAACTGTGGTTGAATTTGCAGTGCCTGAGATGTTACCCCTATTAAATTCACAGATATTTTCATATCACGCCATGCTTTTGCAGATATCACAAAATATCAATTATGATCACCATGACTTCAAATTAGGTTTTTTGCTAGCCCCAAAGACAGAATCTGTTACCTAACATGTTGATAAAGAAACAGATCACAGATTCGTTTTTGTAATATTGTGATGACTATTTTAAACATAATTGATTTCTTCTTCAATCCAATTTATTTTATTTTATTCTTTAGAAATGCTATTCTGAGAAGGGGTCTAATGGCTCCCCAGACTACCAGGGGTCCATGGCTTAAGTGGGGTGTAATAAGCCCAGACGGTTAGGAACATGCATTGCATTACATGCCCTGCCCAAGAGGAAAGTGATTCTTAAGGTGAGGTGTACACTCTGCACCCTTTTGAGGAGGATGAGAAATCCTATAAGGGAAGGAATAAAGGGAACTGACTTTGTAGAATACCTATTTTATGTCACCAACTGTACTTTACTTAAAATAATCTCCTGTCATCCTAATAGCAACCTCATGGGGTGAGAACAATTTTCCCCATTTTAGAGATGGGAAAACTTCAGCTCAGAGAAGTGTAATCATACTGCTAGGAAATGAAGGAACTAGGTACAACTGCAACCCAGGTCTAATTTTCCACTCTCTGAGTATGGCAAGGACAATGAGACATAGCCTTGACAGAACTACTGGACAAACAAAGTGGTGAATACATTCACCAGAGAAGCCCCCTTGGGTGGTCATGGTGTGTATTACTCAGATGCCCCTTTACAAAAACCTGCGGAGAGGAATCCAGCACTGGCACCGGCAGCTCCTATGCAGCATTTACTTTAAGGACACTCTCCCTAGCCTAGTCCCAGCCAATGACCAAGAATGCTGAATCATTACTAAAGCCAGGCCATTCCTGCCTGATGAAACAGGTCTCTTCTGATGGACAATTCTCCTGCAACCCAAGACTTCTCCCATTCAATTACATTATTTTTACTTCCCTCTGTCCTTTAACAGGTGTCAAATCAGCATTGGTATGAAGGCTCCCAGCCTATTCCTGTTCACTCTCCTCTTTATCTTTCACAGGTATTTCCCTCAATAAATTTATTGGATGTCTTCTTCCACCTTGGTGCTTTCTTCTTATAGGACCCAAATTAATACTTCTTCCAAGTATAAAAAAATAGCTGCAACCCTGGCCTTCTGATGGGCAATCAAAGGAGAGTGTGTTTCTTGCGACGGATTCATGGGCCAAGGAGAGAAATCAACCCCTCCTTCTAAACTGTCACATGGGGACTACACTGTGGGAATATAAATGGACATGCATGGGGCAGGGTTGTTGGGGCTAAAACAACATGGTAATTGATGAAGAATATTTCTGAGAAGGGGACATGAAGAGGCATTTCTAGAGTGCTGGTACTGTTCTATTCTTCAGCTGGGTGCTAATTAAAAAGATGTGCTCAGCTGGTGGCAATTCATTGAGATGTTCATTGGTGATCTGTGCAGCTTTCTGTCCATCTATTTCTCTTCATTAAAACGCTGAAAAAAAAAAACTGGATATGTTTATAGCACTTAGCACCCCAATGTGGTGGAATTTGATAGGCTGCTCTGTGTAGGATAGGATGCAATGCATTAATTAATGGTGGGGAGAAGAGGTACTCTGCACAGCCCACCTACAAGCTCCAAGGGTCCGTAATTTGAACTTGGGTGTGGTCTTTAACAAAGAAACTTAAGGCTATTTATGTCAGGGTGCTGAGTTGCCTCAAGAAGTTCTAGACTTATCTGCTACATATGCCCTTTCTAACCAATCTTCAGTTAAATAAATAAGTGACTTACTTCTATCTTGACATTTCAGAGGTGTCAAAAAGAGAAGAAATAGGGATTTCTACAATCCTCAGTATTGCCTGTGGCAGGATTCAGTGCTTGACTTTGAAAGCATGATGTGTAGCTTGCAGAGAGAATGAATCTGCCCTGGTGGAGAAATGTGGATATATGTTTGACAAATCAATTCCCTTTCTTGGAGGAGGGGAAGGGAGGCTCCCACAGAGGTCAGGCATCTCAATTACCAGAGGCAAAGCAGGGCAGCCGAGGTCTTGCAGAATCAAGGGGCCCCTCACACTGACGTTTGCCCAGGGACTTGTTGGCATTACCTGTTTGTCTGGGAATCATTGCAATGAGACTCTGAAATTAATGACATCCTCACCTTCAAGGGCAAGGGCCAACCTCTGCCTTTACTCTCAAAGGTTCGAAAATACCTCAAGGCAAAAATGCAGGGAGTACTCTGATAAACAGGAAATGTGCTGCCTCCAGATCACAGAAGCCTGACAATAGCTGCCTTTCTCCTGTTGTTTAGTCGACCATCTGCCCCCAGGACCCTCTCCTTCTGGTGTGCATGATTGGGTTCTTTACCTCTAACTCACAGGCAGAGGGAGCCAGCATTTTAGTACCCAGGCAAGTTTAAGAAAAGATGTCCTCAAATCAACAGCAGCACATTAAGAGGCAGTGAAGTGTAGGGTTAAAAGCATAACACTACCACCTAGTAAGATTATGACCTTAAACAAATTTTGTAACCTGTCTGTACCTCAGTCTCTTCATCCATTAAAAAAGATTATTCATTATAGTACTTACTTTAAAGGGTTATCGAATTAAATTAGTTGATACACAGGGCACTGTAAAAAGTGTAATTGATAGGCATCAGCTGTTAGTACTGTGATGATTATTAGTGCTGTTCACCAAATATCTCCCATTCTCCCAAGAACGTGGTACATGATAGGATTGCCCCTGAAAAGATAAGATAGCCAAGTGATTTATTTTAGTTAATGAAATGTAAACAGAAATATCACAAGTCATTTCCTGACAGGAACTTTAAGAGCAGATATGCAGTCCTTTTTTCCTGACCTGGAAAATATGGCAACATGGAGACAGAGCCTGCTTTAATCTGAGGCCTAGAGTGGGGGGGGGGCGGGCTAGAGAGTCAAGCTCCCAGCCTATCGTTGAAGAAGAATTTTCCACTCAAAAGGCTAACCTTATTATCAGCTGTTTGTTCTGCTTCTTTAGATATGCTTGCCACATAGGTCAAAGGGCAGGGTGACCTTGAAATTAACTAAAGATTCATCCTCCCTTTTGTTTGTTTGTCTAGATAACTTATATATTGCACAAGTTCCTGTCTAAAAATCTCTTGTTCTGTGACTGCCTGTAACCCATAGCAACCCCCATGGTCTATAATCACCTGAGGACAAATTAACCAATCAGCCCATGCCAACTGTAACAGCACAGATAAGCCCTATAAAAGCAAGTTTGCATCTGAGCTCAGGGCCCAGATCTTTAGAGAGCTAGCTCTTCTGGGACCACTGGCGTAATAAACTTGAGTTCTCCAACTCTCCAAGTGGAGCTTGGTTTCTTGCCAGTATGATTTTTCTGCAACATTTCTGCAGCATTTCTGGAGGCCCCAATGAGAGTCCAACCACACCAGCCCTTTGCACCATCGGACTGGTGGTTCAGCCAGGCCAAGCCAGAGGGGCTCCAAAATGAACAAGGAGGCTGGGTTCTCTTTCAGACCAGCACTCCAACTCTCCAGATGGCCGAGTCCCAACCAGACTCAGAGGTGGAATGGACCGACTCACCAGCAACAGCCACAGATTAAGGTAAAGCCCAAGGGCTCAGCATCCTAGTCAGGTCCGATCTTCAGACAGAAGAAAAGTTTGACTACCTCCTAAAGTCTTCAGTTAGAAGACATAGGTCAGGGGCTTCCAAAAAGCGGGGAGGCAATGTTTTAACCTCTGGTATGTGAATGTGTGAGTGAATGAGCTGTCTATCCAGCTTGATTCGGTCAGGTATGAATTAGTGACTCCATAGCTGGTCACCCATAAAGTTCCCTAAAGGCTATGGAGTCCGAATGGACTCGTCTGCAATTCTGTGATGCACGGCATAAGGTCCAGGGTGGCACTGGAGTCACAAAGCTGAGTCTGCTACAGTCAAGTGTCACTTAAGCTCCTTTGGAACATGGCCAGATGAGCATCTGAGTAGTCTCCTCTTTGGAGGAGGCCCCCACCCTTGTCTGTCTTTACACCACCAATACAGGGTGGGATACACGGGGAGGGGGACAATTAATTACTGATTTGGCTTAAGAATTGTCCCTCTCCAAATGGCCCTTTTGACATAGGGGCCCTCTATCAAATTATTTTCTTGAAATTTTAAGGTCTATTTTCCCCCTCCATTAGGAAGCTCCCTAAGGCAATAAGGGTGGAGTTTCCTCTAAGCCAACTGTTTTAAATTGTATGTTGAAAAAAAGAAAAGTCTTCCACGGGATTATGGGGTCAAGATGACTCCAGGAAAACTTTGTACTCTTTGTGAGCTTCAGTGGCCTGCCTTCGGAGTAGGATGGCTTTTGGAAGGGACCCTGGACCTCCCCACCGGTAGAGCTGTGTACCAGATAGTGACAGGGACCCCTGGACACCCAGGCCAGTTTTCATACATAGACTCATGGTTGCAAATCGCTACTGTAGGGCACTTAGGCCCAGTTCTACACAAATAGGCAGGGACAGAGTAAGGTACTTGTGACCTGACCAACCCAGGGAAAGAACAAGGAAAAGCCAGCAAGAGTCATCCACCAAGGGGACCCTAAGGAAGAACCTTTCTTCCCACCACTGTACATCCCAACAGCTCTACCAGTCCCTACAGAGCCACTCTACCACCAATTTATGGACAGTCCTCCACCATCAGTGCCTTCGCCACCCCAGCAGTCTGAGCGGCTGCCAAGCCCAAGTCCACAGCATCTTCGCTCAGCCACACAGGCAGCCCAACAGCCTGCAACCATCCAGATGCCTCTCTGAGAGACGCAAGGCCCTTTTGAGGTTAGCAAAAATGCACACTCCAGCTGGGCCACAGTGTCCTTTACTATCAGCCTTTCAGCACAACTGACTTCCTCAACTGGAAATAGCACACCCCATCCTCTTTGGAGAAACCCCAGGTGATGAATGATTTGCTCAAGCCCATCATCCATACTCCCTACCTGGGATGATTGTCATCAGCTCCTTCCTATTCTCTTGTCATCAACTCCTCTTAATGCTAGATTCTGTCAGAAGCACACGGATGGCTCCAAGTACAAGCACCAGATGGTGCACCAAAGCCTGCAGCATGGGCCTTGAGGGCTGTGCCTGACACCAGGTCTAACTGGGACTTTAATGTCCCAAATGGAAGAGAGTCTCTCTACAGGTACCAGCAGGCCATTCAGCAGGGGGTAAAGGCTGGGGCTAAAAAGCCAACGGACATGTCAAAAAACAGAGGAAGTACTCCAAAAGCCAGAGGAATCACCCACAGAGTTCTATGAGAAACTATGCAAGGCATTCTGACTGTATACCCCTTTTGACCCTGAAGCACAAGAAAACCAACGCATGGTCAACGCAGCATTCGTGCTCAACTTTATGTTGATAGCAGCCTCAAGCTTCAGAAATTAGAAGATGTTGCTGGGATAAACGCCACCTGGCTGCAACTAAGAACCCCCAAAAGATAGCTGATAAGTGGATGAAACAAAAGATATCCCTGCTGGAAGCCACGTTAGGAAACCCAGGCCCAGGGCAGCAGGCTGCTGCTCCCTCACGGAAAAAACCAAAAGGAGACCACCGCTACACCACAACCAATACACCTACTGCAAAGAGATTGGCCATTAGAAGAATGAGTGCTCACTGCAGGAGGAAGCCTGAAGGAATTCAATCAACCTCATAAGGGAATATACCAGCCTGAGCCAGTTGCCTAAGACCTTATCAGTCTGGCTTGGAGAAGAGTCAAACTAGGAGTTACAGTCACAATAGAAGTAGGGGGCCAATCAATGACCTTTATGGTAGACACTGGGGCTGAACACTCAGTGGAACCATGCCCGTGGCTCCCCTCACAGATCGAACAACAATTATTGTTGGGGCCACGGTAGACCAAGCTGCGCTTTCATTCTACAGACCTCACTCATGTCAGTTAGGGGACCACCTAGTGACTCACGAGTTCCTGTACCTATCACAGTGCCCCATCCCCCTTTTGAATAGAGACTTATTAATGAACCTTGGAGCATAGATCACCTTTGTCCCTGGAAAGCCCACCAGTCTCACCCTGGGGTGCCAACCTGCTCTGACATTGACCGTGCCCAAGGCAGATGAATAGCGCCTTTATTCTCTGGAAAGAAAACAAACAAATCCAACCAGCCTGCTGAAGAGTTCCCTGCTGTCTGGGCAGAAAATGGCTCCCAGATCTAGCCAAGAATCACACATCTATTGTGGTGGACCTGAGGCCAGGAGCCACTCCTGTCACACAAAAGTAATATCCTAGTCCCACAAGAAGCACGCTTGGAAATGCAGGACCACATCCAGCGTTTGCACAATACTGGGATTCTAGCTGAGTGTCAGTCACCTTGGAACACTCTGCTCCTACCGGTCAAGAAGCCTGGAGAGAATGACTACTGCCCCATCCAGGACCTCTGCACTGTCAACAATGCAGTGGTCACCACACCTCCAGTGGTCCTGAACCCATACACCCTCCTGAGTCTCTTACCTGTCCAAGCAAGGCGGTTCACCTGCCTTGATCTCAAAGACACCTTCTTGTCCCTCCGGTTATTACCGGCCAGCCAGCCTTTGTTTACCTTAGAGTGAGAAGACACACACACCAGGAGAAAGACACAACTGACTTGGACTCGACTGCTACAGGGCTTCAAGAACTCACCCATCCTGTTTGGCAAAGCACTGGACACAGATCTTGCTGCCTTCCCCAGAGAGACTTTGAACTGCACTCTGTTCCAGTACGTAGATGACCTGTCGCTGGCTAACGCCACCCAAGAAGACTGCTGGAAATGTACTAGAGCCTTGTTGACCCTACTCTCTACTATGGGATACAAGATGTCATGAAGGAAGCCTCAAAACTGCAAAAAAGGAGGTCAGATACCTTAGGTTCATCATTTCAGAAGAACATCGGACACTTGGACATGAAAGGAAACTGGCCATCTGTTCAATACCTTGGCCAAACACTAAGAAATTGGTCCATGAATTCCTAGGGGCTGCCGGATTCTGCCAGATCTGGATACTAGATTTCTCTGAAATTGCCAAGCCACTGTATGAGGCCACAGCTGGGTCTGGTAAAGTCTCTCAGGAATGGGGCTCCAGACAAGAAAAGGCCTTCAGAGAAATCAAGAGACTTTTAAAGACCAGTGCCCCAGCATTAGGACTATTAGACGTGATACAGGACTTTAACCTCTTTGTACATAAGAATCACACTGCATTGGGGGGTCCTCGCACAAATAGTCGGGCCATGGCAGCATCCGATTGCATATCTGTTCAAATGGCTAGATCTGGTGGCCACAGGATGGCCGCCATGCCTCCAGGCCTTAGCTGCCATGGTAACACTGGTCAGAAAAGTAGACAAGCTCATGCTGGGACAGGATATACATTTAAAGGTCCCATGCTGTCACTGCATTAATGAATAACCAGGGACTCAAGTGGCTGACCAATGCCAGAATAACTCATTATTAGGGACTGCTTTGCAAAAATCCACATGTCCACTTCAAGACTGTGCAAATGTTGAACCCTGCTATTTTTCTGCCCATTGAGGAAGGACCTCCCAACCATGATTATGAGGAGGTCACGGATGAAGTCTATTCAAGCAGGCCAGACTTGACTGACATTCCTCTTCAGAACCCAGAACTGATATTGTTCACGAGTGGGAGCAGCTTCATCCGTGAAGGACAGCACAAAGCCAGCTATGCAATAACAACCACAGATGAGGTCATTAGAGCTGAGGCTCTCCCACGGGACTGGTCAGCACAGCGGGCCGAACTATGTGCACTCATCCAGGCACTGCTGTAGGCTGAAGGGAAATAGGCCAATATTTATACCTACTCAAGATACACCTTTGCTACTGTGCATGTACATGGAGCCATTTATAAAGAGAAGAAACTACTGACAGAAGGAGGAAAAGAAATCAAGAACAAAGAGGAAATCCTTCAACTGTTAGAGGTAGTCTAGAAGTCTTCTCTGGTGGCAGTCATTCACTGCAAGGGCCAGCAGAGAGGAAGTGACCCTGTCAGTTGGGGAAACCAACTGGCTGACCAAGCAGCTAGGGAGATTGCCAACCAACCAAATGTTACAATGGGTCCTGAACCAGTCTCTAAGGTTCTCTTAGCTCCAGAATTGCCTCTGTCCCCTATACACACACCAAGGAAGAACAATGGGCCTTAAGTGAAGAGGGAATCAAGAGAAAGGAGAGCTGGAGGGAGCTTCTAGATTAGAAACTCTTTATTCCTGTAGTGATGGCAGCTCAGCTGGTAACATAACACCATGAGCTGACTCACCTGGGGAATCCTACTTTAGAAAGCCTGTTAGGCTGCTACTATTTCATACCCAAGCTCCCAACCCTGTGCGCCCAGATTAGTGCTAGATGCATAACTTGCACACAAAACAACATCAGCCAAAGGCCAAAATCCAATCCTGGGTGCAAATAATTGGGACTATGCCATTTGAAGACCTGAAAGTGGACTTTATGGAGGTCAAGTTCTGCTGGGGCCACTGACACTCACTTGTGTTAATTTGTACCTACTCTGGATAGGCTGAAGCCTTCCCTACATGCACTGATTGGACACAAAAAGTAACTAGAGCCTTGTTGAAGGAAATTTTTCCAAGATGCAGGCTGCCCCTCTCTATAGGATCTGACAATGGGCCTGTCTTTGTGTCTGAGATAGTCCAGACTCTGTCCAAAGCTCTGGGAATCAGGTGGAAGCTCCACATAGCCTACAGGTCACAAAGTTCAGGGAAAGTTGAGCACATAAACCAGACTCTCAAAAACAATCTAGCTAAGCTTTGTCAGGTAACCCAGTTACCTTGGATTGACTTGCTGCCTTTGGCTCTATTCTGTGCATGGTGCACCCCAAGGCCTTCGGGCTACTTCTTTTTTGAAATCCTTTATGAGAGACCCCCCTCCCCAGTCATAGGAAAGCTAAAAGGAGACCCTTGACTTGTAGCTGACTTAGAAATGTCCCAACACCTTCAGGTCTAGGGAGAATCTTCTGCTACATCACCCAGGAAACCCTAGAAAGAGCCCCTATCCTTTTAGGGAATTGGGTCCACCTCTATTGGCCAGGAGATGATGTATGGGTTAAGGATTGGAAGAAGGAGCCACTCCAGCTGATCGGACAAGCCTTCACAGTGTTATATTAGCAACTCCCACTGCTGTTAAGGTTGTAGGTGTCACCTCGTGGATCTACCACATCCAGGTCAAGAGTGTGACACCTCTAGAAATGGAAGACATGGACTGCAGAGCCTCTTCCTGATTAGCTACTCCAAGCCACGTTCTGGAGGCAGCAGAGATCCACCTGAAACCTTTGGTCCTGTTCTGACCACCCCCGGAAGCTGCCAGTCTACACACGGCAGAAACTTGATGATCGACCATCCAGATTGTCCAAATGTGTTGTTATCTGCCTATCTCCATCTTCTGCCTGCTACTTGGCTGTCCCCATCCCCATCCGGTATTGGTCAGCAAGTAACATGACCCTTCACCCCAAGGATTAGAGAGGCTGCCCGTTTGAACTGATGAATATAGAAAATGTATTTGATTTCCAAATTACTGACATGACTAAAGGCACACTGACAGAATGGGCAATTAACCTCTTAATGTCCTACAGAACCAACTTAACCTGGGCAGCCTCTCCTGAGCCTCCAATTTGGGGACCAATATCAACTTATACAGATCTTAAGTTTCATGCATCTCTTTGTATCAAGAGAAGTCAAGACCTGGGACTGAGCCAAAATTTAGACTCCCTTGAAGATTCTCGTTTAATGAGTTCTTATAGAAATAGAACCCTCAAAGGACTGATCTAGTTTCCAAGTAGCACAGGCTGCTCCATTTAAGAAACCTGTACTATTCTCATGGAAACCCAATGCAAAGACTACAGGGTTACTAAACAAAAATTCAAGTTACTGTCAAGGAAAGCCAAATGATTGCTTAAGCATCTTTCCTTGGGAATCCCACTCCAAACCCTCCGAAGAAAAATGCCTACTGTTACCAGCATATAAAACTTCACTGAATGGGTCTTTATAGTTACTAAGAGAAATGTTTTCATTTGGTAAATAGAACCTCTGGGGCATCTCAGGATAATTCTTATGGACCCTTCCAACCCCTAAGAAGGGAAGTTCTAGTAGGAACACTTTTGGCCTGGGAATCTGAAAATAGCAAAAGGCCAAATGATTGCCATTTTACTATTGAGATGAATTTTTGCCTTGAAACCCCAGGTATCTTCTTTCTTTGTGGAACCAATTCATTTCTATGTCTCCTGGCTAACTGGACAGGGACCTGTGCCCTGGTTTACTTGGCCCCTAAAATAAACATCGCTCCCAACACCCAGTCTGTGACTATCCCTCTAACACACACAAGAAAGAAACAAGCGATATAATTCATTCCCCTTCTTATAGGCTCTGGTGTCATCACAGGAATAGGCACTGGCACAGCTGGCCTAGCCTTGTCCCTGTCTTATTACCAAAGCTTATCTAAAGACCTATTTACAGCTTAGAAAACATATTCAAAAGCATTGTCACTTTACAAAGTCAATTAGATTCCTTAGCAGGAATAGTTTTACAAAACTGGAGAGGACTTGATCTTCTAAAGGCCAAAAAAGGAGGGTTATGCTTGTTCTTAGAAGAAATATATTGCTTTTACATTAATCAATCTGGAATAGTTAGAGATGCAACCAAGAGGCTTACAGACAGAGCCTCAAAAATCTGGAACAATTGAACGAGTCATGGGGGTCCTGGTCCAGAATATGGAGTTGAGAATCCTGACTTCACCCACTTATAGGTTCTCTCCTCATGCTCTTCATAGCTCTCTTATTTTGTCCCTGTATCCTGAACTGTCTTGTCAGGTTTGTCTCCTCACACCTACAATCCATAAAATTACAAATTGTTGTGACATCCAGACCACCCTTATACCAGCCCCTAGGACAAGAAAATCAAGAGGTTGATGCCCTATAAGAATTTAAATGGCATCAAAAGCGGGGAATAAAGAGGAATTTTCCACTCAAAAGGCCAACCTTATAATCAGCTCTTTGTTCTGCTTCTTTAGATATGCTTGCCACATAGGCCGAAGGGCAGGGTGACCTTGAAATTAACTAAAGTTTCATCCTCCCTTCTGCTTATTCTGACTAGATAACAGATGTATTGCCCAAGTTCCTGTCTGAAAATCTCATGCTCTGTGATTACCTGTAACCCATAGCAACTCCTGTACCTGCAACCTCCTAAGGACAAATTAACCAATCAGCCCAGGAAAACTGTAACAGCATGGATAAGCCCTATAAAAGTAAGGTTGAATCTGAGCTCAGGCCCAGATCTTCAGAGCGCTAGCTCTTCTGGGACCGCCGGCATAATAAACCTGAGTTTTCCAGCACTCTGAGTGGTGCTTGGTTTCTTGCTGGTATGATTTTTCTGCGACATTTTTGCAACATCGTCAGTAGACCCACTGTATGAAAGAGGAAGAAATCTCCAGTGAAATTTCACATTTATTGCTCCTTCAACATCATCTGGTTTATTCTGACTGAACACAGACTGGTACCTAAAAATGAGGTGCTGCCATAACACAAACTTCAAATATGTGGAATTAGCTTAGGATTCATGGGGCCTACAGTAAGGAAACCATTATTGGAGGCTGGAAAAAATGACAATCCCTGTCATTCAGGCTGAAATATTGTGGTGAAACTGTTACCTTGCTATGACCTAGAATGCAGGTATGATCTTATAGCGCTACAGAAAGAAATCACAAGACAAAATTTGTGTGTTGATGTCTATTGACTTCATTTATGCAGGCATCACAAGAAAGTAGCTCAGAAAATAAATCACCGATTTACAAGCAGGAATAAACACAAAGGCAGAATTCCAAAATTCAGAGACCTGTGGATTTGGAAGGGGAAATATTAGAGATAAAATTGAGATGGACAAAGTCTAATTAAGCCTTGAAGCAAGAATCAAATCAACATTTTGGCCTTATACCCACCGTTGATATTACTGAATGTCCTTGCAATGATGCTTGGAGGCTCATCTCCACATAAGGAACCAGAAAAAATTGTGCACCCATGGTTGAGGGGTCTGTGGGCTCACCGTGATCCCAGACCCAATTCTAACACCCAGGAATCTCCTCATTCTCCTGGCCTGTGTCTGGTTCCCTGTATTATCTCACTTCTTACCTCACATCCCCAGTCCCTGTCTTTATTCTCTGTCCAAAATTCCAGGGTGTTATCTCCCTACCTTGCTCCCCTACCAACCCCTGTCCTTCTGGGAACTGAAATCCTTCTCCTGAGCCTTAGTCCCTATGATTCTGTCCTCACCAGCTCCTGCCAGGCCTTTGGGACTCTAAAACATGAGCCTGTGAAAATGGCCATGGTCAGACAATACTGAATCTGTGACATTTACCTGTGACTCACCAGCACACCCCCAACACTAACATCTCTCTAGGCTTTCTGAATTGTCTTTTATCAAGGACTGGCCAGTTCTCAAGCTACAATTCAGGGAGTATCTCAGTCACTGGGTCATGGTTCGCACCAGTCCAGTGTTCTTCAGGAGCCTTCCAATCTTACCTTTGTCCAAACTTGGTGCCCAAAGCTGATCACCAGAGTCCAGATGGTATCTCACAAGGGCAAAGTGCAATAAGATCACCACCTATCCCTAATACTCGAATGCTATTAATGCAACTTGAAATTCCATGGGCTGTTTTACCAGCTTTGAGCCTTTCAGTAAGCCTACCTACCCGCTCTTCAGCACACTGCCAGCTCCTGTTCCTAGCTTTGTCGCTTTGTTACACTCACATTCTGAACCTTTCCTTTCTTCACTTATTGTACTTTGTTTCCAGACTTCTGCAGAACCCTCTGCTCTAGGCCTCACTGTCTGCTTTTAAACTCTTCTGACATTACCTTTGGCTCCATTTCCAAGCCGTCATTTTCACTTGTTCCTTAAATAATAGCTACTTCCAACAAATGGAAAACCCACCCCAAGTCAATCTGGCTCATGAGCCCCTCCTGGGATGATTCATGTGTTGACTTTCCCACAGAGTACATCTCAACTCAGAGGAAAGAAGTTCGACCCTTGCCAGATTGTGGGCTCAGAAAGAACTCGTCAACAAAAGTGCCCAGGCATTTTTCACACGAACAGCTTTCCATTATGCTATATCATGACCCTGGTGCCAGCCCAAGGATCGTTGTTATTTGGCCACTCAGTGTCATGGGCCCAGGGTGGCAATATTCTTTAAGTCTGAGATTTGGGACTGATATCTATTCCCCATGATTTCCCAACTGATCTTTTTTATTTCTATTTCCACAAAACATCAATTTGCAAATGTCCCATTTTAGAATGTGTTTAATCTTTAGAAAAACCCGGTTTGGTTCTTTTGAAACTGAAAGTTAAACTGCACACATCCATTTTACTATCTACCTGAGAAATTACATCTTGATGTGTCACCTCTGACATTAAGTTTACCTGGCTCATACACCTGCACAATTGTCAATTGTCTAATTTTTCTTCACAATCAATAGAAACCTGAGAAAAGATACCTTAACATCTGTTGGGATTTCAGGCAACTCATTATAAGAATTCAGCACCTGGGTTACCTATCGAGAATCTGCTCAGCTTTCCCCAGGAAGAGGGTTCCTAGGGAGCTCTATACTCATCTGTTCATGGGAGAGTTGATACAGCTAAGTCTTGTAAATGTCAAAGGAAAGTGCATTCAAGATGCTCCCTTTGGTACACTTTAAAGGGAACAGAACAAAATTCATTCTTAAAAGGCACTAATGCAATATATGAAGGGTAATACCATAAAAAGCACTTATATATAAATAAGTATAGAAAGACAGAGAAAAATAATGTGGGAGAAGTAGAGAGAGGGAAGAAAGAAGGAGAGAAAGAATGAATGAAGACAGAAAGAGAAGATTAACCTAAACTGCACTGAGCAAGCTGTCCATTGAAATCTGCCCATGGCACTTTCTAGAATGCATTGTCAAGCCATATGCTAGGCTCTGCAAAGAACACCAAAAGAGTATGAGACAAAGGGGGCTGGTGTCTGTCATCAATCTTATAATCACATGGTGAAGAGAGGCTGTTTAAACAAATGCTTGTGAATTAATCAAAGGACCATCAAAAGAGTATAGACACCATAGACTGGTAAGCCTACTCATTAGCTCAGCCCCATAAATATCAACAGTTATATACATAATGGAGAGATATGGGTCATAGATCACATTACACCCCTGAAATGTAATATCGATAAAATCTTATTACTGTTAATAAATTTTCATCATAGATAAGTGCTTTGGACAACAAAGTTATTGTCATACTATGTAATTGGTCCAGAGTAAGCACATGTTTTGATCTGAAATAAGTCAGCATAAAATATTTTATAACACATTATCTTGAATATCAACAACAAAAATGTTTCTCTTATTTATGACTATTGAAATGTAATTAAAAAGCAAAATATAATTTAAAAGTAAATTTTTTCTGCTTTGTTCCACTCAAACTGCCCACTCCCCTTCCTCACCTCTCCCCTCCATAAAGGAAAAGAAAAAAAAATCAAGTGACTCTTACTTTAGCTGAATTATTCCTAACGTGGTCATCCTATCATTAAGTGTCAGTTAATCTGCAGATGTCCTCACCTCTTTCAAATAACCAACCCAAACTTCAGAAGCTCACACCCATAGAAGTAAGACTACATTGAATTTTTAAAGGACTTAGAACAATACAACGCCAAAATCTGATTTTGGAAATTGGATGAACAAACTGATTGATCAGCCGACGAATTAAAAAACAAATTAATATAAGAGCTTGGGATCCAGTGAGAAAGGAGTGAGAAAATTTGAATTGGGCACTCCACTAACTCCAGCCTTCTCCAGAGACTCAAAACACTTCTTTTATTTTTTGATTCACCAGAACAGTTGGTTTTCAGTTCTATATCATTTCTCTTTTGCAGACAGAGAATATGCCTTCTAGCAACACACTTACGTTGGCAGGGAGGCTATTCCACAGAGTATGGGGTAAACAGATTATGCTGCTGGTGTTGAGAAGTTGAGTTCTTGTTAATTAGTGTGAAGGCAGGGTGGCCCTCAGATAGCTAAGGAGTCAGAAATTATGCATTAAGTGCAGTTTTTCATTTCCTGGATATGAAATACTCACTACCATATATTTAAGGGCTCATATGTGAGTTTTGTGTCTAGAAAGATGGAAAAAGGACAAAATCATAAAGCAAAATCTAATAGTGTGCTAGTTCTGAGGTATAAGCTAAGTATTTTATAATTTGTTATGTTTCTTTAAAAGGCATGATAAGCAGGGTATTTTTGTTTTTTGTTTTTTTTTTTCGTATCCAAGTCTTCTTTCTTGTTCTCCTTCTTGTTCTAAACAGCAATAACAATTTTGATGATTATGAATGAGAATACATAGTCCCTGGTGGGATCAAGCCTTCTAATTTTACTTCATCTTATTCATAAATCTTCCTAGGTAAGCTCTCAGTTGAATTCTAGTCTTGAAGTATTCAGTGGAAACTGCATTGAAATATCGTGTGAAATAAGGGAGAGCCTGTAATACACATTTAGTATTCTTTCAATCTGCTGTTCTATGTCATGCCTTCCTAATCCTTCTCCCTATCCTAAGCTCAGTAATCCCTTTAGCCACACACAGACACACAGACACACACACACACAGAGACCACACACACATTCTAAATAATCCCTTTCTTTCTTTTACAACAGAAGAAATTTTTCATCATACATAATTCATTCCATAATAAAATACCTTTTTGAGTTATTTTTTAAATGAACAGTTGCTTTCAAGAAAAATTATAAATAGTAACACATTAATTGGAACCAAACTTCAATAATTTTATATATGTGAAAAGAATACCATATCTGATCCCTTATGAGCACAGATAATTTCAACTGTTATCACAGTCATTCTTCTACCCTGAGGGTATGGGTGGCCCATTTCTAAAGCAGGTGTATTTAAAAGAGTTTGGTTTAAATGGGATCAACTTAAAATGAATTAGCAAATGAAACTCAGGGACACATTTGGGTAGGAACGAGGAATACAAATAGGGTGAGACTTGATTGAAAATGTAAGAGATGCTTGAACTCAACAAAGATTAAAAAAAAATTATTTTGTTCTGCACCTTCCAACAGTGGGCAGTAAACAGATTCATGTGAGACGTAGAACAGTTAAAAGAATAGGGAGAATGATTTGTCTAGAGGAAGGGTAGAGATAAGAAACCAGGGTTTGAGAGTCAGGAAAAAGGGAAAATTTGAAAGAAGAAGAAAGAAGACAGAATTGGGAGTAAAAGGAGACAGAGAAAGAATAATAATGTCATTTTCTTAAATATTTGTAGGAAATAATATATTAAAAAACAAAGCCAACTTAACATATGAGGCCCCAGAAAGAAGAATTAGGACAAAGAGGAATAGTTTCAAGGAACAGAATTTTGGCTGTCTAAAAAAAAGTACTTTGTGTTCACCAGAGTTAAAATAGGATATGTTATAAAGTAATGAGTGCCCCTTCAGAAAAATTATCCAAGCAAAGGCTGGGTAACATCCATTCCGGCTCTTCTCAAAGACATTGTCCCAGAAACACTGAGATTCTGTTATTTCGTAATCACATCGATAGATGGTACAATGTATAACACAAAGACGATATAGTCAATTCTCATTATTCTCAGTAGTTTTGCTCTATAAAGTTACCATGAACATAGAATTAGTAAAAAATGCACCATTGCTTCTAGGAAAAAGGAGGGTTAGTTTCTTGTAAGCTGCTGATCACATTTTTGTCAACCAATCAATACATAACCCTATTTGATATGTGTTTCTATTTAAAGACATCTTATTTAAAATATATTTTGATTCATTAACATTGAACTCATGGCCAACACTATCACTTATGTCTAAACAAGGCTTATCTAACACACGTATTTTCATGAGGCATCTCATAGCTTTCTTGCACTTAGGAACACTAGACAGCATGACTAGTACTTGCAGACCATTTTAAACAGTGAAATCACCAAAAGAAAGAACAGAAATGCAAATAAATAAACAAACAAATAAATAAATATAATATAAATAAATAAATAAATAAAGGAGCACGAAATAAATGGTGTAAAGGACACTTGCATACAGCATGATTGCTAAAGAAAAAGGCAGTGTCATCTTGTTCAAGCTCAGCTGGAAACATGCATATTGGGCAATTCAAATTTTCCACCACTTAGTACATGTCTGTGGATGGCTGTGAAAATACCATGAGTATTGATTTTCGGGTTACAAATGTATTTTGAGTAAGGTGAATTCACAAATATGGAATCCATGAATATGATAATTGCCTGAACTTATATAGAGAGGGGAACAATAATGGGTAAACCAGCCACATAAAGGACTCTAAACAGTACTATTTCCAAAAAACTCTACTCCCAATTCCATACCTGCCATTACAGAGCAGAGATAGTGGAGTTTCAACTTTGCCGACCAACTGTCAGTCCCACTGGTCACAGCAGGCAGGCAGACAGTATCAAGGCCCATGGACATAAGGTTAAGAAGCTTTGCTGTCAGGTACAACTGAAAACTTCCATGAGGCCAGAAGAGCTGGTCACAAATGGAACAGTATGGCTGGACTTATAAGGACACCTTTGTTCCTGCCTTGTCCCTCTTCACTTCAGAACTCCAGGGGCCTCTGTTCTGCAAATTGTGGATAGTGTGAGCACTATGGGTTGGCACAGATGATGAAACTGGGACTTAGAATTGTGAAGTGATGAGTCTCCAAACAAATTAATGGAAGACCTTTCAACTTTCTGACACCACATCTAGTCATCAGAATGCAACTTTCTCAGGATTAGGAGGATTATCTACACTCTCATTGGTAACATCAGATTTTTGTCCCACAATGGACCAAACTACCTCATGGGAACTGTCCCATCTGTGAGCATCAGCATTCATACTTACCTCCTCACATTTATACACATCCCTGAACTAAAAACATCATCATCATCAGAGTCTCATTAATTAAAAGATAAAAAATACAGGTTTCACATTTCTGGAAACAAGCAAAAACATACAGATATGAAAATGAAAAGCTTTTTAATTTTTTCCCAAATTCTAACAACGTGACTGGAAGATGAGATCTTCCTATAAGAGCAGTGGACCTATCTCATCTGCCTCTAAAATCCTGCAAGAGGGAGTGGTTTCCTCGTTATTAAAGAAAACAGTGTTTTCCTTTTTGTGGATTTTAATGTAATGGTGTGTGCACAATCATTATTAGTTCTAATGGATTGCAAGAATTGAGGCCTTAGGAGTTAAAAGAATGTGCTAAGAAAATATAGTCTTGATTAATTCTCTGGGGTTGGCTGAGGACTTGATGATGTGAAGGACAAGGCCAGCAAAAAGTGGCCACTGGGGCTAGTGTGGCAGCCTGAGCATTTCTTTCCATCTGCCACCACATGAGGAACCTCTTTTCATCTCAGAATCTCCAGTGGGGTCCAAGGCCACTGTGACTAGAATGCTGGGGGCAATGTTCACACTCCTGTCTGTGCTTGTGAAAGTGGCACTCACATGGACTATAATATGAATGCTTCCTCTTGGAGTCCTGCAACCCTGTGGTGGTGACTTAAAGATGAATATCAGTGCTGAAATGGACTTGGTGGTTGCCTGACTTCTCACTTGTATATAGTCCTTCACACTTTCACAAGAGGTAATTCCTCATTGTCACAAAGAATCACCTTCACTTTGTTGACCTAGACCCCGTTTATCACTCCAGGCTCATCTTTTGCTATCCCTCATTTTACTGAGGTTGTTTCTCTGTTTGTTTTTGTTTGTTTTGCTATTTCTTCAGTGAATCAGATTCTTTTCAAAAGCCAGAGCCTTCACCTTTGTGACTCCCTTTACCTAGAATATCCTTTTCCTTGCTCATCGCCTGAGTGTCTCTGACTTCAGGGATCAACCATAACATCACCAGCTAGCTCTTTTAGCTGAAGTCACAGAAACCCAGACTCAACTGGATTAAAATATAACAAAAGTGTCTTAGCCCACAAAACAGGAAGTCTTAAGATAAAGGAATTCTCAGGCTGGTGAATTAGGCTGCTCAACTCTGCCATCAAAGACCTTGGTTTTTCCAACTTTTTGTTCCACATCCATTGCCTGTCTTCTCAGTTCCCTGGTGGTCATAAATGGCTGCAACAGGTCTGAGCAAAACACGAGGTCATAACATCCAGAGGCTCTCTCTCTCCCCCCGTGTGTCTTTCTCTAAGAGCGATTAAACATTTCTCAGAATTTTCCAGCAGACTTTCTCTCAATTCTCAGTGACCAGTATTGTATAACAAACCCATGCTTCAATCAATCACCAGCAAGGAAGGGATTACCGTGATTGGATTAGTGAAGCGCAGATCACAGGGACAGAATGAAGTCTGCTAGAAAAGAAGATAGTGTTGGGCTGGCAACCAGCATCATTTTCTACAAACTACCCCCACACATGCTGCTGTAGGTGACCGTGCACTGCCACGGCTCCCTATTATTTCCTCTCTCAGAAATCTGAACCCTCTGTATCATAATTGACTGTTCAGTTACATGTCAACACATTAATCTTTGAGCTTCTTAAAGCTAGACATAATAGCTTATCAATCATTACATCTGAGGACCTAGTTTTCCTTCTCAGAGCTTAATAATGAATGAGTAAATGAATGAATGAATGAACACATGAATAAGTGCATGAATGATAGCTATTTGGTACATAGGTAAACAACAACCATATAATAAAGGCATTCTTTTTCCCAGTTTACACTTGTTATACTTGGAGAAATTTCCCTTCAGAAAGAGTGAAATCTTTATCTGTAGTTACATAGTACAGAGCAGAACCAGACTTAACTTCAGAGTTTTTGTTTCTACGTTGAATGTTGGATCTAACAAAAATGAGGGGGAAAGAAGCCAGAGTATCAAATGGCCTGCCCAGTGTCCCAGAGTAGGAGTACTGCAAACTTTTAAAAATAATTTTATTAATGTGCACAAGGATCATTTAAAATTTTGAGTATAGATACACATGGATCATCTTAAGATGCTTTTTCCATCCGACTCAATTCTTACTCTGCCTTCAGCTTTTTTCATCCCAGAAACATTTATATAACAAATGGGCCTCGATCTTTTGAGGATTCATTTTGCAATCCTGACAAATTAAGGACCCTGAAGAATCAATTATTTTTACTTATCTCCCAGGCTGAAGGGGAGGAAGCCCTACATTTCTGGAACTTTGGCTTTGAAACCTCTTGAAAGCTTTACAGAAAAGCCAAGGGAATTAGACAATAGGATTCTTTCAAAACAGTAGGATTTAAAGGATCTTATTACCTACTTTATAATCTTACCTTAAGGCTGTAGGAAGTATTAATTGGAGCAAAGACATCCAAAAGGGAACAGCTACTATAAGTTATCTCCATTGTTGAAGTGTGCCTTTTATCTCTTTAATTTGTTACGTTGCTTCACCCTCTATCCAACTCCTGAATCCCTGTTGTATACACTTTTTTTCTGGCACAGACAAGGGGGAAAAAAAAAAAAAGAGCAAGGCCAAGTGAATCAGTGGTACTTCAAATCTCATTTCCTGCCCTGATCAGTAGTTGATCTCTTCAAGAGAAGTGGGTTGGAGAACAGAGCAGGCAGACTCTAGGCAACTAGAAAAACTCACTCCAAGTATCTTGAGAGGAAACTTACATATGGCCTGCATACCCAGGATCCAATTCTTACTAGAAATAATGTACTGTTTCTTTACGGAAAATATGAAATGCTTTAAAATAGGTTGGAATGGCTGTAAATCCTTCTGGTAAGTGAAAGCTGGATGTGCAAATCAGATCTCGTTCCTCACGGGCTGGGCTTTGGGGACCACTTTCAACCCACTCACATATTTTCATAGTGAAATTATAAATACTTCTTATTTTTTATTTAAAGTAATAATCTTTAGCCAAAAAAAAAAAAAAGTTGTAATCCCATAGAAAATGGTAAGGGAAAAGGGAGCTTCAATCTTTAGAAAAAGAACAAAAAGGAAACTTGACTCCTATTTTAGGAAGATTTATCTTGGTATAAGTTCCCCTCTCAAATTGTAAAAGTTTTCTGAGTGTATTAAGTTAACATATAATTTATTTTTTTCTATAAGTGCTACCATTCTGAGGGCAATCTAGGATACTGTAATGTTTCTCAAATTACAATTTTTGTATTAATCAAAAAAATGCAGATTTCTGGGTATCACTCCCAGATCTACTGACCCTGAAGCTCCAAGGTATTGGGCTAAAATTATAAATTTTTGAAGCTTTTTGGATACTTGTTATCATGCTAACATTCTAAAACAATTGGCATAGTGAATGCATCCATGGGCTTTGAGTCAGAAAGAACAGCATCGAATGCTGAGGCTACTGCCACATTAATAAAAAAGAGAAGTCGACTACCATGAGGAAAGCAGACATATTTAATCTTTCTTGGTTTAACTAGGTAAACAAAAGAAATTTATGAAGATTGGTGGCTCCAAAATGTCAGTTTCACAAACATTTTATAGATTACAACCAATCAACTCTATTTAATAAAGAGCCCACTGCCCTTTTAGGGCAATGCTGTGTTCAGCGTAACTGCCTTGCATGACTTTTGCTTCAACTCCCAGGATTCTACTATAATTTATGAGTTAGGCATGCCCTTTCATTCTCACCAGTTCTGCATATATGTCTACATGGTGGACTCTACAGAATAACAGCTGCTAGTGAAAGGTGACTTGGATTCAGACATTCAATCTCTCTGATTATTTTGACACATTTTGACAGATTCTAAACTTGGAAATAGCCAGAGTGCTGACCCAAGAAAACCTGAGACCTGAATTCCAGAGTCTATTTTCTGAGTCTGGTTGACACTTAGGAGAGCCAAGGCCCCCACACGTAATGGTGAATTGAGTTAAAGAATGGATTTGTGTACACTGGACAATTTGTTGACGGACAGAGGGGAGGGGTTGGGAGGTTGGGAGAATGGGGTGAAGTGTTAAAGAAGTACAAATTAGTAGTTGATAGTTGGGCATGGGGAGCATGGCAGAGGGAATGCACTTAGCATTAATATGATGGCTAAGTGGAGGGCCAGGGGAGGAAGAGAGCAATTGGGGGGATTGTTTTATGAACTATATAGAGAGCTAACCAGTGTACTGTATACTTGAAACTAATTTAAATAAATAAATTTATAAAAACAACAGCAACAACAAAATAATAGATTTGTGTATTTATTAAGTTTGCCCTGCTTGCAATACTAGAAAACAACTTGAGTGAGCTTAAGTAGATGGTGATGATAATGACAATGATGATGCATTTCAGAGAATCCAATAGGAAACTCCTAACTAAACGAAAAGAAAGATAGGGATTCAGGGCTGCTCTCAGGTTTTCAGCAAGAAGAATTGATCGGTCTTTGTTCCAGGATATTACTTGACTCTGCTCTCAGCATTCACTCTCTCAAAAGAGAAACTCTAATGAGCCCCTTCAGTCACTTTCTCCCTGGCTCAATGTGTCATGGACTGGAGGGAAGTGTCACAGATGGAAGCATGGGTGTTCTTGAGGCCCAGCCCAATGAGTGGGGTGGCCCATTCCCAAAACAGAAATCCTAGGCAACCGTATTGGAATTCACCATGGTCTAAAAAACATACAATCAAGTAGGGTGGACTGTAAGTTCCTAGCAGTCTGGCAGCCTGTTGAGGGCAGGATCTATGCTTGATCCATCTCTCCAACATCTCCACAAGGGCTCAGTGGCTGGGAACACTGGTTTTGGACAGAGAATACCTCAGTTTGAATGGCCAGTCTGCCTACCTGTCATCTGGCTTTGGGCATGTCTCTTAACTTTCAAGAGACTGTCTATTCATCTATGAAACAAGGATAGTACCAGTACCTAACTCTCGGGTCACTACAAGGGTGAAATGGGAATACTAGCAGCATCCACGTCACACAGCACCACCAGGACAATGCTTCCATTACCTCCTAAGCACTATCAGAAAAACTTGTCTGCAGCCTAGTTGGAAAAGTACAGACCTCATTAACTGACAGTACCAAGACTGTTTTTCAACCTGAACTTGTTAAATAATAAACAGATTGCCCCTTTAAATCTGAAAGAGACATTGCAATGGGAGAGTCTCCAAAGTCCAGTTTCCAAAGAAGATCTTAGAAATGATGCATACTCCATGATGAACCAATCTCAACACCCATCCAATATAGCTTTGAAACCTCAGAATAGCCACTCTCATGCTCTGCTTCTGCTATGAGAATTATTCAAATGTTTAAATGCTTACTTGGTACAATGTAGTGAGGTATTGGCTAGAGTCTTTCCCTCCCACTCAGGGCTAGAAATAGTATCAGGGCTTAGAGCTCCACTAAGAGGGAAGACCAATTTCCA
This sequence comes from Eonycteris spelaea, assembly GCA_003508835.1. Classification (NCBI taxonomy): domain Eukaryota; kingdom Metazoa; phylum Chordata; class Mammalia; order Chiroptera; family Pteropodidae; genus Eonycteris; species Eonycteris spelaea. The sequence continues at coordinate 4,283,930 of PUFA01000089.1, forward strand.
TGCCCACAAAGTACCTGGAGAGGCCAGGACCTAGGTAGGATTTAGCTTCAAGGAGGCCCATGACGCGTAGGGCCAAGCTCTGGGACATCAGCAGCCAAGCTTGCTGTCATCAGAGAAGACTATGGGATATTGCTGAGCAGTGCTCAACAGCACTCCAAAAGGCATTATGGCTACCTCAGGAGCATAGCATCCCACCCTGGTTTTGGTGGAACTATGTAAACCCTTGAATTCTTGTATAGTCCAATTGGGAAACATCCTAAATGTCAGACTTCTCAATGACTTTGGCCAGCTGGAGTCATGAAGTTTAATTTAGATTTTTTTATTTCAGAAGTATGACATGTCTTGCACCTTTTTTATAGTGGAGTAATCCCTCTCCAATACACACTCCCTTCTCAATGGGAATCTCAGCAGCTCCATTTGGTGCCTGAGACCAGACCAAGCAAAGTATGTGGTTGGAGACGAGCAGTAATTTAACTCTTTAGGTGGCTTCAACCCCATGCTCCTCTGTGTTCATGGCTGCAGAATGCAAGTAGAGTCTGGTTGGAATGAGCCCATAGCCCCTGTTTCAACCCACAGGAAGCCAGTAGGGCCTAGACAGAGGACCCAGGGCACATAAGGTCCAGGAAGAGAGAAGCCAGGAGAGACTATTGGAAAGAGGCCAGCAGGAGAAAAAATAGTTGGAGAGAAAAAGGGAGACCTAGGTAAGAGCAAGAGTAACCAGCTGCAGAGGGCTTGAATTACAAAAATAACTCCAAACCAAGGTCTTAAAAATTATATTAATAATAGTTAAGTTTTATGATGATCTAGGTACTGTGCTAAGCACTGTATATACATGAATCTCACTTAATTCCTCAAATGACCCTGCCAAGTAATATTAAGAATTCCTTTCTAAAGAGGAAAAAGAAAAGCACAAAGTTTATCCAAGATAACCCAGCTGGTAAGCAGATGACTCACCTCCTGAGGTGACTTGGGCAGATCTGATCCAAATAGGATGGAACACTGGCTGGGATGAGTGTGCCATGGGGGGTAGGGGCCACACCCCTCTGAAGTCTTTTCCCTTCCTTCTTCAAGAATTACAGAAGTAGCAAACATAATTGATTCAAAGTACAGTCCATTCTAGCTGTTCATGGTACTCATATTCTATAAAGTCACCGCAAACACCAAATTAGCAAATACTGAGATACTGCTCATTGCTTGTAAGGGAAATATAGTTTAGGTTGCTGTGAACCACTGGTCACAACTTTTTTAACTGATCAACATACTATCTTGTTTTACAAATATATTTCTGTTTAAAGACACCTTATTTAATATATGTTGTTGACTCATTAAGGTTGAATTCACAACCAACAGCACTATAACTCATGTCTGAACAGAGCTTCTCCAACACATGCACTTTCTTTGCAAGGCACATCACAGCCTTCTTGCACTTGGGAACACTAGGTAACACTTCCAAACTATGCTTGGGAGCCATTTCAAATAGCAAAATCACCAAACAAAAGCACAAAAGTGTGAAAAACTTGGCACTAAATAGACCACAAAAAGGACATTTGCTGACAGTATGAGCACTGAAACAAAGATTGTCCTCCTGGTTCGACCTCAGCTGGGAATGAGTATGTGGGCAGCTCAAATTCTCCTCTGGTCTATGCATGTCCACAAACGACCACAAAAGAGCCATAAGTATTGATCTGATGATTACAAATAAATGTTAACAAGTAAACAAATTCACAAGGGTGGAATTTGTGAGTAATGAAGATCAATGGTAGCTTCCCCATTAGCTGGGCATCCTTGCGCCCATTTCCGTATCTCTAAAAATGGGCCTAACACCACCTTCTCCCAGGGTTGCAGGGGCTGTAAGGGTGATGACACGGGGAAGAAGGCTATACGAGAATTTTATGAAATGAGCTCAGAAAGCATTCATTCCTCTTTCTCTGTCTCTCTATCCGGTATAAACGTGAGTGATCCCCAATTCCTACACCGATAAGAAGCCTCAGCAAGACTTAGTGAGTGTTCAAGGCACACAGCTTAAAAGCTTCAACCCAAGATGTTCCCCAAAGAAGAAGGACCCATTTAATTCCTTCTAACCTGCTGCTAAAATAACTGCTTATGAAAATGGATTTGACTGTTCATATTCTTTTTCTTCCCTTCTCCTTTTCAATTCCTATCCTCTCAGTCCAAGGAGCTTAGCTACATGGAAGAAGAAAAAGAGCTAATTAGTCTAGGTGGGGAAATACCAACACAGCAAGCTTGCCTGTGAGGAGTTCGTGGAGTCAAGTGCAGGCATAGAATCTCAGCCCCTCACAGCACCAAAGTTATCGTCATCATTCAGCTTTTTCCAGTCCATTCATTCACAAAATAGACAAATATCTGCATTTTTGAGATGAAATGAATGCAGAAGGAGCCATTTCTGAAGATAGATGACTGTTCTTTTTCCTTCAGCGAAGTTTAAAAAGGTAAAAATTATCATATTATGGGCACGGTGGTCATGGAGAGAAAATGAGGCCACTGCTCAACAGGGGAAATTGCTCTCCTTGCCTGGGAATGTTTTAGCATTAAATTAACTCTCCTATCTCCTGCCTGCTAATAGGAAAGCTTTCACCTCTCTGTTTGGCAGGGGATCTACATTTGCATTTAGATGGAGCTGTTGTAAAGATGGTCCAGGACAGGGGCCTCCATCCCTTATTTACAATAGCAGCCAGGTGATAAAATGATTATCACATAAGTGGTTGTTTCGTTGGTTTTGATAGGGCTGGAACCAGAATGGGAAAGCCTGTCATTTGAATTCGTCAATGAAAGGAAAGGATGGTTTTTCCACACCATGAGAGGTCTGTGGTCTTCTTGACAACACTGAGGCCTGCTTTCTCTCTCCTGTCTGCTAGAGCAAGACAGCCCCAAAAGCTGGGTGCTGGTAGAAAAGGCGGCTGCTACAGCTGCTTTAATAGACAGAGTCCATGTTACAGTTTGCAGGTCTTCATCTGAGGTAAGCAGCACATGGTTTGTTGCTCCCATTTTTCAGATTAGGAAACTGGGCCAGAGCCTCTGGCCATACCTAGAAAATGGTGGAATTTGATTGACATCCTAATCCCACACAGTCCACTGTCCCCTTCTAATAATCTCTTTGTCAACATCCCAATATCTTCTTGAGCACTCAGAAGGAAGGTACTTTGAAGTGGAAATCTAGAGAGTGAAAAGCCCTTCTGATTATTGTTACAACTAACTGTGTGACCTTGGGCAGCTCCGCTGACACTCACACTTATTTTTAGTCTCAGGGTTTTCTTCTGTAAAAGTTAAGGATTTGGACAAAAGTTTTGGTAAGAAAAGCTTACTTCTCTTGTCTGGATGTTCCAGCCCACTTCAACATCACACATTGCTCCTATCTAGTGGACCATCTCCGTAAAACATGTGGCTGTTGCAGCTGTCAAGAAAATCAGTTAGTCCCAGCTCTGGATCAGTGTCGTCAGAATTTAGCAGCCATCAGAATTGCCTGGAGGACTTGTTATAAAACAATTTGCTCAGCTCCAGAGATTCTGATTCAGTAAGTCTGGGGTAAGGCCCAAGAATTTGCCTTTCAAACAAGTTCCAGGGTGATACTGATGCTGATGGTCCAGAAATAACAGATGGCACTTAGAGAACCACTGTTCTGGAGATAAGAAAGCTTGTAACATCATAGGAAGGGATCTGACCCCTCATCTTATGTGTCAGAACTGGAGCTTTGTCCATTCCTTCTACTTTTGCCTACCTGTGATGACATTAACTTGTTGAAGTCCAACCAATACAAATGACCTTACTGGTTATGAGTACAATGATCATAGTGATTGACCAAACCAATACATGGTCAAGAGGAAGTGATCTTGAAATGTGTCAGTGGAAAAAGCCTGATGTTGCAAAAGCTTTAAAACCAAGGTATGCAAGGTCTTTGAAAAGCAGGTCAACTTATATGCATTAGTAGCATATCCTGTAAACAATAGAAATATAACTTCTCTTTATCAGATGATAGATACAAAGAGGGACAGAGTGGACCCAGGTCAACTAAATGGATCCAGAGTAGAAGCATCCAAGGAGACCCAGGATAACCCAATGAGAGAAGCCCTGCCTTCGCAGCTGATATTGTGTCCTGCCCCTCTAGGGCCAGGAAATGGTCATGCAATTGGTTTCCGTCTCACTGCTTGGAGGCCAAAATCCACCCACACATCCCAGCCTGGGAAAAGTTATCAGAAAGTAAACATCACATCTCTATGGCTGGGCACCAGAAACACCCAACAGGTTGGGAAAATGAGATGTCTTCAAGGCTTCCTACAGGAACTAAATTCTCTTTTACTGAGTGTCCCAGTGTTTAAGGTTAAGTTTTTGCTCCAAAGACAATGTCTCATCATATTATGTATGCCAAAATTATCTTCAATAAAAGGATAGTTTTTTTAATAAACACTGGAAGATCCCCCCCCCTTTTTTTTTTTTTTTTTTTTTTTGTAGTCAGACCATGTTCTGTGTATGAACTCCATGAAAACAAAAGACAAGAGGAATGAGGTGGCAGTGGTGATGTCAGCTCTCTCAGAGACTAGCTTTTCCTAACCTGGGGCAGACACATATCTGAAAAATAAAGTAAGGAAAATTTTCTATCATCCACACTAAAAGAGAGAGAGAGAGAGAGAGAGAGAGAGAGAGAGAGAGAGAGAGAGAGAGAGAGAGAGGAGGCCCAGAATGTCCAAAACAGGTTCTCTCCAATCTATATTCTTTGGTCCCAGGATGGTGTGTGCCGCCCACACCCTATACCCGCCCCCAACACACACACACACACACACACACACACACACACACACACACGGGATCCTTGTACTTGTGCTCCATCTCTCCCCAGGGCAAACTTCTTGGCCAAGGTCAAGGAATCCGGTGAACAAGGGCTGATGAAAGACAGAAAAAGAAAAATGGTAACTCATGACTGAGTGTCCTTACAGGTTAGATAAATGACTTATATAGTTTTTATAGTCTTTGCATTGCATCTGTTCTACCTCAATTTAGCAAAGATGGAATTATGTTGCCCAGAATCCCCAACCGTTCACAGTTCTGGGTCAGTGTGAACCACAACAGACATTTTAATGAGATTTAGAAAGCGGAACTAAAACAGCCACCATATTTCTTTATTTGCTTTAAAGGTGGGTGCTGTGCCCCAGGTACTAATTCAGCTCAGATGTGCCATCTCTTATTTCTGGAGCGCCTGGTTGGCATGATGAGGCAACTTGCTGGTCACACAGCTAGTAAAAGACAAAGCTGGAATCCCAGAATTCACGGTCCCATTAGTCAGGTAGTCCAACCTTGTTATAGGCAGGGGTGGGAGGATAGGGGAAGCCTCCTAGAAATACAACATTTTTAACCTGAAAAGACAAAAATTTTCCTCTGTGTACTTTTAAACAAAATAGACATATAGATAACATTTAAGAGAACTTTAACTCATCATCTACTGTGTAATAAACAATTTCTAATCCTTCATGTGAGACTTCAGCCTTCATTAAAGCATCCTGCCATGCAGCACTCAGAAAATAAGGTGGGCAGAGAGACTTGGTTAAGTGAAGGAGGCTGAATACCTGGACCAGGTGCTGATGGAGGAGGGTTAAAAGTTGCCACCTACCGCTGTTGCATTACCTCTGGCCCCCACTGAGGGGAAATGGCCCCGGAGAAAGGAGGAGAAAGGCTGGACAGAGAGTAGAGGGGAAACATAGATGAGAAGAAATCAGAAGGCTTTTTCTTTCATGTTTCAAGTACCAAACTATGCTTGACATTTGAAATTCCCCGCAGGCTCACTTCCATAAAATCATGCCAAATAGCCCTGAAAGTGTTGGAGCTTCCCAGAGAGAATTTTGGCTGTAATCAAACGGGTTTCCTCGGTAGTTCCAGACACTCTGAAAGATCTGGAGGACAAAGGGATGGGAGGGCAGGTAAAAGAGAGCTGACTGAAGAACAGTGTGGCGCCTGTGTTTCTGGTCAGGTGGTCTGTGAAACAGCATGGAAACAGCTCCTCAAAGTGCAGCCTGATGAGCTGGGAGGATATGTAAAGGCCAACACATTCCAACACAAAGGGACATATAGTAATAATATTCATACAGGCTAACACTTATGGAGGTTTGTTGCAAGGCAGGCACTGTGCTGGGCCCCTTACTCACCTGAACTTCATGTCAGCGAAGCACTGTTATTATTCAGTTTGCAGTATCAAATTTGAAACTGGGAAGGATGAACAAACTTACCCTGGTCTTTTGGATGTCAGTGCCTCGGCCACAGGTGCTACTATGCTACTATGCTGCCAGGTATAATACCAATGCAACAAGAAGAAGAAAGAGCACAGTGACAAAATATTGGATATCAAAATATCAGTGGATGTCTTTGTTTGACTGAACCAATCAAATTACCCATTTCAGGGGCCTCATCTAGACCAGCTTATATTCACTGACTAAACAGAAAACACGAATTCTATCATGTCATTCTCCTGCTGCCAGCGATGCTGGATGGGAATGGACACCAATTTGGAAAATATCTTTAAACCTAGTGGGAGCTCACTGCTACAGGAGGCTTTGGCTCTCCCCAAGCAGTGCATTTACCGCCCTGTGCACTGTCACCAGCTTAACTGAGGTCACCATCAGACTCTCACCTGGATCTTTGCTGACACCTCCTAACAGTTCTCTGCCCCAACTCTTGACCCGTCTTCATTTCTGCCAGAGTAATCTTTCTAGAAGCAAATCTGATTGTGCCAGTTGCCAGCTCCAAACCCTCTCACAGCTCTCCACCTTTTCCAGGACCAAATCCAGATGGCTCACAGCTGCACAAAAGCCTTCACCACTGCTCACTCTGAGCCCACCTTCCCAAGCCCTGCCCTTTACTTTGTGCTTCATTCACTGTGAATCGTTAGTCTGTCTACAAATACACAGCAATTTCCTTAACCTCCAGACTTTTGTGTGGCACCCTCATCTCCTCAGGCAGGTGAAGCAGTGGGAGTGAGAGGAAATGTGCTTCAAGCAAACTCATGCTCATCCTTCAGTTCTCACTCAAAAGTCATGAGTAGGCATAAGTCAATTTATCTGAGCAATAAACAATGGAAACAATTGCTTTATCTCATTTCTACACCAGCTTGACAATTCCATGGGTTGCACTGGTGACCAGAGTTTCAGCCACATGTAACTATTGAACAGGCAACATATGAAACTAACTAGTAAAGTTTACTACCAGGAAAGGATTCTCTAATAGCATAGAAACCAGTAAACACCATAAAAAAAGTCAAAGATAACTCCCAAATTGCTGCACCCAGAGAAGAAATTTGGGAATTTTTGTTGTTGTTTGCCCAAGTTTGGCTTCAGGAGTCTCTTTTCCCATTTCCACCTTCAGACTTAGCTCAGCTTCAAGGTGGAAACAACCTTGATGGGATGTGCAGAGAGAAAACCATGTGCCCATCCCCAGCAGGTGGATGCTGGCCTCCTGCTCTGCCACTGTAGGCTTACAACGTGCTCGGATGCATTTGTTCATTCTAAACAGCACATGCCTTTCTATTCCCGCCTAGGGGCCTCACAGAACCCCAGACCAATTGGCTAGACCCTGACATCCTGCTTAGCTTTTGTTTCTTTCACAGAGGGCTGGGCCCCCAGCTATTTCCTGGCTTCCACTCCCAATGAACTATAAGTACGGATGTTCTTGGGCTGTAATTACTTAGGTCTTCCTGCCATGGACTCAGTGCTGACGCAAATCAATCCTTCATCTAAACTGTCTCCTCAAATACCAAAGTTTGAACTTCCCCTTATGCCTCTTTGGAGCAAGTCTTACATCTGGACCAGTTCACCTAACCTGGGTTCCACTTATTCTTGGCTTCTTCCCCTGACTTATGACTCAAAATATTTCTTTCTAATTATATTACCTTTTTTTCTGAGGCAATTTGCAAATGCCTAGTGACATAACTCAGCTTGGTGTTTTACATAAAGTAGGTTTTCAATGAATATTTGAGTGGAAACATTAACAGTTTTAATTCACAGTGATAAATTATGACCATGAGCTGGAGATCATTATGAGTAAAATCCCATGGTAGGAATGTAAATCAAGGTGTCATAGGTTGGGTTCCTGGAAAGTAGATTCTGAAAGGGAGAGAAACTTTGTTGGGAAGTACTCTTGGGATGAGTAACAATGAAAAGGAAAGGAAACAAGTGGGACTGGGCAGAGAGAGAAGCTGAGCTCCTGTGTAATCTGAAGGAAAGATTCAGCAAACCTCTTGAGAAGTTCCAAAGTTGGGATGGCACCTTAAAGCTGTCCAGAATTGAGGAAAAGGGGTTGAGCCTTTAACCCTTGCATCAGCCAATCACTGAGTGCAGGTTGCCCCAGAAAGTGCATGTGACCTTAGGGGAGGTGGCTTTCTTTGGTCAAAACACTTCCTTAAAAGAGCTGAAAGTTACTGCTATCTGCTGTCAGAACTTCTTCTAACATTGGAAAAACAAAACTTTAATTTCTCAAAGGGGACCTGAGTGGCATGTCCCACCATACAGAATAGAGGCAGACAATGCTATCCCCTCCCACAAACAGCCAACTCAGCCAAGTTAGCCTGATGCTGCATAGAGGTAAATGACAGATTTCATTCCCAACTTTATCACACTCGCATTCAAAGTGGTTGTTCGCTGTTATTCCATTCGTGTCCCTCCCCTGTGCCAATAGTTTCATCTCCTTATTAATTAAGTGTTTATATCAAACTAAACAGGGCAATGCTGCTTTTCCCCTTCTAAGATTAGCAGATAGCAGATGAGCAACTAGAGAAGAAGAAAATGGTGTCAGGACACGGATACCAGGGCATGACAATGACGGACATTAGGACAACACAAGATCAGACCAGAGGAGTAGGCATGGTGCATCAGGTGTAACATGGAGAACGTCAGTCAGAATTCAAAGATGGCAGATTAATTGATAATGACAAGCGCTGGAAAGGGAGGAAGAGAACAGAGCAGAATATTCTGGGTCAAATTTAGGACAGCAGGCGAGATAGCTGCTGTGGAATCGGAGCCATCAAAAGGTGACCTAACTCAGTTCTGGCTTGGGGCCCATCTAGCCTCTTTCTAAACCCTATCCTCAAAGGAACCATCTAAAAAAGTGAAATCAAATGGTGTTTTCTAAAATCTAATTTCCTAAAGCCTAAATCGCAAATCAGGAATCAGTGAGGATCTTAAGGATTGTAGACTGTTGGATCTGGACAGGAGCCCAGAAAGGAGGTGACGAGGAGGGTGTGAGGCCTTTCCTGGGAAGTGAGAAGCAGCCCACTCACCGGCTTCTTCCTGGAGCTTCAGCTTCTCCTCGGGTGGCAGGCCACTCTGGAACTGGCTCTCCATCTGCAAACATCCAAAGATCTCCCAAGATTCGTCTCTGGGGCTCTAAATTTGCCAACTCATAATGGAGGGTAGTCCTCCGGGATGCTGACCCTGGTGAAATGCATTCAGATGCTATGGAGAAATGTGTCTTAGGCTTAAGGAAACATGGCACGTTTTCCTTTGTGTTTGTCCTTATGAAGAGATATATGAAATAAAACTTTGGAGATTGTTTTTCTCTAGTCCTTCATATATATATATATATATATATATATATATATATATATATATATATATAAAAAGGCATCATGAAGATGTCCCACTCATATCTCCTTTCAAGCACCTGCCATTTTGCTGCAAGGAGTGCAGGTAGATGACAGCCTCCAGCTACAAAATTTGGGCTGAGACCAAAATCTTCCCAAAGAGTCCCCAGTCAACTGAGTTCAGAAGGCACCAAGGTCAAGCCAGTTCTACCCCAAACAGGACTTCTCTGTGGGTAATCTCTGCACTAGAGATCCCCATTCAGATAGCTAAGACTTTCTAATGTTTGCACCTCTGTCTCAAGCTCTTCCTACTCTATGCCCCATTCTCCCTACTCCTTTCCCATGCATAAGGCCTGCATAATAGTCTGACAACTTTCCCTGGCCACACAGTAATGGTCAGAAGGCTTTACCAGACCTCCAATTTATTTCTCACATAAGAAGCTCTTGCACTTCTAACTATATCTTGGCATCTGTTTTCTGGAGGCTTTGCACTGATACAGTATCATCCTACAGATTAGGATACTGAGATCCTGAGAGGCTAAATAACATCCTTTAGGTTGTACAGATGACAGCTGACACTCAGAATTTGTCTTGATAGATGAATATAATGGTCTAAAAGCACAACACTCCATCCCTGTTATGGAGGAATTGTCTAAAGTTCCAGACAAGGATGGTGGATGCTGGACCTGCTATGGTTTGGGCTGGGCAGGCATAGGAACCAGAAACATTCAGGTCAGTGCCAGAAATCAACAAGCAAGCAGAGGTTCAGTCCATACCCCTGGGACGAGAGAGTCAGTATAGTTACTAGGAAGTTATTCGAACTCACTGAGAATGGTGAAAAATAAGTTTTGGAAATCTAAATCCTGAATGACAATCTGCAACTAAGGGCTAGGAAACAGAAACCAGAAAAACAGGACTGGCTGTAGGCATGCTCTTATGGAGGTCTGCTGACCTCATCCTGCCTGCACCAATTCTCTACTTTTTGACATCATTAAGGCAAATCGAACAGATGGGACCTAAGAAAAACCAGTTTCTCTTTGTGCCTTAGTTCCTTCCTGTGAGAGCAGCAGGGTTGAAAAGCACAATGTAGATTACAATAACTGAACAGACATTTCTTGATCATTTTCTAAGTTCATGGGACTTTCAGAGTGGGGTATCATTTATAGGTTCATGCACAATGCAGAACAGAAAACAGACTGGCATTTAACAAGAGCGCCTCCCACTATATCTTCAATGTTTCCCAACATTTCAGAGTTTAGGATGTCTTTTTTTTACCATCAAAAAAAAAAAAAAAAAAGAAAACACACACACACAAAGAGCTCTCTCCTCCAAAATAGTATTCATTACACTTTTTATCCATTATTTGAGGAAATGGATAACAACTGTATCACAGGATACATGAGTGAGGCAACTCTTGAAAGCAAAAACTGTATCTTATTAATTTCAATATTTATAAAAATTAGGAAATTGGTAATATGTAGATGCAAGATGTCTTACCTATTTGGTCATAACACAAAGCTATTTTGAATGCAATCTTCAATATATATGCTCTTATACCTGATGCTAACAACAAAATTGATGATTTCCACTTTACGGAAGGAAAAAAATGAGGCCCAGAAAGATCTAATGAGTTGACAAAGGACACTTGGTAGAATTTTGGTGATAACCACAAAGTTCTTTCTACTCTGCCACAACAGCAGACTAAGTGTGATATGTTTGACTCCTCGCTGGTCTCACATGTAGAAGAAAATGGAACTTCAACTGCCTTAAATGATACTGTCTGAATCTTAAACAGAAAATAGTCAATTTCCTAAAAAGAAAGTATTCTGACATGTCCCCATCAACCTCCCCCACTATCCAGACTGTGTTAATTGCCCATTACTGGCTTGGTTGGCTACCTTCTTTCTGTCTAGGCCTCTGTACAGCTCAGATCTTGCCTTTCTGTCCCAGAGTGAGCATTCTTAGGCTAGCAGCAGAGGCCCATGCTTCTGCATGCCCTTGGTGTCTAGCACAGAGTAGGAGTTCAATAAATGCTTCTTGACTGCGGAATAAATGAGTCGAGAGGACTAGTCGGGACAGAATGGAATGGAACAAATATGCAGAATAAATCCAAGATACTATTTAAAGTACAGAGGTCCCTGTACTTTATTCAGACAAAAACCAGGGACCATAACACAGAATCCAGATCAGTGACTGTAAGACAATGAGAACCTAATCTCCTGGTGGTTACACACACAGTGGCTTTTGTTCTGAATATAACAGCAGCACCAATTTTTAAAAAATTATTTGCAAACCCACTACAATATAGAGTTATGCCTACCAAATGCCAAACAATAAACTCCAAAATGGGAAGGGGGTGGGGGATCAGACAAATGGGTATTTGAGCACCATAGAGAAAAAATAATTATAGCCAGCCATATCCATCTGTGTATGGAGACACAACAAACCATTCTGTGCTTTCATTCTGAGCAGAGCTCTGATTAATTGCCAGGTTCTCAAACTCTTCAAAAACTCAAAGGTCTGACATTTCAAAACATAACTGTTGTGGGTTTGCGTATCATAGCCAGGTGTGTTTGCAGTGCGGCAATTCCTGACACGTCAGCAAGCCCCACAGAAGGAAAAATCGGAGGATGTCTTTCTGCTGAATGATTCCGCATCACGTGCACACCCTTGCATCTACCCTCTGCTGGAGGAAAAGCTAGGGGAAGGTGATGTCATACTGTGATCTGTTTAGGAACTCACAGCAGAAAGACCCCTGGCTGACTCACTGTTTTCACTGGCCTCTTGTCTCCTGGGAGCTGCATGCTGGGAAGTCACTCTGGGCCCAGCAGGACAGCAGCCAACGTCCTCTCATGGCAGGTTGTCATGAGGGAGGTGCTCTTGTGCCTGATGCCACACAAAGTGATCTTCCTGGGAATAGCAATCAAAATATTTAATCTAGTGATGAATGACTTCCCTCTGGCTCTTAAGCTTCTACACAAATCTCTAAGAGATACACAAATTCAAGTAACTGTGACTTTATAGAAATACGGTGACCAGTTACATTGATAATAAAAATAGCTGACATTCGTTGAGCACTTACCAACTGCTGAATTCCTTCCATGCTCTCGCAGCTGCAGCCAGGCCAGAAAACAGAGCCCATCCAGGGAGTACAACACCAGCACCTGAATGAGGGCACTAGATGCCAGTGTGTGGGAGCGAGGCAGTGAGGCATCCCAGGGGGAACAACAGCAGGATGCCACTACTCCTCTGCTTCTTCCATTCAGCCCTCCAGACACACTCAACTGAGACCAGCTGTGGTCCTTCCAACCTTGAGCTTTGCTCTGCTTGCTGTTCACTACCCCTATGGCCCTGCTGGCCCCGCGCTGCCTTTTTTTTCTGGGAAAATTCCTGTCATTTGGCAGCCCATCCTCTGCCTTAATTTGTTCTCTCTCTTTGCTCCCAACGCCCTCCTAAGGGGCAGAACATAGTTACAATGCAATGTGCTATCACCCCACAAGGATTCCTTGAAGGTAAGGACCATAAATAAGTCACTTTGCCCTTTGACATGTGTTGCTTTGTACAAAATAGCTGCTCGGAAATACCAGTTGAATGATTGGATGAACTAATGGTATAGCACACACCTTCACTAACTGTTTTAGTTGAGGAAAAAGGTTCCTCTGACATCCTTTAGGCTCCAAAGCACTACATAATTATATGCTAATAAAAGTTTCAATAAATGAAACAATGCCATATTAAACAATTTATTTTTTTTCATACCTTTCTTCTTCAGGACATGAAGAGATGTGAGTCAACAATTGCTTAATATTTAAAACTGTTCCTTGATATTTTTTTTCTTATTTTTGCTATCATCTTAGTCTCAGGCTACTCATCCACAAAAACGTGTTGGAAAACTTCAGAATTCATTGAAATAAGCCAACAGCAAATAACCAGTTAATGGCTGTGAATACTCATTTAGAAAATAACCCATCGTTGAGCTGGTTTCAGTTCAGGCCTTGTTGGTTTCCTTGTTCGGGGAAGCAGTCTGTACACAGTCGCAGCCTCTCTAATTATTCCCAAATGCAATTAGGCTTCCAACAGGAAAGCCTCCTCTAGAAGTCAGCCGCAGCCTGAGCAGCTGGACCGTGAAGTTCATGGAACACCGAGGAAGAACGCCAAAGACTGCTTTCCATTCCAGCGGTGACTCCAAAGTGGAACATATGTTCCAAAATGTGAATGGCATTGGGATTAGAGATGAGTTTTTTTCATATGGGTCTAAGTTTTCCCCCTAGCATAACTATTTTGATTATAGATTTGATTGTAGAGTATGTTACAGATATAGATAGATTTAATTATAGACTGGACTACAGATTATACTATTTTTTAATTAGAAAAAAATATTTGTAAAATGAAGAAAAATTAAAGTTAAAAGCATAAGTTTTCCTTTTACGTCAGAAGCAAGTTCCAACATTTTTTAAGTTTCAAAAGGAAAGCCACACCAGAGCAGGAATGTAAAATGAGTCCAGGACTGAGTTTAAATCAAATGTGCATGCCTCCGAGACCACGCGCGTGCCCAACCAGGGCCATGCATGTGCCTTTAAGGTTTTCACTAGCCAGTGTGAAGAAGGGACATGTGATTAATTCCCCAGTTCTGACTTTAGACAGGAACAGACCAGTTACTCTTGAGAAGGTACATTTCCTGGAAACTTCTCATTGGTGTCGTATAAGAAGACTGATTCTGCTAGTGGTGAGTAGGTTTTTTCTGATGATCTAAGCTGACCAACCAGATCTTTCAGAAACCTCACCAACACCTTTGGGTTTGCCAAGCCAGGAACACACGTCCACCCCAGGACAGAGCTGCTCCAGGTCTGCATTTTCCTTCATGTATGCCACACACTGTCCTCTCACGGTCTTTCTGCTGACAATTGTTCCTCCTCTAGTTTCTTGCCTGCCTGGTCCTCCCAGTTCAAACCACCATTTAGCTACCTTCCAAGCTCCGCATCACAAACTTGGCTCCCCAGACTCAGTTGAGCCTTTTCCATTCATGGTAGTGCCTCTACAAACTGGTCAGCCATTCTTCCAAGTCCCTGCGGCTACTTATGGCCTGAGCCAGGTCCCACTTCTGTTTTTTCCTGCTCTTTCTGCCCGTCACCCTTGGTGAAATCAGAGGGACCAAACAGCTGCTCCCCAGAGTGATGGAACAGCCATTTAGAGTGGTGTTTCTCAAAGCCAGCGCCAGTCCACAAGCTGCCTTGTGGGTTATTGGACCACCAAGATTGAAGGGCAGCAGCTGACAGACAGCAAGCTCGTTGAAGCTTTCACAGCATTGCCAGGACAGCAGAGCGCGAGAGCACTGGACTTATTTGTTGTGCAAGGGTATAGATGAGCTCTCAGGTGTGTATCCCAAGGTGAGACACATGAGGGCTGAGCTGTCTACCAATCATATGCAGGAAGACCACTTATCACTGCCTGATAGTCTGGCAATCTTTAAAACGCTCCTTCTCCAAGTTGGTTTGTAGAAACTACCTAGAGCCCTGCAATCACAGACAGTCTTGGGGTAGGCGTAACAGCACCAATAGGAATTGAGTTCTAACCACTCTCCAGGCACTGTGCTAGACAAACTGCATATGTTGTCTCATAAAATCACCCACACACCCCAGGAAGTAAGTACCATCTTAATCTCCGATTCCTGATTAACACAAAGAGGTCCCAGAGTAATTCCTTAGATTATTCTAGGCCTTGTAGATGAGCACAGGTGAATCAGGACTTAAGACTCGAATTTGTTTGAATCTGAAAATGATGCATTGACTCTTGTCTTTCACAGAGTAGCAGGGTAATGTTTGCTAAACTTGTGGAACTGGCAGGAAACCTCAGGCTGTTTCCCCCTAATTAGGAAATAAGGGATAGCTACCTCCCTTGCCTTCCCTACCTGAGCTCTTTACAGTTAGAGCTTGTTATTCCTGATTTAAAAACAATTGTTCCTATGACAACACCCCGGTAGCTTCTCTTAGCAACCATGGCTATCTTTCACAATTTTCACAAAGTTGGTTCAAATACAGAATTGCTTTTTGAGAGTTTTCAGAGGCAAAATCAAATCGACCAGTTGACCAGAGTTAATTTTTTTCCTACATCTTAAGAAAATCATAGCAAAATTTAAAAACCACTAGAAAGCAGTTCTAGCAACCTGAACAATGGGTAAAAAGGGAAACATACAGGTTTGCAGTTCAGGATACTGTTTTAAATCTAAAAAAAAAAAAAAAAAAAGAAAGAAAGAAAGAAAGAAAAGAAAGAAAAAGAAAAAGAAAAGAAAAGAAAAAAAAAAGAAAAACTATGTAAACTCTTAAATGTGAATTTTCCCACTGATTAACAAAAGGTTCACAAATTGAGAGTAAGGTTTATAAACTGTATTAAGTCTCTCTATTGCTGCTGTGGCAAATTATTACCAACTTATTGGCTTAAAACAACATGAATTTAATATCTTACACGTCTGTAGATCATAAGTCTAACATGGAACCTCCCAGGCTAGGACGGAGGTATCAGCTGGGTGCAGTGCTGTCTAGAAGCTCTAGGGAAAAATCCTTTCCTTGCCTTCTTAAGCTTCTAGAAGCTGCCTGCTTCCTTGTCCCGTGGCTCTTTTCTCCTGCAAAGTCGGCTCCACAAGCTAAGTCCCCCTCACAGTGCCATCTCTCTGACATCTTGCACCTTGTCTACTTTTAGGATGCCGTGATTGCACTGGGCCCACAGACAGCCCAAGGTAACCTCCTTATTTTAAGGTCGTCATAATGGCAAGCTTAAATCCAATTGTACCCTTAATTTCTCTTTGCTGTGTAATGTAACACATTCACAGGTTCTAGAAATTGGGATGTTGACATCTTTAGGGAGCTATCACTCTCCCTGCCAGTGGATATAGCAGCCTAAGCAGGTTTTCCTAATAAGAAAGAGAATGGTGGGGTTTCTATTCTAATTTTTGCTACTCATGTCAGAAGCACAACATCTCCTAACCCTCAGCACATATGGATCTCTTTGGCTTCTTCCTCTTGCATATTCAGACTACTGGCTAAAGTACATCTTTATGAAGGAAAAAAAAATTGGCACAAAGTCTTTTCCCCAATCTTTGCCTAAAGCAATGGGTAGTGCTAAGAAGAGGTCCATGAAATAAGGCTGGGCCACTTAAGGATTTGTTACAAGAAGATGGGGGTCTGGTGCTAGGGAGACAGGCTAGACAATCCATCCTGTTGAGGAGCAAGGGGGAGAATGTGCAGGGTGAGCCAGGGTGGAACACTTCAGACTCGGAGCTCCTGACATTTTAACTGAGGACGTCTTTACGGGTGCTAGAGAAAAGGGGCTGACTCAATGAAGTGCAAGCTTTCCCTGAAACACAGCTATAATCGTCTCATAAAGACATTTATGTAGTAGGACAGAAAACAAATCCCTGAGGTGATCAATAAAAACAAACTGAAGGACATAACTTATCAGGGGAAAATGGCTTCCAGTGCCAGCTGAAGAATGCAGATGAATGTCATCCAGTCCTGTGACCCATTCTGTGGTAACACCATAGATGCACGTGACGAGGAAAAAGCCCTCAGGAGCCACTGGAGAGAAGAAAAGCACACTCCCCAAACACTAACTTACAATTGCAAACACACCATGTGAAGGGCCAAGAATTGTGAGCTGCTTTTTAAAGAGTCAGAGGGGTTCATAAGAGGTGGGGTGGGTCCCTGTGACTTGAGGAGATGGGAGTGAGGGGTCAGCAGAGAGGTAAAGAAGCACTAAGTGGTAGAAAGTAGGGCTCTGCCGTTTACCAGCTGCATGACTCAGTTGCCCTGTCTGTGGAAGGTGGCAATCATCCAGCTCTTGGGTGATACCCTGTGTACAGTGCCGGGAACGTGGTAAGCACACATTGGTTTTCATGTTTGTTTGGTTTTGATTTTGTTGTTGTTGTTGTTGTTGTTGTTGTTATAAGGACAATTAGTGTGAGAGCTACCCTCTTACCAGATTTGTAAGTGTCCAATGCAGTATTGCTATCTGCAGACACGACATTGTACAGCAGATCTCTACAACTTCTTCTTGCATAATTGGAATTTTGTGCACGTTGTTTGGGGAGTTGTTAATCAGCGTGTTGGTTCTTGTGCCGGAGCTGTGATTATAAGCATACTTAAAGCTTCAGAGAAAGAGTGGGACTGAGTCTGGGCCAAAAATGGTTGGCAAGACAGCGAGGAAAGAAGCAGCCACAAAGGTGAGGCAGAGAGATCCATTCAGGACCAGGAAGAGGCCAGGCAGTTAGTCTGACTGGCTCAGGTCCAGAGCTGGAGTCTCTGTACAACAAGAAGGTCAAGGTCAAGTTGCAAAGTGGTCCTAAAGGCTGCCTAAAGTCCTTTAGGAAGTCCCTAGGTGACTGGGATTAAAAGAGAGACAGCAGGTCATTTGCAGGTTGCACAGAGATAGTCCAGAATAGGGGTCCCCAACCCCCAGGCCATAGACCAGTACTGGTCCATGGCCTGATAAGAACCAGACCATACAGCAGGAGGTGAGTGGTAGGCAAGTGAAGTTTCATCTATATTTGCAGCCACTCTCCAGTGCTAGCATCACCACCTCAGCTCCACCTCAGATAATCAGGCATTTGATTCTCATAGCAGAACTGGTCCCTGGTGATAAAAAGGTTTGGGACCACTGGTTGAGAAGGCATGGTTTTCTAGAAAAAGTCAGAGCCCCTGTCTTGGTGACACAGTCATTTCCTCACTTGTAAGGTGAGTATGGCAGTCACCTTTCTTAAAGAGCAGGAGCGAGGACTAAATGAGAAAATGTCTTTAAAGTGCCCAACACAGGGTCTGGGGTACAGTAAGTGCTCAAAAAGTATTAACTATTATTCTAAGTGTGCGTGATCGTCCTTTCTCGTAGTTTTCAAAATGTATTTCAATTGATTTTAACAGTGAAACACTTTTTCCCCAAAGAAACTGTTTAGGGTAAAAGAGGGCAGGCCTGGTTGATTTGGAGTTCAAGGCCCAGAGCCCCATCGTTCGATCTTCTCCCTCCCTACAGGGCACCTCCCTAAAGAAATGCCTTTTTGTTGCTTTTCTAACCTGGTCTGGCCCAGCTGCTCCACTGGTGAGGCCCAGGAGAAGGGGTGTCTTGGCCAGGGCCAGGCCTTGTGGCCTCGTCTGGTTTCTGAACAATCAGTTCATTGAACAGTCAGTTCGGTGAGTCAGTTTGATAAAAGTCAGTGTACTGAATATCAGTCGACAAATGTCCCAAGTCACCAAGGTGGACCAAATTTCTGAGTACCTCAAATCATCACAAACCTGTTCCAGCTTTAACTACTTATTAGTTTTACAGCAATTCATACAGGACAACAGGAAGGTCTATGTGGAGCCCGAACTCCTTAGTCAGGTACCTCCTCAACCCTGGCATAACTCTAAACTCTCCCTCTCACCAACTCTCAGTTTTCATTCTCTCTAGCACCAGCCTGCTCCTCCCGCAGTCGCTTCCTCACTGCCCCTCAGTGCTCTGGGTTTCCCATCCTGACCCTCTGCCCTCAGCTCCTTCAGAATCCTCCGGTGGGGCCTGCTGCCCAGGCTTGTGCACCTCCCCCAGCAGAAGGGCTCCACTCCCTGAGCTCCAGCCACTGGGAGTTTGGGGCAGAGACAGGATGAACTGCTCTTAAACATCTTATTCTGAAGGCAGAATGAAACCTGATCACCTAAAACTTCACCGAAGATTTCTAAATCTGTTTTTTTTTCTTTAAAATTCATCCAACAGTTAAAATCATTTCTAGTAAATTTAACAAAATCTTTGAATCTATTTGTCAAGTTGATCATATAATGAATTGTCTGTTGGCAGACTGGTTTTTAGAAATTTGACATAAAACTGGAACTCAGGCCCCAGATTTCCAGTCTAATTCACTTTCTTCTCAATACTCAGTAGTAAACACAATCAGTATGTCTTTATTAGTATGGTTAAATTTAGTTTCTTTTCTCTCTGTATCTTTGGCCACTTTGTTTTGCAAAATGCGTTTTCCCAAATTTTTTCAAATGCTTTCTTTTGAAAATTGCAGTGTATTTAAGACATTAATGGCTTCATTTTAATTTGCACATATTCTTGTTAATAATGAAATCTACTTAATATGAGTTAAAACTAAAACCCTGTCAGGGTAATTCACAGACATTTAAAAACTCCGCAGCAATTCTAGGAGGATCCCTGTTAATATTCTTAAGGACCTTCAATGGTTATTCTAAGTAGGCCTTGGTATTAACAGAAAGAGCAAACAAATTAAAATTGGACTCTTGGTAACAATTGGGAAAAATGAATATGCACACCCTCAGTATGCAATTGAGTGTAGTTGTATGGGTTCCTCCTACGCATTTAAAGAGAACATCTTTATTGAATAACCATCATGCTAAGTATCACTTAAGTCTGGTATTGAGTCATCTGACTTCACTATACTTCTTTCAGAAATGCACAAGAGAACGACATCAATCAAATTTAAAATAATGCAATCCTCAATTGGCATTGATGTTAGCAGCAATCACTATTTGTAGTGTACAGCAAATTTCCATGTGAGCAATGTAATTTACAAGGAATGCACATTTTATTAAAATTCCAGCCTAGAAGACATCTTAAAAACCATTCTCAGGCCTTGGAGAATATCCTGATGATCCATAAGATATGTCAAAATGATCCTCCATTTCCACAGTGAGTTATATCTTCAAGAACAGTGCCCATAGCTGTAAGGATAAATCTCTCTTCAGGTTTAATCTCTTTGAGAATTCAGTTTATATTAAAGGAAAAACACTTTGCTATGTACTGCACATAATAAAACCCCAGGATTTAAAATGGAGCTTTAATACATTATCCTAATTAATCTTCACAACAACTTTGGTAGTTTGGTAGTAGGATATTATAATCACCACTCAAGCACCTGAGGCTCAGGGAGGCTAAGTGACATTTCCAAGTTCACACAGCTAATGAGAAATAGGCAAGCATTAAATTTAAGTCCCTGGCTCTTGGACTTTTTTTTCTTTGTTTTTGCAACTTTGTTAAGATATAATTGACATACAACATTGTGTAAATTTAAGGTGTAGCACCTTGACCCATAATCTCTTGTCTGAATGATTTCAATAACTTCCTGATGTATCTTGCTGCCCCAAACCTCAACATTCCATCAACCCCATGGTGCCACATCAATCTCTATGAAATGCTTGATGATCATGTCATGCCCCTGCTTAAAACTAATCATTCATAAGAATAAAGTTTGGTCTTCCCACCAGAACACACAGGACCCTTTAAGATCTCTCCCCAACCTCCCACACCTCACATTTCTAAACCCACTGGAGTTCTGCCATGTGTTATTTCCTCTATCCAAGCTTATCTTCCTCTTCTAGACCTGGTAACGTTGCCCAAGGCCTACTCAAAGTTCTCTTTGTGAAGTCTTCCCAGTGTCTCACCCATGATCTCAGGCAGTCTGTCATCCCCTTCCCAGGTGACCATCTGTTTAAATAGCTCCATTACTGCATAACTAGGTGCCATTCATCTCTCCAATAGCACACTGAGCTTCCAGCTAAATAAATCAATAATTAATCCACTCTTATTGTGTGTGTTATTTCACTCATAACCCACTAATTTCTTGATACACTAGAACAGGGATCAATAAACTACACCCCACATGGCAAGTCTAACCTGATGCCTAATTTTGCAAATAAAATGGTAATGGAATACACTCATGCTTATCTATTTTCATATTGCCTATGGCTGCTTTGGACTACAAGGACAAAATTGGGTAGTTGCAACAGAGACTGTATGTATAGCCTGTAAAACTGAACATACTTATGGATCCAACCCTTCACAGAAAAAAAAAAAAATTACTGAACCCTGCACTGGAAATAAGGTCAAAAATTAAAGTCAAGTTAACTTGTAGCCCTGTTGAGTCAGATGGAGGAGAACCCTGTGGATGTTAGGACTTGAATTCCAGCCTAAGTTCTGGGACAGGGTTACTCTTGTATATGGGACAAATCAGTTCTCCTGTTGGGACCTCAGTTTCCCAGTCTGTAAGATAAGAAAGGTAGGCTAGATTAGTGGTTTTTAAACCAGAACTCTTTCCCCAAAAGTAGTCTGTAGCAAACCTTATGTGTAAAACAGATAAAGAAAAAGCTATCCTGATAAGGACCAAGGTGGGAGGCTGAGTCCTGACCAACTGTCTCCCAGCCTTGTCGTTGCTACTCAGGGGAAGGGTGTCTCAGTCCTCACAATCCTGAACATAATGCATGAATATATAGCTAATCTCTGTGGTCCTTTCAGCACACATCACTTAGAGCCTCCGTATTCAGCAATTTCAGAACATAAGGGGCTCTAAACCTTTAGAGCCCTCCAAAATCAAACTCCGTCTTTTAGAATTTATTTCATAACCAAACCACAGCTGAGATAGATTGAAAAGAAAATAACTAAATAATATTATCAGACGCTTCTCCTACTTAGCCATAAGACAGCCTAAAGTATAGTTTCTGTTTTCTGGAGTGAACTGGCACTTCTGTGATCTGTCTTGGGCATTTTAAAAAACACAAAAGCAGAGTGTCAGCTTTGGGGAGATGTACAACATGAGGGACTGTCACTCCCCGTGACAGAGCACTCCTGGGAACAGTGCTGCTTCAAAAGGCATCAGGCAGGTAATGACATTGTGAGTTATTTGTTGCCTTAGCAGGGACTATTTTAAGCAGCTCAGAAGTGCACTGGAACTGCATCAAAGAGTATTTTGGTTCCTGGATGGGGGTTTCCAAGAAAGGTAGCTGGTCAGAGGTCCTTAGAGTTCAGAGCTCTGGATGAGAAACCAGGGCATTTGCACAGTGCTCCCTCTGACACGCCCTGTGTACCTGCGGCAAGTTTTCTGGGTTCTCCAGCACCTGGCTTCCTTATCTGCAAAATGAATATGTTGCACCAGATAATAATCACATGTCAGGCTCTATGCTAAGGTTTTGTATACAATAACTCAATGCTTACAACCTCCAGATACATAAGATGTCCATTTTATGAAAAATGTAGAAACCAAGTCTTACAGAAATTAAGTAACTTAACCAAAATTACACAGCTCCTCAGTAGGACAGCAATGCTTTAAACTAGCTGCAGCGAGCAGTCCTCAGAGCAGCTGAGGGACAGCTCCGAAGCTACCTGGCTTCTGTTTGAATCTGGTTCTGCTACTGATAGCGTGTGACACTACTCATTTTGTTTAAATACTTAAATTTCAATTTCTATATCTGCAAAATTAGTGTAATGGCACTACATGCCTCATAGAATTGTTTAGAGGATGAGATGAGACAATTTTTATAAAACATCTGGTAGATACTGAATCATAATTAATGGCAGCTATTATTGTCATCTGGATAATTCCAAAAACCATGTTATTAACAGGTCTGTTAAAATCTAACTTTCCTCCCTATCTCTTCCCTTATAGGATTCTTATTAATGTCACCAATGACCTATATTGAGCCAAAGCCAATGGATGGTTTGTTCTTTATCCTCATCCCATTCCTAAACTCTCAACAGCATTTGACATTGCTGATACTATTCCTTGAAATATTTTCTTCTCTAGGCTTTGGGACACCACATTATTCCAGTTTTCTTTCTACCTCAGAGGTCAGTCCTTCTCAGCCTCTTTGCTCACTCCTCCTTTTCCAGACATCTAAAAGTGGGAGATTCCCCCTGGTCCTAGTCTCATGCTCTTTCCTTCCCCATCAACACTCTTTTCTTAGTTTATAATTTATAGTCCCACAGCTTCGAATGAGCTGACAACTCTCAAATTTCTCTCCCCACCTGGACCTAACCTCTGAGCTCCAGATGTCCTAATGTTTCTTCTTGGATGCCTCAAAGGCATCTCAAACTTACAAGTTCTAAACAGAAATACTCTCTACTTAAATCACTCTCCTCTCTCTAATCCATATTAATAAATGGAACCACCATTTACCCAGTTACTCAGGCCACAGACCTAGGTCTCATTTTAGTTCTTTTCTATCTCTCACACCCCCTGTCAAGTTCACTAGTAAGTTCTTCTGTTGTACTTCTAAAATATATATTGAATCTGACATTTTTCACCATGCTCACTGCTACAAGCCTAGTCCAAACCACTATTACCTACTTCTGGGGTGTCTCTAACAGCCTCCTCCTAACCCAGATATATTTCCTTTTGAGCATTTAAATACTGTTTAATATGTTTTCAAACAACTTATTGTGTTTCAACTTTGAGTTTCTCTAAAGATCATGGACTCCAGAGCTCTCAACTCAATAGAGTCAAGCTGTGTTTTTTCCTATATTAAGGATGGAACAAGTCATGAATGAATTTGGTGATTTATGCAAACTGGAGGAGAATTTAAACCCAGCTCCTATTACATTCAGCTCCTCCTCATTCTGCCTCCACTACCTGACCCTAATCAACCAAGTTACATGCTGAACTTTCCTGGATTTGTCAGGATTTGTCTGTTTGTAAATTATGTGGTCATAATGATAGGCCATTCTGGAAGCTCTGGCCTATGAAAAATGAACTGGAATAAAGACTATGCCAAGACAGAGAAATGGACCCTATGCAACAAGCTTGGCTAACAACACAAAATGTTCAGGAAGGTATGGCAAACTAAACTCTAGCCTAAATGAATGTAGGGGTTTGATTAGAAAGCCTTGAGAGAACAGTGACCTTCTGTGTTGATATTCTTTCAACAGATATTTTTAGCAACTACTATGGTTCTTTTGAAATGAAACCATTTCGAATGTCTATGTCAAATAACTATTCAGATACTTCAGAATCAAACCATGTCAGGCCAAAAGAAGACTAAGTTTCAGACCTCATCTAGGTTCAGAGGTATCTCATTTTGAGGTCCAAAACCTGTAGATGGTTCATGAAATAGTCTAAGAATGATTTGATTTTTTAACATGTTCCAATAAATTTGCCCAATCTATTCAATGACTATTGCCAAAGCTAATTGTTTTATATTTCTTTGCTTTTCTCTGAAATTGCATCAAATCAGCTATACACATCACTCACATTAGGATCCCTTCTGAGATGAACAGAAATGAAAAGAAAAATCTTTATTTATGTTAAAATGTAATTTTTAAATCATAACTCATGTAAATATAAAATGAACACATGCCAAAGACTATTTTACTTATTGATTACTGAGGGAACTAGTAAAATGCTAAGACTGTTTCAAACATAAAAGGAACCAGGTCTTTATAGGCAATTTAATAAAGAGTTATTAGAATAAAAGTTCTGGACTAGACACAAACACTTTATTGTTCACTAGCACAATAAGCTATAAACTTTGGAGTTATCATTTCATTGGAAAGAAATCATTTGCCTCTCTACTAGACGAAAATCTATAAGTGTTAATGTGTAACCACACTAAATCTGAAAACTTGAGTTGATATTAAATGAGTTGAGCAAGATAAACCCCTCTAAATTTGGGTGGGCCTGTGCTCATATAGAACATTGAAAGGACATGCCATCTTCTTTTTTGCCTCATTTCCAAGTTTTGGAGAGTGGTCTCTCTACCACCCTTCTGGTATATCACTATGTTTGGCCTGATTACTCATATAGGTGCCAAAAAGTGGTATTTATTAACCACACATGCCTCCCTAAATTTGCTTTGCAAATCTGGAGCAACTTCTGCATAGAAATTTTTCTAGGGAATCTTGGATTGGACTTTTGAAAAGCTCTATTATTTGCTCTTCTATCCTAAGGCTTAAACAATAAGCACAAGACACTCTCTCCCTCAGATTTTACCCAGTGGTTATGTAGCTATATTTGGGGGTGAAGTCCTCTCTTCTTGAGATCCCCCAAATTTGCAGAAGTTGCTGGCCCAGCAGATGGGCTTTCTTACCAACTGTGACACTGGAACCCTGTAAGCCAGACACCAAGCTGGTCTCCTTGGGAGCAATTTGTAGATGTTGGCTCCACATGGCAGGTCTGCAGTTGTATTAGTCAGGGTTCTCAAGAGAAACAGAGCCAACAGGATAGACATGTGTAGGAAAAGATTTATTATAGGAATTGACTCACACAATTAGGGAGACAGGGAAGTCTCACCATGTGCTCTTGAAAAGCTGAAGATCCAAGAAAGACAGTGGGGTAATTCAGTCTGAGTCTGAAGCCCTGAGAACCAGGGGTGTTAATGGTATAAGGGCAGGAAAAGCAGAAAGGCTAAAAGCAAAAGGGGATACATAGCTCCTTCCTCTGCTCTTCTGTTCTATTCAGGTCCTCAACAGATTGGATGATGCCTACTGGCATTGAGGATGGCAATCTAGTTTACTCAGTATACCAATTCAAATGTTAATCTCATGCAAAAACAAAACAAAACAAAAAAACACCACTCTCACAGACACACCCAGAAATAATGTTTAATCTCAGCACCCTAGGGCCAACCACAAAATAACAATCACAGTAATTTTACTTAATAGTGGGTGTGTCATGCCTAATTAAATGAGAATCCTCCTCAAATATGACATGTAGTTATTGCCTTGGTTGCACAATTGATTTGTTCAATTACATTCCAGTAAAAAAAGAGGGCAGATTCTTGTAAATCTTTGGAAAAAAAAAAAAAAACTATGTTTCCATGCAAAAAATAAAGAGACTCAGTAAAATTATTTATTTCTGAGCTCTGAGGGATCAGGTAAGAATTAGATACCATTAAGTTTCAGTCCAATATAAAAGCAGATTCTATTAAATTGAGGTTTAGTGAAGAAATAAGAGAAAAGGCTTTTCATATTTTCTTATCTGTTCATAGAATATAGAACATTAAAGCAGCATCAACAATATTCCAAACAAACAGCCCAAATTAAATTTCCCTCATTAATCTATTCAGTCACACACATAATTCTCATTCTGCTAAGTCTGGGGAAGCAGTCTGCTTTTGTGCAGTAGACTAAAAAGAGTCCTTGAAATTCTGACTCTGCCTACTGATGCAATCTAAAAGTTGTTTCAGCTATGTCAGCTCAGAAGCCTGTACCCTAGAGTCTATTCTTAGACATATCAATAGAGTATTTGGCACAATTCTCTTCCAAGAGGCTCTGAAGCTGACCTTTCTTGTTAAAGACACAAATTCTAGCCTGTAGAACATTCAGACAAGCATCAGAAGAAAGCAGAAACCTCTTTGATTATGAAACTGATGACCATGGTTAATTTATTACAGTAATCAATAATAATAGAAGGGAGAATAAAATTCTATATTGGAGTAGAGTCCCTAACTATTTCATCGGGGTTTGATTGCTGGTTCCCCTAAGGGTAAGAACATATTACCGATAGGAAGAGTATTGCCGATCTCTAGGGCATTCTTGTGAAGCCTACAACTTCTGAAATATTTGAATTAATAACATTTTAACCATGAAAACTTAACCTAAGAAAAGCTGAACATCTCTTTTGATTTGGCATTTTTCCCATGCAGCTTTTATGGTAATGTTGAATTGTTATATAGGTATGGAGCAAATCAAACCGAAACCAACAAAACAAAAAACCTCAAACAAACCACCTAATTATTTCCAGTATCTGTTTTTATAAGGTTAAACGACAAATTTTAATGATTTCCAGGGAAGTTGAAAATTTTAATATTGTTTTAGATGTAAAAAAATATCCTGGAAATGTCATTTTGTTTTTCTCCATTTAGGATCCAAAGTTAGACAATAATCAAAAGAATGATCAAAAAGATTTAGTAACTTAAGATAGGATCCTGGGTGCCTGAAGGAAATTATTTGGCTACCCATTTAATCAAAGTGATAGTACAATATTTTTAGATATTTTAAAGGTAACATGGTTGTAAGGAAGCTGAGCTTGTTCACAATGAAGAAACTTTGTTCTTTGTTATTTTTAAATAATCAAAGAAGTGATAAAGTCAACACAGAGGTCAGAAAATTCTTCCAGTGAGACTCAGATCTCTACTGTCTCAGTGGGTAAGAGCTGTAAAACCAATTTATTATTGTAACAGAGAGAAAGCTAAATTTAAGTTATGAATTAATACAGCAATAGCAGAAAAATTTTCATGAAGTTTTTTCATTTTTTATATAATTTTATAAGTAAGCTCATGAAAATTGTGCAGCTTTGTCAAAATTTTAACACATTTTTATACATCTTTTCAGATTCTGGTGTTACAAACCCAGACAAATTAAATTTAGTTTTTTTCATATTCGCTACATCTTGCTGTACATATTCACTAAAGTCTTATATTCTGGAACAAACATGTTTTAGGACAAAGCAACTCTATTTTTCTTGAAAAGCAAAACTAATCCCATCACCTTGCATACATAGTTGCATTTCTCTATCAATCACTTGCTCCTCCTAATGTAGCTATGAGCACCAATATTATTTTATTAAGGTATAATTTACATAGTCAAAGTCATCCTTTCTTAATGTACAGTCCTAGAGTTACAATACCTGACATGCATTTAGTCAGGTAACCACCACCACAAAGCAAGGCATAAAACAGTTCTTCACGCCATACCCCAAAATCCCATCTTGCTCCTTTTTTATCAACTCCCTGCCCCAGTCCCAGCCCTGGCAACCACTGATCTGTTTTCTGCCCCTATAGTTTTTCTATTCCAGAATGTCCTATACAGGGAATCCTGCAGTATGTGGCCTTTTGAGTTTGTCCTCCCTCACTTAGCATAATGCACTTGAGGTTAATCCACGTAGTTGTGAATCTCAGTAGTTTGTTCCTTTCTGTCACTAAGTAGCCTTGTGTTGTTTAGACAATAGTTTGTTTATCCATTCACGAGTTGAAGGACACTTGGATTGTTTCCATTTTTGAGCAATTATGAATAAAGACTCTATAAACATTTGCGTACAGGTTTCTGTGTAAACAAGTTTTTATTTCACGTGGGCATATCCTAAAGTGAGATTGCTGGATCTCATAGTAAGTAAATGTTTAACTGCCAAGCGATTTCCCATGTGACTATACTGTTTTGCATTCTCACAGTGGCATACGATGGTTTCAATTGCTTCACATCTGCACAAACACTGGATATTGTCAGGTTTTTAGTGTTTGTTCATTGTTTTTTGTTGGTGGTGGTAGTTTTCAGCTGTTCTAATAAGTATATAGTGGTATCTTATCATGATTTTAACTTACATATCTCTAAAGACTAATGATGAGAAGCATCTTTTCATATGCTTATTTGCTTTCCAGACAATTTCTTTAGTAAAATTTCTTAAATCTTTTGACTAGTTTTTAATTGGGCTGTTTGTTGTCATTCTGTTAGGTTTAAAGTGTTCTTTACATATTCTAGATGCAAGTTCTTTATCAGATATGTGTTTTGCAAACATTGTATGCTAACACATGGCTTGTATTTTTTTCTTTCGGTCATGTCCTCTGAAAGCAAAGTTTTTAAATTCCAACAAAGAATAACTTACCATGATTCTTCTTTTAGGGATCATAGTTTAGTGTCTTATATAAGAAATTTTGCCTCACCCAGAGTCACAAAGATTTTCTCCTATGTTTTTTTCTAGAAGTTTTGTAGTTTGAGCTTTATATGAGATACAGGTCAAGAGTCATTGTCCAATTGTTACAACATTTGTTGAAAAGACTATAATTTCTCTAGTATTGCCTTTGTACCTTGTCAAATCAATTGACCATATATATATGAAGGGTCTATATCTGGACTCTATTTTGCTCCATTCATCTGTGTATATTTTTTTTGCCAGTATCACAGTGTTTTGATCAGTGTAGCTTTATAATAAATGTTTGAATCAGGCAGTATGAGTCCTCCAAATCTGTTCCTTTTAAAAAATGTTTTGGTTCCTCTGTCTTCTTTCCCTTTCTATCTTAATTTTAGAATCAGCTTGACAATTTCTACAAAGTCCTTGTGGTTTGATTGGGGTTGCATTGAATTTATAGATCAATTTGAGAAGAATTGGCATCTAGGATGAGTCTTCCCATCCAGGAACATGTCTCCATTTATTTAGGTCCTCTTTTATTTTATAGATCATTGTATTGTAATTATCAGCATATATATGTTTTATATATTTGGTAGATTTACACCTACATATTTTATGGGTTTTTGGTGCCATTATAAATGGTGGGGTTTATTTTTTAATTAAAATTTCCAAATGTTCATTGCTAATATATATAAAAATATAACTGATTATTATATACTGATCTTGTATATTGCATTATTGCTAACCTTGTTAGTTCTAAGAGCCTATTTGTAGATTCTTTGTGACAAATATGAACAAGGTTCCTTAATATGAGTTACAAATACATCCACTCTTTAGCATATAAAAATAATAAGTCAAGTATATAAATTTAAAATTATGATTAGTAATCAGTTTCATTATTCATTCTTACTCAGAAATTATCTAGGTAAACAACAATTATCAATTAACTCAATTAAATATTAATTCGAGGTTTGAGTTGCCTGAGGATGTTGGAAATTATGTCCAACCTGACATACTCAAAGCATAAATAGTGTGATGAAAACATTTTCAGAATCATCATTCTATTTAGTTAAATTTTACATTTTTCATTGCCTTAAATGCGAAGTAGAAGTGATGTTAGTTTATTTTGTCCATAAACCAATATGAAAAGATTAGGAAGTTCATGAGAAAAAACATCTCCATGCTAATAAAATCAAGAGAAAGAAATATAGTTATTGCTTATTTTTAACCCAAATTATTGAACTAGTATAATTTCTCCAAAGATTTATCTTAACTATGTGAACTTGAATTCTTATATTAAAGTGTTTATGAACTAAAAGTTTTATTGAGAATCAATTTTTAAATCTAGTACTAGATTTAGTAGTTTCCTTAGTTTCTGATAATTGTAGTTTTTGTGAAGTGTAGTTTACTTATTTTTTGTAAATTTGGGTAATATGAGATTTATGTAAGATTTATCATTTTCTGAAAACTAGTCAGATCAGAGCTTCTTTATTTTAAGATGTAATAATCTAACCTGGAGGTAAGAAAACATTTCATATTAGTACAATGAAATATCAAGCCCCTTTCTGAATCACAGATACACACTGGCCTACAGACACACAGGGAGCTCATAATTTTAGTTCCATAGCTTTAGCCTCAAGTCAAAAATAATCCCAGAAACACAAAAATTCACTGATTTAGATCTCAAAGAACCTTTCCTTTTAGTGAGCATGAAATTCTTAATTGATTTGTGCCCGCAGATAGATAATCATACAAAGAAACAAAAGAAACTTTGGGTGGTAAACCAACAATGTAATATACATATAACGTGTTATTGAATTGTACACTTGAAACCTATATCATTTTATTCACTAATGACACCAGTAAATTTAATTTTAAAAAGCAGGTGTAATAAGCAGGTTTTAAGAATGTTGATAAATACACACACACACACACACACACATATACACATATATATATATATATATATATATATATATATATATATATATATATATATGTACATATTTATTTATTTAAGAAAAAAAGAAACAAAGACTATCAAACCAGAAAGTCTGTCTCATTTGGCATGGAGTAGATCTCCATCATCCATTTATAAGAGATCACCAAATGGTCAGACTGTAAAATCAAATTCTCAATTATTACTAACACCAATGGGAATAACAAACTAGAAACTAAACAAAAACATAAAATATGTAGACATGAAGAAAAGTAGAAATCTGGAGACACAAAGCTGGCAAAATCAGAGTTCTATTACCACTTGGCATCCAGTCTGGAAATAAGAAGAGACGTGCCTGGGCTAACACACTTCTCATGAAACAGTAATTGGTTCTGTCAGGTTAGGGCATCTCTGTATGGCAATCTACAAAAAGCTTAATTGTCAAAAAGATAAAATCTTGACTCTCATGTGAATATAGAATGAACATATGTCAAAGATTTTATTCAATTCATTAATTAATGAAGAAACCAGTAATATGTTAAAATTTGTTCAAACAATATTTGAAAAGCTAGGTACTTAAAGATAGCTTACTAAAGAAGTGTTAGGATATGGTTTCTGGGTTAGATACAAAATTATTTAAACTTCAACAAGGTAATAAACTACAACACCTGGGTTATCAGTTCAATTGGATGGAAATTATTTTGTGTCTCTACTGGACAAAACTCTCACATAGTCTAAACTTTCAACCAATAGTAAGAAAAGAGCTGAACAAAAAATACTTTTCCCACTTTGGGTAGGTCTAAGGCCATGCATGACATTCAAAGGACATGACACTTACCTTTTTGCCTTATTTCCAAGTTCTGAATAATTTTTCTTAACACTGAATAAAAGCTGTACTATTTGGGAGATAAAAGCTGCATGCCATTGTGTCCTTGGAGAGTAAAAATAGTAAAATTGATTGCTCTTGATTGACAAAGGACATCCACTGCCTTTTGCCCAAGACCACAAAGCTGCTGCAAGTTAGGGCCCAGGCAAGAACCCAAGGTTTCAACCCCCACTGTTCTGCATATATTGTTTGAAATACTACTCTCTTAAGAAGGTCAATTGGTGTTTTAAGACATTTTCAAGACAGATCAATAAAATGAGGGAAATAGACACTCAATGTTAACTCACAGACACCCATTAGAGGAAGCTAATTGAGGGAGAGAGAATTAAAGAGAGTGTACCTCTTTCTGAAAGAGTGGAAAGACATTTAAAAGTTGAAGTTTATAACAGTAAAATGCCCTGTGGAGTGTTCTCTTTCTCTTTCTTGCCCCCTCCTTCTCCCCGTGTGTGTGTGTGTGTGTGTGTGTGTGTGTGTGTGTGTGTGTGTGTGTGTCTCCTTCCAAAGGAATTGTAATTATAAATCCCAACCTGAGGGGGATCCCATCTGGTAAGACCCTGTGCAATGACTCAGCAAAGCCACCAGTGAAGGAAAGACTTGTGCCTGAAAATGAGACTCCTGGATTTGGTTCTTAGGTCCCTTAACTTACCCTTGGGTATTTTAGGTTAACCATTTCTCTTTGCTTTAAAAACAAAATGAAGATGAGCAGGAAGCTGTGATATGATTCATTCAGGTTTCCATACCCTGAGGACAATGTTTTCCAAGCTGCTGGAACATATATTTTTAACCTTTATATAGCAAAATAAAACACAGGTACAGAAAACTATATGAGATGATTGTACTACCAAGTGAATCATTACAAGGTGAATATCCTGATAACCACCACTCAGGTAAAGAAACAGACCTTGGCCAGCCACCCAGACACCTACTTCCTTCTTTGAAAAGTTACCATCCTGGATCATGGTTGAAATGCAATGTGGTAGAAAATATTAGTGGCTATAAAGAGAGCTAAGCATTATATTCTAAAACTTCTGTGCCATATACTTTTATGTTAATGTGTCTATGTGTGTATTTGTACTGGGCCCTAACTTATAGCCACATCCTTCCTACTGGATTACTGGGGAAGGGTGGGGGTAGGAGAAGCAAACTCCATGATTTTGTTGGTTTTCCAGGACAGCCACAGGCTCAGAAGCCACGAGCTTCCCATTTTATAATAACGGCAGCAGCTTCTTTTCTCACCTATCAGAACACTTTAGAAAACATAAAATATTTTTAAAGAAGATGAACTATCTGTCCATATTATGCAAAGAAATGAATATGGAATATTATAAAGAAAGCAATTAATTCACACTTAAAACTAATTGCCTAACCCAGTGGGTCTTTAAATTATTCATTAGTGCTATTTAAAAATAATTGCAGTTTATGAGGAAAACCCATTATGAATTTCTTTTAAGAACTATAAAGAAAGAATTTTCTTTTTTATTTACCAACTGCTTACAGCTTTTGAAATCAACCCATTTTAAACCAGCTTAATAGTCTCATCATCCCCTCCTCAATCTAATCAACTTTAACATTCATACTACTAACACTTTCTGAGATTCCCTGTAGTAGATTCTAAACTCACAGAGAGGACAATGATGTTGTTCTAAAAGAATATGAAAGATGTATCCAAAAAAGAAAAAAAAAAAAGGCTTTCAAAGAACAAAGCAAGAAACCACTACCAAAATGTGTGTGTTCCCACAGATGACATTCATGCTGATTTCTCCATCTCACACCAAAGGTCCTGGGATTTTCCCACTTAGTTTGCTACTGTCAGCCAGGACTTCAGAGTCCTTCCTCTTCTCTTCTTATTTACTTCATGCCTCAAGTCCCTTAATTTCTCTATTTTTCTGGTCCCTTCAAAGAACACTCACTGTAGCCATGAAATGGTACAACTGGAAAGCAATTTTGTCTAGTTTAGTGGCTTTTAAACTGTGTTCTCCAGCACCCCAGGAGTTTTTTGGCTGTCCTAGAGCTCTCCAGTGGAAAAAGGCTGCTGAACCAGCAGGGTTTTCTGATCCCCAACTTCACCCAGACTCCCCACTCCCCAGTCTCCATCAGAGCAATCCACTTTGGTAGTTTAAGATTTCCTTCAAAGAAAGTTGTCTTCTGCTAAAGACAAAACTTAAAAGTTACTCTCATGGTGTAGATATGAACACTAAGTTCCAGAAAGAGAAAAGTGACTTGCTCAAGGTGGGACAGCCAGTTACCGAATGGGGAGAAGACTCCGCTCTTGACTCCAGGTCTAATATCTACCCCCTCTATCAGGCCAGGAACACCAAAAGGGATGTGAGCCTTGGGGCCAAAATGATCTGAAGCTAAATTTTATCTCAGCTACTTTCTAGTTGTCCATCTCTAGTGTTATATTTTTCTGTAAGATATCTGAACCTCAGTCTTCTAATCTGTAAAAGAGGAAGTAAAAATACCAGCCTTGCAAAGTAGCTAAGCTTTTGTACATGAGAAAACCATATACATATATAATACACACACAAAGTATTCAAATATGAACAGCAACTTTATCATCAGAGGCACTTAATAAGTACCCCACTGAGAATGTGCTTATGATAGTCACCACTGTGCCAAGGTTGAGAGTTTTCCCCAAGCTAGACAGTTTTGGATTGGTCAGTTAAGGAAACTCTTCACTTTTTGCCCCTAACACAACCACTGCCCAAAACTTTTCCTGGTATGTATAGACCAGTGCATGTGCGCGCGCGAGCGCGCGCGCGCGCACACACACACACACACACACACACACACACACACACAGTACTGTTATGACTGCACACAGACACAAAGACAACTTTGTGGACCACATTTTTCCTGATCCCCCCTACCCTAACAACACAGATCCATGGGTACCCAAACCTCTCAGATCCCTTCTACCCACATCACCACACCTCTTCCTTCCTGACCTTGTTATAAACAAAGTGGGTATAAGGCAGGCAACATAAGCAGAACATGGATTTTTGACAGTCAAGATGAATATCAATTTGTAATAGTCAGCAAATGAACAGATTATTTTTGGGACCAGGGAAAAGATGGAATCCGGTTAATTAAATTAATTACTATTGTGAAATCTTCTTTATTGACACCCGAGAATCAATCGCCTTTCCTGGAGAAATAGTACTATTTCTTCCTGGAGCCAGCTCTCCCATTCATAATAACTTGGTTAAAGTGGGACCTCCCCCAAGCCCTGTTCCAGAAGTGGATGCTTATTAGCTGAAGCCAGTGGGTATATCCCATTCCTCTGGCCCTAGCAATGAGTTCTAGGATGGGACATAACTCAGGGCTCAGAAGAGAAAAGAGAGGTTTGCTGGAACTATTAGGAAAAATCATCTCTCTTCAGCTGATTCTGATCCTTCCTTTATTGAAATCTTTGATATTGGCATGGATTGTACTTTAATTTTTATTTACTTATAATATTTTACCAAAATATTATGTATATTGATTATAAAGGTTTCAGGGGTGGGGGTGGGGAGTTGTGTGGGGTTTTTTGTTTGCTTGTTTGGTGTCCACTTAAAGTTTGCATCCAAAGCAATTGCCTCAATTCCCTTAGCCCCGTGAGGATGTGGGGCTCATAGATGCACAGTCACTTTTTCACTTGAGGAGAGAGTTGGGACGTGAGGTGGGGCCACCACATGGAGCTTTAGGAGGAAGCCATCATTATACACAATCAACAGAAACCAAGTTCCTATTCTTTGACCTATTGAAACAAGCTTTGCCTAAAGATAGTTCTACTGCTTGGCAGTTTGTAGGACTCAGTAAATTCTCTTTACTCTGTAAGCTAACTTGAGTTGTTATCCATGACTTAAAAACAAAATAATACAAACCGATAATGACTAATTACAAAGTACAAGGAGTTAGCCTCTGAATGTCTTGTAGAGAGTGCTTCTAAATATCTGGGTAACGCTTCCTCCTTTAGATATGCGATCCATCAAACAGAGCCAAAGTGTCCTTGCCAGCCATTGTCAATGTTCTGAACAGCAGCTCTCACTATAGGGTAACACTATATTCTGTGATTCACTAGGCCCCCTTTAAACACCAGGTGCTGTGCTTAACACTCCATGAACACTATTTCCTTTAATTCTCACCCCCAAAAAATGATATCAGGACACACTATTAGTAGTAGTAGTAGTACTGAGAATGGGAAGCTAGAACTGGGGGTAGAGGGGGAGGAAGAGACAGCATGTACAAGGTCACATAAGTGGCAGAGAAACAATTCACAGCCGAATCTGTCAGTAACAAAGCCTGTATTCTTAACAACTACCCACTACAGTCTCAAGATTTTAGCTGTAGCTGGAAGGAAATACCTGCTACATAATAAATGTTCAATACACATTGGAAGAAGGAGCAAGTGAGTTAGTTAATTAGTTGAAAAGTGAGACAGCCATTTTGATATCCACTCATTTCATTTTAATTTATGTTCCTCTATACAGGGTGGGAAACACAGCCTCTTTAGGTTAAGTTTGGGTTAATAGTTTTTCTGTAAAGGGATGTGATTCTCATGAGTTGCACATCATCAACTTGAATACGAATTGATGAAAAGCACACACAGATGGAATAATGTCTATAAATCTAAAGAAGTTCCATGGCAAATTTGGTATCCTTACTTCAAAGGTTTGGGAAGAAATCAAACCAGGTCAAGGATTTCAAAATGTTTCATAAACTGTAAGGCAAATAGACAACTGATTATTAGTATGTTTTTATGTTTATTTTCTTCATGCAAGAACTTATCTTCTAAAAAGCCTAGGCTGAGTGTTAAATTTCTCTCTAAGACCTAGAGCAATTACTTGATGAGTATGTTTAAAGACAAAATCAATACAATCTTAAGCAATAAATTCATCTGATGAAGGTAAATATCACAGTGGAGAGTTCTAGGATTTTAGCATTCTTAACCAAAGTAATAAGTAAACAGACTCCCCCAAAGTAAAGATGGAAATATAATTATTCAGTCTCTCCATGTTAGATTTGCCCAGAAATTGAAATATTGTTAGCAAACACAGATTTAAATTTTGTGCTCCAATGAATTGGTAGATCTCTTAGTTTATTGTTTTGATTTCTCTACATTCTACCACAGGGAAATTATGCAGACTCTTACAGTACATGAAAAGAATACTGATAATTATGAAATTTGTTGCTTAGAGTGAAGATAATTTCATGAATCTCTTCTCATCTATTGGCATGATAGCCTGTATATGTTTGTGTTGTTGCTATTCTTAAGACCTGTGATCTTATGCCCATGCTAAATGTGTAGGAAACTGTGCAATACCAAGCCAACTGTTCAATGCAGCAAATAAAAATTTGTTCAGGTGGTTTTCTCTGAAGAGCTCATTGCTTAATAGACTTAAGTCATCCTGCAGTCTCAGGTTAGAAATCCACAGTCCGTTCCAACCCTGCCTGCAAGTCAGAAATCATTGGAAAGCTTCATAAAGTGGAAACCCAGGTCCCAACCCAGACCATTTGGATGAACATCAGAGCCCAGGGTGTATGTTCTTAAACACGCCCTTCAGGTGATTCCTTGGCACTGCCAGATGGAGAACATTTCTGTCCATGGCCCACAGAAGCCAGAAGAGACAAAAATAATTCAATTCTTTGTTTTTTCTACATGACACTTAACATAACTACTTTCATTTTGTTGCGTTTATTTACTTATTTATTTTTTTACAAAACCTGTTGGACCCCCTGGCTGCTATAATGTTACCGAAATATAAGCACATAGGCTTTGCTTCCATCTGGAAAGTCTACACTGCCTGGAAGCTGAGAGAACTGTGTTTGTCATGGAGTCTTAGAAGGTGTCTGTTTCAAATGTCCCATCTGCATTCTCCATGATAGTTCTTCCCAACAAGTTCCTGTTTTCTCTCTATTGTAAGTCATAATCTTTCAACTCCATGAAGGCAGCAAAACTCTCAGTTAAATACTTCTTTTCACCTGACCATTCAAAACATAAAAAGGTAATGGAGTACAGTGGAGAGTATACAGGTTTTTAATCCTGGGCTTACTACCCAGCAGACCATTGAATCCCTTTGAGCCTCAGTTTCCTCACCTGCAAAAATGGAATTTAATCATTCTATTATATTATACCTACCTCATGATATTATGAAAATTAAATGAGATAACTCATGTAAAATGTATGAACCAAACAAATGATAGTTATTATGATCATTAGCATGACTAAATGATGTTTTTCAGACTTCTGAACAATGGAGTTTTGTATTAGATGTAGTTTGCCCCACTCAGTGTTAAGTAAACACATTATTTATTTAAGATTAAGGAGGTCACATTCCCAAAATGCTTTTCTCTAGTCAGACAACACCTGGACTATTGTAATTCTTTCTGGACACCCCACTTTTAGAAGGATGATGACAAACCAGTGTTGGTGAAAAGTGTCGAGGTCTATGCTGAAAACTAAGACTATGTCATATAAGAAATCACTTTAGAAACTGGCATTCTCAACCAGGAAAGAAAAGCCATGGGGGAAGTTCTGACAGTTGTTTTCAATAATCTAAGTAGCTGTTTCAGAAAGGTAGAATGAGACAGTGAGATGGCTCCACATCATAGGAATAGATTGAGGACCGTAGAGATGAGTTCTAAGGTCTCCCAAGCCCTAAGAATCTATGGAGACTCGGACCACGGATTTCTCTTGAACTGAACACTCTGCTTCTATTCAGGCTAACAAGAAATGTGTGCCAATTTTCAAACTGTCATCTTACATCACTGCCCTTTCTGAATATTCCAGTGTGACTTGGGTTTTTCTTGTGAACCAATAGTCTGCAAATTAGAAAGAAACCACTGTAATTTACATGAGATAAACAACCTCAAAGACATAGATAAGTGAGTAGCAAAGGCCAGCTGATTTAAGGGGGCCCACAGCCCCCATTTACAGGTGTCAGGGTCTCCACAGTCTGTTTAGAGGTCTGACACTGAATATCATGATTACTGGTAAAGTGGGGAGGAGGTTTACACATCAACAGCCTTGGCTATTCAACAAACCCCTGGCCCACAGAACTGAAACCCAGGCCAGAGCAAAGCAGAGACTTTCCTTAACCTGGAAAGCAGACCATAATTTAACAGGACCCAAATCCCCTAAATTCATCAGTGAAGAAGAAAGCTACTTTTTATTAAACTTGATTTTCATGATACAAAGCATGATGTGATAGATTGGGAACCCTAATATCTCTTCAGTTTATACTATAAAAATATGATGACTTTTTTTTGTTTGTTTGCTAATAACACCACTACATTAAAACACATCTTTTCTGGGAAAATCTAATCTAACAATTGTTTTATGCATGCTACAAAAATAAAAGAATTAGCCAATCTAGATGATAGATAAAGACTCTTACTGCAAATGAATTTCATGCCTCTGTGACTACCATTTTATTACCCCAACATAAACTATTTATGGGTACTATGGTCAGAATGGGTACCCTCCAAATTCATATGTTCAAACCTACCCCCCCACACACACACACATACACCCAAGGTAATAGTATTAGGAGGTGGTGCCTTTGGGAAATGATTAGGCCATAAGGAAAGAGCCCTCGTGAATGAGATTAGTAGTCTTATAAGAGGCTCCAGAGAGCTCTCTATTTCTTGTGAAGAGGGTACAAGAAATCTGAGGTCAGGAAAAAAGTGCTCACCCAAACATGCCGACATGCTGATCATGGACTTCTAGCCTCCAAACTGTGAGAAATTGATTTCTGATATTTATAAGCTACCCAGCCTGGGGTATTTTGCTATAGCAACTCTGAAAAACGGAGCCAATGGGAGACTGATTTAAGAAGAAGACTGTGGGGCATGAAGTGCTTACAACCCTTGCTCTGGGACCATGCTATAGAAGTGGCAGAGTTGACACTCAAACTCAAACCTGTTTCTTTTCCTGGTGTGTTATAGAATGAAGCAGCCAAAGGCCTTGCAGAGGTCTATTGGGCAGAGGTGGCCAAAGTGCCAACAAGACCTGGGCTAACTCGAAACAAGAGAATAAACTGGGAGGGTGCCATGTTAAGAGCTAAGGTTAGAAAGAGTGGAGTAAATGCTGGAAATGCAAACTTTTAAGTGTAAGCTGGGAAAGAGGTTTTTTAAAAAAATCAGTCATGTTCTATATACTCTGAAAGATCCAAGTAGAGCCTTGGCATTTGCAAAGTTAACCTGAGTTTTCAAATCTTAGCTTTGAAGGCAACCTAGGTCTACAACACAGTCACAAATTAGACCTCCACGTGGAGAGACAGCACCAGCATTTTGCACAACTCAGACATGATTTACAATATGGAAGACATCTTCTGGATTTGTGCAATGTGGCAGCCAGTGGATTGGTTGGTTTATTAGCAGAGCTCTGAGCTCATGAACAAGCCTACCTCACTGCCTACATCTGTATCTTGATGCGGCCTTGTTGCTCCTTCTATTTGTCAAATATGCCATAGCACTTGTGTGAAATATTTTCTGTCTTTAATGGGGAAAAAAGTCCCCAATAATAAGCCAGTGAAAGTATGAATAATGGAAATAAACAGAAAGTGAAAAGAACTGTTGGATAAATTCAAGGGTGAAATATCAACTTTGGCCATTGCTTTGAGCCACCAAATACTCTATAAGGAATCGAGAGAAAGTAATTTCTGAAACTGTTCAGTGAGTTTCCAGCAAGAATTTATTTTAATTGCTTTATAAATTGCTTTAATCCTATATTTAGGAAATCATTAGGGGCCTGAAAGGGTCACTTAAAATTTTCACTTATGCTTAACTAAATTTTATGGAGAAAATTACATGTTTTAATAGTATTCATAGAATTGGGGACTTGCAAAGGTCTCGAGATGTGTCCTTCTAAAATAGCAAAGGTCTGTGACTCAATATCACTTAATTCTCACAATAGCCCTGTGAGATAAGGATAATTATTCTCTTTTTACAGATGAGACAACTGACCCTTGGAGAGTTTGAATTATTTGCCAAGTAAGCAGTTTGAAAGAAGGATCCTGCCTCATTCATCTTTTCATCTCAAGGGTCTGGCATAGGGCAGAAACTTGCCATATCATTTCAAGGGTTCCAAGAGTGGTTCCCAGACCAGCAGCAGCAGCATCTCCTGGGAACTTGTTAGAAATGCAAGTTCCCAGGCTTTGCTCCAGACCTTCTGACTCAGACACTCTAAGCACTGGGCCTAACAACCTACATTTTAACAAGCCCTCCAGGAGATTCTGATGCACATTAAAATACAGGAAGAGCCCTGTGTTAAACAAATGATAAATGAGGTCAAGCAGCTGGGAAGGTGTGAGTCTAGGCTCCTCAGAGCCCTGAGGTCAAAGTCAATAGGAAGAGTTGTGGTGAGAGAGACACAAGTACAAGCCTTTAAAGAGCTAGGAAAGTAACATCCCAGCTATGGACGTTACCATGTTCTAATTCTTAAAGGAGCCGTGTGCCCTCAAACCAGTCTACCAGTGCCCACACCTCACACCTCCACCAGCATTGTACATGGAATCCAGGTCCCTTCCCTGCAACAAAAACCATTAGTCAAGTCTCCATTTTTCTTTCTTCCTCCAAAATCCCCCACAGTGAGGACCACCTGAGGAAAGAAAATTTCATCTTGCACAAAACCCAATTTATCTGTGTTCTTTGCACAACAATACAATGAAAGCCCAAATGATTTTTCCACATTTGGTAGCATTTAGAAGCTTTTCATCAGCACAAGAATGAAGAGGAGAACTATTTTCCTCATTTCTGTTTACTGCAGCAATACAGCTGGAAGAAAACA
Organism: Eonycteris spelaea; assembly: GCA_003508835.1. Classification (NCBI taxonomy): domain Eukaryota; kingdom Metazoa; phylum Chordata; class Mammalia; order Chiroptera; family Pteropodidae; genus Eonycteris; species Eonycteris spelaea. The sequence continues at coordinate 4,325,473 of PUFA01000089.1, forward strand.
ATTTAAATCCATAAACTACTGAGATGTTTTTGACTTAATAGAAGTACTAAAGTTTCAGTAATTTATCTAGAATCATAGCTTGTCTGAGATGAAAGAGACCCAAGAGATCACCTAGTCAATGCAAGAAGATTTACTGTGGTACTCAGATACAGTTTCTCTTAAAGAGTTATGTATGCATTTTAATATGTATCAGGAAAAAAAATACATAACATTTGTATCAAACTCTGCTTTTGTAGATGTTATTGCTTGAGATACAACTAAAGCAATTAGTAAGTAAAAATTGAAAGTGAAATGATTTCCAAAAAAGGAAGTAAATAAGCAACAGGCAAGGTGTCATACAGATATGGCAACAATCATGAAAGTTATACATAAAGTTTGGTGATTAGCTAATTACCCTAATAGGGCCCAGCCAGGAAAGAGAATTTGTCCCATGGTTTAAATGGAGACTTCAATAAAGGAAATTCTTAGGAACTTGTGGGCAGGTTTAAGTTGGTGCTGAGGCCCCAGAGACTAGCTGGAGGAGGAAGTCATTACTGCCCCAGTGCTGAAAAGGCAAAGGAAGAAAATAGTATGGCCGAAGCTGTGGAGAGGTGGCCTAGAGAAAAGGAACAGGGAGAAAAATAGTTCGTCCTTCCTCTCTCCTTCTGATCACCCACCTCTACTTCCCATTGGCAAAGCCCAATCAGAAGCCAGAGGCCAAAGGAGTCAGGTGATTCCAATGGTGGAAGCACACTTCCAGAGACAGGTGGCACAAAGGATGAGTGAATGGCAGGAAAGGCAATGGCTAGTGACAGAGAAACAAGGGTTCTATTTCACCTGCTCCTTTCATACGTGCAGAGCTCTCCAACCAGCAGGAAAGGCAGGCCAGTAAGAATTCAGGAAGATTCACTGGGCTGGTCAGAAATACTCTTAGAGAGATTTGCAGATCTCAGAAAAGTGGCTTAAGCTTTCAGCACCTCAGTGTATTTATCTGAAAAGTGGAAAGATTATTTCTATTCTGCAGGTTGTTGTGAAGATTATAAATTACATGTAACATTGCTGGTACACAGAAGATTAATAAAAAGTAGCAACTACTATGCCAAGTGAAAGAAGCCAGACTAAAGGTCACATATTCCTTGATTCTATGTATATGAAATATCCAGAATAGATAAATCCGCAAAGACAGAAAACAGATGGGTGGTATCACAGGCTAGGGAGAGGAGAGAATAGGGACTGACTGTTTAATGAATCAGATTTCTTTTGGGGAGGCTGGGAGGAGGAAATAAAAATGATTTGGAACTAAATAGCTGTGGTGGTTGCACAACATTATGAATGTACTAAATGCTATTGAGTTGTCCACTTTAAAATGGTTGTATTACAATGGAATATTGCTCAGCCATAAGAAGAGATGAAATACTGCCATTTGCAACAACATGGATGGACCTTGAGTTAATTATACTAAGCAAAATAAGCCAGACGGAAAAAGTTGAAAACCACATGATATCATTTATATGTGGGATATAAAACTAAAAGCAACAAACGAACAGGACAAGCAAGCAAAGACTCATGGACCTGGCCAATAGACTGGTGGTTACAAGAGGGTAGGGGAGAAAGGGGAGGAGGAAGGTAGATGGGGTAAAAGGGGTCAAATATGTTGTGATAGAAAGAAATCTAAGTATGGGCAATGAACACACAATGCCATAATATATATATATACATACATACATACATACACACAGACATACACACACACAAAACACACACATACATATGTATTATGGCTTTTGCCCCACATGACCCACAGGTGACTCCACTTCTCAAAATATATTCCAGAGATCCTGAACACCTGTCTTCCCAGCCTCAATTTTCTACTGTGCCTGCCCTTAATGCACCTTTTTTTATTCCACTTTCTACTTTTCTACATATATTAGTTACCCAATGCTGTTTTAAAAACCACCAAAATTTAGTGGCTGAAAACCACAATCACTTTTTGTTCACAATTCTGCAATTTGGGCTGAGATCAACTAGGTAGTTTTATGTTGGCCTCACTAAGGGTCAGTCATGCAGCTGCCATCATGCTAGAGCTCAGCTAAAGCTAGATGGCCCAAGATGAACTCACTAACATTCTTGGTAGTTCCTGGGGACTATTGGTTGGCGAGACTCAACTCATTTGCATGTGGCTTCTCCTGCAGGATAACTCAAGTTTCTTACATGACAACAGCAACATTCCAAGAGAGCAAGCCTCTCGTTTGCTGAAGTCCTATCAGCAAAAGAAGTCATTGTGGGAGGGCAATACACAAGACATAGATACAAGGAGTCATTATTCATTCACTCAGGGCCCTTGACATTACAATTTACTTCACTATTTCCAAATCCAGTGGGGTCAGAGGAAAATATTAGGAGAGAAAAACATGAAAATGGAGTTATCAGAAAATTCTTTTTGCATTATCACATTTCATTTTTTTAATCTATGTGTAGTTAGTATACAATCTTATATTGATTATATTAGTTTCAGGTGTATAATATTCAACATTTTTGTACTTTAAAATATGCTCACCCCACTAATTCTAATAATCATCTGTCACCATGTAAATTTATTGCAATATTATTGACTACATCCCCCTTATTCTTTTCGCCCATCCACCCACCCCTTCCCTCTGGTAATCATCCCGTTGGTCCCTGTTTCTATGAGTCTGTTTCTGTTCTGTTTTGTTTTTAGATTCCACATACAAGTGAAACCATACAGTATTTGTCTTCTCTGCCTGACTTATTTTACTTAGCATAATACTCTCTAGATCCAACATGTTGTTCCAAATGGCAAGATTTCGTTCTTTTTATTGCTGTGTAACATTCCATTGTGTATATATGTACCACATATTCTTTACCCATTCAACTATCAATGGATACCTAGGCACCTACTATGTGCCAGAGATTGTGTTAACAGCTAGAGAACTCAAACTAAATAAGATAGTCAATGAAATGCACTGTCTAATGGAACATATAAGAAAATAAACTATAACACATATGATTAGATAATGACTAACAACAAGGGGTAGCTGGCATAGGAGGAAGCAGTCAACTCTATTGGGTCACACCAATGATCAAAGTCCTTCAAGGACTCTCCATTATACTTAGAATAAAATCCAAAGACTTTATATGAGGCTAGGAGACCCAACATGGGCTGCCGCTGCTCAATGCTCCATTTTCCTCTCTTTCCTCTCCCACCAGGCTCACCACGTTCCATCCTGTTCACATGTCTTCAAACACCCAAAGTTCTTTCCAGGCTACCTCTTCCTCCTGAAATGCAATACTCTGTCCTCCAACACCCAACTCCAGTGTATTAGTCAAAGTCCATTTATGAAAAGCTGAACCCTCACCTTAGGAGTCAATGGAGAGACTTCGGTTATGGGAATTAGTTACAAAGGTGTTAGAAGGGCTAGAAGGGCAAGCAGAAAAGTGAAGCAGTCCAGAGGTTAGCGACCTGCAGAAAAGTGCTGCCATGCCCAGGGATGGGGGACCAACGGGGGAGGTGGTATTAATGGAGCCCAGGAGTGGTGTCCCCAAGCAGGACTGAGACTACAGAGGATAGGACTACAGAGCAGATTCTTGAACTATGGAGAGACACAGCCACTGCAGAAATGCCCCCTAAAGCTGAGAGGAAATGGCGGGGAAGACACCTCAATGGTCTCTTTTCACACCCTTCAAATTCCTACCAGTGCCTCCCATTTGCCAAATTTAGCCAGAAGCCAATTTGAAAGGAAGCCTCTGAAATTTATTTTGCAATACCCACCCCCCTACTATACAGAGCAGAACTGAGAAAGGGCAGGAAATAAATTGAGAGCAAATGGGCAAATAACTTTCATGTTGCTGACTTCTGCTCATCCTTTAGCCTCCTTTAAGTGACCTCCATAGGGTGCCTTCTTTTGAAATCTTTGGTGAGTCTCCCCTGTCCTCCACAAGACTTGCTTGATCATTTTCTGCACAGCATGTCATAGTTATTCATTTGTTTGCTGAAACAACAGTAGAATAGTGCTAAACACCTATTAAAATGACCAAAATCTGGACCACTGACGACATCAATTGCTGACAAGGATGTGGAAGAGTGGGAGCTCTCATGCATAACCAGTGGGACTGCAAAATGGCACAGCCACTTTGGAAGGCCATTGGTGGTTTCTTACAAAACTAAAAATACTCTTATCATGTGATCCATCAGTCATACTCCAAATCAACCAAATTCTGATTTTTTTCTTGTTTCATTCCAGGGAAGGCTGTGTGACATCTGAACCAGCTTTAAGCTTATATTCCCACACCTCTGAGAACAAGTGAGGGATCACCAATTTGCCTCCACGTCCACTCCCAACCTAGATTTAAAAGAAATATTATATACTCCAGTGCTAGCCATTTGTCATTCGGTGTTTGAAGTAAATTTCCTGGCTGATTCTAGTACATGAAGGTTAGATGCTGCTTTAGAGAAGTGTTCTCAGAACTCCATGTTCCTTGGTCACTCTTCACAGTATGTCCTGATTTGAACTTGACCAGCTGAAATGAGTGACAGCTCTCTTTTTATTGTTATAATGTGAAAAATCTGTATATAACCTGAAAAAAAATAACCAAATGCTAATTTCAGATGAACTTCTCAGAAAGTTAAACATAGAGTTATCATATACCTTAGCAATTTCACTCCTAGGTATATGACCACCAAAATTGAGAACTTATGCCCACGCAAAGCTTTGTACATGAAGTTTTATAGTGGCATTATTTGTAACAGCCAAAAGGTAGAAACAACCCAAATGTCTATAAATGATGAATGAATAAAAGATGTGGTTTATCTATACAATGGAATATTATTTGGCTATATAAAAAAAGAAAGTACTGATATACACTACGGCATAAATGAACCTTGAAAATATTATACTAAATGAAAGAAAGCAGACACAACAGGAACATATTTTATGATTCTGTTTATGTGAAATGTCCAGAATAGGCAAATCCATAAAAACAGAAAATAGATTAGTGGTTGCATGGGCTAGGAAATAGGGGGTGGAGAGTGACTGCAAATGGGTTTAGCGTTTCTTTTGTGCGGTGACAAAAGTGTTCTGGAATTAAATAGTGGTGATGATTAGACAATTTTGTGAGTAAAAAAAAAAAACACACTGAATAGTATACTTCAAAATGGTGAATTTTATGGTATGTGAATTATATTTCATTTTTGAAAACTATAAGAAATAAGCTACATGTATATCAAATCTCTGAATTAATACACTGAGCTCATTTTCATAATCATAGCATGTGTTTAAATGACCTGAAAGAAAATGGTAACCTATTGAATCACTAATATAGTCACTTAGTGTCTAAGTCAGGAAACCCTGAGAGTGTATCCTCATTTCTTTACAGTTCTTCCTGTAAAAATCATTAACAATGTTGAGGGCTGACTCTGTGTCCAGAGCTATACTAAGAACCTCACATGTTTAAATTTGTCTAAAGAACTCAATGTGCTTGCTACTAATATTTTCTCTTATTTTATTTTATTATTTTATTTTTTATATTATATTTTATTTTATTTATTTTAATTTTGAGATGAGGAAACTAAGGACCAGGGAGGTATGTGCCCCTTATCAGAGCCATGATATCTCAGAGGGGAACTGAACCAAGGAAGTCTGCCTCCAAAATCTATGTTCTTGTTCACCACACTTGAATGTCTTTTAATGCAACAAATTCTGTTAATATTGCTATTCTACTAATGTTTTAAATGTGAATAGTATTTCACAGTTTATAGGATATTTTAACATAACTAAAGGAATACTTCATTTAATTCAATGTTGAAATAGTATCCTGGACTAAATTTGGATTCAACAAACTGATTTTCTAAATGTTTTTTCCACCTATAATTTCACAAATGCTGCCTAGGATAAGAAGTGTACTCATTATTTAAATAAAAGCAATAGTATACTTTATTTTACCTCCTACTTTACAGTTTTGAAAATATTCCCTCATTTATTTTCATTTTTTGATCTTTACAAAACTCTTTGAAGTAGAAAAAATGGAAATAATTATTCCTATCTTTCAGGTGGTGACACTGAGGCTCTAAGACATTGAGATGGAACTTGAACTAAGGTCTCCTGGCTTGTCTCCTGGCTTGCACACTGTCTGTCAACTGAATCATTTAGAGATGATATAGTCACAATAATTTGATCAGTTTGGCAAATGCTTTGTTTTCTCTGTTGTAAAAGACAGCATGCCACTTTCCCTTTATGTGGCTAAACCAATTCCTAACAAAAATCTGCTCAAATAAACGTGTTTCTGTGCTAACCAATGTTATTTTCAACATTGAACAAAACATTCAGTTGACTGGTGTTATGGACAACACATAGGCAGTAAATGTGGGATGTGACCCTGGTTCTCCTTGGTATCAACACTCTTTAATTAATTAGTGGTTAACATGGCCATGGGGTCGATATCTGGACCACACTCCTCCATCAAGAACCACTGAAAGCAGGGGAGCCACTCTCCTCATTTAGAACTACAGGAGGTAAGGAAATTTCAGGTCTCTTGTAGGTCTCCCATCCCAAAATCATATTTCCCTTTATGTTTTCATAGCCAGGAAATCCCTCATCAAATCCAAGTAAATACCTCTTTCTCTTCTTTAAATCCTCTCCTGTCTGTTCTCGAGGAGGAGAAGAAACAGCTGAATTTTCCTGTAAAGCAGCAACCCCTGAAATCTGCCCACCCTGAGTGCTGTGGGATTCTAAGTATCTTAGCATCAGACACCTGAGTGTAATCACTTTATCGAGGCTCCCACATCGATGCTGATGGGTGCAAAGCCCAGCTGGCTGAGCTAAGCATTACAGGAAGAGAAAGCAAAAAGCAGGTTATGACCTCTCCACTGGGTTCTAAGATCATGGCACAGATTTTCACACGTGCTGTTTTGCATTTTCTCACCAGTGCTCTGCCTCTTTGGCAGCCCCAATGACTCGCACCCAGACACCCACATATACACAAACAGAAACCCTGCAGGTCTGCCCTTTCACCCACTTTCTCAGCTCTGCTTCCACTCCACCTCACACTACCACTGATCCATTTATATCTCCTTGGGTGTTGGAATGTGCCCTTCTCCTGTAATCCAAAACTAAAGCCTCTTTCTTCTCTAAGCCACTTGTTTTATCTATCCTCCTGTCCATAGTCAAAGATTCTCAGGACAGCTTTGCATAATACATACTTTCTAATACATCCCGAGGAATTTTTCTGTGAGAAGCAGAGTCCACATCACTCATTGACAGGAAGACACAGGAAGACCTAGGGAGTAATAAATGCAGAACTAACATTCCATGTATGTTTGCTACACCCTGACCAAGGATGCAAAAGAAAACCTTAAGAGTTTGTCACTGGTCCTCTTTTCACAAAATCTGCCATTGGTGAGAAGGCAATTAGCTGGAACTAGATCATAAATACAGTCATAATAATATAACATTATATAATAACATTATAACAAATATATCATTTATTTATATAATAAAGATAATTTTCTAATAAAGTATATCATAAATATCAAAAACCAGATTATTAAAAAGCAGTCCAATTAGCCAGAGACAGTTCTGGGCCCCAGCTCTTAGTATCATACTGGTCCTTCAGGGTCCTTGGTAGACCTTACAAAATCTCAACTCCACTCCTGCAAATGTAACATTGTCAGGAGCACTCAGATCCCAGGCTCCAGACCCTTATCATCTGGTCCCTCACACAGTACCAGTGAGGGGGTCAAGATTAGGAACTGGCAAATAAGACTTCTAATAAGGTTTTGACCATTCCACACCCCTGAGGAGTCATAACCTTATAATTACATATGCAATGGCCCTTAATGGAGGGAAAACTCCCCGGTGAGTCACCAAAACCTTTATATATCACCAACTTGGGTAGTTATGTACTGTTTTGCAATTAAATTCACTCTGGAAAATGGAATCATTACTATGAGGGGTAGCTAACCAGCAAAGGGTGAAAGTGTGCTTTCAGCCATATGGCAGGCAATTCCCAGTGATGTCAACAGAAGATTGCACATGAGTAACTGTGAGGCCAGACTCATCCCTGGGAGAGGCTCTGAAGTTTTACGATCATAAAGGGAAGTGGTGAAGTTTCAGAACAAAACATGGCTGTATAAAGCCATCATTTTCATGCAAACAGACAGACTTTGTAGGTCAAGTTGACCAATACTACACAGTTCATTATAGCTTATTTTTCCATCCTGTCCAATTTTTAGGGAGATAGAAGGGTCTTTGGTAAAAAGTGTCATGCAAAAGCTTTATGTTCTAATTTCTTTTTGCACATTGAGATTCTTCTCATATATCTCAAGGTTTCTGCAGAGACACTCAGGAATAGTATCTGTTTTGAGTTAGTGAATAAAAACGGTCAATATGCTGCAAATCAGGCAGAAGAAATGTGCAAGTTCCAAAATACAAATTCTACCATGAGAGGGTCTATGTTAGAGGTTATTGATAAGATGGAAAAGTAACACATTGAAAGCAATAAACACAGGGCACACTTTCTACTCGGTGTTGTCGCTTCCTCAGCAAGGAGACAAAAGGACGCCTCAGAGCAAGCCTTGTCACCAGCCTCTATGCAGAAAGCGCCTTGGGTATGAGGATGTCAAACTGGCACTGGGTCCCTGCGTAGTGCCAAATAGTCCTGGTGCATATGCTAGCCTTGGTCAGCTCCCGTACAGCATTTTGTTAAGAATATCCATTACCCAAAATAAGTAAAAGTCACCATTCCTGTCAAAACACTCTCAATTTTCACTCATTTGCATGAAAGAAAGCCCCAACCCTAAGGGCTGGTTTTATAAAGGCTGGGTGTGAATGATAAATTCAGAAAGGAAACACACTGTCTCTTGCTCTTACTTGACTCCTGTAGGTTCTTAGTGTGTGTGATTACCCCATCAATTGCATAAGAAGGCAGGCTGCCAGTGAGAAAGCAAATGGAAGAGAACAGAGTTAATTAGAAAAAGGTGGGAGGTTCAGGAGGCTCCTTCACTGGTTTCACCATAGCATTGGTTCCTGGGAGAACAATAAGCCAAAAAGGGGTGATGACTGTAAACAGAATAATCCTAACAATAATAAAAATAATAGCAAACACATACTGAGAGCTCCCCGCATGCCAGGCACTGAGCTAAGTGCTCTACATGCTCCATCGTGCTGCATCCTCTCCAATAGCCCATGTAGACATCAACCTCCCAACTTCCCTTTGGGGTCTATACTACTGTTATTCCCATTTTGCAGAAGAGGAAAGTGAGGTTAAATAATGTAGGAAAGGAACCATAAATAAGAGGATCAGTTTAAAAAGGATGGGGTTGGGCAGAAAGAGTAAGGAATGGTCACTGAGTCGGGAAGTCAGGCTAAAACTTGGAAGGGAGAGGATAAGCCCATGAGGTCAACAAAGTAGATGAGCATAGACAGGTATGACAGATCCCTGCAGGAAGGCAGGGTCTGGACTATTAGCAGATGAGCCAACCAGCCCAGTGGTCCATGTTAGTGAGATATAATCATAGGCACAGCAAAAACATTTATTAAACAATGACTCTTTCATACTTGCTGCCACATGAGATTCTTACACAATCCTGTATGTACAAATGCTGGGACAGAGGCTCGGAAAGTGCTTTGCCTAAGCCCACATCACTGGGAATCAATGGAGCCATTCACCCAAGTCACCGTTCAAGCTCGGGCTGTCGCTGGTAAATTCAGGTCCCTGCCAGAACAGCTCAGGGCTACTTAACCACTGCCTTGTTCATATGTTCTTGAAAAGTTCATGCCATTTGGGGTATTAATCAGAGTCCCAGGGCCTGAGTGCACTCCACCAGATAATTTTTACTCATGAGAGGAAAGATCATATCTACTATGGAATGGCCTATAGTTCCAGTAAGTGACCTGTGGTGGAAGAGGCAAGGATATCCAGGGTAATAGGACAAGACAGGGGTGAAACCATCAAACTGATGGAGTGAGCCAGGAGGCATGCCAGGCCAGTGCTCAGGTCATAGCAGAACACAGGTCATAAATCAGTGAATTGGAATGAAGCAAACAGCATGGCCTCCAGCTGGCTCATGGCATCCATGAAGAACCTCAGCTAAACTTTGGCTGGAACTGTGCAGTGAACAACTTGCTAGCAAGAAACTGCCTGTTGATAGGAAGGAAGGGGATCTGTGTCATTGCTGAAATGCTCTCTCTGTGTGTTCCAGATGCTGGATCAAAGATAAAAACAAACAAACAAACAAACAAACAAACAAATAAACAAAACCAATGCTCCCTTGAATCCTTACCCCTTTGGACAACCAAGAGCCAACTCAGTATCTCTTTTTTCTCCAATACTACCATTTCCATTTAATTCAATGTGATGTCATCCCCAAAGCCTTATTCGAATGCCCCTTTTTATTCACTCCATACCCTTTCCTGGGGGTCAGATACTTTAAGGCAGGTTCAGAGAGCTGGAGCACTGTGTAATTAAAAACTTCCTCCCAGCAATGTGTCCCCAAGCCCTCAGAGGCTTTCAGCCTCTGTCTCACCTGAGATACAGATAGATACCCATGTTCAACCATCAGGGTTAATTAACAACTTACTTTCTAGTCTCTTTTTCTGGCAAAGAAGATGAAAGGCTAACAACATTTTAGTCCTGCTAAGAATGAGAAAACCCTTTTGTTAATTTTTCTTAAGATAAGAATATCACATTACTTTGAAATAGGGAACGGAAGGTTTTCCAGCCAAAGCAGCTGGAAAGGTGATAACTAAATGGGAAATCTGTGTGTCAGCAGCTGCACGCTGCAGTCTGCAACTTCTTCCAGGGTGCCTTCAAGGCAGACTCTCCTGAAAGTGTTTGTTTCTTTACAAGAACAGAATTTTTGAAAAGCAAAATTAAACAAGAATTTTGACCATATGGTTAAACAAAATTTGTGATAATAGAGCACTGAGCAGGAATTAAAATAGGGAGAGAGCAACTGTGGCTGCCATAAACACTGTTTGGAAATTAGAAATTTTTACTGATGAAATAGTTTCAGTTTTCAAGAGTAGACACATGCAAAAAATAGATGATTAATTTTTGAATAATTTGCCTCTTTTTTAAATGCATTTACCACTCAAACCATACTTCACTTCACTTCAGAATCTAGCATGGCTCAAGGTCTTTGCTCTGAATTAGAATTCTAATTCCACCAGAGACTCATCTTACCACCTCTGGCCTTGCCTCCCTGTAGTCTTTTTAAAAATTAAAATATAGTTAATATTCAGTGTTATATTAGTTTCAGGTGTATGACATTGTTATTCAACATTTATATACCTAAGAAAGTCTTGTTTCAAGCCAGCAGCCTAAGTGATCCTTTTAAAATGGGACAGCTCATGTCACGGTGCTCAAAACCCTGCAAAGCTCTCCCTTTACCAGTGAAAGCAAAATCCAAAGTCCTGATGAGGACCCTGCAGGCCACCCAGTCTGCCCCCACCTCCATATCTCTGATTTAGCCTTATTCAGTGGTTGCCATAACTACACCCATTTTATGGATGAGGAAATTGAGGTTAAAACAATAACGATTCCTGTCTCAGAAACGGCAAGTGATAGAGGTGACAGAGCTGGCATGTGAGCCTGGGTTACTCTGATTATAAAGTTTATGCTCCAGATTGTGCTATATCAAAACAAACACTAAACAGTCTCTCTCTCTCCCTCCATCCCTTCTTCTTCCTCTTCCCGCCTTCTTTTTCTCCTCTCTCTTTACCTGACAACCCCCTGCTACTCCGTGCCTTACAGTTACTGAAACAAACTCCTTTGCTCTGTTTGCATCCATTAGTTTCTCTTTGGAGAATGCCCTTCTTCAAGATTTCAGCGTGGTTTATTACATCACCTCCTTTAAATCTGGACATAAATATCCCCTTAGCAGTGAGGCCTTCTCTACCTTCTCTAACCACCCTATTTAAAACAACAAATTTCTCCCCCAACACACACATTCACACACACACACACACACACACACACACACACACACACACACACACCTTCTCTCCTTTATCGTGCTTTCTTTCCTCCATGTCCCTTACCTAAAATTGCATTCTTATATTGCTTATTTAATCTGTGATATTCCCCCATGAGGGTAGGGCTTTGTCTGTTTCATTCATTACTGAATACCCGGTTTCTGTGACAGTGCCTGGTACAAGATTGGTGCTACAGAATATTTGTTAAATCATTTATGCATATGCTTGGCACATAAAAGTTTGCTTGAAAAATTCAAGTCTGGCTTACTTGTCCAGACTTATTGATCCACAGCCTGGGAATCCACGGACTGGCTCAGGAGACAGGATAGGTGATTCTAGTCACTGAGCAGCTGCTAGCTAAATGCATAAACTTCAAAGCCCAGTCTCATTCCTGCTATGACCCCTGGCCAATTTATATGTAATTATGGATTTACCCATCAACCCTCCTTAGACAATAAGTTCCCTGGTGGCAGGAGCTATATTTTTCATAGTCAGCATCCATTTGGTAAATGGATTTACCATGTGTCAAGACACTCAGGATATAAAAATAAAGTGTAGTGTTGACCCAAGGCTACCGCACACCTTTGGCAGGCTGGTTCACACACATAAAGTTGTGCAGTGTGCAACCTGCAAAATGGCACATAACAGCCCTGCCATGATGATCAGTCAATGACCAATTCCTATTGATCATGACTTCCAATGTCTCTCATATCCTTAACTGTACTGTTGGTGATCTAGTTTATATCTAATTGGTCTAATTAAATAATCTTCATTGATTACTGTTTTATACACCTGTGACAGCCATGAAACTGTGCCTTGCAGACCTCTAACTGCAGGGACTGTTACTGACTGAGGACCTCCACTGCTTGAATGTTCTGAAATCCATTGCCAGATCTGTGCTCCTGACCAGTGACTGAGTGTGGCAATCCCACTAGAAAACTTGTGTCTAAGGAGGGGTGAGAGATAAATATGCAGGCCCATTCCTGGGAGACACAGACTTGTCTTGTGGCAGCTGTGTCTCAAGGACTCCCTGACACCCTTTGCAAACCTTCCTAAGACCACACAACAGCCACCCACCTTTCTTACCTCCCCTCTTGGCTCATGGTCATGGTCAAGCATACATTACAGTCTGATGGCTCTCCCAGGCTTTTCCAGCTTGCTCCCCAGAAATTCACAACAGTTTTCCCTAAGAAAATCCTTGCACATTTAATCCTGTCTCTGCCTCTGCTTCTTGAAGGATCTGGACCAACACACCTTCTTTCTCAACTCCCCGACTCTAGTCTCAATTCCCTACAACATGTCCCCAAATAGAGTGAGCTTCCCAATGAGAATTTTAGATTCTATTTCTCTCCTAGTCCAAATTATTTGCCAGCTGTTCATCCCTCATAGGATGAAATCTGACCCACTGGGAGTAACATAGGTGCATCTGGGGCCCTTCCTGCAGGAGTCTTTGCCAACTTTCCCAACCCCTCCCAGCCTCTGCTGCCTTGTACTCTATGCTTCAGCGCTCCAAATACTATAGTTCCCCCAAAGGCTATGTTTTTCCAGTCTGCTTTATTCTCACCCCATTTTTTTAGGGGGGAGGTTTTGAGAGCGTATGGCCTGAAAAGCCATTCTATCCCAATCTTCCATGGCCTCTACACACACACACACACACACACACACGTTTAAAACTCGCCTCCAGCAGTGTGCTCCGTGGAGCCCTCTGTACTCCTGTCAAACTGACTCAGGTGCTGAGCTCTGAAATCTGCAAAACCCTCCTTTCCAGAGCCCTTGATAGCAGCATTTAGAGGCTCCTTCCTCACTACCCTCCACTTTCAGGAGAGATCCTTGAAGTCAGCAACAATAAAGGGGACCCTAATGGACTATCTGCTCAGCCCTCCCCTTTTCCAGGGGCTGCTCCACTATCCCAACCAACAGGATGACTGCCCTGGGTGCCATAAAGCCACATGATTCAATATAACCTGGCTGCCCTCCCCACAGCTGAATGAACCAGATGTGCATACTAACATTTGAGCCAGTTAGTTTCCTCTCCAGGAATTTGGATTTTGAACCAAAAGGAAGTCAGGGAATCTTGGGGTGGTTGGATCTGCAATATTGCCTCTCACCATTTTGTGACTAAAGAAGAGGAACAAAGCCAGTGCACAGAAAGGAGCAGGGTGAAAGGTAGCTCTAAGGCCCTGCCGCTCCCATCTTCCCCCTGCAGTGGTAAGACATCCCCATATAAAGTGTCTTTATAAGAAACTCCTCTTTGCTAGCTTGAAAAAGGCAGGCCTTCCTTCTCATCTCTGCATTCCAAGTGCCTGGCATGTAGTAGATACTCAGTAAGTGTTTGGAATAGAATGGATGAACAAATGAATAAATGAATGAGTGGGTGAATGAGTAGAAAGTTCACAGTGGAGGGCCATGATGCCTATCATTGATAGAAAATGACACTTTGACTAAGAGACATTTGAAGACTGCCCTCTGTGACAAGGCAATGACACTTCTATTAAGAGACCCAGGGAGACACTCACGGTAAATGTTATGATAACAGCATTCCACGCATGTGCAAGACTATTAGGTCAGGAAATAATAAATTCCAACCCACTTGAATGTTTTAAAGGCAGCCATGCCGTTGGCTAGCACCCTGAGTCAGAAAGCCCTTGGTGACCTTGCAAGAGGGACTTGCAAAGAAGTCTGTCCTGAATTTCTAGTGATATTTCATTCTTGTCCCAGTGCCCATGCCTTTGAATTCACTGACATAGTCTTTTGGGGGGCAGGTGTCTTAGCAGCAGAAAGTAGACTGCCCTGAAGTTGGAATTCTCATTCTAGCCCTTAGATGTGCCAGTTGGTGACAGCATTGACCCCCTGGTGTGTAGTATATGATACACAAGGCACTACCTGCAAGGTGCTTCTTGCAGAGCCTGGCTCTTAATAAATACTCAGTAAAACAACTTAGCCTGTTTCAGCCTCAGATTCCCGGTTGTGGACTGAATTAAATTGGACCAGAGGTGTTCTAAGGTTTTTATACCTCTAAATGTCTATGATTTTTATCAGTCATAGCACAGTTTAGGGGCATAGCTTTGGGGCATTCTCGGTGTCACCCAATCAAACCTGTGCCCAAATCAAAACCTGCCAAGAAAACGAGCATCCCATGAGAACTAAAGGAGCAACATCAGGGATGGTGACAGTGATGGCAGTGTTCTTTTGCGGAGTTAAAGGTCGTTAGCTGGTCTCCAAGGGTCCCCCGAGTATCTCTGCTGCTAATTGGGAAAGATGCAGCAAGAGGCATCTTGGTCCCCAGGGTTCCTGCTTCATAATTTCTCATGACTCCTACTTCTTTGTGGTTGATGCTCTATCCCATTAGTGCAGGCTGCTCTCCTTATCTCTGATTGATGGGAATAAAGTAGGACAATGGCAGCAAGAGGCGCCAGCAAGCCTGGGTCCCCAGGCAATGCCTTTGGTGCCATCCCCTAAATGAGGACCCTAATCACTGGAAATCTCCCAGCAGTCTAGACACTCCCTTGTAGCACTGAGCTCAACCCACCTTCATTCCCTCAGTGTTTGTGAAAGGCCTCCGTATGCCCCAGAAATGTGTAAATAGGCACCAAACTTATAAACAAGCAATTAGTGCAACATAATAAGTGCTTTCACAGATATATGAAAATGCATCAAAGGTGCCTGGCACTGCTGGAGAGGGTACTCAAGAAGGAAATTTCTGATCGGGACCAAAGGGCCTGTATGAGTATTTGATAAAGACCAGCCTGTGCCTAACTCGGTTGCCCCAGTCCACACTCCAGCTTCCTCTTTTTTTCCTGCAGCCCTTGTAAACTGAGGTCTCAGCACACCTAGGACCTGAACCCAAATGGTCAAGTCTGTAGACAGGTTATTCTCCACTCCCCACTCTAGATCCACTCTCCACATTTATCCCCCAACCCTCAGTTACCAGGAAACTGCCAACTTGGACTTTAACAGTGAGGCCCTCTGGCTGTCTTGAGTTGACCAGAAGGAAATGGCAGGGCAGGAGGAGACAAGGGTCAGAGTGTGTATTCCCCAGCTGCCTCTCTGCTGGCAGTGGCCACACAATGCTGGTTCGTCCACCCAGGGCCACATTCCTATAAGGTGGCTCCTCCTATTGCAACAGCTCTTGAAGAGTCCAAGACCACCCTCTTTTCCTGCGCTTTCAGGCCCAGGATGCTAACAGATTCCTGCCATCCCCAGCCCAGGGCATTTGACTGCCTGCCATTGGTTCCCTTCACCTGGCCACGTCAATGTAAATAGCCCTGTCACTGTAGTCTATTCCCTTCCCTTTGTACTGTGCCATCTGTTTCCTGCCAGGACCCTGACTGAGACAGATGTTTACATAAATACTTTGAGACTAATGGATTTAGATCAATCCCAGAGTTATTTCCCTAGTGGACACAATATTTTATACAGGGTCTCATTTGTAAAGTCAAGAAAGAATTTGACAAATGAATATCTAAGAAACCCTCTTTTGGTATTTCTTTCCCCCTAGGAAGTTTTCAAGAAGCTTAAAATCCCCTGGAATTTGATCCTCCTGGATTTCCAGTATGGAATGACTACTCAAAATTATTTAGTAACTGCCAATACACCAAAGAACTATATAAGAAGGTCTCACTCAGCGATTCAGACCCCATTATAATTAGGCACTGCCCTGCCTCACTGGTTTAATTCGCTCCTCCCAGCCTGAACTTCCACAACCACAGCCCCCAGAGCACTGCCTCCTCCCCCATTCATTCTGGTTCTTTTGGCTGACATAGCTCATCCTCTCCAAACACCTTCCACCTCCGATTTCTCCTGTTTTGAAGTCCTAGCCATTCTTCAAAGCCCCGTTCGAATCCCCCTCCCAGTCTTGCCTGATACACTGTTCTTTCTTCCTGGCCTCAATCCATCTCCTGTTTTCTCCCTACATTGAGCTTTCAAAGCACTTTTATCTTTTTAAAATAACATTTAGTAGAATTGACTTCCTAAGGGATGTACAGTTCTATGAATTTTAACACATGTATGGATTCATGCAACCAGCACCACAAACAGGATATAAACAGTTCCACTCCCCACAAAAACGCTTTATGCTACCCTTTTAGAGTCATATACACATATGTATATGTGTTTGTGTGTATATATAGGTACATGTATAGAGAAAATTTTTTATTATAAGGAATTGTCTCATGTGATTAGGGAGGCTGTAAAGTCACAAAATCTGCGGGGTGAGTCAGCCAGCTGGAGACTCAGGAGGGCTTATGGTGAGGTTCCTATCCGAAGACCCAGGCTCGAGACTCAGAAGGAGTCGATGCTTCAGTTCAAGAAGAAAGGCAGGAAAAAGCCTATGTTCTAGTTTGAAACCAGTCAACCTAGAGAAAGTCTCCCTTTGCTCAGGGGAGGATCAGCCTGTTTGTTCAGGCCTTCAACTGCTTGGATAAGGCCCACCCACATTAGGGAAGACAATCTTCTTTACTCAAGTCACAAATTTAAATATTACTCTTATCCAAAATTTTTTAAAAAAAAGAACCCACAGAAATACACAGAATAATGATTGACCAAATATCTGGGCACCCTGTTGCCCAGTCAAGTTGACATACGAAGTTAACTATCACAATCATATAAATGGAATCACATGGTATGTAAACTTTTGAGACTGACTTCTTTCACTCAGCATAATACCTTTGTGATCCATTTGAGCTGTATGTATCAATAGCTTATTCCTTGTTATTTACTATTTATTGTGTAGAACCAGTTTGTTTATCCATTTGCTCATGGAAGGATATTTGTGTTGTTTCCAGTTTGAGGCAATTGTGAATAGCACTACTATAAACATTCATGTACAGGTTTTTTGTATGAACATGTTTCATCTCTCTAGAATAACCTTTGGGTGGGATTGTTGAGTCGCATGATGACATATTTAACTTTGTAAAGGATTGCCAGTGTGTTTTCCAGAGTGACTACACCATTTCGCATCTTTACCAGCAATGTATGAAGGTTCCTATTCTTTCTCATCTGTGGTATTGATATTGTCAGTAATTTTTTTTTGTTGTTCTTAGCCATTCTAATAGGTACACAGTGATACATAATCTTGGTTTAATTTTCATTTCTGTAATAATCTTGGGCATCTTTTTATATGCTCATTTGACTTCTACATATCTTCTTTGGTGCAGTATCTGTTCAAGACTTTTACCCACTTTCTAACTGAGTTTGTTTTGTCTTACCATTAAATTTTGAGAGGTTTTTAAAAATATATATTCTGGATATAAATCATCTGTCATATCTGTGATTTGCAAATATTTTCTGTCAGTCTGTAGCTTGTATTTTCAAATTATATTTTTCATGGAGGAAAAGTTTTAATTTTAATGAAACCACATTTACATTTACATTTTTTTCTTCTATTGATTATACTTTGGTTCTATGAATAAGACTGTTGCCCAAAGTACAACACCAAGGTACTCTCCTGTGCTTTCTTCTGTTAGCAATTGCTTTACACATTTTAGGGCTCCCTGATTGGAAGCACAAATATTAATAAGTGTTATGTCTTCTTGGTGCATGATTCCCTTTATCATTATGAAGTGTCCCTCAGTACCTTTCTTTCCCTTTTTTATTATGAAGTATATTTTGTCTGATATTAGTACCAACTATTCCTGCTTCTCTCCAAATGCCATTTGCTTGAAATACCATTTTCCACTCTTTCACTTTGAGTCTATATTTTTGTCTTTGGAGCTGAGATGTGTCTCCGGGAGGCAATATATGGCTGGGTTTTGGTTTTAGATTTATTCCGCAATTCTATGCCTTTTTATTGGTGAGTTCAGTCCATTTACATTTAGGGTGATTATCGAAATATGAAGTCTTCTTATAGCCATTTTATCTTTTGCTTTCTGGTAGCTCAGTGTTTCCATTGCTTTCTTGTTCTTGTGTTTCTGTTTTCTTTGTTTTGATTGGCTTTTGTGGTTTTCCCTCTGGTCTTTCTTGTTTTATGTTATATGTTTCAGTTCTGAATCTTTGGTGTGTGGTTACTATTATGAATATGTTAAGGATAGTTATATATATATATATATATACATATATATATACCACACACACATATATACACATATATACATATATATGTGTATATATGTATATATATATATATATGTGTGTGTGTGTGTATATATATATACATATATATGTATATATATATATATACAGTTGTCCATTTTCTTCTACATGTGCCTAATCTCCATTCTCCTTTGTGAATGTGGATCTTTGAATCCTCCCTTTTCAGTCATTGTTATCTCAATTTGTCCTTATGTATGCTGAACATTCATTACTATCTTGCTATAGTGTTATCTTATTATTATTTAAGCTCGTAATGCTCTGTTCTTAGTAAGGGTTGCATTCTTCTGCTTATATTTTCCTGATAGTCACTTTACTCCTAATTGTGTACTTTTCTTTTTGTTCATTGTATTTTAGGTGAACTGACCCCTTTCAGTATTTCCTATAGTGCAGGCTTCATAGTGGAGAATTCCCTCAATTTTTGTATGTCTAAAAGGTCTTAATTTCTCCTTGATATCTAAAGGAGAGCTTAGCTATATACATTATTTTAGGCAGTAGTTCCTTTCACTTAATAGTTTAAATATTTGGTTCCATTCCTTCTGGCTTATAAGGTTTGCATTGAGAAGTCTGACAATAATCTAATGGTTTTCCTTTATAAGTTCCCATTTTCTTCTCCCTGGTTGCCCTGAGAATTCTATCTCTGTTGTTGATTTTTGATCATTTTAATACAATGTTCTTTTGAAGGCTTTTTTGGGTTGAGATAATAGAGTGTTCTGTTGACTTATTGAATTCCAAGCTCCAGCTCATTCCTTAGACTTGGGAAATTCTCATCAACTATTTGTCTGAAAATGTTTTCTAGTTCCTGCTCCTTTTCCTCGCCTTCGATAATGTCCATTATTCTTATGTTGCTTCTAGTGATGGTATCAGCTAGTTCTTGTATTTCTCTCTCATTATTTTTCATTCTTCAGTTTCTCTCTTCTTCCTTCTGATTTATTTCTCCATTTCTGTCTTCAATATTACTGACCCTTTCCACCTTAACTCTATTTCCCAAGCTTGAATTTTATTTTTCAACTCTTGCAGTGTGTTTTTTTATCTCCAATCTATTCTGTTCTTTTTGAGGGTTTCAATCTCCTTGCTCTGCTCATCTAGTTGTTTTTTCAATTCCTAAAATTGTTATGACTCATTTCAGAACTCACTGAGTTTTTTCAGAAGTATCATCCTGAATTCTCTGTCATTTAATTTGCATATTTCTATGTCTGTAAGCTTATTTTCTGGAGATTTTTCTCTTTCTTTCTGAGATGCCATGTCACCTTGGTTGTTCATGGTGTTTATTGATGTTTAATGTTTAACTATTTCTCCACCTGGGCATTAATGGAAATACATTTTGCTTTTTCCCCGAAATATTTATTATATAAAAGTCTTTGTTTAGCCTGCTGCAAAGAAGGCACTTTTCTTTTGGTTTCCAATAGGTGGTGTCTAGGCCTCTTGGATTCCTGTTTTATATAAAGCCTTAAAAATGCCTTTTTATTTTCTGATAGATATTTAATCATGTTCGCCACTCACAGTTTCAATCCCTGTCAGTATTAGCAATAGTTTTGGTAGCATTTGCTCAGATTTCCCTGTGTTCAGTCTCGACGGGTATAGGGGGAGAGGCCCTCTGGGTTGGGAGTTTGGGTCTGTGGCTCAGCCTTGGTTTTGCAATCACAGCTGGTAAAAATCAACTGTTGTTTTTCTGCCATCCTGCTTCTCTGCTTTCAGCCGTGATGACTGGGCCCTGCCACCAGCTGCGTGGAACTCACAACTCTCCCAGGCAGGGCTGTTCAGGGCTGTATGCCTGCTCCTCCAACAGGTTGGTTGTGAGAGGCAGCTCCTTTATTTCTCCCAGTCCATCGCTCAACATCCGGGGCTCTGGGCTGTGGTAGCTCTTATGTGCAGATCTCATGCTCAGATGTGCTGGTGTGCAGTTTGGGTTTTTTGTTTTTGTTGTTGATTTTAGATGTTGAGCTAATTGTTGTTTCAAGGGAAGAGATCTGGGGATGTCTCTCACTTGGCCATGTTTCTCCAAAAACTTCTCCTGTGCCTTCTTCTGAAAGTTTTATAGTTTTATCCTTTACTTTAAATCAATTATCCCTCCTCTTTATTATGAGTTAATTATTGTATAAGACATAAAGTTTAGGTGGAAGTTTATTTTTATACAGATGTCCAATTGTTTCACAAATCATTTATTGAAATGACTATCTTTTTAAATTAAATTTCTTTGAACAGTTATCAAAAATCAATTAGCCATAGTTGTGTGGGTTTATATCTGGATTCTCTATGCCCTTTCATTGATCTTGTATCTAACCCTTTGCTGATACCACACTGTTTTTGATTACCTTAGCTTTATGGCAAGTCTTTAATTGGGTAATGTGATTCCTTCCACCTTTATTCTTCTTTTTAGAATTTTTTTTCAGTTATTCTGAGTCTTTTGCTTTTCCATCTAATTTAAAATAATTTTGTCTGTATCTCAAAAAAATCTTGCTTGGATTTTATTGGAATTTCATTAAATCTATGGATCACACCTACATTCTGTGACTGTGTTAAATTCATTTCTTAGTTTCAGGAGGTTTTTGGTAGGTGCCTTGGGATTTTCTGTGTAGAAAATCATATCATTTGTGAATAGAGATAGTTTATTTATTTCCCATCTGTATGCCTTTAATTCTTTCCCTTGCCCTGTTGCATAGTCTGGAACTTCCAGTGCAATGATAAATAGGATGATGAAAGTGAATCTCCTTTCCTGGTTCTCAAACTTGAGGGGAAAGCATTTAGTCTTACACCATTAAGTATGATTGTTAGCTACAGCTTTTTGTAGATGCCCTTTATCAGATTGAGGAAGCCTTTTTGTATTCTTAGTTTGCTCAGAATTTTTACTCTAAAGAGATGCTTTTGTAGAATGGTTTTTTCTGCATTAATTAATATGCTCGTGTGTGTGTGTGTGCGTGTGTTTTTTTTCCTCTGGACCATTAACATGGTAGACTGAATTAATGTATCTTGAGTGTGGAACCAGCTTTGCATTCTTAGGGAAAACTCCACTTGATTATGGTGTTTTGAAGGATATCAGTTTTCAGGGGGTTTTTTGTAGTCATTCTTCCTGGTTTCATATCAGGTAATCCTGGCTCATAATGTGAGCTGGCAAGTGTTCCTTTCTCTCTATTTTCTAGGAGACATTATACAGAATTAATGTTACTTGTTTATATTTTGGGTAATATAAGCCACTAAAATCATCTGTTTTGGGAGATTTCTCTTTCAGCGTATTTTAAACTATGAATTCAATTTCTTGAATAATTAAAGGTTCGAGTTATTGTGTATCTTGGGTGAGTTTTGGTAGTTTGTGAGTTTCTGAGGAATTGGTCTATTTCACCTAAGTTGTACTATTTATGAGTGTAGAGTTTTTCATAGTATGCCTTTATCATCCTCTTAATGGTGATACGCCCTCTCTCATTTTTGATTTTAGTCATTTGTGTCTTCTCCATTTTCCTCTTTGTCAATCTTACTAGACACATAGCATTTGATATCCACTTTCACTTTTTGATGCTGCTTTCTCACTGCTCTGTATTTTAGCAGTGTTGACCCCATGTATATTTTATGTAGTTCCCCATCCCAAGGTTCTTCCCAGGAACTAGGATGGAGCCCCATACACTGCTGAATAGATGATAAAGTTTTCTTTTAAATAAGAGAAGCACCCATAAGCCTGTGTATAGGTCTTCTCAGAACACAGTTCTGACTCCTTGAGCTACATTGTGATGGCACCTTTATCTGCTGCTGCCATATATGCCTAGGTGGAAGCAGCAGGACCTGCCACTGGCTTATAAGAGAAAATTCACTACCTCTCTCTACCTGCTCATGCATACCCTCGCCTCTAAGCATGAGCAGTTCTCCAGTGCATTGATTAAGTAGAGGGACAGTCACTGAATCATTAGGCCAGGGGAGAGAGAGAGAGAGAGAGAGAGAGAGAGAGAGAGAGAGAGAGAGAGAGAGAGAGAAAGAGAGAGAAATTTCAAGGTGGTTTTACTACAGGAAGAACGAGTGGTCTGCTCTGCTCTCAGTGTGAGGTCAAATCAAATATTCCATTCTTTTCTCCACTGTTTTGATAGTGTTTCCTTAAATTGGCCTGTCTTCAATTTTTAGAGAGGATAGAGAGGGCCAAACTGTGAGTGGTGAGGGCTTAGAATAAAAGGAGTGGAAGAGCCTTTCTAGCCTGCTTTAGCTCTGTCTTGAGTCTACCTACCTAGGCGAAAAAGAAAGGTTCTGCATGACCCAGTTTAGTTCACCAGGAGACAGTGCTATGGTTTGGAGGAAAAGCTTCATAGTATCAGAATTGTACTTGTGGCTCTGCACTCTGGGTATGTCATTTATTCAGGGATCTCATGGGGTGGGACTAGGAGAAGCTGTGGCAAGAACAGTTTTGGGAATTCAAGTGCTGAGCTCCCAGCCATAATTCCAGACAAACAAAGGTCTCTGTTGCAGCTGATGACCAAGAGGCCACCATGGAGACTCCATGGTCTCCGAAGAGGGCTGTGATTTGGGTCACTCTGCAGATGAAAACAACCCAAGTAACAGGCTCCTTGGCTTAATTAAAAATCAAGCCTGTGCAGCTAGAGGACAATCCAGATGAAAATATTTTGGGGGCTCCCAGTTGTCCACTCTATCTAGTAAGCAAACTTTCTGGTCAAATAAATATTGGTTTCTGGATAATGTTAGTCTGCTAAAAGCCCTATCCCAGCCTGGATCAAGGAGCTGGGTGTTCAACTCTGCCCCTGCCATCTTTCTCGCACCAGCTTGGGCCAAACCCTAAACCAATTCATACAAGCAAACCACAGATAGCTCAGTGAACCCCAAATCATATTTATCATAAGAGCTGCCATGAAGTTATCAACAAAATTCCAAAGCACAATTTTAAATAACCCTTCATAAATTCCATTCAGCTTTTTTGAAGTATAAAGGAAATCAAGTTAAACATAAAAAGGCATTCTTAGGAAGCATCCCTACAGTGTCCTTTTCAAAGAGTTGATCACGATTTATTAAGTTTTAATTACATGGGAAGCACATAAGTGGATACTCTGATGGATACAAAACAAGTAGCAAGTCTGGTCAACCTTGAGAGTATTTGCTCTAGTATAAAGACAATTAGACTTGGCACCAGTGCTTAAAATCCAGGTCTCTCACTTACATGATGTATGGTTCAGGATCTAGATTTGTAGACAAATTAATAAGAAATTTAAGAGTAAAGAAAAACTTGTGAAACTGGGGTTAACTCCCTCAGGGTATTTTGTAAAGGATAAAATAAAACTACTTGTGTGAAGGCAATTCGCATGGCATTGACACATGGTAGGTCGTTGGTCAATATCAGCTGGTTGGATGGTTAGCTGGATGAGGCTTGCATCAATAAGCTTGCTCCCTAATTGGAAAACTAGTAATACTGTGAATAAAACATGGAAAAAATAACCTTAAATTATGCACAGACCATACTATAAACTTCATACTTATGTTATGGGTAAAATAAAGTAAAAATAAACAAATTTGCTTGTAGAGCAAATTTGACCAAACAACACTTTTGGGAGGGAGGGAGATGTCAACTGGATTTGAAAATATGGGCACAGTTTGGATCGGCAGAGAGAGAGCAGCAAGCAGTGAACCACCAGGAGTAAAGACGCAAACAAAATAGAAAGAGGATGTGCAACAGCTAACATCCATATGCAAGCCTTTGCCATCGCGAGTAGAACCAAACAAAATTAAAACAGTGTGTGAAACCTAAGTACGACTTGGCCTCTAGCTATACCCTTAACTAAGCTCCATGCTTCATCACACCAGAAATGGCACATACTCAGGTTCCCAGCATCAGCCTCTCTGCCAGAAGCTCTCTAGAATTTCTGGCAGAGGAATAAATCCTAAGATACAGTCAGAAGGCATCCGCATGCAGAGCATCTTCGTTGACTGTGAGCCTTCTCACACCTCAACCTCTCACATTCCCCAAAGGAAGTAGTGCTTTCTCCTTTTCAAAATAGGTAAGCTTAATACAGACAACGCTCCAAGTCAGGCGATGGAGGGGGTGTGGAGGCAAGCTGCCCTGCGCTGCTGCAATAGCACTCAGAAACATCTCCCTTAGTGCATGTGGTGTGATGGCTCGTTTGTGTGTCTAAGTGCCTCACTGTGAGCTCATTGTGTGAGGAAGTGGGGAGGGAGGTGTCTACCTAATTCTTGATAAATTTTAGTTATCAAGCTAGAGAATGTATTTCCTGCAGAAGAGAAAAATGTCCTCTGTTAGAAAGTGAGGCCGAAAGGATTTTACACTTTCAAGAGCACATTCAGAGAATTCTGTGCCAGATAGCATGCTAGGTACTCTGTCGATGTTACCTTCCTTGATTATTACAATTTTAGGAGGTTGGCAAATGTATACAAAATTTACAGTAGTGAAACAGATTCCGTGTAGAGAGATCACATCATGAAGCTGAGAGGTGGTACAATAAGGATTTGAATGTAGGTTTGTCCAAATCAAAAGCATATTCTGAATGTACTAAATGCTGAGACAGATTATGTGGCCTAAGAAAAAGTAAAATATATCACAGAGTTCCTTGTTCACCATGTCTATGAAACTTAGAGCAGTGATCTGTGAGATATAAAAGGCAAATGAATAAATTTTTTTTAAATGTACAAATTCTAGTGCAGAGAAGTATGGAGAACAAGAATTTGATATATACAAGAGGTTTGGTGAAAAGGTGAGATATCATTTATTAGCATCATTATACTTCATTATTAATGTTTCACAGTCTCAAATTTTATGTTTATTTGTGGTTTCGTATTAAATACCATCTCTTTTTTATATGAAAGTCATGTTGACAAAACACGATTGATTAAAGTTTCTAATTATCTGTCATCACAGCATGACCAGTGGCAAATGGAATGCATTTTCTTATTTCTTCCAGCAAAAACATCGAAAGCTCTCTTAATGCAAGACCCAAATTTCTTCTGGTTCATTCAAGTGATAAGTAAAAACCTGCATGACTGGGCAATAAGATGGGTGGATGACATCACACAGCCTCCCAGCAAAGCTAATTTTTCATGGAGAAGACAATCAGCCAGTGCCAAAAGTGAGCACTCCAGAATGGATCTGCAATGCAGACATCTTATAGAATAATTATAATTCTCTTCCTGTCTTTAATTTTGGTGCCAGATATAACTGGTTACATCTGCTCTTAATATGGCAGCAACTAAACAATCCTATTGAAATTCTATGTGAGTATATTACTTACAGCAACACTAGCTGCTATAACAAACTTTTAAATTACCAGTAGCCTAACACAAAAGAAATATATTTCTCATTCATACAACAGTCCAGTGCAGTCAGTCATAGTTGGTCTGCAGCCTCCCACAAGGTGAGTCAGGAATTCAGTCTCCTTATTTCTGTGGTTGCCCCATCCTCTAAAGCCTCAGAGTTCCCTCAATCCAGCCAGTGGATAGGAAAAGGCACAAACACTTTTCAACCTCTTTAACCGGTAAGTGGTAACTTAGGCTCAGTTCATGGCAAGAACCAGTCATAATGTCAATAGCGGCTAGTCAGCCACTTTCCAGTAATAAAATTGCCTTTCCTGGAAGAACTCAGACTTTTGGCAGGCATTGAGTCATCTTGCCACTGTTGTTTCTTCTGGCCACCAATATCCACTTGCCCTCTTTTATCCACACATATATATCTTCACCTGTTCCTTGGGTCTCACCCATCTAGTACATAGTACAAGATTTCAGAATGAAGAGCAGCTATCTCCATCCAGTTTTTAAGAAGCTCTTCATACACTCACAATATATATACACTGTGGTGATAAGGCAGAGACTAGAGAATCACAAAGAAAGGAAAAAAACCTCTCACTTTCTGTCTGCTGAAGGGAAGTTCAGCACACCCCAGTAACATTCTCTTCTCTGATTTTTTTCTGACAGAGCTACAGCTTTAGAGACATTCAGTTTTTATTCCAAGTCACTACAGACAAATGTTTATACCTATTCAGTCCCTGTTCACAGTATCCGGAAAATGTGCCACCCACACACCAAGCCAAAAGCATGGGTTTTGGCTGCTTCTAATGGCAGCCACCTCATCAGGGAGGACCTGAAAAGAGGGACACCGCTGCTGCAGAAGAAGGCCTGTGTCCTCCTCCTCCCAACGGAATTTCGAAAATGCCCCAAACTGGTATTAGACGAAAGTCATCCTCGAAATGGCATGTGTATCTAGCAGGCTAAGCTTAAAAGCTTTGTAGAGTGATTGTTATTAACTTCTTAGAAACAGAGAAGCAATGAAACTGTGTTCTTTCTTTCAATCTATGGTTTGATCATTTTAGAAGCAGTCAAGGACTAATTCAAAACAAATGTGATCAATTTGGTACCAACTTGTCTGGAATGTGTATGCCTACATTGCCCCTTAGAAGAGCCTATGTTTGCATCCCAACCATGGTCCTCTTTACAAACCATCGTCAGAGCCTGCAATACCTTCGTTTTATTTTCTTCATTGTGTCATAGCTTTGATATTAGGCTATTCCAAAAACCCCATCAACCAAAGGTATCCATTACCATGTCTGGTGAGTAAAATGGATGACAGAATGCTACCACATGGGGTCAACAGTATGGGGCGCATTCCAACAGGGGCATAAAAATAACCTGTGTATGAGAATCACATGCGGAACTTTATAAAACCAAGTACCCCCAGCTAGGAATTTGGAGATATGTACATTTTTTTTTTCATTTTGTGAAAAAGTCCTGAGAATGCTATGCCATAGACTTGTGAACCCATCGGTTGAAGAAACAAAGCTTTAATTATAAATTGGAAACCTCCCCACACCACACAACTCTGCAGTATCTGCATCACCCCCACCCCCTCCACCCTTGCTCAGAGTTACCTGTTCATTACCTACAACCTCTGCTTCCCATAGGTCTTTATAATTTTACATGTCAATTGAAATGATATGTAACATTATTTCATATATTTTTGAGCCTTAAACAAATGATATGCTATACTCACTGCTGTACAACTTCCTTTTTTCATTCGATCTTATATTTGTAAGATTTATCCATGTTGATAGATAAAGTTCTAGTTCATTCATTTTTCACCTTTGTTTGGTGATTTACTATATGAATATAACACAGTTTGTTTCTGTGTTCTGCTGTTGCACATTTAGTTTGTTTCTAATTTGTCACAATTACATATATGTTTGCTATGACTATCTTTGTATATGTTTCCTTATCCTATCTATATCTATATATCTATATTCATACACACACACACACACACACACACACACACACACATAATTTTAAAAGTATTCTGCTTGTCCACCCAAGGTCAATAACTGATGCTCCAGTGCAGGTGGTCTTAAAATGTGGTCTCTAGACCAGCAGCATTCACAACACCTAGGAAATTATCAGAAATTCAAATTACCAGGCCTCACTCCAGACTTATTGAATCAGAAACTGCGGAAAAGGGAGTAGTTATCTATATTTTAACAAGATTCTGATCCTTGCTAATGTTTAAGCACTACTGTTTAGTCTCCAGTAATGATACTTCTTGCTTTGCATGTCTTGTAGCCCAAATTAAAATATCCAAAATGTTCGTGTAATGGCTGCAGCATTAAAACAAATTCAGAAACTCCATTGACTGCTTCAAAGCACTACATGCATTTTAATGAAATAAACTAAGGTTTAGGGAGGAGCTTAGAAAATCATAAAGCATAATACAAATTAGTAATAGTCAATGTGGTAATTTTGTTTCAAAACATTGTTCTGTTACTTTCTAAGTCACGACTCATGTATCTAAAGACAACAGCCAGAGAGCAGACATACAAGGGCATAGTCATTTAAGTCAAGTGTGTTTTAAAAAAAAACACTCAAGAGCATCTGAGGCATTAAATATATTTCTGAATGAGTTTCAGCATCGTCACCCATATGGCATGGAGTTGTTTCCCTCTGTATTTCAACGTGTGCTCTTACTGCATGTGGCTGTCTGGACCACTTACAATTCCAGGCTCTTGGAACAAGCAAACAATAAGTCATATCTCAGGATTTGTTGGTAAGGCATGGCAGCTTTCTGGAAAAAGTTAAGAGAATGTGGTGAGAATTGCTCATCCACCAAGTTCTGGGGGAGAGATATCACCCAGGTCAATAGTGGAAGGTCAGCAAAAAATAAGCATAATCCAGCACCCAGTGGGCTTGGTGTTTTCTCATCATGATTCAGGAACACAGTTGATGCCTTGAGTCTTGGGTATAATTGGAGGTTCCTGAATGGATATACATGGCTTTTTGGTCATACAAATGGAACATGGATAGAGAAATCCAAGAATCACCAATAGTTTTCATCTGGGGTACAATCTGATCAAAGGACAGGGAGGGAATTGTCAAGAATAAAGAACATCTTGATTCTCATTAAAGTACTGGGGTTACCCAAAAGACTGAGAATGAGAAGCCAGTACAGCTCAAGTCCTAAGAAGGGTTATGGAGAAAATCAAGCACAGAGACTCCATTAGCAAAAGGGAGGTGGCATGACACTGGGCTAATGTGGATACCAGGAGGGCAGCCCTGAGACATCCTTCTAAGGATCAGAATTGCCTGAAAAATAACTCAAAGGCAAGTCCTTGGATGGAGAAATGGAACATGTAAGTATATATGGTCTCTATCAGGTTAGGCTCAAAAAAACACACAGGTAAAGGGTAGGCTAAGTCTGCGTAGAAGTATCATTGAGCCCAGATGTAAGGAGCTGGGGAAGGCAGAACTTGGGAAAATGGGAGGAAGTCACAGAAAGGAGGAGAAGGAAAAATAAGTCAAATATTTAACCTACTGGCCTATGCCTCTGTTTCCCCAAGCGATTGTTAATAAAAACAGCCCAATTCCCTTCCTTGAGGGAATAAAGCAAGTGGAAGAGGAGCCTCCTTAATGTAGGTGGGCACTGTAGGGAGCCAACCAGAGTCAGAGAACAAGTAAGGCAAGTTGTGTCATACTAGAAGTGTCAAGGTCAGAGCCAGGAGTGTAGCTCAGTCCATATTAAAACATTGAGCGAGGTTACTTAAAGAACAAGTAGAGGATGAAGGGAGAAGAAATAGGTTAAGGATCCAGGAAAGTCAAGATGAAGAAGTCGGAAAAATAAGCTGGAAATGTTCTGGAAAAACTCTGGCCACCAGGGCCAGTGTTCACAAGGTGAGAGAGCTGAGTTCAGCTGATGAAGCCAGACAGGATGGACATTATCCTCCTGAGTCACACTCGATCAATGGGGAAGAATGAGCTTGGTGACATAGAATATTGATAAGACAGATTCTGCCCTTGAGGCAAGCTGCAGCTCTCAAGTAATCAGACAGGTATTAGACCCAGAAAATTGGATACTGCTGAAGCTCTACAAGACTGGAAAGGCCAGGGCTTCTTTCACTGAGTCCTAAATAAACAGAAGTCTAACTTACAAAGCAAACTCTCACTCATTTGCAAATCTAATTTAGGCAAAACCACCAGTGACCAGAGGGAGATTTTATTACCACTGGTAAATTGCTTTCTACTATGACAACACCAGAATCTTAGGGCTGCTTCATGTCTGTTGAACTAAACTGAACCCACATTAGAAGCCGAATATTGTCCGTGAACTTTCTGAGTGCCAGGCTAGGTGCCCCAAGAACAAAAGTGAATCAGACCTAGTTCCCATGTCTGCAGGAGGCAAGCATGGAGTAGGAGAGACAATGTATCAGTAGATCTCTCCAGCATCATGTGGTTAACTGGGTAAACATTTATGTCAAGTGTGGGGTCTTTTTTCCCTCCCTAATGGAGCTTCTGATTCTGTAGTGGTTTCACCAAAGGGTCAGACAGACATCTGAAAACAAAGAAATTACAAAAGGAATGTTTATTATTATATTGAAGTCTTAGAACAATACTATTTACTTAACAACAAAACGAATTATTAAGGTGAGTACATGGTGGACCGGATTTAGTTAATGAAATACTAGGTGGACAATTGAACTACCGCATTTTTATCCTGAGCCCTAGGCTAACTATATTATTTTTCTCTAATTTTTCCATCACTTACACACAGGGATTATCAGGATAGGCCTAGAAATAGGAATGCTTTCTTCGTTAATGTAAAAAAAAAAAAAAAGAAAGAAAGAAAAAAGAAAAAAAAAAGCTTTAGTTCTGTTGAGTCAAGACATTCTCTTTAGTGTGATTCTCTAAAAACACATTTAAATTAAACAATAGCTTCATTTTTTATTAAGCAAAATGAGTGTCCAATATGTGGCACCAATATATTTCCCACTCACATTGCCCATGTCTCCTGTGGATGAGACACAGTGGCAAGAACCAGACTCATTATGTCTAACACCATTGGATAGGAAGTGACTCCTTAACTTCTGCTATCATTTTACTTATTAGTAAATAAGTACATTTAAAACCAGAGAGAGGTCCATGTAGAAATGACATACCCACAGATCATATTTCTGTGCTCTAAAGGTGGAATTACAATTTGGCGTCTCCTCTATCTGTGAAGAGTAATGTGACTCATAGCCACAGGGCCTGCCCCAGGCAAGGGAACTAGTCAAATATAGACACTAGATCCATTTCCTGAAGCTGCTACCACAAATTATCATAAACTGGGTGGCTCAAACTAACAGAAATTTATTCTCTCATAGTTCTGGAGGCCAGAAGCCCAAGATCAGTATCACTGAGCCAAAATCAAGGTGATTTGCTGCCTGCGGAGCTCTACAAGAGGATCTGTTCCCGGCCTCATCCAGTTTCCAATGGCTGCCGGCTTTCCTTGGCCTGTGGCCGCATCTCTCTAACCTCTGCCTCCAGCTTTTCTTCTGTGTTTGTTGAATCTTCCTCTGCCTCTCTCTTGTAAGCATAATTGTGACGGCATTTGGAATCCAGCCACATAATCCAGGATGATCTCAAAATCCTAAATTTAATTGCATCTACAAAAATCCTTTTTCCAAATAAGGTAATATTTACAGGATCCAAGGATTAGGGCCTGATACATGTGGGAGGCATCAGACATCATTTGGCCCACCTCACCAGCTCCCCATGAAGTTAGTTAGGCTAACGTTGGGACTTCACCGGAAATTAACCCACACTTGGCTTCTTCCTTTTCCCTACCTGCTTCCTCACCTCCCTGATTAGTTTCCCCTGGAAGCATGTTTTCCATCAACCACTTCCCTGTCTATTCTTGGGCAATCTGAACAATGACAGTAACTTAGCAAAGGAAGAGGATGATAATACATTTAGTTTGTGTTGTTTGAAGCCACAGTATTCACAGTCATTTATTATAGTATCAATGGGGAACTAACACATCTGGAGTATAATTTAGTCCACAGCTTGTTCCTCCTCAAGGTACTGACTAGGGGCAGCTGTGGGAGAGTATAAATCCCCAGATACTTTCTGGTCTGGTGCATCAGAGTGAAGCTCCAGCAGCCCAAGGTGCAGGTGGGAAGCGTGCAAAACCTAGAAAAAGATACGTGGAGCCAGAAAAGGGAAGCTGGGCAGAACACAGACCTTGACTGCAGGTGCAGTTAATTATTTTCCTTCATCCTAGACTGGGGAAGCTCAGTTCTTCAGGACGCAGACTGTGTATTCCTCAGCACCAGAAACCCCATTTCTGGTATCTGGGTTCTTTATGACAAAGTATTTCTCTCTCTAGAGCCAGCCTCCTGTCTCTCCAGACTGCCCTGTTTCAGGAGCAGGAATTAACTGGATTGGTGCCTGTGTTGGTTTTCTAAGACTGCTGTAGCAAAGTACATAAACTGTATAGCTTAAACAACAGAAATGTATTTTTCACTGTTTCCAAAGGTTAGAAGTTTGAGATCAGGGTGTCAGCAGGGTTGGTTCCTTCTGAGGACTGTGAGGAAGAATCTGTTCCATGCTTCTCCTCTAGCTTCTGTGGTATGCTGGCAAACCTTTGGTGTTCCTTGTCTTGTAGATCTCTGCCATCATCTTCACATGGTAGTGTCTATGTGTGTGCATGTATGTGTGCACGGCCAAATTTTCCCTTTTCTTTAGGCCCCAATCCAATATGGACTGGAGCCACACATCTCAGTATGGCCTCATCTTCACTACATTTGCAGCAATACTATTCCTAAATAAGGTCACATCTGAGCTACTGGAGGGTGAGGACTTTAACATATGAATTTGAGGAGGACACAATTCAACTAGAACAATGCCAAGGCCCACCACCTTCTTACAGATTTCTCCGATGCTAACTCTCTGCCTCAATTTCTGTCCATTTCCTGCTCCTGAACCCACTCTGCCTATCTTCCTGACCAGGGCAGCCCTGGCACATAGTTTTTGGGAACAGGGATACAGCTGCTTCCCTGGGCTACCACCACTGACTATCATCTTGCCTTTTCTCACTTGACTTGGAGTTATTCCCAGCATTTGTAGCTATTCATGCTGGTACATTCAATACCAGTGTAGACATTCAATAGACAGTCATTGAATTAGCTAATTGATTGGTTACCATCTAACAGGTGAAGTACTCAAGCTACTCAAGTTTATGCATGTAAGACATACTCAGCCACGTCTTCAGACATGACATTATCTAACAGCTATTGAAGAAATGACTAAGAATCCATAATTCTATAACTCCTGTGTTGTAGGCTCAGGTTATACATGGCAGCAAAGGAAGAGAAGCACACAGCTTTCTGATAAGTCAATAAAGAAGATAAGATCACTCACAGTCCCAACTGCTATCAAAAACTGTTAAAACAAAAGACTATCTTTTGGTGGCTTCAAAGTCTTCAGAAAGTCAATGTGATAGAACTTGAGCCAGGAAAGCTAGCACGTAATCCTGTTAGGTATAGTTTTCCTAAGATATTCAGGTTAAGTTCAGTTCCATAATTGCCTAAATCTGCTTGTCTAACTGCTCTCCTCCCCTCCCTGTCCTTCTCTCTTTTCTTCTAGGTGTCCATGCTCATCACCTTCATCTCTCAACTCTAATTCAACATCATCACAAGCATCCCAGAAATCCTAACTTCAACACAGATTAATCTGGGGTGAAGAAACAAGATCACCATTCATTTTTGATGCGTCGACATACACAAAAGCCCATAAGCAAATCAAAGAAAGGAAAGTAGAAAGTACTTTCATTTTATACTCCTCTAAAAGTTAATTATTTCTTTACTTATATGATTTTTATTAAATACCATATACATAAATACTGTATACATTTGTGTCAAGGTTATAAAGAAAGTCTCTAACAATGTGAAGTTCCAAAAACCCAGATTGAAACAATTTCGACGAGTCAAAACTAGTATTGCATTGGATTCCATTGCTGATTTTTCTCATGAATCACTTAACTCAGGGAAAATACCTAAAAGAGAAAATATCCCACACCTGCACACTTGTTCTGGTAGATTTAAGTCAGCCCAAGTTTACATTTCATTAGTTATAGCTGGCAGGATAAACTCCTTGTTCCCCTCAATTGTCTTAGATCCTTCTTGCTTGAGTTGTATTTTATACCAATTTTGACTCTGCCCCAATACCTTGAACTCTGTCTTCTATATTCAGCTTCAGATTCACCCTTTATACTTATTGACTGCTCATGGGAGTTTTAACCACAAGAACATTTTGACTTACACCCAATTATCTAGAAGTTTTCAAAATTCTATGATTTTATCAATTCCAAATATCAGCTTTGCAGGTCTCACTCTTCTGTCTGTTTTTTTCTGTGCGACCTGAGCCTCCAGCTTGACTTGCTTAACTCTCATACAGCTGAGCCCAGACCCACTCCAGAGGGAATCAGGAAATGCCTATATCTTCTAAAACTTTCCTATACCATCCCCACATACGTGGTTATTTACAAACAAACAAAAAAGAGTTTAAAAACAAAACCCAGTTGGGAGGTATTTTAACCTTATCTCCCATGGGAGTGGTGTAGGGGGCAGGGCACACAAATAAAAATAAATATTGAGCATGTTATTTCTAAATAGTGAGTTACTCATATGCTAAGCATGAAATCAGTTCTCTTTCTTCAAAGCTCTTTAAAAACCTGCATAGTAAATACCCTACTGTTAATAGGGGTGCTAGGTGTATAAACAGATCATTAGAACGCAGCATGGTAAAGGGGAACAACCACAGGTGCTCAATAGGGTACAGAGAAGAGGCACCTCACCGTCCTAGGGTAAAAGGAGTTGCAGAAGGTTCAGAGATGTCTTTCTGGAAGAAGTGACAATAAACCTGAGTCACGGAAGAAGAGTAATATCTTGTCCTTTGCTCCATTTTTTAAAAAAGCTTTCACCCAATATGGCTTAGGAAAACTTAAGAAACTTCCTGTGATGGTTACTATTCTGTGTCAGTGTGGCTAGGTTTCTGGTGTCCAGTTATTTGGTATAACAATAGCCTAGATGTTGCTATGAAGGTATTTATTAAATGTTACTAACATTTAATCAGTAGACTTTGAGTAAAGCAGATTATCCTCCATAACAGAGGTGGGCCTCATTCAGTCAATTGAAGGCCTTAAGAGCAAGGAATGAAGTTCCTCAAAGTAGAGAGATTCTGCCTCAACACTACAACACAGAAACCCTACCTGAGTTTATAGCCTGCTACCCTGCAGAATTCAGATTCAAGAATGTAACATCAAATCTTATCCAAGTCTCCAGCCTACTAGCCTGCCCTATAGATTTTGGACTTGTGAGCCCCACAAATACATAAGCTAATTCCTTAAGGTAGATAGATAGATGAATGACAGATGGGATAGATAGATAGATAGATAGATAGATAGATAGATAGATAGATAGATAGATAGATAAATGGTAGAACTCCTCGTGTCCTGGTTCTCTGAAGAACCCTAACTAATACACCTTTCAAATAACAAATCTCTAGGGTTTTGGCAGAGCTAATTCAAGACAAGCAACAGCCACTATACTGTGAGGCAGGGTAAGGGGGAAGGTGAAGAATCCACAATGTTAGGCCTTCTGTAAGGTAGCTGCACAATCACCAAAGGAGTTACTTCATGGACAACTTAAAAGGCCTTCCCTGAAAGAGCAAGAAATCCCCTGAGGCTGGTTCCTGGGGACCTAGAGATGTGATGCTAAATGCCACCACCACTGGGAAGGTGATCAGAGGCAGAACCCCTGAGACCTTCCTTCATTCAATGGATTGAGTGAGCCCCAGGGACTTGGAACTCCAGTGAGAAAGGATGGCGGGAAGAGGGAGGAGAAATCACACAGTCTTCATATGGAGCAAGGAAAGTTCCAACTGTGGGGAGGTGAGTCTCGCTGAATTTTTACACATTCCCCCTGCTACCCTCTGTCCCAAGATAGAATCTGAATCACACATTTCTACAAGCCTCTGTGTGATCCCCCATGGTTCTCTTGCCATGCTCTCATCTTTCTCCTAAGCTGAATGCTTGTTTGATTAGAGCCTACCTATGCCATTGGATGTTCCCGGTTTGGGGCCTTAATTCTCTAAAGAAGGCTGAGACACAGGGTTCCAGACCCTCAGAAAGATCTCTCAGAACACTTGGGAATTGACTCAAACTTCTGAGAAATGCTGTGTAAAGTCAGGAGCTATTCACGAGAGGAGCTCACAAGATGGAGAAATTAGGGCCACCTGAGAGGTCAATAAAGTCCCCCTAAGTCATGCTATGAAGGAAGCTTTAATGTGGGTGGTTGAGGAATGGGGTAAAGAATACATCTTAAGGGAACAATTGGCAGCGTGGGAAGGGAGAAGGCGGGGGCAAAGAGAAGACCCTCCTGCCAGATCATAGAATACAAGTCAGGAGGTTGTTGGAAATACACGCGGCATAAAACAAAGACTCTGTCTTAGTTTTTCTCTTCTCCATGAGTCCCACATTCATCCTGAATCTCTCCTCCTGATACCTGCCTCACACCTGATTCTAGTCACTCTCAGTGTGACCATGCTGACCATCCCCAGGCTGCAGCCTCACTGTAATGTTGTCCCAGCTCCAACTCAGCTGATCTTAATAAAAACCGTGGTTCTTCACACTGTTAGTTGGCCTCTACCTTTCTTCAAAATGCCCCTCACGGTATGACTTGGCCCCATGACCGGCCCCCACCCCAGTCTCCCCATGAGTGAGGAGCAGGCCTCTAGGACATTGTCCCTGCCACCCCACCATTGTCGCCTGACTTCTCTACTGGACATTTCTCCCAAATCACCACCCTCAACAGTTGTCATTGCACATTCTAAATACTCATTACTGCAGTTTTAATAGAGATGCAAATCCAGATTATAAAAAGCACTTTTAAAAATAGAATGTCTTTGCTAGTAGAATAAAGCAGTGTGTGTGTGTGTGTGCGCGGCGCGCACGCACACAACACACACACACACACAGAGTTTGTCAAATAAAGCCGCATCCTCCAAGTTGTGAACCATACTATCCCCAGAAAGTGGTGCCACTTTCCTGTGACGCTGTGACAGGGTCCGTGAATCAGGCTGCTTCAAGCCTGTGAGAAAGTGTAGCTTCACAGGATGAATTAAACGGTCATTTCCACCTGTCACTAATTTCCTTGCTGGGTGAGCAACAGCTCTATTCATCGGGAGAGACCTTGATTGGTACAGCTTCTCTATCTTCAGATTCGGATGTGCCCAGGGGGGCTTGTGGAGCGCGACAGGGGTGCTGGGCCCGCCAGCCTGCTGGCGGTTGCGGCAGAGGGTCAGCAAATCTGATTATTCTGCTGCTCTGTCCAGAGTGTCTAGCTCGGTTTCCCCTCCCCCCCCCCACCCAAAGAGTGGTGTGATTACTTTATGCCAAACCACTCAAGGATAATTCATACTGTCAGGCAACCCTTGTGTTTGCCCATTATCCGACAGTTTGGGCTCACTTCATATTCCAGAGTGGCGTGATATAATGTAATGTGATTTGAAATACTGTAAGGCAATAAGCAAAGTAACACAGTTTGACATCCTGACTCTCAGAGGAGGCATGCACATACTGGCTACACTGCACTTCCACTTTCTCAGTACCTGCTACTTGATATTATTTGACTTTTTAAAGCATTATCTGTTTTTAAATACAATTAGAAGAGTGAGGCATTGGCAAAGGAAATTTATCATGCTTGAAAAGGTCAGTGGTTTATCCACCCTTCATAGAAGCTCTCCAGTGAGGACACGCTGTGCCCTCACATATGACATACCGTAAACTGAATAGTCAGTGCCCACCCCTTGTCAAATGATGAGATGGTGCTAGCTAGTTTATGGGAGCCATGAAGTTCTTTGTACATCACATCCATCCAACAAATCACACCTATTTATTGTGCACCTACCATGCATAAGGCTTTAAGAGGAAATAGCAGCATGTGGGTTAGAAATCAGACAGGTTGTGATGGGACCTACCAGCCAGCTCAGAACAAATGTTTAAAGATTCTAGAATATGCTAGGTCAAAGCATCAGGCTTGCTTGCCCAACTGGTTTGTTTGTTCTTCACATGTACCAAAAGCAAGGGTTTGGGCCACACAGGGAGTGGCCTCAGCAGCCTGAAGTTCTGAAAAGCCAGGAAATCTGCCTCAACATTAAGGCTCAGATTTGGCACAGAGCCCATTGTAAGGCAAGGAACGAATTCTTGAAAAAAAAAAAAAAAAGCCCACAATCTC
This sequence comes from Eonycteris spelaea, assembly GCA_003508835.1. Taxonomy (NCBI): domain Eukaryota; kingdom Metazoa; phylum Chordata; class Mammalia; order Chiroptera; family Pteropodidae; genus Eonycteris; species Eonycteris spelaea. Next base: position 4,364,054 of record PUFA01000089.1, read on the forward strand.
TTCTCAAACCATTACCTAATCCATCTTTCCTTTCACTGCAAATGTTTTAGAACAATAGTTTCTATTTGCTGAATCCACTTTCTTACCTCCTGTGCTCACACCGCCCGCCCGCTGCAATCCCACTCCCCACCCAGTTATTCCAGGGAGTTTCTAAGTCTTCCACCTTCCCTCTGCACTTGACCTCTGAGCTGCTCTTGAGATGCAAACCACCTTGTCTTTCGTAACATGGCCCCTTCCCACGGTGTCCTCCTCCCCACCTTGCAGACTGCTTGTTCACCCTCTCCAAAAGTTCTGTGCTTGGTCCCCTTCTCTTTCTGCTCCACACTCTCTACTAGGGTAAGCATGTCTGCCTCCCCCTTGACATCAGCTGCCACATTTGCATTTGACTCCCAGATCCTCACCTCTAACACAGCCCTGATTCCCAGTTCCCAGTCTTGGAGTTCCAGTTGCCCGCTAGTGATCTGATACTCCTCTCCTCCTTACTGATGTAAATGTCAGGGGCCACCAATGTTCGACTTGGGGCTGTTCATGTCATTTCAGCTCTCCTGATCCAACTCTTTGAGTTCCTTGAGTATGCCAAACCCTTTCTCACTTTTCAACTTCATGTTCCCTCCTCCTGAAATAGTCTCCCCCCAAATCTTCGCATCCTGTTCTCAAATATCAACTCCTCAGAAAGGCCTTCCCTGATCAAAGAGGCTGCACGGCCTCCCACATTTATTCTAGCTCATCAGTAATAGTTTTATTTATATACTTATTTATTGTCCATCACAATTGCGCCATTTCTAGAATGTAAACTGCATGAGGGTAGGTGCTTATCTGTCTTATAAACTGATTTACTGCCAGCACCTACTAGGGAATAGTAAGTGCTCAGTAAATATGGTAAATGAGTGATTGCTAATGATACCCAAAATTTTTTATTTAGCACAGACCTCTTCTGTGTGAGCTCCAAACTATATGCCCAATGGCCTACTTAGCATTGCTTCCTGATGCCAAGATAACAAGTTAAATCAAACATTTGTCTAAATCCATATACTTGATTTTCTCTTGTTCCTTCTCTACATTTATCACAGTAAATGAATGGTGCCAGTTACTTGTTGGTCAAGCTAGAAACCTGGGAAACATCCTTGATTCCTCCCTCTTCCTCATTTCTGCCATATCTACTTCACAATGAAGTCCTATGAGTACCACCTTCAAAATGTATCTAAAACCTTCTCTTTAGCTTCACTCTACGTTATCTTCTTTGTTAGCTGTCATTATCTCTAGAGGGAAAGTGGTGTCCCTGATTGCACTTTTCCTCCACATAGCACACAATTTTCTTTTAGAATTTAATTCCAGGGATGTCATCCTTAAATACTTTCGTTTGCACACCACTCTCATGCATCCTATAAACTCCAGCATGTTATGAACTTAAGTTTTCTTTTCTAGCTTCATCCCATGTTCTTCATCAATTCGTCACCTCCCACACTGGTCTCCTTCTACTTCTTAGGACACTCAGAGCCTTTGCACCTACTAATCTGTCTGCCTGGAAGGCTCTGCTCCCTCCTTTCCAAGGGGTTACTCCCTCTATCCTTGAGTCCCTGGCTTAAATGCCACCTTCTCAATTAAGTAAGTTGGTTCTTTCTCCACTGCCATCATTCTTTTTTTCCCCCTATTCCCTGTTTGTTTCCTCAACTGTTTCTTCCACTAAATGCTAAGCTCCCCAATCACAGTTTCCAAGTCTGTTTTATTCTACAATGTATACCTAATTCCTGGTGTAATTTACAAGATTACAAGATGTGTTAAATATTTATTGAAGCACAGGAAAGAAGAAAGTCTGGAAGGAAAAAAGGAAAGGTGGAAGAAAGTACAGAAGGAAGGAAGGGATGAAGGGAGAAGGGAAGGGGAAAGAGAGGGAGGGAGAAAGGAAGGAAGGAGTTTCACAAGTACTTTTAAACCAAATAAAAAACTTTATCTTTCCTGCCATCATACAACTCACCAGGCATCCTGAATCCCCTATCAGTTGATGGCATCACCGTTCATCATGTTGTTCAGGTTATATGTCACAGGATCATTTTTATTTTACGTTTCATCTCCTCTATCTAGTAGACTATCAAAAGTTATCATCTCTACCTCTGAAATACATCTCAAATTATCCCCTTTCTTCATCCCTACTGCTTAGTAACTTGGTTACAGCTTTTAGGATGTTACATCTGAAACCCTATATGAGTTTCCAGGATGGTTCCTGCTTCAGACCTTCTCTCCTGCCAGTATTTAAATTCTAAAATAGAGATGTGATGTAACTTTTCTTTAAACATCTTCAGTGGATCCCCGTTGACTGAAGAAGTCTTTGTCATGGCATTCAGAGCTCTATTTTAAATATTAAATGTATCTATATACTGTATTTTTTGTCTTATCTTTAAGGGATGCTAGAAACTCTCTCACCCTCCATTCTCACAGGTGCCTTATGATATCTTAATCTTATACATGCTGCCAACCTTTGTATTACTAACTCTTCAGTCCAAAATTCAATTTAAACTCTTTTCCTATCTGTAGGACTCCAACTCATATCAAGCCTGGTCATCTTCTCATAAATTAAGTCAATGTCATCTTACATAAACTAAGTAAAAATTAAACATTTTTACGTAAACTTTAAATCAAGTATTGGACTTCTTATGTTTTATAACATGTGAGCAACTAGCCTGTCTCTACAACAAGTACCTACCAAGTGCTAGCCTTTGTTTTTGAGCCTTTACACACGTCCTATAAAATAGATATTACTATATCTCTAATTTTACAGAGTAAGAAACCAAGCTTAAATAAATGGAATTAATTTACCCAAGTCACTCAGTTAGCAAATAGGAGAGCTAGGAATCCGACTCAGGTAAGTCTGACTCCAGAGCCTTTTGTTTAAAGCACTATTTAGCACACCCTCACAAGATGGAGGTCCCATCTGATTTATCTTTAATGCTCAATATCTAGGCTACAGTAGACAATCAATAAATATTTGTGGACTGAAGGAGAGAGAGTGGAATATCATCAGGCTTCTCAAGGTTTACAAAGGAAACCAGGAGACTCCTTTGTAATTTGGCTGAAGTAACTATTCAGTCAACATTGAATCAAATGTGAATTGAATTGAGTTACCTCAAGTAATAGAGCTAGATATGTCTCCTGAATTGGAGACAGAAAACTCCCTTCTGTATGACTTTGCAACTTATCACTGTCAGAAAGGCTGAATAGGGAGAGCTAGGGCTGAGTTGGCATACACAGAAGACTCTGAAAAATAATCAATTGAATTCAAACTATCATACATCATGGATGTTTAGAGCCAGAAAGGGCCTGGGAGATCATCTGCTTCTCTTCCTTCATTTCACAGAAGAAGAAAATAAGGCCCAACAGGAAATATAGCATCCTCCAAGTCACCCAGGCTAGTGGGCCATTAGGGCTAGGGGCACACTAGAACCAGCCTTATTCTCTTCGATAGACTAGCCCAATTTTTGCCAGAATGCAGCCTTCCATTGCTGAAATGCCTGCCCACATTATTCTCTTTCTTCCTAGATAATTTTTAGATAAATATCCAATTTTTTTAAATTAACTTATATATTAATTTAGAACTTCTACCTATCCTTTAGTTAATGGTTATACTGGTTTTCTTTGAAGGATTATCTGTTTAAAGTTTTTCTTAAACTTGGGGTGGGGGGAAAGGTAATTTATAACCAGCCAGCAAATAAAAGCCATATGTTTATAGAACTTCCACTTTCGGGTATGAAATGTGACCCTTCCAGCCATCATCTCAGCAAACCATAATAGGCTCTCATTGTTAAAATGAGTAAGACCAAATCAAACCCAAGGTAAATGGGGCAAGGTTCAGATGGCAAGAATATGCTGAAATTCCATATCAGCTAGGATGTTCTTAGTTGTGATTCACATGAAACACTGCCCAAACAATAAAGGGAATGTATATCAGCTCATACAATGGAAAATCCCATGGGGAGATCTGGCATCAAGTGAGGTTTCTTCTAACAGTACAAATGAAACATTTATGACTCATATTTACTCAATTTGCAACTTACAAAGGTGAAAAAAGCGTAGGTAGGCATCCTTTAAAAGTTTACTGTCTATTGAGGGAGATAGATCTCTTATGGTCATCTTATAGAAACAGTAATCTGTGCATGCTGAATCTACTTCTTCACCATCTATTCAGCCCATGGCCCATTATAAGTGCATAATAAGAGATGTGCACAGAATACTTGAGAGACTAGAAAGGGTACTTCTTCAAATTGGACATGGCACTCAGGTTTCCTCCTTAGAGAAGCCAGGAGATACATCTGAATCCTTAAAGAATTAGTTAAAATTAGTCTGAGAAGTAAAGATGAAGAGGAACTAGCAAGCACAAGGACAAAGAGGTTTTATTTGTGGGTCATGGTAGGGAATTATTGACTATTCAGTGCTGATAGATAACAATTCAGAAAAGAGAAGGAAAGAGACCAAGGAGTAGGCAGCCCCGGTAACTGAAGACCTTTCGCATAAGATGAAGAGACACCAAGCAGATGAGGGCCACAATTTAAGGAATTAAAACAAATGTGTATTGGGGATTTTCAGCATACAGGACATTGGAGCAGATGTAGTCACCCAGGTAGAGTTTATTGAATGAGAAAAGAAGATAGAAATGGGCCTCTCTCTAAAGAAAGCCATATTTAAGAGATAGGCATAGATGGGGGCCCATGAAGGAGATAAAAACCAAATATAGGGAGGAGTTAGTTGCCACAGAAGATAGAAAGATTCTTATCTATGAACACTTTCCCCGAAATAATATTCAGAAATACATTTGTCAATAGGTACTTTTTTTATAGGAAAAAGGATCCAAAGATTATATCATAAACTCAAAGGTAACTGTGACCCAAAATTGATTAAAAATCACTGGAAAAAAAAAAAAGAAGGCAAGACAAATAACTTTAACACCCTCAGAGGCCCAGTTATATGAAAGGCAGAATACTAGGAAAGATTCAGTGGTCATTAGTGGCCTTAAAAAGGCCTGTGTCAATGGTGGGGAAAAGAGGAGAGTGAGGCTTTGTCATAACAGGCTGAAAAGTGGATGAGAAGGAAGTCAGTGGAGGCGGCATGTCCAGACCATGTTTCTAGAAGTCTGGCCATAAGAAAGAGGTGAGAGACTGGGACAGTAACTAGCAGTGAACGTTGTAGTCAAGAGGGTGATTTTTAGAATGTGGGAGAGTCAATCATGTTTATGGCTTAAGGGAAGGAATCAGCGAAGTAAGTACTGGAAGAATAAATCAGAGGCATTTTTGTAGGTTTAGAACTCTGATGAAATCTTTCTCAGCCTAAAGAGTATGGGTTTCCAGGTCCATCATTCAATAGAAAGCTTTTCATAGCTACAGTCAACATCAATCATCTTCATACTCACTTAACACAGGATGATAAATGAAGTGGGATCCTTCCCACATGTTAATTTTTATCCTTTGTCCCCCAAAGTCCCTTGCTATTGTAAAGGTCCACTTGAGAAACCTGTTTGCAATCCCCTAACATTACCCCTTCTCTTATACTAAAGAAACATGTTATTGAATACTGTTGTGCTGTGACTGTGAGAGAAGCACTAGTTTTATTTTTCTTTAAGGTATACAGACAAGGTGTCAGTCTATGTTGAAAAATTTAAAATTTTTCTTCTTGATACCCCAAAATAAAGTATTTGTCAAGCACTAAATTTGGTAGCATGTTTGTATTAGCGATTTCTACAATAAAGCTGCACAACAACCACCCCAAACTTCAGTAGCATTCAACATTAAATATTTATCCTCATACTTAGGTTTCTGTGGGTTGACTAAGAAACCACTGATCTTGGCTCAACTCAACCAGGTAGCTCTGCCCCCAGGCTACAGTTTGGGCTGATGTCTGCTCAATACGTGTTCTTTCTGGGATCCAGACTAAAGGGGCAACAGCTACCTGTAGAAAATCCTTCCAATGCATGTCACCAGAGCACAGGTATGCAAAAACATGCAAGGCCTCTTAAGGCCTTGGTCTAAAACTGACCCGTTGTAAATTTTGCCCACATTCCATTAGCCAAAGCAAGTCACATGGCCAAACTCAACAGTAATAGTGCAGGGAAAATACTCCACCCTCTCTCTGGTGAGAGCTGTTGTAAAGACCAAAGGGCAAAGGTCATGAGTGTCTAACTCAAATACAAGGAGAAGTAAATGGTTGTGAACAATGATTCAATCCACCACAGTATAAAACGATTTGGGAAGAAAGAATAGACAAGATTTCCACATATGTTAAAGACTACATTTTGCCTTTTTCAACATCAAGCATTCAGTGGAGTTGAGCACTACAATTACACACTCACACACACACCCAGACACAGATGCACACACACGCAGATGTACGCCCTTAGTGTTATTCAATTCTACTTCCCAAGATGAATGTATCATCATGAAGGCCATCTTTCGAGGAGGTGGTATGGTCGAGGGAAAGAGCCCTGTGCTAGACATCAGAAAAGCTGGGTTCTAGTCCTCTTTCTGCCCCAGGTGATATAATTTGGGCTTAAAATAGAAAAAGCCTTAGTGAGTTAAGAGACTGAGCTTGCCATGGCTAAGATGAGGGGTAAATAAGAAACACTTGCCAGTAGCAGTTACATTGACAGTCAAGAGTCTACCCCACTAACCACTTGGGCATTCTAGACCTTGAGTTTAATAAAATAATTATCTCCCCCAAAATAGCAGAAATACTTGGATCTGTGATTTTGCTCCCAGTGCATGTACATGGAGAAAATATCGACAATAGATTTTGCACCCACAACCAGACTCTCTGGGGAAAGCAACACTAATGCTGAGAGGCTTCCAGGAGCAGATACATCTTCTAGCCCACATGTTAGATATAGCAGAATCAGACAAATGTAAACAATATTCACATGGGTCTTTGGGGAACATTTTACCTGCAGGTAGGAGCAAACTAAAGTGCCCCAAGCGAGTAAAGAGATCATAGCAGATCACATGACTCAACTGAAACTTTCCTGACCATTTCATCCATGTTTTACAGAAATTCTAGATTTTCTCTTTTGGAGTGTGATGCACCCACTTTCAGTCTATAGCAGAGCTTCTAAGCCTGGGTGCCTGAGTACCTGACATTCTACATATGGGCTGTTGGTGTGCCAGGATATTGGCTCCTTAGTTCCTCCTGGCAGCCAGGAAGGATGTGGGATCCACATTGCTTCAAGACTCATTGCCTCTGTTTCCTTTAGTGCACTATGCAATATCATTAATTTTCATGTGTGCCCAGACATGAAGGTTGAGAAGCACTCAAAAAGGTTAAGAACTTCAAAGGTATATCCTAATATTTGCTGAAGAACTAGTAGAATTCTCAACCTGGGTTCCAAGAAAGAAGGCCCTAAGCTATCCATTGTATGCAATAAATTAGACTCTCTTCTGATCATCTAGAAAGATGCTAGTTATATTCCACTCTTGGAATAATTGAAAAAAATAGTCATTTGAATAGTTTCTGTGTTCTACAGTTCTGATTTGGGTCCCAGTTGAGAATAAGTGCATGACTTCTTAGTGTTCATTTCAATTGATTCTAACTCAGTTTTTTTTTAAGAAAAAAAAATAGCTGTTTGTCAATTAGTTCAAATATCTAAACAAAATAAACATCACACCAATATAGTTGTACATGAAACTGCATGGCTTGACATATTTTGCAGATATTTTCTTTTATCTGAAATTGGCAGATGGGACTCTTTAATTTTTACAAAAAAAGAAATGGGGTTGGAGAGAGTTCCAGGAGGGGCAGTGGCTCACCACATCACAGTGGTTATTTAGAGATGGAACTGGAACCAGGGTCTCTTGACTCCTGATGAAGCACTCTCTCCCTTGTTCTGTTCTTTTTCTGTCAAAAATATGTTTGCTGATTATTTTCCATTAAATGCATCATTCACATTCACTCTCCAGAGAGCACTTTTGAAGCATCCTCATTCTTTTACCCAATCACTTAACATGGTTGTTCTGTGAAATCTGTGGTTTAGAAACCTTCTTGTTGCTCCTAATTATTCCCCTTCTTGGATTCCTTAGGATGTGTGCACCTGATAATCAAGAGTTATTCATTGGAAGTCTTCATTACATTTGATGTGGATAATACAAATTTTACTCATGAAATGCTACTCAGGGTCTCATTTTTGAATGAAGACATTGATTTACTTACATTTTCAGAACACACACAATAGAAGGAGAATTAAAATAATGGACAACAACTAATAGAAAACAGGTGTGACTCTGAAACTTAAATGGTACATTCTCCAGTCTTGGAGCAATGCTGGGAGAAGAATGTTTACCATACAACAATGGAGATGGCAAAAAATAAAATGAAATAAACAATAAATTCTCATTGACTGAGTATAGCTTCCCGGCTGGAGCCTATTTCAACAGCTAGCAGTGCAACCAAAAATGAACACACAAAGACTGCTAAACAAGGTTGCTTTTATTTCCCTGAGAGACTGGGAAGAAGATGGCAAGAGTGTAATTTAATTTTTGTAAAATGTTTTCTAAACAAGTTCAGGGGCTGTATCATTTAGGTTGACAAATTGAATATCAGGTCTGACGTTCTTGTAATAAGGTGTATGCCCTGACTTCATAAGAGAAACTCATCACTCAAATCCACAGCTGAGAAGGCAACAATATTTCAGGGATACACAAAGCACTAAAGGCCAAACCTTCAGGCAGTTCCCGATGTGTGACATGTGAAGGGCTAAGGATTTAATCTGCTGACCCTCAGCATCCAGAAGAAGGTGGAAGTGGTAAGGGCTTCCATGGGTGGTTATTTTAGCACCCTGTGCCCACTCATGCTGTAACAGTGAATTAGTTCCACCAGGCAGTTTTGGCTGAATGGCTATCATGGTTGAAGAACCTCTTTTCCTCTGATTCTAAATTCTGAATTACATTGCCAAATTGGCCTAATTCATTCTTGGTGCATTTCTACAGATCTCATTGTATAGATGAATTGAATTTGTTGAGGGGGAACTGAGCCTGAGTTGGGACAAAGATTAGTCTCTTTTTTTTTTTTTTGAAGACTGATCACCTAGAATATTCAGGCAGTGCTATAGATTAACTGTTCATATGCCCCCCAAAATTCTTATGTTGAAACCCAATCCCAAATGCTGTGTTGAAATTTGAGGTGGGGTCTTTCAGAGGTGATTAGGTGATTCATAAGGAATTAGTGCCCTTATAAAAAAAGACCCTTGGCTTCTGGTCAAGATGGCGGCATAGGTATATAATATGCTCACCTCTTCCCATGACCATATCAAAATTATAACTAAATTATACAACAATCAACCTGGAGAATGACCTGAAGATTAGCTGAATAGAATTCCTATAACTGAAGATATAAAGAAGAAGCCACATGGAGAACTATAGGAGGGGTGGAGATGGAAAACAGTCTAGTTCCACACCCAAGTGCAGTGGCTGAGAATCAGGAGGGATATTTTGGCTGCAGAGGTTCCCCCAGCCCCACACCAGGCTCCTCCGACCAGGGCTCCAGTAATGGGAAAAGAAGTCTCCACAACAGTTCACTAGAAAAATCAGTGGGAATTTTATCCAATTCCAGTGAGACAGAGGGCTGCTGGAAACCCAGATGTCCTCCTAAGGGGTCCAAGCACAGACTCATTCACAAATTCATCCTAAGGTCCAGCAAAGGGACAGCAGCTCGAAAGGCACCAGAAACATATGGGAGAAACTGAGTTGGGTGATGTCAGAGTGAGGGCTACCATCATTATTGTGTTGAGCTCTCCCTCCCCCAAAAGCCTGCAGGAGGAGGAGGGCACCAGATCTGAATTTGTATTAACCAACTAAATGCCATTCACCACAACCTGATTATTCCCTGAGATCCTGCTCCACCCAATTCAGTGGGGATCCCTTCGGGGTGAAACCATGGGCTGCTGGAAACATCAGTAAAGAGATAGTAAATAAGAAATCCCAAACCCTATTCGAAAAGATATATGCACCCCTATTTTCACTGCAACATTATTTACAACAGCCAAGGTATGGAAGTAACCTAAGTGTCCAACGGAATATTGCTCGGCCATAAAAAATGAAATCTTACCACTTGCAACAATATGGACAAACCTACAGATATTATGCTAAGTGAAATAAGTCAGAAAAAGACAAATACCATATGAGTTAACTTATATGTGAAATCTAAGGAACAACATAAACAAACAAAACAGAAATAGACTCATAGATACAAAGAACAAACTAATATTTGCCAGATTTGAGGGTGGCTGGATGAAATGGTAAAGGGGTAAGAAGTACAAATTGGTAGCTACAAAATAGTTATGGGGATGTAAAGTAAAGCATAGGGAATATAGTCAATAATATTGTGATAACAATGTATGATGTTGGGTGGGTACTAGATTTATCAGGAGGATTATTTTGTAAATTACAAAATGACTAACCACTATGCTGAACACCTAAAACTAATATAAAATAACATCAAAAGTAAACTGTAATTCAAAAATTAAAAAAAGAGCTCCTTGCCCTTTCCACCATGTGAGAAAGCTATGAAAAGGCAGCCATCTATTAACCAGAAAGCGGGCCCTCACAGACACATTATCCCTCACTCAAACATACTGACACCCTAATACTGGACAACCAGGCTCCAGAACTGTGAGGAATAGATTTCTGTTTTTTATAAGCCACCCAGCCTATGGTTTTCTGTTATAGATGGACTAAAGTAAAGAGAGAACAAATGGAAAGCTTGTGGTACAGAGAAAAGGGGCCTTGTGAACAAAAGTGATAAGGAAGGGCGCCTATAGACCCCATCCACATCTCCCACTCGTTCCCACTTCCTCAAGGGTTTCTAGTTATATAGCTCCTCAAATACTCTTCCAGAGACAAAAGGAGCCAAAAGTTTGGAAGATATCTTACAAGTCACCTAGCCCAACTCTCTTCAAAGCAGTACCCATTACAGCTATGGTTCTCAAAAGTCACGAGGAACTTGTTTAAAATGCAGGTCCCTGAGCCTTGCCGCCAAATATTCTGATTCAGTAGCTGTAAGGATGGACCAAGAATTTTCATTACAACAAGTTCCCCATGTGATTCTAATGCTGGAAATCTACTGAATGTACTTTGGGAAATGCTAACCAAGGCTCTCATGCCACACCAATGCTTCCAAACTTCTAGGGATGTGGTGCTCGCTTCCAAGCAGGCAGCCAATCTTCAGACTGGTCTGATTATAAAAAAGGTCATGCTTGATTTTTAGCCTGTTGGTGCCAGCTCTACAGTCTGAAACCACATGCTACAGTTCCCTTCCTGTAGTGACCTTCTGGAGATAAGAAGACTGTTCTCTGGCCCCTCATCCTGAGAGTTCTCTCCTCCTTCCACAGTTTCTGTCAGTGGCTCCCTACCTCAGTTACAACAAAGTTCAAGCCCCTCTACATGTAACAGACACCATGACCTGTCCAGACCTGCCTCTCAGCAACCCCATCTCTCTGCAGTCCTTGCCTCACAGGTTAGATTCCCAAAAACCCAACAGCAGTTGTTTACACACGTTACCAACCATGTTATCATGTCTTTGCTCGTGATTTTCCTCATATGTGTCTTGGCACTCCTCCTTCCTTCTCCACCTTCTCCTTGAAGTGGTAGAACTTCAAGACCCATCTAAAGCCTTGCAGTCACTAAGAAGCCTTCATCACCATCGCAGAATGGGCTAAATGTGACTTTTGTGTTATTCATGCCATCTCAGATACCTCAAGTAAGCCATTAATCCCCATTGTATTAGAATTATCCATTTTCTCTGTCTCTGCTGGTAGACTTAAGGACAGAAACTTTGTCTTATTAATTTTCCTGTCCCCAGCCAGTATCTGACCCAAAGAAATTACTCAGTGGATGTTTGTTGAGTTGAATCAAATTCTCCAGGGCTTAAACACAGAAGACAGACTGTTAACCAAGCAGCCTCCCACTCATCATGTCTTTTCAAGGGATCAATCATGTTTTGACCCTCTCTTGTGTGCCAGCCAGTGTACAATGCTGAGGGACAACAGGGTGGACAAACAGCCACCCTGACATTAAGGAGAAAAACAGAGTCCTATCAGGAAGACACGTCAATATGATATGATGTAAAAACATGTATGTTAGACAAGATGGTAATACAGAGGAGGGGAGTCAATTCTGAGGAATAAAGGAAGAGAGTAACATTTTTCATTTTGCTCAAAAAATATTTATTAAAAATGATTACATGCCAGTGAAAATTTTAGGGATTGAATAATACAGCTGTAAACAAAGCAGATAAAAATATTTTCCTTCATGGAGCTTACAACCTAAAGAGTGAGAGAGACAATGAGATAAATAAGTAAAACTAGTATTTTAAATAATGACAAAGGGTACAAATAAAAGACATGGGAAAGGGGAAAGAAAATGGGGGGCATAATTTTAGTGGGTAGAAAGAGAACACCTCACTGTAAAAGTCACATTTGGGGAAAGACATGAAGGAAGTTAGGGAGCAAGCTATGAAGACCTGGGGTTCAGTCTGAAGGAGTCAATGTGACACCTCACTGAAGCATCAGTGTCATCCACAGAGAGGAAGGGGGATTTGAGGTCATTGCAAGGCTTTGTCTTTTATTCTGAGTGCTTCAGAGAATCACTGCAGGATCTCAAGGACAGAAGAAAGAAGATTGAATTTATATTGCTGGACAATTATTGTTGCTGTACATCAAAAACACAGACAGGAGGGAGCAAGAACCTACTATGTCCCAGGTCCTTGGATGTGCAGGATGAACCTGAGAGCCAAGTTCTGTTGTTCCTTTGGTGCTCAGAAAGATTAAGTAAGGAGCTCATGGTAGCACAGTGAGCAAGTGGCAGATCTGGAATTCATCCCAGGTTTCCATGGCTCCAAATCCATGCTCATTCTCTCCCCACAGTAGCACTATCAATCCCTAAGACTGTAGGAGGAGGACCTCACTCCTGCAAAGGTAATGAGAGAGCAAGAGGGCGGGGGCCTGGGACCAGACAGAAGAAGCCACAGTCAATAAACAGGGCTGTGTGTGCCCTTCTAAGTCAGAAAGAAAGCCCATAAGCCAGAATAGCATTGTCTCATAAGTTCTCTCTGGCTCTGTTTTTTTTTTTTCCCCTGAGCCTCAGTGCTCTCATTGAGGATATCCTCTCTCCTTTGGCTCAAGTATAAACTCCCCCATCCAAAAAACAAAAAAAAAAAGCATTTGTTCATTTCCATATTAGTACCTGAGATGAGTTACTATTTCCAAACTAAAATATATTCAGGCATCAGAAGGAACTAATTACAGAAACTCTAAACATCCAAATAGGTAAGTCCAGCCATGCTCCCTGGTTGAAAAGGCTGCTTCAACACTACTGAGTCATTAAAAATTTTGAACAGTGGGTGGGATTTTCGGATGTTGGTCATTAGAGTTTTTATAGTTGCAACACAATTCTCCAAAACACGTGTTCTGGGTTCCTTCCCATCTGACCCTCACCTGTTGCTCACCTGGGCCCTTCTTGCTCACCTTATCCAAGTAGATCTTGTCAGCCCCTATCACTGGACCCACTTTATTTTCTTCCTGGCCCTCATCACATCTGAAACAATTTCAGTCACGTGGCACTTGCTTGCCTTTGGTTTCTTCTGGTAGAATGGACATTGTCTGAGGTCAGAGGGCAGGTACGGCTTGTTCACTGATGCGACCCCTACACTTACCATGGACTTGACACATGTCAGACATTCCATAAATGTTTATGAATTGTTGCCACTTTGTAAGCCCCCAGGCAGGTTTTCTAATCTCCTAGGAGTTCCACTAAGTCTTCCTATACTTTGCTGAAAATTTGACTAAAATTCAATGAATGCTTCAGCCCATCAGGCTCTGGTTAGTCTCTCAGCCCACTTTTGGAGTCTCCTGAAATTTAGCCAGCTGGAGAAACCTTAGCATCACCCACCACATTCCAAGGAAGAACAGAGTCTTGGCCATTGAAGAGCCCCTTCCCCTCATACCATGATCCAGCAGAGATGAGGACAGAAGGAGAAGCCAGAATGAAACTCGGAGGCCCTGTGGGTGGGGAGTTGTGGGGGCTGATGATGGAGCAGATTGACACAGATCCACCCAGGCTCAGACCCCATTCCACGACCCAGTAAGAACAGAAACAAGAATCAAATAATCCGAGAATCACTGGCTCTACTCACCCCTTTGTTTCTATATCATTTTACAAAATCAAGAAGGAACAAACTCAAATATTAAAGGAAAATCTCTTCATCCACTCTGAACACTTCTGACACCAAATGTGTAGGGATTTTCCACACCAATGACCAGCTCTCCAGACATCAACTGGGCATCCTGCAATTCAATTCAATTCTGACACTATCAACCTGAAGTTAGCATTAGATTCCAAAGGTTAAAGGCTCAGTCTCACAGGACTTCCCACTTTGCACACCAATCACAAGTCCTGGGCCTCCTGTACTGCTGTCTCCATAGAGTTTGGGGTATGTGAGTATGCTCTTGTTCACCATCCCAGAAGCTCTTTGAACCCCATTGTTTTAGGTTTTTATGGAGGCTCCATTACCCAGGCATGATTAAATCATTGGCCATAGGGATTAACTCAATATCCGGCCCCTCTCCCCTCCCTGGAGGTCAAACCCTTCAATCACTTGGTTGGTTCCTCCAGCAACCAACTCCCATCATCCCAGAGTCACCTCAGTAACATAAATTCAGGTAAGGTTGAAAGGGTCTTATTATGAATAACAAAAGATGCCCTTTTTACCCCTATCACTCAGGAAATTTCAAGAGTTTTAGAGTCTCTGTGCCAGGATCCAGGATAAAGACCAAACATAACATGAGATGCTTCTATCACCTTTTCACCCCAGAAGTGTAATGGTTAATTTTATGTGTGAACTTGATTGGGCTAAGGGATACCCAGATAACTGGTAAAACATTATTTCTGGGTGTATCTGTCCAGGTGTTTCTGGAATAAATTAGCATTTTAATTGGAGGATCAATGTGGGTGGGCATCCTTCAATCCATTGAGGGCTGCAATAGAATGAAAAGGCAGAGAAGGGTAAATTTACGCTTTTTCTCTACTTGACCTGAGACATCCATCTTCTCCTGTCCTGGGACATTGGGTCTCCTGGTTCTCAGACTTTCAGACTCAGATCAGGATTCACAGCACTGGCACACCAATCCTTAGGTCTTCAGATTTGGTCTAAATTACACCACTGGCTTTCCTGGTTCTCAAGCTTGCAGATGGCTCTGACTGTGGGACTTCTCGAACTCCCTAACCATGTGAGCTAATTCCTATAATTAATCATATAGATAGATAGATATAGATATAGATAGATAGATAGATAGATATGTATCCTATACTATATATGTATATATAGAATATAGAATGTGTGTGTGTGTGTGTGTGTGTGTGTGTGTGTGTGTGTGTGTGTGTATCCTGTAGGTTCTGTTTCTCTGGAGAACTTTGACTGACACAAGAAAATATAAAGGTTTTAGAAGCTCTGTGCCAGGAACTGGGGGGCAGAGACAAATACATATTCTTATTCAGATATCATTCAATCCAATTCCATTCTTTGACAGAAAAAGAAAGTGAGACCAGAAAGGCTGTGTCTTGCTCAAGTACACAGTGGCTGGTGCAGAAACATAGCATCTGAACTCCCGTAGTGGATATTGTTATATACCACCTGGATCCTGCTTGCTGCCCAGCAACAGGAAACACAATCAGTACACAGCCTTCAGCCACTGGTACTTCTGGTCGACTAGAGAGAGCCACACACTCATGGCCACCCCACAGAGGCAGACCAGAGGCAACCTGCATCCTGGTCCTGAATGAGGTAAGTGAAGAAAGACCTGGATATTTCCACCTGATATGGAAGACAAAAACTCAGAGCTGCTACCTCATAGCCAAAGCTTTGTGGGGCCTGCTTCACAGTTTCACTTCTTCCACTTCTTCCCCAGCCAAATCCTGTTGCCCCACTTCCTTTTGCAAGAGATCTCTAATAAATGTCTTATATTCTCAGCTTTGTCCCAACATCTGCTTCTAGAAAACCCTAGTCTCCTGACTACAAATTCAGTTTGCTTCCATAAGCATCACAGAAGGCTTCTTTAAAGCCTGAAGAACAGACCCTCAACACATGTTCACCTGAGGCATGGAGGGTAACTGATCACATTTCTGTTACACAAAAATCTCTTCAAGGTAAGCGCTGTATGCAGACATCTAAGCCCCTGGAGTTGCTGCAATTTATATTTAATGTGCAAACGCTCTGGGGAGGGCTGTGTGTAGAAGCCAGATCAAAACATTTATCCTCTATGTATCTTGTAAAAAACTTATTAGCTTGCTGTCTACCTATATTCAAGAGAAGCAGAAAAAAGAAGGGGGGGGGGAGGAAAAGAGTCTGTTGCTTCCAGATAAATAGAGCAAGCCCCTCGGAGCGCCAGGGAGGCTGGTGGCTACTGTAATATATTGTTATGCATCACCACTGGAGCACTTGTAGAGCAACCACAGACCATGTCTGACATCGCCTTCGCTGACCTTTTCAATATTGCCCTGCACTGCGGAGCCCGTGTTTCTACAGGAATTCAAATCGAATGTACTCAGGCAGAAAGGATTTGGCTGTGGGCAAACCCTATCAGTCTCTTCACGTTTCGCCTTGTCATTCTCATGTAAATTGTAATTCTTTATTAGCATGGCCCATTTTCCACCCAGGTGCAAGAGGCGCTGGCTAAATGGCAGCGAGGCTGCATCTGCCTGCACGGGGAGCCAGCACTAGCAAGGACACCAGCTCAGTCCACTTCGCAGAGCAGGGATAGAAGATGAGCCCACCCCAGCCCCACTTGAAAGCACAAAAGGGGGATGTGAAGCTCAAAGACAGAAGAGAAAGTACCCTCTTAACAAATTTTCAAGTGTACAATACCACATTGTTAACTACAGGCACTGCGCTGTACAGCAGATCTCCAGAACTGCTCTTCTGTCCTCTTATTCCTGCTCACCACTTGCCTAGCTCAATACAATGCTTCTCACAGTGTGTTCCGCAGAATGGCAGCCTCAGCATCACCTGAGAACTTATTAGAAATGCAAATTCCCAGGCCTCATCCCAGACCTACTGAAACAGACACTCTGGGGTTGGAAGGGGGCAGCAATCTGAGTTTTGACACGCTTTCCAGATGGTTATGGTATATACCAAAGTGGGACTAACATCTTTGCCTATTTCTCTAGCCTTATCTGCATCCAGACTAGAGATGTTTTACCAGTTGAGGGAAGAACAACATTTATCTCCACACTGTCACTCCCTGAGTGGTATACCTAGAGGGGAGGAGCTTGTAGACTTTGGAAAACAGAGCCAATGATTTAAAGTTCCAGAAACCTGAAACCAAAGAATCAGAAGAGGATTTAATGGGCTGACTCCTTCCTAGAGTCAGAGCTTCCAAAAGAATAGTAGCTGATGATAACAACATGAAGGAAACTAGAATCAGCTTTTACCTGGCCTTCCTGGAGGCAGGTGAGCCTCTTGGGGAAGTAGCCATATGAGGAAATCTAAGAATCGTGCAGATGAGAACACAAGTCTGCTTCATTCTTGGCTGGGCAATCAGGAACCATTAGCTGAAGATGGAGAGCAGCACCCAGTCACCACAGGTGTAGACCAGGAGATTCTGCAGCATCCCTGCCACTTGCCTGGGGCAAGGCTCTAAACCCAGCAAGTGGTAGAAATGTCAGGCAGAATGATGGAGAAGGCAGCCCAGTATTGGGAGAGGACCGAGAAGGAGGTGGAACCCTACCTAGGGAGCAGCTTGATGATAGCACCTGAAGGTTCAGCTGGCTGAGGCCTGATTTATGCATCCTGCCCCAGTTAGGGTTGGCTCATGAACTGATCAGTCTCACTTTGATGAGAAAGGCACCAGACACTCCTGGGAAGACAGAGCTGATAGATCCAATCCAACCTTGCAGGTTCGAGTGTTTAAATAAATTCAAGGACTTTTATCCCCCAGGTGAGGGTTTTGGGGAGTTTATTGGGGCAGATACAACTGACTCTGTGCTAAAAAAAGAAAGAGCTTGCAAAGAAGGCTAAAAACGTTTCCAAGACATCAGAAAGCTCTGAGAAAACAGTATTTTGTCAATTTAAGTGTAAATTAATAAAAAGCACATGGATTCTATTTCTCTAAAATCACACACAGCTCTGAAAGTGAAGGAGGGAAAGGAAGCTGGTAAAATCTATTTGGGTTTGGCAGACTCTAGCTTGTTAGGGAGTGAGGTACAGCACTTCAGGGAACAGGTTTTTTCTATTATCTTTCTTTTTCTCCACCCATAATCATTGGAATTCAAATATTTTTAGAGGGAAAAGACCTCAAAAGTCATCTACTTGCCTGCCTCATTGAACACATGAGAAAACTGAGGTTCAAGGAGGTTAAGCAATGGTGCAGTTTCACAAATAAATGATGGCCAACTTGATAGTGACTGGGAACTAGACCAGAGATGATTGCACTAAAGTATATCCCTTTTCCCCTCCTTGCCTTCAAGTGACATATTGAGGCACCATTCAAGACCATGTGGTCCACATAATCACTGATCTTTTTTTTTTCCTATACTCAGGTCACATGTAGACATTGGGTAAAGAGGAATCTGATGGGTCTGTTCTAGTCTTAGGCCTTACAAGACATGGGAGCTAAACCAGGATGGAGGTCCCATGCCTGCCAGGCCTGTGCCACCCCACTCAGTCTGTGACCTGAAAGACAGATCAAAAACCAGGAGTGAGGATCATCAATAAGTTGCCCAGAACCCTGGCAGTGAGACACCAAATCCCCATTATCCATTTGAGACATACATACATAATTGCTTAATGATGAAAGGATTGATCCACAAAAAGTCACAATTCTAAATCTAGACTCATCAAAACACAGAGCCTCAAAATATATGAATCAAAACTGATAGGGCAGAACAGAGAAATAGACTAATCCACAACTATTGTTGAGAACTTCCACACCCCTGTCTTAGCCACTGATAAAACTACTAGACCAAATATCAACAAGGATATAGAAAAATTAAATAACAGTAGACAGCAGAATCTAATTGACAAATATAGAACACTCCACCAAACATCAGTAGAATACACTTTTTTTTTAAATCACAGGCCCATGTAACATTCACCAAGATTTATATTCAATGTGTTTGCTAGTAATGCACGTACGCCTATTGCCTTGTCATTTGTTTTCCAGTTACCCCTTCTTTTCATTGTGTCACTCTCTTTTTCTGCCTTCTTTTGGATTTGGATTAACTTAGTATTTTTATGTCCAATTTATGTCCTTTATTTGCTTTAAATCTTCATTTTGTTATTTTGATGGTTTCTCAGTTTATCATGGATTACCTTCAAGTGACATTTTACCATTTTACAAATAGTATAAGAATCTTACAATAATATACTTCCATTTTTCCCCCTGACCTATGTGCTATTATCATATATTTCACTTACACATATGTTAGAAACCCCAAAATATATTATTATTTTGGTTTAAACTGCTGATTATCTTTTAAGGAGATTTAAATAACAAAAAAGAAATTCTCACATATAGACTGATGTAGTTAGGATTTCTGGTATCTCCAATCTTTATGTAGATTCATATTTCAATCTGGTATGATTTTCCTCCTAACTAGAGACTTCTCTTAATGTTTCTTATAGTGTGAATATGCCAGTGATGAATGCTTTTAGCTTTTATATATATGAGAGCATATTTATTTCACCTTGGTTTTGAAATATTTTCTCTGGGTATAGAATTGTAGGTGAATGAACTTTTCTTTTATTTTAAAGACATTTCCTATTGTCCTCTCACTTGTATTGTTTCTAATGAGAAATCTAATATAATTGTAATTTTATTCTATTTTTCACCTGTAGCACATCCTTTTTCTCTGGCTGTTTGAACAATTTGATTATACTGCATTATGGTATGGTTTTTCAGATATTTCTTGTGCTTGAAGTTCAGCTTGAGCTTCTTAGACCTATAGGTTTATAGTTTTCATCACATTTGAAATTTATTTGGTCATTTAAAAAATTTCTTTATCCTCTCCTCCAGGGACTCCAATTACATATATATTAGGTTGCTTGAAGTTGTCTTGTAGCTCACTGATGCTCTTATCTCTTTTTCTTTAATTTTCTTGTTACTCTGTGATTCATTTTGGATGGTTTCTATTTGTATGTCTTCAAGTTTACTAATCATTTCTTCTACCATGTTTAATCTTCTGTTCATACCTTTTTGTAAATACATTTTTCATCTCAGACATCATAGTTTTCATCTCTACAACTCTGACTTGGAGATATAGTTCCATATTCCATGACTCTGCTTGACTACTTGAACATGAGGAATATAGTTATAAAATCTATACTATATCCTTGTCTGTTCATTCTCACACCTATGTCCATCCTGGGTGGTTTTCATGGACTAATTAGTCCCCTCATTATAGAACATATTTTCCTGCTTCTTTGTGTGCCTGACAACCTTTTCTTGTATGGCAGACTATGTGAATTTTGCCTTGTTGAATGCTTTTGTAGTTCCATAACTATTTTTGAGCTTTGTTCCGGGATATAGTCAAGTTTCTTAGGAATAGTTTGATATTTGGGGAATCTTACTTTTATAATTTTTTAAGCAGATCTAGAAAAGGCCTATTACCCCCACTATTCAGGCAAGACCCTCCTGAGTATTCTACCCTATGCCCATGAATTACAATTCTCTAGTCTGGCTGGTGGAAACAGGCATTATTCCTGACAGGTGAGTTCTAGGCATTGTTTTCTAATCCTTTCGCTATCCTCTCGTGCATGTGTTCAGCAGTATTCTGCTGAACATTGAGGGGAATCCTGCAAATCTCCACGATTCTTTCTTCATGCAGCTCTCTCCCCTTCAGCCCTTTGGTCTCCCTGGACTCTCATCTTCTCAATTCAGGGAGCCTGCTGGATATCTCCTGGATCTCTCTTTTTGTACTATAACTTGGAAACTCAAGGCAGTAAGCTAAGGCAGTTGTAGGGCTCACCTCCTTTGTTTCTTGTCTCTCAGGGATCACCGTTCTTTTTATAAGAAAAAAAAAACATGTTATTTTAAATATTTTATCTGGGTTTCTGGTTTTTTCTTGCAGGATGGTAAATCCCATCCCTGTCTCTCCATCTTGGATGAAAGCTTATAACAGTTTAATATGGGGCCAGAGCCCAGCCACAGGGATCTTGGCAAAGAGGCCAGAGCTGAGAATTTATCATACAGCATCCAGAAGGAATGTTGTTTTTGGAAGTCTCTCTGGTACTTATGGTCAGCAGTCTTGTCAGTCACTTTTAATCCCAGTGGTAGTATGAAAATATATGCTAATACCTTTTCTTTGTGCTTATACTGGCTAAACGAGGGGGAAAATAGAAGAGTTCAAAGTGAATTGTTATTTAATGTAGAGTTTGTTTATTTTTTTAAACCTGAAAACAGCTCATTGACTCAATTTTTAAAATCATAATTTAAATTTAATTTATTATAACCATAATGTAATAGAATGATAATATGGCTTTCAATATAACTTTAAAAATAATGGTTTAAAAAATGAAACTATATAGCTCTTACAATTTACAAACCAATTTTATAAGCATTATATTTTTTAATCTTTTCTGATTTTTTTCATACAGATACATACACTAAGGCTCGCAATGGTTATTTGAACTCATAGTTGATCAGCTAGAGCTAGGATTTAAATTTAGATCATTATTTAACTATAATTTATAATGTATACATAATTATAAACTACCTTTTAAAAACTAATGTCATAGGGGAAAAAGTTAGGGTCTGTTCTAAATTAAAGCAATCAAAAAAGACTAACAAAATACAAAACATAATTCTTTATTAGCATATGGTTTAAAAAACAGCTGTAAGAGATATGTAGGAAGAAAACTGGAGAAGTTTGAATACATATTGGATATTAGGTCATATCAGAAAATTATTATAAATTTCACAGGTGTGATTATGATATTGTAATTTCTATGGGTAATGTGCTTATCCCTAGGACATATGTGATGGGCTAATTTGGAGTAAAATGTTTTCTACAGCTTATAAATGATTCAGAAAAAAACGATATGTATATATTCACACACATATGTAAGTAAAGCAAATATGACATCTAAGTGGTGAGTATATAGGTAGTGTACAGGTATTCACTGTATGATTCATTCAGTGTTTCTGTTTGTTTGAAGGTGTTAATAATAAAGAAGATGAGAGAATTGAAATGACAATATTAGACTCTGAAACAGAAGAAAAAAAATCTATGGATAGACAAAGAATGGCTATAGACCTATTCTCACTCATTACAGGAATCACAGGACTATGAATTTTTCTCCCTTTCATCGATCATGTGCTCAGTTTCAGATTCAGATAAGTGAAATTTAAAATGCCTTTATTTTGAACTAGAAATCTATTTAGGTTAAAGTATTACTAAAATGAGTAAACTAGTATTTATGCAAATATGTTTGGGTGTTTTGAACCTTCTTTGTTATATCAATAGCAATTCAGATACTTTTTATTATAGAAACCCACTTTCCTACAGCCTGACAAAAGTAGAGTGAGGAAAAAAACCACAAAATTTATAACAATCTTAACATGTAATTTACATGTTAGATGTGTGTTCGATTCTCTTTATTTCCAGCAGTGATGTTCTATAAAATTGCCAGGAACATTGAATTAGCAAATGCTGAATCATTGCTCCTATGAAAATATGTACATGTATACATTCATAGCTCATATGAATTATAATCTTAAATGATCTAAATAAAATCTTACCATATAAGATTTTTATAAGATACATAAGATATATAAAATCTTATATCATGTTTATTATAATCTTATAATGCTAAGATTACAGTAAATATATAGTCTGCCCTCCATATTTGCAGGTTGTGCATCTGTGAATCCAACCAACCATGAACCAAAAATATTATGAAAAAAAAAGTTATGTTGTTGCTAACACGTACTGTGTAATTAGGCCTGCTATGGTCGCATATGTACTGAACAGGTACAGACTTATTGGCTTATCATTATTCCCTAAATAATACAGTATAACAACTACTTACATAGCATTTACATTGTATTGGATATTATAAGTAATCTAGAGATGATTTAAAACATGCGTGTCCTTTGCTATTTTATATAAGGGACTTGAACATAAGCAGATTTGGTATCCACAGGGGCTCTGTAATTAATTCCCTGTGGATATCAAGGGATGATTGCAATCTTAAATCTAAAAACAATGCATCCTGGTAGATTCTATTTTCCTTGTTTTAAAGAGGAAATGAGTTTCAGAGTTAAATGACTTGTCTGAGGCCACCCCATTAATAGGTGCCAGAGTTGAGACTCAAACTCCTGTCCAACCGGCCCCAGGTCTGGAGCTTCTTGTGCTGCAGGTACTGCTCCCTACTGTCTTCCTCATCTGTCTCTCTGTATGAGAACTGAAACAAGAAGGGAGAGCATGGCCTCATTTGACCTCAGCTGGAAAGGTGCGTGTTAGGTGACTCAAATTTTTCACTGCTCTGTATATGTCTGTGATGACTACAAAAGTGCAGTGAGTATAGATTTGGGGGTTACAAATAAATTTTATCAATTTGACAAATTTATAAACAGAATTTGCAAACAACGAGGATCAACTGTAATTTGCAATTGTAAAACTTTCTAAATTACAATGGGTGGTACCTTGTTAAATTCTTTTTTGTTTGTTCAGTAGTATTGACCCCAGAAAAGGTGTGTGGTATACCTTTGATAAAGAACTGAATGGGTTAATGTAAAATTAATACCCTACACTCAATTGATGATGCAAACAAAGATGAGAAGAGTTAAAGCTCACAGCATTGCCTGCAGACCTGTGGGGGAAGGGGGCAAAAATGCACATTCAATCATTGCCAGGCAGTTCCTTAATTACAAAATAGGTTATATGCCTATCAAAATGGGAATGCGCTGTTTAAAAATCGAGACATATTTTCTCAGGTTCTGAATGGTGCCTAGTTCCCAGTCCACAAAAAGTAAATATGGTGCAGAATGCCCGTGTTACCACAGTGTATTAACTGTGAGTAAAAGCATAAAGCACAAACTGCTGCTAGCCCTTTGGTCCACGGATCACACAGTCAGTGAACAATCACCTCACAATGGCACAACTGAACATGTGCCATTCAGTTCGCGCCCAGACAGCAAAGTGTGTAGTCATGTTGCTTCCTCATCTCCCAGTAAGAAATCTATGTGACATTTTATGAAAATGGATACACGAAAGAAGGAATGGACCAAAAAGATCAAAGTGCAGCCAAGAAACGAGAAGTGATATTGCTGGAAGTGAAATGTGATTCTCATGTCAATGGAGTTACAGAAAACTGTGGGGATGCTGACACCGCTGCCAGGCTTCACATCTGCAGCCACTAGCAGTTAGCGAAGGCAAACTTATCCACACAAACGGGGAAGGATTTTCGAGAAAGGCGATTATGTTTCAGAGGAAGTAATGTTGGCAAGAGACTTCAAGGTAAAGGAATGCTCAAAGATGTTTCATGACATTGAAAGCGCAACGAATGAAATGTTGCAAGCTGAATCGAACTTAGAAAAGACTAGGACGGTTGACCAGAGCTCATTGTGTCATAAATTAAAGAGAACTCAAGCCCTATGTAAACTAGTTTTGATAAGTTTTTTATAAAGAAATAAGACGTTTTAATTCTCAATGTTTCAAGCGTTTTATTTTGTACCAAATAAATGCAGTTTTCTCATTTTTTCCAATACATTTGCAACTGACAGCAAGAATGTTTTTATTATTAGACAAAAAAAAATAAAGGTTATCAAGCAATTGTGATTTTTCCCATTGATTATTAAGGTCATTTTGCACAGTTTCAGCTTACATGGTCATTTTATGGTCCCCACTATCATGGAAAATAAGAACTGTCTGTATTTGCAATGATAAAACAATATTCTATTTATCATTAAATAAGGTTGGTAACTAAACAGATCAAAATAAAGTAATGAGATAAAAGAATTTCATCTTTGAAACCTTTTATATTATTCCACAAAATTTTTATACATTTCTATAAGACAAGCAACAATCTGATGAAGTTGCAGAATTAAACTTAGTTTAAGAGTTGGACCTCTTTAAACAAAAATTTATAGCACTGACATTTTCAGTAAGAAAAAAAAACTTTTTAACCATTTTCATTTTAAAAAGAGAAGAATGCTTGTGAAATCTGTTAGGCCTGTGAACAGAATAGGACAGGAGCTCGGAATTGCCTCTGTCAGCAAAAGACCCTGACTCTCCTGGTGACACTCTAAGGTATCCTGATACCTGGGCAACCAGGGCCTCACCCTCCCAGCTAGACTACCCCCTCTCAAAGGCCAGACTACATTTGACTGTCCCAGGCACCAAATAATTCAATCAAAATGTGTAGACTTATTATAAATCTTAATTTTAAAAAATTGACTTAATTCTTTAAAATTGACACACATTGACATGATAAAGTTATCACCCTATTCAAGCCCAGCCTATTTACTGACATGGAATTGCATCTTGGATCAGGATGCTGTCCTTAAATCCCTGATATCCCATAGTTTACAGTGGGGTGAGGCAACCAACAAGACTTGTTCGCAGTGGAGGGACAGATGGTGTCTATTTTACTAGACAACTCAAAGACAGAGCATTGAAAGCCCAGTTTAGTTCCCACATGTTTGTTGAGCACCTACTGCTGCACCAGGCACGGTTCTGGGAGCGCAGGACACAGTGATGCCAGGAACTCTACTTGCCACAGAGCTCAGCAACCCTTGACCAGATGGACATGTGCAAGAATGACACGAATAAGGCTCTGCAGGGACACAACGAGGGACTAATTTCTTCTGCCAAGGGATGTAAGGGAAAGTAACAGGAAGATGTGGTGACTCCAGGCCGACTATAAGGACAGGATGTCCATCAGCCAGAGCATCGAAGCGAGGCACAGAGCAAGGAGGACAGTGCAGGGTGGTACTGGGTAGCCTGCTCCACACATAGGTAGGGCCCAGGTTGTCTGGCGGGGATGGATGGAGATGGGCACTCAAAGTCAGGCTGCCACCATAATGCCCAAAACCTATTTTATCCTTGGTCAAGGGAGACACTTTAGTTCCTTCAAGCAGAGGTGCAGGCTAGCCTTGGCCAGTTATCACCACACTCACTAGCAAGATCTCAGCCCCACCCCACCGCCGTCCCCGTCCCCCACAATCCATTCCCATGCTCAGAGATAGACAGCCGTGGGAGGGAGGGCAGGATAAGAAGGCATAAGCCTGGAGAGAATGAGGACCATGAGTGTTGTTTTTTTTATTTTCACTTCTGTGCTCCCAGCAGGCAACACCACACCTAATAAATGGTGGCACCTAATCAATGCACATAGAGTTAATCGCTAGTGCCCTTTATAAGGAGCCTTTGGTTGTACCAAAGAAAGTCTAGAGAGAAGGGGCAGAAGCAAAGAATTTAAAACTCTCTTCCTTAGTGAAAGGCGTCTTCCTCGATGGAGGCATTTTGGCAGAAGATTTTTTAAACTCTATATTTTTAATGGTAAAAGACTTGAAGTTTTCACTTGGTAGGCTCAAAGAGTTTTACTGGGGACTAAGGCAGCTGCAAAAGGTATTACTGGGTTTTTGCCTAAGGAGGATTGGGCCTCACAAAATAACATTTGGCTGAAATCAAAGAGAAATATAGCTTTTAAGGTACTTCCTGCGGCCAATAAGTTTTAAGAACAGCAGAATCTGATATTCATTTTTAAGTTGTTTCCTGCCCTGTACTGTCATTTCCTGCCATACCCTTACCCAAAATCCTCTAGTGAAGTCAGGTGTGGGTTGGAGGGGCTGTGAGGTTGAAGGCAGGGTACCTCTACTCACATTTGGTGTGAAATAATAAGGGAGGCACATAGCACAGACAACCAGTGACTTTGGGGGATATGGCAGTCGGAACCACACAGCATGCCCTGAGAGGGTGGGGAAAGCTCCAGACTTACCACAGTGAGTCAGGATAGAGGCTTGTTAACCTAAAAATAAAAAGGTCTTTCAAACCAAGAGGCAAACAAGCATTTATTTGAGATCAATAAGAAAAGCTACTTGGGAATCATTAATACAGGCAGGAGCTCAAATAATGTTCCAGTTAGGAGACAAAGGCAATGGGTATTTATGAGAAAGGGAAGGGGAACAATTATATCAATAGAAGGAAGCATTTCTATTGGTGTAGATAACGAAACAAAGTGACATTAACTCTAAACAATGTTTTTAATTTTCAGTCCAGTAGTTGTCAATCCACTAGTCATAATAATACTTTCTTGTGATCTTTGCAAACAGGTTTTGTTTTTGCTTTGTTTTGTTTCTCCTTTTGTTTTTGAGGCACCAGTTTGCTTTGGCCCAGTCCAAGGTTATTTTGCCCTGTTTTTAACATTTCAAGATTTCAAGTATAAGATGTGCAAGGCAATTCCTCTAGCATGGCAGCTCTGGCTCCAATTTAAAGTGGCTCCATTTATATCATTTGGTTTACAAGCTCCAGTTATATCATTTAGTTAAGAAAGGAAGGTCGGCAAACCTGGGAAACTCAGGTTGCCTATGTTCTTCCCAACGCCCCAGAACTTCTCCTAGCTTTTAGATTACTTGCTGGTGGCCTTAGCCACGTTTCAGTTGTTCGAGCCTTTACACTTGCCATAAATTCACATGCAGGTCTCATCGGAATCACACCAGCTTTGCTGTTTAATATTTCACTTGCCACCTGTCCAAAACCAACTGCCTCTTTCCTGCCTGCTGGGCTCATCAGCCCAGATCCCCTGCTGCAGTACCAAATGGGAAGGACTGTTCTCAGTTCTTGGCTCAGGCAAGAACTCACTAGTTTGTCTCACCACTCAATTCACATCATCTCTGTGGAGTCCAATCCACCTCAGGCACCCGCTGCCTCCCAGTAAGAAGACAGCGTCTCTGGAAATCCTACAGATTGCTCCTCTCTCCTCATCCCCTGAAAAAGCTCTTGATCTTCTGCATTAAGCTAATCTCTTCTCCATTAAAAGGTTTGTCCCCAATGAGATAAATTATCTTGAAAGAGGAGTTCCCAAAATAGAGTGTGGCAGCCTGAAAAAAAAAAAAAGTTTATTTGTTCATTTAACAAAGATTTCTGAGCTATGTGCTGAGGATAAAAACACACATGGATTTTTTTTGACATACACAGAATATGGTCACTGCTTTCTTGAGCACAGTCTCATGGATGATAAGAGTACCATCTGTAGGTGATGCCATGAAGGAAAGGAACTCCCTTCTCTGAGAGTTTTTAAGAGAAGAGTCTGGCCGAACTGAGTAGCCAAAAATTGCTCCCTTGAAGGAGTGTTGTGTAGTCTGGAAATAAGTAACAATTAACTAGTCCATAGGGCAGGGACAAGAGCAATATGGATAGGAGAGCCAGGCAGGTGCGTGTGGATATAAGGAACGGGGCAAATTTGAGGAGTCAGAACTCCAGAATGGGGAAAACAGAGCATTTGAGTTGAGACCAGGCATGTCCCCTACAGAGGCATCATATATGGGAAGGGGACCAGTGTGAAGATAGCTCTCTAGTGAGGCAGAGTTCCAGGTGCTCACACCCTTATGGAGTCCCCTCCCTTGAATCTCAGTGGGTTCTGAGATTGACTTTGGACCAATAGAATGTGGTAAAACTGACTTTGTGTAACTTCTAAGGCAGGTACATAAGAAGCCATATGTCCTCCACTGGGAGATCTTAGAAGTATTACACTACCCTAAAAGTGCCATACCACAAGGAAACCCAGACTACCCATGTGGAGAGGGCACATGAAAAAAGAAATGCCCAGCTAGCCCAGCTGAGGGCCAGATATGTGAGTAAAGAAATCATTTTAGACATCCATCCCAATTGAACCTTCAGATAAGTCCAGCCCCAGCCAATATCTTATGGCAACTGCTTCAGAGACTCCAAATGAGAAACACCCAGGTGAGCCAATCTACTCACAGAACTATAGCACCAAAATAAATTGTGTTTTTAAGCTACTGAATTTGGGGCTGGTTTGTTCTGCAGAAATATAAGAACAGAAATTGGAGCCTGGAAGTTGGATGTGGCCAAAAAAAGGAATGACAAAATTATAAAACAAGTCTCAAGACATGAAAATGTTTCAGTGGATCAATAGGGTTGCCCATTTCATGTCTTGAGTAGTGAATGTTGCCCACACAGCCTTAAGGGAACAATGTATGCTGGACAAAAGAAGCCTGGCTCCTGTCTACCTGTTGAATTTCTACAGCCTTTAATTTGAGTCATGTGTTTTCCTGATGGACACGGATAGTTCAGTGTGTTTTCTGGGCACAGTGTGTGAAATTGTAACTGAGTTGATTAATAAGGTATCTCTATTTTCCTTCTTTCAATCACTGCCATTTATAAGAAAACAAGCCAAAGTGGTGGCAAAGTATAGACCTGTCAGGATCCTGCCTTAACAGAAATAAAGAAAAATGTGAAACTGTCAAATCTCTAGTGTTCTATATCCAGAGGAACATTATTACATCCTCTGTGGTATCCCTCAACATCCCATAATGCTCCTATCAGTGAAAAAACAGCAGTGTAATGTGCAGATGTTTCTTCTAGGTTTGTTTTCTTTTGGTTTGGTGCTGTCCGGGATGATTTTTGAACCCCAGTGAGACACACAGAGTATTCTCACCTTCCCAAAGGGACAGAAATATGTTGTATTCATCATACCAGCCAGACTCAAATGCACAAAAGGTGTCACCTTGGTCTATGAAAATTTTCTAGTACTATTAGTAGTGATTTTAGGTGTCATTCAATTTATATAAAAAGCCAATTTATTTATTTCTTCATTCAAAGATTTTTTTCTTGCGCACCTCCTATCAGTCAGATGCTATACTTTCCTAAGTCACCTTTCTCCTTTGTGATATGTGACTGTGGTCTTAGGCTGCAGAGTTTAATTAATTTCCAAGTTCAGGTGAAACTACTTCCGAGCCCAAATTTGGGAACATGATAGTCTGTACGTTTCTACTGCTCAGGTTTCCAGAGTGAGGTTGGTTCCTTTCCTTTTGGATATCTTATTCAGTTCTTTCTTCAATTCCAAGAAATATTGCTCATCTTTTCAATAAACTTATCTTTGTTTAAATTATATGGAGTTCATATTTACTGTTTGCATCTAAGAAACACCACTTGATACACTCCTATTTAAAGATCTGATGGCAAGAAGTTTTATTTTCTTCAAGACCTCTATCCAACTTCAAATAAAATAGAAATCCCTACTTTGTATCAGCCTTAAAACTTTCCAGTTGTAATGTCACTCATATGCGTTGGAAGTAGTCACTTTTGGTCATATTTACCTTAAGTCTGAGTAGCTGCTATATGACAGACCAAATGGGGAAGACCAAATTTAAAAAGACACATCTCATGAAGCTATGTGTACACATGCCATCCGCCTTAATATACTGTAAGCTTCTTATTGTGTGTTCACTTTTACATCCTCAAAAATAGCTATTGCTAAGCATTTGTGCTTCAAGGGCAGTAGACATGGTTTTCAAGACTCATTAGAATATATACATGGCCATTAGATGTCTAGGAGTCTTGGAAATATATGACAGCATCTCAGGATATTGCAGAGAATTTAAGAACTAAACCCTAGGTAACATCGACATTTAAGAAGAAAGGTGGAAAGATATACCAGCAGTAGAGTCAGAGAAAACAATCAGCGGAGTAAGAACCAAGTGTGGTAACACAGAAGTCAGAGGAGATCGGACTTTCAAGAACTGGGTAATAGTCAACAGTACTCAATGCTGCAGAGAATTTAGGCCAATGGAACACTAAGAAGATTTCAACAAATTTAGCAATAAAAAAACTACTGATGATTCAAAAGATCATTCCCAACAGAGTGACGGCTACCAAAGCCAGACTGTACCAGCTGAGGAGCCAAGTCACGGCATGGCTCTTTATTGTGGTGGTGAAAGAGGAGGAAGAATTGGCATGACTTTGTGGCAAAACACACACACACACACACACACACACACACACACACACACACACACACACACAGTGCTCGAAAGGGGCTGTGGCTGTTTTTTGTAAAGGAACAGGTTATTAAATGAATTATTAAGTGAATAATTACTTTGAAAATGAAATGTCCTAGTTAATGTTTAATTCTCTGACTACCACTAAACCCCAAATTCTATTTCAAAATAATAAAAATAATTGGTATTTGTGAAGGACTTTGTGGTTTGCAATGCTTGGTTTAGTGTTCTTTGTCTCTGGTGTTTAAACAGAACTGATTTACTCAAAACCCCAAACCAAGAATAGTCTTATATTGAATCTCAGACAAACTAAGACTCTAAAACCCTTCCTTTGATCAGGGACTGAGAGCACTTGAAAAGAATATTGTGGTAATCCTCCCACTCTCCGCCTCTAAAAAAAAAAAAAGTAACAAGCACTGATGTAAATAGCAAGTACTTCTTCGTGCTTTGAACTAAAAATCACACAATGCCAGGGAAGCAAGAAAAGTGCCCACATGAAGACTTCCTCTAATGAAGACAAAGGCAAAAATCCACTTCCTAATATTGTCAATGGGGCTTAGAAAGTAAAACCAAAGTCATTTTCATGCTATCTGGATGCCAAAACTTTTATCCCTGTAATAATGCACTTTTCTACTTATTTTATTTTGTTCTTTTAGAGCATTTCCTTTTAAAGTTGGATGTGGAGAATACACATCCTCAAGTCAATGATAAATCAGCTTGATAGATCCCTTCTACACTCCATCTTTGCTGCCTACTAATCAGTCAACTTCTTGAGCCAAAGGACTGTGTCCATCTAGCGTATATTGTGTTTCTATGACATAGCACAATAACTGGCATGTCATAGTTATCTGTTTAATTAATTGATTAATCTTTAGCTCAGCCCATCTTCACCTCTTGTCCAAACAATTACATTCCCTAATAGATGCCCCTGTTCTATTCTCTTATATCAGTTATCTATTGCCACGTAGCAAACTTTTACTAAATGTAATGTATTAAAACAATAGTTATGTTTTATTTTGCCCTCAAATATGAAATTTTTCAGGGTTCAGCAGGGACAGCCCCTCTCTGTGCCATGTGGCATTAGATAAAATGGCCCAACTAGGGATTGGAGGATCCACATCCAAGATGACACACTGACCCGGCTGGTAAATTGGTGCAGATTGTCAGCTGGGAGCTGAGACATGTCAGCTGGGGTCCCAAATTCTGCTCTGTGTTGATCTCTCCACAAATGCTTGGGCATCCTTATAGCTTGGTGTCTGAGTTCCAAGACCAAGCATACTAAGAGAAGTAGATGGAAGCTGCAGTTCCTTTCCTTCTATGATCTGGCTTGAAAGTCACACAGCATCATAAGTCTGCCAGATACTCTTCAACAAAAGCAGTGTCAACATCATATTGTAAGAAGAGTGTATGAGTTGGCCGATCTTGTTATAGCCGTTTATACAATCTGCCACATTCTCTCTAACCACCTTTCTTAAGGCTTCTAGATTTTCTGAAATACAAATCTGATTGTGGCGCCTCCCTGCTAAAAATTGTCCAATACCTCCCTGTGCTAAAAGGATAAATTCTATACTCCTAGTGGAGGGCACAGAGAGCATGGAGGGTATGTGAGGCTCCCATGATCTGTACCCTGAATCCTTCCTACTTCCACCACTCACCTGTTCCCCCAAGTTCACATCAGTAACACCTTCCCCTCACTTGTTCTCCCTGATATCACCAGCAGGTCATTTCACTTATCTAATCAGGAGCATCTTCACCTGGAAAGGATGAGCGGTCATCCTCACTGTTGTTCCTCTGCCACCATCAGGGTTAGGGTGCCCTCTGTACAGCATCCCGAGCAACCTTCCATTGAACCTGGCATTCTCCATTTTAAGTAACCATTTATTTTTCAGTCTGTCCTTAAAAATGACTTCCTGGTTAGAACAAATATTGTTTTATTTCATATCTATTCATATGCATCGTATATATCCCAAAACTTCACAATAATAGTTAACACTATATTAAAGGATACAACTGAGACACACCAAGAATAAGTAACTTGCTCAATATCACCATGAATAGCAGAGCTAGAATTTTAATCTGAGTCATTCTGATTATAAAGCCCACACTCCCCAGAGAAAGTGATCTACATGGTTCTGGGATGTACCACTAAGGTGCTATGAAGAGATAAGCCAGGGTCACAGTTTCTTCAGCTCTCAAAACTAACAAAATCAATTTAAAACAGGAATAAAAATGGGCAATAATCAAAAAATAAAAGGGCCATAAGCATATGTGGGTTATAACCCTTTTTTTGGAGGTCTACGAATTAGCACTTCTAATACACATGCCCCCCCAAAAAGCCAAACAGAACAAAGATGGTCAATGGACAAAAATCTTAAAATATCTCACAAATACCTCATAATTTCTGGAGAAGCAGGCTGAGGGGCATGTGTGGGCAGTCAGGTGAAAAGATATAGAAATAGCTTCAAAAACTGAAGCCCTCCCTCACAATCTTAGTGTCTCACCTCTGCTATTCCCTGGCTGAGAGGAAAGCTAGAGAGGGAATAGAGAATGATTATAATTGCTCAAAGCTAATTACTTTCAGCAATAACAGGGATTTAGCAATGCAGTAAAGAAAATAAATAAGACAAGATATCCTGAGGGAGGGAGAGACTTGGAAGGGAAAGACACAGAGAGACCCAATTTTATCTCCCTCTTCCTACAGATCAAAACATTGTAGCCAAAATCCTTGGGTTTCACCTTCTGTAATTTCCACGGGCTGAGTCAGTGTAAAAACAGACACTGGGGAAAGGTGGGTAAAGCCTAAGAGAAACACCAGGATTAAACATCTGTTTAAAGTGAAATTTCAGGACTCTGCCTGGAATTAGAGAAGTGACCCAAAGCCCAAGAGTGATCTCAACGACAACCAGAGGACAAGACTTTTAAACAAAGTTGCATAAGGGAAAGCAGAAATCAATCTACTCACCATAGTGACTTCTTACATCTCCAGCTGTCTGTCTGTCTCCCCCCCCTCTCATTCCTTCTCCTTCACTCTCTCTCCTCTTCCCCCCTCACACTCTGCAAACAGAAGACAAAAAAGACACTAAAGTCAAGAAGCCTTTACTTAGACCCCATTAGAACAAATAGCACTGACAAACAGCTGGTGTGGGGGAGCCTTAGCCCTTATTCTAGATAGTAATACAAAATATATGAAAAGAAGATATACAGTATGCAAAACACCATTATCAGTACATATTGTAAAGCAGTTGCATTTAAAATATTTAAAGAAATAAAAAGTAAAAAAGAGCAAAAATTAAGACTTTCAAAATAACCACACAAATTTTAAAAAGAACCAAATAGAATTTCTAAACATAAAAAAATAATATTATTAAAATTTAGAACTCAGCATGGTTTAAAGAGATGAGTAACACAACTGAAAAGATAATTAATACACTGGAAGTAGACATCAAGAGATTATCTGGAATGTAGCACACAGAGACAAAGGGATGAAAAAATTTTAAAAGCAGGAAAAAAGAATGATATGGTCTAACATACATCTAACCAACGTTTCAAAAGAAGAGAATGTCCAGAATACAGAAGGGAAAATATTAAAAGAGATAATGACTGAGAATTTTCCAAAAACAGTAAAAGATGTGAATCTTCAGATTCAGGAATCATAACAAACCTTTAGGATACCTAAAAAGAGTATACACAGTAAAAACACAGAAAACCAAAGACAAATTGAAGACTAGCTACAGAGAAATGTCAGATTATCTATAAAACAATGCCAATTAAACTGCCTCCAGATTTCCTTAACAGCGACTATAAAATCTAGAAAGTGCTAAGAGCTCTTCATTTTTATTACTGCCTCACCTCTGAGTGAATCTAAGAACTTTAATATAAAATAAAATATATATTATTTTAAAATATAATTTTATAAAGATGGAGGTAGGACAATGATGCAAAAATAACTAATTTGGAGTTCTTTTCAATTCATCAAGATGGAGCTTACATTTGAAAATAAATATAAAAATTATAGGATATGCTATTTCATACCAAAATAAAATAAATGTTGCAAGAAAATATACCCAGCTATACTATGATCCGTCCAAGAAAGAGTGTTAACTAATAACATAAGAGAAATTCTGAAAGGGTCTGTGACCAACAGATCTTGCTAAAGGACCATCCAAAGGATAGACTTTGGAAAAAAAAATGGAGATGGTCTACAAGAAAGTCTAAGATTCAAGAAGTAGTGTTAACTAAAAAAGCAATAATCATGTCATAATATCTAAGGCAATTTGGCAAACTATGGATCATTGGCCAAATCTAGCCCACTGCCTGTTTTTTGTTTTGTTTTGTTTTTGTTTTTGTTTTTTTGTTTTTTGGGGTTTTTTTTTTTCCCAATAAAGCTTTTATGGAACACAGCTCCTCATTTGTTTACATATTTGTCTATGGCTGTTTCTACAGTACAACAGCAGAGGTGAATAATTGTAACAAAGACTTGATGACCAGCAAATCTGGCCCTTTATAGAAAAAGGTGCTGGCCCTGATCCAAAGCATTTGCAAAATAAAACAACAAAAATAATAATGTAAAGATTAAAAGAAAAAATCAGCATAGAATTAAATATTGACCTACAATAAAATATATGAGACAGGTTAAGTGAATTCAAAGTGTTCTAAGGTCTATTATTGTTTGGAGAGAAAGATATTGTTTAACTCTGGATTTTATGATTTAAGCATATTAAAAATTTGGGAATAGCAGCTAAAAGAATAGGAACAGAGTGGAAACTTTCTAAACAGTAAAGAACCATGAGATTTAAAAATACCATCAATCCTGAAGAAGACAGAGAAATAAAATAGACAAAGCACAAAAATAGCCAGATCAAATAGAAAGTAAAACTATCAGAAAGAAGTTTGAATACATCAGTCATAAATATAAATAGACTAATATTCAGCAGGTAATGGGAATGTCAGATTGACTTTGTAAAAAACCAATGATATGCTTGTATACAAAACAATTAAAGATACAGAAAAAATCTGGTGTAGTTCACTGATATTAGATAAAACAGAATTTAATGCAAAAAATTACTGTTATAAAGAGAATTACTATCATGATCAAAGGTTTGCTTCACCAGAAAGATATAATAATTTTACATTTATTCATGATTAATAGCACAGTCTCATTTATAAGACAAAAACTAGAGTACTATAAGAGAAATTGTCAAATCCATCAACAGAGTAGGAGAGCAAAATGCATCTTTCCTAGAAATAAATAAAGCAAACAATCTAATTTTAAAAAGGTTTGAACTACACAATTAACAGACTGAACCTGATGAACCTGTGTCTGTGTGTTCCTGAACCAAACAATTATGGAAATCATATTCTTCTCAACATTCACAAAGCATTTATAAAAATTGATAACACTGCAGGTCAGAGAGTTCTTGAAACTTTTCATAGAACTGGCATCTAAAAGACCACATTCAACCAAATTCAATTAAATTAGATATTAATAATAAGAAGATAACTGTAAAACCAATTCATTTAGACATTTAAGAAACCCATCTTTTTAAAAAATATTTTTTGGAATATTTGTGGAAACTTCCAAACATGCATATTGATCCTATCACCAAGTTTGATTATCAATAGTCAAACACATACATACACACACACACACATACACATTTGTAAATAACTCATGGGTCAAAGAAGATGTCATCATGGGAACATTTAAATGCTTGAGACTGAACCATAATAAAATCTTACATATCAAAACTGTTGGCATGCACTAAAGCAATACTCACAAGATTAGTTTATAATTTTAACTTCTATTAGAAAAAAATCAAGACTAAAAATTAATGATCAAAGCATCTAATTTGAAAAGTTAGTAATAGGAAGGGAGAAGAGGGGAAAAATGTAGGGGAAAATAATAAAGATACAAGCTGAAATTAATAAAGTCTAAAATAAAGATACAATGGAAGGAATCATCAAGGCCAATAATATGTTATTTGAAAAGATATAAAAATATAAATAATTTCTCACTGAGAATACTTAAGAAAAAGACATAGAAGTCACCATATCATGATTGGAAAGGCATAACAAAGGGAACAGATAAAGGTAATAAGGGACATGCTATACATAAGAGAATGAATACCCTGATTCCAATAAATATGAAAACAGAAGAAATGAATATTTTCTTGGAAAAAAGAAAAGTTTGTCAAAGTTACCCAAGAAGAAATAGAAAACCAGAATGCTTCTAAAACAACTAAAGAGATTGAATCAGTACCTTATCCAATAGCAAAGAACAAACTCGTAGAAATGTCCCCCAAATAAGCAGGCTTTCGATTTTATGGATTTTTTTTTTCTTATTTGGTCCCTATGAATCACTCACCATGAGGTTATTCATATTATATAAAGCCATGGTCTTCAGCTACCAAATGTGATAACTGTTTGTAGATTCAGGGGAAACTTTATAACCAGATACTTCAAATATCAAGAAAACAGGTCCTAGGACAACATAAACTTAGAATGTAGGTACCCCAAACCACAGAACAAGGCACTGGGAGTTGAGTTTCAAGTTAAAGACAGGCATCCAAAGGAAAACGAGACATCTGTCAAGTCACCCAGATTCAGAATTAAGGCATTCCATCCCCTGGGTTTTCTATTAAAATTCTGAAATGGGTTTAAAAGTTGTCTGGACGTTTTCCAGTGTGGATGAGCAACATGTCCCAGGCTGCTGTGTTTACAGTTCTCTTAGTTGCAGGTGTCAGCCTTCCTTGGTTTAAGTTTCCCCTTGAATGTTTCCCAGGGCTCTCATAGTGAACCCTCAATTCCAGCCTCACTGTCCTTCTGTCAGCTATTTCTTTTTTCCTAAAAAACCTGGAAGTCAAGAGGAGGCATCTTAGGGCTGTCAGCACAGAAACTAAGAGGGAGTCTTGCAGCAGAGAGGGAGTGGAAGGATGGGCACACAGACACACACATAATAGCTCTTGTGACACACAGAAAAGGAAAGAGCACTCGCCCAATTATCCAAGAGCACCGCTGGTGCTACTTAACCCTATTACACCTGGCAATCGAAGGGGCGGACAGAGAAAGAAGGAAAGGAAAGCAACACAGCCCTGGGCTTTTCCCACCTGACTCCACCCCGTCCACATTTAGCAAGAGCTTATTACCATCATTTGCTTCTCCAGTGAATGCAATTAAACGCACCTCCATGCTCAATCCACTGGGAACCTGAAATGTTGCTTACAAATTACCTGCCTTCCTCGGCCATTAGTGTGCCTGTTTAAGCCAGCATTACACTCCCTAACAACCAGAGAGGAACTGTGTAAAAAAACAGGGTTTGAAAGGGAGAGAAACCTGAGTTTATATCCTGCAATGTGGTGGTCTCACACCTCACAGTTTAGGATGTGCTTCATCAAAATTTAATTTTAACATACCGTTACCAAAGCTTTAATTAAAAAGCTCAGTCCCTTTGGACCTGCTATTTGTCCCGGATTCCATTATGCCCTATCCCTAATTGCCTTGCTTTCTAGCCGAGGTGGCTCTAGGCATAGCTTGAAGTTCCTGTGGTCCTGGAACAAGGTCTCTGCTGATGCTGTCTCTGGCACTATAGACCCACCACCCATAGAGTCAGTGAATATGCCCACATGGCATCTTGCCTCATACCTGTGCACTGCACCTTCATTCTGGGGCTTCCACGTTGCTGCTAAGGTGTAAGATGTGTAAGGACCCACTAAGCACCCACACTTAATCCAGAATGCAGGGCAAACTTCGAACAATGAGCAATACACATCATAGATAATTTTTTTCCACCTTTCCACTCTGGGCTACATGGCCTCTCTGAAGGCTACTTGAGAGAGGGAGTTATTCACTCTGTGATGAAGTTGAAGTCAATTGGCAACACACTCCCTTGTGTTTACTCCCCTCCTTTCAGCCTCACTCCTGCTACCCTGGGATTGCACACCCCAATAAAGTATTAGGCCTTAAGCCCCTAAGCCTCAGGCTCTGTTTTTCAGGGAAACCAGAATGAGACAACATTCTTTAAAAATGGGTTTCACCCTGTGCTGCCACCTTTAGGAACTGACCACCTATTTATGGGGCATGGGCTGAAAACAAAACTGACCTCTCATACGGCTCTCTCGCTTGCCTGTTGCCTGGCTCCCACCCCCGCTCTAAATCCATCACAGAACTAGCAGTAGATGATGTACAAAGGCCCAGCTTCAAGTTTTGCAATGGAACTTTCAGGTTGAACATTTCACAGCTATATTTTTTTTAATAGAGCCAGAAAACGAACACATTCTTTTTCAAAAAAAGATGGTTCAATAAAATATGAGGCAAATGAAAGGGAAGAGCACCATTCGTCAGGCAGATTTTCAGATAGTTGGGTGGTTTCCTTAGGCTTTTTTGACAGGAAAAATTAGCTGTAAAAATCAAACTGTTTAAAAGTATTTTCTCTAATCACACAAAAGAGTGATATAGAAAAGATATAATAGAAAATTTAAAACTTTGCTAGTCCACTAGGTATTACATTACATTTCGCATTCCTGAATCAGTAGATTTCAGGGGGAGAAAAGCAAAACAAATATTACTGTTATAATTTGTTTTTGCTATTGCTGTGTTAAAAGAAAACATTTTTACATGAAATATTCACTTAAATGCTTAGAATTTTATATTGCTTACTGTCTATCTCTGCTACCTCAACTTTTACCCTTTCATGATTGGGGGCAGGGAAGCCTTGAAATGCCTTTTGGTTCTTTCACAAACTACATCTTGAGACGTGAGTTTTTCTATCATAGAATTTCAGCATTTTCACAAACCTCTGTTACTTTCTTTCAGTGATATTAAATATATAGCACAAATATCACTACTAAAGTAAAATTTAAAAGGAAGCATGTTCTTTATATAAGCAAGCATACTCACTCATTGGCTATATATCCCACTGAAGCACCCAACTCAGACACAATTCACGACTTCAGGAAAAAAAAAAAAAAAAGATTTCATTTGTCATATCAGGACTCAAAAAGATAACCTGAAAGATTATAATTAAATGAATGTGCTGCCTCATTAGATTCTGAGTAGGCAGGTAGATATCCTTCTCTTCTTTGAAAGGATAAATAAAAACATTTATTAAGCATTTCCGTCTGTCAGGTACTTGGCTCATCATTTTGCATACATTATCTCCACTGATTCTGTAATAGGGTAACATTATCTGCTATAACAAACAAACCCCTAAATCTCAGTGGATTATCACACTCTACTGTAGGGGTTCCTGGTCAACAAGTGGTTTTCCTCCACGTAATGAATCAGTTCTTTCCATCTGGTGGCTCCATCGTTTGTTTCCCAGGATTCTGGAATCTTTATCCAGCTGGCAGGCTAGTGCAAAAGAGAGGGAAAGGCAAACCCATTTCCTAATCCCTTCTGCTCACATGGCAAGACCGGTCCAGGCCTCCCTCATTTAGATACAAGAGGGCTGTCAGTAAATGTAGCCCCACCTGGCTGGACAGCCCCTTCCCAGAGGCAAGTCTACACTGCGCAAAAGAAAGCACACTTTTTAGGGGATATAACTAGCCATCTTCCTCCCTCCCCCTCTCTCAACTCTCCTGCTTCTTTCCTCTCCCTCCTCTCCACCACACACACACACACACACACACACACACACACACACACACACGCCACTGTGCATGCACACAAACCTTGTGAAGTAAGCATAGTTTTTCCGTTTTTACTAATGATGAAACGGGCTAAGATGGGTTTTGCAAATTGTCTGAGGTCTCAGAGTAACTGGGTTGGAATAATAACCCAAGCCTATAAGTCTTCAAAGCCTGAGATCTTTCTAATACGTCATGTGATATAAAATAAGTATTTGTATGGCTCTTTCAATATACAAGCATTTGGGGTTCATTGGGAACTGGTGTGTGAAGCCGCATATCCCCTCCTCAGCTTATTTTAATAATGTATTTCTCACACTTTTACCAATCAATTTTGAATGAATTAGTATATGCCCCAGGGGGCTTTGAATGACAATATATTTATTTATTTCTGAAATTTTTTCAGATTTGTTTTAGAGAATAGCATAATTTTATAGCATAATAATTTTAACATGGCAAAATTATTTTATAATTGTGATTTGAATAGGAAGCTTATAATAAAAAAATTAAACAACTTGAACTTAGCTTATTGTTCATTAAAAACAAAAGAGGTACTTAGAACTGGTTCTGCCTGGGTTCAGTAATTTAATATGGTTAATTCTGGCTTATAGTTAAGTTAAATTCCTTGTTTCTAATAAAAGAGTCTTATTTCAAGTAAAATAGTTGGTTATATATATATATTATATATATTTTTTTTTTAAAAAACTTTCAGTGTAAAGTTGTTCTCTTCTTCTTTGAGGCAATAAATCTTGGATGAGATGAATATTCCCTCTACTTTTCTGTCATATGTCCCCTTCCAACTATATCCATCAATTCATATACTATGCCTTCTATCGTTTATTATATTGATCATTTAGGTAATTAAAATGGAGTTTCTGAATTCAAGTTTACGTTGAACCTCAAATGAAAAGTAAGCATAAAGGCTGTTCCAGTGGCCTATCTTCATACAACAAACCAACTTAAAACTTAGTGACATAAAACAACAATTTTGTTATGCTCATGGATTCTGTAGGTCTGAAATTTGAAAAGGCTACTTCAGGGACAGCTTGCAGGCTAGGGATAATTCAACAGCTGAGTAGAACCATCTGAAGGCATCTCCATTCACATATCTGATGATTGATGCTGACCAGGACCTCAGGTGATCTGTTAGCTGAGACATCTACATGTAGCCTGGGCTTCCTCACAGCATGGTGGTTGGATTCGAAGAGTAAGTGTCCCAAGAGAACAAAGCAGAAGTACATGACATTTTAATGACCTACTTGAAAAATCCCTGGTACTTTATTGGTTGAGGCAATCTCAAAGGTCAGCCCATGTTCAAGAGTGGATGTAGAGCCCACCACTTGATGGAAGAATTGTCAAGTTCACATGGTAAGAAAAAGGTGTGGAATAGGAGATATTGCTGCAACCATCTTGGAAAATACAATAGCCACAGAGGGTTTAGGAGACGTACCCAAGTAGCAGCTCTCTCCCCATTGATTCACTGCAGGTATGGCCACAGAGAAGCAATGTTGACCAGAC
Source organism: Eonycteris spelaea (assembly GCA_003508835.1). NCBI lineage: Eukaryota > Metazoa > Chordata > Mammalia > Chiroptera > Pteropodidae > Eonycteris > Eonycteris spelaea. Next base: position 4,406,174 of record PUFA01000089.1, read on the forward strand.
CAGGTCATACTGCTTATTGGACTTTCTGAAAGGCATGGGATTAACCAAAGAGAATAATGATTCAGAGAACTTAATTCTCTAGACTATATATAGCTGTTCTCAGATGCACAGACCTGGCCTTTTCCAAGCAGGGCCCTCAGTCCAAGGCCCATCCTTAGCCCTGGAATGATACCAGGTTGTAAGAGTCAGCCTCCCTCCCCATGGTGGCTACACCCAAGCTCAGGTCTCCTCCCAAGGTCCAGAACACAGTTCTCTGAAGCTCAGATAAAATCTGTAATCTCCCTCTAAAATCTGCCCTCCCCACCTCAGGCCTATTGACAATGTATTATCTCGTTTTTTGGTACCCCAAAACATACCAAAGCACATTAGTTCTGTGTTCGTTTATTTCCCAGAGTATAACACACTTAATACTGAGTTCACCAGGTAAGGACCTCCACAGAACAGTCTGGTCTGAGTCTCAGCCATTCTATTCAGGGCTTTTTGTGTTATCTTCCAGCAAAAAAGTAAGAATGTTCTTTCTTCTGTCTTCTGGGTTCAGTTCCCAATTTCCTGTGAACAGGTGCATGAAAATACATGCACACACACTGCTTCCAAAAACACGGTCATATTTGATGCTCATAATTATCTATTAGAATAGGCATTAATATCCCCATTTTGCATACCAGGAAACTCAGACTTAGCATAAGTTAAGGGGCATGCTCAAGTGTTTTAAACTAGGGTTCGTAACTCAACCTCTAACTCCCAGCTGTTCTTTCCTTCAGACCACACTGGCGGTGCAGATTCCAAAATTCTAATTTTGAATCTCATGCACACAAGTCAATATTCCCTACCTAATATTAGCTCATTCATCATTTCCTTTACAGAAGACTTTGCCACTGTTTAGAGGTAGCTCCCCACCACTTTTCTCCCACCTCCTTCCACAGCCCTCCCTTTGAGGCCATCAATTTATTTTCCATCATTATCATTTTGGCTTGGACCTGCATTGGCTCTCTCTATGTATGTGATAGAACACCCTTTATCCCAAAGAGAAATGCTGCTACTGCAAAGCAAGCCTTTGAGAATCTTTTTAAAAGGAGTTCCTACAGTGCAGCAGATTCTAATGGCCTCCATCTCTCATGCCTGCACTGGGTCACCTGAGTCACACTGCTCAAAATGATCTAACCACCTCATAATGCAGGCCGAGGCTAACCCAGGCTCACCACGGGGCGCCCAGCCTAATTTATTACACTCCTCAAAGCCATAAATCACAGGATTCTCCCCGTCTCTTGCATTCCCTTTCACCAAAAGGTGTACTCACATGAAATCTATTTACATGGGATGATTAGTCAATTAATTTTTTCATTACACTTGCCAGAAAGCATTGCCAGGATTTCTAAAACTGCCCTGTGTTTGCATTAATGATGACGGTGGTCCCTGCTACTTAATTTAGCAATCACGGCCCATTTGGAGGTCATGTCCAGCCATATGCAGACCGGAGACCATGAAGGGGTAGCTGCCTGGTCAGGAACACGTGAGTGCCCGACATGTGTTTACAATAATCACAGAGATATTAATATCTTTACGTGCTGTCCCCACGGCTGCAGCCTTAGCACAGGCTTGGGCCCTGTTCCTCTCCAGCCCAAGTGATTACAAATGCCCCTAATTGCTCTCTCTGCCTCTTTGACCTTTCCCAATCCATCCTCCATATAGATTGCCAGAGTGCTCTTTCTAAAGTATAAGTCTGAAATCATTGCTCCCTTGCCTCCTACACTTCAGGGGTGCCTTGTGGCCCATGGAATAAAGCACAAGCTCACAGCTTGCTTTTCAAGCAACAGCCTTTGTGAGCTGGCCTGACCCACCTGGCCAGCCTCAGCTCTTACTAGCTACTTCCCAACCCCAGGATGAGGTCTATCCTCCAGCCACATGAATACCTCCAAGCCACTCACAATTCCTCAGCCAAACAAGCTTTCTCTGATGCCCCCACTATTTCCTCTGCCTGAAGTGCCTTTTACTGCCTTATCCACCTGGCAAATTTGCACCCACTATTTAATATCCAGTTCAAATGTTGTCTCTCTTGGGAAGTTTTTGTGGCTCCCACAAAGTGCTAGCAATCCTTTCCTGTGGTCTCTATAGCACACTGTACATCCTTTAATCACAACTTTTACCTAAGATTTTAAGTCTCTGCTTTCCTGTGAGTTAGTTAGGTTAGAGTCCTGGTCATTCTTTCTTGTATTCCTACTATACCACACTCAAATGAGAACTTTAAAAACAAACAAACAAACAAACAAACAAACAAACAAAGATTATTTGAAGTTCACTTATACCTAATAGGAAGCCCCAGAATTGGTATTTTTAAGTTTCCAATGTGTTTCTTTTGCTGCCAGCCTGCCTTGAGTCAGGGATTTACCACCCCAGCACATGGCCTGCCTCAGGGCAGGTGTTTAATGATTGTTGCCTTAATGAATGGAGGAATTCATGTCTATTGGGCAGACAGAATCACAGAGTAGGGTTCAGCTGATGATGGCAACAGGGCAATGGCCACCCTTCCCCTCCTCTGACCATTATAGGCCTACACTGTTCTAAAAGGTATCCTAGCTCTGCAAGCCAATTAGGAGGAAAAAAAAAAAACAGGTAAAACGTTGATTTGGGGCTCACCTACATGTGCTTTGACTTTTAGGCTCCAAGCACAGCATATCCCTGCTGCCTAGCATCTACCAGTTCCTATGGGCTCTGGATGAGGGAAGGGGAGGAGGACAGACAGGTGATGCATGCGCAGACCTGGTCTTCAGCTGATACAGTTGCAGGAGTTACTGCTGAGCATTCCAGCATACCTCTGGCAATTCAGCCCTCTCTTCATTTTTCCAAGCATGAGGAGACCTTTTGCATCCATTGATCCTCTAGTCTGTGAGTCAGAGTTGTAAATGTCACTTCCCATCATACTGTTGTCCCCTGTAATACATCTGCCTCCTTTCTGGAGTGCAGCATCTCAGGGAGATTGTCTGTGGCTCCTGAGTGGACTTTCTCTTCTGGTTTTACTTAGAGAATGCAGTCTCATTTCCAAGCATTGATATATAGTATTGAGAATATAAGACTTTAGCTGATTATACCTTCATTACCAATCCATCAAAATCTTTACTGGAAACAAAGCTTTCCCTGGGAGGACCAGGAACTAGAGGTGGAATTTGTCTTTCACTGTGGTTGGCTGCTAAATTCAAGTCTGTAACTGTCTGTGTCTTTGTGAAAAGGACTGGTCCTCTCTATTCTGTAGGTCTGGGACAACCTCTATGCACTGTTGACTTGAGGTACACAGAATTACCTGCCTACCTGAAGCCGCCTCTTGACTGCCTGCCATGTTACTGAAATCCCACCCCAGATACCACCCATGGGCTTCCTGACTTGGACACTGGACCTTCCTGGAAACAACCAACATGCAGAGCTTTAGGGACCGGACTCTCAGTTATCACGAGCCATTGTGTTCCCACCAGAACAACTCTAGGAAAACCAAAGAAAATCAAGGAAAACCAAGAAAATGAGAAAAAGAGGAACTAACATTTATTATGCCTTTGCTACATGCAAGAATTAAACATGTGTCATTCCATTAATGCCCACAAACCACCTTATAACACAGGTAATTTTGACTCATTTACAGATGAGGACACTGAAGTTAACATGGATAGATCACTTATCTAATTTTGTATGGGAGTCAAGGCCATGGCTATCTGACTCCAAACCTTTCATTGTTTCATTATCCAAACCTTTCTCCAGGTAGTGCCTTCCAGGAGCACCTGGAGTAAGTCTTTGCATCTTTGTGTGCCTAGTGTACATTTGAGCTTGGGAAAAACCTGTAAAGAAAGAGGCAATACTCAGTACATATCAGGTGGGGGCAGCCAAGACCCAAAGGTTCCTAAAAGAGTGGGCTACGGAGGGGTCCAGGGTCAAGGACCCCTGCTGAGCTACTAGCTGGAGAAGCTCACTCTCCCTGGTCCTCTTCAGGTGGGGAGACAATTGGCCAATTCATTTCCTTAGTTGGGATGATAGTATGAAAAGAGCCAGTTATGAAAATCCAAAATCAAACACACATTTATTAAGGGGAGAGGGGTAAAGGAAAGAGGGAGGAAATTCAAAACAATGAGACAAAGTTTGCCCTCGAGAACAGAAGAGAACAATAGACTCGCAAGCACAGAATTACACACAAGCCTGAGTCTTGCATTCCGATGACTAGAAATGTGCTTAAAATGTGGAGTGAGTCCACAAGAGGCAATTCGTTCTAGTGGGCAGAAGAGGTGCAGAGAAAGGGGATGGTGAAGGCTGAGGAGAACATTCCATCCCTGTGGCTCCTGCCTGTGTGAAAGGAGCCAACAGGGGATGGGTCTCCAGAGCAGGCCATTCCCTCCCAACCACATAGAGGTGGCAGGTGATTATTTTGAGTCCCCAGGCAGATTTATTTAACTTCCTTTTGGTAGACACCTATAAATGTTATCACAGTCCCCGCTGTAAAGTTTTGCAGTCCCTTTTAAAAACACAGTCTCTTCATTCATTTCATTGCCTACCAGGGACTGTGAAGTCCTTGATGAACACTGCAGTGTGAGAGAGGAGGTGGCATTTTCCTCAGTGGCAGTCATGTCTCCTGAGGAGCCTCATTCTTTGCTTCCTATCCACACCCCTCCCCTCCTTTCCTCTCCTCTCTTCTCCTGTCCTCCAACTCTGGGTAGCAAAGCCAGCCACAAAAGATACACGAGACCTTTGGAATGTGTAGGCTGGTTTAACAGAGGTCCTTCTGTTTTCCTCCTGTCAGACTTCCCAGCACTTTCACCCCAGCCTCCCAGGAACCACAGCCTGTCGGCAGCCATTTTAGCTCTTTTCTCGGGATTAGCAGTAAAACCTGTCATTGAGCCTTTTGAACAGCTTTGTGACTGTCTTTAAGACTTTTTACCAGAGACTGACTGAGTCAAGAATGTAAATGCTAGTCTTTAAGCTACTCAATTGCTATGGTTACTTTTCTATTTTCTAACACATTGTTAACCTACAACTTGAGCTTACTGGTCTTCATCTGAAACTATTGAGTCTGTGAAATGTTTGTTGATGTTGCAAAAAAAGGTCGTAGGATGGCCTTCTGCCTGTGCCACTGAAGAAGAAGGAAAATATGGAGTTTTTGTTTTTCTTTGTGTTATTAAAATGAACATGTGGCCTTTTTAGAAAACTTGAAATATTCCAGAAAGTATTGAAAATAATTTTTTAAAAAACACTCTTATAATCCCACAATTCAGAGATAACCATTGTAAACATTTTGGTACATTCTTTTACACATACACACATAATTTGCAGTTTATGACTTTTTCCTGCTATTTTGATCAACTATATTTCATAAGCAGCCCATCAGCTAGTACTCTTTTAATTATGACAGAAAATACAACAAAAAAGTGCCTTAAGCAGAAAAGGGGGTTTATTGGTTTACACAGCTAAAAATTCAGGAATAAGCACATGTAAGATCTGGTGGAATCCAGAGATTCAAACTATGTCCCTACTGCCCGACCTCTTTCTGCCTCTGCTCTGCTTCCCAGTATGGTCTCTATCTCAGCTTGACCTTCTCAATGTGCTTGTAAAATGGCAATTAGCAATTCTGGGATTTTCTTTACAGCTTCATAGCAAGTTCTAGCAAAATCCCATATTAACTCTCACTCTGTCACCCGCTCATCTCTGAGCCAATCTTCTTGTCCAAGATGATATTATGCTCTGATTGGCCAGGCCTTTGTTACATTCCCACTCCAAGAGCCAATAAGAGTAGCGTCTGCCTCCAAACTTAGAAGGGAGAGATGGTTTCCTGCAAGGAATTCAGGCGCATCACCAATGTCAGTATTCTGGTGGAATTAGTGTCAATGATACTGTCCATTGCCATTATTGCTGCCGCCATGTATGATAAAGATTTCCGCAGCCTTCTGACTGATACCTTTATTGACACCAAAGCTAACAAGAGTAGGATAACAGAAACACATCATGTGACTTTCAATCTTTAGGCAAATATGATTAAATTTGATTTTTTCACATGCTACATTGGTTATTTAGAGTAGCACCTAACCCCTTTACTCTTAGCCACAAATATCAAAATGCAGGCTAAATATCCTGTTTAATTCTAACCACTTTGTGATACTTTGTGAGGTTCATCCTCTGCTCCCACCCTCTAACACAACTATGGGCTCTTATGAGGAGTCTTGTCCCAGGATAGTCCCTGATTGGTCTTTGTATAATTTTTCCTTTATTGTTCCTCTTTCTGTATCCAATTAATGGGAGCACAAGAAATTCAGTAGGAATAAAATGCTTGAACCTTTGGGGTTTGAAAGGCTGAGTACATTAGATTTAAAATTTTATAAGTTCTAGACTTGTGAATGCTGGTGCAATGTAGAACAAAGGGGCTCCCATCACAATCAGAATAAAAGGAAAAGATGTTAGAGAACAAAAATAACAATGTGCAGAGCAATCATTTTTCCATGTTCATTAACAATCTTTCAAAACATGATTTTTAATGGCTGTGTGATACTCTGTTGTATGAATGTACCATACAAACCAGTCATTGTTTTTTAGTTGTTTTTTTTTTTTGCACTGTTCTAATATAATGCTATAGGTATATTCTTTGCATATAAATCTTTAACTGCTTCTTTAGTTATTTCCTCAGGATAAATTCCTAGAAGTGGAACTATTAGGTCACAGGCTCTTGTTACATTGGTCCAAATTACTTCCAGAAAAGCATTAAGTTATAGGACCACCGACTAGGTGTGACCTGGGTCTCACCTGACCTTGACTATGTTGAGAGTCTGAATCTTGGGTTATTCATTCGGACAGTCGGACATTCCCTAATTCAATTGTTTTGTTTATATGAGAAAAAGAGAATATTAGGATTGAGGAGAAATGGTAAAGCAAATGAAAGACTAAAAAGAATTTCGGCCATTCAACCTCAGAAGAACAACACTGAATTAAAATAAGAAAGTGCAGTGTGTATATGGAATTGAGCCATGAAAATGTTCTGTTGGACCCCATCTTGACAGCAGTCGCCCTGAATGGGACAATATTGATGGACCTCTGGATCTTTGGATGTGAGCTAAAAACTCTTTTGTCAGTCATTTAAATTTTATTTAAGTCAACTAAATACATTAAATAAAATCTGCTTTTCTCATCTAGCCATCCAGTCTACTTAGAGACAAAAGTTAACCTTGTCATTCATTCAACAAACATTTCACGAGCTGTTAATTTTCAAGACATAATCTAAAAATTTGAGGCTACAGAATTTGAAATGAGGAAAATAAATCTGTTTTCTAATAACTAAGCAAAACTTTCACATATAAACAAATCCAAAATACAGAATGTGTATCACCTTTACTGAGATAGCATGATCACAAGATGAAAACAAGACCTGGTGGTGAGTTAACTGATTTCATTAACTTATCCAGAGAAAGAATGTATCAGACAGAAAAGGATGTGATCACAGAACATAGAAAAGGGAAAATGAAAGAGATTAATTTTGGCAGTGCTCATAAAAGAGCTCTTTTGGTATCCTAGAACACACGATTTATTTGATTTCTCTGTGGACATAGATGCATTAGACTATCAGAGCCTGATGATATTAAACATTCAAATCTGCCACCAAGGCCCCTTGCTCTGATCTCTTACAATCCACGCAACCTACTGACAATTTGGCTTTATATGCAGTTTTCCTTGATGGAGAAAATGTGCAGATCAGGCTAATGTGAATGTCTGCTCTCTTTGTAAGTTGTATTTCCCATTATAAATTAGTGACTTGACATTTTGATTTATATACGTGAGATTCTTGTGAGCTGGGTTAATTTGCACCATGAGAAATTGGCCCACTTGATTCACTGAGAAAATCATGCTTCTAAGCCCCCAAGGCTGAGGGTTAGATTCACCAAAGTAATACCATCCTGTACAGCTACTCAATGACCAATCAACCTACTTAGCACAGTGCTTGGAATGTAGAAGTTGTTCAAAAACTGCTTCTTGCTTTAAATGGATTTGAATTGAATGGATTGATTTAATTAAAGTCAAGAGAGAAAGAGATAAGAACAGACTCATAAACTTGGGAAGTCATCAGTATAGGTCAGTTGAAGCTATGTGAATGAATGCAATCATTGAAGAATAATGGAAATCACAGAGAGTGAGGGAGAGCTGATGGCAGTAATTTAGGGAATTCCCATAAGGAGGCCCTGGAAGAGAAAGAACAGTTACAAGGGCATCTGAAGTTCAGTCAGAGAGGAAAGCTAAGCAGGGTAATGTAATGAAACACCCCAAGTTCTAGTCTACCCTTCTCTATCTCTGATATTTCAATAGATCATCCACATCACTGGCTTTAATGATTATTTATAAGTAATCTTTAATAATAATCCAAACTCCTATATCAAGTGATTATTTTCCATCTATATAAAGGTGATGTCTATTAAGGCTCCCTAAAATAACATACTTGAAACAGAACTCTTGATTTTTCCCCTCCAAACCTTTTCCTCCCTGTTTCCTCAACTCAGTAAATGGTACTCAAATGATTGAAGCTAAAAACCAAGGCATCACCATTAATTCTTCCACTTTCTTCACACACCTCTCTCACATCAAATCTGTCATCACCTCCTGTAGCTCTATCTCAAAAAATATGTCTCAAATTTATAAACTCTTTCATCTCTACAACTCTTAGAACCACCAGCATTTCTTGCATGCTAGATGAACCTCTTAATTATATCATTTGCACCTCTGTTTTTAAAAACGAGTGACATTGGTTCATGTCACTCCCCTGCCTAAAAACATTTCATCATTTCCACTGCAACTAGAATTAAACACAAAATGACCTAAAAGTTCCACATGAACTAGTTACGAATAACCCTTCAACTCCATCACCTACCACCAACTCACTGTGGACTGCTACCCAGCCGCATACTGACTTTCTTCCTCTTGTTTGAACATAACTAAACTCAGCTCTAACACTCAGCACTTGCTACTCTATCTGCCTCTATCCTAGTCTTTGCAGGACTGTTATTATTCAGATCCCACTAAATGTCTCCTACTAACCACCTCTAAGGACCCTATCAAATTATCCTGTCCCAACTATAACCACACTGTAACACATCACCTTATTCTATTTTCTCCATGGAACTCCTTTATTTGTAACTTGTTAATTATCTTCTTTAGTCCACCTCTCCACCACACCCATTCCATGAGAGTAGGAACATTTTTTTTCCCTCACTACTGAATTCTCCAGAATCTACAAGAGTGGCTAGCACATAGTATGAACTCAGTAAATATTTATTAAATTTAAGATGAATAGAAGGTAAGGAGCTAAAGGAAACACTAGAAGAGGAGGAGCCTGCTTACTTTTTACCAGAATATATTTTTTACTACCAAGAATGCCCATTAAAGAATCTAGTTCTGTTTGTGATATTTTATTTTGCATTAAAAGGCCCAAATACTTGATCTATGGCTCTTCTTAACAGCCTCAAGAGTCATGCCAAAAAAAAAAAAATCCACCTATCTCATGGAAATACAAGAAAGATAATTTTTATGCCTTCAAATTCAATATTTATAGTGGAGTATAGAAACATCAATCTGAGAGGTAAAAGTAACAAGAAGATGCAATTCATTGCAATCTAGTCTCACTTTTTATTTTTTTCACCTCAAAAGATGACTTAAATTCTCTGAGCCTTAATATTCCCAGCTCTAAAATAGGTATACCGATACCTGCCTCTTCTTAACTTTTGGGTCTGTTTTAACTCATAAAATGTGAAAAATATATAACAATGACTTAAGGTTAGAGATTTTATAGGTTAGAGAGTTTGTGAATTTTTTGATAGCTTTGGAGAAAAGACAGTTTCATAATTCAGAGACAGTTTATCCCATTATATAACTTTGAAAAGAATTGTTCTTTAACCAGAGAAATAACATGTTTACATTACAGACTGTTACACTAGCAATAGGATCCATCACTATAGTATCAATAAAAAGGAAGATGTTAAAATAAGAAGAATGGAAAATCAATTTATCTACTTTTCCAACCCAACATTTTTATGCTGACACCAAGTGCTGATGGTTATTGAGTCAAGTATCAGCTGTTTATGTAATGTCTCAAACACTGCAGGCTGCCAAGATTTTCTTCTACAGATTCCAACTGCTTGACTTAAGTTCCAAAGAAGGTTTCTTTCTTCTGCACATCCAAGTAAAATTGCAATATTTAATATTACATTGAATATTTTCTTTTGCTTGATAGAGTAAGATATATGACTTAATAGTTATATACATTAAAATTTTTTTTTGTGTGTGGGGGGGGGGTTGCTGCAAATACCGGAAAAAAAAAAAAAAACTTAACTAATTTTGTTTAAAAACGTTGGGACTTGTTTGTCTCATTCAACAAGAGTTCTGGAAGAACACAATGTAAAGCTGATATGATAACTCAATAATGCCATTAGACACCAGCTGTGGTGTGCTGGTAAATATTGAACCTGATTTGTCATGTTTTACCAGTTTCCACAGTATACCTACTTCCACCATGGTTTGATTTTAAGTTACCAACGTTACATAACTAAATGCAGAGTTAGAATGAAATAGTAATACACCATTATAAAGTATTTGTGCTATACATATCATAGATGTAAATAACCTCAAGAACATTAGACAATGGGGAAAAAAACATTAGAAAATATGATAGAATGATTAAGAAATTATGAGTTTGGAGCATTATCTTTGTTTTAATATAATTTATTTAATGTAAGTTTATATAAGGCAATTTTTAATAATGGCTGTGCTGAACAATAGGCTTGCAAAATTCCTGAAATTTTTTCAGCTCTCCAAATCTGGTGCAAGCCATGTACAACACACCACTGAATGTAGGCTCTTTACAGTATTTTCCTCTGCCATGTTCAATGTATAGAACTTCATCTGCATGTTTGTTGTCTCATGGTCACATGGTGGCTGCTGCCCTTCTAAGCCTCACATATGCATGCTAGGCAAAAGGAAGAAAAAGGGGTAAAAAAACTAAAGTGTCACAGCCAATTTTTTAAAATGCTTTCCCAATGTCCTACCCAGTGGCTTCTGTTTACAACTTGTTGGCCAGAATTGTGTCACATGTGCCTAAATTAAAGATGGGTAGGCAGAAAGGAATCATGAAAAAAGGCTGAGTTAGCCAATCAAAAGGGTCTGCAATAACAGTAAAAATATATTTATGGACTTCCAATGTTCACAACATCTTGCCATGATCAGCACAATAACACAGGGATGAAAATAAACTGGTTTAAGACTCTGTGCTTGGCCTCAAAGATTCTTGAAAAAGACATGCACACATGGGAATATAGCTAATAATTCCAGGTGGATTCTCCTCTAACAACACTGAGAGCCAGGTATTGGTCAGAAGCTAAGTGCCTCTGGACTTGACGGAGGCAGGCATCACTCTAGATTAGGTGGTCCATTCCAAGAGAAAGGCTCATCATAGAAAGAGTAGTCCAGGTCAAACAAGCAACTGACGACAGGTTTATAAATTCTGCTTAATTTGAATCATTAATTAGTGTATATGGGCATGGCCTTTGCACACTCCCCTATTGCAGTTATTTAGCTAATTGCATGGGAGGTTTAAATTTGTGTTGAAATACATGGACTAAAATTAAATTGCTCTCTCTGCAGTGACCTACCTGCTTTTTCTAGATAACAGATAATTATCGTTTTTCTAAACTTAGTCCAATACTCTTCAAAGCCCTCTGGAATCACATTACTGGTGTCAAGTGGTTTGTTTTTCAAGTGTTCCATTTTTTAAATTCTATCTTTCTACCTGAGAAAGGATATCACTACAGTTGTTAAAAGCATAATGTGACTATTTTCAAACAATGAGCATTTGAATATTATCTCCATCTATCTGAAAACTTATTATCAAGGTTGAATTATATTATGCCTGTATTTATTTAAATGTTCTGAGTTCCCTTCTGCACCTGGGCAGAATGGGGGACCCTCACTCATAGCATGAATAAACTTCTCTTAAATGAACAAGAAGGAAGTTTGCTCCAAGATGATGAACCATACAAGCCTTCAAGGCTGTGGAATCAGGCCATCAATTTTGCCTGATGTAAAAGGTTATTCTCTTACTGCCTTTCAGTTTTGCCCTTTTAGTTCTGTATGGGTCACCACTGAATTCCTCCCTTAAAAAAATTTAGCATAATGACTTATCTGACACAGTGGTAGGTCTGGAAAGTTCAGAGAAATTCTTGCTACAAGGTCTTTCAGGACCTTTGCTAAACTAGTAACAGTACCCTCTCGCCCCCCAAGTAACCTAAAAACCATTCTCTTCCCCTAGCACCCTGCCTCTCTCCTCATATTATTTAATTTTCCCCATATAAAAATAATACATTAATTAGCTACTGCTACAACAAAGTTACATACCTAATGTCTCCAAAACACATTGCCTTAAAGCAACAAGCATGTCTTTTTCTAGCTCCCAGGTCTGCAGAATTTCTAGGACAGCACAAGATACAGATCAGTTTAGTTTGGTGCACTCCAGACTTCCAGGGGCTTCAGATCCACTCCATGTCTCCCTACTTGTCTTTGGACCAGCAGCAAAAGGACAAATAAAAACACACAAAGCCTCCTGAGGGCTTGGTCTAGGGCTCAAAATTGTCATGTGTGCTCATTTTCCATTGGCCAAACCCAATATCAATGGGTAGGGAAACACACTCTCCTCCCTCCAGTGGAAAGCAAAGTCACATGGCAAAGGGCATGAATGGACAATTCTAATTCAGGGAGGACTTGAAGTATTGGGAATAATGACTCTACCTCCCACGGATACCCTTTTATTTTTGAATCATCTGTTTTCTCACAAGCAGTTCACAATTCACATCTTCACAAAAAAGCTTTCTGGCAACTGACTTTGTTCTTTTGTCAATAAATATACATTGAACGCCTTCTAGTCACCTGGGGCCTAAGATAGGAGTGTTGCTCTAAAGCAAAGTTTAGTAATGGAAACAACTGGCACAAACACACTTGGTTCGGTTGGTTGATAACAAAGCAATATGTGATTAAGAGCAAGGATGGGAATGGGTAGACATGTGATCAACATAAGCAAGGATTTTGCAAAAGGAGACGTACATCTGAGGGAGGAAAGGTTCTCTACAGCAGCAATCCCCAACCTTTTTGGCATCAGGGACCACTGCTTCTAAGAGAACCTAATGCCTGATAATCTCAGGTGAGCTGAGGCGGTGATGCTAGTGCTGGAGAGTGGTGCAAATATAGATGAAACTTCACTTGCTTGTCTACCACTTACCTCTGGCTGCACGGCCCAGTTCCTAACAGGCCATGGACCAGTACCAGTTGGTGGCCCCAGGGATTGGGGACTCCCGCTCTATGGGAATAGACATAACCTCTGACATAAGTCATCTTTTAACAAAGTGAGGTATAAATAATCATGCTTAACCTGTCAGTAGGCTGGTTATATTTTGGCCCTTTTTCTCTATCCCTAATTTTTAATAGTAGTAGTAGTAGTAGTAGTAGTAGTAGTAGTAGTAGTAGTAGTAGTAATTATAGAATGGCACAAATGTAAATATGTCTTGGTAATGCAAACATTCACAGCAACTAAATAATTGGTAGTTTTATAGAGTCAGGCTTCCTTTAAAACCAGAAATACCTTCCTACAGAGACTTTTATCCATATGCAAATAAAAAATAACACTCAAGGAAACAGCAACTGAAGGATTTTATTCCAGTCAGGAGGAGATCTCAGTCACTCAGTTCTGTGGTCCCTTGACAGTGGTGGTGCATGAAAAGATTGATTTATGTCTTTCATCCATTTCAACTGAAAAATGGGAGAATAGGCATTTGAGCTCTGCATCAATTTGGATCCAGTTCTTAAGTTTTGCTTCCAGGATTCAGGAACTCTGGCCATTGGTCTGAATTAGCTTCTGAGAGCTAGAAAATCACTGAATCTTCCCTCATTTTACAGATGCTGAAAAAGGAAGTTCAGGAGTTTATTCAAATAAATTTGAATAAAATTTAAACTAAAATCCAGGTCTCCTTATTTTCTAGGTGAAGGAAAGATTCTCCCAGTCACCTCCTCCTGGATCTCTCTCATGCTCCTAGATCATTACATGTACACCATCTCTTACCAGCTTCTGCAAAATCAATCCCTCAGAACAAGCATAGGAGCCTTGAGTTCATACAAAGCTTGTTTCAAATCACAACTCCCACTTATTTGCTGGGTGTTCTTGAGCAAATTGCATGATCTTTCTGTGCTTCCATTTCCTCTTCTGTAAAATATGGCTAGTGATATCTAACTTGCAGTGTTATTGCAGGTAGAATAATGCATTTCACAGTGCCTGACATGTAGGAGCAGAGCAACAAATAATCATTATGACAATGACAATTGGGTGACTCAGAGGCCTGTCTGGGGAGGGTGCAATGCACAGAGCACTTGGTAGGGAGCTATGGCATAACCTTGCCTGAGACCCAGAGGGGCTTCTGTAGTTTTTCTGCCCTGGGACAGCAGGGCTCAGTCAGCTGAGAGAAAGAAGATATGGAAGCTCCCAAATCTACCAGATATCTTGTTTGGGAACTTGGGAAAAGGAAAAATTTTCCTGCTGCACATCCTCACCCATCCTGCCTGGGGTTTTGCAACTAACTTAATGACCCAGACATGGAAAAATAAATGTATTCTTGGAGTGGATGGGCGAGAATGGTAATGGATCTTGAGATTCAGAGGTTTCCCCAAGGATTGGGAGATAGATTTTTCAAAAGATAAATGGAGATGTTCTCCACGGAGACTGGAAGAATGAGATGCTTGACAAAGGAAGAACTGAAGGTATAGTACGAATAGGGCAAGAAGAATGTGCCACAGGACCATTGTGGAAAGTCTGTCTTTCTAGGGGCTTTCCTGGTGGGCTATGGGAAAATTATATTGCGCACTTTTGAATTTTCTACTCCAATGTTGTAAGTCTCCTGAATTACCCCCACATCTGTGAGGACAGCCTAATCCAAGTTTGAGTGGTAATAAGATGGAGAATGATGAAAAGCGGGACCTGCCTGAATTGTCCCAGAGCTAAATGTTGGGCCCTATCGACATACACACCTCCCAAGGACAAACATGACTTATCAGAGCTAGAACTGCCAAAATTCAGAAGAAAGACAAATATACTTTCCTGTCTCACCCTCGGTCATCATTTGAGAGGTTCTTCCTTATGCAGTGGAAACCATCCACATTATTGTGCAGGAAACCACACAATAAGTTAGGTCCTATCTTTTAATCCCCCTTTTCAATCGCACTGGATGGCCCATTGCTAATAAGAAAAGGCTCCTTTCCCACCAATATACCTCTCAGTGACCACATAAAGACCAGAGAGAAGCCTGGAGTTACAACTGGGTAATTATGATACCATTAACTTTCTTTCAAAGGATAATTATTATAACCTTGTTAAGCCTCAATTTCCCCATCTATAAAATGGAAATAACTCCTAATTCATATGGGTATCACAGGGCTTAAATAAATAACCCAGTTTTGTTAAAGCACCTGTGTAATGCCTGGTATGAGGCAGGGTTAATGTTATTTTCCCTTTTCTGCCTCTTAGTAACTCATCAAGGTCGACCCTCTAAGTTTGCATGTGATGAATGAGTACTTCCAACAGCACTGTAGTAGGTGCCTAATGTCAGGGGCTAATGTAAGAAATCTATGTGCCCCAAACTCTAGGGCTCTTTTTAAAGAAAGACAGAGTGACCTTGGTCTCTTCAACTTTAATGAGCTCTGACCAGATGCTAGAAGGTTAAGAACTCAGGAAATGTCTTTACTCCAGGCCAGCCTGTGCTGCCAAAATGGGCAGGAGGCTCCAGATTCCTAGGGACTCAGTCTCCAGGCACCTCCTCTTTACTGGTATTACTACTGATGGTTTCTCTTGTGGAACTCAGCACACTGCCCTCCCCCTCCCCCTAGGTCTCTGGAGATTGTCAGAATACAAGCTGGTCCCACTCTGCTGCTGTGCCTAGGAAAAGAAAGATTGGAGGAGTTATGGACATGGCTTTAAGGGGTTTTTCATCATCTAAGGGTTCAATATTTAGAGCAATATTGATTCGATTTATCTAGTGTTGTAATGTTCTATTGGTTGCTAGGCAACAGAGTTCTTTCTTCTCTGTTGTCTGGGGAGCTCATGGGAGTTTGACTACCAAAGAGATTACTTTGTGTATATGAAACTAAATGGACCATAGGTGCCATACATAAGTGGAGGAATACTGTTTTACTAGGCAGTGTTAAGACCATGGTTCCTATCACATCTGGGTAATTGCAATTCAACCTCCAGAACAACAGGGCCATTCATATTCACATTCCCCTGCAAGGTACCCACTGAGAACAATTTAACACAAAGTTGTGCTGATGCATAAAGCCTTGTGTTGTATGCTTACTATTCCATACTCATAAAGTTCAAACCTGCACTGGGCAAAGATGGATTTATTCCTCCTCATTCTGGTCCCCTCCAAATCCCACATTAATAACCAAAAATAGCAACCTGGGTTATAAAAGGCAAATTCTGATTTGCACTTCAGTCCTGGCATGGCAGGGTCTTTCCTCATTTATCTCATCCAATCTTCTTCTCAACTCACCCCAAAATTGCCTTCCCTTTTGGGAGGCTCTTTTATAAATCCTTTACCTTAATGTTCACTGTTTCTTTAAAATCCCAAGTCAGAAGCAGCAGGCAACCGAGGTACTGTCAGCTTGGGCTATATGGTTCAGTGACTTGGCATTAATGATGTTTATTTTGGAAACTGTGATGGCCTGACCTATTTTAGGATCTCTGCTTTAGCCATACCTCCCTCCCCCATTTTTCCAATTAGAAGTGAAGGCAAAAGAGATTGTGGGAAGGTTGGGGAGGGGAAGAGGGAAGACCTGGAGCTCAGTGCTCAGGAGTTACATGTGAAGCTGCCCAAGCTGGCCATAACATTTTCACCACTGCCACAAAGGCCATGTGAAGCCCTACTAGAAAGGCTGGAATTCAGGGCTGTGTCCACTAAATTAGAAGAGATTCCAGAGGCACTTCTCTGCCCAGTTTCCTGGGTGTGGCCCCAGGAAACACAAACCAAAGGCTACATTTGGTATTGTTCAGCATTTTCCTCTATGGAAAGACCTTTTCAGGAAAGAAATAATCTCGTTCTTCCAAAGAGAAAAGCTATCTGGAGGAAGGGAAAGAAGAGTGGGAGGAGGGAGAAGTGAGTGTAGGCAAATAGCCAACTACGCACATTTATGAACAGCAGGAATGTAAAACAGATGTTGGGCAGGAAAATAAAACACTGCCCTGGGAGCATCATCATCAGCCTCTGGAGAATAAAGTTTCTCAGATCCAGGCAAATAACACAGTAAGTCACTGAAAGCTGCATACTCATCATAACAAGCTCTAAGGAATGGCCCTTCTGGGTTGCCTGGTCCCTGGTCTCCACATCCTTTTTGTGGCTGTGCAGTAGCCAGTGTTCTGAATAGATATTTTTATTCCATCTGTTTAACTAGAAATGAGGTGTTCTCACCCACACCAAAGCTTTTCCCTGCAATGGAAAGCAGGAACAGAAAGACCTAGAGTTCCAAGAGGGCGGCGCCAGTGGAATGAGGGTTATAAGAAAGCAAAAGGTCCTAGACCACTACATGGAGTTCTTAACAAAATAGTTGTAGCGCTCATGGAGCAAATGGTGATAACAAGGCCGGTGGTATAGGGCACCTATGGCAGATGCTGCTGTATGCAACTCAGGAGATCTTCAATAGCTATCAAGGTTTTATGTTTGAACCACCTGAGATCTGCCAAGAAAAAGAAAGGAATTTAGAAGGTGTGGGGTCCCAGCACTGTGTGAGATAGAGGTCAGAGGTGGGAGGTCTCCTCCCACTGAGCTGGGGTGTAGGAAGCAAGTTCATTAGAGACAACAGAGCTCAGCTCTATCTGGGGCCCCAAGAATACAAAGGGGCTAGGTGTGTCTTAAGAGAAATAAAATTAAGGAACAAGTGTGTACTGTGGTAAGTCACTAAAATTGAACATAGTGGTAAGTCCAGCCAGCAAATTGTTGCCTGAGAACTGAGCTCACAGAGCAAGACTTGTAATAGACTATTTAAATCAACAACTTCTGTGACCTGTGAAATTTATTGACAAAATCAGAAATAGTCCTTTTTATAGTCACTCCTCTTTCACTTTCTAAATCTTTGAGAATTTCACATGGCAGGTAAGCACTGCAATAGTTTGGGTCTCAAAATATTTTTTTAGGAAAGCAAGCTCAAAATATCAACCTGTCAGATATTGTCTAAAGTTATTAGCCTGTCTGGTGTATGCCTTGCAGAGGCTGACCAGAAATTTGGCCAGGCATTTTTCCTCCTTCTCCATATAATTCTTTTCTTTACCCAATATGTTTTCCTAAGACTGTGGTTTGCATTTTTATAATTAGAGCAGAAAAAGAGGGGAAGGAGGTGATTCATGTTCTTTCCCCATTCCTGGCAAAGCTTTTGCCTCTGGAATCTAGATTAACAATGTTGTACATTGAGGACCTGGAAGGACTAAGGAAGAAGGGGGAGGAAGAGGAAGAGAAGGAATAAAGAAGGGGTTCACTGCAAATTATATTTCCAGTTCCCAAATCCAGAAAGTCATTGAAACTGAAATTGCTTCCTCATATAATTCATATCTTTTTCTAAGTGGAATCAGGCTTAACAGAGGAATATTGTGCCTTAAAATTAATTAGGATAAATTCAATCCTTAATAAATCATACCATCAAGCATGAAAGAACTAAAGGGTACAAAGTATTAATGTGCTGATTAAAAGGAGTGATCATAGGAATGTCAGTTTATAGAAACTAATTCTGTGTCTAAACACACAGATGGCTTTGAAAGAAATCAACCCTTCTGATGATTGGATCAAAACCAACCAGTTAGTAACTACTTGGTGGCTCAACTGAATTCAGCTATTTGAGAGTAACCCACTCTGCCTAACATCCTCACTTTTGAACCAATTTGTTAGGTGTTATCTTCACTCGTCTGCCCAAGCTCAGACAGTGGGGTGGGTGACAGCTGCAAGTTTAAACCAAGCTAAGGAAATGGGTTGAAGGAGAGAGTTAACAGAAAGTACAGCAGCCAAGAGAAGATCCAACAGGGGCCACTGATCAAGAGCTAATTCAAGTTGAAGAGAGATACTGAACTAACTGAACAGTGGAACTGCCAGAGAGAAACCCAGGCAATTTTAGAAAATTTCTTCCTAAAATGTGTCACAGAAGCATAGTTTTTCCCAAGCGCCAGGGCTCAGGATGCAACCCCAGAAAATAGAAAGAAAGAACCAGCAAGGCAATCTGATCTCTCCATGGGGCCGCGGGTGGGGGCGTGTTGGCAAGGTGGGATCCAATGACATGCGAGCACTCTCCTCCACATGCAATGTCATTTCTATTTTCATAATCCAGAAATTTTCAAGAAGAGCACTTGATATACTGCTCAACCAACCTTTTTAGTTCCAAGAGAAAGGCAGAGAAGTACAGGGAGAGCTGGCTGCTTATTCTAAACAACTGGGCTGGAGTTGGAATGACAAAAATATAGATATCCATTTCTAGCACCTCTCAATAGTAACAGAGCTCCAGGGAAAGACAGGAGGACCTGACTCATTTCTAATTATTCAGAGAAGTTTTGATAAGAACCCCAGGAGATGCTTATCCCAAAATATCACTTGTCACATGAACACATGGGCCCACCGATGCACCCTGGATGAGATGATGGGTGGTGCCAAGTTCTAAATCTCCTGTGGGGTTTCCCATGACAGGCTGCTCTTATGATTTAGGGCACCATCATGGCTCTGGTTTGATTCATCACTTGGTAATTCATCTTTCTCAGCAAGTTTATGGCTCCTGTTTTATAACGCTCTTTCCATTTCTCTCCTTTGAAGGAAAAAACAGGTGATGCAAGCCAGACATTGAAAGAGAATTCTAGCTTGTTTTTCTTGCCAGAATTAGCCCTCAATAAGAAGACACAAACAGGTTATCAGATCATTTTCAGGAAAGACTATGCATATTGACAAAACAATGGCCATTGACATTATTCATGGAGGCCTCCTCTCTCATGACC
This sequence comes from Eonycteris spelaea, assembly GCA_003508835.1. Classification (NCBI taxonomy): domain Eukaryota; kingdom Metazoa; phylum Chordata; class Mammalia; order Chiroptera; family Pteropodidae; genus Eonycteris; species Eonycteris spelaea. The sequence goes on from PUFA01000089.1 coordinate 4,426,227, forward strand.
TAATCACCTTCCAAAGGCTGATACCATCACATTGGGGATTAAGTTTCAACACAGGAATTTTGGGGGTTGCAAATGTTCAGTCTGTAGCAGAGGCCCTAGGCGTCATTGAACAGCCATGGCAACATATGAATAAGTGAATGGATTTTTCTACCTGAACATTTTAATTATTTAAAGGTAAACACATTTGGTTTTTTAAAGGAAAATTAAAATTTGATGTTTAAGTATATAGATTTATTAATATATTGAATCTCACATTTCTGTCCTAATAATTATTATTGCTATTTTGAATTTTGTTACATATTTTCTGTTTTGGCATGTGTATTTTTATAATATTTTAAATAATATTAATTGTGTTTTTATGACAGAGGCAATGCATATGCATTATAGTGAGCTTGGAAAAATTATATTTCTGGCTATTATAAAAAAATTATCTATTATACTATCCCTCCAAAATAATTATGGGTCATAACTGGTTGAATTTTATGTATGTATAATGTACATATACAAAACTATATAAATTAGGATCATCTAATATAAAGGTAACATACTAACATTTTGCCTTTTTCTATGAATGGTCTACAACCTAGTTAGCCCTAATTATCCTTTAATGCCTAGGTACCTAGTGGGAATTATTAGAGAAAGAAAGCAAGAGGAAAACTAAGGTAAAATTCAGCTTCTGGAATTCAAAACTAAGGTCTGGTAGCAGATGGTATCTTGCAATCCCAAGCGTTTTCTTAAACTCTCCCCAACTGCAACACATCCCAAGCCAACTCTTTTTATCATCTAGATTATATATCTTTATTTGAGAGGTCCAGATAGAAAAAGGAAACAGGAAATCCCATCCTCCAATGTAGGTATGCTGATTTCCCCCTCTTCAGCCTGAGGAGGGCAGGTACATAGTTGGATGAAGGTAGTATGGAGAGCAAAGGAGCCTGTCTTACTCCCTCTGGACTGCCATAACAAGAATACCATAAACTGGGTGCCTTATAAACAATAGAAATTTATTTCTCACAGTTCTAGAGGTTGAAAAATGCAAGATCAAGATGCGAGAAGATTCAGTGTCTGGTGAGGGCCCACTTCCTTGTTCATAGATGGCTATCTCCTCGCTGTATCTTCACGTGGTGGAAGAGACAAGGGAACTTTCTGAGGCCTCTTTCATAAGGGCACTAATTCTATTTATGGAGGCCTCCTCTCTCGTGACCTAATCACCTTCCAAAGGCCCCACTTTCTGATACCATTACATTGGGGATTAAGTTTTAACACAGAAATTTGGGGGGTTGCAAATGTTCAATCTATAGCAGAGGCCCTAGGCCTTATTTCTCATCTAAGACTCTGAAAAATACTTGCCTCCAAAGCTTCTCTTGCACCACCTTGGGGTGCAGTTGCATCAGTCAGACAGAGAGACACCAGCCTTTGGCTCGTCTCAGCTGTCCTGAGTTCTCGAATAGCACAGATAACAAAGTAGAAAGCCAGATGTGCTGCCCAGGCATGTGGCAGAGCAATGTGGGCCTGATGCAGAGGCCACGGTGGGCCTCCTACCCCACACTCACCCCACAGGCCAGTAGTCCAGATAGAGCATGGGGCAGAGCTCAGAGATCATTGTTAAACAAAGGATATCAAAGCACTGACTTTTTTGAGCTTGTAATATTGATTCATCTCTAAGTCAATTGCACAATGTCTTCAAAAAATCTTTTTTCTCACAAAGAGCAAATAGTTGGAAAATTTCCTAGATACCTACATTTCCTGGAATATTGTGCATCAACTTTTAACCATAAATGAAAAATTAGCCAGGTTTAAAATTCATAGATTTAAACAACTTTTCTGTAGAACCTGTAGATGTTATCTTTGGCATTTAATGTTAAAGAGTAGAAGTCTAAAGCCAACCTGATTTTTTTGTTGTGGTAAAACTCATTTTTTTTTTCTGCCTAGATATTTGAATAATTTTAAATAGCTTATTTTAATTCTTAGAATTAAAAGAAAAAAAAAGATCTAGAATATATGTATGTTTGTGTTGCCTGTAATACAATGAGCTATTTTAATCTAAATTCAGACTTATTTTTTAGATTCATATTGATCCCTTCAATATACTTTCAGTTTTTACATTTTGTTTCCTTTGTTATTTTTTCCTCAAAAAAACCCTCTGTAATTCTTAAGGTTTTTTTTATGTCTTGCAAATCTGTCTAATTCTGCTTCCTTTTATCTCTTAGTTCTTTGCCCCCGAACTCTGAGAGAGCTTCTTTGCTTTCCACATCACTGTGAATTGTAATCCTGGCACAGCATATCAGTTTCCTTGATTTTTCCTTTAACTTTTTTTTTTTTTTTTTGGTATCTCATTCCATTAGACCCTTCGCCTCTTCCATTTCCTTCTTATAGTTTTGCTTCTTATTTCATGAAAGCCATGTCTTTTTGCAACTATTTTGGTCATCGAAGTTTTCTAAAATTTCTTTTTGCTCTTGCAGTAAATATTTCTAGAACTGTATTTCTCCATCAACTACACTGAGAGATGTTTGTATTTCCTTATTCTGCAGCATGTTTCCAACTAACCTATCTTTATGTTTATAATATTCTCATCTTGAAAACAGACGAGTATAATTGGTCTTTCTCAATAGATTTAGTGTGAATTTCTTTGGGTTCTAGTCACAAGCCCCACAAGTCCCAGAAGGGTCTCTACTTTGATCTAACACTAGATGAAATATTGGTTAGTACAGCTCTCAGCTCATCTTTTGGGATCTGATATGCATTTATCTGGTCCTAACTTTTTTGTTTTCTCTCATCCTCATAGCTTGGTCCTATAACATTGAGAAATAATAGAAAATATGTTTATTGATACAGTAAAAATTAGACACTTATTATGTAATACTCTATGCTAGATCAAAATAACCACCAGTGATAAACACAGAGTCATAAAATACCTGATGTAAAAGGGATCTCAGAGACCATCGAGTCCACCCACCCATTTTATAAATTGAAAACTGAGGTCCAGGATGAGTAATTGGATCTTCCAAGACCAAACCACTGGTTGGAGGGAGAGCCAGAACTAGAACCCAAGCCTCCTAATTCCTGATCCAGCCCTCTTTCTGCTAACATTATCTCATGAGATCATGTTTGTCAAGCCCTCTGAAACATATAGTGTAAAAGTGGTCACATTATATTAATATTAAATCAGGTTCAGTTAATTTGAATTTCAAATCTTAAAGAGTCAAAGTTAAATGTATGTGCAAATTTGTTCTCTAAGCTCTGTCCAAATGCAAATAAAAAATGAATGAACAGATTGCCTAAGAATTATAAAACACTTTGGAACATTGATATTGATATTAAGAAATATAATGAAAAAGCATCACACAGCAGTCTGAAATCTCCTTTTCATGGTTTCCTCTAAAATCTCTTTGGAATCATAGAAATCTGGGAAATGTCCACTAACTATAGGCCAATAGACCTGGATAGAGAAAGGTAATATGTGGATTCCAGACACTTTATTTCACAAAGAGAAAAACTCAGGCATCATAAAAGGAGATGGGAAGCCACTCGGTCCCTCCTTCACTGTTTCTCCCAAGAAATTATAGCAGAAGCAACGAGAAAAGTGGACAACGCAAATACTACCGTAGAAAATGGTAGACAGCAGACTACCTTCCTCTTCCCCTGCTTCAGCCACACCTCATCATTCAACAGTCCTTCAGAGACTGCAGCTGCCAAGGCTCCACAAAATTGACCATGTCAGACATTCAGTTTGGGAACATAATAAGAGCCACACACTACTCCAGAACATTTTAGAGATTAAAAGCCAGGGAGGTAGCAATGAAATTGTGTTCCCAGTCACTGATAAATGGAATTGGGTGCCCCTGGCTTGGTTTTATTGAGAGCCTACCGTCCAGTGCTTATTTGCCTCAGACAGGGTTGAAGTGGACATGGCAGTCCCATACACCCTGGAGCCACTCCCATGAAGAGTTTTCCTTATAGTTTATTTTTCAGGGTGTGAATTGAGATAGACTTCTCTCTGCCTTAACTTTGTCACTGACTTAATTGGGTCTTTAAACTGGGAATCTTCTTTTTTCAACAGATTTATTGATATATAATTCACCTACCTTGCAGTTCATCCATTTAAAGTGTATAATTGAATGTTTTTTAGGGTATTTACAAATACGTTCAACCATCACCACAGTCAACTTTAGAACATTTTCATCAGCTGAAAAGAAACCTTGTACCATTTATCTTCATGCTTCTCTCCTCCATCTCCCCCAGCCATAAGAACCACTAGTTTACTTTCTGTCTCTACAGATTTCCCTGTTCTGATATGAATGGAATTATATAGAATGTGGTCCTTTAGCTTCTCTCATTTAATAATGTTTTTGAGGGTAATCCAAAACCCTCAAAAACATGTTGTAGCATATATCAGTATATCATTCCTTTTTATGGCTAAATAATATCTCATATGATAGATATATTACATGTTATTTATCCATTCATCAGCTGATGAACATTAGGGTGTTTCCACCTTTTGGTTAGTATGGCCAACTGAACTGAGAATACTCTGAGGGAAAAGAAATTTTGAATAAAGGAGTTCACTTAATAACTGGCTACTTTTACATTGTTAGCAAACTAATTGAACAAATTTTGAGCATCTTCCACTTGCAAAATAGGTGGAAGCTACTTTAAGGCCATAGTTCTTAAGAATATAAGAGTAGTAATAAGACTATCTCTTCAAAATTCTTTGATATTATCTTAGGTAATCCTTTTAAGAATATACTATGAACCTGATATTACTAATCTCATTTTACAAAGACACGAGTTCTGAGGATTCAGGATCACCCATCTAGTGAAAAGAAGACAAATTGGAGAACTTCTAGTCCAGTCTCTTGTTAAGGTGTGTTTTGTCTAATTTTGGTAAGGAAAAAAATTCTCCTAGAAACATTTTCCCATAGTAGTTGAGTCTTCTGCAGCCCCAGGTTCTGAATCAGATGGGCACATTTTTCCTCTTCTAAGTTCTAATGGCTCTTTTTATCTTTTTAAAATATATCACATTTTGCCTTTTATCATCATATTTTTGTTAAGTGCTATCCCCTTCAATAACCATTCACAGCAGAAAGATGGGACCAGAAGTCCTCTGAGATATCTGCTAGCCATAAAGGTTCTGTGGCATTTCTTTGTGATGTAGAAAGATTCTATTATTAATACAATGATGATTTTCTTATCATGATCCTTTCTTTATGATTTTCTTGGCAAACCCAATAGAAATATTGGCCATGTGGGTGCATGTTGTTGGATGGATCTGGAACAACTGGAAGCCAGGGGCCTACACAAGTCAACACCCAGGAGGGTCATATGTTTGCTAAAGGAGAAAGGGAGCCCCAGAGGTAGGAAATGAGTAAAATCAGGAGCCAAAGACCTCAGACAGAGGTTGTAAGTGGAGGAAATGTGGAAGAAGTCTGAGGGGTTCATGACAAGAACTGTGAATGAATCAAGGTATCTGATGGCTTTTTTGTGTTGCATTCCTGCTTCCTGGTAAATGGTAGAGTTGTCCAGCTGAAGGGAAAAGGGAACAACTGAACACACTGAGCTGTCAATCAGTCTAGTTTCATATTTTTTTCTAAGGGCATCATTATTACCATCTTTAGTGCAGAATTGCCACCTTGCAGGCTACGAATAAATGAACACAACCTAGTTGTTCATCAGTTGGGATGATGGTAAACTATGATAAATCCAAAGAGTGGGCTATTATTAGTTCTTTAAATGGTCATAAAGAGTTACATATTTCTCTGGGAAGATATTCATGATATAATGTTGAGTAAAAACAGGGTTATAAAATACCATGAATATTATGCCATTTATGTAAAATTGTGCATGTATATGTATGTGTTGGAAGTATAATTTTATGTCTCCAGGTATAAGGGACATAGAGACCTTTTGTACCTTGAAAGTGTATTTACCAAAATTAAAATACTTTCAGGATAAGTGGATTGATTGTTCAATGATTTTTCTTTTCTTTTAGCTCTTTTCTATAATATTTTACCACTATCTTAAGCTTTTAAATTTACTAAATGCTAAAAATTCATAAAATAATCTGCTTTAAAATAATCCTATTTACATATTGGGCACCCACCTGTCACTGGTTACATGAATTGTCTCATTGGAACTTCACAGCAATTCTTGGAAGTACAATGTTATTATCTCTTTTTTAATGAAGCAACTAAGATTTAGAAATGTTAAGAACTTGGCCCAAGGTTGCACAGCAAGAAAATGGCAGAACTCAGACAGTAGCTTAGGACTGTCTACTCTATAGTAAGTGTACTCAATCACTACACTGCGCCACTATGAAAAAAGCAAAAATCTCAGACCTTATCCAGTAAGAACTATGACCAACATTGACCATAATTTCCCATGTTATTTATTCTCCGAAGTCATATTAAGCAGATCATTACAAACTCAGATTTAGCCTTTGACAAGAAATATTCAGAACTCAAAAACTATTGAAAACTGAATTACTCAATCCTCTTTTTATACAAATATCAGACACTGAAGTGGTTTTAAAACTTATCTGTAAGTTCCTGACACTTTGACCATAGAGGGGCAATATCTGTGACCCATCCTTGAATCTGGGCTGGTTTTAAAGACATAACTAATAGAAGTCAGTGAAAATGATGCTCCATGAATTCCAAGGCTTCCACTATGTTCACTGGGATACTCCCTTTTAAGCCCTTACCCACCTAGGGCCTCCCTGCTTGAGGAAGCTCAGGCCAAGTGGATGTGCTCCAGTTGGCAGCCCTGCTGAGAACCCAGCTAACTGCCAGCATCAACCATCAGACATGAGTCTGATGTCTCTGTGTGACTCTAGCATCCAGTTGACAAATCACCCCATCTACTGATTCTTCCCAGCTAAGACACAGACACCATGGGTCAGAGATAAGCCATCCTTATCTAATTTCTGACCTACAAAATTCATTCATGTATTAAATGATTATTTTATACCACCAAGCTCTGGTGCGGTCCATTATGTGACAATAGTAACTAGAACAAATCTCAGCTCCATCTCCAGCTCATTCCTTTAATAGCTATCCATTTTACTAAATTCTTACTAGTTGGATTTGAGCCTTGGAAGTTATTTGAATGGGGGTTATTGGCTCTGACCTCTTTTTCCATACAACTAGGACAAGCTGCAAGCTCTGAGAAGGCAGGAATGAGTTTGTCATGTTGACAATTATATCTTAACATTAGCCAGTCACAGTGTCTGGAGCACATGAGTAGGCAATTTCAGTTATCTATCACATTATTGTGATAGCCAAGACTTAATGGCTTCACATGGGTGTTGGCAAATTATAGTCCATAGGCAAATTTGGCCTGCTATATCTTTTTGTAAATAAAGTTTTATGGGAACACAGCCACTCTCATTTATTTACATATTGTCTACAGCTGACTTCACTTTGCAGTGGCAGACTTGAATAGTTGCAACAGACTTTTTATAAAGCCCTTCCACAAAACTTAAAATATTTGCTATCTGATCCTTTACAGAAAAAGTTTACCAGCCTTTGTCTTAACACAATGATGATTTATTTTTTCTTCAAATTCTGTTATTGTCTGGGCTCAGCTGAGCAGGGTTGTTTTTACCTCTACATGGTCACAGATGAGATCACATTCATCAGAGAGGTTGCTAGTGCTAGAACATTCAAGACAGTCAGCTCACATGTCTGGGGCCTTAGTGCTATCAGCTGGGGCATCTCGAATTTTTTCTATGCAGCCTCTCACTCTGGACTCTCTTTTATTAGTTCATCCCAAGTTTCTTTATGGAAACTTCTAAGAGAAAGAGCAAAAGTAGAAGCTACAAATCCTCTTAAGATCTAAGCCCACAACTTACACAGCATCAACTCCGCTGCATTCTGTTGGTCAGAGCAAGTCACAAGTCAGTCAACATTGAAGGGGAGAGAATTCTCCATTCATGGTTGGAAGGGTAGCAGAGAGGGCAGAAATGGTTGATGGCCATCTTCAGAGGTTATTTACCACAAAAAGCATACAGTAAATACTTTCTGAATGAACACAGGAGAGCTCACAAAGGCATAAAAGTAGTAAGAAAAGTGATCAAGTAAAAGGTAATGCCTTGAAAGTTATGTCTGAACTTATTTATATAGGGAGGCAAGGTCTCCACGAGCTGACAGCACTAAGAGAGCTAAAGAAAAGCACAGATTACAGCTGCACATAGGAAGGAAGTGAGAGACATCAGGAACATAAGCAGAGAAGCCACTTGGGTATAGGAACCTGCAGGGCTGAGTTGGAGGGGACATCAGATACTGGATCTATACAGCAGAAAATACCAGATCTCCTCAGAGCAACTATGAGAATCAGACTTCATGGGTCAATGTCAGGCAAGAGTTAGCAGTGACTGATGGGGAGGCAAAACAATGTACTTTGTTTCTGCGAAATCTGGATCAATGTATTAGACGGCCTTCTGTTGTAGGGGTCGTGTGTCAAACCAGATTGTGGACCTCAGTGGATATATCTCCTCAGGCTTATGAGATCTGTCATAACTAGCACCTGACAAAAATGATACAAACAACTTCCTAGGTTCGGAAGAAATTTTTGCAACCCAAGGAAAAAACATATCATCATTAACAACAAAAAAGCATTACCTTCCAATGTCATATGTAAGTTACAAATAACAGAGCCAGAAACTAGCAGGTAAAGTGATTGGAAAATGATGACCCAGGTTCATTATTTCATTTAATTCTGTGAAGTTAAAATTTCACACATTTCACAAAAGAGAAAACTGAGACTTGAGATTAAAGAACACTCCCACTTCCATGCAGTCAGCATGTAAAACAAGTAGGATTTGTACCCAATTCTCCCTGAGCCTAAAACAGTCATGTTGCTTCCCTGTGGAATATAATAATTACCATATAAGGAAAAGGCAAAAATAGGAGACTTCATTTGCCTAGACAAGTGTGTCTCAGAACATGTCCTGTGTAATGTTAATACCTTGCAATTACCCTCAAAGATGATGACCCCTAAGTAAAAAGTGTGAGAGCCGATGTATGATAGAGCCCCTTTCTTGAAGTCACATGAGCATCTGTATATTTAAATAGAAATCTGTTTGGAATCCAAACCCTTTTTTCACATACTGTTCACTTATATCCTAAAGAACTAGTATTCTCAGGAGCATACTTAGAGAACGTTCTATCTAGGACAATGAAACAGAGAACACTATTTTTATAATCTTATTAAATATGTAACCATTGAGAACACATTTTTGGCAACCACTAGAATCTGGAGTACCCAATAAAGGTTGGAGCAGTTACAGATACAACCTTGCATTGGGTGTTCACTGCTTTGGCATCTTATAGAGATTCAGAACCATTTTAACCCAGCTAACCTGGCCTGTCACAACTGGCTATGGGTTCACTTCTGTTTCTAATCTGAAGATACCTGGAAAAGCCAGCCTCTTTCTATCTCATCATGTTTACATAATCCCAGTAACTCAGTACTGAGGTGGCAATTACTTGTGCATTGTTGGTGGAAATGTAAAATGGTGCAGCTGATATGGAAAATAGTATGGAGTTTCTTCAAAAATAAAAATGGAATTGCCATAAGATCTAGTAATTCCACTTCTGGGTATATGTCCAAAAGATTTGAAAGCAGGGTCTCAAAGAGATATTTATACACTCATTTTCACAATAGCATTAATCACAGTAGTCAAAAGATGGAAGCAACCCATGTATACATCAACAGATGAATAGATAAACAAAGTGAAGCATATACATACCATGGAATATTATTTAACCTTAAAAAGAAAGGAAATTCTGACATATGATGCAACACAGATGAACCTTGAAGACATTATGTTCAGTGAAATAAGCCACACGAAAAGTCAACTACTATATGATTCCACTTATAGGAGGTACCTAGAACAGTCGAATTCATATAAACAGAAAATAGAATGGTGATTTCCAGGGGCCAGTGGGGAGGAGGAAAGAGGAAGTTATTGATTGATGGGCAGAATTTCAGTGTGCAAATGAAGGAAAGTTCTGGAGATGGTTGCTGGTGATGGGTACACAGCAATTTGAGTGTACTTAATACTACTGAACTTGCACTTGAAAACAGTAAAGATGGTATATTTTATTTTATGTATATTGGGGTGGTGGATAGACAGTTTTCTGCTTTGCTCCTAACAAAGAGAAAGGGTGTCTTTTAACACAGAAGCTGAGCACAGACCCTGGCACTGACTGCTCCCTTTCCCCAGCACTCCTGGGTTGAGTCACATAAGGGTAGAGAAGATCCTCTGCAATCCTGGGAGCTGCTGCTCTCCAAGAGGGAGGAGGTGGGGCGTCCTGGGGAATCACAGCTGCAGCTGGTTAATCACCTGTCACCTAATCCTTCATTCACCTCAGTCCAGCAGCTAGGGTCCCCACACGTCTAACTTACCACTGGCCCTGTGGTTCTCCTCATCCTGAAAAGAGGAGCAGGCGGCAGTTTTCGGACTGAACAAAAGAACCAGTTTAAACTACAACAAAGAATTGCTTCAAACCTAATGAAAATCAGGTACTGAAAGAAATAAAAAGCCCTGTCTCTCCTTTCTGTTTCCTTTTTTGTGGGGAGGATAAGTGGGGACTCATGAGACCTGGCTCTCAAGGAATGGTCATCCTCCAACAAGGGCTCTGTATTCACTTGCCTCTGGGATGACAACAGGTCCTTGAAGCATCTTAGACCCCATACAGTTTGTATTAAGCCCCCTCATCTTCCCTACTGCCACTTGTTTGTCATTTCCTCATAACTCCCTCCTCTTCAGACTACACTGAAAGCAAAAAACATTTCTGAAGCAGTGGTGAGACAAAGTCATCAAAGTGACCACGAAGTGTCGTTTTACCGTTGTGGATTTGGAAAGAAGAAAAGAAAGATAATTTTAGTGAAATTGTATTGAAACAAGGAAGCGCTTGCATTTGCTAATAGCATTTTTACATTGGTGCAACTACTCAGGAAAACATGTCAGTGTGCATCAAGAGTAATGCAAATAAAAATGCCTTTTAACCCAGTAATTCCCCTTAAGGGATTTGTTTTAAAAAAATGCATTGGGAGAAAAACTACATGCATTGGAATAAAGATTTCAGAATTATGTCCAATACTGTGAGATTTGCAAGCAATCTAAATATCTAGTAATATAGGAATAGCTAAATAAACTATGAGAAATCAGCCTGTTGGTATATTTTATACCCATTAAAAATAATTATGAACATACAACATCATAGAAATATTCTAGTAAGCATTAATTAAAGAATGCAGGATTTACATTTATGTGTATACTTGGATTGTATGTATATAAAATATATGAACAGAGACCAACTGGGGCATATTTAAAGCAAAATTGTTGCCACATTAGGGTGGTAGAATTATCAGTGACTTTTTTCCTTTATAAAATATTTTTTTAACTTTAAAATTAAACATTATTATCAGAATTACTTAAGAGCTAAGAAGCACTGCCAAATTTATTATAATTTTTCATCACAAAATCCAATTTTCAGAGATTTATAACCCAGATCTTTCCATACGTATGGGAGAGGAGAGAGGAGAGAGAGAGAGAGAGGGAGAGAGAGAGAGAGAGAGAGAGAGAGAGAGAGAGAGAGAGAGAGAGAGAGAAACTAGCAAATACATGCTTTGAAAGATTGATATTTCAAATACCACATCTGAGACTGAGCTAGACACTGCAAGGAAGCACAAAAATGTAACAGTGTGACACTAGGGAAACAGTTTGGTGAGTCTTCAATAAAGTTAACACAGAAATACCATATAATACAGCAACTCCACTCCGAGGTATATACCCAAAAGAACTGAAAACAGTCATTTTACTCTTGTGGAATTTCAAAGAATTCAAATGAAAACTTGTATATACATGTTAATAGCAGTAATATTCACCATAGCCAAAAGGTGAAAACACCCCAATGTCTATTAACTGATGAATGGATACACAAAACATGGTCTAGTCATACAAGGAAGATTTTTCAGCTGTGAAAAGGAATGAAGTGCTGGTATATGGACCAACATAGATGAGCCTTGAAAACATTATGCTAAGTGAAAGAAAGATACGAAAGGCCACATATTATGATTCCATTTATATGAAATATCCAAAATAGGCAAATCCATAAATTAGATGGAAACCAGGTTAGTGATTGCCAGGGACTGGAAAAAGATAGGAATTGGGTGTGACTGTTTAACAGGTATGTGGTTTCCTTCAGGGGTGATGAAAATGTTTTGGAACTAGTTAGAAATGATAGTTGCACAACATCATGAATGTACTAAATGCCACTACAGATACACTTTACAATGGCTAAAATGATTAAATTTGTATTATATGTATTCTATCACAATTATTTAAAAGTACACTACTGATTTGGTGCCCTCAAAGAGTTCATGACCCTACAGCCAGGAGGTAGGCACCCAGGCTGAAAGATGAGAGTAGTTGCTATGGTTGTATCCATAATGCCCAGACAATGTTTGGCAAATCATAGGGACCAGCTAAGAGTTTGTGGAAAGATAGATTGCAGGGGGAAAGATGAGAAGAAAGGGAGGATGGGAGGATAAGTGGGGGGATGGAGGGAGAGGGAGGGGGGAAGAAGGGGGAGGGAAGGGGTAGGGAGAGTGAGAGAGGGGAGCCTGGCATGTATATTTATTGAATTATATACCATATACAAAAATGTATCCTGGAGCCACGTATTCCTTCCGAATAGTTTCAAGGTTGTATTCACATCTCCTTCTTAAAGAATGCCCTCATTAAAATCCTAACATGCCACAGCCATGCTCTGCTCCTGGAAATGTTGACCACTGGAATTGAATAGATAAGTTGTTTCTCCCAGAGACATGTAAAACAACTATAAAAAGCAACTGTCAGATCTAGTCCATGAGGAGTATAAGACATATTCTTAAAAAGCATTTATGCTTTTAGATAGTAATACTAAACTAGAAATACTACAGGATTGAATAAAATAATTTAGATTAAAATACTTGGCAGAGAGCCTGGCTTATAGATGTTGAATAACTGCATATCGAACCTTCACTAATATGAAAATCAAGAAAGCAGGCTTGTATATGCAGCTAAGCTGAGGTGTGTGACTTTAAGCAATCACTAACCCACTCCCTGACTCTTTTTGTCCACCCATGAATACAGGCTGCTCTTCCAGATGACCTTTAGTATCCTTTTTAGCCCTCATACATAGCATAGCATATTGGTTAGTAACACTGTCTCTGAAATCTGATTCCAGCCCTGACTTCGCCAAGAAACTCCAGGCCTTCACTTAGTGTCCAAATGGGCATCTCAAAATCAACATGGTCAAATGAAACTCTTGACTGCCCTGCCAGCCTGCTCCTCTCACTAGTCCCATCTCCATAATGGTACCACCATCTACCCAGTTGCTCAAATCAAAAATCTAATATTCCTCTGAATTTTCTATCATTCTCTCTTTATCTCAGCCTCCTCATCCATCATCAGGATATCCACGCACATCCTGACTACCTGAAATCCATTTTCCATACTGAAGTCAAAATGTTCTTTTAAAAATTAAACCTGATTGCATCACTCACTCGCTTCCATAGCTTACTATTGCAAGTCCGATAAAATCCAAACTCCTAACAGCACTACAGGCCCTTCATGACCCTGCCTCTGCCTCCTCTTGCACTTCATGTCCACCCTGCCCCACCTCAGCCTGTATTGATCAAGCACACGAGCCTAGCTCTCTCCTTCATCTGGGTCTTTGCACTAGTCATTCTCTCTCCCTAGATGCTCCCCATCTTCTTGGCTCCTCCACAGCTTACTGATCCCAACCTAAATATTACCACCTCCATGAGTACTTTCATCACCTACCCAAAATAAATTACTTTATCAAATCATTCTATTTGAAATATCAGCATAAAACTTAAACTTTTTTCTTAGATTATTATTTGATTATTTTTCCTTGATTTATTTATTGGTATATTAGTCAAGGTTCTCCAGAGAAATAGAACCAATATGATTACATATATGTTATATACATATATATATGTGTGTGTGTATATGTGTGTGTGTATACACACACACATATACACACACACATATATATATAACATATATAATATATATATCTAATAAGGTTATATATATACTAGATATCCAATAGGAGTATATATAGTGTATGTATGTATATATACTATATGTAAAATCCTATTGGTTCTATTATGTTTATATAAAGAAAGAGAGAGATTGATTTACTATAAGGAAATGGCCCATGACTACGGAAGCTGAGAAATTCCAGTGTGATCCAGTACAAGTCGAAAGGCCCAGGAACCAGAGGAGCCAATGATGTAAACTCCAGACTGAGAGCAAGAGAAGATGAGGTACAGTGTCTCAGCTCAAGCAGTGAGGCAGGAAAAAAAAGGGGCAAATTTCTCTTTCCTCTGCCTTTTAGTTTGCTCACACCTCAACAGATTGGATGATGCCCACCTGCACTGAGGAGGACCATCTACCTTACTGAGTCACCCGATTCAAATTCTAATGTCATCCAGAAATACTGTCACAGACACACCCAGAAATGTACTTAATCTGAGACCTCATGGCCAGTCAAGTTGACACAAAAATTAATGATCACGATTGTATTTTTATCCCTTTCTTTCAGAGAACTTTAAGACCCAAGAGCAAGAATTTTGTTTTGTATTATTGACTTCTATATCCCCAACTGCTAGGATCCTGCCTGATGTATACTAAATGTAACAGTTATCTATTGCTGTGTAGCAAACTACCCTAAAGCTCAGTAGCATAAAATGACAAGAAACATTAATTACCTCAAACAGTTTCTGTGAGCTGGGAATTTGGAAGCAGCTCAGCTGAATGGTTTTGGTTTAGGGTCCCTCATGAGATTGCAGCCAAGATTACAAGCAGAGCTGTAATCATCTGAAGGTTGACTACAGCCTTCTAAGATGGGTCATCATCACAGCTGGTGGCAGGAGACCTGATCCTAGAGAGAGCGAGGCAGAAGCCACAATTTCTTTTATAATATAGACTTGGAAGTCACACACTGTTATTTCTACAATAATATCTATAACATCTTGGTTTTATAGGTTAGTTCTGTTCTCTGTGAGAATGGATTAACTCCTGATGAATACCAGGAGGCTGGGAACATTGGGGCCATCTTGGAAGCTGGCTACAACACTAGTGTTCAATTAATACAGATTGACGAATAAAATCATGATCAAATAGTAAAAAAAGTCCAACTGCAGGATTTAAATTCCAGATCTGACACTTAAGAGTTGTGTGGTTTGGGCAAATAATTAAACTTCTCTAAGCCTCAGTTTCTACAACTATAAAATAAGATTGTTATAAGTATTAAATTATTTTCAGTGTAAAAGAACTTAACATGGTGTGGAGCTCAATAAATGTCGAGTGCATTAAGTGCTCAATAAATGTTAGCTATTCTTTTTTATTATTGTTACTATTAATTCTTGGCCATAAGACTTCTCATTAATACTCCTTATAAGGGTTTGTCCTTCAAGGAGAGAGAAACTCCCTCATTAAAAAAAAAATGTTCAAATTATCTTTCTTACCTATGCTAGAAAAATTCAAAACATTTTCAGGATTGTCCTGGAAACAAGAAAATTGGCAACAGATTATTTTAAGATTTGTTGAAAGGAGAATAACAAGGCCACCGGATAAAACTTATTTTGGGGAAAATTGGATCAAGATGGCAGCTGAGCATGTGCTTTAGTCAGTCCTCCTACCTCGGGAAAAAAACAAAAACAAAAACAAAAAACAAAGAATTAACACTATTGCTAAAATATAAAAAAGCATGCCATCAATATGTAGAAAGCTTCAGTAATTCATAAAAGAGAGAAAGCAACATGGGTGCAGTCATACGTTGTTGGTGATGTCAGATTATAAGAACTTGAGGGCATTGGATGCGTGTATAAAAAAATTTTAACGTGCATGTTATTTAAACTGTTCCAATTCTAAGAATCTATATTAAAGATACATATTCAAACATTCGCTGAAGAATTACCTGTGTTTGTACATGAGTATATTTACCAAACTATTATCTTATAATTACAAAAAAAAATAGAAACAAGGAATCTATGACTGGTTATCATTAAACAAATTATGAAACACTATGCAGACATGAAAAATTATAATGAAGTTTCATATGTACTGACATGGAAAGTCCTTTAAAACATATTTTTTTCTCATTTTTTTTAAAATTTAACATTAGGTGAAAAGAGCAAGTTACAGAACAGTGAGCAAAGTGTATAATGCCACTGTTATAAAAATAGTTAAGTACTTATGATTAAACATAATACACATGTGTATGCATGTGTGAGTGTGAATGCATAGGAAAAAAAATCAGAAACTTACAAATTAACCTGTTAATAGAGGTGTATCAGTCAGAGTTCTGACAGGAATCAGAAATCACAAAAGTTATTTCTTTTTTCTTTCAACATTTGCTTTTATTTTTCAATTAAAGTTGGCATGCAATATTATATTAGTTTCAGGTATACAACATAGTGATTATAACTTACGGAGCAATCACCTTGATAAATCTGGTACTCATTTGACACCATGCAGAATTATTATAATATTATTGTCTATATTACAAAAGTTATTTCAACACAGATAATTTAATAAAAAATTGTTAACTAAGAATAGAGTTGTTAACTAGGTAGCTGAAAGTTATCACAAAAGGAGCACCTACAGGAAGTAGCTACACCTCTACGGCTGGAGGAACAAAAAGAAGAGACTGAAATTATCAAAATTTGGAGAATTTAGAGAAAAAGGCATGGGTTCCAAACCTCTGAGAAGGGGATAATGGTCAGCTGATGATGGTAGCTATGAGGTGAAATGATGAGGCTTAAATACAAGAGCTGAGAAACTGCAAACTGGATTAAGCTACTATCACAGAAAGAAATCATCACTGCTAGGGTGGCACTAATAAGACCAGGAAGTCCACAAGAAACAGACAGGAAGTTACAGGAAGCAGACAGGAAGTCTTTTGTCCACAGGAAGCAATTCTCTATTTCCTCCTCCCCTTTGCAGTCTCCTTCTAGCCCACCTTTGGCAGAGCCTAACAAAGCCAAATGTGGTTTTCAGAGTCTCTGCTTCAAGAGCACGAAGCAGACTAAATACTGGAGTCAATGACTCCATGCAAAGAGTCAGATTTCCAGTGGTGAAGACTCTTCCTGAGATCATGTTAACAAGGTTTTGAGACTCCAGGCAGATGCATTTGCAAAGTCTCTGAGCTGTAATGAGCAAATACTTTCAATAACAAGCAAGTGCATCTGAATCCATGGACCACTCACTATTCAGAAGCAAAGTAGGGCTGGAAGCTAGTAATTCAATTACTAGAGGTAGCACTTCTCAACTCAAAACAGCATATATTTCCATTTATGTGGAGCAGGAAGAGTCTTTTATGTTTAATTTTTATCAAGCTGTGAAATGAGGTTTTAGCTGTGGGTGTCTCATTGATGCCAGCCGTGCTCAGGAGGCTCTGTCTCTCTAGTGTCTTTAAGATTATGCCCCTGCAGTGTCCCCCATAGGCAAGCACGCACAAGATAGCAACTTTTTCCTTAAAAGTTTCCCAGGGAGTTTTTCTTTCCTCACAATTTGTTTTTCAATTTCATTCAATCTACTATCCCAGAAAGCCCCATTCAGTATCAGGATCAGTTGCCCACCCAAAGCATGTCTAAACTAATAAAACCTTCAGGGCAGCCAATGGGCCTTTTTAGTACTAAAGGCTGTTGGACTTTACAGTTATTGTTGTGTGTGTGTGTGTGTGTGTGTGAGGAGAGAGAGAGAGAGAGAGAGAGAGAGAGAGAGAGAGAGAGAGAGAGAAAGAGGGTTTATAGTTTTGCTTTTCCAAGACACCTGAAAAAGCCAACTAGGACTTAAAAAAATAAAATAAAACAACTCTTTAAAATTTCCCTTAAAGCAAATAAGCTGATATCCATCAAAATCATCATGCTATGAGTCGGCACCTTGAGTTTCAGTCCAGAGTTATGTCCATCTGCTTTTCTGGAAAGCAGGATAGTAGAAAACCTAGTGTCCTCCACACCACTAAGAGCAGAACCAATGAAGAATTAAGAATGGCAGGAGTGGAACGGGCTCTGTTGGCTCTTCCAGAGACCCTTTGTGGTCTGAGTTTTGTAAACTGACATCCAGAGGAGTGGAATAATCTTCCCAGGTCACACAGATGCTTAGAGGCTGAACTGGGCCTAGAACCCAGGTCTCCTAGTTCCCTGGTCAGTGCTGTGTCATCATCCCACAGTGCTTTTCTATACCAGTCAATATGTATATAACAAGATGGAGAACATGAAATGTTCACCAGGAGTTCCTTGGATCAGCAGGCTATGTGTTAGGAATGGTTGATGATCCGTTCAGAAAGTGTAAAATCCAAAATAAATTCAATGAATTAGAGATATTTCCCAACTATCTTCAAAGAATGAGTCCTTGTTTGGTGATTTTCTGACTTTCTTCTTGAGTATGGAATGCCAGTTCAGATCAGGAACTGTGATAGCAATAGCTCTTCTTTAAGGGTGGTCAGAAAAGTAAAAATTCAGATTAGAGGTCATAATCCCATAATCCTGGGGTAAGGGGAAAGAAACTAGTTAAAACTGCATTATTTGTGGAAAAATTAGGGGTGGGAGTTATTAGCAGCTTTGCCAAAGATGGACTATGGGGGAAAATGTCTAAGAGAGATTTTTAGATTTTGGCTGAGTTGCTGTGATTTCTGCTCCTATATTTAGGGCAATATTATCTGGTAAAACAAGTAAACCCCAAAACCTTAGTGTGAAAATAATTTCGTCACTTTGCTTAAACATTCAATGCAGATGTTCCTAGTCTGGTGGGTTACTTTTATCCACATATAGTTCATTCTAGGACTTCAGTCCTTCTACCTTACATGAGCCTGCCACCCCTAAGGCCTGAGTTTTCTGTTGCCAACTGGTATAACAGGATGAACAAAACATTGGAAAAGGCACACCCACTTCTTAAAAATTCATGCTCAGAAATGATTAATGTCACTTTCACTCATGATGTTCCATGTGAAAAAAAACAAGCCTCATGGACCTCCTGCACGCAAAGGTGCTTGTAAAGAACAGGTCCCTACGTAGGACCCACCAGCTATGCAAATGAGACCAAACTTTGCTGTATAGCTAGATATCTCTGTAGTATCCCCCCCCCATTCCATCTACAAAAATCTTCACTGAAATGACTGAAAGGTTGGATTATTTGCAGAGAACTTGAAATTTGGTGACTATGGTGGAAAATCAGCTTGTCCAAGGGAACGAGGGACAAAGCAATAGTTGACATCTGGCTTATACATATATGCAGAGCACAGCCACTAGGCAAATCTGTGTGTTTATGTTTATAGCAGCTCTTCCAGATGCACTCAAACTGGAATTGAGAGTCTGGCAATATCTGGAACTGGTTCACTGGGCCACCCTTCCATATACATGAGTTGCCATATGGTTGTGTAGAGGATTCAAGTTGTAATTTTGACAGAAGAAGGAAGGAGAAACTTTGTTCAAGTTATGTGGAGAAGTAAGAAAAAAGAGAACAGTGAAGAGGATGATATGGAAATTGTCTCTACCAGGCTATGTGGACAAGTTTTTAACCCTTAGAAACAGAGGACATAGGGCCAGAGCAGAAGATGCTGTTAGCATAAAGATTGTATTTTGCAAATATGTGGTAGGATTGCACTTCCTAAATCCTTTGTTTGAGTGGAGCTATGTGGCTAGTTTTGGCCAGTGAACTGGGAGTACAAGTGATCTATATCAATTTCAGGCTAAGCATTTAATTTCTGTGAAGACTCGCCCAGATCTTCTTTCCTTCTGCCACAGTAACCTGCAATATTCAGATGGTAGCTGCTCCATCCGCTTGGGCCCTTGCCTGATTGTAATGAATGGAGTGCCACTACTGAGCTGTAATGGACATGTAGTGAGAGAGCAATTAAGCTTTATTGTTTGGGCCTTTGGGATTTGGGGGCTGCTTGTTATTGCAGCATAAATGAACCTAACTTGACTAATACAAAGGTCCTTGTGAGAGTATAGTATGAATATGTGCTGTTTTAATAGCTGAAGGCAAAGTATAATATGGAGTAAATAAATGAGCACTCTCTCCATTTTCACAACAAAATACAGCAAGAACAGCAACTCTGCAGCAGCAATAAAATAGCACCAGAGCACAACATTCCTAGCAGAATGGGAAAATTCAAGACACAGATAAAACAATCATCTCTAAACAGGATAGTGTGACCAGGACACCGCTACTACTAGTTGAGTGCATTGCCTTAGACACCTCTACAGCTGCTTCCATGCATCAATTCTAATTAATCCTTATCTTTTTTTCACTTATTTCTAGAGGCAAAAACCTGAGAGAGGGCATTCAATTGACTGAGCAGAGGCCACATGCCACATTGCCACAACATGAGGCCAAGATAGAGAGTCCCCATTTTCTATAGACAGTGCACTTCAATCTTCCAACATCACACTCAGTGAGAGAGTTCTCTAAGACAGGAAATGGGGCTGGATACTAGAAAGCAAAAAATAAAGATGACAAATATCTCTACAAAAGGATAACAGGTTTCCTTTGACTTTGACCATGCCTCCCTACCATCCTGCTCTATTTTTTCACAGTTGGAATTCAGTTTCAGATTCCCCTATCATAGGGTTTTTCTATAACGGCCTCTATTATTGAAAGGAGAATTCTATATTCACAACCTAATGAAGTAACAACACAGGAGATCTCTCGACCAAGAGATTTATGACTCACCTCAAGAGAGTTTTGTAAGATGCCCATTTAGTTACAATTATGCCAACAGGTAAGTAAATACTTTCTTTGCTATGAGGTGGGTGTCCTGTGTATCACTCTACCCTCAATGCCTCCAACAGCAGGCCAAGAAAATTCGAACAAGTCAACTTCCTAAGCCCTGGGTTTTTGCACCTGCTAAGAGAGGTTAACAATCCCTGTCTGATAGGGTTGTTATGAGAAGTAAATGCAATAGCATGAGAAAGTGTCTGGCAAAGTGCCTGGCACTTTGGAGAGTCTCAAATGATAGTTCATTTATCCTCTCTAAAACTTTATAAGCTAGTTAGAAAAAACAGACGCATCCTTTCTATGAGCTGGAAAGGAGTTTTAAAATCTTGCTACCTAGGAGTTTTAAAAATTGATTCAGCAGCACAATTGCCTTTTCCCTCAGAAAATACATGGAAATCAAAAACATAAAATGAATAAGGTCAGGGTGTTCTGGCGAAGCTATGGGGGATTCTGGAGCCTGGCCTGCTCAAATGACCCACATCACTTCATACTCTTCTTTCAACCTTCACATAGAAGGCTTCCAACCCCTCCACAGAACGGGAGGGCTTCATGAAAAGATAGAAAACCACCATCTACTCCAAAACATTCTACAGATGAGGAAAATTAAGTTCAGAGAAGAAATTTGCTCAAACATTCCCTAAGAAATTTCTCCCCTTTTGAAAGTCACTCCTGATACTTGAAATCTCATCTGGAGAATGAATAGATAAGCAATAAAGCAAGCACAATGAAATTCTAATGATAGAATCCCAGTGCTGGGTATATGAATGTCTATTGTAAAATTATTCCAACTTTGCGAAAACATCTATCATAGAATATTGTAGGGAATCTGGAGAAGTCTCAAGCTTCATGGTTAAAAGGACAGTTTTCTAGAAAGTAAAATTATCCCAGGTTTACAGTTTATCTACTTAAAGCTGTTTAAATATTTGTCTCTAAATTATGTGGCATTGTGGGAGTAGATTTAAGATTTTTTTCTTTTTAGAACATCCAAGGAGATAGCAGAGCATGTGCTGGGTGTGAATTTCTCTTGGAGACAGAAACTACCAAAAGAAATGTGAAAACACTTTTAAAAGTGAGTTTAAGAAGAAATCACATGAGCAATCTAGAAAAGCTGCAATTCTTGGACAAAAGAACCAATGTAAGATCTAGAAAAGTACTCTTCTTTGAAGAAAAAGGAAACATTTTAATAAATTTGTGTTGTTAATTTCTATCTGAAGTGTAATCTTTCTACACACATACACATATCAGACATACAACCAAACACCCCCCAGGAGGTGGTTGGAAGAAACCAAGTGCAGAGGTCCAGGTTGTAAGGCCATGCTGGAAGTGGAGAATAGAATGACAAATACATAGAAAAAATAAACTAGTAATGCTAAAAAAGCAAATAGCAGTTTCCATGTCAAAACAACAGATTTCAACAAACAGCTCTCCATTTTTCAAGGGAAAGAACATAATGGCCCTAAAAATAGATCAAGATTATCCAAACTCTAACAGGAGTCTCTGGAGGAATAGGGAAGGTAAGTAACCTTGAAATTATAATTAAGGAAATAATTGGGAAAACATTTCCCTGAACTACAAAGAGACCTCAGCAGACAAATGGAAGGAATTCTCAGAATTCTGGCCAGAATGTCCCTAAAAAAAAAAAAAAAGGCCCAGAGCATGCAATTACAAATATGGTAAAGAGAAAGACACAGAAAGAAAGCAGGATGCCAAGAATAAAAGATAAAAAAATTGAGAAGAGTGTTAAGGGAACAAGCATTTGGAGTAAGCAGACTTGAGTTAATGTCTGGTTCTGTCACTTTGTAACTGTGTGGCTTATTCATTTCACCATGTTGTCTTGGCCAGTTTACTCCATCTCATTATTTACCTCATCTAAGAAATGGGAGTAATTATATATCTGCTTCCTGTAGTAGTTACAGGGATTGAGTGAGATAACCTATGTTGGTGGTTTTCAAACATACCAGGGACTGCCATGAGGGGCTGAGGACTGAGCAGTACTCAGAGAGAGGGATGCTTCCCTACCCCAGCTCTAACCCTTCCACTCAACCAAGTCACTCCAATTATATCAGTTTTGCATGTGATATTCATAAGACTGTTTGCAGGGAATGTTCTATGGCAGAGAAATAGTTTGAAACTACTAACCAGAGTGAAGGTATGTTATAAACTGGAAAGCATAAACCTAATATATTAGAATCCATTTATTCATACATTCATCAAATATAGACTGTGCTTGGAGCTATTCTAAGCACTGAAGATATAGTAGCAAGAAAAATAATGAGGAAGATAGATAGTAAACACATAAACTCATAAATATATAACATGTCAAGTGCTCCAAAGAAACGTAAGGTGAGGCGAAGGATTGGATGACTGAGGGTATTTTGACAGGCTGGTTAGAAAAGGCTTGGTTGATAAAGCAATGTTTGAAGAGATCTAAAAGAAAGAGGAACTGAACCATGCAGGCATCTGCTGGAAGAACAGTCCAAGCATAGAGAACAGTAAGGAATAAGACAGATAAGGAAGCCATGGGCAAGGTTACACAGGGCCATGCCAGCCATGGAGAGGACTATTCATTTCATTATAAGTGAGATGGAAAGCTATTGGAGAGAGGTGGTGGACAGATCAAGGACATGATCTGATTTACGTTTTATATGAATCGTTCTGGCTGCTGGGGAGCAAATAGAGTTAAGAGTGTAAATAATAAAGCAATTAGGAGGTGATGGTAGAGACAGAGACGTGTTGGTGGTGAGCAGTGAACAAATTCAAGATGTCTTTTAAATTAGAGCTAGTAGCATTTATTGATGAACTGAATATGATGTGAGAAAGAAGAGTCTAGGGTGGCTCTAAAGTTTTTAGCTAGCTGACTGGTAGAACAGAGTTGTTGAAATAAGAATGGAAGGGATGTAATACAGTGGAATTTTGATGGGAAAAGGGAGAAGAAACAAGAGTTCTGCTTTGGTGCCTTTAATTATGAGATGTCTCTTTGACTTAAAGGAGAAATGTCAGAAAGATAGCTGGGTATGCAATCCTGGGGTTAAGGAAGGAGCTAAGGTAGAGCTTTACTTCATCATGCATAGATGCCACTAAATACCTGGAAACTATAGAAATCTCTAAGGAATAAGAACAAATTGTGAAAAGGGCCAGGGCCTGTTAACATCACTCAAAGGCTACCTTAGAAGTATAATCTTTAACATATTGTACCTGATTATACATTAAAGAGGGAGATTACTTAAATAAGTCATTTAAATATTGTACTGTGTCACTTTACCATGAGAACTCAAAGGGATAAAAGAATAAGAAAAAATTTAGGTGCAGTTTCCAAGACACAAATGTATAACAAATAGTAGAGATTAGGAAGAGAGAAGTAAGTCCAATAGTGCATCTCTCATCCACTCTAAATTCGGGCTTAAAACAGAGATGACCAATAGAAAAAAAATTATTTTGTTAAATAAGTTTAATTATGAAACAATATTAGTCTGGTAGGAAAAGTTTACTTATGAATGTATTTAAATAGAAATAGAAAACCCAAAATATTTAACAGAAATATTTGTGATGAGAGAAAACAAAGAACTTCATTAAATAAAAAAGAAGACAGTTTGAGGGGGAAAAAGGATAAATACAACGATTATAACATTAAGCAGCAATCGGTTACATTCAGCTTCCAGTTTAAATATCATCCACTTAGCAGTCCGGAAACAGCCATTCCCAATGTTTAATTTACATGCCTTTAAAAAGATAGAAAAAATGATAATTCATAATTCCATGAAAAATCAGGGCTAATACACAACATATTTCTAGGTATAACTGGAGAGATTTATCCCTATGGGCAATGGAACCAGAATGAAAAACACAACTGATGGCTCACTTGGGCTGAAAGCAGATCTATGTCATTCCTCCTTTTCCCATATTTGCTCTTGAGTTGAAAGTACATTCATCAGAACCCTGAGCAGTGTTCCCTCTCCTGCAGGAATGGTGATTTTTAAGGCTATTAGAGTGCAATTGCTTTTCCTCCAAACTCCACCTCTCCTCACCCAAATTGGGGGCTCCTTTCAATATTCAGTCAGAATCTACCACTCCCAAAAAATAACTGGTTTCAGAAGGCGAGCTGGGCTAGTAGGAGAACAGGATTACAAGGCACCGTATGAGGTAAATTTGGGGGGAAGAAAGTACATAGGAAAAGCTATTGAACAGCTACTGGAGCTGTATATTCTGGGAGCTGTAGGTAGGGTTTCACTTGCTACGCCTGTTAGAAGCTTAGGCTGTGGGAGTGAAAGTTCCATCTTGGCAGAATCTCCCTAGAGTCAACTTGCCTTGCCGTACACTGGGGAGTGGTCTTAGGAGCTGCATTCACCAAATCTCTGAGAAGTGAGCTTTACCCAGTGAGTAAGGGAACCCAACCATTTGTAAGAGCCATGACTAAATATATCTCGCTTCTGTTAAGGGTAAGTAAAGAGATAGGACCACCATTACCACCAGCACTACCACTACCAGTGGCAGCCACTAAATAAATAATAATAAAAATAATAATAGAACACCTAGTGAAACAAAAATTCAGAACAAATGGGAAAGAATTTTACTACCTAGACTACAAGAAGCAAATCAAGAGGGAAATAAAGAGGGAAATTTTAGAAAACTTATTCTCGATAGGCCACATCTGACTTCCATGACCTAGGAATGGAAAGACAAAAATGGAGAACGGACTAAAATAAAAATATAACAGAGGAAGAGGGGAACTAAATGAGATAAGAAAAACGTGCTGATAAATTTAAAATGTCATTGGACAAGAAGCATGATTGTTTTGTGTCTCATTGTATCACTGAGGCCTAACAGTACTTCTATGCTACCAGGCTATGTTCCAAAAGCTGCCAGAGGCCTAACCAAAGCACCAGAGAGCCATTGTTACACATCACAAATATTGAATATGCTGTTCTTCATGTAAAATAGTTTTCTAAGAGTAGGCTATATATTTTGAATTTTTTTCTGATGCTCTGATAATATAATCATAATCTAGCAGATTAATAATCAAAAACCAATATTCTATAATTCTGATAAATTGGATGCAACTGGGAAAATAGGAACATCTATATAACAGAATAAAGTCAATTAGATCACATGGAATGTTATAGACTGACTGCGTTCCCCCCAAATCTGTATGTTGAAACCTAATCCCCAACCTGATAGTATTTAGAAATACGGCCTTTAGGAGGTGATTAGATCATGGGGGCAAAGCCACCATGAGTGAGATTTGCACCTTATAAGAGAGCACCCACCACGGGAGATTATGGTAAGAAGACAGCCGTCTAAGAACCAGGAGGTGGGCTCTCACCTGACACCAAATCTGCTAGTGTCTAGATTTTGGACTTTCTAGCATCCAGAATAGTGAGAAATACATTTATGTTGTTCATAAGCCACCCAGTTTCTGGTATCTTTGGTATGGTTTTTGGTATGGTATTATTCAGCCCGAAATGTTCTAAGACATGGGGATTACTCCATGACTCTGGCCTTTTTATAGTTATGACCTAAAGAGTTAAGTTGGTGGCACTTCTCCAAATTCAGATAAACACTTAAGGTCATTTAAAAACATTAAGATCGGTACCTCTTTTGGTTTGGATACATATGCACTCTCTCTGTTATTGATGTCTCTCCATCACGTTGGTTAAAAGATGTAATAATTGTACAGTACTTTATCCTGCTCAAAGCGTTTACCCATCTATTACATCATGAGAGCTTTGCAGCAACCCAGAGAGGAAGCAGATCAGGTGTCTTCCCATGTCTATGCTAACGAGGTAAGTAGCAGAAGGAAAAAGAGTCCTGTGGCTTCCCAGGACATGGAAGGGAAAGGATGATAGATTCATATGTTCTGTCACAATGCTTTTCTCCCCTGCTAGCCACTGCTAAACTTTAGAACATAGTGCTCAAATCTAGCACCTGATCATGAAAACTTAGTCAACAAGCATACCAAGGACTTCCCACAAGGACCAGGTTAAGAAACTTCTAGAATGACAAGTGGCCAAGATCCTTAAATACAAGTAAACAAAAATGTAAGAGATATTAGTTACTTTGGGAGATGAAGCCATGCAGGGGGCATGGGAGTATGGTTCTGGGTTGCTGACATGCTCTATTTCTTGGCCTTGGTGCTGGTACGCAGATATGTTCAAATTTTGACAGTTCATTGCACTATGTATACCCTTATGATTTGTGCACTTTTCTGTATCAAGGTCATAGGTTCAGTAAAATTGGGGAAATTTTAAAGCCACAGATATTTTTCTAATTCCATGCTTGCCTTTTCCTCTCTTTTTGTCTCTTGGTGTTTTGCATTCTTTTTCTCTCCTCTCCCAGGGTGAATCACCCTACTTGTTAAAATTGTACTACAGCAAATGTTGGTAAATGATGTGCCCTGTGGTGGTGATTAAGTCAAATCAAACACATTTGTCACTGAAGAGATGGCCTACAGCTGTTTATCTGAGAAATATAATTGAATACTAATGGGATAAACACTATAAGTTCTTGGGTTTATTTTCATTAAAGGTATGGGCTAAAACATGAGAGGGTGAATTTGCTAAGTTTAAAATACAAAAAGTATTTTAAAAAATATACCATGAGTCTTCCAAAGGATTTAACACAGGTGATTGATTTTGTCATCTCTCCATCTCACTTCCACCAAAGAGAAACAAATACAGAAGACATATTTATTTACGTGGTATAGTGGGTACTTTATTTTAACCCCAAACTTACTGTGCTCTCTACTTACATAAAAACTCATCTATGCATTTCATATTGCATTTTGCTCAATTTTTACTTCCCAGAAATGTTTGTTCTATCCCTGCCCTTGAGCGGCACTCACTATCAAATAGCAGTTACCATGATTTGAACAAAAGTGAAAAAGAGCTCTGAGAAATTTTGTTAAATGACTGGAAAAGTAGATTTATGATGTAAAAGACTATGATATTGCAAATGGTCATTAAAAGTTTGAATAAAATTGTTTCACTAAAAAGAAACGGAGAAAAAAATGACGTAGATGATAAAGGCTCTGTTCATCCCTCTGGTGACCAAATCAAAGCTGTGACAGAAGTAAGGAGCAGCAGCAAGGAAAATCACCTGGGATGAACAAGCCACACACTAGGGAGAAATCCAAGAAAACACCCTGCAACAGCAGAAGTAGGACGGGGTGAGGACACAAGGCAGGGCAGCCTGGTCTGAGCAGCTGAGTGAAACCGAGGCTGCAGCTGCAGCAGCAGCAGATGTCTCTTAAAGGGGCCTCATCCGTGAGCAGATTTTCGTAGTGACAGACCAGCTCACTCTGAGCACCAGTGCCAATTTGGCTGTGTGCAGATGGCACCAGGGAGACATTGTTGGAGTGAGGGCCAAAGTGAGACTAGCCCTGTACAGAAGTGCTGGTGATATCCCTTGTTCCCTGTTGAGCCCTCCTCCCTCCTAGTGCCCGGACACAGCATCACCATAGCCATGAAGTCATCGAAATGGATAACAGAGATTGCTCCACTCAGAAGATTCCCTGAAATCTCACCTCCACCAACTCATGGCCCCACCCAAGACACATCTAGGTATATTCTCAGCAAGTCAGGTGCTCCTTGCTGAGACTCACACTGGTAGAGGCAGCTGGCCTCAGTTCTGACATGGCCTTTTGAGGCAGCTATAAGCATAGCATCTATGGATTGCTTGCTGAATCTTGACAGGTGGCCCCGGAAGTGTAGAAGCTTGGGCTAAGTTTGGCCTGCAGCTAAACCCCTCTCAGGACTGTGCCACTGGACACCTGCTTCACGAATCCAAACTAATAAAACAGGGAGACTTGAGAGCTTTGCTTAGTACATAGAAACAGACACAGAAAGGCAGCCAAAATGGGAAGATGAGGAAGCAGAAACCATATGAGAGAACAGAACAGAGATCCAGAAATAATGGAGTCAAGTAATCTAACAGATGCAGAGTTCAAAACTCTGCTTATAAAGATGCAATGAACTTCTGGGAGCTGTAGAGAAGTCCTACAAAGAAATAAAACACATAAAAATGGAAATGGAAGTTAAAAAGGGAACCAGTTGGAAATGGAGAACACATTATTTGAGATGAGATGTATATTAAATGGAATAAACAAAAGAATAAACAAAGCGAATAAGGAAAAAGATCAAATGCCCTATCTATGGGCCAGGAAAGCCAAGGACACTCAATCAGAACGGCAAGAAAAAAGATGCCAAAACTATAAAAATAATTTAAGGAGGATATGGGAAATTATTAAGGCTCCAAAAATTCATCTGATCGGCAAAACTGAAGAAAATCAAGATGTTGAACAGCTGTTTGAAGAAATAATGATGGAAAATTTCCCTAACTTGGTGAAGGAAATAGACATAAAACCTCAGGAAGCTCAGAGATTTCCAAAAATCAGGGATCCAAAGAGGCCCACACCAAGACACATCATAATCAAAATGCCAAAAGTCAAATACAAAGAAAGAATATTATAAGCAGCAAGAGAAAAGCAGATAGTTACTTACAAGGGCACACCCATAAGACTGGCAGCTGATTTCTCAAAAGAAACTATGCAGGACAGAAGGGCTTGGCAAAAAAAAAAAAAAAAAAAAAAAAAACAAAAAAAAACACACACACACCACACAAAAAACCCACACACAAAAAAAACAAACAAAAAACAAACAAAAAAACATTCAACAGGATGAAAATCCAGGATCTACAACCAAGAATAATTTACTCAGCAAAGCTATAATCTAGAGTTGAGGGACAGATAAAGAGCTTCCGAGACAAAAATAAGCTAAAGGAATTTATCACCACCAAGCTAGTATTACAGGAAATGTTGGAAGGACTTCTTTAAGAATAATAAACATGTATCAAAAACAGGAATAAAGAATGGTAACAACTACCTTCCTATGAATAAGTACCTTAAATGGAAAAGAATTAAATGCTCCAACCAAAAGATAGAGTGGCTGAAAGGATAAGAAAGCAAGACCCCTACATATGAAAAGGAAGGGGATGGAAAAAGATATTGCTTTGATGGACCTAGAAGGTATTTAAATCAGACAGAGAAAGAGAAACACTATATGATTTCACTTATATACAGAATTTAAAGATTTAAAAGAACAAACTAATCAAAAACAGACTCACAAATATGGTGGACAATTTGGTGATGGACAGAGAGGAGTGGGGTTTGGGAGGCTGAGAGAATGGGGTGAAGGGTTAAAAAAGTACAAATTAGTAGCTGTTGGATGTTCACAGGAATGGGGATCATGGCATATGGAATGCAGTTAGCATTAACATGTTGGTTGGATGGAGGGTAGGGTCAGGGGAAGGAGGGAGCAATTGGGGGGATCATTTTATAAACTATATAGATCTCTAACCAATGTACTATATACTTGAAACTAATTAAAATTTAAAAATAGATTTTGAAAATACAAAGAAAATGCCTAATGGCATTCTATAATACTTATGAAATATCCTAAGCACTCTCCAAACTGAATCAGGAACTCGAGTCCCACTCTGAGGATGCCTGGTGTCTCAGAGGTGAAATACGCTCTGAATAAATCAGCGTACATATAAAGACACCAAGCCATTAATACAGCTCATTTTTATCAAGCTTCTTATGATTATTTGGTCTACCAACTTGCAAAGGTATAAAGTTTAGCTTCCATTGTTCCTTTTTAAATATGAAACCACTGACAGAGAGCACCTAAACAACATACCCAAGATTCCAAAACTGGAACCCAGGTTCCCAGGATTTTTTATGACTGTCCATGAAGATAGCTAAAAATCATACAGGTTAAGAAAGCATCAGTGACTTATAGGGGATGCTGGCATGACCATGGACTGTCTGTTGGGAATAGACCTGATCAAGACCCAGAGACCAAACAAATCAACAATGGCAGAGGTAGTTGGAGGGAAATGCAGTAGAGCAGAAAACAGACAGTTCATGCAGGTGGTAATCAGTATCTGGGAAATCTGGCAATGAGCTATCACCATCAATGAGCTTGTAGAAAGGTGGAGCCCCAAATCAGGAAAATCCATCAGCAGGCAGTGAAGACCACCTTCCAGAGGGTACAAGGTTCTAAGCACGACAGACCTTGCAGAATTCCAGGACCTTTCATGGTCAGAGATAAAACAGACCTGATTGTATTCATGAACTCAGGTGCTCACTTTACTCTCTCCCATATAATTTTGCATATTACCTGTCACCTCCCACTGTTGAGAAAGGTTTTCCACAAACAAGTCAGAACCAGGGAGGAAAATAATAGAATGAATCATTAAGATTTTCCCCCACACCTCTCCTGGGTGACCACTCACCTTTGTCTCTCTGGTCAATGTGAGTCTCTTCACTGATCAACAATTTTTAAAGAAACCCCTTGAATTAAAATCAGAGAAATACATCATTAATAGATATTTTTTGCTCTATCAAATCATTTTTACCTTTCTGCTTAACTACCTTTTCATTCAAAACTCTTTAAAAATATACACAAAGGGGAAAATTAGGTCGGCACGCATGCTAATGACATCACGTTCATTTCTCCTCCAGCGCATCCTGCTGCCAAAACCGTGTTACACTTTTGTTCTACTCTCCGCTCTGTTCTGTAGCACGCAGTTGTTATGCTCTCACTTGGCAGGCACAGCAGAACCAAAGGGATTATACACTTAGCATCTGGAAATATTCCACTATCATCGTAGACCGAAATCTGTACCCTGCCTCTTCCCTCCTGTGTCAAGCAGGTAAAATAAGAAAGAGAGAAGAATATGTTTGCACACCAGGAGCAGCCCCAGCAGAGGAAGCCAGCTGGCTAATGGAAATCACATTCTAAGAGCTGGTGACTTGTTCTGAAAGTGAAACTTGCATGTGGCATGTGAGGAGAGGACTTGGAAAGACTTGGGTGATAGGCTTTTAACATTGTCCAGGGAAACGTTCAAATCCTGAAGCTCATGAATATAATGCTATCATATCATTTCTCTAGAAAATGGAGCATAACTCCAGACTCTCCATGAGGCCAGTAAATGGAGACTAAGGGAGCAGCGCTCAAACTCTGGGAAGTCTGCTAGGCTCACTCATGTCACTGCTCCCACTGTTGGTCTCACACGGGGTAGTTTCTGATTCCTGCCTCTGCATAGATTTCTGTTAGCTGTGAAACTATGGACCATTTGAGAATAATCAAATCAACCCCCTCCCCCCAAAGTGAAATTGTCACAGGCAAGAAATTACCTTCACAGTTCTCAATCTTGAATGTGCATCGAAACCATTTTTGGACGCCTGGGCCCCATTGCAAACCTACCCAGTCAGAATCTCCAAGGATGAGGCCCAAGCGGGCCTAATTGCTAGTAACACCATACGTGTGCTAGCTGTGCCCCTCCCCCTTTCAGAACAGTAGCTCCTCAGCAAATATTGGTTTACAGATTCATTTATTTTTACATCTCTCTCTACCATCTCTGATAATGATGATCTCATCTGTGATTTCTTCCTAGGAGAGGTTTTCATCACAAAATTTTTCCATGAGAGGTCATCTAATTGTAAATTCAAAAGAAGAGAAAATGCAAGGATCTTTTCTCCATAAGAAATTCTTTAGCTCTATCGCCAGCCCTTTCCCACCTCATCCCAAATCCAGTTGATTCATCACCAATATGGAAAAGGCAATAGCTTTACCAAATCTAGTGTCCAGGCCTCTGGTGTTAAAATAAATGTAATTTTCCCAAACAAAAGAGACCAGAACCCTATAAAATACTCACACGTGGGTCCAGGCCAAATGTAAATCATACCCTGGCCTTGTTTGGAGAGCTGACTGTGGGCAAAGAGCCCAAGACAGGGAGTTCAGAGATCATTATCTGTTTCTGCCTGTCTAATTAATAGCTTCAGGACTCAAGGAAAGTCACCTCTTCTTGAAGTCTCAGCATCTTCACCAGTGAAACATGGTTGTCCCTGCCTGCACCTTGCTCCATCCTCAAACTGGAGGCCTCCACGGGGAGCATCAGAAGAGCTCGTGGTTGAGGCAGCACTTCGCACTTGGTTGCTGTTGTTTGTCCTTACTGTCGACCCCAGTTTCTTGACCTCGTTTCTACCTCTCTGACAGGCCCTGTCTGGCCCCAACATCTGCCATCCTTTGTTGATTCCCTCCTGTCAACCCCAGACCTGAGCAAGAAAGAGAATTGAACCCCTCCAGGCCAGCCTCCTGATGTTCAGCTTTGATTCTCATGTCCTAGGCTCCCCTGCTCTGGAGCTTATTCTAAAACCTAGACTAGCACCTGTACACCCAAATGAGTATCTATCTAGAATCTCACCTTTTCATTGGTTTTCTGCTTTAGTCCAGCTCCTGGACCCCTATGTCATATTTCAGGCCATGTCTTGGACTGGACCACAACCAAGTCAATCATTTGGCCTATTTCTTACTGAGAAGCATCCGTGATGCCAAGTGTCTACAGGACTCTCTGACTAGGTATGTCCTACCTCCTTCCCAGGTGCTCCATCTGCAAGTCTTGCCTGGGCAGCAGCTAGAGATTACCACATTCTTCTTCCATCTGCCCCTGCGGTCCCTGCAGCTGGGTTGATTGCCCCTTAGAGTGACACCCATTCTGCTGCCACTCATGAACCTGGGGCTTTGGACACTGTTGAACACTCCCCCCTCTGTTGAATACTTTGTTATCTTAAAATTTTAAAAAGTTTTCTTAAAAAGTTTTATTTTGCTGCTATAACAAGTTACCACAAACTTAGTGGTTTAAACAATGTAAATTTATTATCTTTAGAAATAAACCTTTATTATCTAGAGGTCAGAGTCGCACTGGGTTAAAATCAAGGTGTTGGCCAGTTCCCCCTGGACGCTCTGGAGAGAATCCTCCCCTATCACAGCTTCTAGAGGCCATTCACATTCCTTGGTCCCTTCCAACTTCAAAGCCAGCAATTGCATTACTCTGACCTCTGCTTCCATTATGTCTCTTTCTCAGACTCTCCTGCTTCCTTCTTTCCTTATAATGACCCCAGCAATTACATTGTTTCCATCCAGAATAATCTCTCCACTTCCAAATCATTAATTCAATCCCATCTGCAAAGCCCATTCTGCCATATGAGGTAAAATATCAACAGGTCCTGAGATGAGGACACGGACATCGTGGAGGCCATTATTTTGGTGACCATACAGACCATGACATTTCTCTCTCTCATTTTTTCTTTCTCTCTCTCACCATGCTGCCTCATTTTCCATCACTTGATCTTTATTCCCCTGTGGTCTCCTAAATATTGGTTTCCTCCTGATTTCTCTATGGTCCTGCTTCCATTACACACCCTGTGCACTCTCAGCCACTGTCATGGTTTAGATCATTCACTAATGAATTCCCAAATAGAGGTCTCCAGCCCAATCCTTTCTCCTGAGATCCAGACTTAAAAATCCAACCATCAGACTCTGGTACACTGCCTGGGTAGATGTTAAGAGCAGTGTTCCCAATGAGTAGTGAGCCCCATAACAAAGTCAAGAGCAGTGAGTCAAAGCCTCAGCAGGGGGACTTTTGGAGGTTGTTTTATCCCCCTTTGGTGCAATGATTTCAGAGACAAGCTCATTCTTACAGAAGTAATAAACATGAACAGGCAGAGGGAATAAGCACAAACTTTTTCAATTTAGTAATCTTACTTTCTTGATATCTAAAAAAGTGCCACTTTCCACATCTTGCTCTACTAGAACTTTATCCATGAGAGGAAAAACAATAGTTTAAAAATTATACAAGGAAGAAAGTACACAGGATAACAATGTGAATGACTATTATTTACTGAAAACTTGCCAGGAATTGTGTTAAGAAAAATACATGAAATATTGAATCTCATTTAATCCCCACAACATGCCAATGAGGTATTTTTAATATCAGATGAAGAAAGTGTGGCTCAGGAGGTTAAGTAAATCACCAAGTTCACATGGTCACTAGAAGACAGAGCCTGAACTGGAACCAAGTTCTGCCTGACACTAACATCCATGCTATCAACACTGTAGGTTGAGAGAAAAGGGAAGGGCAGATACCCACGGATAAAGTGAGAATGTGAAAGCAACATCTACATAAGGCAACATCTACTTTCTGGTGTGATTTTTCTTCCCATGGTCACTCCAGAATTCTGCAGTCCTAGGAAAAAGAATATCTACCTTCTTGTTAACTAACACATATGCTATCATTTCCTAGGCTCTGGAGTCAGATTATCTAGCCTATCAGCCCCCAAGAGGGTCAGAGTAATGTAAGTGTCTTAAAAACAGATTGCCTGGGAGCTGCCTTTCGAGCCACCACAGGACCTCTCACACCTGTGTATAATATACACTGGTGGGAGGAAATCATTGCTAGCTGATATTCCAGAAGAAGCTGAGGTAAAGGGAACAAACACAGCCCAGCACTAACACAAGGGGAGAAATCCAAGAGGAGAGCACCACATGTTCATTTAACTCCTTTGTGGCCAACAGGCTGTTTATAGAGATGCTTTACTCTTCTGCTCCTGAATCCCAAGGGCATGGACATCACCTGGGAATCTGTGGCTCCCAGCCACTCTCACTGCTGTGCTTATCCTAGTGGATGCAGACTGAGTTTGTACCATATGGGGATGATACAAGTCTGTTAGAAGACGTAATTGAGAGGTAATTGAGAGAATGTGACCACCCACTCCAGCGAGCAGTACCAGGCAATCAGAGGCTCCTCACTCCCTCCCCTGTCCTTGGCATGTACATTCTGCACACCGTTCCCACTGTGGAAGCGGTTTCAAGGACAGAGACTTGAAAGAGTGTTGTTGAAAACACTTGGACACTATATGTAACTGAACCCCGTTAGAGCAACCATATAAACCTTTAAGATTCTGGCAGATAAGTGCAAAGATCTGCTTGTGTTGCAGTCACCTGACACAAGCCTAACAAGTAAATTCCCTTACTTGTTAATACCACCACCTAACAATCTAGTGGCTTGCCTCTTTCCTCAGTCTCTCTCTGCCCTCCATGTGCAGGACCCATTTGCAAACCTACATAGTTCCCCAAATGGAGCCCTAAGAAGCACAAGGAAGAGAGGTAGTTCTATCCTGTAATCCTCCAACCTGGAACTGATGTGCTTTCTAAGCTCCCATCCCCCACCTTCCATCTCCTATCCATACCCCTCCTCCTGTTTATGACTTTCTTTTCACAAATGTTAAATGATGATTCATTTGGCTCCAAAAAATATATATTTTTAAGAAAAGAAAGAATGAGGGAAAGAAAACGAACAGATATAGAGAAAAGGAATAGAAGGGAGGGTGGAAGAGAAAGAAAGAGGGAGGGAGGGAAGAGAAAGAAAGGGAGCGAGGCATGGAAAGAAGTGAGGAAAGAAATGAGGGAGAGAGAGGAAGGTGGAGAGAGGAAGGTGGAGAGAGAGCACCTCCTCCTCAATTTTGGGATAACGTTTTCTTTTATCTTAACACCCACTGAAGTCTCTGAGTACCTTATCACTTGCAATGGAACATGGAAATTTTCAGAATTAGAAAGTATGTTTGCCATTCTTTAAACGTGAAGAAGCTTTTGTTGTGAATAAAGGAAAATTAAGATGAGAGTGTAGTTGTGAGACTCCACAAGGCCTTCCCCCTGAACAGGAAAGGTGTAGGTGGGCATGAAAAGGGTCAGCAGGTCTCAACAGGATGGAACTGAGAAATTCCAATGGTCAACTGCTAAATTTAAAAGCAAATTTGACCTCTTCCATTATAAGCATTGAGCAATTCTTCCCCACAGGCCATGTCCCAATTCATTATTTGATAGCTGTCTAGCTGTTCTTTAAACCTGGAGTTCAAGAAAGATTTGTGGCAGAAGGAAATGCTTGATTTCTTTCTCTCTCTCTTTTCTTTTCTGCTTTCTTTCATTCATTCTTTCTTTCTTCTTTTATTTCTTTCTTTCCTTAGGTAGGGCAACATTTTTGTGATTCCCACGTGTGATTTTCTTTCACTTCCATTACAAAGAATTACTATTCCTGGTTGCTTATATCCAAAGGTATTTCTCCAAAAATACCTTGAAAGAGCAAGGGCTCACCACACTACAAATTCATCCATAAATACAAAAATGAATGCATGCCCACTGTATTGCAGGCAAGTAAACGAGTGGAGATCAGTTCTCTAGTTAAGAGTGAGTGACAGTGTTGACCTCTTCGTGGTTTTCATAGATAATATTATGAATGACCAATAATATCATTGGTCATGTCTACCCCATATCAGACCAATAGCCCTTCCAGGCCCATGTTCTAGATCTGAAAGTGGCACCAAAAAACACTTGAGAAAAATAGGGTAATTACGAACACTACCTTCAAACCTTCAATGTTCTAAGTTCCCTTGAGTAACCTGGTAACATAAGGCCATTCACCTGGCATGATGTCTGACACACAGTGGTCCCACTAAAAGACCAAGCCTGGAAGACATTAGAGGTCAGGCATGAAAGTCTACTGTGTGGGTTTAAAGGTAGTCACATCCTCATTTTTTGCCAGGAACTATGAGATACTTTACACATATCATCTCCACAAAACTCCCAATAGACCCATGAGGTCGGTTATTTTACACATGAGCTTATAAGCACAGGAGGTGAAGGACTCATCATGACCTCTGACGCCTTCCTGCTCCTTTTGGAAGCAGCATTGATGCTTCCACTTTACTTTGGGGAGAGCTTGGGTGCACTGGAAAATCAGGTAGCTGAGTCCTGAGAGAAAAAAGTACTGAGATGGCACCTATGTCTGCTCTAAGAATATCCCTCAGTGCATATACGGAAGAGGATTCAGGAGTGATTTCTTATTCAAACTAATGAAATGATAAGCTCTACTTTGCCCCAACATTCCATCCAGAAGGGGCCCAAAGGATTCCCCTAATTCCTTTATCAGTGAACTGTGGTCAGTTAATATTTATTACCATGTCCTGGACTCTTTGGTATATATAAAGAACCAATTTCCTACCCTAGTGGATACAATACTTAAGAGAGTTATAGCACTCAAGTCTTTTTCTTCTAGTTCAATTATTTCATAAGTTTTTATGAAAAGCTCCCCACAATCAGGGTGGTGTCAGGCACTAGAGATACAATGGTGGGACAAGACAGACATGCTCGCTGCCCTCAAACTTGCAATCCAGTAGTCATTCCATTTCAATATGGACAGTGGCAATCTAGAAAGAGCCCAGGAGAAATGCAGTTGGGAACAAGATCAATAAACCATCTGGCAAGATTAGCAAAAATGTTGGTAATTTATGAAGCTAAGAGGTGAGTAAATAAATGAGCATTCATTATACTTTTCTTCATTTTCAGCATGATCAATCATTTAAAAATTGATCATGCTGAAAATGAAGTAAACACATTGTATAATGCCCAAAAGGTATGAATACCCCTTAAATTTCTTAGCACTTTCAAAACCAATGTAGTCACAATCAATCCTCACAGGAGTGGTGTGAAGTAGTCAGGGGAAGTAATAACTACTCCTATTCTATGAATGAGGGAAAGACTAGACTAAACTCACAGACATTCAGAGTCAGAAGAGATCCAAGGATTTAATTCTCCATC
Organism: Eonycteris spelaea; assembly: GCA_003508835.1. NCBI lineage: Eukaryota > Metazoa > Chordata > Mammalia > Chiroptera > Pteropodidae > Eonycteris > Eonycteris spelaea. The sequence goes on from PUFA01000089.1 coordinate 4,464,519, forward strand.
CTAATGCTTGACTTAATTACAATCTCATCCACCACATAAAGTCAAATGTACAAGGAGATAGGTTTTGAGCTCAATATGAACAAGAACTTTTTAAATTCTGAAAATAGCGTAGGCATCCTTGAAAAGTAGTAAATTTCTGGCCCTGGAAGAATCAAGCAGAAGGTGAAAGATTCTCCCACTAGAAATGACTTGAAGAGATTTCTGCCATAGGTGGGAAAATGGATTGTAAAGCATCAAGGGGGCCCTTTAACTATCAATTTCCCATGGTGCCAGAGATTTCAGAAGGCCTCTATGTATTTCTTCATTTGTTCCTTCCTAGGAAGAAGAAGGGAGAGGGGTCATCCAGGTAGGACTTATGTCTCCACTTGTATACTAGGAGAAAAAAAAAAGAACACCAAAATAAAAATTACTTCCAGTTAATGAGCAGATACACTCTGACATGGACTCTAAGTTTATATGCATTATCTCACCTAATCTTCACATAAAAACATAGTAAAAATTAGGAAAGAGCACTGAGAGCAAAGATGTATCATTCAAGATCAAGACTAAGATCATCCACACCCTCATATTCCCAATTACTATTACAGATGCAAAAGTTGGACAGTGAAGCAGGTTGATATGAAAAAAGAAATGATTCATTTTAATACGGTGTTGGAGAAGAGCTCTGTGGGTACCCTGGGCCACCAAAAAGATGAGCAAGTGGGTCCTAGAGTAAATTAAGCCTGAAACATGGCTGGAGGCAAAAATGACCAAACTGAAACTTCCCTACTAGGGTACATCATGAGGAACATGGTTCTTTGGAAAAGATAATAATGCTGCAAAAAATAGAAGGCAGCAGGAAAATAGGAAGACCACATATGAGATGAATTGACTCCATAACAAAAGCCATAGGCACTAGTCTACAAGTTGCTAAGCAAGGCTGTTGAGGACAGGACTCTGTGGACATCACTCACTCATAGGGTCACCAGGAGTCAGAGCCAACTCAAAGGCACATAACACACAGGCAGCATAATTATGCCAAAACTGAGGCATAGAGAGTAAAGTAACACATCCAGCTGACAAAAGAATTTTGTTGAGAGTTTCAATAATAAACTTTCAGTTTACGGAGAGAGACATCACTCCTGGGACGGTTTGCTCTCCTTTCCTTGTTTAAAATTCTCGAGCACCCAGGGAGGCCAGCCCAAGACACACAGGGGCAATTAGGGAGTGGAAAGGAAAAACAAAGGCACCTGCAGAGCCAATTAATGAGTTGAAATTCAATTCCAAAACCTAACTTGTGATTCCTTGGGCTAAAGTCCTGAGCTTTGATCATGGTGACTAACTGGTGAACAGTGCTGACTGGCCTCTGTTCCCCGCAGGAAAAGGTAAACATTCTTGTGGAAATGCAAACATATCACTAATGGTCTAAAATGGCCCGTAATGGAGGCATAATTTCTTTTGGAAACAAGCCCCCTATAAAGGTAAAGCTTGTTGTTTTTACCGCCTGAATAAATGATCTTTCCAACTGCAGCCAGAACTCTTTCTCTGGTAGTGACAGCACCCGCAGGGCAGATAAAGAATGAAATGCTAATTTCCCAACCAAAACTCCTGCTTGCTCTGCTTAAGGAGTCGGGTGTCTGCCCCCACTGGGGAGGTGAGTGTCACCCACTATAGTTTTCCTCTGAAAGGGAGGTGGATAAGTGAGGTTGAGAAGGTATAATTACGGGTAGAGCCTGGAACATATCGGGTTGTGATACCAGGCGAGGCTTTCTTTGCTGAGCGCACCCCTGAAAGAACCTTTCCCACCACCTTTATCAACAACGCTGTCAGGGGAGCGCCTCTGTTATTAAATGTAGCTCGGCAGGTCTGCATGGAGGCATAATCACAGGTGGTGAACCTGGAAGGGAAGCTGTTCAAGAAAACAAAGGATGAGCTGACTAAAAACACATAAATGAGGTGTAAAAATTCGATTAGAGACACAGGGAAGGTGAAAGGAAATGAAGAAATGGAGTGGGGCCTGGACTCTGAAGATTTTTTTAGTTCTTGTGTGGGTGGGTCAGTCTTTTTGTTTTTCAGTCCTTGGTGATAGAAGCCAGAAGATTCTAGAAAGGTGTGTAACATGGCAGAATGTATAGTCTTGGCATGGCTGTATCTCCCTGACTCACCTGTCACTCATTTCAGTGAAGTAATGGAGTTAATTGAACAATAAACCAGAAGGCTGTTAGCAGCATTCCTGACCTGGCCTTTGGCAGGTGCATCAAAAACACAAATGACTTCACAAGATCCAGGCACTAGGATATTAAGTAGATTTTGTTACCCCAGAATCATCCTTGTGATGGACCAAGAAACTAAGGGCATTGGCTAGAAGCATGTCTCAGTCACCAAAAAATAAAATTGCCACAGAGCAGTAGTAGCAAACCCGGCTGCACAATGGAATCACCTTGGGAGTTTTAAAAACAACTGGATGCCCAGACCTCACTCCAGGCCAATTAAAGCAGAATTTCTGGAAGCAGGCTCAGGCATCCCCATTTTACAGTTCACTCCAAATGATTCTAATGTCTAGCCAGGGTGGAACCGATACCTTGGAGGAGGCAGGGCTCGTGACCTACCTCCTGAGAATATCCATTCCCTCTGATCTAAATCCTCCCCATCCTTCAAGGCACAGCTCAAATGTCACCCCAAGTAAACAACCATTACTGAGTCCTTAGTGAGTGCAACATAATGAGCTTATTTGTGTTCTAGGGGACACAAATTAGAATAAGACAACCTCTGCCCAGTTTATAAATTCAGTGTAGGAAAAAGCTGGTGTCTGGTACAGAGGGCAGCTCAATAAATATTTATGAGATATAAGAATGAGTGAATAAATAAGTGAATGACTTAACAATAAAAACCAGCAAATTAAATATATGAAAAACAGAGAAGCAAGTATTATGCACAAAGTAGGGAATGATCAGTGGGGTGAGAGTGAGGGGAGACCTTATAAAGGTGGTAGCATTTGAATTGAGCTTTGAAGGATGGGTAGTAATAACATTTAACATTTGTTCAGAGCTTTAAAGTTGATACCTGTTTTATATACATTAACTCACTTAGTACCTTTCAATAGCCCTTGAAGTTGGCATTTTAATCCCTACTATAGAGGTGAGGAAAGGTCAAATGACTTAACCACGGTCAGGTAGCTAGTGAGTGAGGGAGACTGGGATGTAGTCTAGAACTCACTGACCTTCTATGATACTGCTGAGGACTCATCCCATAAGTCACGTAGGGGAAGGACATTCCAGGCCAAGAAAAAAGTGTAAGAGAAACATAGCTGTTCCATTCTGAGGATGTTGTTTGTAATAGGGAAGAGTGGGTTCTTTTTAAAAGGAATCGTCCTTTAGAAAAAGAATTATGAATGCAGGGAGATGGGCAGACTGGAGAGCTGAGATGTTGATAAAGGTGTCCTCAGAGGCTCCTGAACCTTCAGGTCAATTGGTGAATATTTCTCTTGAATGCCTTGTCACATTCTCCAGTCTTCTGGGATGAATGTGTCTCATCTCCCTTCCTATATGATAAGCTTTTTGCCAGACACTGCCCACATTTGTGTTTGAACTACTGTGAAACCCAGCCAGGGTGGATGTAGGTTCTGTGAATCCTATAGTTTATACAATTCAGGGCCTTCTTTAAAAATATAAATTTAATATAATATAATTTTAATATAAATTTAATATAATATAGTATAAATTTATAAACACCAGATTAGGTACAAAGTGAACACTTATTTAGAATGAAGAAGGAACTCACAGCAAATGCAAATTTTAAAAACTGACAAATATGACAAACTAGAAAAATAGTATCTATTTTAATTCCTTAGCTTCCTGATACCCCTCTGTAATACTTTTAAACTCTACTTTTTTGGCTGCATAATCTTTGATTGACTTTTCATATGATAAAAATTTTGTAATGCCTTTTTTGATAGCATAGTTAACCAAAACTTGTGCCATATTAAGAGTTTTCAAATGTTTACTTGAGCATCACAACTTGTGATGTTAATGTCATGTGTATCAAGTTATTTCCTACAACAGCTGTAATATTGAGGGACACTTCAAGCATTCTTGTTCTGAGACAAATCTTAAATACTCTTTGACACAAGACCCTCATTTACCAACATGTCACAGATCTCATCACTGCATGGGTTGTAACATGTTTTATACCATCTTACAGGAAGGAAACTCTATTTTGTCTGAGCATGGACAAAACTCAATCCTTCACTTATAATTTTTCTTGTCTGATTCTTGGAAAAATTTTCCACACTGGATTATGTCTCTGTACACTTCAAATCTTGTTTCTCCTTTATTTCCTACTTTCTTTTATTTCTGGGCTATGTAGGATCGATCCAGTCATATCACCATATGATTTCAGGCCTTGTACCTTTGTTACATGGTGGCAGTAAGTCAGTACCATGGAAGTTAAGAGTATTCCTTAAAGTCATACTTACAACAAAAGGCTAGAAAGAACCTAAATATACTTAGAAATGCCATCAAACTATATACACTCATGCTACTGAACTCAGTTGAAAATGTATGACACCTCCACTTCCCCTTCAGAAGATTAAAAAAATATAACAGCCACCCCTCCATGACACCCACCACAAGTGGAAGGAAGTATGATGTGAATGAGATAGCAGTCTTAATTGATTACAGTTATACTATCTTAGGTTTACAAATTTAGCAAAAACAAGCTACCATGCAAACAAATTGGCAGGGCACATCCAATACCTTAGAAGGCACCCAGGAAAGAGAGGTTTGAAGCTTCGGCTTTGTTAGCATCAAAGTAAATCCACCTCTGGACACATTCCATGCTTTTCAGAGATAAGAGCTGAAAGAATTATAGGTTTGGAGCTGGAATTATAGAATCCTCCAAACAAGTGGGGAGGAGAGACTCATATCTTCATTTGTACCCCAGGATGCCAGGTCCAGTTCAGAGCCACACCCAGAACTGAGTACAGTATTCCAGGAGTGATCTGACTCATGCAGATCAGGCAAAATAGTCCCCTCACCTTGCTCACTCCAGACAGTTTGCCTCTATTAATCCAAACTAAAGCTGCTTTATTGTGCTTTTTCTTTCCTTCTCTTTTTGACAACGTTCTCGTGATATTGATATACACTGAGCTACAGTCAACTAAAACCTTTTAATTTTTCACACTTGCTAAACCAGTTCTCCCCCAAGCTATAACTGAGCAATTTCAAGTGTCTGTGATGGTTAATTTTCCATGTCAACTTGACTGGACTAAGGGATGCCCAGAGAGCTAGTAGAATGTAATTTCTGCGTGCGTTTGTGAGGGTGTTTCTAAAAGAGGCTAGCATTTGAGTTGGTAGACTTAAAGATTACCCTCACGAATGCAGGTGGGCATCATGCAATCTGTTGGGCCTGAATAGAACAAAAAGGCAGAGGAAGGGGCAAGTTTGCTCTATTTGCCTGTTCTATTACATCTATCTTCTCTTGCCTTTGGAAATTGGTGCTCCTGGCTCTTGGGCCTTTGAACTTGGAATGAAATACACCACCAGTTTCCCAGTTTTCCAGTTTGCTGATAGCAGATGGTGGAACTTCTGGGCCTCCATAATTGCATGAGCCAATTACGATAATAAATTTATATCATATATATTATATCGTTTTAATATACATGTATATATATATACATATATGATATATGTGTGTATGTGTCTTCTATTAGTTCTGTTCCTTTGGAGAGCCTTGACTAATATAGTCCAAATGCACAAGTCCACAATGATTCCAATTATATTTCGTATTTTTATGTTTTGTCCACTCTCTCGTCCTTGAGGTAGACTCTTCTGGTGTCATTTAGCATACTGACCATCGCTATCCCTTCTATAATGTCCAAATCACTGATTTGAACACATAGAATGGTGTGCGATCCTGAGTGGAGCTCTGCAACTCATCCCCCTGAACCCTTTTTTTGGCCTAACATTAATTAATCAACTCCTTTAGGGTCCAGGTGTTTAATCTATGTTTAATTTGTAAGATTATAATCCCACACAACCCAAATTTCAAGCTCACAAGGATGTCAAGTGCTTTGGCAGAATCTGTGTATCTTCTATACTTTCATATCCAACAATCCAGGGATCCCATCAAAAAAATTTAAATAAAGTTGTAACAGATGCCTTTTTTTAGTGCATCTATTTTTTTTTCCTGTTGACCGTTACTTCTTATCTACAAGCTCATGACGCTGGCTTAAAATCACATGCTTGTACAGCATCACCCTAATTCATCTGACTCACAGCTCTCTCCAGAGAACAGGACCCTGCAATAGGTAAGAATACATCTTTCAGCGTTTTTTTAGTGATTCCACAATGTCTCTGTATGCAATTATTAATGTAATAATAATACCTTGCATTTGATATGGGGCTATATAGTTACAATACTCTCTCTTGTATAATCTCATTTTAAGAAACTTTTTATTGACGTTATCTAGAATTAGGTCAATAATTCTGCTTTATGAAAAAGAATAATGACCTCTAATCATTAATGCTCCATCAAGCCCCAGGACATTTGACTTTGGAAAGTCAGGGCAATTGTACTTCCTATTTTATCATTCCAAAATCTAGGTAACGTAATAGCAGGCTGCTAAAAGCCATGTCTCCATTACAGTAATCCTTAGAGTATGGAGAAAGTTCTATAAGCTGTTGATCTCCAACAGCATGGGCAGGCCCTGTGATGACTTAGAATGTGTCTAAACAGCCCTTTCCTAGAGATCAATATTTTGACTGCCTCTGAACAACCATATGAGATTGGAGATAGGATGAGGTGTTAACTATAGACAGGGAAAAGGAATTCAGAAAGTGGACAAGTAGCATGGTTTATTTTAGGGATAAAACTCCTCAAAGTCTAGACTTGAATTTGACTTCTTACTCATTGACTATAATAAAATGTAGATGATGAGAATAGAGAAAATAAATGGAAACAAAACAGAGATCTGGAAAACATGGGTTTCTTAAGAAGTTTAGAAGATAAGCATTCCAAGTTCCTCCAAAGATTAAAACTATAACTACCATATGATCCAGCAATTCCACTTCTGGATAGTTATCCAAAAGAATTGAAATCAGGATCTCAGAGATACTTCCATTCCTGCGTTTACTGCAGCACTATTCAAAAGCCAAGATGTGGAAACAACCTAAATGTCCATCAACATATGAATGGATAAAGAAAGTCATAAATATATGTATGCATGTATATATATGTATGTATGTATATATGTGTGTACATGCATACATACAATGGAATACTATTCAGCCTTAAAAAAGGAGGAAATTCTTCAATATGCGACATGAATAGACCTGAAGGAAATTATGCTAAGTGAAACAAGCCAGTCACAGAAAGACAAAGTCCTCATGATTCCATTTATATGAGGTATCTAAAATAGTCATATTTATAGAACCAGAGTGGAATGATAGTGCCGGGAGCTATGGTAAGGGGGAAATGGGGAATTATTTAATCAACAGTCGCCAATTTCCAGTTAAGGAATATGAATAAGCTCTAGAGATCAGCTGTACAACACTGTACCTACAATCAACAATAATGTATTTTCCACTTAAAAAAATTGTTAAGAGGGTAGATCCCATGTTCAGCATCCTTACCACACACAAAAAAATTAAAATTAAAATAATAACCAAACCTCAATAAATATGTGTGAAAAAGAATTTAAATGGATATAACCATTCCCAGATGCTACTCCTTTAAATGCGGGGGAAAAAAAAAAAAAAACACAGATGAAGGGAAAAACCTAGAACTGGAGTCACATGATAAGAGTTTAAATCCCAGCCCCATCACTTAGGCAAACCATTTAGTCTCTTCAGTTCTATGTATACCCTGTCGGTAATAATTCCTCCCTTGGTGGGTTTTTCGTGATATCTCAGAGCCTGGCACCTACCTAATGTAGTGGCTCTCAAAGTGTGGTTCCTGACCAGCAGCACTGGCATCACCCTGGAACTGGTTAGAAACACAAAACCTCAGGCCCTTTCCCAGTCCTACTGAGTCGGACACTTTGGTTTGGGCCCAGGGGCCTGAGTTTCAACAAGCCCTCCAGGGGACTCTGATGCAGGCTAACATTTGAGAACCTAACCTAATAGATGGCCAGTAAACAGTCTGTAGATGAAACACTGGATTGCCCACATGGTCACGTCACCATCAGCAAAGAATTGGTGCTCTCCACCACTGGGGACACAGGACTCTCAAAAATTAAGAGAACCTATCAGAAGGGTTCAAATTCAGAGACTGCTGTGACCAAGGCACTGGGGGTTTACTTGGGACGGTAATAAAAAGGGTCATGTGCAATGGCATCATCCAGTGATATGTGGAAGTGGCTGAATAAGCCCCACTGAATTTGATTGTTCTGGGATCCTCTTTACCCCCACAGGCAATGTTACAGAGCAAAACACAAGCTGATTCAGTTCTTCATTCTGGCCCCCACACTGTGCTGGGTCCCCAGAATCCTCCTTTCTGATCTAGGGTGTGTCTGCCTAATCACTCTCTTCCCACCCCTGGCCCTTTAAGTCAGGGCAAAAAATCAGGTAAGTAACGATCTGTGTGCCCAGGACTCAGCGATTTCCCAGGAGATGGGTCATTCAGTGCTAAAACTGGCAAATCAGGACAGTTGGTCCCTTTACAGTGAGGTAGCCCAGAATGCTAGAACCAGGCTTCTCTGAAGGTGTTCACCACACCAATCCTGAGCCCTCTCTAATCCAGAGTACTCACTGTAACCCTGTCTCAGTTTTGATTTCAAGACTGTTCCTAGTTCTCTGGACCTGACAGCTATACTTGGCCTCATTGACGTTTGTCCATTTGTTTCCTTATTGCACTTTGAGTAGATCCATATCTGTGGTTCTTGTCAATGCAGCTGACCTTACAGAATGCAAACCTGGTCACCATTCACTAGGTCAAGCATGCTTTCTCACTCCCACATACCCACAAGAGTGATATTTTGGTACTCATGTATGAATTGAAGAGCTCATGGAGGAGAAGCAATTCTATTCATATTCTTTAAGAGGTGATGCTTTCATAATTAACTGTTTTTTCTTTCCAATTAGTAATAACATCAACTAGTTTCTTTGCAATCATACCATACTCCAGAAAATTTGGATGTATAGACACTTATATAAACTGACTTTAAGGAAATTATAAAACATGAGTTTGGGACTTGTGTTTTGGAGTTACCAATGAATTGACAGCACAAGAATCACAAAGCAGAATTCTGAAATCAGGATCTCCAGATTAAAGTATAGGATCAAGCAAGGGAAACTGAAGGACCATAAATGGATGATGCAGGGGAATTCTGGAGCTGTGATAATAACAATCAGCATACCTCACATCCAGAGAGAACTTTGGGGCACATCACATTCTTGAGCCCGCCAACTGTCCTACTTTTCTAAGCATTCTTAACCTATAAAAGGACTTTCATAGACATCTCAATATGACCTAATGACTCAGAAATGAACCTTCAGAGAAAAAGTTGCCATGGTCATTTTTTCTGATGAACCAACTTGACACAGAAGGAACAAGTGACTCAACACCTGAAACAACCATTTATATCGCTTACAACTTTAACAGAAAGTCTTGGCTGAAGTGCACCTCTGCTCCACATGCACCTGCTGGGAAGTCAAGAACTGCAGAATCTACTTCCTAGATGGCTTCTTCACTCACACGTTTGGTGCTTTGGTGCTCATTGTCTTCTCTTACTCCACAAAGTATCACATCCCCCAGGGCCTCTCCATGTGGCTTAGACTTTTCACAGCATGGTGGCTTCATGGTAGACACAATTCTGTGGCAGTTGTCTTCTACGGGCAGGGTGTGGGAGTTTCTAGGCTAGCAAAGGGCTATGCCCAGACTGGCACAGAGTCACTTCTACTGTATTGTATTTGTCAAAGCGGTCACAGGGCCCACTCGAAAGTCCAGACACTCTCCATGTCTTAATGGAATAGAGCAAAGCCACATTGCAGAAGATTACATGGAATGAGCAATTGTTCTGGCCACCTTTGCCAACACCCAGAACTTTAGTTTCCAGAATCCTATTCCATTGTGTTTCCCGGTAGACAATACTACTCAATATGAACCAAATACAAATGATACACATATATATTCACCTTAGCAGAACGTAAGTGCTTTATGCACAGCTACATGTATCTGTTGTATAACATGTTTCCCCAAGAAAACAATTGGAATTTAATGCTATCTTAGGCAATTATGAATTCACAATGATAATAACTATTAAAAAAAAAATTAAAACCTATATTCAGAATCAGCTCCTTTGGGGTTTGTAGTGATTTTAGAAATATGTTTGCAAATCAAATTATCAATCCTAACAAAATTGGAAGAGAGATGTTTGATCTATTTAAGAAAATTAGCTCTGGATATTTGGCAGTCACTTTATCAGCATCATTTGCATGTAAACATTGTGCTTATCAATGATTCTTATCTGGTCATTAAAATAGGCCTTGTACTGGCTAAGCGTTTGTCATAATTTCACAATTTTCACTCACCAGGGCTGGCGACCCTCCAAGATATTCCAATTAAGAGTTTATTACTCTGTCACACTTCCAGGGACCTGCATAGACATATAGTTAGATTCTCTCTAAAGGACATATCCCAGGCTACAGCTGCTCTGCTTCTATGGGATTTTTTTTTATCATGTTTTTCTAATGAAAATAATCTATTGATCCTATTCATAAGAATGGTGCACAGCTCCAAATCATTACTTCCTGGCAGTAACTAATTTTTGAGTCTTCTCTGCTTCACCACACTCCTTAATGGCAGTTGAATAAATATCTCAGATGCAGACTTCTCTGTCCTTTCTGAAGAACAGTATCTTCTACCAAAGGGGCAAACATCAATAAAACCAACAAATATTTACTGAGCATAAAACTATGTAATGCCCTCAGGGCCCCTGGCCTTAAAAAGCTCCCTCACAGCAGTGGAAACAGTACAAAGCCACGCTAAGGGTAACCGTTGACTGAAAAGTACCTCCGTCCTACCATTTGGTCTTACCTCCCACCCTCTCAAATTACAGCTCATATGCCTAGAGATGGCCATGTGACCCAAAGACAGTCAGTGTGACCTATGGTGGTATGGCCTGGCTTAGCAGATAAACTGGTCCAATCCAATTTCCAACAGAATTTGTACTAAAAGCTTTTGTCAACAGGAGTGATAAGCACTGGAATCAAAAGGTCATACAGATTTTGAGGCTGGGGCAGGTCCTTTTTAGAAAAGGTGAATCTCTCAAAGAGTAGCATTGAGTAAATCAGCAGCACATGTCCACAAAGAGAAACAGAGATAGAAAGAGAACAACCTTGATTATCCTTCTGGTTCTCAGCAAAGTTCCCAAGAGGCTAATTCTATTTTAATTTTTTTTTTCCTTGGATTCTGGGCTCTCTTTACAACAGGAGTCCCCAACCCCTGGGTCATGAACCAGTACCCGTCTGCAGTCCATTAGGAACTGAGCCACACAGCAGGAGGTGAGCAGTGGGTGAGAGAGTGAAGTTTCATCTGTATTTTCAGCCACTCCGCAGCACTAACATCACCACCTCAGCTCCACCTCAGATCATCAGGCATTAGATTCTCGTAGGAGCACCAGTGCCTGGTGCCAAAAATGTTGGGGACCTCTGCTGTACAATATAATAACCACCTTTTATGTTTGAGCTGATTTGACTATGTTCTGTTCCTTGGAACCCAAAGGCCCAAAAGAACCTCCTGACCCCATGTACCTAGTTCCACATGAGTGATGTTGACAACTGCTGCAACCAGCATTCATCTGACAGAGATGACTTTGAGCCGTAGTTGAAGAATAGAGAAAAAAAGTTGGGCCCACCTTGGAATGATGCATTTAAAACTGGCTCTTTCTGAACCAAGACCCTTCTGATTAGCAAATAAAACTCCCGACAAAAATTCTTAGAGTGTCTGTCTTCAGGAAGAAGAACTGGGTAGCTAAGGGCAAGGGTAGAGAGGAGACTTAATTTGTGGTATATACGTTTTATATCTTTTGGACATTATAATACAAACAGATTGAAAAATAAGCAATTTCTTTTTTCACAGACAGAACAAATCAGGCAACATTCCTGTTTTTCTGAAAACACCTTGCCTTTGAAAAAAATTTTGTTGCTTGTCCTGGCTACTAGATCTACCACAGTCTAGTTCAAACTAACCTATCCAATTCTGTCAACTACTCACCTTCCAGAACATTCCAACCACTCTGGTCTCCTAGTACAAAACTTGGCTTTTATTTTTACTTTTGCAAATAATAATAGTAGTCTTTTACAAAAACACCAGTATAATAAATCATTTTTGGGTCAGTAATTAAAAAAAAAAAGCCAAATACATGCAAAAAAAAGTAGTCTTCTACTTTCCTTGTTCTATGGTTTTGCTTTAGCTGCTCTATCCCACCTCTTCACACCACCCCTGTTGCCCTCATCCTTCACCCGCTCTTCAGGCCTAGTGTGAGAATAGGTTTTTCCTTTCTGAAGCACTACAAGATTGCTTCAACCCACTTTTCCCACGACAGCTGTAGTTCGTACAGGCCATTTGTCAGGTTTTCACGCCTCTTCAATGAGTTCACTTTTCTACATCTCAGCCCAACCTAGGGGAGCCTCAGCCTATACCTCCTCTTGTGACCTTGGTATGCCTCAGGCGTGAGCCTTCCCAAGCTACCACAGAAATGAAGCTGAAAGGAAATCGCACCGTTGTGATGGCACCTAGTTCAAAAAATGTGGGTGGAGCCTGAAGATTCCTGGGTGACAAATCAGACAATAGAAAATGTGCTGACACTGAATCCTGGTTCTACTGGTTGAGGGATCATGGCCAAGTCACTTAACTTTCTGATCCTCAGTTGTTGTATCAATAAAATAAAAGCAATAATCTCTACCTCACAAGACTGTTGAGAATAGTAAAGGAAGGCAACAAAGGAAAAAGAACCAGGCACTGTATGATCTGGAGACCTAAAATAAACAGTAGTTTATTCTTGGTTTCAGCCATTGTATTGGGTAGCCACTGGTTCATTGTAATGCTACACAACTTCTCATGGGCGGATCATGTTTCCCTGAAGGTCAGTGACCGTGACCAACTTCTTAAATTCCTAAACCTAAAATTGTACATAGAAAGTAAATATTAATTGATTCATTGAAAGCTATATACTGAGAACTTTTATTAACATACACACAAAATCAGAAGACCCACATTCCATTCATTCAGCTACATAAATCATCTCTATATTTTTGCAATCTTTTCAAAGAGCTAGTACAGTCAATTTCCAATTATCTGTGTCAGTGGGGACAGGAATAGTCTGAATAATGAAACCCACAAATAATCCATACATTTAATTTTTGAGTTGCTTCCAGCCAGTATAAAAATTTCCCACTGTGAATATCACTGTTCCTCCCAACCCTCCTTTCTTTCTGGCAGGGGCAGATATTGCCAAAAAGCATTCTCAGCAGGGCGAGGGGAACCCCAGAATCTGGAGGACAGGTGGGCTGGCTAATCAGCCTTCGAATAATGAAGCCTGGCTCTACTTCACAGGAGGCATTGCCTGGGGCAGTGGCAGAGGATAAAGTGGAATGGCAAGACTATACCCTAAACTCCAATCATAACAATATTCTGTCCCTTCGCGATCATCAGTCACATGTGACCCTTGGCCAAACCATCCAATGTGGAGTCGAATTCTCATTCCAAGACCCTGGAATAGACACTTACAGGACAAATAGCACAAGAATTATGCCACATAGTGCCAGATATACTTCATTTAATTAGCAAATATTAGTGAACACATATCATGACATGTGCCAATTATATGTTTATAGTATGTATGTGTAGTATGGATGTGTGCATTATGCATATATACTGTGCCGCCTCTGTATTAAGAGATAGACTAAAAAAGATATAGGCCTGATCTGGGAACTATTCCACAGAACCACTCCTTACCAGAATCTCAAATGTAAATGTCACTTGGGTCTACTCATCTCAAATGACTTTCTTTAATGATAGCCAAAAGGCAGATTGTTATTGTTTTAACCAGAGATTAAAAGTTAATATGCCTTTAAAAACTAAAAGAATTAATCTTTCTTCTAGTCTCTCCTGAGTTGTAGGAGGTTAAACCTAAGCTCACCAATAAGCAGCTCTGACTCTGGCCCCAGAGTGTTTGTGTGGCTCTCCCAGTGTGGGTGTTCTCCAGTTCACCATGTCTCCTCCATCCCCTACTCCCTGACACTGAGAGCCCATGTCAATTGCTCTTGTCATCTGACACCTGACCCTGTCACTAATGGATTATGCACCTGGCTTCTCTAGACATTTGCACGTATAGTCCATGGTCTATAATACTTCCTAAATTGGAACAAAAATACTCCCTTTCCCCCAAGCTTTTCTTACAATGTGATTTCAATACCCTTCCCATGAAGAAATGGTATCTAAGTTCTTTCCTATTGAATTTGGGCATCTCTGTGGAGTACAACAGAAGTGACACTTAAGTTACCTAAGGCCAAGGCATTTCCACCCATGGGTGCTGGAGCCAGCTTACAACCACTCCTGAGAGCCAACTGTGCACATCTCTCCCCAACTCTGTGTTCAGCAGCTTAAAATTGACTGCAGTGGAAGTAATGACACCATGGAAATCAGCAAATACTACAAATCAGGGCATTTCCACCCAGGGAGACAACTGTTAAACATTTCCCAGCACACTGCTGCTTCTTCACCTGGTTCTCTTGTGGTGCTCACTCTTAGAAGCCAGCCGCCACACTATGAGGAGCCTGAGCAGCCTGTGGAGAAGCTCATGTGAAGGGAAACCAAGGCCCCTGGCCCTCGGCCCTCTCTGAGCTCCCAGCTAACAGCCCACACCCTCTTGCCAGCCATATGAGAGAGCTATCTAATAGCGGATCCTCTAGCCCTCAGTTGTGTCACCCCAGTTGACACCATGTGGAGCAAAGACAAACTGCAGATTTGTGCACAAAATTGCAAATTCATGGACACCTATTAAAGTCCGGCTTGTTCAGCAGCAACAGTGACCAGAATACAGTTGCTGGTAGCTTGAAGTGATGTGGCTCTGACCTGCATGGGTCCTTCTACCTTTTAGTCTACCAACTTCACTCTTGTTTGCTGGTTTCCACACTGCTTCACCTCCTACACTAATTCAGCCAGATTTGGCCATTGCTTAGTGTGGGGGCTGACATCACTCAGAGCATTCCAAAATCTCTGTTCCTAGCTGCTCACAGTTCAGCTCTCAGCAAGAGGTGATGAGGACTAAAAATGGCGTGAAACAGTTGAAATAGGAGAGAGAAAGTACTCATAGAATAGAGACCACAACATTTGGCAAATGCTTGCATCTGGGCTAAAGGGAGGTTTAGAAGGATTGGAGTATACGACATAGGAGTATATATAATAGCAATACTGCCAGCAGCAGCAGCGGCAGCAAACACTTTGTACCATGTAAGTGTTTATAAGGGTTTACTGTATTAAGTTATTTAATCCTCACATCAATCTTATGAAGCAGATATTAATAATAATAATACTTATTATTATTATTATTATTATTATTATTATTATTATCTCACTTTTAAGGATAAGCAAATAGTGAGATTAAGTCACTTACCCACTTTCAAGATAAACCCAGCCCTTAATGATTACCCAGCACTGCCTCTCCATGGAGCGACTATGAAAAGAGGGTGCAGAGGGCAGTCATCAAAATATAAAGTGGTGGGTTTAGCGCCAGACTGGGGCCAACAGAAATGAAGAAGAGAGGGCAACTCAAATGTCCTCGAAAGGAGGAAATAGAACTAAGTAACAGATTCAGTCTAAGGGGCTCCCAGGCTCTGCTTCTTTTCACAGCCTCAGCTCCCCAGCTTTCAGGGCTAATGGCCCTAAAGCTTCCATGTAAAACTGAAGCTCTTGCTGGGTCTTGAGTCATTTCTGAGCAAGTCAGGGCAGCCATCATCAACCTCGGTGCCACCACCTGGGAGCTTAGCCTGAAGTCACTCACCCAGTCCTAGGACACTCTGTTCCAACCCCTGTTCTGGGTTCCATCCAATTGATCATGGAGGTCCCAAGGAGCAGCCTTGCTTTCCTTCCTTTCGCAGTGCCCCCTTTCTGCAGAGCCAACTTATAAGTCCCATCCTTGTCTCTAATTACACGCCCCACCATGTGCTCCAAGGCCTGCCTCTGGCCACAGCCTAGCCCAAAGACTCTCATACTGTTCTGCTACCAGATGCCCTGCTGATGCACAGCCCTGAATGATGGGTTCTTGGGAACTCTCCCCTTCCAGAATTGATAATGAGACTGATGGATGCTCTCAGACAGAGCCTGGAGCTAGGTCAGCTCTCACCCATGCCTGCCTTATCCCAGTGGCTGCCCTGTCTCCCTCCTGCCCTATCCCAGCCCACCCACTGTTGGTAAAGGGCATCAGTCCTCTAGATAAAGCCATACCGAACCATAGCTACAGGAAGGAGGAAGCTGACAGCAGAATCAGAGCTAGGAGCAATGTTTCTATCCTGAGAGGAGGAGTAATAACATGAGCAGAAGCAGAGTCACTGGAAAGGCGTGGGCCATTTTGTTCTCTTTCATCTGGGTGGGTGAGAACCATGACATTGACACTCATGTGCAGGCAGCTGGGCCTGTCGAACCATCTGCATCGCAGAATGCCAGAGGACTCACGCAGGGCTTGCATCTGCTTGGAGGTGGGGATGACTCAAGGGACGCTGCACAGCATGCTCATTCCAATGTGGCCAATTTACCATCGCACAAAACCCAGGAGCTGCTGATCGGAGGCCATGTGTGGGTCGTTTGTGCTCGCTAATGAGGACCGGTTGTCATTGAAGGCACCCCTGATTTTCATAGCCAAAAATTATGTCTGCACAGAATTATGAGTGAATTTCCACAAAGCCCAAAGGCACAGGACACATTATTTCAAGACACAGCTTCTAACCACATCAAGAATTCTTAAAGCATTCAGGGCACTGGCAGCAAAGGATTGGGTTTTGTGGCCTCCCGTGAGTGGCTGTCTTGGGTGTTTCTTAATGGTATCAGGGTTTTGCCCTTAGCAATTGCTGTCCCACATGGAGAATGAACACTTTTTCCTGTATGCTTTCTTTAGAGCCCTGCCTTTCATCTTCATGGGAAAGTTTAACAATATGTGGCCAATCCCAGACTATTCTGGACAGCAGCAATTAGCAAGCCAATGTTCATTAACAATGAGCAAAGTGGTAGATGTATGTGTGTGTAGGAGTGTGAGTGAGGGAATGATTGATAGATAGATGATAGGTAGATAGATAGATAGATAGATAGATAGATAAGATAGATGATAGATAGATCTATTGATCATTCATTCAATCGATCAATAGATAGATGATAATCTTTATTCAGTATGTTAGACCTTACCATTTACAAGGGGTAAAATGGAGCTACATTGTAATTAATCCAAACCCCCTGACTTACTCAAGAAAGACACTAACTCCTGTCAAAGGGTCCTCCAGTTATTTCTGGTAGCCCACAGAGGGGGTACTGTGTAATGTCGATGGTCCCTGTGTGGGAACCTAAGGCAGGTTCCAAGGTGTTTCCTCAGATGCTCCCAGAGTTGCCATTCCTCAGCCCGACCAGGAGTGTTGGGTGTTGTGCAGACTCCTCCCCATCTCTGCATTACTCATGGCCTCTGCTGTGATTAAATACCAGTATGCTCTCTAGAATCTTGCTTTTAAAAGTGTGGTCCATGGACCTGGAGCATCAGCATCACCTGGGTGCTTGTCAAAAATGTCTGGGTCCCACCCCCCAGAGATACTTATTTAATGGCTATGATATATATCTAGCCTGTTTCTCAAACTTTAAAGTGCTGAGGAATCACATGGAAACCAAATTAAAATACAGATTTTGATTCTGTTAGGTCTGTGGTAGGGCTTCAAATTCTTCATTTCTACAAACTGCAGGGTGGTGCTGATGCTTCTGGTCCCTAGACTATGCAAGCATGTGGAGAACAGTTCCCTCAGCTTCCCATCTCAGACCCTCCAACAAAGGGCCCCAGGCCCAAAAAGAGTCAGGACAGGGAACACCCAACATGTCAAGTCTCTCCTCCCTGGTCTTCCAATTACAAAACATGAATGTGCCATAAAAATTAAATGTCTGGAGTGTGGAAAGGGTGGGCTGGTCATGAAGTGATTGTGTGTGTTTGGTGGGATATAGGATGGGTTGTCTGCATGAGCAGCATTTCCCCACCTTCACAAAAAATATGAGAGAGAATGATGGGCTTTTTTCAGGGTAATACGGAGCAAAGGATTAAAATTATGCTTATATTTACCCTCTAGACCTCAAGAAAACTTATAGAAAATTAAAAGAATGTCTAATCTTTCAAGAGATAAACTATTAGTTGAAAACCGAAAGTTTCAACCCAAATACAATTTGGAGTTGGCTAACATGCAATGAATTTTAGACACAAATAAACAAAATCAGGATGGATTTCATAGCAACACTATTGGGAACTATTCAGAGCACAGAGCTCCTGAAATTCTCCCATCAATGCTATTGTCTCTCATGTTCTGTGATCCTAAGGAAAAGCTGTGTATCACCTCTGTGCCCACCTCATCAGCCTTGAGCCCGCCCTCCCCATGCCTGTCTCCATAGACTTGTGCAAAAGTCCCCTAATGTCTCAACTGCCTCCAGCCCCCTCATCACAGTCCACAATCATCCTTCCACATGCACAATGCTCATCATCTCTCCTACCCTAATCTAAGCCTTCCCCAATTCTTCATGGCCCCCACAATAAACCCTAAGTTCCTTAGCCTGACACTCAAAGTCCTGTGTGCATTGACCCCAAATGACCATTTCTCTTAAAATCCCCCTCCCTCCTCTGGACATACTTGACAAGACTGGAGTACAGCTTGGCCTCTTGCTATTTCTCAAATGTCCCCAGGCATTAACTCATTCTATTTCCTCCACCTGAAAAGCTCTCTATCCGTCTATCTCCTACTTGTTCTTTTGTACCTGTCAGAGAGAATAATCTTTGTTCTGAAAGAGGCAGAATGAACAGTGAAAAGCAGGATCCAGAGCTCAAGAGGTGGACCCTGTAACGCAGCACTCAGGCACTGAAAATACAAGTCTCCTAACTGAATGAATTCCACAGGGAGTCTAAGAACTTCTTAATTAGACTGTTGAGCCAGAAGCAGGGCAGGCAGAGAGCAGACCTGAAGACGGACAAATTGAGTTCTACTTCGCAAAAGTGCAAGGGCAATATTCAACTCTATTTGACATACTATAAGGCAAAGGCACTAACCAATCAAAAGTCAGCACTGGCCCAGATGCCGGAGGCCTCCTGATGGGCTAAGCCTTTGGTTGTTGGAGAATGGAGAGGTCTAAGGGACTTGAGGAAAAGGCCAGGGGAGCTAGCATGGTGGTGGGGACAGGAGGCCTCCAGGAGCTGCCTAGTTCCTTTTGAGATTTCCCCTCATTCCCACCCTAGAATTAAGACATGTCTTGCTTTTACTAATTTTCTATAACAGAAAAGAATAGATAGGAATCCTGCCTCTAAACCCAAGTGGAATACAAACAACTGTGCTTTATGTCGATCCAGGGAAGATTATAGAAGAGATGGGTTTTGAGCACAGTACCCAGGACCAGTGCTCCTAGAAGCCCGAGCCTTGCCTCCTGGGGCTCAACACTGTGGCATTGTTAGTAATCATCTGTCTCTGACCTCACGCTCAGTTTTTTTTGTTGTTGTTGTTGTTAGAAAATTACCCTATCCTCTGTGTTTCAGCTCAGGAAAAGGGACCTTAGACCTTGACTTAAACACCTATTCTAGCAAGCTGCCTGGTACCCTACGCCCCTTACACAGGTCTCACCTTGCTTTGCTTATGCAAGTCTCCTTCCCAAATTCAGGAGCCCTGACTCTCAGCCATAAATTAACTACTAGGGCTCTGCCAAATAACAGCCTCAAAGCCAACCGCCTTCCTTCCCATCTAAATCTTCCTATTGGGGCCCTCAACTTGGATCATCACTGTGGTCTCCTCGTTGTGATCTGGCATCCATTACTAACCACTTGACTGAACTGCGACTATGAGAAAGGTGCTTCATGTGCCAAACCAAAACCTCCCTTGGCTTCTGCATGTGAATCTGGCCCAATCACCAGATCTGGATCCTTCTCTACTCCTCCAGCCCTTCTGCAAGTGACCAGGCCAGATGCAGTCAAAAGCAGAGAGAAGAGACAGATCAGGGAAATGTGGTCAACATGGGTACTGGCTTCAGTAAGGTCTCCCATAGTCTTTTGATATATAAGAAAGCTATTTATTAAGCCAAAAAGTTCTTGTTGGAGGAGTATTTTCTTTTTTAACAGCTTTATAAAGACACAATTCACATACCATAAAATTTACAATTTAAAGTATAATTCAAGAGCTTTCAGAGTATTCAGAAGTCTAACCACCACCGCAGTCAATTCTAGAACATGTTAACTTTCTCAAAAAGAATCCCATTGCCATTAGGGGTCACCCACTAATCCCTCCATCCCCTTCAGCCCTAGCAATCAATAATCCACCTTCTGTTTCTATAGATTTCTCTGTTCTGTACATTTCATATGAATGGAATCACATAGTATGTGGTCTTTTGTGATTGACTTCTTTCACTTAACATAATGTTTTTGAGAGTCATCCATGTTGTAGCATTGATCAGTATTTCATTCCTTTTTATGGCTGAATAATATTCCATTGTATGTCTATAACACATTTATCTATTTACTAGTTGGTGGACATTTGGGTTGTTTCTACTTTCTAGGTATTATGAACAATCTGCTATAAATATTTGTGTACAAATTTTTGCATGGGCATATGTCTTCATTTCTCTTAGGTGTATATCTGAGAGTAGAATTTCTGAGTCATATGGTAACTCTATGTTTAACTTTGTGAGGAACTGTACAAAACTATTTACTTTTGAATTAAAGCAGTATGAAGGAACACTCCAGTAGCATGCCACAGGAATCCTTCCTTGGTTTGTCCTATTCAAAGTACCTAATATAACCCAGCTAAGAATATTGGGTGTGTTTTCATCAGTTCTATGGTCTTTCTTTTCTTCTACATCCAACACCTGTCAGATTCTGCTGAGGAAAAGTTACACCCCCCTTACATCTTCCATCCAGAACTGGCCCACAACCCTATGTAATAGTCCTTCTACTTCTACACCAGAAACTCTCTTCCTCCACTTCCCCTCCCACCTTCCCCTTTCCTTTTAGAACATGGCACTGCTTCCTAGTTCCAGTGAAAAATAGAATCTATCAGATGAAACATATTCACATTTATATCCGCTCTTTGTCCCTTCCTCTCTATCTCAGTGGATGACTCTCCTTCCCTTACATGAGGCTCATTCTGCCATGTAGCTCCCAGACCTCTTTTGTCTCTCCCTCTTCCTCAGAGTCTTCACTCCATCAAATTATCTCCTCAATCTCCTGAAACTCATGGTCTCCCCCAATTGTTCTTTTTCATATGCCTGACATAAGTTCATCTTTAAAAAATATTATTCTTTTTAAAGTAACTCCCTCGCACTTATTAATCTCCTTTTAGCTACTACCATGTCACTCTGCTTCTTTTCATATTAAAGGTTCTTTAAAAATATACGTAGTAACTTCTCCATATCCTCATTTCTCAACTGCTTTTCAACCCATGATGCCACTGAAACATTCTGGCAAACATCACTACTGTCCTATCTTTTGCTAATGCCATTGAAAGGTCTTCAGTCCTCATTGAACTAGCCTCTCTCCTTAAAACCTGCCTTCACTGCTCCCTAACACTCTTCCCCAGTCTTCCTGACAGAGCTACTTCCCCTACTGATTATCTTTCTTCTCTCTCTACCCTCAGAGTTTACCTCCATTCTCATAGTTTTAAATTCTGCCTAGATGTGATCACAACATTCAAATTTGTCTCTGTAACTTTACCCCTCTCTCAGCTCCAGATTCATATTTCCAACTGCCTGCCCAACATCTTCATTTGAATGATGAAGAGAAAGCTTAAACCTAACTTGGCAAAAAGCAAAGCATTTACTCTCACCTTCCACAAAAAGAAAAATCTGTTCTATTCTCAAGCCTTGCCTATCTCAGCAAAGAGCATCACCACCATTAAAATGTGTGTGCACAGAACCTAGGCATATCCTTGATTACACTTTTCCTCACACACTACACCCACTCTATAAGTATATTTTCTCAGACCTTCAGAATTCGTAATGAATATGATTGTTTCTCATACCTCCACTGCTACTTCCATCATTCTGCACTCATTTTTGTCCCCCTAGTATACATCTTCCACATGACAGCAAGGATGATCTTTCCAAATCATAAGTCAGATCATATTATGTCCCTATTGAAAATTCCCCCAAATCTTCTCATCATAACTAGAATAAGATTTTGACTCTTTAGTACAGTCTGTAAGATCCTACATGACCTACAAGGTACCCCACACACCTATCACACATAGTCTACCCTCACCATCACCCCCCTTCTTTTTCATTACACTCCAGCTGTTCTGGCTTCTCCACTCACAAAGGCCAAGCTGGAGCTTTTTACCTACTGTTCCTTAGTATTCTTGGGCTCATCCTCCAGATCATTACATAACTGCCTCCTTCTCATTCAAGTTTCAATTGAAACGCCCCTCCTCTTTCCCTTAGCATCCTAGCTAAAATCTTTCTCTTCCACGTAGCCCTATTTTTCTTCTTCATGCCACTCGTTGAGGACTAAAGTTGTTTCATTTTTTACTTTGCTACGTTTATTATCTGTCTCCCCTGGTCATTACCAGAATATAAGCTTCTTGAGGACAAAGAACTCTGCCTTATAGATATCTTTCACTCTCCTTGGCCCATAGGAGGTACTCAGGTTGCTGGATGGATGGATGGACAGATGGATGGATGGATGGATGGATGGATGAACGAATGGATGGATGCTAACCTCATAAGACTCCATTTCAGCTCTCTCTTTACTCCACACATTCTCCCTAAACATTTTCACTCATATATGACTATTGTATCTGGGCTGTATCCCCAAATTTGTATTTTTAGTCTAGCTCCTTCTGAACCACATGGATGAATGTATTCATAGCTATCTTCTGGACATCCCTAATTGGATGTCTCACAGTGTATAAACCTCAAGTGTCCAAACTGAAATCTTCCTAATTTCTCTTCCAAATGAAGATTGCCATTATGTAATTGAGTGTCAAGGCTGAAATTCTGGGCATCAAACTTCACTCCTTCCTACCCAATGCAACCAAGATCTGTTGATTGAATCCTAGATCTATATATTTTTTTTCACCCATACCACCCCCATCAGCCCACCAGGAATACTAACAGCTTTAATGCCCTCTCCATTTCTAGATATGCCCAATCCCCTTCACCCACGGTCTAAGTGATGTTTCTTCAGCTCAAATTTACTGTTCCCTATCGCCATGAGGATTAAGTTCAAAGCCTTTCATGATCTGGCTTCACTATCCCCTACCATTCCTTATACTTCCACTGTTCAAAGTGCCTACAGGGTTTTCTGTGTACCAATCTTTCTCTTGCCTCTGAGCCTTTACCCTCTTCCTGAAATGCCACATACCAACATCATCTACTCCCCTATTTTTATGGAGAGAGTCTTCCCTTATGCTCCATGGTATCATACAGGTCTAGATTAGGGACTTCTTCTACTTACTACCATAAAACTCAATGCTTCTTTTATTATATCCAATGCACTGCATTGTATTTGCCCTTTTACATATCTGTGAGCTCTCTGAAGGCAATGACAGAGTCTTAAACATCTCTAAATCCTCAATACTGAGAACAGAGCTGACACAGAAAAGGCATTCAAATATGTGTAGATTGATGGGTGGAAACTTGTGGGAGTACAGCATATATTTTGAAAAACCTAATAAGGGCTCCAGGCATTTTTGACAGGATAAAGTGATGAACTGGGTTTAACAAGATAAAATTTAATTGGAACAAATGTAAGGTTCTGCCCTTGGGTCCAAAAGGCACATGTGCGGAAAGAGGGAGCTGTGTGTAGTTGCAGTTTATATGAAAAGCCTGGGGAGTTAGAGTAGTCAGTAAGTTCAGTGCAGGTCAATAGTGTGACCTGACTGCCAGAAAAATTAACGCAGTCTTAGACTGCACTAAAAGTGTAGCTTCTAGAATGAGAGAGGTGGTCTGCACATTCCAGCCAGACAGTACTATAGTTCTGGGCTCGTTCTGAGCCTCACACTTTAGGGGCCATACTCTAGAGGTTCTGAAGAAAAAGGCCAGGGTGGTGAGGAACCTTTAGGTAAAGTCAAATAAGAAACAGGTGGAGGATCACGGGCTGCTTAGCCTTCAGGAAGCATGTAGGTATATGCTACTTATCTTTGAACATCCAAAGGTGTGTGGCCTATTAGAATTATTTTCAGACCAATAGAGCTGTCCAAAATAGACAGGTAGAAAGTCACCTATCAATGGATGCATTTCAAAATGCAACAGAATTATCTTTTCAAAACACAGATTTGACTATCACACATGCATGCACGCGCGCGCACACACATACACACTCATACTCACAATGCCTATATACCACACACATCTCCCCTACTGCTCAACTTCTACCCAGACCTCTGCTCTAAACCCTTCTAAAGCTATCAGAAGAACTTGGAATCCATTTGGGGAGATGTCACATTCACTTTTGCACCCCTCCCAGCACACCCCAAACTACAACCAGTGCTTATCAGGCATATACCTATTACAGGGTAAATGGATAACATTCACTTGACATTTCATTATCTTTCACTGCCTTATATTTCATTTAGGAAACTGTATTTATACATATTAAGTGTCATATGATATAGGTCATATCCCACTGTAAGAAGATACAAAAAATCATTTTTATTACACCAGCACTCTGTTATATCAAATAGTTTGAAATGGGGAGACTTTGAGATCCTAGTGATGAAGGCATTCTATTGCAACCC
This sequence comes from Eonycteris spelaea, assembly GCA_003508835.1. Taxonomy (NCBI): domain Eukaryota; kingdom Metazoa; phylum Chordata; class Mammalia; order Chiroptera; family Pteropodidae; genus Eonycteris; species Eonycteris spelaea. Next base: position 4,489,442 of record PUFA01000089.1, read on the forward strand.
TTTTTGTGAATTTGACCTGTGTATGCTTTAATAAAGTTTAAAGCTATCCTCTTTCAGACTGCCAATTATGGTCAATTTTCACTCATCTAAAAATCATAAACTGTAAATTAAGTTGAACATTACTCATTTAATACTTCCCCATGGACTTTCCATTTTTCCCTCCCCCAAATATGAATATGTAAGTATGAATTCACAAGCCATTTTCAAAAGAGTATAATAAATTTTAACCTGGTATTTCTAAACCAAACTTAATTTCTAGCCCAAGTCCCAATGTTCCTGTCACTGTCTGCTCTCAGATACATTCTGGGATCAGGATTGTTTTCCACTGCAAACAATTGCTGTCCTGACTTACAGTGAGTTAATTAGTGCTTCTCCAAGTGTTTCTGATCCCCAAATCAGCAGCATCAGCAGCATCAGCAGCATCAGCATCACCTGGGTACCGGCTAGAACTACAAGGCCTTAGGCCCTGCTGCAGACTGCCAAATCAGAATCAGCGATCCATGCTCTAACAAGCCTGCCAGGTGATTCTAATGCATGCTCAAGCTTGAGGACTCTCCAAGGCAGTTTCTTCACAAAACTTAAAGCTTGGAGATTAGTGACTGTCACTTTGTGACATCAGAGCCACTCCTAGCTGCAGTGAAGACTGAAGAAATACCATCAATACCTTGGGTCCCTGTAGTGGATGGTGACAGAGGACGTATTTCTGCTCTAGAGCAATTGTACTCTGCAGTGTTCCCTTTGCATGACAGTGAGTCTTTGGGTCCACCATGGCCCTCCCTCATCTATCTGGCACACTGACCTAGGAGCCCTGAAGCTTCTGCTACTGTCGTTTTGCTGGATCAGGGCCACCAGGAACATGGTTTCTTATCTCCCAGCCCAGACCTTTCCTGCAGCTATTCCTGCACCGCGCCATGGACTGCTCCTTCAAAGCAGATGTCCCTCTAGGCTCAGGTGCTCACACTTCTCAGGAAGTTCTGTCACCTACCTTCCTTTGGCAATGGGGCATAACGAGAGTTGTGGAGAGGCAGGGTGTAGTGCTGGCATCCCTCTCGCTGTCTTACAAACCATCTTCTCCCCATGCCAACGAGATTCCCCTCTTTCAATTCTCATACTGAATAAAAAAAAAATACTGGTACAATATTTCTTCTCCAACATCTCTCTGAAACCAGAATTGCATCTTAAAAGTCAAGCATTTGAAGCCTTTTTTCCCTGACTATGTTCTTGAAGCAATGGAAGCCTCAAATATAGTGGTCTGTAGGAGGTGGAGGTGGAGGGAGTGGTACAGAGGAGAAGAGAGCGAGCGGGGGTGGGAGGCATTGAATACCTGACAACATCCCATCAGATCCAGAATGACTTCATAAACACTAGCTGCTGTTTTCAAAAAAGAAAAAAAAAAGAAAAAGAAAAAGAAAAGGAACATCTTTGGAAGAGAATATTGTACAGATGTTAGAGTGTGTTGGTGGGGGTGTCGCCCGTAATGCTGTGTCTATAAAGTCCAAAATAGCTTTATGGCAAAGAAATCTCTCAAACCCAGTTATTTTGAGAAGAAACCTAGTGGAGTGGAAGGAATAGTAGGATAAGAATTGAAATAATTGGATTTTCTATCCAGGTCTGTCACTTCCTAGCCAGATAATTGCAGGCCAAATTACTTTATCTCTTTGAATCTTGGATAATGTAACCTATAAAATGTAAGTGGAAACATCTGCTCCGCATGCCTGGTGTTTCATACCCATTTTACAGATATTGGTTATAAGGGTCAAACAAACTAAGGCAAATAAAAGTACTTTTTAAAATTGAGATAAAAAAGACATTCAACATTATATTAGTTTCAGGTGTATAATATAATATTTCAATATTTGTATATTGCATAACAATCACTACAATTAAGCCTAGTTAACACCTTTCACACTGCATAGCCACAAATATTCTTTTTCCTTCAGATGAGAACTTTAAGATCTACTGTCTTAGCAACTTTCAAATATGCAATACAGTATTAACTACAGTCATCACACTATATGTTACATCCTCAGTACCTACTTATTTTATAACTGGACATTTGTACCTTTTGACCTTCTTTGCCCATTTCACCTACTCCCAGCCCTGACATAAAAGTTATTTGAAACGAAGCAATGATTATACAAATGAATAGTTACATAAATACCATTATTTTTGTCATATACCAAATGGGGGATAATTATTTGTTCTAATAGAACCAGTTGTTTTTTTTAAAAAAAATTAAATTTCTATAGTGTTGCTAGATATACACTATGGCAATCTCTTCAGACATTTCAAAGAGGTTAAGGAAATACAAGACAAAAGAAAGTCTGTTTTCCATGTAACTCCCCAGGTTATTATAGGTCAAATATATCCTTACTGATTTTCTGCCTGCTTGATCTACCAATTACTGAAAGAGGGATGCTGAAGTCTCCAGCTGTAATAGAGGATTTGTCTACTTCCTTTGCACATCTATTAGTTTTTGCCTCACTTTTTCGATAGGCTATTACGTACATACACCTTTAGGACTGTTATATCTTCTTGGAGAATTGACAGTATCATTATACAGTGTCCCTCTCTATCCCTGATAATTTTTACTTATTCTGAAATCTGGTTTTATCTAAAATTAACATTGCCACTCGAATTTTCTTCTGACTAGTTTGAGCATGGTATATCTTTCTCTGTGCCTTTACTTTTAATCAGAGTCTTTATATCTAAAGTGAGTTTCTTGTAAACAGTATACAATTGGGTCTTGTTTTATATTTTAACCTACTCTGACACTTTTATAATTGGCGTATTAAGACCATTCACATTTTTTTTTCAGCCACTTGATACTTATTTTCAGGCTTCTTGGAATATGTTGCCACATTTTTAGTGCCGAGAGTTTGGCCAATCATACAAACATCAGCAATTTAATACAATAAATGCCTACTGTGAGCCAGTCCCTGGGAATAAGTGGTGGGTCCACATGTCTCGGTTTCATCACATTCTTGCCAGCATTGTGTTTTAGTTTTTTAGACTCAATAAATCTAAGACTCATCTTAGTGTGCATCTCTCTGATGTTAGGAAGACAGAACTTCCATGCATGTCTGCTTACTAATTGGAACATCTTCCTATTGTGTGTATGAATTGCCCATTTACCTTTTGGTCTGTTGATGTTCTTCTTACTTACTTGGATTCATTCTTTATGTAGTGAGATAGTTGCTCTTTGTCATTTATATATCATAGACTTTGACAGCTGAGTGAGAACTGGACTTAATTTGGTCTAAACCTTTTGTGGAGGGTTGAATGGTGGCCCCCCAAAAGATATGTCCATGACCTAACTCCCAGAACCTTTATTTGGAAAAAGAGACTTTTCAGATTTAATTAAGGTAGACCTTTCACATTTTAAGTGATTATTGATATAGCTAGTAAGGTCTACCATGTTTGTAACTGTTTTACTATTTTCTGTTTGTGATATTTGTTCTTTGGGTTTTTTCCTCCCTCTCTTTCTGTCTTCTGTGGTTTTAATTGAGCATTTTATATGATTCCATCTTATGTCATCTCATAACATATTACTTATGCTACTTTTTTTAGTGGTTGCCCTAGAGTTTCCAATATTCATTTTAATTAATCTAAGTCCACCTTCAAATAACACGATACCATTTCACATGTAGTACAGATACCTTATAACAGAGTGTTTCCAATTTCTCCCTCCCATTCTTTATGACTTTGCTGTCACTCATTTTACTCCTGTGTATGCTATGATCACTGGAAATTTTGCCTCTCAGTCAAGTTCACACTCAGCCTCCAGCTGAGTTTATCACAATTGCCATTTAAGTATTGCTACCAGTTTATGACCCCAGTGGCTTCAAGTTTAGGTAAACATATCTGAACTATGACTCTCTGGGTTTGCCTGCCTCTCCTGATTTGAAAGTAGTAGTTTGCCTGGCAACCTCAGTTCTCTGGGGTTATCCAAGAAAAGTCATCGATTTTCATTTTGTTCTACTTTTTTTTTGTTGTTATTGTTGTTAAGAATGGGAATGATGACTTCCAAACTCTTCTCATGTGTTGTTGGAGCTGAAACCAAAACAAGTCCCATGGATTATCTTACAACATTGAGATTATAGTTGTGTTTGCTGATTTTCAAGGGCATCCAGTCCTTCAGCTCAATCATGCTCTATCCAGCTGGCCAGTTCTGGACCAGGGAGAGAGAGAGTAGTTCCCCACTCAGATGGCAGAGCCCACCATTCAATCTTCCAATCTGATCCAAAGACCCCTTCGTACGTAGTGTTACTTGCACAAAGCAAGAACAGTTAAGTCTCTGCCTGATGCTGGCTTACAATCTTAGTGACACTGGTGTAATTGTTCCAAGAATTGGCTGCTGTTTTTCAGTGCAGAAATCTCAACTGCCTACCATAAGCAAGGACTAGAATGTATAAGCTCATCTCTCAGATAATCCCTATTAATTATATTCTCATCTACCCAACAGCTCACCAGAATTAACCTGCTCCATCTAAAAAAAATTATTTAATCAAGATTTGATTATAATATGCACTTTTAAAACACTTTAGCAAAATGTTGGTTTAAAAAAGAAAAATTCTGATTTCTTTAGAACTCTATCAATCTGAACTCCCTGACTGGCAGTGCCACCCAATGAGAACTGATGCTTTCATTGATGACCGTCCAGCACTACAAGATTCTGGAGAGCTTTCGAATCATCCAAAAGAGATTAAATTATGTTCAGTAGCGGTTTAGTGCTAAGTGCATTGTATACTGTATTCCACATCAATGGAATCTGATTATTCATAGAAGGCACAAGATGAGTCTCTCCTTGCCCAAGGGTAATCTTTTTAGTTCCATTTGAATTACAAAGGTTTACTAAACATCCACCACATATCCCACACCATGGTACTCTCTGGATAGCATTTTCCATTTATTTGTGGAACTCACAATTTAATGGTTAAGGAAAAATACACAAACAGCAAACAAATAAACAAAACAGACAATACACATATAACCGCAGCCCCCAGGATTTGCAAAAGGTTATGGAATTAGTGTTTGCTCAATGACCTGTAGACAAAGTGCCATACAGGCACAGAGACATGAGCAGTGAGAGACTGTGACACAAGGAGGAGGTGACTGAGCTATAGTGGATTCTCAGGTCTCTGGTAGTCACTAAAGTAGAGGAAAATATGCTAGCCAAAGGGAAAGTGCTGAGAACTTTCAGAGAAGGGAGACAAGTGTAATATTTCTGGAACATGTGAGTGGAAAATGCCAGGAAATGATGCTTGTATAGGAAATCACAGAGGCCTTGAATGTCATGCTAAGAAATTTGAATGTTTTCCTGTAGGTAATGGGACATCATCAGTTATTTTAAACACATGTTTTTTTTGGTCAGATGTGCTTTAAAAAGATCATTCCAGAAGCACTGGGGAAGATGGATTGAGGTAAGAGGGGAAGATGGAAGCCACAAAAGCTAGTCAGAAAGCTATTATGTAAGTTCGAGCAAGAGAAAAGGGGCAGGAGTAATAGAAAATGGACAATGAAAATGGTACATGGTGCAGGAGATACTGCCAAGGTAGATTCAATAGCACTTGGCAACTCAACGGTTGTGAGAGGCAGTGAGTCTTGAAGATAGCTCTGGCGTAGTTTGCAGAAAGAGCTACATTCTCCATTGTGACTTTGCAGCTCATACCAACATCAAGAGGTGGAGACTATTTTTCTGCCCCTTAAAACTGGGGTCCAGCTGTACACTGTTTGGGTCCTGAGCCAACATGAAACAATTAAGCTGATGTGGAGGAAGAGAAAGCTAAAAACAGAGAGCTCATTTTGGGTTCCCCCGGCAACAGTCCTTGTAACAAAGATTCAAATGGGCATAGTTTGTTTAGGAGATGATCTCAGGAAGCATTGGTAGATGAGTGGAAAAGTGACACTGAGAGAGAAAGGAAGCCAACAATGGATACATTATCAAGCAAGCTAGTGCTTTGCCCATCGGAAGCTTAATCCTGCTGAGCTACTCTGGGAGGAATCTTACCTGAAGGATGAAGGACCATGGGGGTTAATCAATCAGTAATTGCTTGGGGGTTGCTAGGGGAGAGCAAGAACTTCTCTAGCCTGCTTGACACATGGGCAGAAGGGCCTCTAGCCGGCTCTGCTCCTCCCTAGATTGCCCCAGGTACATAACTCTCAGACAAAGTGCCCATAAATGCTACAGGCCAAGGGAATATGGGCAATACACCAACTGTGTCTCTTACACCAGGTAAATGGACTGGGGATCAGATGGGGGAGCAGAGAAAAGAGAAGGGAAGAGACTCTGGAAAATGTAAATACACAGTCCTGAGGAGCATGGTGAACCCCAGCTCCATTTGAGGAGTTTGTACACTGACATGAGCATATGAACATGTCAGAGGTGAAGTCTGCAGTTGGCCTCGATGCTCAAAGTCCAGTTTCCATGTGCTTACCCACATGTTTCTCCACTTGCATTTCCCCTAACCCCACTGTCCATAGCCCATCCACAGGACTGGTTCTCATTGTTGACTTACTGATCAACAATGTGCTTTCCACGTTAGGGCCAGACTTGTTTTAGTACAGGCTGCTATAACAGAATACCATAGACTGGGGAGCTTCAAGAACAGATACATGTTTCTCACTGTTCCAGAGGCTGGGAAGTCCAAGATCAAGATGCCAGCAAGTCTGTTGTCTGGTGAGGACATTGTTTTTTTGTTGTAGAAATTCATCTTCTCCTTGTATCCTCACAAGGCAGAAACAGGGCTCTTGTCTCTTCCTCTTCTTTAATTAAAAAGCATTAATTTTATAGAACTATACCCTTATAACCTCATCTAACTCTAATCTTACCTCTCAAAGGACCTACCTCCAAATACCATCTGACTGGGGATTAGGGTTTCAGCGTGTTAATTGGGTGAGGACACGCACATCCGGTCTATACTAAGACCTCTCCTTGAACTCAGCCACCTTGGCTGGGTCCTGCCCTCCATGCTTAACTCTTGGCAGACCCATTTCTGAGGTCAGGACATTACGCTGAAACCTTGGTGCTGCCTACACTCCCACCAGATGGAATCAATCAAAGCCCCGCCACTCACCCAACTTTAAGAAATGTCATTCTCCAGAGATTCCTCTTGCAGCCCACAGTCCTGCATTTGGAGATTTTTTCATAAAATAAAGGCAGCTGGATGGAGCCAGAGTCCACCCCTATCCCTTGGGCTCTGTCATTTGAACAGAAGACTCTCCTTTCCCCTGTCCCCAAGGCCTCGTGTGGCCAGTCTTGCAGTTGCATTTATTCATCCCATCCCCTGTCACCCCATGGATTCCTCTGATAGCTCTCCAGTTTGGCCTATTTTTCAGAAAAGCCAGTTTTTGTGCTCTCATCCCTTCAGCCAGTGGTCATTAGCATCTCTCATGTGCCAGGCATTCCTGGGGGTTCAGAAGTGAGTTAGAGAGTGTGCCTTGTAGGTGTCCCCTGAAGCAGAGACCCCTCTCATCTGGAAAAGGCAGGAGCATGCACATGACAGAGCTTTCTTAATGGAAAAGCTGGCTCACCTCTGCATGCTGGCTCAACACTGACTATGCATCTGGCACTGGGTAATTGAGTCAGTTCAGCATCCTTACCCAGCAAAAAATAACAAATGAAAGCCTTTCTTCCATCCAGGATTGTGAGGCAAAATGAGGGAAAAGGCCAGACCTTGGCTTAATGATACCCAGCTCATTAGTGGTTCCAAGTGACATGAAGTGGCATGACAGCAGGGTCCAGCTTCACAGCACCCAGAATCATGAGGACAAATACAGGCAGGAGACAGCTTTCCCATGGTGAGGCTCTGGTGAAGCATTTGCGGCATCCAAGAGCTCTTAAAATGCTCAGCTTGAGGAGTGGCTAGGTCTCATCTAAAGAGGCATGTGCTTGGCACTAAGTCTGGTGGGCCTGATTCATAAGGAACACTTGAGAGCCATGGATAAGGGCATTTACAGACCTAGAAAAACCTACAGGCTCTTTTAATGTTTTTTTCTTCAGAGAGAAAAGTAGGAGTTAAGAGATTGATGGAGCCTCACAAGGCCTCCTCCCCCACCAAATCCCCCTGGGTATTCCCACTGGTTCTGACTGAGACCTCATCCCCGGCCACAGTCACACGGTCAAAGTACACGACTCACACAGGGGAAGGCAGCTGGTTGCCAGACTCCCTTGCCTGGAGAGAAAGAAGGCATTTCCCCTGAACATGCAGTCAAGCATTGGCCAGAAACCGTAGAGCAATTTCTAAAGCCACAACAATAACTAAAACACTCTGAAGTACTTCAAACAAGCATTCAGGCCACCCTCCATTCCCTTGTGAAAACAGCATAGCCTAGCCCCTGCCGGGGGACTTGAGTTGGCTCAGCGTATTCCTTAAGGTACTGGAACGAACACACACACACACACACACACACACACACACACACACACACACACACACACACACACACACCGCTGCCACAGCGGGGAACAATAGCAGGCTGCATTTGCCTATCCCAGCCCCTGGAAAGAGCCCAACACAAACTGATGCAATGTTGTTCTGTGAGCACTACTCTCCCTTGAAGTTGCTCCTGTGGCGTAATGTCAAGGATGCAGAGAAGGCCCCTCCACCGAGGAACCAAACAGGACTTCCCCAACTCTAACAGCAAGCGTATTAATAATGCCCAATGCTGTTAGCACGCGAATATTGTAACCCTTTGAATCCCACAGCCACCTACGAGCCTTGTTTGATTACTCTGCTCCCTTTACAGATGTGGGAACTGAAGCACTGATTGGTTCTGGTCTTGTCAGTGTCACACAGCTAGAAAGGGTGGGGCAGGATTCGACCCCAGCACACACATTCCAGTTGGAATTCCTCTGCTCCTCCTCTGCTCCCACCCAGCCCCTGTCCCCTTACCGCAGGAAAGCGATTCCCAGGGCTCTCGCCTTGGAGCCCAGCTGGTATGGGTCTGAGGTCTTTGGAGGGTTTACAAGTCCCCTCACCAAGCCCATGGAGGCTCTGGGATGAAAGGGATTGTGCTAAGCTTGTACATTTTTTTCTTGTTAGATTGTCCATTTTTTTTCCTTTCAGCACGTTTCTCATTTCAATCATTCCTTTTCCTTTCCAGACCCCAGGAGCCAGAAATACACACACGCAGTCTTCGCACTGATGTAAATAACCATGGGCTTATTGAACCCATCTGCTCTGGCTATGGTTGAAATCATGGCTCTGGAGTGTTTTCCACCGAGCACCCTTGGGCATCAGAAAGGTAACTGCTGCCCCATCGGGGCAGATCTGTTCTGCTCCCTTCAAGAAGGACCCTCACTACAGGAGCTGTATGTTCGTTTTCTTGGTGTCCTCAGAGCTCGAAGTCCAGCTACTTTTTCTCACTAAAAACCACTTTCTCACCTCTTCTCTCTCCTGTTATTTCAAAAAGCTGCCCCCTCCCTCCCAGCCCCGCAGACTGCCTGGCCCCATCGGTCTGTCCTGGGACCTAAGGTTTGAAGGCAGACAGAGCCAATGGGTACAACCTGCGACCGCAGCCAATGGTGCCCTCCAGCTACACCCTGGCCCCCATGCAGCTGCCCCATGCTTTCCCTTCTTGAACTGCGGCTCCCTTTTCTTCCAATAAGAATAACAGTAACAGTTAAATGTATCAGACTCTTATGCGCATGTACTGCTGTAAGTCTATGCAAGTACGGTCATGCACCATAACGATGTATCTGTCAACAACGGGCCATATCTACCATGGTGGTCCCAAAACGGAGCTGAAAATTTCTATTGCCTAGTGACTTGATAGTCATCATAATGTCATAGTACATCACATTTCTCACATGTTTGTGGTGATTCTGGTGTAAACAAACCTACTTCACTGCCAGTCATATAAAAGCTAACACGTATAATTATCTACAGTACACAATACTTAATAATGACAATAAACCACTATTTACTGGTTTATGTATTTACTATACTATATATTTTTTAAAAATTATTTTAAAGTGTACTCTTTCTATTTGTTAAAAAAAAAAAAACTGCTGCAAAACAGTATGTTGTGTTACACCAGCAGCAGCCACATATGGCTCATGTTTACCATGTCTCTTGATTGCATCATTTTCTCTTGTGCTTGATTTAATCTTGGGTTGTTTTGTACAGTAACTTGCATACAGGCTTGTCTCCTAGGAGCATATAGCCTAGGTGTACGCTAGGCTATATCATCTAGGTTTGTATGAATTCACTGTGATATTCCCACAACAGTGCATTTCTCAGAACATATCCCTGTTGTTAAAAGGCACATGACTGTATTATTTTGTTTTATCCCCACAGCCACCCCAGGAAACCGAGGTATAGGCAGAGATAAAGTAATCTGTCCAATATTATACAGCTAGTGGGAGGTAGAACCAGGATATAAACCCTGGAATTCTGGCTCTACACTAGGGGCTCTTAACAACTACAAAATCTCAGCTCTCCAAGCCCCACTGGTCTGGAAGTTCTCAGGGTCAGAACCCAGGTCTTCTGCTGTGCATAGTCTGTTGTCTTCTGATTGAGTCGCTCTTTGCTTTCTGGTTTTTGCTTTGTTTAGCTGTGTTTCGTTTGCTTTGTTTAGATCTTTACCTTATTTCCTGTACCCCCTGAGCATCACCCGTTAGTTAAGACTTTATTGTAATCAAAGGGCTCATCTTTACTTTTCTCTTCTTTCTCTCTTGCCCCCTACATCCAATCAGTAGCCAAGTCCTCTGGATTCTCTCATTTCATATTTATTGAGCACCTCCAAGGTACCAAGCACACAGTAGGTGCACAAGGTGAATAGAGACCCTGTGAAAGAACCAGCTCCCTGGTGATTGGCACAAAAATACACTCCACAGTCTGATACACACTGGCCTGGGTGATAGCCACTGGACTACTGGGTTCATTCTTCCATATACTAGTATCCACAATGCCTACCTTACCACCAGATCTCCATGTCAAAATCCTACCCATCTTTAAGGCCCATCTCAGTGGTTCTTTCTCTGCAACACCTACTATGATGCACCTTCCCCTCACCCCAACTGAGATCAATCTCTCTGTTCTCTTTAGGAGTTAGAGCCCTCAGAGAACCTGAGTGTCTTTCATCACTTTTGCTACTTTCTATCTTGTGTTATTGTTATGTATATAACAATGCCAGTCTTATTGTCATTATTAGATTGCGAACATTTTAAAGAGCTATCTATTAATCAACTGACCAAATGTTCTGAACACAGCAGCCTAACCAATCTTTTAAAAATGTTGTCTCAGTATGTCACTCTTCTGCTTGAAACACTCCAATGGCTCCACATGGCACTGGGAGTAAAAGCTAAAGTTCCTGTGATGCTCTATAAGGCCCTGTGTGGTTTGCTCCCCTTTACCTTTGTGACTTACCCTCCTACCACTCTGACTTTTGCTCCCTCCACTCCAGACACACCCACACGGCATTCTTGCCAGATCACAAACATATCAAGCATACTCTTGCCTCAGGGGCTTTTCACTGGCTGTTGGATCTGCCTAAATGCTCTTTCCCCATATAGCAGCCTGGCTCACTCCCTCACCACCTTTAAGATTTTATTCAAATGTCACTTTCTCAGCAAGGCATACCTTGTTCACTCCCTTTAAACCTACAATTCACCTTTAACTCCTATTACTTTAATACATATTTCTGTAATAATAAGCATTATCAATTTATTACATAGTAACTTATTTGTTATATTTACTGTTTTTTGTCCTCTCCCTTCATTATACTAAAAGCCCTTTGTGGGTAAGAATCTTCATTTTGCTCACTGACATACCCCAAAGACCTAAAACATGGTCTATTACATAGAACATGCTCAATAAATATTTGTTGAAGAGATGTATAAATGAGTGAGATAGGAAATGAGTAAATGGAGGGAGGCGCAAAAGCAGAAAGCAGCTTTGGAGGCCTAAGTGGGGCCCACTCAGTGTTTCTCACAAGTCCAGGCCAGGAGTCAGAGATGGAAAACAAAAGGAGAATAAAGGTATAATATAAGCCACACCTTTTCAATGCTGCCCTAATAGAGGTGAGAGATTCAGAGCAAGCCAGTACCTAAAATAATAGAGATGGCCATCATCAACACCTGAATATGATGTCATTAGACCAGACAGCTACAAGTCCTCAGCTGCTTCTGGTTGACTTTCCCAGGCTTGAGTACAGAAGGGAAAGAGGGTATGAAGAGTTGGCGCCAGTGGGGAAAGGTGGAGAGGCCTGGGCACTAACTGTCAGGGCTCTAGCTCTGTGTATTAGTCTCCTATTGCTGCTATAACAAATTACCACAAACTTCGTGCTTAAAACAACACAAATTTACCATCTTACAGGTCTGAAATCAGTTTCATGGAACAGGCATTCAGGTGTCAGCATAGCTGGTTCTTTCTGGAATCCCTAAGAGGAGAATCCATTTCACCTTTTCAGCTTCCAGTGACAGTCTGTATTCCTTGGCTTGTAGCCCCTTCCTCCATCTTTAAAGCACATCCCACCATCCTCTGCTTCCATCAGCACATTACCTTCTCCTCTGACTCTGACCCTCCTGCAGTCCTCTTATAGAGACCCTGTGATCACATCAGGTCTACCCATATAATCCAGGAGCATCTCTCCATCTCAAGATCCTTAATTTAATAACATCAACAAAGTCCCTTTTGCCATTCACAGGTTCTGTGGATGAGGCCATGGACATATTTGAAAGGGCTGTAATTCAGACTCCCATACCCCATATGGGGTCAAGGCACATTTCATCTTACAGTTGGGCCTACTCATCCCTTCCTACATTTATCTAGGAAATTCCTGTCTGAGTGAACCCATAGATAGGAAGGGAAGTGAGGTCCCCAGAGAACCTATCAATTAAGGGACCCATGAGGGGACAGAGAGCCAACCCTGCTCAAGTTTAGGAAAATCTGACAAGTTCACTTTGCCTTCTTGCTTCAGCAAACCCTCTCTGGAAGAACTTTCTGTCCAGTCTATGCTCTGCACTGCCTGCCATGTGATCTTAATGGAAGAGGGGGCCAGTACTGTAAATTGAAGGTCTCTTTGAGGAAGTAATATTTGCAGAGACACTTGAAAAAAGAGAGCAAAACAGCCATCAGAAGGATTGGGGATGGAGCGCTCCAGACTGAGGGGAATAAAAGCACAAAGCCTTAAGGAAAGATAACTCGACTAGTTGAGGAACAGAGAGAAGCAAGCATTATGTATGACCTTGGGGACCATGGGAGAAGTCTGGAGTTTTCTAAGAACAAGGGTAAGTTGATGAGAATAATAACAGCAGTAGCTAACCATTATGTGCATATAGCATATCTATGTACACCAAGACAGTATCATGCACTATTTTTGTACTTTGTTTAGATCAACTTAATTCTCAAAATTTGCATGAGTAAGTACATCATCCCCATTTTATAGCTGAGAAAACTGAGACACTGGGAGGTTAAATTACTTGCCAATCCCTCAAAGCTAGCATGTTGCAGAAACTGGAATCCACACCCAGGCCATCTTGTTTCCCGGTCCCTGTTTTAAGCACTGAGCTGTACTGCCTTTCCAGCTGAGGACTTCACATAAAAAGATCATTCTGTGTGTGGCAGGGAATAATTCAAGGCTGATTCCTAGGTTTTGTGCTTGAGCAACTGAGTGATGCCTTTACTGAGAGAGGAACAGGCTTGGCAGGGAGGGTCTCCCAGCCCAGTATCCTTGTCTTTGGGTAGCCCCTGAGCCCACGTCAACCTCAGCCACATTCTAGAGAAAGCCCAGCAGCACACAGATGCCAAGGTTAGCCTGCACTGGCTGGCCTATGCCAAGAACCACAAAAGCCTCGTTTTATTTAAAACACAGTGCTTGGCAGAATTCCTGACCTAGACAGAGACAAGCCCATTACTTCATCTTATGAGCTGCATTACGGCCTCTGTTTTTGTGTATCTATTAGCAAGGCCTCTCAGCCGAAAATCCAGCCAGCCCATCAATCACTTCTCCCCGAGGCCTACAGACTGGGCAGCAGAGGCCAGGATCCCAGCAGACATCCGCACATGAGAGTAAGCCCCAAAGACTTTCCTGTTTGTGCATAGGGGGCCTCGTTGCTTAATACTTTTAATTAAAAGCAGATTTTTATCAATTCACCCAAAATCTATTGGGGGAACTGTAATTTTGCTTCCAATCTTCCTATTTAATACTCCCCTAATGCCCATAAAAAGCTTTGGAGTTTCGGTTCATGATTTGAATCTTTACAGATAATTAGCTGGTAGAATGACTTGGGGAGAAAAGCAGGTCTATATTTTCACAACGTGGCCCGGAGTGGGTGGGAGAGTTGTGGGAGAAGATCCCCAGGCAGTCTTGGCACATCTCCATTTCTGAAACGTAAACATAAGATTCATTTAAAGGCACACTCATTTATTTTCTTTCATTATTGCCATGAAAAGTGCTTTTCCCTCTTATTTCTGAAGCACCTTATAATGCCACGTGACTCTCCCACCTTCGACGGTCCCCTACAGGATTCTCAGTCATTTCACTCCTCCAAGCAAACTCAGCCCCACCCACTCACCTTATATTCAGACTTGGTCCCCCTTAAACATGAGCAGGCCTTTCCTGCGGTCTCTCCCATCCGTTATTCCTCCTCCCTCCTGCTCAGCCTACTCCTCACACTTCCCTCCCTCTCCTTTCCCTCCATTTCTTCTCCTTTCACACTCCTTTCAACTATTATTACCATTCACAGACCACCTTCTACAGGGGTCAGAAACTGCATTATAATGTGTACTCACCTCAAAGCCTGATAATTATAGTGTTACACATGCAACCACACATGCACTTACACACACACACAACACAACACACACACACACACACACACACACACACACACACTTTTACATTTGAAGAATCTGAGGCTCCTATAGGTTAAAAAATTTACTCAAACCCTTTTTCCCATTTATTTTCTCTCTCTTTCTGCTCCCCTTTGTCAGATGATAAATAGGTAGGTAGATAGATTAGATAGATAGATAGATGATACTTAATACATACATACATACATACATACATACATACATACATACATGCAGATAGAAGACAGGTTGGCAGACAGACAGATGGTGGGAGGAGGTGGGACTGCAACAGCTGTCAAAATCAATTGGATATCCCATTCTAAGCTTTTGTTACTTTTCTCAGCTGCATTTCTCCCTCCACCTTTAACCCCTCTGCTCTTCTGCTAGGTGGACTCGTAGCTCAAGAAAAGCCCTTGAGATAGATTTTAAAGGCTGGAAACAATGAGAACTAAGAGGCTCTGAGGTTCCTGGGTATGAATCAGGACACATGAGACAGAAGTGGGTCTTTTTTTTTTTTTTTTTGATAAACAGTGAAGTTCTCAACGGTGAGAAGGTATCAGAATCATCAGTAATCGAATAAAGTTCAAGTACTGAGGGGAGGTGGCTTACCACAGTGTTTCTCCACCTTGACAGGCATTTGAATCACCCAGAGGGCTTCTTAAAACCGATTGTTGAACTCCACCGCCAGGAGTCTCTGATTCAGTAAGTCTGGGTGGGGCCTGAAAAATCACATTTCCAACAGGATCCCAGACGATGTTGATGCTACTGAACTAGGGACTTCAGTTAAGAGAACCACTGCTGTAAAGTCATGTTCAGAGGTTAAGTTGGCTATTACGATGATGTTCAATTATGTCTTAGTTATTAAGTCATGTCATCTGGCATACTTGAAAATGAAGGAAAAAACAGTGGTTTGATTGTTTTCAGAGGACGTCTGAACTTTAAATGATCCACTGAACACCCTGCTCCACATTTTCTGACACTACCTGGAACTCTCGTCTCTGCCTACCACAAGCCTGCCTCCCTGCCCCACAGGATGAGACCAAAGACCCTGACTGACATTAGAACTTCAAGACCTGAAACTATATCTGGAATTCTGGATGTGCGTGTGTGTCTGTATATCTGTATGTGTATGTGTGTTTGTGTCTGGTGAATGAGCCAATGAATGGATAGGCTGCCTTATGTGAAAAGGGTAAGAGAATGGGCTCATTCTCTTGAATGAGCTCTGGGTCTGAGGCCCAGCTCCACTGTATAGAACAACTGTGTTACTCAGGCTCAGAGCCCTGAGCAGGGAATCTCTGAAATATCATTGTTCATTACCTTAACAAGTCTCCCGTCCCCAGGCAGGGAAGTAGCTTCCCAAATGGCCCTCCTTGACCTGACAGAATACGCAAACAAGTGGGTAAAAGAACCCCCTTTGGGAACTGCTCATACTCCCTCCCTCCTCCTTATAAAGACTGTGTGATTCTCTTTCTGGAGCACCTAGTATCTTGAAAATGACTTGAATGGGGTTGCACAAAGATGCCCATGATGATGGGCATTTTCTCTTTGAGCAAAGGAGACAGCAAGTCTCAGGAATTACACCCTGTTTCTAAAAATGGGTCAGCTCATTATTGGCAGGCATTCTCAGAGGCCTCAAGGGCAAAATAAGTCAAATATAAAATGGCTATTAACTTCCCGAAGTTTCAAACCAGCTGGGGAAATTAGAAAAACTAATAGAAAAGTAGATCTTGCAACCCTGAAACCAAGGTAACTGAAAAAATGTAAAGATGAGATCAATCACAAGGGAAGGGTCCTTTCCCCAGTACAACACTCTCTAGCGGACTAAATTCCAAACTCCCTGGGGAAAGGTTAAGGAAAATTAAAGGAGGTTCTGGAATTTGGGCTGCATATTAAAATCACACAGGGAGTTTTCAAGCTGAAACAAAAGCAAAACTAAGCCCAGGCATTACCGTAAGCAATCCAATAAGAATTCTTACTCTATAAATATTGTAACTCTTTATATAGAAAACTTTAAGAATATGCAACATAGAACACTATGCTACTTCATATAGTTTTCATAATTAACAGCTCAGGACCAATCTTGTTTCACCACTTCCCCAAAATATAATTATTTTGAAGCAAATCCAAGATATCAAACTTTAGGATGTATCTCTGAAAGATAAAGACTCTTAAAAAAAAAAAAAAAAAGCTTTCTTTATAACAATAATTCCTCAAATAATCTGTCAAAATCTAATTTCCCCTATTGTATGATATATTTCTTAATATTCATGTCAGTTGGAATACATATAAGGTCTATGTGTTACAATTTGTTGATATATCTCCTCAAATTCTTTTAATCTATAAGCTCCTGCTCATATTCTTTTTATTATGCAATTTCTTTTTCTTTCTTTCTTTCTTTCTTTCTTTCTTTCTTTCTTTCTTTCTTTCTTCTTTCTTTTTTTAATGAAGAAATGAGGACAAGTGTCCTATAGAGCATCTCGCCATCTGGATTTTACTGATTGAATCCCTACGGCATGGTTTAACATGTTCCTGTCCCTGTATTTCCTACAAATTGGTCATTAGATATAGAGACTTAATAAAATGCACATTTGAGTTAGTTGATATGACTACTGAATAGGTAGTACTGTGTACTCCCATCAAAGACAGTTAATGTCTAGTTGCCTCTTTTTCATGATATTAGTTTCTAATAATCATGGCCTAGACTCATTAATTTATTGGGGCTTTCAAAACAATAACATTCTGACCCTATGATTCCTTCTTACGTTAGGAGCTTCCTTTTACTGGCTATGTGGTACCTGAGATACAGTTTAAATAGGAAAGGTAACATAAATGCTTGACATTTTCTCTTCATTCACCAGTTTTTAAAACAAGGAGCTGATTTACTTACATCCTCTAAACATGACCGAAGGTTTGTAGTTTTGATTTTTTTTAGAATATCATTAAGAACTCATCAATATAAACATATTTGGTGTGTTTTAATTCATTACCATTATTTTATTCTACTCAAAGTATTCTACCTTTGGCCAGTGGGAGCCTATTCATTTTCACTCCTGAGTTCTCCTAAAGTGGTCCTTGTCATTGTTAACAGCTTCCCTGCACTCCTGTGTGACAAGCTGTTCCAGGCTCACATGCACATTCCTGCCACAAACGAAAATCATCCATTTCTCCAAGAGGCCCATGTTTTATTTTATGCAAAATAGTATTTAGAGGCCAGAATCCAGGTGCTAAGGGTGCTTCTTGCTGCTGAATTGATGATTGTTCCTCAACCTTGTCAATGGACAGAGCGTGAAAATGTTTTGTTTTAAAAATATGAGTTTATATCAAACTTCAAATTTAAATTCTAGACTACATGATTTTTACTTATCTCATTGGTCTTACATGTGTGACATCTTCCTTTCATTAAAAAAGCCCAGTTTATAATTATTAATTTGTTTTAACCCTTACTATATGCCATAGTCTCCAAATAACAATATCAACTACTATTGACAATATTATCACTAAAAACAGGTTAAATTTCTCCTAGGTTTTCAGTGAATTACAACTCATTGATGTTCTCCTGAAGTTCTTTTCATCTATAGGTGCCTGTTCTATGCAAAAATTTTTAATTAAGAAATGAGGACACGTGTCATGTAGAGATTCTCACCAGAAAATACATCATCCTCTCCTTTCTTAAATAAATGTAGCATACCACACACCTAGCTTTTTTCATTGACCCCGTGGCCTACTCCCTCATGCTACGTAGAGATCTCCCTCACTCCTTTTCACAGCTACACAGTACTTCTCATGATGATACGCCAGGGCTCTTTCTGAGTTCTTTCCATTTTTCACTAGTACGAATACAGCTGCAGTAGAGAAACTTATGTGTATGATGTCCCATATTTTCAGGCTCTTAGTGACTCTAATGTGGAGCCACGGTTGAGAAGTCCTGATCTAGGGAGAAAAGCAGATTGTTAAGAGACCTAAGTTTGAATCCCAGCTCAGCCTTCAACTTGTTTCTTGTAAAACCTGGAAAATAATATATGGATAAAATATCCGGATAATATTTGGATAAAAACCTACCTCACAGGTTTGTGGATATGGTTAAATGAGCTAATGTATGCAAGCTGCTTTAATCATTTCTTAGTACATTTTAAGAGGTATATGTTGTTCTTATTGTTGCTGTGAATCTTTAAATTTATTATTTAGCCTCTTGTCTCAGTTTCTCAGTCGTCCTGGTGCCTCAGAATGTTGGCACAATAAAATTACATCATCACTCTGAAATTTCTTAAAATAGCTATAATCTCTGAAAATGCAGAAGGGGTATTGTTTTGTCACCGTGATTATAGAGTGCCACATTGGGAGAACTAACTGTATTAGTAGTACGGTTGGACTCTCTTCTCTGAAGCTGTCTATACAGGGTTTCCTGACTCAACAGAGTCAGTGAGACAACCTGACAATTCACTCAAACCACTAATTTAATTGATTTTTTATTTCCTACTGAATTGACAGATGGAGTAAATTGAACAAATTGACTGACTGTTTTGATATTATTTAGACTCAGCTTGAGTGTAACTAATCATGAAGAGGAAAATAATTATTATCGACATTACTGCAATGATCAAAGTCACCCTTTACACGAGTCCGCAGAGGGGCACTGGGACCTTCACCATATCACCAGCTTCATGCTCCACCCTTTTAAGTTTTAGAGCACAGATCCCGACCAATCCACTGCATCACCTTACAGGGGAGATCAAAATAGAATGTAGACTTGGGGTGGGAAACTCTGAAAAGGATCAATCAATACATGAGTGTACTTCATTATTGTCCAATTCCGAGTTTGTGGAAGAGCTAGCAGAGCTGAAGAGACTTAGGTGCTCCCTGTGGGAGGGTGAATAATGGCCCCTAATCCCTGGATCTTGTAACTGCTACTTTACATGGCAAAAGGGACTTTGAGGTTGTGATTAAATTAAGGAGACCAAAATAGGGAGAATTTTCTGGATTATGTGGGTAGATACAAGGTTATCACTGATGTCCTCATAAGGGGGAGACTGGAAGACATTTGACTCCAGGAGAGGAGTAGAAGACATGAGGATGGAAGCAAAGGGTTGCAGCAATGTGAGGAAGCCCAAAAGCCAGCCGATGCAGGCTGACTCCAGAAGCTGGAAAAGGCAAGAAAATGGATTCTCTCCCTCAGCTTCCAGAAGGAATCACCTCTACTGACACCTTGACTTTAGCCCAGAGACACTGATCTTGGATTTCTAGCCTCCAGATTTGTGGAAGAATAAATCTCTGTTGTTTTAACCTACCAAGTTTGTGCAATTTTTCACAGTAGCTACAGGAAACTAATACAACTCTCACCATCGTAATTTTCAATATCTGCCTCTAGCTGTGATCCTTGATAGAAATACTTCTGGGAAGGAGGGAAAGCTGAATGGTTGGAATGGGTGGAAGTCCAGTCCCCTGCTTTTGTTTCAAATAAGGCAGGTTTGTTTTAAATGTTGGCTCCATATAAGATTGCATTGGAAATAAAAAGGATTCTCCTAAAGTGGGGAAGAGAACAATCTGAAATAGAGAGAACTGACATTTGTGTATCTAATATGTGAAAAACTCTTGGATCAGTGCCTGCACATAGTGAACATAATACAACATAGTCACAGAGTGGCAGTGGTAGTTATTATCTGCTCTGATGCCTTAATTTTACCAGCGACAAACTACAACTTAGTGTAGTTGAATGACTTGCCCGATGGCACCCAGCTCTTAGCAGCAGAACCAGTATTAAAAACCAGATTTTTATAATCTTAGTATCTACTGCAACCCACTCTGGAACTTCCCCTAAATAGTAAATGCCACCAGCTGACTGTGCCTTTCATTAAAATTAAATATACTGCATAAAGGGTGATGTTTATTTTATGTCTTTTATTTGCAGAGCCATTACCAAGTTCAGAGGAAAGCTGACCACTCGGGGAGCTCCCTGTTTCGCCCATTACTTTGGTGGGCTGCAGCGCCAACAGGTGATCATATATCAGAAAAGAATAGCTCTGCCCCTCCCCCACACCCTGCACCTGACAGCTGAAGAGGTAAACGCTGCTCTGACTACAGAACAGATTGTAGTGAGGATGCCAGGATGGGCCAGAGCAATGGGGCAAGGATGGTGAGCCAGTGGCAGAAGCAGCTGCTGGCTCATTAAGGGCATCGGGTGAAATCTGGGCCACACCAGGCCCAGCCATATGCTCACATGCAAACCACAGCTGCTTGATGATGGATCTCTCCTCTAAACGGCAGCAGCAGAGGCAGCATATTCTCCCAGCTCTGGGGGGATTTCTCTTGTTGCTCAGTCACTTGCTTTGATGCCCCACTGAGGAGGTGTCCTATTGGCCAACAATCAAGGAGAAGGAGCATGGTTTTCAGTCTAGCCAGTACTTTTCTGTAATTGCACTGTAGGAGAATGGGGGGAAAAGAAACAGTAGATAAGCAGAGAAGACATAGTCCTTCGTCATTCCACTACCCTAAGCTCTCATTGTCTTTACCTAACTAAAGGCATTGCCTCTTTTCTAAATAAGGCTTCTCACCTGGCATTCAAGGTTCTCAACTATCTCATTCCTACTCACAACTCCAAGGCTTCTTTCTATTCTTCCACTCTTGCCAAAACGAGTTCCTCATCGGCCCCCAAATATGCCATTCCTTAGAACACAAGGTTCATGAGGGAAGCAACTTTGACTATCTTTTTAATGCCTTGTCCCCAATTCCCACGTGCCTGGCACATGATCGGCCTCAAAAATATCTGTGAAGAATACCACTCATTCAATACCTGCTTGGTACTAAACACAATGCCAGGCATATACTGGTAGGTATGAGAACTTAACCACATTTCCAATCCTCTTTGTGTCTAAACCTCATTTACAGGATGCCCATAAGTCTGAAAACCAAAACAAATATACAAAATGTTGTCAAGGATATCTTCAACCTATTAAAATGTAAGATAATAGTATCATGTGTCCAGGCTTTAAAAACACCCTATACAAAATTGAGTTGATACAAAATCAAATGAGATAATGTGTACAAAGCCCTTACCTCAGTCACTGACACAGTAAAGCTCACTAGCTGTTAGCTTTTATTACTATGTTCCCAGTATTACAAAGATTAATAAAATCGCAATCAATTCAGAAGATAAACATGTAAATAGATATTTATAGATAATTATAGTCCAAAATGAGAGCTGTCACCAAAGTATGGATAAACTCCTGTGTGGCCCCAGAAGCTCTATATTAAAAATATATCTAGAATCAGAACCTTTTCACACTGTCTCCACCAAGTATCATTCTAGTCCAAGCTACCCTCATTTCTCGCTTAGATTACTTCAATTGCCTCCAAACTCTTCTCTCTACCTCACTCTTGCCCTCTCCACTGCCCCCACCCCAATTTATTCTCAACACAGAAGCCACGGATCCTATTAGAACTTGTCAGCTCCTGTCACTTCCCTGTTCAAAACTCTTTAGGTAAAAATCAGAATTACTATTGCCTACTGGGATGGTCAATTTTATGTAGCAACTTAACTGGGCCATAGGGTGCCTAGACATTCGGTCAAACATTATTCTGGGTGTGCCTGTGAGGGTGTTTTTGAACTAAGTAAGACATATTGCCACCTTTAATGTGGGTGGGCCTTGTCCAATCAATTGAAGACCTGCAAAGAACAAAAAGGCTGAGCAAGAGGAAACTCCTCCTGCTTGACTTGTTCGAAATGGGACATCAGTCTTTCCCTGACTTCCATCTCAGACTGAAACATGACTCTTCATGGGTCTCAGCCTGGCTGGCCTCTGGACCGGGAACATATAGATATCCAATGGGTTCTGTTTCTCTGGAGAACCTTGCCAAACACACTAATACACCTATAGGCCGTGGGTGATCTGCCACCTGTCTCAACCCCAGTGTCTTCCCCTGCAATATCATTGCTTTTTTTTTTATTTTAACTCTTTCCACTTTTCCCTCTTTCTCTTTGTTCCAGCCTCCATGTTGGTCACTTTGTTGTCCCCAAATATGAGAAGCCCGTTAAGCTTACAGGGCTAGTGCCCTCCATTCTCTCTGCCTAGAATGCTCTTCCCTCTAGCATCACTTCCTTCAGATCTCTATCCAAATGCTGCATGACTATGAAGCTTTTCCAAACTTACTTATACAAAATAGTGTACACATACACTTTTTATTTTATTTCTCTTAAAGTGCTTTAATTTTTATAACATTTATCATCATCTGAGATCCAATATGTTTACTTTTTTACTTGTTTAATGTCTGTTTATCCAACTCTTCTAGCTAGAATATAAAGTCCTTGAGAATTGGAACTTTTTTTGTTCACTGTTATATTTCCAGCACCTAGACTGGTAACTAGTATTAGTCCCTAGTAGTACCCTGTGTCTATCTGTTGGTTGAATTAATGAATACATTCAAATTTTAAGTTTGATTTTAGAAGAAAAGAAGGGTATTATAGATAGGTGGCAATAAAGGATCTATAGAGAATCAAGATGATTAGGTTTTTGCTGAGTGTGGATTATGAATTGTGCAGCACAGAATTCAGGGTTTTTCCCTCCAACAAGGACCTGGAGGACAGACACTCCAAACAGCTGATTAAGGGCTGATGTTCATGCTTTAATAGCCAGCATAGCAGACAGCCTGTGTGACACCCTTGCCTATAAATTAAGGAGCCAAACCAGGACATAAGCTTGAGGTGAGTTGAGAAGTAGCCTACGCAGAGCCAAGATTTTCCTCAGAAAACAGTTTTGAGTCTGCTCCAACACTGAGATAAATTGGAGACAGAGGCCCTAAAGTTCAATGCCAATGAGAATAGCTGCAATATATTTGGTTGGAAATAGCCCACTGCAGCCATAAAATCTCAATGAAGAAATCAAACATAGAAGGTCTAGTTTTAAGCAATGTGACATCCTGGTAAAATCTCCCAAGAGATGCAGGTGGAGAAATATTGCCCCTAGTAAGTAAATGAGTTGTCTTGAGATAAATGGTTGTCAGAAGAAAGAAGTTAAGAAGGCTAAAGTTGTAATGTATATCATGGTCAGAAAGAAAAAGACGAGAGAATGGAACTAGAGCAAGCTGGCCTGATCTGCACTAGAATAATAAGCAAAGACTTATTTCCTTAGTAAAAAACACCCAGAGCGTGCCCATGACACAGCTTCCACCCCTCAACCATGAAAAGCTTTCTTTCTTCTTGTCTCTCCTGCCCATCCCAGTCTTGTTACAATCGACATTGCATCACCAAATGACACAGACAATAAAAACTTGCCTCTTTAACAAGCCATCTCTTAGAGCCCTGTTGACAGTTGTAATTTGCTGTTACTGATTATAAAATTTATACATGTTTGCAATGATATTTGTTCAAAATTATTCATCAAAGCATTATGTATAACAAAAAAAGATTAATAACAGTTTAAGTGTTAATTTAAACAAATTAAGATACCTCTAAAGAATGGAATTCTATACAACAATTCCTATACTCTAAGAAGCTTTTAATATACTGATATGATATCACTGCTATGATATATTAAGTTTTTAAAAAAGGAACAGAATCATCTGTATAAAGGTATGTTACTATTCATATAAGAAAGAAAGAGAAAAAGAAATTATATGTGTGGTGTTTTTTACTTGGATTGCATAGAATGTCTCTGAAAGCATACCTATGAAACTAATAATATCTCAATTTAAAAAATAAATTAAAATAAAAATAAATTTAAAAATAATAATATGAAAAACTAAACCCAAGCATACATATCAGAATATAAATGAGCCTCAAGCAATAATAAAAGTTAAAGCTTTTCAAAACATATCACAAGGAAAATCCAAACTCTATCTTATAAAGAGACATGCAAAACAAAGCCATTTAAAAAATTAAAAGACTGATTAAAAGCATAACAGGCAGAATCAAAAAAAAAATGAAAGTGGGTTTTATGTATATGATATTAAATTAATATTAAACAAGATGGAATTGAGGCCCAAAAGTGTTATATGATACAAAGAAGGGCACTTTATAATGCTAATGGATACAATTCACAATTAGGATTTAACAGGAATATTTATATGTAGACTGCATATTGGCAATATTTCTGAAGCAGAAATTTTCTAGACAAATAGAAAAATAGACCAAAAAAAACCACCAGCTACAGAAGACTAACTCAATTCTCAGTCCACAATAATGCAAGTTGACAAACAAAATGTAAATCTTTGGTCCTTCATACCAGCAATGCCATCTCTGGAAGGTATCTTTCAAATATACTTACACACATACAAAAATGACATGAACACAGTTCTTTATTTCAGCATTATTTGTAAAATATGACTTTCTTGTTCATCAATAGATGACTAGTTTAAAAAATTATGGTATAACAATTCAATGAATTGTACTAAAAAGAAAAAAAAAAAGGATGAGGATCTCTCTGTGATCATGGAAAAAGCTCCAATATATATTCATTTTAAGTTAAAAAAAAATCAGTAAAGTACTAAACAATTTATAATATACTATCTTCTATGTAAAAAAAATAAAAATAGAAATTCACACTTGTTTGTGTATGCATGAAGAGACTCCGGAAGGAGACAAGAAACTAGTAATAGCAGTAGCCTGTATGTGGTGGAGATAGGGGGTGTGAGGGAGCTGAACCAGTGGAGATGGGGGAAGGCAAGGAGTTTTCACTGCATGTGCATGTGTATGTGTATGCGTATGACTGTTTATTCAAAACACACAAAATCCTGTGTGCAAAAGGGCCCTAAGTCATAGTTTCTATCTAGTACTAGTACTCCTTTTCCAGACTCTTGATAAACAGTAAAAGCTGATTCCATTGTCCTTAGTTTCCTGAAAATCAACATAACAGACCTTCTGTTTTGTTTCTAAGTCATCCCTCTTCACACAAGGATTATGGCCCAATTATGCAACGCATAGCAAAAAAACCTGTTGCCTCCTTTTAATCTCTTCACTAGAAAGTCAAGTCTTATTCTACAAAGACTCTAGACCTAAGCTATATGATGTGACTGTGACTTGACCTGTGGCTAGCTCAAATTGTCATGTACTGTAAGTATAAACTATACACCTAAGTTCAAAGACTTCAAATGGAAAAAAGAGTGTAAAATACCTCATTCGTTTTTAATATTGATTATATTTTTAAATGATAATGTTTTAGATATATTGAGATGTTTCTTTTTCTACTTTCTTAACAAAACCACTGGAATATTTAAAATTTACCTATGTGGTTCACATTATATTTCTCCTGGACTGAGCTGCTCTGGGTGGTAAAACCATAAGCAGACAGGCTAGACGAGATTTTGCTGCAGTAACAAGAAACTCTAAAAATCTCACTGACCAGCCACAAAAATGTTTATATCCCAGTCATAATATGTGAGCAATCTGGACAAGCCAGAGAATATGTTTCTGTCTTCAGTAAAGTACCCAGGCTGCTGGAGGCTTCACCCTAGCACATGCCCCCAGTAACTGCAGCAATGGGACGGGAACATAGTGAATTGGTTATTTACCCTTAACGTTTCCTTTTGGAAGTAACACACATCATCTGGGCTCACATTTCACTGGTCAAAGCAAATTTCATGGCAATGTCCAGTTTCACAGGGGGCAGGGAAGGGCAATCCACCTGCCCAGAAGACAGAAAGAATTAATAAACAGCACAAGTGACCATAACATTTCACCTTATGTCCTATACAAGGCTAAAGTTGGTGTCCAAACAGCCACACATATTGACTTCAAATGACTTGAAATTATCTTTAGAATTCGCGTAGAGTTACTTGTATTCAGAAGGAACATGTTTTCAGGGAACACACAATTGAATGAGGCCCCACTAGGTCATCTGTAGATATGTCAATACTTCCAGTAATTGGGTTGTCCACTCCACCATAAGGAGACCCATTGTCATGAGCAGCAGCCAGTTTTTATAAGAATTTATGTTAATCCAAATACTGCTTTGTGCTTTATATCCTAATTCAGAGCTGCATAGTATATATCTCATCAACCTTTCACCAAATAGCTTTCAAATATGTGAAGACATTTACCACTTTTCCCCCGGAGAGCTTCTGCTCTCCAGGCTAAATACTTTAAATGCAACTCATGTAAAATTCTGCCATATTTCCTTACTACCTGAGTTCTTATAGTAGATAGCTGTATTGTTTACAAGTATACACCACCCTCTTCCCAGAAAAGAAGTTGCACGTTCAAGTTCACTGCCATGTGATTTGCCTGGGCTTGACCATGTCACTTCCAAACAGAAGTTTTAAATGAGATTGCAGTGGTTGGCTCAGACCACTGCAATCTTGATCTTCCCCTCTGTTAAAAGTATGGCCATATCCCACATCAGGGCTATTCCTTCAGCCTGGGTCCCAGGGTGATGAGACACATGGAGCAGAGACTGACACACCCACAGCAGCCCACCTAAAACGTGAGCAAGAAATTACCATTTGTTTCTGTCAACCCCTGAGATCACAGGGGTTTTTTGTATGGGAAAAGCTGGCCAACACAGAAGTAATCCAAAAGTGATGATTTTACAATAGTTAAATTTTTATTATCTGTCCCACTATCAGGAGATTTTCTCCATATGACTTTGTAGTACAATACCTAATTTCATTTCTTTCATGAACATTTATATAGCAGTTATTATATGCCAAGAACTATCCCAAGCACTTTACAAAAATTAATTTACTCAGTCATCATAAAACGTTATCAGATTTGTTCCCTTATTATCCCCATTTCACAGGTGAGAGAACTGAGACAGAGATAGGTCAAGATCACACAACTGGTAAGCAGTAGAGTCAGAGGTCAACGCAGGGAGGCTGTCCTGAGAGTCCACATCTTCAACCACTATTCTATTCAATGATTATAACCATTAATATTTACCGAGTTAATTTATACTAAGCACATTCACTCTTATTTCTTATAGTACCTCTAGGAAGTGGGAGGACCTGAGACTCAGATTTAAAATTACTGACCCAAGTTACTGATCCGACAGTGACCTTGATGGCAGCAAAGTTCATGCTTTGTAAAGAAAAAACCTTCAAATACTAATATAGTCATCAGTTTAATTCTCCCTGCTCAAACCTGGGAGGGTAGGGAGGATAGGGGAGCAGAGATGCATCAACTGAATCAGACCACCAGTATATTTCCAAGAGTTCTCTTTGCGCTTATCGCCATCACTAACATTAATAAATATTGGCTGGATGTCTACCTCATGGAAGGCATTGTATTAGGTAGGTGCCCTTGCCCAATTAAGACTGGAAATAGGCTTACTCTAATTTGCCCTTGATATGGTGAAAGATGAAATAAACAAACACCCCCTGGAAAGGGAAGCATCAACGGCCAGGTCAGGTGGCTCTCACTTGGTGACTACAGTTTTCACAAGATTGCACAGCAGCAGCTACCCCAGAAAGTAGCAGGAACAGAAAACACACTATTCCTGTCCTCCTGTTTCATTATCACCGGGCACAGCGTCAGCATTAAAGGAGCAGTGTGAAATGGACAATTCACACATCTTCCACGTTTCTCAGCAATGTCGGCCCCTGCTGTTGCCACGGATGCTGCAGCTGCTGCTGCCTGGTCTTCTCACACCAAGAAGGGTATTAGACATGGACCGGCATGGAAGCACGTGCAAACAGGCATGCACACACACTCCCTACACCCCTTTCTTTGTTCCCAAGGACTGGCAGGGAATACGGAAAAAAGGGAAGGAGGCAGAGAACATTAGAGGAAGGGCCCCTCTTTCATTGCTGAAAGCCTTCAGAAGAGCACTGGAGCCCACCTGCAGCACACATGCAACAGGCCCACAGACCCAGTGCCATCTCACTTCAATGTCACGTTTGGAATGGCATAGTAGGAGGGCATTCCAGGCCCTGTCTGGCACACAGCCACCTGCAGGGAGGGAGCAGCCAGTGAGAACAAGGCCTTGCCCTGATGCCTGCCCAACCAACCTTTCTGGAGCCTCCTGGTTCCAGGTGTAGGCTCAGCCCTTCCCAAACCTCTGGGCCACTCTCATCTTTAATTAGGGGGAATTAAGGAGCTCAACCTCCATACTCAGCATTCAGACTTTAGGCAGTCCTGCTCTGATTATGCGCCTAATTCTCAAAACTGAGCTTCTTCCCTACTGACACCTGTATTAGTCAGGGTTTTCCAGAGAAACAGAACCAATAGGATATATATATAAAGAGATTAATTATGAAGAGTTGGCTCACATGATTATGAAGGCTAAGTCCCAGGACTTAGCCCTCAAAGTGAAGACCCAGAAAAGCCAATGGTATAGTTCTGGTCAAAGTCCAAAGGCCCAATATCCAGGAACACTGATGGTGTGAACACCACTCTAAGAGCAGGAGAAGACCCATGCCCCAGCTGAGCAGGCAGGCAGGAAGCAGAAGGAGTTTCCCCTTCTATTCTATCTTCAGTGCTTCAAATAGGTTACTTTCCGTTCAACTCCATTTGACCTTTAGCCCCACTCCTTCCTCCCCTCTGTATTGCAAAAAGTTAAAGGGTTGGAAAAGCAATAGGTGAGGGGGGAAAAGATTAGCCACACTGCATGATTGATCCCTTGGTCCTCAAATATTGGCTAGTTTGGGGTCATGGTTCTGACCTAACCAACATGCGTGAAAGTTTTTATGTGCTTTCTGCACTACCAGAGGCCAGTGTTTCCCCAGCCCCATTCTCTTGTTTCCTAGTGCATGCCGCCATTCTGCCCTGATGGACAGCCATGTTGATTTTGAAGCAGTGATTCTCAAAAGTGTGGTCCTGAGCCAGGAACATCAGCTCATTGGAGAACTTGTTAAAACTGCAAAAATTTTGGTCCCACCCAGACCCACTGAATAAAAATGTGGGAGTGGTACCCACAGCAGTTTGTTTTTTAACAAGCTTTGTAAGTGATCCAAAGTACTCTCGAGTTTGAGAAACCCTGTTTTTAAAGGTTAGCTCTCTTGTCCTCTGATCATGGCACCTCTTTCCAGCTCTTCATCTATCCCTTTGTTTCTCACAGCGCCCAATCTGAGAAAGGTGGCATCTAAATGCTGCTAAAACTGACATTTTCCCTCATTTCCAATTCTTTTGAATATCTGATTGCAATTTTATAAGATTCCATAGGCCCCACTCGGAAAATACCAATTCAAAATAAGAACAGATTATTTTAAAATTTAAAATTTAAAATGTGCTTGTTGGCACATTGATGCCACTGGCTGGTTTATAGTGACTAATTAATCCTTATTTGACCTGAATTAATGCCTAATCTGTATAAATGATGGAGATTTGCGGGAATGCAGCAAATTTGAAACTATAAAACCAAAGGCATGTAGGAGTGGATTCACCATCAGGCTGACATGAGGATTAAAGTACTTCTTCAAATAGTACATTATTTGAAGTTTGATTTTCTTCCTTTCTCCTTTCCACCCCCACCTCCTTCAAGAAAAAAAAAATTACCAGAAGACATGAGCATATTGTCTCCCCTTCTCCCAAATAAAGGTAAACTGACAGCGCTTTCAATAAAAGGCTCTGCATGATTGGAATTAAATGTCAAATACGATTTTCTGTTGGCAATTCAAAGTGTTGGTGTCAAAACCATAACTGACAGTGCGGCTGCAGATGAGTATCTGTCTGGATCTCAGCGTCACACTGTGGGAAGGTTTATGATTTAGTAGATTAACACAGCTCTCTTCACGCTACCACTTAAGAGATAATTTGTTCAAGCAGGAGCCGATTAGATCGTGGCTGCCCAGGGGCAGGAGGCCCCCACCCCTAAAGTTCTGTCAGGCGTTTGATGGCACACCCTGCCCTCTGCGGGGGTCTGCCATCATTACAGGTGACAGGGAGCAGAGGTGAGAGGGCCACAGCTGCTGACAGCCAGGCTGTCAGTAGCCACCAATGATGTTTGCTGGCGATGTCTCAGGGAAAACAGAGTTTCTATTGATCCAACCAGTATGAAATGGCCTTCCAGGTTGGAGATTTGATTTATTTAGCTTCTGCTTCTCACATGAGATGGAGGAAGGAGGGGTACTTCCTGGCAAGTCATTGAATCATGCACTCTACCACTAGGTTTCTTCTAGTTCTAGAAAAAAAAAAATGGCAATCAGAGCCCAGAGAGGTTAGGAGACTTGCCCAAGATCAGAGTGTGGGAGAAGCAGATGGGATAGTTCATATTGCTTGAGATTCACAAAGCAACAAACACTGTCTTGGGCACTCTTCTTCCCAATGTCTTGTGTAATATTCACAAAGACTGCTGCTATGATGGGGCAGACTAGGTTAAGGGTATAAGCATTTGCTAAGCCGCAGCAAGTCCATGGCAGAAATGGGTTAGAGCTAGGTCTCCTCATTCCCAATTCTGTGTTCTCTACAAAATCTTGTGGAGTATCCCTAGAATAAATATTCCATCTGGGGAGGGGATAAAAGGGCTTTGAAAATTGTGCTTCTGTCTTGTACGTGTGCCATTTCTGCCAAGTGACAGCCCATAGAGCTCAGATAATAAAATAAATAAAATGGATTCTCTGTGTCTTGACCAGCCATAAATTGTAACTGGTCCTCGGAAAGCCTGATTTAAGAGTTTCATCTTGCAGAGACTGTATTTGTTCTTTCTCTTTTACTCCTCTCATCCCTACTTCTAGGGAAGAGAGAGAAAGGGTGAAAGCCATCAGTTCAATGCAGTATTTTTATTATCCAATGCCAGGATGCGACAGCATAGGAGACCCACAAGATAATGTTCGGACTCTGGTTTTAGAATGTTTACTCTCTTCTGGGTGAACTCTGACATCCAAATGCATTAATGCAGTGCCATTTTCAACTCTCACGCCAATCTCTATCCTTGTATGTATCAGAATTTTAATGCCTGCTTCCCTGTTTGAGTTATGGTAATTTATTGTAATAGTGTATTTTGACCTTTTCAGTATTTTGTATTTTTATTGGATAGCTGTTTCACCTCTTCCCTGGAGGATTAGCCGAGCTGAAAATGAGAGAGAATGGTAAGACCAACCAATCAAAATACAGAATATTAAAAAGGTCAACACACAAGAGCAAACTACTAATTTGGAAAACACACAAATGCAGAAAGAATGAAAGGTCTAAACAGCATGGTGACCAGAGCAAAAATAAATGGAGAGGAGAAGGCTAAGGGGGCTCCTCTCCACCAACAGCACAACCGTTAGTTCAACTGTTAAATGTAAAGTAGCCCATCATCAGAAACCAAAGGAGGGTAGGAAGTCAGTGCAAACAGCAAAGGGTGTAAACTGTATTGTTTCTGCTTCTACATGGTCAATGCAAATGACAGAGAGAGGTAGGGGGTTTGAAAGTTCCCAGACCAGAGATGCCAGGGAACTTTTGGTATAATGTGCAATATCAGAGGATGTACCAAAGATAACATGTTCAACCCTCTACCTACAGGTAGATGCATGTCTCAGGAGTCTAAAACTGATAGTCATCCAATTTTTTTTAAAGATTTCTATAAAAAGAAATCCCCCAACCACCAATTGATTCTTTCCAGTTGAACTATATTAATTAAAGCATAATAATAAAGTATATCTTGACAGTCGCAATAAATAGAGCCATAAAAATTCAAAGCATACTAATTCAAGTGGACTTTTAGATCCAGTCTACTGAAGGGTATGGTCATCAAGAAACTGGAAAACACACAAACCGGCTACCTGGGGGAAGCCCTTGCCCACTAAAACTTTTACTACACTGGTTGTTATCATGCAGAACAACATATGCAGAAAGTTCTCAATATCCCAAGATGACTGGCACTGGAAAAGGGATACTCAAAGGAATGCATGTAAAACAGACACCAAAATCTCGGTTTAAAAAGCAAAAAGGCTTTGACTGCAACTTCATCTTGAAAAATAAAATATTATAAATAAAAATTTATGAAGAGATTATTTTGTTTTGTATTTAATAAAATATAGGTTAAAATTCTAATCATATTCTTAAAAAGTATTTAAGAATTGACTGGAAATTTGGGGCACAATTAACATAACAAAATTTTATATTAACATAGATACATCACCTTTCACACTTTTGAAACAATCATGAAAAGCATAACTTTTCAAAATATTCAGAGGACCTAAGATAAAGACCCCTTTAAATCTTGTGGTATTCTAGTTTTTTCTGTTTTAATATTTTTATCCTTGTTTTCTATTATGCAGTTAGTTGATTTCCTATTACCTAATCGTTGCTTGTGAGATCCCGATTTGGCGATAGATTTGAGAGCAATATGAGCCATACTACTACAAATATTGATTCACTTTCATTGACGTATTGCATGCAATTCTGAGTTGTTTTCCAAAATTTGCCATTTCCATTTTCTTTTTAATTCACACCCGTACTGCCAAAAACATCTGAAAATCATCTACAAACTGTGCCAAATATCAATGCCAATACATGTTTTGTTTTAAACAGTTATATGTGAGTAGGGTTAATTTATTAAAGTCTGCTAGTGAATATTTGAAAATTATTAATTTCTCACATTATAACTTGTAACTAAAGATATTCTAATAATGAAACTCAGGCACATGGATCCTACACTTATCTAAGTGCAAGCCAGAATTTTTGACCATAAAAGATATCATACAGACATAAAAATGACTGCTCAAGTATTTCAGCGCTATTAACATTTTCTAGTCTGACTCTTATGAATAGTAGTCTGCAAGTTGCATCAAAGAATAAAAAATTGAGGTTAGAAACACTAAGCATTTGTAATAACTGTTCTTTAAGAATAATTTAATATATAATATACTCAAGAGATTATATTGCTAAAGAACACATTTTTTAAAACCATGTAGCACATGATCTCTGATTTTAAAACACTATACTTTATTGAACATTTACTGCATACCACAAATTGTGCTTTTTACTTTGCATGCATTATATTATTTAATTTTTATAGTAGCTTGAGAGAAAGGCATCTATACCTATAAGTTATAGGGGATGAAATAGACAAAAGTTAAGCAACCTGCCAAGATGAAATATATAATTAAGTGGCAGAGGTAGAGCTCAATACCTGGGTCTTCTCTGACGCAAGAAATATGAATCTAACCACTCTTATTACAATATACAGACAAGTGTCTAGAAGAATTAAGATACTGTGCTAAGAATTGTAGATGTTTTAGTTCACTTCTTTGTATTTTTCTATAATTTTTTACATTTTCTAAATTAAAAGTGATTGCTTTTATAATCAGCGAAAAGAAAACTAATTTTTATAAGTTCAGGTAAGAGACTGGAGATCATCATGTTGCTTGTAGCTAATGAAAAGCTTTGTAGCGAAAAAGGGAGGAAAGTGTCTGGCTGAGTTACAGCTTGAGGGAAGATTCCAACTGGCAAGGAGCCTTCAGATGGAGTTTTGGCACATATCGTAAGTGCTGCTGACATGGACACTGCCCACTCAACCTACTGAAGAGCTTAAAATAAATTATTATGTGTGAGGGAGGAAAGAACACTGACCACAGTCAGAGACAAGGACATGCACCATGTCCTGTGATGCCCTGTTTGACTGCCCATCCTCCATCCCATGAGCCCCATCTATAGTACAGTCCTCCTCTCTGCTTTGAGGCTGACTCTATCCCAAGTCAGGACACTAAGCACAACAAAATTGCTAACGTGTTTCCAAGACCTCAGTTCTCCAAGAGTGGGGCCCTATCTTCTCACAGACCTCCTGGAGACTGCCTGGAGCTGTCTCAGCCTACCTGGGCTGCTGAAGCACCTGTGTCCAGACAAGGCTTAGCTCTGCTGGGCTGCTTTCTGGAAGCACAGCCAATTATACTTTCCTGGGCCTCATTGACACTGACAATCTAACTGCCTAGGCTGGACTTATTATCAGTTACCATGGCCTTTCACCCAAACTTCCTGTTATCTGTCAAAGTCTGCAACTGCTTAATCTAGGCTTTGCACAGCAGCTTACAAGAAACTAAGATACTGATTGCTCAGATGCGAGGGTAGCAGGTGAACCTAGGACCTTCCCTTCTGCCCTTGAGCAAGCCAAGTATGCCCTGTAAATGTTACCATTCTATGAATGCTAGGGCATGCAAAACTCTGTGAGTACTGATTTTGAACCACCCTGGTTGGTTTCCTTTGTCCCCATATACCATCCTCTTCTAATCTGATCTGTCTTAGCCCTACTGAACTCCTGCTTTGTCTCTTGGTAATTTAAGTAATTATAGATAATGATATTGTTTGTTTACTGTGTGTCAGGTATCTTCTAATTGCTTTAAAATAACATAGTTTTGAAATAAGTTGCAAGTTCTCTGAGCCCATTTTGCTTCCCCTGAAAAATGGGGAAATGGCAGTCTATCTGAGACTCCTTCCAAGATTTCTTTGGGAGTTCAAGGAATGAGTGTTAATACAGCTCCCTCTCAGTATGTGGCTCCACAGCTTGGCACCTGGTGGGAAAAGGAGATCAATTTAGAAACAGAAAGGAACATTTCTCTAAGATGATGTTTTCAAACCCTTAACTTAAAAAAAAAAAAAAAATTGTCAGAATTTCTGGTAGAAGTGGAATAATAGGAGAAAGAAATGGCATTCAGCTGGAGCAAAGAGGTTTGTGGTAAACCTAAGAATGATGGGTGGAATTGCAGGAAATGGGACAGTTAGAAAATCAAGCCTGACAGTAAAATATCAACTTTCAGAGAATTGCAGGCCCAGTCCCAAGCCCAAAAGCATGGCTAGGCCTTTCTACTAAGCTCTAGGAAGATGGTTCCAGAGTGAGGGGTGAGATTTAGTCAGTTACTATAACACATTATTTCTTGAAGCTCCCAGTTCCCCTAGGAGAAAAGTCATTTTTCTTTTCAAGTATATACCTCATTTTCGTAATCTCTCAGGCTACCATCAAATGATTTCCATTTGTTTCCAAAAACAATTTACCTGCCTTGAGGTTTTACCTACCAGAACCTGGTGCTAGCATTCATCCTTGCCCACAAGCAGGCCTACATTGGGAGTAGGGAAAACACATTTCCTCCATGCAAAGGTCTCTGTCTTTCTCTTGCCCCTCTAAAATCATATGCATGCTTCAAAGCCAATTCCTATTTTTTTCTCTCTCAAGATTTATTTGACTCCCTTGTCTCACTATGAACTTACCCTAAATGAACCCTGACACCACTTTAATATTCTGTATCAGCAGAGATCATTCATTGCTGTGTATTGTTCTGTTTGCTGCTTTTATCTTGTCCAAAAGGCTAAATTATAAGCACTTAATGGAAAGGATGTTTTTTATGTTTTTAAACCCTGAACTCCCAAATCAGAGCACAAATACAGTAGGAAACCAATCCATTGTTATTTTATGTTTATGTTACTAGCAATAAATTAAGAAGAGTCCCCTTCCTGAAAACCTAAAGTTCAAAACATATGTTTATGCCAACAGCCTCACACTTATACCATAAGACTTATGTCTAAACCAAGACCTATTTGTCTTACTTTCCCCATTCCTTTTGTCTCTTTCTGGCTCTCTTCCTCCACTTTTCTCTAAGTATACTATCAACATCACCATGATATTCTTCCTTTCTCTGAAACTTTTTCTTAAAACATCTACATGTTAATAAATTTGAAAACTTAGGTGAAACAAAAAAATTCCAAAATAATATAAATTACCAAAATTGACCCAAGAAAAAAATTTTAAAAATGATCTTATAATTGTGAAAGAAATTGAATCTGCAATTGAAATTAGTTCCCATAAAAGTAAGACAGGCCCAGATGGGTTTGCAATAGAGTTAAACCAAATAGTCAAGGAAAATATAATTCCAATTTTGCATAAACTCTTTCAGAAATACGCAATTTATTAGGTTAGTGTAACTTCATAACAACATCAGACAAAGATGACACAGAATATTAAAATTATAGGTGAATTTTACTCATAAATGTAGGTACAAAAAATGAAAACAACACATTAGCAAAATGAATACAGCAACGTCTAAAAATAATAATTTATAGTGACTAAATTGGGATTATGCCAGGAAGGAAAAACTGATTCAACATTTAAAATGTATGTTCATCTTCTTTACTCATTCATTCAGATCAATTCAGAGCAATTAAATTCTCACTATCACCTCAGGTAGTCGCCTCATCTCTTTCCTCCTGAATCCCCTCAACCCTGACCAAAGGAAGTGCATTCGGGGCTTGGTTTTCTTTTTTCAGTATTCTCACAGACTGGGAAATTTCCCACAGGAACATTAACACCTTCAAAATGTGATTATCCCAGTTCGTTGAATGTCTTATCTTTCCAGAATTTCACAGAATTATAAGGAAACAATACAATAGCATGAGGCTCATTTTCACAATATTTAGAAAAATCACTTAATCCCCAAACCAAATATGACCATTATAGTTGTTTACAATCTTAACATCAATTCCCAAGAAAATATAATGCTTCCTAAACCCAACATGTTATATAATCTAGACCCATGTTGTTATCATCTATCATAGAGAAGGAATTTATATTAACTTAGTGAATAGAATAACCAAAAAGAAAAAAGAAAAAAGCACAGAAAAACCAAAAAGCCCACATGACTTCCGCTTTTCAAGCATGTCAGTCAGCCATCCCAGGTGTTCAAATTCTATCACCAATAAAGTTAATACTTGTTTAAAAAAAAAAAAACTTGTCAAGACAGTTCTCCTTATTCTAAGAAAATACCCCTTGGAAAGGAAATAAAAGACCAATTCCCATATCCTCCCTTAAAATCTTTTTTCTCTCAATAATTTGTGTTTCCTTCCATTCTCTCCTCAACCCTGCATACCTGACATCTTAAACTTCCCTGAATGGGGCTCTATCCAGCAGCACAGCAACTAATCTCCATCCAAGTCCATGGCCTTGTACCTTCCTTGATCCTGGGATCACATGCCAGCCCTTTAATATTTTATATTTCTCAAAATCTGAAGGCCCTGGAAGCTTGCTTCTTATGTGTAGCATTTCAGTTTCTGTGGCTACTGCATCTTTCTTCCATTC
Source organism: Eonycteris spelaea (assembly GCA_003508835.1). NCBI lineage: Eukaryota > Metazoa > Chordata > Mammalia > Chiroptera > Pteropodidae > Eonycteris > Eonycteris spelaea. The sequence goes on from PUFA01000089.1 coordinate 4,527,150, forward strand.
TGGAATGCCTTAGGTTTGTCCCATAATGTTTGCCTCCAAGAAGAACACTCTCCTTTGTTTCCATATCTGCCACTACTGGAGAAACCCACTTGAAAGATTTCTCAATTTCGGCTGCTCCTGGAGTATTTCCCAAACCTGATCTCTGACCTAACATGAGGTTGAAATTCCATAATTCTCGTCTTCTTTCAATGTTTGAACTCCCCAGGTTGTGACGGCTCAAACATGGGTTCAGATGGCTTTTTAAACCTTCAACCTGCCTTGGTTTAGCAGTCCTGTTCTTCCCACCTCCATCTGAGCTAAGCCATTTTCAACCATTCAGCATCTTTCTCATCTTATATTTCTCTTCCCAGAGGTCTCTCCAGGCCTAGAAGATTGAAAAACATTTTTAAGCTGATTCCAATTCTCTCTCCCTGAGTTACACCCAAGATCTGAGCATTTTCTGTTCACATACCAGCTCCTAGATCCTTCTCATTCACTTGCTATACCTTTCCACCTCCAGTGAGCAAACTTAATTCCTAGCAATGGGAAAATTGTTTTGTTGTTGCCGCCTGCTTCCTTTTTCACTACTCACCTTTGGATAATTCCATTAAGTTGTTTCCCTGCCTCAATAGAAGAAGATCACACACTACCTACATACAGAGCCCACATCTTCATTCTACTTAATCTGTTCTTGAATAAACTCCACCAACTCCCAGTGTTTGAGCCCATAGTCTATGTATTTCTAAGGAACACCCTGTCTCAATGAGAAAATGAAAAAACAAAAAAACAAAAAACAAGAGAATAAAATGAAATTTGAATCCATTAATACCAACTCAGTCTGCCATCCAGATACTAAGGCATTTTACACCAGAAGTCTACTTATTTTGAAGTGAGCTTTTTCAAGAACCCAGAAGTTTCTACTTCTGCCAAACCTAAATTCCTGCTAATCAAAATCAAGGCACAAACTCTTTCTCTGTGAGTTTTACTAATGAAAACCAGACTTTTCTTGACAATGCAAGTTTCTTCAGGAGGCTAAACCAAAACTCCCAACTTGTGTGCATTAACTTGCCTGTCTGTTGGAGGATAAGTTATTAGTTTATTGTAAAAGTAAACTGACCAAATCCCATACCCTTGACCAGAACTGACCATGGCTGCTGCCTTCCTAATGGAGTCTAGTGCAATGATTTGACTTTAAATCCCTTTCTAGTCAAAAGCCTGCTGATCTAGGCTGACCCTCCCATGAATTCAAAAAACTCCTCTTTTCCTTAAGAGCTTTCTTGCAGTTCCTGAGCAACCTGTTCCATGTCCCCTTCCCAGGGGCCTCTCACTGGCCCCTTCTTGAAGGCAGAGCTTCCTAGCCTGGTGCTCCCAGAGCCTGTCTTCTCACACCATCTGCTTCAGGTGGAAGAGAAGAGAAGCCACACCTAAACAGCCCCAAGGAGGAGGAGGAAGACTTGAACCTTCTTTCCTCCTCCCCTTGTGTCCTTGCGGTCTCCACTTTGTCAACTACTTACAGCAGATCTCCTCCTCGCTGAAGTCCCAAACCACTCTGGAAATGAGACTATGTAGCTAACTGACACAATTTTCACATTAGCAGTATCAAACAGCAAAAATAATGGAATAAAACCCCTGACAGTCTTCCCCTCTCAGGAGTTCAAAGGAAATAGAGATGAGATTATAGCCACTAGAATCTGTCCAGCTGATTATTGGTGCTGGTGGTGACATGCTGCTATTTACTGATTCATGGAGTGATAAGTACAGCAAAAGGAGAGAGTCTGTGGAGAGTGTGCTGTGCGTTCCTGGAGCTGTGTTCTCTCGATGCAGCCACTTGAATCAAGCCATATGCACTGTGGGCTGACTCTGATTCTCAGAACAACTGTTCAAAAGAGGACAGAGGCAAGGATTCCAGATTTGTTGACTTGTGTTGTTCTTGAGGAAGCAGGAGGAGTGAGGGTTCTGTTTCCAGCACTTCTCTTGGAGGTTGTTTCTAAAGGAACACAAATCACTCCTTGGAGGCAGGCTATGTTAGTAGTAGTTTTGAGTTAGCTGCATGCAACATATGCCAGGGCCTTCAAAGAGGTGTGGGCTTAAACTAAAGGATTTTTTTTTTTTTTTACTCATGTTCACCTGAAACTAATTCCTCCTCCTGGCTTATTATAAGAACTAACAGTACTCAGATGTGATTATAACATATTCTGTCCCGTGAGCATAAGAATTTTTAACAGAGAAATTCCAGAATAGAATCATGACATTGATAAGATAAGCAAGAAGAGTGGGTTCTGATGATCTTTTTTTCTTCACGGACATATATGTTCATGCATTCATCAATAGGTTTTCTGTGCCAGGGCTAAGCCACGTTCTAAGTATGGAGTGAGGGTAATGTGGATGCAACAAGGACACTCCTTGAGCACAGAGGTGCTTCCACAGATGTAACTGGCCTGAGAGTTCCAGGTGCATGCATGCTGCCCCATCCCCCAACTGTTCAGTCAAAGGAAGCCCATTCTTCTTGTGGTCAGGAAACCATAAATAACAATAAAGTTGTTTCAAAGAGCATATTAGTTGGTTCCTTCCTGTTTTAGAATCATCTCTACAGCCAAAACTACAGACTATCACATTTCAAAGTTATGAGAGGAAGCCTGGTTCAATTATTCACCTGATAGGTGAGCCTCTCTACAACATCCCCAGCAAGGCAGTAGCAATCTGTGTTTAAAATGCTTCCAATGTCAGAGAACTTGCTACCTTATTAGAAGCTCTTCTCAGTTTACCTGTGATTCTCAGGACTTGAGCTGAGCTTAGTTCTATCTTTCTACAGCTTTCACCTATTGAGTTCTACCATTTGGAGCCACACAGAATAAGTCTTCAATCCCTCTTCCCCTAGATACTAAATATATGTCCTGAGTCCTCTCTCCTCCTGGCCAAGGACCAGCAGTTCTTTGATCCATCCATCACATAACAAGCTAACTGTGTGCCATTGCAGTGCTAGAGGTATTATTTCCATTATTTCACTTAATCCTCATAATCATCCTAGATTTTTATGTCACTTTATAGATGGGAAAACTGAGGCTCAAAGAGCTTAACTGGTGTTTCCAAAATTACTCAGCTAGGATTGCATAACATGGACTTAGGCCCATAGCTGACTAACTCCAAAGTTCGCATCAGGGATCTCTATCAGGGTTGCTCTCCTATACTTAAAGTTCTATTTGTACATATAATTTATAGGTTTGACCTTCAGTATTTCATGTGTTCTCCTCTGAAAGCATATTCACACTTGCTTTGGGCATATCTGTCTCATTTTTCATTGTTTCCTTACAGCATGAAATTATGGTAGGTAAATGACTAGTAGAATTATTAAATTGGTATTTTATAATAAACCCAGCGTGTCCCACAGAAGTAGAACAAAAATGATCTCTTGAACTATTCATTTACCTTTATTCTGCCCAACAAAGGTTTGAATGCTCCCAATACAGAGCACTGAACTGGGCACAAAAATTATGAACATGAACACCAAGAATGGTCATTCCATCAAGGGAGACAAATAAGGAAGAAAGTAATCATAACACATGAGGTGAGACCTCTGTATAAAGAGCCTCTGTGATCACAGTAGAAAGAAGGAGAAGGTCCTGGCAGGAAGCTGGATAATGGGAGGGAAGTTAAAGAAGGATTTATAGAGGAGGGGACTATTCGACCCTCTCATAGAGAGGAATGAGGTCTTAACAAAAAGGTTCAGGGTTGAGAGGGAGACACTCCAGACTCATTCTAGAATTAGCAAAGCCACTGTCATGAAGTGGTTTGGTGTCATTCAGGAACACAGAATTTTCTGGTAACATCATTGAATGAAATATACTAGAGGGAAGGTAGGATAGAAAATGAGGCTGAAAATAAGCTGTTGGGGCAAGATAGATACACTAAGCCTTCACATTTGGACTTAGTGGGAACCTCCAAGAATATTTATGTAATAGAAACCAATCTACATTTTAAAAAGATTTTTAAAAGGTGGCTTTGCTGTGAATTCTAGAATAAGGTAACCCTTACAGAACCTCTGCTTGCAATAACACCAGCAAAAACATATTAACTCTTTTTTCAGCTATATCACTTTGTTTACTCTCAACTAACACTCCTTTTCACAGGTGGTGCTGTTAAGCCATGTCTTTCCTGCTGTGAGTAGTTGGACCTGTGTTTGGGACCTTCCACTTATTCCAATGCATTGATATGGTTAAATTTGGCCTCCTCATCCTCTTATTTACACCCTTCACAATATTGATTTTTATCTCCGACACGCTTACTATGCTACCAGCTTCATGTTGTACATGAATTTAATAAACCTCTTCATGCAAATCACAGATTAAAAAGAAAAAAACAGAAGGCAAGGGCAAAGCTCCAAGCATGTCACTACACACTCCCCACTGGATTAACATTTACTTTCAAATCAGTTCCTTTAAAAATAGAGCTCTTTAATCAGTAACTATTCCACTAGCTTGTCCTTTTTCTTGCCAAACATCATGCTGACATTCAGCATTCTGGATGAAGTTACTCACACAAAACTTGCTCGTGGTGAGCCCACACTAGCTGCTGGTGTCTGCTGCTTCCTTTTCTAGGTGCTCACATGCCAGCCCTTTAATATTCCATTAAACATTCTTAAAACCTATTTAGTTGCAGATTCCATCTTTTTTCTTGGTTGGAAATCCAAACTCCATTAGCTTGTCTCCAATTTTCCAAACCACTTATGTTCTCCATAGTTCACAAAGATCACCTAGAGCAGGGTGATCTAGTGTGACAGGTTTCTTTCAATAACATGGGATATAGTTTTCCAGCCTAGAACACAACAAATGTCTGTTTCATCATCTATAAAATGGAGAAGGGTTTGACAATTAAACAACTTAATGTACCTAAAAGACCAATGTCTAGCACATAGGAAACATTACCTTCCAAAAAAGTGTAACAAGCCATCACAGCACTTTATTTCCTCCCGAATGCCATGTCAGCACCTCCAGTTCAATTAACCTAAAAACCCAACTCTTTTGAAATCTGCATTTTCTCTCATTTCCTAATTCTATATGATGTCTCTATTCTTATAGTCGCTCAGGCTTGACACTCAAGGATATCTTTGATTCCTCACTTGCCTTCACACCCACATCAACTAGTATTAAATCTGGTAGATTCTATTCCTGCAATCCTTTGGATACCATCCCTTTATTTCCATCCCATGGCCACTGTTATGAACTGAATGCCTGTGTCCCCTCAAAATATATATGTTGAAGCCCTATCCTCCAATGCAATAGGGGCTGTGAGATGGCAAAAGATAAATGAGGTCATAAGGGTGGGGCCATAATTCAATAGCACTGATGCCCTTATAAGAAGAGGACTGTATCACTACCATGTGAGGACACAATGAGAAGACAGCCATCTATTAGCTAGTTATATTACCAGTTTATAATTGCCTACACATGGCTTCACAATCGATAAGTATTTGTTGACCTACATTAAGTCAATTAGAAGAAAACAAGGAGTAAAGGAAATTATATTTGTCCTCAAGTTAGAGAGACAAAGTGACCACTACATAATTATTTTCTAAAAACACAGTAGTTTTAGGACACATTTTAAATCCTCACCACCACTCACCCTTGTTCAGAAATACCTTTCTTCACAGGATAGTATATGCACAATAATCCTCAGCTCAGACTGGGGCAAATTATTCTGCATCTCTTTGGCTTGATTAAACAAAGTTTTACCATAGACATGTTAAGAAAACATTACAAAGTAATGTACAGGCATACCTCACTTTATTGCACTTTGCCAATATTGTGAGGGGTTTTTTTTTTTTTTTTTTTTACAAATTGAAGGCGAGACTCTCCACCAGCAAAAATATTATGACTTACTGAAGGCTCAGATAATGTTAGCATTTTTTTAGCAATAAGATATTTTTAATTAAGGTATGTACATTGTTGTTTTAGACATAATGCTATTGCACACTTAACAGACTGTGGTGTAAATGTAACTTTTATGTGCACTGGGAAACCAAAAAATTCATGTAACTTGCGTTATTTTAATATTTGCTGTATTGTGGCAAATGGGAACTAAACCTGCAATATCTCCGAGGTATGCCAATAATTAAACATAATTGCATAAATAGCATTAAAAGGTAGAAGGCAGCCATCATAAATAATTCTACAGAATCATTAATGATATGTAAATAAATATTTAAGTAAATAGACTATTAAGTATTGTACACAGTGTACATACTTATAATCACTGATAAGATACATTGTGTGGGGGTTATTTATATATTGATATAGATGGGTGTGCAGTAGGAATAGAAATAAAAGCAAAGACAGAGGATTTAAAGATACATTTACTAAAATATTTACTAAAATCCCTGGGCACTGCATTATAAAGGGATTTTATTTTTTTTGTTTTTACCTGTCATCATTCTCCAGATTTTCTAAAATGAACCTGTATTGTTTTTATAATAAAAGGAAAAAATTTTTAGTTTTGTTTTTCTTAACTTTTAGGAGTTTTAGGAAACAAGCCAGCCTTCTGATGCTTCAAATAATGATCCAAATTCGATTAAATGAGACAAGGGCTGGTGAACTTAAGTAGCCACAAATTTGAGAGAGACTGTATTTATGACACCAAAACTATTTGAAAAGCAGGAATGAGTCACTAACTCTTATTTGCAGCTTTGGAAATACAAAGAGGAAAATGTAAAGAAAATTGAACCCGGAAGTAAGTGATGTACAACTGAAAATAATTTTCTATGGAGAGGTTCTCATTCACTGAAAAGTGTGACCCCAAACAATGAAATCATTCAGCAGGGAGGAACTATCTTCTGTGCTATGAATGCAGCCACCTGTACTTCAAGCCTCCTTGAATAAATAAATGCTGGAAAACCCATTGCTCTTCTTCTTTTCTTTTAGTAATGGAAAGGTTTTACAGAGGATGGACTCACATCGATTTGATGACAATGACCATGACATTCAAGTGATTTCGATTTTACATGCAATGCTGAGCTGAGTGCCAGCTTTATCTTACTATTCACATGACAAAGTAGCCACTTATCAGCAACAACTGGAGCAGAAACACTGAGAAGTCCTAGAGAGCCACATCTAGTGGCACCATTGCTGCTGAATCTGGTGTCACTCCCAAAATTAACCCCTGGAAATCTCAGCAAAATCATGACCTGCCCTCTAGAAAACTCTAGTTTCAACAAGTTACTCTTTCCATTGAAGTAATAAAACACAACAGATCAGACATCTAGATATGCATCAAGTTTCTGACTGCATTAGACATGTTCTAAGCTCAAGGGGGAAAGAACGAAAGTGACTTTGAATTTTCTGATAGGTTGTCCTGCCCAGATTCCAAGACAGGAAGAGAGGCAGGGATGCACGATAGATATCCAGTCCAGAAATAAATTTAGTGCATTGAATTTCTCTGGAAACTAAACTTTCCAGGAGGGCAAGGGTCTAATGCTACAGAAAGGTTAACTTTATATGAAAAGGTCAGCTATTAAAGTTTATTGTCATCTCAGCACTACCAGCCCCTTTGAAGTTCTTCTTAGTGTAAGTTAAGAAAGGCCAAGAACACACTTCCCAGAATCCTCTTCTCCGGGTGGTGCTGCGTTTCCCAATGAGAGACACCCACTGGAGATTTGAAAGGTGGGAGAAAAGCCACCTTTATTCATTATTCTCTGAAGGCAGATGAAGAAAGACACAGGGTGGGACAGGAGGCTCACTGTGGCTTCCCAGTGAACTCTTTTGAACTCCGCATTTTGGGGTGTGTGTGTGTGTGTGTGTGTGTGTGTGTGTGTGTGTGTGTGTGCGTGCGTGGGCGGACACATGAGCATGTGCAGGCAGGCGTGTTATGTGCCCTTCAGTTAGCTCTGACTCCTGACAACCCTATGAATGAGTGATGTCCACAGCATCCTGTCTATAACTGCCCTGCTCAGCTCCTGTAGACTCATGCATGTGGCTTCTTTTATGGAGTCAGTTCATCTCATATTTGATCTTCCTCTTTTCGTGCTGCCTTCTATTTTTCCCAGCATTATTTTCTTTTCCAAAGACTCTGTTTCTCATGATAGGCCTGCAGTAGGAAGGTGTCAGTTTAGTCATTTTTGCCTCCAGCAATGTTTCAGGCTTAACTTGCTCTAGGACCCATTTGTTCATCTTTCTGGTGACCCAGAGTATTTGTAGAGCCTTCTTCCAACACCACATTTCAAATGAATCAATCTTTTTCCTATCAGCCTTCTTTGCTGTTCAACTTTCCCATCTGTACATAGTAATTAGGAATACAAGGGTGTGGATGATTCTAGCCTTGGTCTCTAATGACACATCTTTGCTCTTGGTAACCTTTCCAAATTCTTCTATTGCTGTCCTTCTGAGTCTCAGTCTTCTCTTGATTTCTTGGCTGCAGTCTGCATTTGAATTTATGACAACCAAGGTAAGCAAAATCTTTAACAATGTCAACATCTTCATTATCTATGTTAAAGTTGTATATTTCTTCTGTAGTCATGATTTTTGTCTCCTCGATGTTCAAATGCAGTCCTGCTTTGGTACTTTCTTCTTTCATTTTCATTAGAAGTCATTTCAGATCATTGCTATCTTCTGCCAACAAGATGGTGCCATCTGCATAGCTTAAGTTTTTGGTATTTATTCCACTAATTTTCATTCCTCCTTCATCTAAGTCTAGCCCAGTTTTTTTGTATATGTTCTGCATACAGATTAAACAAGTAAGGAGATAAAATGCACTCTTGTCTGACACCTTTGCTTGTAGGAAATCATTCTTTTCATATCTGTCCTGACAGTGGTTTCCTGTCCAAAACACAGGTTACACATCAGGAAGATCAAGTGCTAAGGCACACCCATTTCTTTAAAAACAGCCCATTGCTTTTCATGATCTGCGCAAGGCTTTACTGTAGTCCATAAAACATAAAGTAAACTTCTGAAATTATTTGGAGCACTCCATTATCCAATAAATGTTCACAGTTATATCTTAAGTGCCTCTTCTTTTTCTGAATCCAGCTTGAATATCCAGTATGTCTTGCTCCATATAAGGAAGAAGCCCTTGTCACATCATCTAGAACATCACTTTACTTGCATGGGAAATTAGAGCAACAGTCCTATAGTTACAGCATCCTTTGGAATCTTCTTTCTTGAAAATCAAGATGTATATTGAACATTTCCAGTCTGTAGACTATTGTTTTGTACAATGTCATTTTGTTACATCAGGCTAAAATCATTGATGGTGGATTACTACAAAGTTCACTTTGGTCTCCTAAGTCTCCCAATGATTAAATTACTTCTAAATCCTACATTAAAATCCTTTGCACCCAGAACACAGAATTTTCAGGGCAGTGAAACTCTTCTGTACGATACTATAACGATGGATATACATTATCATACATTTGTCAAAACTTATAGAATTTACACATCAATAGTGAATTCTGATGTAAACTGTGGACTTTAGGTGACAATTATATGTCAGTGTAGGTTCATCAGTTTTAACAAATGTACCACTCCAATATTGGATATGGATAGTGGGGAAGGCTGTGGAGGGACAGAGAGTATATTAAAATTCACTGTCCTTTCTGCTCAATTTTGCTGTGAACCTAAAGCTGCTCTAAAAAAATAGTCTGTTTCTTAAAAATTCTTTGTATGTGGAATGCAGGAAATATCTTCTGTCTTCCTCACTAAAACTGATGAACCTGTGGATTTGCTCACTGAAGTATATTGGAACCCATAGAAAGAGCAATTTGAAGACCATGGTAAAGGTGGAAACCAGATCGTGAAAGTAAATATGAAGGTTAAATCTCTTGTAAAGAGGATCTGGTTAGAGTTGTTACTATACTCACTCCAAATTTATAAAACCTTGTATTTTTAACTATCTTACAGTTCTCATTTTTTTCTTCATTATGTTATGTTATGCTATTTTACAATGTTATGTTTTATGTTATGTTATTTCTGTAATTCAAATAGATCTCTATCTCTATTCTATCCACATTCAAATCTTGCTGAATGTATATGAATGCTCCAAACACAGGTCCTGTCACACAATAGAAGCTCAATCAATTTTCACTTTCTATGTTATTAAGCATGTATCTTGTACCTATGTTGAGAGATAATCCCCACCTTCAAGGAATTTGTAATCTTTTTAAGAAGACAATATATAGAACACAAATGAATAAGAGAAATTTTAATAGTTTAATATAGCAATCCAAGAAATATCCCAAGGTAATGTGTGGTTAACTGCCATGGAGGAAATGTTGGCAGCAAAACAATGGGAGTTGTGAAAGATGGTACCAGTGCTCCTGAATATTCATCATCTTGAAAAACCTCAGGCACTTTTGGAAGACCAGATAGTAAGAGTGAGCCAAGGAAATGGAAAACTCTGCTTCTTCCTCAACATTCTCCTCTAGAATCTTTATATCCAGTGGGATTCTTCAGGTTGAGTGGAGCCAGATACTAAGTGGATTAATTGTTATTTTTAACATGTGAACCATGAAGCACAGGTGACCTCCAATCACTCGCTTTCCACTAGGTAAATTGCACAACTGCCAAGGATGTGCTGCTGTCATCTTCCTGCCACTGTCATCAATTAAAGGATTAAATAATGAATAAACTATAATCTTCAGACTCAAACTCCAAAGATGCTCCATGAACAACAGTATAGGATTTATGGTTTTCATTTTCCTTCACCTTACTCCATGAGGGTGCACACAGCCATAAACACATTTGTGCACAGGGGCGCACACACACACACACACACACACACACACACACACATTTGCACACCACGCCCCATATGTACTAAGTCTTCATTTGCATGAATTTTTCAATTAAGCACAATTAAGCAATGAACTTATTAAAATAATGCAGGGAAATGTATTCATCCTAGAGGGAAGTTGCTTTAATCCTTTTGTTTAGAAGAGAAGAGCTCTGGTAACCTCGGCACCCAATCCCCACCTGGAGTGGGGCAAGGAGAGGACTGGCACCCAAAACACCAAGCCAAGAGACACTCAGCTTGACCTGTGGAATGGTGACCTGAAAGAGGGCTGTTGCACACAGGGGCTTCCAGCTGCCCAGGAACATTGCTCCGAAATGTAGCAAAGTATGCAGGAGTTCAGCAAAGATTTAAATAAAGATACGATTTAAATAAAGATTGTTAGAGATATTGATTAATCACAGTAGTAACTTAACATTTTTAAATCCTATACAATGGCACAGGCACTGTGCCAAATACTTTCCATAAATTATCTCATTTAAACCTCACAATAACCCTATAATGTAAATACAATGATTAACCTTTGAAATGGGAAACCTCAGGCTCATGGAAGTTAAATAGCAAAAATCACACAGCTGGTATGTGGAGTAGAGTTGGGATTCAAACCACTCAGATTCCAGAGCTGATTTCATACCATAGCCACATGTATAACTCCTTTTTTCCTTTGGCATTTCTAAACTTTTAAGATTCATTGTATAGAGGAAAATACCCATTACCACATTCTCCACAAACTCTCCCTTAATACCATAATGAGAAACAGACTAAGTACATGCAGACATATACACATGCATGCATATAAGCGTGTACACTTGTACACATGTGCGTGCGCTCATGCGCGTGTGCACACACACACACACAACCAAGGAGGGTGACCAAGGGCAGTACAGAGAATATACTTAATTATATCAATCTCTGCCTACCAGGCAAGATAAGCAGATTGAATCAAACTCTCAAGCACGGTCTCCTCCAGAACCCCTGCTACTACTCAGACCATCGGAGGAGTATCATAGGCTTGTTGCTGCCCCAACTTTAGACAGATAACATCACCTGGGAGTCCTTAGTACCTTAGGAAAGTTCATGACACAACATGAACAGACTACATATAGCCCAAAAGTGGGCAAAATGTCCATCTGAGCACACGAATGAGTAATCAGCCATCAGCAGCCTGTCCCAGAGCTATCCCCAGGGAGTAAGATCAGGTCTTCTATTAGGCAAACACACAATAGGGTCCTGTAGTGAAGAGAAAGGTGATCCACTCAGGCCATGTGGAGACTATTCCCCAGCCTATGCCCTTTCACCCTGGCCCCCGGACAAATAGGATAATGAATCTGATTCACTTCTTTCCCTGTCCTCCCTGCCAGCTGTCCTCCTGAGAGATCAGTCCTGCCTGTTTGTTCTTGTTGGCAGTGTTGGCTGCAGGTGGCCCTGGGTAGAGAGACATGCCTTTTTAGGAATGATAATAGCTCCCAAAGCCAAAGGCAAACAACTCCTTGCAGAACTTGGCCTTTGCCTTCCGAAAGCACATGTGGCATCTAGAAACATTCCTCTGCCTTGAAAGTCCTATCTGCTCCCTGATGGAAGCTGCCCATGCAAAGGCTAAACTTCCCTCTGTTGTTTTATAAAGAGAAGAGCCTCCTTCTCAAATCTCCAAATAAGCTCATTCCCTCCAAAATCAAACACTGACATCCAAATGTCTGGTTTTATTGGGTCTCTTATTGAAAATCGTCACCAGAGGAGCTGAGTCAGCATGGTATTTAATCAAAGTCCTCCACGCCTCCCAGAGGCACCACTTATAAAGAACACTGCTGTCGTGCCCTCACCATCTATGACCTGCTCAAGGGCAAGAGAACCTTGCCCTTGGAGAGTGGTAACCACTCCCAGAAGTTACACTGAGTGAAGAAGAGGAGAGCACAGAACAACTTGGCATTCAAGCAAATGCTAATACATTCATGCCACTGGGTTACTGGGCAAAGATGAGACTGGCCTTTTGGTCATAAAAACAGGAATATATAAATCTTTCTTCCAATGTTGCTGTGATTACCATCTCAGTGTTGAAAACTGTTATGTTCTTTTTAATGTCTAAATAATAAGTCTCTGCCGAAGTTTGGGTCCCTTAGAAGAGGATGGGACACTCTACCTAGAAAAGACAGAAGACTGGCTAGGAGCAGGCTCAACTAAAGACAATGGGAAAAAAAACAAGTCAATGGCACCCAGCATTCAGAATTTCTTGGCACATCAGTCTGGCCTCTTCTGCCAAGGTAGCCTTATGCCAGTTCTAGCTCTGGCTGGAGGTCATTACCTGGGCAGAGGAGCCACAGGGACACTTCTGCTCTGTCCTCTGACCCCTCCCTACTACTTGGTTTGCTAAAGAGGCCCAGAATTTCCTCTCTACTCACATTCCATTTCAGTAAACAATCCTCTTACCTCATCCCCTCCTAGAGCCCACAAGGTCTTAAATGTCAAAACCAGGATTGGATATCTGACCGAAAACCACTATCTAAGCTATAGCTACTTAAATTCTACTCTTAGAGAAACTATTTAGAGATCCAGATCTGTAGATAGGCAACTGATACTGGGCACTAAGATAGTAGACATGGATTCGAGTTTCAACTTTGTCATACATTAGCGGTGCATCTCTGGGCAATTATTTTAACTACTTTATGCCTCAGTTTCCTCATCTATAAAATGGAGATCTTAATAGTAACTACTCCATAGAGTTCTTGTGATAATTACTTCAGGAAAAGCTCTTGGAACAGGACCTGGACATGAAATGTTCTTAATAGACATTAGCTATTATTATCATTTTTATCATCATTTCTATTACCATAACACAAAGCCACAGGCAACTAGAAGCCATGTCAGAGTAAAAAGTACAAGTACTGGAAATGAAATTGACCTACAAGAGGAGCCAAGACCATAGAACACGTGGCTCCAGAAGGAGGGAGATAGAAAAGATATCACTCTGCTGCCTTCTTATTTCCTTAAGATCCAATCTGCACCCACAATTGGATGCCTTCAGGTTCCCTGATATCCTGACTATAAACACTCTCTTTCTTAAATTAACATGTGTGGGAGTAAATCACCCCCAGCTAAGTCTTAGTACCTCCTCTACCACCCATGCCATGTAGAATTAGTTCTGTCGCTAACTCTTCCTGTTAACAGGAGCAAACCCTGCCTCCACTTCCTGGACACCACATGTGTAGAACTGTTCGTAAAGCTCTGATATCTTGTGACTCTTTTGTCTCAAAGGTCTGCCCTCACTATTTTGCCCTCAGCCCTAATCCTTTCCATCTGTGCTATCATTCTCGTGCTCTCCTTGACATATCAGGACAAATTTGAACCTATAAACAACCAGAGAATAAAAAGCAGCCAGCTTGAAGTCATTGGCCATCTAAATCATTTCTGAAGAAATTTCCCATAGCAGAGGCAGTGAGGGAAGCCCACTGAGCTCTGAGAGTGGCAATAAGTCTTCAATGATAGTCTCTACCTTCCCAGGTTCTACTCCAGTTCACAAGTTTATGTACATGGCCTTCAGTTTACAGAACTGGTCCCAAGACAGTGACGCAGGCTCAAGACACATAACTATAAGAGAAGGCTGGATACACATGGTGGATAACATGATCCCAGGCAGGTATCCTGGGCCATGATGACAGCCTTAGATGGGAAGAGGACCAGTGTGGAAGAAACACTTCCTCATCAGTTATTAAGTACCAAGGATTTCTACATATATTCTCCCATTTAATCCTTACAAGAATCCTCCAGTGTTGGTATCTGCTCTGATTAGTGAATGCTCTACTACAAATCACCCTGAAACAGTGATATAAAACAACAACATAATTTTGCTTATAATTTCGTGAGTCAGGAATCTTCAAAGGGCTTGGCTGGGCAATTCTTGTTTGGGGCCTTTCACACAGTTGTGGTCAGATATTGGCTATGCTATGGTCATTTGAGGGCTCAACAGACTATATGCCTTAGATGGCTCACACAGATGGCTGCCACTCGATGCTGTGGTCGACTAGTTGCTTAATAATATCTGTAAGATGTGGCCTCTCCAGGGGAGTTAGACCTCTTATATAGTGGTTGTCTCTCCTCAGTTAAGTGTCCCAAGACACCAGGCAGAAGCTGAGTGGCTTTTATAACCTTCCTCAGAAGCCATTCAGCATCACTCCTGCCACATTCTGTTGACTGAAACAGCCACAAGATCCACCAAGATTTAAAAAAAGGAGACATAGATACACACTTTTCACTGGGAGAAGTGTCAAAGAATTTGGTGGTGGTTTTTAATTGTCACAATGTGAAGTTGGGGGAACTCAAAAAGGATTACTAAATTGTCAAAAATCACATTCCTAAAAGTTAATGGAATGGGAATTCAAACCTAGTTTTGTCTGATCCCAAATCTATCATCCCTTTGGCTAGGTTACAACTGCTCAATAAGCTGAGGCAGACCTGCTCTCTGTGTCTTGGTAATCAAACGAGTGAAGGGACTACATGTGCACTCTACCTATAGAAATTTTAGACCTCTTTCTTTCCATCTTCTTTCCTTCCTTTTTTTTTCTTTGTAAGCATCAACTGACCGCCTGGCAGGCTTGCCTCTCTGAATTATTTCTAAATTAACAGTTAAATTCTACCACTCCCACCTCCATTTGCACCCCCCGCCACACACACACACCAAGGGCTACAGAACTTAAGACATAAGAAGGTGACGTCACCATGCTGAGGACAAGAACAGAAGAACGTTTCCCAACTTATCACCACTCTACCAATAATTAGCATCTTCCCAAAAGCTGAAGCCATACTGCTCTCTTGCCCTGAAAGTATAGACACAGCTATTGAATATGAAGCTCTAGCGTGTGCAAGACTCCTATAGTTTAAGAGGTTAGAGGGTTATTTGGGCTCCTCCAATTATTCATTTTGAAGACACTTAGAGATATTTCCTACTCATCCATCTGGAATGATAAACACAGACATTATAGGTATTGAACATGAACACCTACATCATTTGAACTGCTCATTGGGAAAGGGTTCTCATTTCCAAATGCTCCTCAGTGATCATAACAGATTATAGACCTAATTGCATCCTCTTCATAGTTATTGAATGTTTCAGCTGAGTACCTTCTGTTGTCAATTTTTCCCCCTTGAGGATGAAGAGTCCATGCCCTCCAGCACCATAACTGCCTCTGGTGAGTCCAGCGAACAAGTGGTACTGAAAGAGCTCTCAGACACAGTGGCTAAGCCCTGGTTTTGAAGTCTTATCGTCCCGGATTCAAACCCTAGTTCTGCCACTTTTGCAGCCCAAGTTTCTCAGCCTTTTCAAGCCTGAGGTACCTGACTCTCAGATATAGATAATAAAAGTATCTTCCTCATATGGGCCATTGTGAGATTGTACTAAATGAGACTCAGCGACATCATGTGTTTAGTGCAATACTTAACAGCATTAAATAAATATTAGCTATTATTATTACCTCAGAGATAATTAGAAAGTTCAGAGGTAATGCTGAAGTCTAGACTGGAAGAAAAGAGGGCTAATCAGAATTCAGAGAGGCCTCGTAGATACAACAGTTGTAGTAGGCAAGGAGACAAACCCCAGATCAAGAGAAAAGCACAGGATCAGGTATTTGGAAGATTAAAGAGTCAACAGGAACCAAATATAGGCGAAAACCTTCTAGTTCTATGCCAGAAGCTCTTGCCTCTCTTTCAGGCAATGTTGTGAAGCACTGAAGAGCCCAATATACACAAACAAAAAAAATCTTCTGAGGTTAAGTAATATCTAATGTCTTTAACATAGGCAGTTATAGACATTAAAGAGAAGCAGCATTCATTGGAAATCTACTAAGTGCAAAGTCATTTCTATATACATTATTGTATCATTGATTTCTCACTGATTTTTCATGTTATGCTGAAAAATTGGAATCTTTGTCCCTATTTTTGAAAGGTAAAGAAACTGAGGCTCAAAGAGGTTCATATAGTCAAAGTCATGGAGTGAGTATGTGGATAAACTGAAAGCTGAAGCCCAGCTGACTCTGAAACTTGTACTCTTATCACTCCGTCTTCCAAAGAAGTTTCCAAGACAACTGGAACTTGTTGAATAGCTTTGAGAGATGGCTCCTGCGCAGCGAGGAAGCATAGGAGAGTTGTCCAAAAGGTCTTAGCCAAAACTGAAATATTGTCTGATTACAGTTGTCATTTCCTGACAGGAAAGCAAGAACTTTAGACTTGATTTTGAATCTGTACTTTCCTGACCTTTGGAAATGACTTCCCCTATCATTTTAATTTTCAACTTCCATTCAAGCACATTGAGAGGTATTTGACTTTCTTTAGGTAGTTGGTTCTTGTAAGAAAGCATTGTCTTGGCAGCACCAAAAAGAGAGCCCCTGGTCAATTAAGAAAGAAGTTTGGCAACTGTGCAAGAGATTTTGACACATGAAAACCCAACTACATACTGTTCTTTTAGATCTTAACTGGCACACGATAAGATATACAGTAATGTAACCCACTGAATGAAAACTAGGTTACAAGAAGTAGCCTAAAAACATGGTGTATTCACCATTATGCTGAGAAGCCACTTTCTGTTTCAAGAAAGTGGCGTCGTTCTCTAATATGTTCAGAACTATCGTTTGTCTGATAGAAGCTGATTGTTTGGTCCCCTGTACATAAAACACATGTTTAGGCACACTCATCATGCAAGCCTGTGTATGGAATCAATCTGGAATGATTCTTGAAAGAGGATTTGAATTTAACATTGCACGGGAAATGCCTGTGTCAAGAATTTGATAACATGTAAGTACATTATGTCAAAACAAATGTTCTAGTAAAACACTTCACATTGCACCGTCAGAGAAAAATAGCGTTAAATGAGCGTCAGCATGTGCCACCTGATAAAATTTTCACAGAATGTTATGACCGGTTTACCTGTAATGATTGTTTTCTCTTTTTCTGTGTGAAAGACTGGAGCTGGCAGCATTCTGGATTAGCCAGTAAAACTTTTTTTTCCTTCCCATTTTTCCCAAAGAAACTGAGAGAAAACTATCTGCTTCAGGATGATACTAAATGCCAGAAAGAAATTTGCCTCTCTAATTTAATGCCTTCTTCAGATAATGAAACAGAAACCCGGAAGTGTAAACAATGTATACAAATTCACCTGGATCAGAGCGTGGGAAAGGGGAGGATGGGGGCAGGTAAACTAGTGCATAAGTCTGAGGAGAGAACATGAAAGTTAAGGTCTCATCCGGTTTATACCTGGTTTAATTTGGATGAAAAAAAATACAGTTTCTCAATTTAAAAAATAAACCCTTTTAAGTAAGCAAGAAAAGTAGTATGCTCTTGGGGATAGGACAGGAATCTCTAATTTACACCAGCTCAGCATATGAAATTTTATATTGAGTTATTATGAAGCAATATCTAGTCATAAATAATTTACCTGAACGTTTAAATGTCCAAATAACGAATTATAAAGTGTTCATATATAATTTTGAGCACCTTCTGTCTATCCTTAGGATAACTACATGACAGCGTTTGTTAAGATGGAAAAGGTTCTGGAATAGAATCAACAGACTTTGGTTTGAGTCCTAGATTAGCCACTAACCTGATGTACGAGCAGAGTCATTTAATATTTCTGGGTCTCAGTTTCTTCAATTGTAAAATTAAAATGTTTGATAATATGATCATCATGGCCCTTTTTTGATCAAACGTGTATAATTCAATTTTTTTTCCCCAAAAGATTGAGAAGGGCAGAGAGTCAACAGCCCTAAGGGTTGTTAGAAGCCTTTGCTCAAAGGAAAAAGCCCAGGGGAAAAGAGTCTTGCTGAGAACAAAAGACACCCTGGGAATCAACTTCTTTGTCATTCTCCTTTCCCAACACCTCCCCCCTTTGGAGCATTTTATACACTGTGGAAATTAAAAGATAATATGTAATTTAAAACCTATGCTCCCATTTTAAAAGTCTGTTCTTTTCCAAAGACCTTTCATTTTACCTGCCTGTCACATTGTCTCTCTACTTTCACTAGTTGTAATTTCTGGAACATTTTAGCATAAACACCTTTCAGTGAAAGCACACATTCAATTTTGCAAAGGGAACAACGTGGAAAAGAAACTCCAAAATCAGAACTTCACTTTATGAAAATGTTATCAAGTCGAAGGGGAAAACCGAAATGACATGGGTATTAACTATTACGTGATACCTACAGCCCTGCTGGTAGTCGGGGGCTGAGAGGACTCTTACTCTGCTCCTCAGGCAGACCCAGCTCTTCATACCAGCACTGACTTGCATCCAGTCTTCTCTGTTAGGAATTTAGATGCCTATAAAAACAGAGTTTTAGCTTCTTAACATGTATTGGGGGTGGATTAGCTATAATTTGCTTTGCATGTTTCCTAAGTAGGTTGTCCCTGTTTCTCCCCAGTATATTCTTTCACCCACCACTTCAACTCTCCCAACCACTATTCAGTGCTTTGACATTTATTGCTAAAAAACATAATAATACTTATCATCTGAAAGTTAGTAGTACAGTTTAAAAGTTTTATGTACATTTATTTTTCCTTGGATTTATGTCACTCTCTCCACCAAGCAAAGAATAAATAAATAAAAGTACTTTATCAAATTTATAACCTACTTAAATTCAGAGATTTCTGAATAGGAAACAGACCAGGGACACTTAGCCAAGATTAATTTAACCCGAAAACCCAAAGCTCCCATACGGTGTTTTGGAGAGAGATGTTAGTCTTTAAAGATTGTGTCCACACATGAAATGTAAAGTGGGCAACTAGGGCAACTAGCTCTATAACAGAACTTCCAGGTTCACCTTTCCCCAGAAACGCTCAGGTAACAAAAGCAGAAGGGGTTTTCTGGCCTCAATTATATCCTAATAATTGTTTCAAATCTCTGCTGCCTTTCGAGTGTGAAGATCCAGGGTAAAAAGCTTTTAAAAACAGGCTGAAAAGGTTTCCCAGACGTGAAATAGATTTTTACAAAAGAAACTTCTGGCAAGTCTAATGTAAGTAAATCAGAAACATATGGACTATGTTTCCCTCAAAAAAAATACCCATGGGTCTAAAAGCCCAGAAAACACATAAAAAGTAAAGGAAAAACTGTCTTCCAAAACTGAGCTTATTTGAGAAACTGCATGCTGGAACAGAGAGCCTGGCTCAGCTCCCCCGAAGCAGGGGATGGAGCCAGTGGTTAGGCAGCCCACCAGGTCCTACCTTCATGCTTGTGTTGACAGTCTTCATTTCAGAGGATGGTGTATGTAATGGATGGCTCCTTCACCTGTGCCTATGGGTGTGACTGAGAAAACCATTGCTCCGTGCTTCCCATATTGAAGACATGACTTCATAGCTCCTTTACAACCATCTGTAGTGGATGTTTACACAGCCTGTTTCTCTTCTTGAGGGCCTCTCATGCCGAATGATCAGACTGGTGGTAAGCATACATTTACTGAACACTTAGCATGTGCCCCATTGGGAAGGATAACAAAGAAATGGAAAATCATATGTCAGCCCAGGAGATGAATTAGAGACTCAGACTTGAGAGGAACTTTATAATTGCTGAGTTCTTCCTTCCACTTTGTATGGGAATTCTGGCTTCAGCTTGCATTCCAGATAGTGGGAAGAGAACTCTAACTATTTCAAAAGAAAAGAATGCAGTTTAGAGAATCAGAGGACTTAATATTAGGTCCAGGTAACACCATGAGTGTAGACCTGTCATTTGATTACTCAGAGTCTCATTTTCCTAATCCATTAAATGGGATAATGTGAAATCACCATTGGGGTTGTCAATGGCATTTCAAAAAATATCATGTGTCTTCCTGACCCAGGCCCTAAACAAGTAGAAAAACAAAATAAAGAGGAATATGGAAACCAACATTTTCACCTTTATTCCTGAAAGAATTCAAGTTGGAAGGCAGAATAGAATGAAAGATAAACAGGTCTGCCACCTGAACCCCAGAATGAGGCACATAACTTATTCAGTCCTAGGCCATTCTGGGCTGGGGCAGGCTTCCATATGCCATGTGGGGATGTCAAATACAGGCTTAGGGCTTGAGGAAAGGAAACCTCAGAGTCTTGGTGCATGGCTCACACCTAAAAGGAAACAGAAGGGCTATGCTGAACTGAGTGTGTCCAGATTATTTTTCCCAGACAACGATCAGGTAGACCACTCTGTTCCCACGAAAAAGAGTCCTGAATGGTAGAGAACAGCCAAAGTGACTCATAAGAAGTGTTCTCTCCACCTAAATAGAAGCTAAGCAAGGTAAAGCATGTAAAAGTCCTCATGCAAACTATAAACAGTGTGTGCATTTTATGCTTTCACTCAATCTATCTGCATTTATTGAACATCTATTATTTGCTCAGTCCTGTCAGTTTCCAGGAAATTTAGGTTAAACAAGACATTGTTCCCTAACTTAAGATTACAGTCTAGTAAGAGAAACAGATAAGGAAGCCAAAAATTACAGTACACAGTGAGTGTGCCAAGATACTGAAGTCTGCATGAGATGTAACAGTAATGCAGAGAAGGGGCATCACATTGAATGGACAACTGGGTAGGCTTTCTTTGTGGAAATTACATGTGAGAGCTGAGGTCCAAAGAACACAAAGGAATTAAGCAGTAAGAGAAATGGGGTCTTGGGGTGACTTTCAAGGCAGAGAGAAGTCTAGAAGAAGACACAAAAAAAAAGGATGGGAAATGAGAGAACTGAAAGCTATTCTGTGTGATTGTAGGAGAAATCACCTTAATATTATGAAGAATAATCAGAAAAGACCATTGCAATCTAAAACAATATGGCAGAGTACAAGAGCAAGAATACTCAGAGTACAGGCATGACGTAAAGAAGATGAAAGCTAAATCATTGCCTAAATGTGGCAAAGTACAAAAGCAGAAACAAGACCAAACAAGGAGACAGACTTTTAAACTGACCTGAATAATCCTGATATTTGTCTTATGTATAATGTAAAGCATAAACATGTAAAACATTTGTTCTATGTAAAATAAAATTGGGGTTATTTAAGAAAGTGAGTGTGTGTCTGTGTGTGTGTGTGTGTGTGTGTGTGTGTGCGTGCATCTCAAAATGTTAACAGTGGCTATATCTGGCTAGTATGATTGCTAATTATTATATTTTGCTTATTTTTATTTTCTATCATAAACATTTATAATTTTTAAATAAAATAACTAATAAAGCTGACCTCGTCACAAGAGGTTGTCTGTGTAAATTACCCTTTCAAATGGTGCCAAGCATTAGGTTCTCTTGTATAATACTGCTGGTTCTTTTCAGCAATCAATTAGTAATCAGGTCACACAGCCCCAGGTTACACAGGCCCTAGTTCTTCTCTCCCCCACAACTGTAATCTTCCAGAATATTTGCAGTGAATACAATGGTACAGTAACTCCCTGATTCTCACTGGCAGGGTTCGTTCAGCTGCAGACTCGGGAGAGGGGTCAAGTTTCCTCATTCTATCATTTATCCTATCGTTTATATATTATTCATTCAACTGTATTTACTGGGACAGGCCCTGTCCTAGGTCCTGAGAGTAGAAAAACAGACTCAAGTTGACTTCATACAGCTTACTGGAGAAGAAAGCTGTGGAAGACCCATGCTGCACACTTACAGGGAAGACTTAGTATTGTTATACATTCTTTTAAACCCTGTGATCTCATTTCAGATCCTTTGTGTTTTCACAGTTAAGTATGTCTGGGTTAGCCCAAAACATTCTCTTTTAGATATATAAATAAGTTTTTTTCTTTTTTTAACATAAACAATATATATATATTATACATAATAATATATATATATTACACATTCCTCTCCATCTTTTACTTTCAAATATATCTTGAAGATGATATTATATCAGTAAACACTTTATTTTGCAAATGAGAAAGCATAAATACATTTCTGAAAGTAAAATGTACATTTGGGATTTTGATAGACATTATTAAATTTCTCTCCATAAAGTTGTTCTAATTTACCCATCCCTACCCCCACCCCAATGCCTGCTGTTCAGTACCCTCCCTAACCCAGCATAGTATCAACTCTTGATCTTTTTCCAGCCAATAGGTTAAAAGTTATATCTCATTTTAGTTTTTATCTGCATTTCCATTGTGAGTGCAGAATATGCTTGAACAGGATTAAGGAGCCATTTTGCTAAAAGCCTGTTTACTGCTACCAAATACAATCTCTTTAAGAGACAAGGACTGCAGGCTCTCCAGGAAAAAAAAAAGTGCAACAGCAGGCAGTATAAATCTGTTCTCAGCCACTTCTGAGAAGCAATTGACTGTGCTTTCCACCTATAACCTGAGCATTCAAAAGCTGCTTTCTGGACCACGGCAGAGAAATCACAGAGGAGACAGAAAAGAACATGTGAGTGCTTGCTATACGTGAGGCACCAATCTCTACATACACTTTCATTTAATCCTCCTAACATTTTTAATCCATGAGGCTCTGAGAGGTTAAGTACCTGCCCGAACTCACAGAGATTATAAATGGCAGAGGAAAAACTGAACCCAGTTCTAAATGCCAACACCCATATTTTGTGCACTATGCCACACTACCTCCTGCAATGCTGAGGTGTTTGAAGCCCACTGGCCTGCATCCTGAGATTCATATGCTAAGAGGCCATCTTTTTACTTTAATCATGACCTTCTAAGCAATCGTATGCTATCGTATTGCCTATCTATAGAGCCTAAATATGGACCTCAATAAGATTTCTCATGATCCCAGCTTCCCTTAAGACTTATCTGCTACTTAAGGTTGGACATTGAATTAACTTGTAGACTCATTGAAGACACCCAATTATCAGCACCAAGAATTGTTCAGAGAGTTAAATATTATGATTAAGACCCAAAAAGGGGCTTGGAAGTGGTAATATGTTGCCAAGCTGCACCATTTAGTTCAGCAAGATAGCCCAGAGGAATTCTTAAGGGGCATGTTGGTGACTTGACTTGGAAATGGAAACAACAAAGCCCAGAGAACCAGATTTGACAGCTGAAAAACTCCAAGTAAGAATCATAGCCAATGATGTTTCATTACTTCACATGAGAGTTCCTAACACAAATGTGATGCATAACAATGGGTTATTAAGCTGGATAACAGAGGTTAGCTCAGGCAAGCAAATAATATGAGGGGTAAAGAGTCATAGAGGGTAAGTCATCCTGAGAGAAAATATCTTTCAAAAAAGTCTATTCAAGCATGCTTCCAACTAAGGAACCCCTCACATGTGATGCTCCCACCAGGGGCCAAGCATATCTGGGGACAATATGCTACAGGGCCACGAGGAGATAATACAGAAATTGGGAACAAGCATTTAAAAACTTTTATAGCAATTTGGCAGAGTAATTTTATGTCTATTGAATCTAATAAAAAAAAATTGGAGCTTATAAAAAATTTTTATTAAAGTCATTAAAATGAAGAAGTGTTTTGACATGTGACAAGTGCTCATAGACAAGGTCGCAATTAGTCTGGATAAGGAAGCCCTGGTGTTCTATCACATAACAAAGAATTTCCAGGGGCCTCCGCATGGCCAGGAGCACATGATGCAGGGCGCCTCTGCGATGAATTAGTACAACCAAATGCCACAATTATTCCACTAAAGGCCTTTGGCAAAAGCTGAAACCACCACCAGGATTACTACCACACAACTGTAGCAGTTGGAAGCTGTATTAAAAATGTACAAAATGGATTCTTTGGAGAGAAGCTTCTATTCACCATTTCAAGAGGGTGCAGAGCAAAAGCCTCAGAGAAAACAGTTGAGAAATGATGTCACATACTCCAGAAATCTATATCCAAGACATTGGGACAGCCAGATTCTGGCAGCTGTCAAGAGTTTCCAATGACAAGCTGAGTGAACTAAGACAGACACGAAATTATAAATACATTAATTCCACTTACATGGGGTACCTAGAGTAGGTAAATTCGTAGAAACAGAAAGTAGAGTAGAGGTTCCCAGGGGCTGGGGGGAGATGGAGTGGGGACTTAATATTTAAGGGGTGGAGTTTCTGTTTGGGATTACAAAAATTTTCTGAAAATGACAGTGGTGATGGTTGCACAGCATTGTAAATGTACTTAATACCTCTGAGTTGTACATATAAAATGGTTACAATGGTAAATTTTATGTATATTTTATAATAAAAAATAAATAAGATTTCCTAATATACTCCTTGAGTACTAATTGCTTATTAAAAAAAAAATAGCTTCCAATACAGCAGTCTTTTTCTGAGACCTGCGTGAACATCGAAAATAAGTTATTAATTAAAAGCACAGGGATCATCCCATCTGGATTCAGTTATTATATTTGTAAACCGAAAGTATACCTTTTGCTCATAAGGAAAGACTAGGGAGTGTAAAAGAAAATTTATTAAAAAAAATAATAATTGAGAATTTTACCAGTATGAAAACCCCAGTGATTCTGTGTCATTTGACACTCTTAATCATCTCATCTTATTGAAATTTTCCCCACTCCCATGCAAAATCTGTCCCCTCACGCATTATCTGGACTGACTCAGCTAATCGAGTTGGCTGGATGAGACAGCTAGTCTTTGCGTGCAAACCTGCAAACACTCTGCACACAGTCGAAGAGAGCATCATTCCATAAAGACAAACTCCATTTTTCATTTAAGATGTATGAGTAAGAGTTCCTTTTAAGAGTCTCCAAACAAGCTCCTGGCAAGCTCTTCTCCATAAATTTCAGGGGTTTTATATTCTTCTGGGACTCTTACATCTTTCTTCATCCCTCTGGCTCATTGTTAGAATCAATATTCTCCAAGTATCCATTCACCAGCTTCTTCTTAGCTCTATATATTCTCTCTCGGCAATCCCATCTACCCTCTCAACTTTAGTAAGCCTTTCTCACTATGATTCTGTCCTGTTTCTCCCCAGCCTCAAGTCTACCTTCTCGATGACTCCACAATGATTTCCCACAAGCACTTTAACCTCAACATCATCAAACATTTATAATCTTACCTCCTAAACCTGATCCCCTTCCTGTGTTACCCCTATATATTATCCCCCTGTCTTTTGGTTTCCCTTCCCTCAATTCATCTGGCACCTTCACTGACTATTTTACTCCTTTGTCCATCTGAAGTATCAGAAACCAGAACAATAGTTGATCATTCTCTATTAACATTGGAAAATCCCAAAGACCCCATATCATCACAAACCAAAGGTCAGTAAAAGCACAGGTGTGAGAAGCTGGAACTTGCATGGAATTCAATAATGGGCAGCCAGAAGCTGGAGATGCCCCACGATTCTGCTGAACCTAAGGACATTGCACCTATTACTTAGAGGGGCGGTGACAACCATAATATATCCCCTGGTATTGTAAGACAGAGGTCAGCACTATCACCAGAAAAAGCTAGAGGAGGTGAAGACTTTTGTAGGATGGGATGAGGACGGTTATACTCTCTCATGGTGTATTGAACATCATTTATGTGCTGAGCACTGTACCACAGAGCTAGAGACACAGAGAACCAAACTACATCTTTCAAGGATTTCTCAGTTCAAAGAAGAGACACAAAATTGCAATACAATGATCTTGCTACATTAGGGATATACACAGACATGGGAAGGCAGAGAGGAATTCCCAATACTGTTGAAAACTTAGGTGAAGTGGTAGAGATCATGGCAGACTTCTCCTCTAATCTTCACAGAAGCTGTAACCTCTGAAAACTGAGTTAAAATTTAAAGGATAAGGGAAGAGTACTTTAAAGAAGAAGGAGCTTCCAGGAAGAGGAGCTTGTTGTGCAGACTGAGGGCATGAGGCTGCATGTGTTTTTAGGAAATAGCTAATGTTACAGAATAGTTATGAAGGGCTGTGGCAGGAATGACACTAGAGAGGCGTTTGGGTCCAGGATCACACAGAACTTTGTACAGACCCTTGACCTTCACCTGTGAATCAAGAAGCAAGGATTACAAATCACATACCATAGCTGTTAGCGATGAACGTGAACTTGCATATTATAGTATAGTCCTCTCATTTCATAAGACAGGAAAGGAGTCATGGGAAAAGGAAACAACTTACCAGGGCCTTCAGATGACCCTCACATGTTGCACCTTCTCATGTAATAAAAATCCCACACAGAGGCACTGCTAAGAGCTAACCAGGTAAAATAGACATGACATGAAGGGAGTGAGAACAGCAAAGCACTTGCTCCAGGGTACTCCCCTTGAAAGTAAGTCTGAAGGAAGAAATCGTCATTTGCAGAAAGAATAGATTGCACACAGACTTAATGAGGACAAATAAACACCTTTCAAAGGCAAGCCTAACACTCTCTGTGAGTCATCCCAAGCCAACAGGGCCAAACCCCAGAATGTGCTAGCAGCACTTCCAGTCCTAATATCCCTAACCAGCCATAAGACAATTAGCCTTAGTCATAAACAAGAACAAATGGTCAAATACAAGCATAAACCTCTAATCTCCAAATTCTAAAGAGTCACTTTACACCTTTTTTGTTTGTATCTTGTTTCAGGGGCAGCAAATTGATTCTTAGCACAGTGTGAGAGTTTGAAGATACAAGAAGCTTATACCAATTAGATACAGCAGGAGTACATACAGTCAAGCACAAACTTTAGAACTAGACCGAGCAAGGTTTGAACAGCTCATTCACTTAGCAGGACTCTGAGCTGATATCCTACCTCTCTAAGCTTCTCTAAACTGTCTGGCACACTGCCAAGCATTAAATAGGTGCCCATGTGTTCATGGGCTCCATTTCTACCTGCCCTGCCACTGTGGGAGAGTGTTTTCAAAAACAGTCAAAATAATTCCCCCTTTCTGTATCTATACCCCTTCCCACACTGACTCTAGGCTTGCCAGATGATTTGTTTTGACAAATGCATATAGCAAACATGACACAATCAGAAACCTGAAAAATGTGTGTACATTAACATTTTTCCCTCTTTTATAATTCGTGGGGATCTTTTAACCACCACCACATGAACGAGACTGAGCTAATATGCTAGATGATGAGACATGTGGCCAAACCATCTTTTCACACCAGCTGACATCAAGCCAAGCACCAGACATGTGAGCCTGGTCTCCATAGATCATCTGGCCTCAGCTGAGCCAGCCCATTTTAAAAGAACCACCCAACCAAGCCACGAACCATGAGAAATAACAAATGCTTGTCATCTTAAGTCTCTAAGTTTGGAGTGACTTTGTTATGCAGCAAAAGCTAACAAATAGGAGCTCCCTGGTTTAGGGCCTCAGGTATCTCCTTACTCAACATGAAAGGTCTATACATTAACACCAAAATGATGATATAAATGATGGCAAAGCTATAGCCCCAGAAAGGTCTCTCTCGCATATGGAAATTTCATATACCTTTTAGGTACCTCAATTCAACATTAAACATTATTTTCTCCACAAAACAAAAGAAAAATTGTCCTCTTGTTGCTCTGTTCCCAAGAGCAAAACATGAAGATTGTTCTTGACACCCCCCTCCTCATCATCTATATCCAATCAGCCACCAGGTCCTATCAACTCAACCCCTTAGACACCTATTAGTTTCTTCCCCTTTTCTTTACCCTTATTATTTCCATCCCATGAAAGTCTCTGGCCTGTTTAGTCAACTATTGCAATAGTCCCTAAGCAACTCCCTGCCTTCGGCATGCTTCCCTCAGATGCAACCCCTCTAGAGCCTGCTACTCGAAGCTCTTTGACAGGTCCCCATTGTTTATGAGATGAAGCCCAAATTCCTTAGGCTATCACATGAGTCCTTTCGCAAGGTGACCTCCTCTCCACTGTCTTCTATCATGTCCCATACCACACTTTGAGTTCCACAGCTTACCAGGCTGCTTTACACCTCTGGGCCTTGTACATGTTGTTTGCACAGATATGAATGTCTGTCCTCTTTGTTTCTCTTTTTGAATTTCTTTTCACAAAAGGACTCAAATCAGAAGTTACGCCCTGTATATAAAGCACCCTCCCACCCAAACCCCAGAAGAAGTTAATTTCTTCCTCCATACTATCACTGTGCTATGTACATTTCTTGAATGCTGCAGTTATCACACTATACCAATGTGGTCTGTTAATAGTTCTCCCTGTCTTCCCATCCCAAACCCTTTCTACCACCATCCTTATTGCAGCAACTGGAACAGTACCTAATATATAATAAGCATTCAAAAAAAAATAGAGTATGTTTGTCTAACGAATGTGATCTTAGCACCCTTCCCTTTTCTCTTACAGTAAACTAGATTCACAAGTCTGCCATTAATAACTTTTGGATGCAGATAAGCTCATTTTACAGAATTTTGAACAAAATTGCTAATAGAATAAAAAGATGTTACAAAATCTTCAGATTTAATATTTCTGTTTGGAGTGTATCCTTTTGAATATTAGTAGCCCCTGGGAGTTGTAATCATCTAGCCTGGCTCTGTACAACAATGTACATCTTTGGCTCAAAGGAAGAATTTCTAAGAATAAGTTGCTTGATGACTCCCATTGAAAAGTATGTACACTGAGTAAGATTTGATGAAAGAGAGGAGTAAGAGAGATGAAGGAAGCCAGAGATTCCAGGTTCAAAAAATGCTATAAAACTCTAGAAGCACCCTATGAAATATCCTAGATCCCTTCCCCAGTAGGAAGACACGCTGGCAAGAGCACAAGCTTCAGAGTCAAGAGGACGAATTCGAGTTTCGGCTCCTATCAACCTCCACGTCCACTAACAAATCTTGCAACTTTTCTTGCCTCAACTGTAAAATGAGGGACTTGAACCAAATTATCTCCAAATCCTATTAAGCTCCATAATTGTATGGGTCTGTGACAATAATTCCTAAATCTGACTTTGTATCAGTGTCACTTGAGAAGCTTTATAAATCCACAGCTCCCCAGGTTTCCTTCTCAGAGATTGTGTTTCCACCAATTTAAAAGAAGTCTGGAAGTTTCATCATTTTAGAAACCCCCAACAGGTGATTCTGATGCAAAACCCCATTTGAGAGCTGAGCCACCATATAGAAATTTATCTGCTATCATTTTCAGCTATATCTACCACCTACAGAATAATGTTTTTCAATGGGACTATAGCTCCAATTGCGTAATAATGGTTAAAGGAAATATAGGATTCACTTTACATAAAGTCACCTCAGGGGCACGTTACTGAAACACATCTATTGCTCAAATATGGAAATTACCTAGAGAGTTTTGTACTTCAATATCTGTATTATCGCCATTTTCAGTATGTAATTTGGTATAGTCTTGGGCAAAATACTTTCCATATAAACCCATATTAGATTTGTTAATGAAAATCAGTAAAAAAAAAAAAAAAGTATAATTTAATGTATAAATATTTACAGCCACCACCCAGGGACATATCTATACTGCAGAGTAAGACCAACAGCAGTAAAAAATGTACCATCTATATATCTATATGTAGATACACAATGTAGTTGCTTACCCACTTTCAATGTTTTTCTTACTAGCAGGATTTATCCATTTTCAGGCAATGATTCATGGTAAGTCTGACTTCATTGTGACAAGATTCTTGGCAAAATACTAAGTTTCGTAGCTCCTCTTACAGCTAGAGACCACCATATGATCTAGCACTGGACAATGAGATTTGACAGCCAGTCTACTGATGGACTTTATGGTAATAATGTTTCCTCCTTGATAAAGAGGGATCCTTTTTGTCACCCAGATCCCCATTCCTTCCCTAAATGCAAGGGCCATGGCTGCCGCATGGAGACCATAAGGCAGGACACCCCAGTGTCCATACTCAGAGGTAACAAAGTGGAAACTGAGAAAGAGCCTGGACCTTGATGGCACTGGGGAGCCACTGTTCCTAAGAGCAGACCTCTTGTTATTAAACTAAAAATTAATTTCTTTAATCACACTCGCCGCATTTTTAAAAATCTAGGGGAGACTCTAAGCAAATAACAAATATACTCCTAATAGCAGACCTCTTTTTATGTGAAAAATTAAGTATCGTTGTTGTTTTAAGAGGCTATGAGCCTTGTTTCCTATTACTTGCAGCCAAAAATACATTCTAACCACAGCAAAGTCTAGTCAGGTTAAGTATAATCTGCAGGAGGCAACTAGACATATTTGGGGTCAGAGTTCCATGCGATAAGATAGGAAAAATAGCTGTCAGAGATGAAAAGATATTTCAAACACTACTTGAAGGATGGGTGAAAGATGGGAAGATAGTAAAGGCAATAATGGCTTTTGTAGAAAAAGCTTAAAAATGAGAGAAAGGAATAAAAAGGCTTCAAGTTTATCACCTGGCACTCTAGGAGGGGAGTCTTTATTATAAAGGTTTTTTTTTTTCCCAAAATTCTAAGTCAAAAATGTTAGGAGTCGCCAAAACTTACACATTCAACTATTTTCATCACTCTTTTTCACTCCGCACCTTGAAGGCTCTGTCTGTGATCATGCGTCCTGCTCATTTCAGGTCACATGTACTCATTCTGGCAGTGAGATAGGCTCTTGCTCCCTGGAGCCTGGGCCCCTTTGAGCACCCCTCTGTGGCCTTCACTTCAACTAAGACTATCAAGTCCCCTGGGTTTCCAAAGCCATGTTAAACAAGATTCTCGCATCTGGAACTGCTTTCTGGAAACATCAAGAAAAACAACACACACACTATCTCCTCTCTCATACACTCTCATCCTCTAACACTTAAGAAAATTAAAAAGAATCTATAGGTGTATAGCACATTGACACATCAAAGTCCCCAAAGGAAAATATTTGAATTTCTTCCATCTATTTTCCTCTCTTGTTCTTTATGCTTCTCAATGAGAAGAAAGGTAGAGCTTACATTTTATGTCAACACAAAAGGCCTCCGTTTGTGTGCATTACTTATTAAAGTATTCAGTGATTCAATGTCAAGGTATGTATTATACATACTTTTTTTTCTAGGCCATTATCAGCTTTCTTACAACACTATTATTCTTCAGCCCAGCTAATGCTTCTGTCAAAGATTTAGCAACAAGCATGGAAAATGTCAAACAGTGGGGAAGAAACCTAGCTGTTTCCACAGCGGCACAAAAAGCCTGAGTTGTCTTTTATGGAAAGCAGCATAATTCTGCCATGAACACCAATGGATGTTTTATCAGGGGACAGAGGAGTGGGATGGTTTATTTGTTTTTCTCTGCACACCTGAGTTCATCTCCTCTGAATAAGTTTCCTTTCTTCTCTTACCAATGTACTTAATAAAATAGGACCAATGTTGTTATCATTTCACCCTCTCCCCGGGAGGTATCTGGCTTAGAACATGACAGAAATCAGCCAGGAGAGTCAGTCCTGTTCTGTCTGCAAAGCAGTGTGGTAAGATTTAAGGAGCACTAAAAGACTCCTCTGGAGAAAAATATTTTCCCAACCTGCTTACCAAGGTGCCTGAAATTACAACCCTTCTGCTTTAAGTCATTGAAAGCCTCCATTAAAATGCAAATACCTTAGGTGAGTTATTTTATCAAACTATCACATCTTAGCTTGAATTAGTTTATAGCTTAATTCAAAATCCCGAAGTGATGGGACACAGGGCCATTAAGTTTGGATATAAGCAAAGATGATACAAAGGTTTAGAGTTTAAAATGTGTTACCTAAAGAGCAAGACCAAGTGGCAAGACTAAGTGAGAGAACAAAATATAGCCTGATGGCACCAAAAGTGAGGTCCAGATTTAATATACACAGGCAGATGCTCTCAATAATCTTGGCTGAGCAATAGGCTGGCCCATGTGATGGAAAACTTGCCATCTTCACTCTTCAAAGATAACTTAAAGAATTTGTCTATGCATATGGCTTCTTTTCTCCCCACTTGTATTGGCACCTCTATTGGATTTACTTACCATTTCTTCTCTAAGTGTGCTCAAAGCTCTTACCCACTCCCTCCCCAGAAGTTTCAGAGGCCACAGAGAGAGCTCATGCTAGATACTATCAGTACTCTTTAATAGTTCCATTTCTCCTACCCTCCATCCCCTTGAAGTCAGTTGTGGACTTATGACTGACTTTGGCCAATAAAATATAAGTAAAAATGATACGTGTAACTTCCATACAGAAGCATTTACTAGTTGGCTCGTGATATTCCATGCTCCCTTCTTCTGCACTGGTGAATCCTGAAGCATGGTGAACTTAAGTAAAGATACTAAAAGGTCAAAGCAGCCAAGAATGGTGGATACAGAGAACAGCTAACAGGAAACCTTCTCAGACTTTTAGATGACCATAATTGAGCAGCAATAAACTTCTGTTGTGTTAGGCTACTTATATTTTGGTGTTATTACTTTAGCATAAGCTCATCTACCCTGACTGCTCCATATCCCATAAATAGCACCTCAGGAAATATCATCAGGCCCTCTCTATAACCATACACTCATCAGTCAACAAATATTTATTAAGCAATTATTACATGCCAGATGGTATCATAAGTACCATGAATTTAGTAGGACTGTAACAGTAAAGACAAAAGTTCTTGGACTCATGGAAGTTACATTCCAGTCAAGGAAAAAAAAGGTTATAAATAAGTTTATATGTTAGGATTGGGTTGGTTGAACACAGTAGAAACCCAATATTAACTTAAGCAAATTATAGGTCTAGCTTCTCTCTCATAAAATACGTATGGAGGCTGGCAATCCAAACTCATAGGGTGGCTTTACAATGTCATCAGGGACCCAGACTCGTTCTATCTTTCTGATACATCATCCTTAGCACATGGCATCCATTTTCCAGAGCATCTCATATTCCAAAATGGCTGCCAAAGCTCCATTCATTTTATCCACATTCTAGCAAGAAGAAGGAAAGGGAAAGCAAGAGGGGGTGCCTCCCAACTGAGTTGAGTCCCCTTAAAAAGGTGTTTCCCACCTTTTGCTGAAACCCTAGTCCAGAGGTAACACATGCAACTTATTAGCTACTCCTACATTTGAGGGAGGCTGGGAGGGAAATATACCCCAGCTGAATGTATTTTTGCCACAAAGAAACTAGAATTCTGTTAGTAAAGAAAAAAGAAGAAGTATTGAGTAGGTATTTGACAGTCTCTGCCATGGCAGATAAACAAATAAGGATTTCAGCTTGTGGTGAGTATTTTGAAGGGGAAAAAATGTGATTAAAAAATGGAGAGGCAGTAACTGTACTCAGGGCAGGGAGGAAAGGCCTTTCTAAACAGGTGGCATTGGAATGATAACAAGAAGTCCTCCATGGGGATATCTGGGGAAGGGAACCCCAGGCAGAAGCAACACTGAGTGTAGCACACA
This sequence comes from Eonycteris spelaea, assembly GCA_003508835.1. Classification (NCBI taxonomy): domain Eukaryota; kingdom Metazoa; phylum Chordata; class Mammalia; order Chiroptera; family Pteropodidae; genus Eonycteris; species Eonycteris spelaea. The sequence goes on from PUFA01000089.1 coordinate 4,561,052, forward strand.
GTAAAGCTCTCAATTAAAGTTATTCATCCTTCTGCATCACTCGGATCAAATCTCACTCCCTTCTAAAACGTCCCCCCCCCCAGCCTTCATTTATCTCCTTTCTCTAACTTGCTTTATATTTATCCTTTATAACATAATCTACATCCTACCACATGCTGTCCTGTTCTCTGTTGGTATCACTCAGTTTGGCACTTGAACCCACACTAATGACTGTATGCTGATATGTTAAATAATGCCTTGTCCTAATCCTTCATGTCTGTGCCTTAGCTCTTCTCTCCAACTATACTAGGTGACTCCTATAAGCCAATCGTATACTTCTCTCACACCTTCACATAAATAGTGCAGTGCTAGACACATGATGCATATTTGCTAAATATTTAGGCACTGAGAGGGGGCCTTTCATCTAAAAAACTCCAGAAATCTTGTACACTAGGAAACCAAGTGGTAGTGAAAGAATGTTTCAGAACTGGAACTTATATAAATCTCTAGTTAAGCCAACCATTCTCTGGGCAGGGCCTTGCTGTCACAAGGAGAATAATGCTATGCATTCTCTTCTTGAAGGTCTCCAAAATACTTCAAGAAGTAGTCTGACTAATTCACGATTTAAAACTACAACTTTAGCCTGATCCTCAGACCTCCTGGGCCAGCGGAGGTAATTGACCATCAAAACAAATAAGCTCTTCCAGACCATTAGCCCAGGGCCTCTCCCGCTACAGGGAGAGAAACTAAGCAGGACCCATGAGCCTGCTGAGAAGCTGCCCTGCACCACTCCATGGCTTTAGGGGCTGCTGAAGCTGAAGAAAGAGCCATGCACAGCACTACAAAGAACTTGCACAATGCAGAGCAGTCCAGTTTGCCCATGATACTGCCTCTCTACATATCCTTTTATTAATACTGATGAGCAGTGGGGAGTAGGAGGTAGGAATCTGCCACCAGGCCAACAGAATTCAAACCACAGCTCCGCCACTCACTGGCTGCATGACTTCAAATTACTTCAACCTCTCAGTGCCTCATTTTCTTCGTCTGGAAAATGGTAGCTATAACAGCTCCCAATGCTTACAGTTTTTATAAGAATTAAAAGGGTTTAAATTATTATAGTGCTCAGGACAACGCCTGGCTGTAAGCATTATGCAAGTGTTTGTTAAATAATTTTAATCATATTTGTGTGTGTGTGTGTGTGTGTGTGTGTGTGTGTGTGTGTTGAGAATTTCTAAGACATTTCTAGGGACTGGGACCATAAAGATGAAGAAGACTCAGCCCTTTCCTTTGAGAAACTCAGTTAATTTAATAGGCTAGTTTTAACAGCTCTGGTAGAGGAACTCCACCCAGAGGAACAAGAGAAGCTTCACAAAGCTGGCATCTAAAATTGAGTAAGATTCATAGTGGAAGGGGGGGTCTTTCACAGTAGTGGTTCTCAAACTTACTTTGCATTGGAATCACCTGTGATTAAAACCCAGCCTCCCAAGCCCCACCTCCAGAATTTCTGTTTCAGTTGGTCTAGGTGGAATCTGAACATCTGCATTTCTAATAAGTTCCCAGGTGATATTCCTGCTGGTCCCAACACCCACTTTGAGAACCAATGTTTTTCAGAATCAGAGAGAAGCATATACATAGATGCAGGCATATGAAACAACCTGGCCTTCTCAGGGCAGAGAAAGTAGTCTGGTATGACTGGATCGGACAGCAGTGATGGAAAATGGCAAAAGATTAGGTGGAAAAACGAGGCAGGAGCTGATCCCAAAGCAAAGAAACTTGGAGCAAATCCTATGCACATGGAGGAGATTTGGGAGTTCACAGACTTGAGCAACATGATCAGTTTGTATTTCCAAAACTATCATTTGGCCATAAGCGTGGGGAATGGACTGGAACAGAGGGAGACTAGAGGAAGGAAGAACAGCTAGAAGAGGCCAAAGGATAAATGAGGCCAGAGCTGGTACAGATACAGTCAAATAAAAACCAGAAATCTTGGGGCACAGAACCGAGCAGACGTGCGGAGGCCTGTACCAGTGCGGGGAGAAGAAAGGATTAAAGGCTGCTCCAAGCTGACCAGCCCTGATGCTGAGATGGAGGAGTCCTATCAACTGAGAAAGAAAAGAGGTGCATGGAAGAGGTTTGGGGAGAAGAGAACATCATAAATTCAACTTATGAGGATTCTGGCGCATGCAAGATGCCCATTACAAAGCTAGAAATACAGGTCTAGAGTTGAACGTAGAAGTCAGAAGTAAATAAAGAGCTGGGCACCACCACACACAGGTCCAGGTTAGAATCAAGACTGTAGGTAAGATGGCTGAGGAAAGAGCCAGGGCACGAACTTGATTCACCATTTTTAAATAGGCTCAGTGAGCCTATTGAAAGCGAGCAAGGAGACAGAGAAAATGAGAAAGGGGTACAGAAGCAAAGACCTGGGGAACACAGCAAAAATTTTACAGCATCCTGGTGGAGCAATATCATCTTTCTAGCATCACGAACTCTTCTGACCACATCTGCACTGAAGGGAAAGTATCTGTGCTGTTCATTACATGTTTGCAGGTCCATTGACTACCCTTCCTTGTTAAGCCTGACCCTTGCAAATTACATTTCTCAGGCTCCTTTCCCAGCAGGCTTCTGGTTAATTTATGCCAAAGAGAAGCACTGGTAGGATACTATGGGGAGGAGGGTAGTGAAAGCCAAATTATTCCTCCCCTCTATCCTTCTCCACCCCCAGCCCATCTATGGCTTCTGTGGCTTCTAATCAGAACTGTGTTTCCAGTTCCCACCAGGTACCCAGCTCCTAGGGTCTGGGAACATTCCCCTTCTTCTCCCTACAGCCATGTGGGTGGGGAGGATCAGCTTGCTGCTGCTGCACATCTCTGTGTTGACTCACCAGCCCATTTGGCTTTTCAGCTCGGTACCTCACGACTAGTTCCTGTATGAATGCTATTATACGGGCTGGCGCAGGTGCTGTGGTCCTGGTTGGTCCCTGATAGATAAATGACATATAATGATAACACATCAGTTTCTCTCTCCACAACTTCTTTCTGGTTTCAGAATCCAATTCAGGCTGGGATTATCCAAGTTGGTATTTAAAAGTTGAGGGGAAAGTAATTTTAAAAGAGGCAGTAAATAAAGATAAAAGCCAAAATAAATTATAAAACATAAAGCAGTAGAATGATAAATTAGTTCAAATACTTTTTTATAAGACTACTAAAATAAACCTCTGACAAATATAATTAAGGGAACATTTTTAATTAAAAATGAAATGGAGATAGGACAAAATACAGAAAATAAATTTCTTTCCCCAAATCCAAAGAGAATGTGATGCATAGTTGTAGGCTAATAAACTGAAATCTTCAATGAAATTAATAATTTCTAGAAGATATGGTTTACTAAAAATAACTCGAGAAATACAAATCTAAACAGAATAATGACAAAGGAAGAAATTGAGGAAATTTCTGATAACAACCTAAAAAATGCAGCTGGCCCCAATGTTTACATCAGAACAATTTTCACACTTTTAAGAAACAGATGATTTTGATGTTTTATAAAACAAGTAGAGTGCAAAAAGAGATAAGGGTACCTTTGTGTCCATTAAGCAAACACGATCATCTTCCTAAAGCCTGATAAAGATAAAATACACAAAAAGAAAATTATAGGCATATATCACAAATAAATATGAACAAGAAAAGCTTAAATAAAATCTTTACTTCTTAAATAGGAATTTGTTTTATTGTACTGCTTCAGATGTTTAGAAGAAAGATACTTTTGGGGGGGGGGGAGGTAACAGCTTTACTGAGATAGAATTCTTATACCATAAAAAATATGGAACACTTTACAAATGTGTGTATCATCCTTACAGAGGGGCCAGGCTAATTTCTCTACATCATTCCAATTTTAGTATATGTGCTACTAAAGTGAGCACAAGGATAACTTTACAAGTTGAAAGAAATTGCAAAGAATGGACAGTTTGTACATTACAGAAGTAAATAATCATTTGACAAAACCAGCATTAAAGGGAAAATGTCATCTGGAGGAAACATTCACAGCAAATGTAAAAAGGGTTCATTTCTATGTTATGTAAAGAGTTTTATAAGTTGATATAAAAAAAATTAAGTTCCTATTCCTAAACTGGCAAAGAACTTAAGAAGATAATGCATGAAATCTGGGATACTATTAGTAAACAAGCATGTGGGAAAATGCGCAACTCTGCTTGTAGTAAAAGAAATACACTCAAATAATGTAGGAGCATCTTACACCCATTATATTAGAGGAATTTTAGAAATTATCCAGTATCACAACACTGGTAAAACGAGTCCACTCACACACTATAAACAGCTATCACCTTTTGGCAATATATAGCAGAAACCATCTTAAAATTCCACAACAACCCTTTATCCTAATGAATTTATAAATAATAAAAAATAAAACTACATGAGAGGTTCATTGCACAGTTATTCTAACTTCACTAAATATATAAAAGACAATCTAAATCCAATAACAGGGGGATTATTAAGGAAGGGTTATAAATTATTATTTATAATTATAATTAAAATTATAGCTTGTCAAGCATCCTCATATACTCTGTTTCTTTTAGTCTTCAACATTCCCAAAAGGTAGGTAGGAATTACTAAGATTCAGAAAATTAAGTGACTCGCACAAAATCACATAATCAGTGGCTCTTGAACACCTGCTGCAAAATACCACGGTCTCGCGATGTTAGAGGGCTGGTTACAAATATCCGTTCTGAGCCACAGTTTCCTCATCCATAATATGGAGCTAATGAGCATACCTAAAGAGTGATTATGAGGATTAAATGAAGCTCTTAAATGGTTAGGAAGCTCTTAGCGCAGGATGCGGCACACAGCAGCACTCAGTAAACAATTAAGAATAACAGTATCGATCAATATGATTACAGCAATGTAAACATGTCTGCAAGGAGACAAGGACAAGAAAGAGAAAGGAATAATGAAAATGGCTGCTATGTGAACAAGGCAAGAATATAAATCACTTCTTTTTAGAATTATTTTGTTTTTAGTACATGTAGAAATCTAGAGGGAAACAAAATTAGAATATACAAAAAAACTCTAAAATGAATTAGCATCTTTTGGGGCGCTTATTAATAAATTTGGGATCACTGCATCTATGACACTTGAAATTATAAACTCAGCACATATGCCCCCTGGAGATGCTGTGTGGTGTGTCAAACCAGCCAGCGGAGGGCGCTGTTTCACTTGCCCAAGGGACCAAGGAGGCATTTATCAGCCTCAATAATAATATATGAGTGCTAATGATTCAGTCTTCCTTAAAGATGAATTCTTTCTCTTCTCAAAACTGAGGCTCAGAAGCATCTCAAGCAAATCTCCAGGTAGTTGGGAAATGGATACAAGTTTTCTCCTGATGAACAGCAATATCCCAGGGGAGCTGCTCTGCAGTGAGTATGGTCATCTACAGAACCAAGGAGAGTTTGGTTCCGGCTCCCTTCAGTCACATGACCAGAATCTACCATCAATGGGCAGGAAACACTTAGCTGGTGTTAGCCTAGGCTTTAAATCTACAAATAGGGAACAATTCCAACTACCAGAGACAGGCTTCAGAGTAATGAGAGAAAAACTACAGACATCTCTCTACTTTTCCTCTCAAAATTCAGCCAGGCCTGAAAATCTCTATCCACTTCAGGGGCATCAATAGAAAATTACTTCACTCTCAGCTCCTGGATTGTCACAGACTTGAATCCTGAACAACTGCCTGCCTACATGAGTCACAACTTATGCAATTAGACTATGAGCTGCAATAAAATAAGTGACAAGTTCAGCAAAAGATACAAATTCAGAAGAGAATTAGCGAGAGATGACACAGAACCTAGCATGTCCAGAGGCTGAATCCCACTGAACTCAGACTGATATGTCCAAATACTACTCTACTTGGGATGTCAAACAGGCCTCTCAAATTTATGTGTCAAACACCAAGCTCCAGGTTTTTGCCTTCGCCTGTTTTCACTGTTGATAGCCCTCCCAGCTCAAACAACAGCAACACCATGCTTCCAAAAGCTCAGCTGGACTCCCTCACATCTCACATTCCACCAGAAAATCCCATAGCTCTATCTTTAAGATACACCCAAATTCCTCTTCCCCTCATCACCTCCACTATCATCACCTCAGTCCAAATCATCATCATTTCTTACCTGTCTTCTCATTATATTGCCTTTTAACTGGTCTCCACACATCCACCTTTGCCTACCATTCATTCTGTTGTTAGCAACCAGCGAGATCCACCAAAAACCAAAGTGAGATGAAACTGTAAAACTAATAAATTGGATTCCACCAAAATTAAAAATCTACCCATCAGAAGACATTGTAACAATAACAAACAACAACAACAACAACAACAACAACAATTATGATCTACATATCAGAAAATGTTTGCAGAACATATATCTGACAAAGGATTTATATTCAGAATATATAAAGAACTCTCTCAAAATTCAAAAATAAGAAAATAAACAACCAATTTAAAAACTGAGCAAATGGTTTGAACAGACACTTCACCAAAAATGATATGTGGATGGAAAATAAGAACATGAAAAGATGCTCAACATGAATAGTCCTTAGAGAAATGCAAATTAAAACCACAATAAGATACTATTATCCGGCTATTACAAATAATAATATTAAAATAACTGATCATGCCTTATGTTGGCAAGGATGTGGAATAACTGGATCTCTCAGACTTTTAGTACAAATGTTAAATGGTACAACCACATTGGGGAAATGTTTGGCAATTTCTTAAAACATTAATCCTACACCTACCATATGGTATAACCATTACACTCTTAGATATTTATCCCAGAGAATGGAAAGCATATGTCTACATGAAGACTTGTACAGGGATATTCATAGAACCTTCATTCTTAATAGCCAAAAACTATAAACAATATAAACATTCAGAAAATTAGATAAACGCATTGTGGTATACCCACACAATGGAATACTACTCATCAATAAAAAGGAATGAACTATTGATACAACATAGATGAATCTCAAAATAATTATGCTGTGGGAAAGAGATCAGACAAAAGAAGAATGTATACTGTATGATTCCATTTGTATAAAATATTAGAACAAAACTAATCTATAATGACAGAAAGTAGATCAGTGACTACACAGGGATAAGTGACAGGGAACAGGGAAACAAGGAGCAGAAAGAAGAGATCACAAAGAGGCATAAGGAAATTTTGGGGAGTGCTGGATGTATTTCCTATCTTGATTGTGGTGATGGCTTCATAGATGGACAAATACATAGGGAGACAGACAGACGAACACATAAATATGTCAAACTTTATCAAATCGCCACAGGCAACAAAAGTAAAAATAAATAAATGAGATAACATCAAAAGTAAAAAAAAAATCTGTGCATCAAAGGTTACAATCAAAGATTGAAAAGGCAACCTACAGAATCAAAGGAGAGATCAGTTAATCATATACCTCATAAGAGGTTACTATCCAGAATATATAAAGAACTCCTAAAGCTCATCTCAAAAAAAAAAAAAAAAAAAAAAAGATTACAATTGGGCAAAGGACTTGAATAGACATTTTTCTAAAGAAGATATACAAATAGCCAACAAACACATGAAAAGATGCTCTACATCACGAATTACTAAATACAAATCAAAACCACAATGAGATACCACCTCACACCCATTATAAATAGTGACTATCAAAAAAACAAAAACAAAAAAAACAAAAAACAAAATAAAAGCAGAAAATAGCAAGTGTTGGCAAAGATGTGGAGAAACTGGAACCCTTGTGCACTGTTGATGGGATTGTAAAATGGTACAGCCACAATGGGAAACAATATGGTGGTTCTTTAAAAACAGTTTAAAATAGAATTACCATATGATCCAGCAATTTCACTTCTGGGTATATACTCCAAAGATTAAAAAGAGAGTCTCCAAGAGATATTTGTACACCCATGTTCATAGCAGCATTGTTCATAATAGCTAAAACATAAAAGCAAACCAAATGGTCATTGACAGATAAAAGGATACACAAAATGTAGTGTGCACGATGGAATATTATTCATCTAAACAGGATGAAAATTCTGATATATACTACAACATGAATGAACCTGAGGACATTATGCTCAGTTAAATAAGCCGTCACAAAAAGACAAAAGCTGTATGATTCCACCTATATGAGATACCTAAAGTAATCAAATTCATAGTCAGAATGTAGAACCGTGGTTGCCAGAGCCTGGGGGGAGAGGAAAGTGGGGAGTTGTTTAGTGGGGATAAAGTTTTAGTTTTATAAGATAATACTGGTCACACAACAATGTGAATGGTCTTAACACTAATAAACCACACACTTAAAAATGGTTAAAATGGTAAATTTTATGCTATGTATATTTTACCATAATTTAAAACTTTTTAGGTATCAAATTGCACACTTTAACCATAAAGTGTTTACTATATGTCACTTTTTATCTCAAAAAGCTGCTTTCAATTTTTTTAAGTATATTTTTAAAAACTAAATGGGGGTCATATCCCTCCCTGCTCCAAATCTTCCATGGGCTTCCCATCTCATTCAGAGAAAAAGCCAAAGTTCTTATAACGACCTATAAGGCCCTACGCGATCTGGCCCTGAAACCGGCATCCCTTCATTCCCATTCTCTCCCCTTCACCGCACTCCAGCTACCAGGCCTCTTGCTATTTCTCAGACACACCAGGTGCACTCCCTGGGCATTTAAACATCCTGTCTGCTTTGCCTGGAAAGCTTTTCCCCCAGATAACTTCATGGCTCACCTCCTCACCTCTTTCAAGTCTTTACTCAAATGTCATCCTCTCAGTGGGCCTTCACTGGCACAGTATTTAAAACTGAAAAACTTCCCCACCCTGTAAGTCCCCAATGCCCTTCCCTGCTTTACTTTCCTGTATAGCAATCATTACTGCCTAATATACCACATTTTACTTATTTATTTTATCTGTACTTTTACCCACTAGCATTAAGCTCTGAAAGACAGGAATCTTTTATTATTTTATTCATTAATTATATCCCCAGCAACTGACACAGTACTGACACATAGTAGATGCTCAATAAATACTTGTTGAATAAATGAATGAGTGAATGAATAAATGAAGAAGGAGAAATATTATCTGGTCTTGACATCCAAGTGTAAGGGATTCTTTATGAAGGTACCTCAACCTAGCCTATAGCTGGACATCTGTCAAGCTTTTTGATTTTATATAGACTCAGTCCTCGCAACAGTGCTCTGATATGCTGTCATAGTCATTTCCTTTCTGCATTTAAGTGAAGGCTCCAAAAGGTTAACTTTTCCTAGATCAAGGGGCCGCAATGACAGAGTCAGCATTTAAACCAAGAATTTGCCATCAGCCACAAAATCCCAAGATGCCATCCTGAGCATCCAAATTTTTCAACTTTCATATCCTTTCATTTCACTCATAATGGCATTGCTGACAGATTTTAACAGTTCAGCAGTTAACCCTTGTGCCATAAATTTCTATTTGTCACACCCAAAATTCGATATTTTAGAAGGCTACCCTTCTGGTTTTTAAATGGAAATTGATGACATCGTATGCAGGAACACAGAGGCTGCAAACCTTCTCCTGAATCTCTCCATCTACCTGGAGGCAAAAATAGAACAGTCAGAAGCACTCAGGGCTGCAGGCCCTTCCCGCTCCAGCATAGAAGGAGGGAGGTTACCCAGCAACACCAGACCCGCACTTAGGAGGTCTGAGCTTGGTTTAGTGACCAGGACATACAGAGAAAGGAGTGTGGCCAGTGCCGCCCATGCATGGACTGCACTCTCCCCTCAGCGCTCAAGGTAGCCTGATGTCTCTGAGCACCCAGAAAATAACATGAACAAACAAGTTTTTATGAGGGCTGTAACCCAATTGACAAAGGCGAGCTCACTTAGCCTGGAAATGTCCCTGCTCTGAACCAGTTGCCTTGCCAACAAGCCACATGTTTCCACTCTGCAGAATCCAATTTCTGAGCAAGGTGACAGTGACAGGTCCAGAGACATGATACACAATTCCAAGGTGCCTTTGAACACCTGCCGAATAGCTAAGAACAATGTGGATCCTTGGATGTACTTAGCAACATGGAATACACACTGGGCAAATGCCGGTCATGTCCAGTTAATGCGACAGCCCCCACCAAACCCACCCCAGCATCTCACAAACTACAGATAACAGAAGGCTAAGCCATGTTCTTTATCGCTATCATTATTATAATCACTACAAACACTTGCATGGGGCTTACTCTTTAAACATATTGTTATTCAATCCTCTTGACAACCCCATGAGGTTGGTATTGTTAGTATCTCATTTCATCTGATGAAATAGAGACACAGAAAGAGTAATTACCCCAATTCACACTGCTAACAAAAGGTGGAGCCAAAATCTGAACCTAGACAGACTGTCTCTAGAGTCTACCCCTTAAACACTTTTCTATACTATCGTTCTCTAATGTTCCTTAAATGGTAAAGCTGAGAGATTGTTCTAGTTATCATTGCTGTGTAACAAAGTACCCCAAAACTTCATAAAGTAAGATACTCATTTTATTATGCTCATGGACAGCGTGGGTCAGGAATTTGGACAGGACACAGTAGGGACAGCTTGTCTCTGCCCACAAAGTCTATCCAGGGCATCAGCTAAAAAGATTCAAAGCTGAGAGTGACTCAACAGCTGGAGATCGATATCATCACACACACACACACATCTGACAGTTGATGCTAAAGATCCACAGGGACCTCAGAAAGGTCTGTCTGCTGGAACACCTACATATGGCCTCTCCATGTGACCTAGGCTTCCTTTCAGCATGATGGCTGGGTTCCAAAAGCAAATATCCCAAGAGGCAGAGAGTAAGAACTATCAGTTCCCTAAGATAAACACCCAGAATTTGCATCACTTCTACCATACTTTATTGGTCAGAAAATCACAAAGTCCATATTCAATGAGAGGGGACACAGACCACACCTCTTTAAAAATTGGGGATCATTTTTTAAACCACCAATGAGATCATTTAGTCCAACTCCTTTAAGATCTAGATGAACAATGGAAGCCCAGAGATGTTAAGTGATTTGTCCAAGATGATATAATTTACGTCAGTGGCAGGACAGAACCCAGGTACCTTCCTGCCTTGTCTCATACTCTACGCCACTGGTTTTTACTAGGCTGCATATTGGATTGCCTAAGGAGTTTTTTAAAATTCTGTTGCTTGGCTCCCACCTAGAGAGATTCTGATCTGTTCAAATTACAGCCTAGACATGGGGATTTGTAATAGCTCCCCAGGGACTCTAATCTGCAACAGTGTGAGAACCATGTTCTGTGCAATATCCCAAGGTGGTTCCATGCAGGTGACACTCACCACTGTTTCATTGTGACTCAGCATTTGCAGTGGTCGTAGCCTAGAATAGATTTCTGACACCTCCTGGTTTGCAGAGTTCATCCTAAACCATCTGTTCTTCTCCTTCTTGATATGCTTCTCACCTTCTCAGCTCCTCAGCTCCCAGGTGTCCCTCAGAACCAACACTTGTCTTTTAACACTCAAATCCTTAACTACAAATCAAGTTCTCCTTTTGCCATCAGCTGCCAACTCCAGCAATTTAGTTCTGCCTTTGGGATTCCTCACAGGTGGAGGCCCAAAGGCCAGCTTCTCCTTCTCAACACCTCGTTCCTACTGGGTTTATAAGCCCAGTCATAACATATTCCTCCCAGCTCCAAATATGTCTTTCATCCCCTCACTGGGCCATATAACACTGAGATAAAAGTACTATCTAAATCACGCTTTAAAGATTTGATTCTGTGAAATTATTGGTCAATTTTGAGAAAAACAAAGTCTATCGACATATTATTTCACTGAAACAATATATGCCATGCATCATAAAAAAAAAAAAAAACTTACCAAAAGAATTGGCGCAAACAAATATTTTCAATGTTTCTCCTTAGATTTAGATTCTCAGGAGAAGATCTCTATAGTTTTATCACGTGTACACATCACCTGAAAATAATTTTATAAACTATATTTATTCTTAACTTTACACAAAGAGGAGTCTTTCTAAACCTCCCAGGCAATTCTTTTTTTGGGGGGGGGGGGGAGCGGTAAACTTAACCCTTTGTAAATGTTCTAAAGAAGAGGTATTTAAAGAAACTATCAAGATTCATTATACTGCTGTCGCTACTTTTGGTATGTTTGAAAATTTCTGTAAGATTAATTAGAAGAAACGAAGGAAGGGAAGGAGAATGAAGGGCAGGGAGAGTGGAGGGATGGAGAGAGAAAGACTGGTCGGCCTCAGGGATCCTATGGTAAAGTAAATAATCTTTATGTAAAGAAATACAAATAATACCTTCCTCTCCCCCAAAAACCTGCCTTTGTTATTTCTATGTTTGTATGTGTGTCTGTTCTCAAGTTGTATATATGTACATGTAAACATACATAAATATATGTTTTTAAATTCTAATTTTTTGAGACTAGGGTTCTAAAAATCTAAAATAATTATTCTTATAAAGCACTTGTTTCTATGAGTCTTCATTTCTCTCCCCTTTCCCTGCTTAGTTATCACTGCTGAGAGAGTGCTCATATCCATGTTACCTTACAAAAGTGCATCTGCTTTATATATACATGTATATTCTTTAAAACAGTCATTTTCTGAGTGGACACAGTGACATTCCATACAGCCTGTGATCACTTCTACCTGCCCTTTCATTTGCCTTGGTTTTCATCTATAAATTCCTAGTCCCAATTCGGTCCGCAATACAGTTAATCAATTCTTCCTCAGTGTTCCATTCACTGACATAAATTCTGAAAGGCGCTACTTTACAGAGCAAAGTGCTTATTGAGGCATGGATTTACCTTACCGCATGGATTGCATGAGAATAGAGAGACAAGAAAGGGAAGCCAATAAGAGCCCAATGCCATTGGATCAGAGCAGCCCCAGAACAAGGAGCACGTACAATGTCAAAATCAGGCAAGGCGGCACCTCAGAAGGCCACCGAGAATGTCCTGAAGAGCCAAGATGCTATTGCAGTTATATTTTTATTTCTGTCTCTCTCTCAGCTGCACACAGCCTGGCAGCACTTAAAGTTCAGTCATCAAAATTCAACAGCAGATGACATGATTCCCCAACTCCTTGCCTAGGTTCCTTGACAGAATTCTTTCCATTAAGAGCATGAACTAAAAGACCTAAAGGTGATGCTTAATCTTTAGTCTCTTATTGTATTTCCTTAGAATATGCTTTAGTCAAGGAGAATCCGGGCCTCTTCAGCTCCTTGTAGGACCATTCAAGGGAGAAGCTGCTAAGGACAATTTCCTAAACTGGAGAATCTTCCACAATTTCTTAGTCTTTTTACAAATTCCTCTTTTCCATCAGTTATATGATTAATATCATCCTTCACTCCACCTTTTTTAGTATTAAAAGAATGAGGAGACTTATTTAATTAGTCAACAAATGTCCTTTGAATACTTTCTAGAGAAATCTTTGGGCAGAAAAAAAAAGCAACTGTAAACATTTAATATATAAGCTGTGAGAGGATCATTTTTACATATAAATATTTTAACAGAATATAGCCCATGAAGGGTAGCTATTAGAATTGTCTTGGTTGAAAGCTACTATTTAAGTTGAAAAAAATCATAGGAGTTGATTAATGTTCAAGTTAACAAAATTGTAGAAAATACCACTGAGATGGGTTTTGTTTTTTAAATGAAATGACCACAAAATGGAAATGGTATAGAAATTCTCAGCCCTTTCCTTCTAGCTCTTTTTTACCATTCTTCCAAGATGATACCTTGAACTAATGTCTTCTATCAGTTTGTGCAGAATATAGTTTCTAAATATTGCCTCAGTATGAAGATATTCCTTCTTACAATGTGATTTGTGTGCTCCTTCTATTAGTAGGTGTGAGTCTGTGCGCCTTCCTTTTGAATCTAGAAAGGCTTGTAACCATGGAGGAAGTGATATTTTGTGACTCCTAAGGCCAGGTCAAAAACATCTGGCTCTGTTGGGATGTTCACTCTTGAAACTGAGTCACTGTGCTATGGGGAAGTCCAGGCTACACAGAGAGAGAGAGCCTGTGGGTGTTCTAGACAACAGCAACAGCTATCATACATACAGACATGTAATGACGAAGCCCTTGAGATGACTTCAGCCCCAGCCATCATCTGACTGCAACTGCATGATACCCTAATGAGAATCGCCTAGCTGAGCCCAGCCAACTTCCAGAACTAAAAATAATTATTTTCATTTTAAATAACTGTTTTGCTTTAGTTTATTATGTAGTATAGGAAACTGGAATACATCATTATAAAATATGAACCATAAAACACAATTGAATAGCATGCCTACAATGATAAAAGAAGATAATAGAAGAAAACTTAATTTCATCAAAACTAGTTGTTCATTCAATGATGATACGCCTCTTTAAATAAAACCTTGGTCTTTTGCAATAGTCAGAGCAGCCACACATCTTCCATTTTGATCATGAAGAACTATAACAAGCTTAAATAAACCAAAGTTTAGACTTCAGAGCCAGGTAGATCTGGATTGGAGTCCCAACTTTGGAACTATTGACCTTGAGCAAGTCACTCAAATCCTCGTGTAAAATGGAGATAATAATAGTACCTGTCTTAGGTGGTTATTACAAGTGTCAAATGGGATGATGTGTGCAAAGCATGGTGCCTAGCACAGGATAATTGTCCAATAAATATGAGGTTGATTATTGTGGTGGTCGGTAATGATGTTATTATATTCAATGTATCTCAAAAGCAGCCTATAAATATATTTCACATCATATATCTGCCAAAATCCTAAGAGGTAAAATATTACAATTCACAAACAAAGAAACCAGTTCAGAAAGGTCATTGACTTGCCCAAGATAATACAGCCTGGACAAAATAAATAAAGTAGAAGAACAGGTATTTAAACCTAGAACTGTCTCCTAGTTTCACTCCCTATTACCACAGCAAACTCTCTACCATGTTGTTTTGCAGCCTTTGATTAAGCACTTTCAGTGACTGGAACTCGCCACCTATTGAGGTAATCCATCTTCCAACATTCTGCCTGTTGAGCTAGAATCTATCTCCATTTAATGTTCACCCAATGGTCTAACTCTACACTGCAGGGCTACCAGCAACAAATTTACCCTCTCTTTCAAATAACAGCCTTTGAATTTTTAAAGACCAAATCATGTAATCCCCCCCACCACCAAGTTCTCTTTCCTCCAGGCCCAACATCCCCACAGGTCCTTTAGCCATTCCCCAGTACTTGCTTCTGAATCCTCTTCCCACTTCAGCCTTCCTCTCTGCCTCAGGCTTGACAAGAGGCATATACTATTGATGACTAGAGAAGCTTTCATCCAGCTCTTAGAGGCCTGTAATACATTTATGCTTTCTCAGGATGACACATACTCTAGGAGTACTAAGAATTGCTGTCAGTCTCTCTGGCAGCATGAAGAACTCTGGCATTTCACCATATATCTTTTATTTTTCTCCCAAAGGCCTGCCTGCTTGAGGAAACGGTCATATTCTCCAGCCAAGGGGAGCCAAAGTGTTTGGAGGCAGATAAGCATACCTTTGTTATGTGGCTCCTTCCAAAGCTTTCTGAGAAGCACCAGATCGTGTGGTAAAGGAGCTCAAATAACCTGCAGGCATAGGTACTGGCCTCATCTTAGCATCCTCAGGCCTCACTAGCCTTAGAGAGAAGGGAAGTGTTTTCGTCAGGATAGGCTAAGTTATGCTGTGATAACAAAGAGTCCTCAAATCCCTGTGGCTTACCAATAAAAACTTATTCCTTGCTCATGCAAAATTCACTGTGCATCTGGGAACTTCCCAGGGCAGTTTCCTTTCAAGTGTTAACTCATGAATCCAGAGGACATCCACATCTAGAAGACATGCCTTTCAGGACACTGGCCAGGGAAGAGCCAGCTATTAATTAATTTAATCTAGAACTAGCATAGATCACTTTTGCCTTTAGCCCATTGGCCAGAAATTGTCACATGGCCCCATCTAACTGCAAGGGGCCTGGGAAATGTGGATGAGCACATAGTCAAGAAGTAGTAAATGTTCTGCCACACAATCTCTGTGACCCTTTGACCCTGAAACACCTCGCACATCTAGGTGAATCGTTGTGATACCAAGCTCTCCATATTCCTTTCTAACAATTCATAGGCTCCTCAGCAGCCATGGTGTTTGATGGCTGCCATCACCAGTGTCACTCTGAGCCCCTGAATGGTGATATCAATTGGCAGCTGCAGACAGCTCTCTCCTATTTCTCTCTGATGCCACTGACTTCACTGAGGCTCTCATCATTTCATTTCTGAACCTATCATCATAGAGTTCTTAACTGGTGTTCTCTCTCTGCCATGCCACTTCCAGTTATCTTTTACAAATTCTAATCTGAGTATACCTTTACTCTGCTTCTAATCCTACTGTAGCCACAGTGCCAACAGGATAGATTTAATTTCCTTAAACCTGCAAGAAAAACTTTTTATAGTCTGGTCCCAAAAACCCTTCAAGCCTCATCACTCGATGCCTCAGTCCTGTGTTCCCTGTACTTAAGCCACCCAAACTCATGCCCACTCCCCAAGGTGCCACAGTACTGCCCTGAGTGCTTCTTCCCATTTGCAGCAGCTATGGGTATTATACTAACCCTTTAAGACCCAGCTCAGTGTCCCATCCTCTACGGCAACTTCCCAAATTCTCCCAATAGAACTAGCTGTCCCCTGCTCTGGCTTTCAGATCCCCTGTCAAGGTGCCTCAGTTTTACTTCTCTCTTGATGTGTCCATTTCTCTCATTATGTGGATTTCTCAGGAGTGGTGGCCAAACATTATCACCTCTGTATCTCTAATGCATAGACTAATTCCTGACACAGGGTATGTACCAGTGTGTTAAAATAAATCCATGTTATAAATTTCCCATCCCATCTTATACTGCTCAGAAAGAAGTCATTCCTTGATGCACAGCTACATTGTTATTCCCAAATAGTGAGAGATGCAGGCAATGGAGAAAAATAATAATAATAATAATAATAATAATAATAATAATAATAATAATAATGATACAGCTTATGGCCTGGGCTAGAGGGTTTAAAAGGAGAGCATTAAACTCCCTGGAATTTCCCCAGCATCCTGAAGACCAGAAGCTCCAGGGGTGCCATTCTGACTTTCTGGATCATTCTAAAGTGGCCTCTCTACCTCATTCAGAAAATCCTATAAGGACGGACTGAAAATAAATAGCTGTTTGATTAACCCAGTGTTGAGCTATTTCAACGCATTCCCCCTCCTGAATAGAGAGAGATTGCATGGTCTGAAATGAAAGGGAAGCACGTAGGAAAGCCCCGGTTATTCAGAGAAGCAGGGGGAGACTTAAAAACTCTCCAGAAGGCCTTCAGCACTGCAACCAAATGTTAATGTTTAAAGATATCCAAATATTTCAGGAAGCTATTGGTAGTGCCACACTCAAGCTCATTCTCGTTTTAAAGAGAAATATTTGACTTGGAGGGACAGACCCCATGCTGGCTCCAAGATAAACTTTCCTAGCTCTCTCGGGCCAATTTTAATGCTAAGAGCAGCTCCATCGGAGTAAAAGTTCATTTTTGAGAGTGAAGCTGTGAATTATGCTACAGGCTGAGCTGAGCAGTTGGTCTTTTGCTGATGAAAGCAGAAGCCTGAATATGATACAGAAGTAGAGGGGGGAGCCAGGGACATCCGAGGGGGATTATCACAGAAGGTCAGACTAATTAAATTGAGAGAAGTCACCAGAGAGCCGCAGCTCCCACACATACCATCTTCAAATGCTCTGACACATGCAAGGGTTGATAAGAAAGAGAGGGTTGAATTGGCACTTTCATCTGCCTGGAAGGACAATAGTCAACCAAATAAAACTTTTTAGTATTGGTTTAAGCCCAGGTGAGGAGAGAAGAATTAAAATTGCTGCCAATTCCTAATTATGCAGCTGAATCAGAAACAGGGACAGCGGGAAGAAGCAAAGTCCAATTGTCTCTCTGTTAGCCATTTAACGTATGATTATTGCACAGCTACTACGTGCCAGGCATACTGCTTGATGCAAGGGATAAAACAAATAAATGGTCCCTGTTCTCGAAGAGCCCACAATTGATAAGCATTTATGTAATAATATTATACAGTGTGATTGGTGCTCTAATTCATCTGAAGATTGCAAGGAGCACTGTAGAGGGAGTCCAACTGTCCAAGCAGTGTCAAGGTTGGCTCCAACACATGAGCGAGACCTTAAGAGTGAGTAAGAGTTCTCCAGTCAGTGAGCAGAAAAAGGCAAGCAAGGCAAAGGCCACAACACAAAGGTCAGGAAACTTGACACCATGACATTCTGAGTGGTTTGGAAGTATAAAGCAGGTGGGACACAGAATCCATGCCAAGAAATGCTGGAGGTGAGATTGATAAGGCAGCTGGGCATCAGACCCTAAAGGCCCTGAATGCCATGCAAAAGCATTTAGAATTCATCTTTGTAGGCAACATGGAGCTGTTAATGATTTTAAAAGGTGACATGATCAAAAATGAATTTGAGAAAGATCACTTAGCCACAGAGGAAAGACGGAAAAGACAATGGGGAACGATCTCTTCCAGAGGTGCTAACAACTCATGATCCACATGAAGGGTCTAAACAATACTTCTCTGTCCTCCCTCTTCCTGCTCATCTGCACAGTGGGAATGCTGCCAAACAAACAATTCCTGAGAACCTACTGTGTGTGCCGGCACTGTGCTGTCTGTTCTCGGGCCATAGAAGGTTCTGAATCCAGTTCATACTGGCTCATACTGGCTCATGAGAGCTGATTTTGCACATCTTTTTAGCTTCAGTGACATCTCATTGGTAGTCTGAATCAGCCACAGTGGGAGATTTTTACATCTCAGGAATCTGCAAACTCTACAAACCAGGAATTTTTTTTCCAGAGAGCCATTTATTAACATTTTTACCACCACCTCACTTGAAAAGATCCAGTCCCAGCCCACCTTGAGAGCAATAGTTGCTTTAAGAGAACAAACCAATACGTATGAAATGATGCGAGAACAATTCAGTTTAGAATTGAGCTCCCACTGAAGAAGGGAGTCATGAAGCATGGGACGAGGGGTCGGGAGGACGGAGTGTAAAGGAAAAAAAGACCCTTGAGAGCGACAGCCAGGTTCTCCTCATCTTGGACTCTACCACTTTCACCCAGCTGAGGGTTGATCAATTAGATCCCATCTGGTGTTAGTTATCATGACTAGTGATCTTGAAGTGGCAGGTGACCTCAAAAGTAAGTGTGCTTTCAGAAAACTGCAGACTTAGAAAAAGCCTCACAGAAAGAATCCAAGCCAACCCATTTTATGCATCCATAAAATGAGGCACCCATTCTAATGACTTAAATAAAGCCTCACAATTATTAACAGTAAAGTAGAAACTTGAATACAGGTTTCCTATCACCTAAACATACACTCCACTAGTGGCCCATGGTGTTTTTACATTTACAGACAAATGTGCTATTAGGACAACCTACCCTTTCCTTAGACCCTCAGCAAACACATTTTGTACAGTATTTTCTGAGATTGGCATAGTCTTCCTTGGAATGCCTAGGCAAGGAAGGCATGCCAGATACTCTTAGCTGAATACAAATTCAATCAATAACATATAAAAGCATCAAATCAGGAAATGCATATGCAAACTGTCTTCTGAAGTTTCCTGAGGAGTTTGGCCATAAATTCTAGGGCCGGGAAGCAGGCTTGGAGGTAGCACATGAAATAAGATTACTCTGAAGTTTGCATGCAGAGATGATGGCAAAATCAAGAATCAAGTGGGTGGTCCATAGTTCACATCAGCCAAAAGAGCCAGACAGAGCACCAGAATCAAGAACAAAACAAGTAGAATAGGAAAGTAACAGAGAGTCTTGAAGTGTGGGAAGGTGAGGAGAAGGGACAATTAAAAGAGTATCCCTGGGGCCAAGTCACAGCCACTGATGTTTCCACTAAATTCTTAGAGCTTAAACTGTGACTCCTCAGAATTTGGATTTCATGCTCTGAAACAGTTTCCTTAAGAAACCCCTTTGAGGCAAAAATGGAATTGCCATTTTTTCCTTTGCCAAAGAAAGAAAAAAATACAAAAACAAAAATACATTAGCACCATTTCATGAAATAATGGATATTTAAACTCCTCAAATTTAGGAAGAACAAATTCTCAGAAGCAAGGACATTTATTCAAATTGACTAATATAGCTCCATGAAAAACACACAAAACTACATCAGCCACTACTTTACTCAGTGCACCATGCACTGCTGCACTGGACCAGGTGGGAGTATCGAGCCAGTCTGGACACATTTGGAGTCACTAATTCCTAAATATGAGTATCCTTCATCTCATTTATGCTGGCCAAAGAGGAGGAGCATTCTATAGAGTCGTTTTCTCATCACCAGGTGGTAAACACTATTACTAGTCCATCCAGAATCCCTTAGGCCTCTTTCATTTACAGAGCCTGGTTTCCAGGTGGCAATGATGTGTGCTGCTCACACTTATAACCTAATGTTACAAGAAGGAAGAAACCTCTCAGTTCCTTCTACACCAATAGATTGCATAACTTATAAGAAATGGACAAATTCCTAGAAACATATAACCTACCAAGACTTAATCATGAGGAAACAGAAAATCTGAACAAACCAATAATGAGTAAGGATATTGAATCAGTAATCAAAAATCTCTCAACAAAGAAAAGCCCAGGACTAGATGGTTTCACTGGTAAATTCTATTAAGTACTTAAAGAATTAATGCCAATCCTTCTCAAACTCATCCAAAAAATTAAAGAGGAGAGAACACTTCCAAACTCACCTTACAAGGTCAGCAGTACCCTGATACCCAAGCCAGAGAAGGACACTACAAGAAAAGAAAAGAAAACTACGGGTCATATCCCTAATGAATATAGATGCAAAAATCCTCAACAAAATATTAGCAAACCAATGAAATAGCACATTAAAAGGATCATATACTATGATCAAGTGGGATTTATCCTTTGAATGTGAGGATGGTACAATATACCCAAATCTATAAATGTGGTATATCACATTAATAGAATGAAAAATTAATATCATATGATCATCTCGATGGGATGCAGAAAAAGTATTTGACAAAAAAAAAAATCTTTTCATTAAAAAAACCTCTCAACAATTGGGTATAGAAAATACCTCAACATAATAAAAACCATCTATGACAAGCACATAGCTAACATCAAACTCAATTGTGAAAGGTTGAAAGCTTTATATCTAATATCAGGAATAAGACAAGGGTACCCACTCTTACCACTGTTATTCAACATAGTACTGGAAGTCCTAGCTAGAACAATCAGTCAAGAAGAAGAAATAAAAGACATCTATATAGGAAAGTAAGATGTAAAATTGTCTTTCTTTACAGATGATATGATCTTATATATACAAAATCTTAAAGACTCCACAAAAAAACTTAGAACAATTCAATGAATTTAGTTAAGTTGCAGGATACAAAAATCAACATACAAAAATTAGTATGTTTCTATATACTAACAATGAAATATCTTCAAAAGTAAAGAAAACAATCCCATTCACAATTTAGCATCAAAAAACAATAAAGTAGGAATAACTTTAACCAAAGAAGTGAAAAATCTATACAATGAAAAGTATAAGTTTTGATGAAAGAAATTGAAGAAGATACAAACAAATGGTAATATATACTGTGTTCATGAATCAGAAGAATTAATGTTGTTAAAATGTCCATAGTGCACAAAGCCATCTATAGATTCAATACAACCCCTATGAGATTCCAATGACATTTCTTACAGAAATAGAAAAGGCAATCCTAAAATTCAAATATAACCACATTTTAAAGTTTTCGTGGTCTTCTTTTTAACAGCTATAAAATTACAATTTCAAAACAACTAAATCAATCTAAGAATGTTTAGAAAGCAGGATAAACTTTTTTCCTAACACATTAAGAATAGCCATGTTTATTCTAATAGTCTTGTATCTTCAGTCCTGAGCTCTCATTAAAAAAAGTAGATATTATCAGTAAAAATATCATAGGAAGGTCCAAGATGGCAGCTTAGGAATACCCTGAATTCATCTCCTCCCAAGGACACACCAAATTTACAGCTACATATGGAATAATTCCTGCTGAAAAAGGACTGAAGACTAGCTGAAAAGCTTCCTCCACAACAAGGGGTCAAAGGGATACATTGAGATGTGTATAAGAGCCAGAGATATGTTTTTGCCAAAAACCTCACCCCCAGAGTGGTGACCCACAATCAGAGAGGTATCTCACAGGTCTGGAGCTTCTCCTGAGGAACAAAGGTTGGCATCCCACATCGGGCACCCCAACACTTGGGACCTGCACCAGGGAGACAAGGCCCCAAAATATCTGGCTTTGGACACCAATGGGGCTTACATCCTAGGGACCCAGAGCGCTGTGAGAATCTGAGATACTCCTTCAAGGGTCTCATGTGTGAACTTACTCATTATAAAGGCAGAAGTTTGAGAGGTACCTGGATTATAGATGAAGGGGATTTATTTGCCAATCTTAAAGCATCTTCCAGAGGAGCAGGGACCAGTTGGAATTTCTTCAGGGACAGAGGCACTGGCAAACAGCATTTTTGCACTCCCCCTCAACCTTGCTAGTACATGCAGGTGTGCACAGTCACAGCCTCTCTAAAGCCATGGGTGTATCCTGTCTCCAGCATTCTACTAAAGCCATGCCCCATCATAACCACTCTCCTACAGCCTCAATAAAGCCAGTGGGCAATTGCAGTCAATACAGAGAATGCCCCTTGGTAACCTAGTTCTGGTGGCCAGAAGGGCTTGCATTCCTGGACCCCACTAGATAATAACAATTAGAAAGACAGCTCTGGGCAGACAACCATACCCAGGCCACTGCACAGAAAGCAGACTAAAACATAACCCATATTCCTGTGAAAAAATAAAGCCCATTTACTTGTCCTGGAGCTTTAACCTGAGGCACAGGCTTCAGGATTGCCACACATCTAGAGGCTAAGAGGTACTCTCAGAGGTTATAGGCAGAGAGGTATCATCATTGCAGCCTCCCTTGCCTCACCACAGCTCAGTCATACCTCCTAGAATGGAGCTTATACACTCATCTGAAGCCCCAGTTTCTTTAACTGCCACCCAGGGGATACCACAAGATCATCAGGGTTTACAATTGTGGGCTCACAGGAATGTATGTATATATGTATAGCTTTGAAGCTGCTGCCTGAGTAACTGGCTTCCAATCAGCCTGAAACTAGGTACTGATTGAGATCACACCCTTCAGAACACTGACTGATCTTGACATACCCTCATCTGGGACATACCAAGAATAAGTCAGGTACTTAGACAATCACAAAGGCCAAGAGAAAAAAAAAGAGCTAGGGCAAGGTTGAATGATAAATTTCACCTCCTACACATGGCCTCTCCTTCAAGACTGGAAGAAGTAGTAGCTGTTTCACCTACTACACAGAAACAAACACAGAGACTCAAGCAAAAATGAGAGAACAGGAATATGTTCCAAATGAGAGAAAAATAAAATAAAATAAAATCTCTAAAAATAACAGTTAAATAGAGATAAGTAATCTAACTTATAAACGTTCAAAGTAATGGACATACACTGTTCACCAAACTAAGGAGAAGAATGAATGAACACATTGAGAACTTCAACAAAGAGAAAGAAAATACAAGAAAGTACACAACAGAAGTCAGCTGAAGAATACAATAATTGAACTGAAACATACATGAGAATGGTTCAACAGTGGAATAGATTAAGCAAAATACAGATCAGCAACTTGGAAGATAGGGCAGTAAAACTCCCCCAAACAGAGCAGCAAATTTGATATGCCAAAGAGAAGCTGCAAAGTGCTTCCTTTAAATGAAAAGATATATATACATAGTGTGTGTGTGTGTGTGTGTGTGTGTGTGTGTGTGTCCACTGGGGATCTTGAAACATATCTCCCAGGTAAGAGAGAAAAGAGAGAGAAAGGGCAGAAAACTTTCTTGAAAAATAATGACTGAAAACTTCACTAACCTGGGGAAGGCAACACACATCCAGTTCTGGGAAGCACAAAGGGTTCTAAATAAGATAAACCCTAAGATATCTAAATCAAGACACATTATAATTAAAATGTCAAAAGTTTAAAGAGAGAATTTTGAAAGTAGCAAGACAAAAACAACTTGTTACATATAAGGGAATCCCTATGTGACAATCTGCTGATTTTTCAAAAGAAATTTTGCAGGCCAGAAAAGAATGGCATGATATATTCAAAGTGCTGAAAGGAAAAGACATCTAACTGAGAATACTGTACCTGGCAATGTTATTCGTAATTAAAGAAGATATTACAGGCATACCTCAGAGATATTGCAGGTTAAGTTCCCAACCACCATAATAAAGCAATTATTGAAAAAAAATAAATGAGTGGTTATCATTTTGCTGATGGTATGGTAGTTCTATTCTTAATTTTTTCCAGCTTCTGAGTATTTATCCAAAGAAAATAAAAACACTAATGCAAAAAGTTATATGCACCTTATATTCATTACAACATTATTTACAAAAGCCAAGATATAGAAATAACCAAAAAGTCCATTGAAAAAATGAATATATACATACATACATACACACACAAATATATACTACTTAGCTATTAAAAAAAGGAAATTTTGCCATTGGAGACAACATGAATGGAATTTGAGGGCATTACTCTAAGTTAAATAAGTCAGACAGAGAAAGACAAATATTGTATGATTTTACTTATATATGGAATCTAAAAATAATAATAAAATAAATGAAAACCTCATGAACACCATAGATACAGAAAATAGATTGATGGTTATCAGAGGGGAAGGGCCTGGAGTAGGCAAAATGGATGAAAAGAGTCAATTGCATGGTAACAAATGGTAACCAGGCTTATTGTGATGATCACTTTGTACTGTATACAAATATCATATTATGTTGTACACCTGAAACTAATATGTTCTATACCAATTTTACCTC
The DNA here is from genome assembly GCA_003508835.1 of Eonycteris spelaea. Lineage (NCBI taxonomy): Eukaryota > Metazoa > Chordata > Mammalia > Chiroptera > Pteropodidae > Eonycteris > Eonycteris spelaea. The sequence goes on from PUFA01000089.1 coordinate 4,586,039, forward strand.
AACTAAATATCATAGTTCTCAATCTAGGAAACCTGGATAGAGTTTGGAGTATCTCTATTATACCTTTATTATAGCCAAAGCAATCCTAAGAAAGAAGAACAAAGCTAGAGGCACTACACTTTCTGATTTTAAACTATATTACAAAGCTATAGTAATCAAAACAGTATGGTATTGGCATAAAAATACACATAGACCAATGAAACAGAATCAAGAGTAAATTTTCCCACATGTTATCAATTAATATTGGACAATGGAGGCCAAGACTACTCAATGGGAAAAGAATATTCTCTTAATAAATGCTGTGGGGAAACTGGATAATCACATGCAGAAGAATTGCAATGGACCCCTTATCTTACTCCATTCACAAAAATTAAGTTGAAATGGATTAAAGACTTGAACATAAGACCTGAAATTGTAAAACTCCTAGAAAAAAACAAAGGGGCAAAAGTCCTTGACATTGTTCTTGGGAATGATTTTTTGAATATGACAACAAAATCACAAGCAACTAAATCAAAAATAAGTAAATAAAACTATGTCAAACTAAAAAGCTTCTGCACAGTAGAAGAAACAATCTACAAAATGAAAAGGCAACCTACTAAATAGGAGAAAATATTTGCAAACCATCTATCTAATAGGGGTAAATATTCAAATTATTTATTATACTCAGACAACTCAATAGCAGAAACCAAATATTCCAATTTTAAAATAGGCAAGGGAACTATATGGACATTTTTCCAAAAAAAAATTGCAAGTGACCAAGAGGTACATGAAAAGATGTTCAACATCACTATTTGTCAGGGAGATACAAATCAAAACCATAATGAGATATTAACTCACACCTGCTAGAATGGTTTTTATCAAAAAGATAAGAGATAACAAATGTTGGCAAACTTGTGGAGAAAAGGGAACCCTTGTGCACTTTTGGGGGAATGTAAATTGGTACAGCCACTGTGGAAAATGGTATGGAGGTTCCTCAAAAAATTAAAAAATAGAACTACCATGTGGTCTAGCAAACTCACTTCTCAGCATAAACCCAAAGGAATTGAAATTAGGATCTCAAAGAGGTATCTACATTCCCATCCATGGTCACTGTGACATTATGCCCAATAGCAAAGATATAGAAACAACCTGTATAAAAAAGATGTGATATAGATAGGTAGATGATAGATAGATAGATAGATAGATAGATAGATAGATAGATAGACAGAAGAAAGATAGATACACACACAATGGAATATTATTCGGCCATGAGAAAGAAGGAAATACTGCCATTTGTGACAACCTGGATAGACCTCAAGGGCATTATATTAATTAAATAAGTCAGACAGAGAAAGACAAATACTGTATGATCTCACTTATGTATGGAATCGATAAAAATCCAAAGTCATAGAAACAGAGTAGAATGGTAGTTGCTAGGGGCTGGGGTAGGGAAATTAGGAAGATTCAATCAAATGGTACAAATGTCCAGTTCTAAGATAAATACATTCTGAGGATCTAATGGCGACTATAGTTAATAATACCATATTATATACTAGAAAGTTGCTAAAAGAGTAGATCCTAAATGTTCTTAGTCACAAAAAAAGAAGGTAATTATGTGAGATGATGAAAGTGCTAAGTTCACTATGCTAATCATTTTACAATATACAAGTGTATCAGGTCTTCACACTATATACCTTAAACTTAGTGTTGTCAACTGTATCTCAAAAAAGTTGGGAGAAAACCTGTTAGAGATTTCATAAATAGAAAGACATTCATTGGCTCTCTCTGTACAAGTGAATGGAGAAAATTCATAAAACTTGACCTCAAGGCTCAAAAGATTCCTAAAGCTTTAGGTATGTGCTCTACTGGCACTTGAGTTTAAAACTTGGATGGATGTTTGACATCTTCCCAGTCACAGAGAGAAAGGGGAAAAATGGCATCCCAGGCACAGGAACATATTGACTGTATTAGGTCCATCATTGTTGGCAAGTCATAGTCAGTTACATGTCAGTTATGACAGATCTCTTTTGAATTACCCAGCCTAAGACTCACAATTTGGTTTCATTACACACATATATACACCCTCTGAGAAGGAGTAGCTGCCTGGGGTGCTGGGAGAAATGAGGCTATATCTAAGCTCAAAGGGGAAAAAATTCTGTGATCAAATTCATTACATCTGCCATGCACACTGGAAGAAGAAAGTCAGCACTGCTAGGGAACCCAAGCAAACTCCCTTGTTACAGTTAGGAAAATAAAGGCAGTAAAGTGACTCCTCCAGCACACCCAGCTCACGAGCATCCAACCCTGCTCCCCTAAACTTCAGTCTTGTCTGCGGCCTGTTCCACCATGTTGTCTCAATGGATCGACTTCCTTCTCTTCTTGGTTCTTGTTTTCTCATCAGTTTATACACCTGAACCCTGGTCCTTCCCTTCCACACCTTTCTTTCTCCTTCTATAACAGGCTGGGAAATCAGAGTCTATAGTGTTCCCCCTGCTCCATGGCCCTCACTGGGAGTTTTGGAACTTTCAGCCTACCCTATTTGAGAGCCATTTGCAGGTTGGCAGGTTGTTGACGTGACACACCTCATCTCTTTAACGTGGGCCCTTACCTAGGTTAGTACTTAACTACATTCAACTAGTGTTTCAGTTGCAGCTCTTTCTGTATTTATAAAAAACAAGGTCCTTCAGAGAAAGGGCTAGGTCTTTGTATGCTACGCAGTGCATAACATAAGGCCAAAAGAAATATACATGAAATGAAAAAATGACAGGATATAACTAAATCTCTCAAGTTACTCGCTTGCACGAAAGTACAATTTTTAAAAGCTGGCAGAGAAATGCATTTCACCTCCTTCTGCTGCAGAACACAACCTCCACCCACACTGTTGAAGTTCCCACACCATTTTTGCAGGTCGTCTCCATACTTGCCTCACAGTCCTTCACACTTTTTGCCTAGTGCAATGGTTTTCCAATTTTATTTTAGCAGCAGAACTTTTGGGTCAGATGAAGTATTTCACCAAACCCCAAATATAAAAGAGCAAAAAGCAATGAAGTGAGGGTATCCAGCTTATCCTTGTTCCTTTCAGTAACTCCAACCTACCCCCACAGCACCCCCAGTGTCCCCAGATCTCTAGAGCTCAGTGGACCTCACACAGACCTCCTACTTGTGCCTTTCTCTCCAGTATCCCTCCTCCAGCCCAGCCCCCACTCAGCTGCCAGACTAATATTAACACTGGTCTAATCCAAACATTTCTTTCAACCTGTCACTCTGTGGTGCACCAAGTCCAAATCCTTCCTGCTGGTTCCAAGACAGAGATGAAACTAGCCACACATTCAACCTGTCCCCCACTTCTCTCTTCTATTCACATTACTTTGGCTTCAATACAATCATCTATATACACCACACCGCCTTCACTCATGGGTCTTCCTGAGCCTGGGATGCTCACACAGAGTCCCCTGCTTGCCCTATCCTCCCCCTCTTCAAGTGGCCCGTTATCAACCCTACCCCAATCTCACCTCCAGCGTCTTCTTCAGGATTTTGTTGCCAGGCACCACCTTTCACTCTTGTCGAAATCCAGAGTCACCCTAAATCCTCCCTTACCTCACCTTACATATACAATTGCTAGTGCTAGGATTAAACCTTGTGAATGTATTTTAAACCCATCTCCCCCTCCCTGCTTGCTGCTTTAATAGACTCTTTAATCACTCTGAAGTATTCCTGGATAAGCTTCCTGATAAGTCTCCTACCTCCCAATTCACTTTGTCCCAAGCTTCAGAGCCATCCATCCAACTGTAGTCCCCTCCTGCAGACTCAAACCTTTCAACAGCTCCCACTGGCTTCGTGTCAAGGCCCAAGCTTTAAGCTAAATATAAAAGCTGTTCATCCTCTGGCCCCTGCCTACCTTTCCAACATCATCTCCTATATCTCACCCCCAGGCTCAGACAACAGTTTAGCCATCCCAAACCATCAACAATTTTCCATGGGGCCATTTCTCTCTCACCTCAGAGAAGACTAACATTGCACCAATAGAGACCAGTAGGATAGAAATTAGTAGGACAAATCAGTTGTTAAATACCAGAAGACTTTTGAAGAACTTGGTAAATAGCCACCTGCCCAAGCTCCCAAGAGCTTCCTTTTACCCTTGCCTTTCTATCCTCACCTCCAGGAATCAAGGGTGAATGTCTGGCCCAGCAAGAAGCCAAGTTGTTAAATGCCCTGGCTCTCTCACCCCTGCCTGGGAGCCTCCACATGGCACCCTCTGTCTATACCACCCTTTTCCCCAGCCCCTGATGTCCCCTGCTTTCTCCTTCAGCCTCATTCAATCACTCACCTCTCTGTGGTTCCACAGAAACTTCTTTGTGCTTCTATTATATAACTTGTCCTGTAATATTGTAATTTCTTACTCATCTCTCTCCCACTCATTCAAGAACTTCTTGGGAGCTGGAACTACATCTCATCAACATCATAAATGTTCAACAAGTACTTGATGAACTATACCTTCTAGCAGTTTAGAAGATTCCTGACTCCTTAAAGCTCTCCAACTCTTGTCATACTCCCAATTCTAGACTTTCACACATCTGGTTCTTCCCTAGGGCTTACTTTGTACAGAGCTAAGCACATAGTAGGTGTTCAAGAAATACTATTTCTAAGGCTAACTTGTACGTCCTCACCCTCCCAAAATGAGAATATAACAATCCTTCTTAGCTGAAATCCAAGAGATCCAGCTGGGACCAAGTAAACGAGGAACTAGCTGCCAAAAACAGCTAAGTACATTCGTCCATGCAGCTGGTGAGCCAAGAACCATTCACTCTAGTTCTGCCTTATAAAAAAGGAACACTTCACCAGCCCCCCCCCTACACCTCAAGAAGCTTTTCCTCCTGCCCTCTGTTGAGATCCAAAATAAGGCAGCTCAAAACCAGCTAGAGAAAGATAAAGAGGGGAATCAAACAGGGTTCTTGTTTCAGCTGTGTGGTGCTGTGTGTTTTTTTAAAGGAGAGATAAAACAGAATCAAAAGAATGTCTTTTCTCTTTGAGAGACAAGCACAAGCAAAGTCACCCAGCTTTCCCACCTTCAGCAGATTTCTTCTAACAGACATCAGAACACAGGCAGAGGGTCGGTGTTGGCCAATCTATATCCAACCTGAGGCCAGGCTGGGAAGGGAGGGGAGAAGGAAGGAAAGAAGGAGGGAGGGAGGGAGAGAGGGTAGGAAAGAAAGGAAGGAGTGAAGGAGGGCAGGAGGAGGGGGCATATAATTAGCAACTACTACAGTCTAAGCACTCTGCCAAGTGCTTTGCACGTGTCCACTCCCTAAACCATGAAAACAGTCCTCTGAGCTTGGTATTATTTCTATTTTAAAACAGACAGAACTGAGGTTTAGGGAAGTCTTCTATTTTCCCAAGGGTAGAGGGCTTGCAAGTGGCAGAGCTGAAATTGTAAACTGAGATGTCTGACTGATTCTAATATACTCTCTGTAGCACCACCTCCTCCCTCCCTTCCTTTGGATTTTCCCAATTCTCCAGCAGGACCAAGCTCTGCTTGACATCCAGTCACTCTCTCCACTTTCTGCTTGGTGAAGCAGGTCCACACCCCCTGTGGCTTCTCATCATCAGGGAAATTGACTCCACACCCTCATGCATGCATGTGGTTTTCACAAGGTCAGAGCTAAAGATTAATAGTGGATGGGGATTACACATAGCACTCTCTTCATGGGCCCAAGACAAGTAGAGCTCTAGAACTGCCCCTTGTTCAAGTATCTGTTTGAAATGTCACTCTGCTGGCTAATCCTTGGCTCTTATCTAGTGTCACCCTCAGCCATCCATCTCTGTTACTACACATTTTTAGTTTCTCCTTTCCCTTTACCACAGTCTGGAATCACTCTTACTCATATGTTTTCTTGTTCAGTGTCTACCTGCGCTCTAGGATGTGAAGTCTACCTACAACAAAGGCAAGGCTGTCTAGGACTTCAGAGTCAGACCAGAACCCTATTTCAACCTCTTACACTGACCAAGAGATTCTTCCCCAGTCTCCTGTGCCTGGCATATCCCCTCACCACTGAATTCACTCAATTTACCCCACCTGAAAGAGATATCTATAATGTATCACCTAATGTGAAGCTAGTCTCCAGCTGGATGCAGATTCTCAACTCTGCCAGGGTCTATCTGTGAGAGAGTCCTCCAGAAGCTGGAAGCATCAGCCGAGATCCAAAGAGCCATGGCAAATTGGGAGAGGGTCCTCTCCAAACAGCTATTCACCAGGACGCCCTGGCTGCCCACATCGTCCTTCAGATGGAAGGAGGCAGTGCCTCACTTCCCACGAGCTGGTTGTCTGCCAGTCATAGGTTTTGGCTGTAAGTTTAGAGCAGTTCTTGGGGTGCCTATCAAAAATGAAGATTCCAGGGCCCTGAATTTCTGATTATGATATTTTGTTACTTTAATTTTGGGTGTACTATTTCCTTTCTATCCAAAGTAAAAAAAGAGAGAGAGAGAGAGAGAGAGAGAGAGAGAGAGAGAGAGAGAGATTGAGCTGGAGTACACCTAGTTAGACAAAACAACTCCTGGAACTGTTTCTAAGAGTTAATCAAGGTACCCTTGTTTCCTATGTAAAATTAAAAATTAAACAAATTACACCAGTATAGCTCTTTATTCTTTTCATTCTTTCATAGGTTTGAGGTGTCTTCATAACGACTCATATTTCTAAACTGCATTTCTCTTCTCAAGCACATAAGCTATTTTATTTGTGTAGCTTATGCAATTGCCAGCCATAGTAGTATCATACACCTGGCATTTCTAACTCCTCTGTGTTTTCACCTTTCCAGCCAAGAACTCTGGCCTTATGTACCTGCTCCCTACTAAAGAACACGTTCTTGAATGTAACTTGACAACCCAATTGAATTCAATCCACAAGCATTGTATTTCCATTCAGTAAATCTGTACCTCTCTGTCTGCAATTAAGAAAGAAATATGGACCCCGTACCTCCTATGCATTACAGCAGGAAGCAAAATGTTTATAAATGTCTTAAATGAAAACCCCCAGCAAGCTAAGGTCTAAAATTCTGATCATAAGTAGACTTTGCCCTCTCTAAGTGGTTTCTGCCCCAGCCGAGCATTCCTTCTCCTTGTCCTTCCCATAGGTGAATTTTCCCAGCTATCTGCCTTCTATGTGAAGGGGAAATCCAAGTTCCAGAAGTATGCAGTTGGTGTGGTTTAGCTGTAACCATAGCCCTAACTCCAAAACACTACCTGTCTAAATATGTTACTACCATCCCTGGACTTATTCACAGGCTCATCTCTATCAATAGCTCTTTTGTTTGGGGTTTTGCAAACTCGGCTGCCAAAGGCAGTTACCCTTGGCAGATGTGAACAATAGCAGTGCTGGCTAGTCTTTCTCTGACCTAACGAAGCTGCGGTTCCTCCAGCTTTTGAGAAGTGCCTGAATGACACTGCCGCTGGCCAGCAATGTGCTGGGCCTCTCTTCCAGTCCTCTCCTTCCCCCACCCCTTGTCTGGGTCTCTTTCAAGTGTTTTTGGTTACTGTGGCATGTTGCCTGTGAATGTTAAATATTCAGCAATCTTTGGGCTCCTTAGTGCTGTTGTGCAAATAGGTTGGCTTTGAGAAAAGAACAAGCAGATCTCAACTAAGGGGATCAACACAGCAAGCCAGCAGAGTCAACAGTTCAAATGAAGTTACAAAGGCAGAAGGCTGCCTATTCAACAAGACACACACTCCACAACAGAGCACAGCAGGGGGGAGGAGCTAGGGCGCATCTTTATGAGAGACAGGGTGGTGGTAGGGTGGGGGAAGGTCGGGACTCAGAATAGGGTCTGCCAGAAAATGAGTCCTGCAGGGCCTTGGGCAAATATTAACCTCCCTGAGTCTTGCTGTCTTCTAAAATGGAGAGATTTGTGCTGACCTGATAGTGTTGTTTGTGAAGTTTAAATAAAATGAGGGACGTGCTTGGCTCAGTAAACATGAGCTCAGATTAGTAACCAAAACGCTGCTGAGGAGAGACCTGAAAATTATCCATCCAAAGTAAGCTTCCATTTGCAGATATTTCAAATCTGGAAGTTCAAAATGGGATGATGTGCATACATTTTCTGCGAGTGCGCGCGCACACACACACACACACACACACACACACACACCATAAAGTTAGCCTGTCTTCCTTTGTATTCTTTGGAATAAACAATGATTACCATAATAATGGTAATATGGCTACCACTAATTGAGCACTTACCACAACAGAGACACTTCATCTACACTCCTTTTGTCTTCACAACAGCCTTTGAAGGAATGATTAGGGTCCCATTTCAGCCATAGGGCACTTGAGACTCAGAGGAGAAATAATTGACCTCTGCGTATAAAGCAGTCAGTGGCAGATCCCAGAGATGAACTTTTGGGCTTCCAGAATCCAACATCCAGGTTCTTATCACTACACTGGACAACCTCTGACTTAGGAAGAAAAAGTTGCTAAGTGGAAGTAGGAAATGTCTATCCAGCCTGGCCTCCTATTTCCCAGATGTTTTACAGAAAATACATAACACATTAAAGTGAAATTTAAGTGTAAAAAATGTAATGTAAAAAAATACAAAAATGTAAGTTTTGATTAAGAGAGAGGCGGATTTCTCTTCCTTTAAGCTGTCGGTCTATGCTGAAAACCATATTTCAACAAAACTACCCAAATTCCCGTCCTACCCAGTGGATTCCCCTCCCCCGTGTGGTGACCCCGATGCAGTGCCCAAGGGCTCCCTAGTCCAGGGGCGTGTCCTCTGATCTCTCTCCACTGCACGGACAGCACCGTACCAAGGGAGCACAGGACACTCAAAGCACAGCCACACGCCAGCCTAATTAGCTTACTTTTACCTACGCTGCTCCTCCCAGCAGTGTCCAATCCCTGCAGCCAAAAGGCTAAGAACCCCGGCTGCCAGCATCTCTGCAGAGGCTTCTCAGAGCCTGTTCATAATTAATTTTATAAAGGGCCTTGGCTCCTCAGCCCCATTCCATGTGCCTGATTCAGGTGAAATCATGACAGTAATCATTGCCAAAGCTCTGTCCAGAGGAGTAAGGGCTCACTGGGGTGGGTTGCGGGGTTGGGCGGGGGGTGGGGAGGGGTGCTTCAACACACCTAGAAGCTAACAAACCCAACACCTGAAATGGTACTTTTTTTTCATTTGGTAATTTATTTAACTAATTGAATGCTGTTTTGTGCATCAGACCGTGCCCTGGGCTCTGGGAATGTAGAAATGACTCAGACACATGATCTCTGTCTTCAAGGGACTTACTATCAAATGGAGAATCTACACACATAAAGTATAGAATTTCATGAGCACAGAAAGGGCACGTCTCATTCAGTCTGAGGAGGTTCAGGAAGACTTCCTGAAATCCACCAAAAACTCAGAAACTATAACAGAACCTGGTACAGTGCAGGCATTCAACAAATATTCCAGGATTAAATAAAGTGTCTTCTACATTGCCTATAAGTGCATCTACATTGACTCCCCAAAAACCAAGTAAGAATTAACGAGACATATTTGTATCAGCTGGGAATGATTTTGCTTACCTCAAATAGCTTAAACAACTAGGGGTTTAATTTTCTCATATAACAAGAAATCTAGAGATAAGTGACAGTTGGTGTCGGTCCAGCATCTCAGTGATATCAGGCACCACATCTCAGTGATACTCTTGCTCTTTCCCTCATGGTCACAGGACGGTTCCTGTAGCTCCAGACATCATATTAACCACTAAAGCACAAAACGAGAGTGAAGCATAGCATCAACGTTGCCTTCTCTTTTTTAAAAAGAAGCTTTCCCCCAAAATCACCCCAAAGGGTTTCTGCTCACTTTTTGGCCAGACTTTGTTATATGGTTACCGCCAGCTGTCAGAGAACCCAAGAAATTTAAGAGTTTTGGGTTCCATAGTGAAAGCAAGCGGTGTCCTTTTCATCTAGTTTATTTCACTTAGCATAATGTCCATGTTGTAGCACATGTCAGAATTTCCTTCCTTTTTAAGGCTTAATAATATTCCCTTATAAGAATGTATCATATTTTGTTTATTCATCCATTGATGGACAATCAGTTCCTCCTATTGTTAATGCTCCCAAAATAATGCTTTCTCCCATGATGACCAGAACATTCTAGCCCTCAGTAACCTTTATCAGTGTATTCACTGTCTCTGTGAGAAATAAACAATTATTTGTTTAGGCTACTGGCATTCTGCATTTTTTATTAGTCAAAATCAAACCTAATCTTTATTAATATACCTCATTTGTCAAATGAGTATATTCACAGTACCTACCCCTGTGGGCTGATAATCAAATTAGAGCAAAAATGTATTATTTACTAAGTTCCAGGCACTTAGTACTACTTAGTACTACAATCAAATGTAGCTGTGCAGTCATACCAGTTGTTAAAAAAACCCATACCAATCAATGAATAGAAGCCATCCCAGCCCCCTGAATGACGCTGTCCCCCAGACCCCCAGAATTCCCATCATATTGCAATAAAAATGTTAATGCTGGACTAGTTGTTAAATATTTTTAACATCACCCTACTTCTGTCATAAAACTGTTGTGATAATTAATTGAGATAATACCTATAAAGTACTTAACATAGTAAATGTATTAGTAAATAATACATTTTCGCTCTAATTAAATTATAATTATTATAAGACACTTAGAGATCATGTACACTATAAGTCACTTAGAAAAAACGTGACAGTATTTTTTGGAAAAACATTCTCTCCAAACACTGTTTAAATCAGCTCAGCTTCAGGAAACCTGTTCCCCTCAGTCTGAGACATCTGCCTGCCCTGCAGTGAGGTGGAGGATTTGCCGGAAGCTTGAAGAGACCACTGGCTGGTGGGGATTCTGCCGGGTGGTGGGGAGGGCCTGAGTGAATGGGCATCTTGACTGGAAGGCTGTGCTCCTGCATGAGTCTAACTTATTTCTCCAAAGCTTGCTGTCCTAGTTCGGCCATTGTCTAACATACAGAGGGGGAAAAAAAAATTAAGAATTGATTTAGGACCCACTCATTTTGCTTCAGCTTTATAAGTAGTTCCAGTTAGTGGGGGTTTGTTTTGGTCTGAATTTTTAGAGAAATTTTTCTCACCTCCCCAGGCCATCCAAGCACCTATATGCCCTGAATAATACAGTTTTAACTACGGCAATTCATCAGCAATACTAATCCTGCTCATTTGTTTGCCTAAGTACGCCAGAACCATCTGGTGGCCTTAATGCTTCACCCTCAGCCAGTGGTCTTGATGTCCTCCCCACCCCTGCCTCTCAGAATAAGGTCTCAGCTTGTATGTCCCAAAAAAGACCTTGGGTTCAAATTTGAACCCCCAGACTCATCTTTGCTGAAACTGTGACTTCCATGCCTTTCACTCTCTCCCTCTGTGCAACTGATAAAAATTTTAAAATTCCCCCTAGAGATGACTTAAATCAGTAGAGGAAACGTTACAGAAATGAATCAGGAGGATTTCGCCAGTAAGTCTGACCAACAAAAAAAAAAATGTTACATGCCCGCAAACACATGAGGGTGGCCTCAGTGTAACAAGAACAGAGAACCCTCAGCCTGAGTGGAACCAGGTCTACCCCGCACAGCAGGGGGCATGAGTGCAGTGGCTGATAAAAGAACAGGGAACCCAGAAGGATCTGACACGGATGGAGCAGATCTCACCGCAGGATCTTAAACAGAGAGGGGGCATGATCTGAACGGTGATCCGGACGCCATTCCATGGGCTGGCGCATTGGAGAAGGAGAGAAGCAGAAGAAAGGGCAGCCAGGGCAGACGCCAAAGCAATCAGCTAGAGGGAGATGGATAATGACCTGTGCTGGGTGACAGTAGGAAGAGATGCTGCCGGAGTCCGCAGAGGAGAAATCGTTGGAAAGGGCAAGGATTGATGACTGTCTGAATGGGGGGTAAAGAAGTCATAAGAAACAGAGTTAGAACTGCCAGCTGTCTCCCCGGAGTGAAAAAGAGAGTGGTGGGACTAGAATCCTTGCTCTCAAAAAACAACTGAATACAAAGGGCTGAAGCCTGACATTTGAGAAAATAAGAAGAAAAGCTGTCTGAACTCAGGCTAGTGGGAAAACAGTCCGCTGTTTAAGTTTGGAGCAGCAAGTCTAGCATAAGCCCAGATAGAGCCACAGCACACAAGGTGATGGAACAAAAATGGGTAGACATGGCCGAGACTTGCCTTACAGACAGTGGGGCCCCAGAGCCAGCTTCTACCAGGAAATTTGCACAGCTATTATTAAAAATCAAATTATATAATCTTAGGATTAAATTATATTAAAACCAAAGGTGACGAATATTTAAAATTCATCACTTCCTAATTATTTTACCACATTTTACTATTACTGCAGTCTATGCTACTGAGGTTATGTATGTGTGTTCTGTCACTGTGGTGGAAATGCTATGGAATCGTGTGCCCTTCTCTTCCCAACTCCGGATTTGGTGATTTGACATTAGCAGTTTGTCAGACGTGGTAGGGTATTAACACCACAGAAACTGGCAACTGTTATGTATCAGCCTTCTAGGTCAGGGCTCTGGGAAACAGCCTCCTGCTAGAGCAGAAAGCGGGCAAAGGCAGGGTGTGCCTCATTCACGCAGGGTCCAGGTCTTTGCAGTGCCTTCCTTCTCTAAGTGCTACTCGGTCCTTGGGAGCCTCTTCCATCTACCCGCCTTTCAACCTCTGTCTTTGGGGGTGCCAGGCAACTGGACCTTAAATGGCTAGTATTAAATTAAAGTATTTGGTATCTTCAAGATCTCTAAACTCTATCCGGGTCTCTCGTTCATAGCTTTAAGAGCCTTCCTTAGCAGCAGTACATTTCCTGCTGCTGACCAGGTACATACAAAGAGTAAACCCCTGGGTTAGATTAAGTTCCCAGAGATCAGTTGGCAGGGCCTACCAAGAAATGGGCGGGACTCTACCTTACCCCTACATCTTGTCAGTTTATGCCGAATGGTTTTCCCACAAGAAATTTGGTTAATTGTAGTTGAAGGACAAAGTCACCAAAGGGTAGCTTAACAGGCCTTTTTAAAAGTCAGATGGAGTTGTTCCAGCCTTGCAAGGCTGTTGTGGAATCCAAACCCCTCCCTCCAGCCCCCGTCACTACTAGTGCCACCTTCATTCAGGCCCCCTCATCTTCCCTGCTGCCCCTGTTTCTGTAATGAATGGCTAGCTCATCTCCCCGCTTCTGCTTTAGTGTCCCCTCTGCTCGTCCTATCTGTTCTCCACACGGCAGACACCGATTCTTTCTGGATGTGAATGCGATCACAGTCCACTGCCTTCAGCTCCCATTCTGTGGCTGGTGTACCAGGCCCTCCAGATCTGGTCTTCGTACCCTCTCCAGCCCCACCTGCTCCCTTCACTCTTTCCTAGAGCACAGCGCCCTGGCTCCCCAGGCCCTCTCCACGAGAGGCCTCCACCCACTCCAAACCTGCTCTTGGCCTTTCGGCCCACCTTCAGGACTCAGTGCAGAGAGTCCTCCTCTTCTCCAAGGCCAGTTTGGGTTCCTCTCTTTGGAAGCCCTAGACTCCAAGGCTTCCCACCACTGTGGTACTTATCACCTAGCATGGCCACGTTAGCCTCTCTCACTGCAGTTACCAAGCCCCTTGCCCTAGGCCCCACAGCCAGAGCAGTGCCTCATTCATGGAGAGGCCTGATTCCCAGCATTCAGCTTGGCCTGGCACATGGTTAGTACTCAGTAAATGCTTGAATGAATAAGTGGATGAATGACATCAGAGCCTGACTATGTTAGCACTTACGTATAGGTAGACTCAAAGGAGAAAAGGTCAGTGTTTAAGAGCACAACTCTGGAGGGATTTGGGTGCATGTTCCAGCCATGACACTTACTGTGCAGCCTCGTGACTGTCCCTAATGTGAGTGCTTATAAGAATTCTCTATGTATTAACTTATTTAATTCTCACAATCACTCCATAAAAAACAGACTGTCATGGTTTTTACTATTGTATTTTTAAACAGAAGAGAAAGCTGAGGCACAGAGAAGTTAAATAACTTGATAAATGGGAAAATCAGGAGTTGCAACCTCATACTTAACCACTAGGCTATACTGCATATCAGTAGCTTAACACAAGGCTAGACATGCTAAAGGTGCTGAAGAAATGTGAGCCTCCTCCAGATCACACTTTTGGGATCCCCAAAATTCACATCAATTTCCCATATCTAGAAGAGCACCCTGCCTGATCTATTTACTGCCATCATCCAGAAAAAATCTTCCAAAATCTGTGCCATTTAGGCCCCAGCATCACTGGGGAGACTACCTTCACACTAGAGAAGTAAGGTGATTTGTCATAAAAATGACCCCAAAGAAGACGGGCAAGGCAAAATTCACATCTCTAGAGTTCAATTTCCTCATCTGTAAAATGGAATGGAAATAAAAACATTGACTGCCTCAGAGGGTTGTTCTCAAGCTCAAATGAGGTAAAGCAGTGTTCAAGTGTTTTGTCAATTATGGAAGCTGTAAAAGATACTGGTTCACAGGGGAAGGCCAAGGGGATAAAGTAAATAAAGGTTCTGATGTGGTTACGAGTGATCATCAGGTTATTTAGACAGGGTGACTCCTTCCCACACACCCTTCTTCCTTGGCCTGCCCTCATTCAGCCTGAACATGGACAGAACAGCCTGCAGTCAGCTACTAGGTAGCAATATAATTTGGGATTTCTGTGCTGGGAGTTGCTCTAAACTGAATGTTTGTGTCTACTACAAAATTTATATGTTAAATCCTAGTCCATAGTGTGAGGTGACTAGATTATGAGGGTGGAGTCCTCATGAATAGGATTAGTGCCCTTATAAAGAGTCCCCAGAGAGCTCCCTTAACTCTTCTGGCAGGAGGTTAGGTCAAGATGATGGCCATCTAGAAACCAGAAAGTAGGCTCCCATTGGACACCAAATCTGCCAGTGCCTTGATCTTGGATTTCCCAGCCTCCAGAACCAAGAGAGATAAATTCTGTTGTTTATAAGTCATCACATCTATGGTATTTCATTATAGTAGCCCAAACGTACTAAGACAGGAGTCTTACCACAAGTAATTTTAAATTGTCATGATTTCCAAAAGCAGATCTGCAGATCTGGCCTTGACACCACCATGAAAAAAGAACTCCAAAATAATAGCCATCACACACACACACACACACACACACACACACACACACCTTAGGCCATTACTTACAAATTGGAGAATATCTCTTGAAGACCAATTCATACTCATTCCCTACAAGGTTTTGTTTATTGTTCTGTTTGTAATGCAGAACCATTGGTTGCTTGTTTTATAGAGTTTGAATCACTAGAAAAACTATTACTGTGGCAGATAAGAATAGAGTTGGCAGCCTGACTTTACAAGGCAGACCTGAACATTTACATCTTCTGGCTTTTGTATGCTTTAGCTCACAAACTAAAGTCCTAGTCAACGAGTTCTTTACATTTGAATAGATTACAAACTGTTTATAGGTCTGAGTCCTTCCAAGACAGTAGTTAATTGGCCTCACAAACAACAGCAGGAGAGTGTCATTATCCTGATTTAACAAAGAAAGACACTTCATCCAGAGAAGTTAAGGGACTGGATCCAGGCCCTCACACTGAGTTTAGCATCATTGTCATCAGTGTGTTATCGTCATCATCACTAATTTTTAACATGCTAGGAGGGCACTCCAACAATCTGTCCTCACCCTCCAGGAGCTCATAGGTTAATAGGTCTTTGATGTAACCATTCCTCAAAGAGCTAAGGAGGTAATAAAACATAAATATTTATAAAAACTAATATTCTGGTAACTCAGGCCTCCACTCTTTATCAGAAGATGTCAAGAGAACATAATCTAGAACCGTGGAGAGGTCACCCCCCGTTGGGTCTCAATTTCCTAATCTGAAGAATTAGTATCACCTGACCATGTCTTCTTTCCTAAGGACCAGCTGGAATACTTGTTGAACACCTGATTCCCCGGCCCCTCCATCATAAGTGTGTGTGTGTGTGTGTGTGTGTGTGTGTGTGTGTGTGTGTGTGTGGTGGGTGGACGGGGGGCAGAGAGGGGCAGGATCAAAATCTACAGGAAATGCTGTTTTATCTAAGGATGCAATAGAAAACAGGACTAATGGTTTGGGGCTAAATATGTCCAAGATACTGTCATTGTTCAATGTGGCCCTCATAACTGCTGACCCAGAAATATGATTTATTTTTAGAAGTTTGGACAAACCCAGAGCCTGATGGATCACTTATCTCCATAGTACATAAATTGAATTCAACTAAGAACCTTGAACAGATAGCCACATAGTCACTTAATTAGGACAACAACCAGGTGTTTTTCTCCCCAGGGTACAGCCTATCCAAGAGTGGCCAGAAGGGCATAAAGATGAGGACTGCCCCGAGCCAAACTGCTTGGGCTTCAAGTGAACTTGGACAAGTTACTTACCTTCCTTGAACCTCAGTATCCTCATCTGTAATATATAGTTAATGTTATGACATGGATAAACTTTGAAAATAATATGTTCAGTGAAAGAAGCCAGACACAAAAGGCCATATATTATATAATTCCATTTATATGAAATGGCAGAATAGGTAAATCCACAGAGACAAAAAGCGAACTAGTGGTTGCCAGGGGCCAGGGTGTGGTGTGGGGGGTGTGGGATTGAGAGTGACTACTTAACAGATACAGGGTGTCTTTTGGGGTGATGAAAATGTTCTAGAACTAAATAGTCATGGTGGTTGCGCAACACTGTGAATATACTGAATTGAACACTTTAAATGGCTAAAAGGATGAACTTTATGTTATGTGTTTTTTAACACAATTTTTAAATATGGAATTAACAGTAACTTGCCTCTACCCTTTCTCCTCCTCTATCAGTGTGGGAGTCAGGGCCCAATAGTGACACCATGAGGGACATCTGGCCTGACAGGCTGGAGCTACTGTGTCCTCTACCTCATAAGCGTCTTAGAACTAGACTGATTACTTGTATGCCCATGAGGATATCTCCTATTATCAAATTCTCCACATGTAGGAGCCTGACCTCATTTATTCTTTTAACCTTCTAAACTGCTCTGCAGGAAACTGAGGCTCAGGGCATCTCCGATCTTATAAGTAGGATAGTCAGGTTTAAATCCTATTCAGTCTGAAACCAAAACCTGAGCTCTTTCTATTTTAATACACTGTCTCCAAAGAGCAAAGATAATAATTTTTTTATAAATATACATACACTTCCTATACTCTTTACAGTTCACTAAAGGCTTTCAAACTCTACTTTTTTCTCATAATAACCCTCTGGAGTAGGCGTTATCTCCAGTAATGTGTTTTGCCCAAAGTAACTGGCCTGGTCCCGAGAGTCTGTCTTCTTCTTCCCCTCAGAGCAGTTCCCATGCAGAGTAATTGGATTACAAACAGAAATAGGGTAGGTCCTGTGAGAACTTTCTAGATCAAGGATGTGAAAAAAAAGAAAAGTTTTTGTTTGGGGTTTGCTTTGTTTTTGTAAACCCTAGATTGCTAGCGTAACATTTTCTCATCAGATATGTAAATGCTGACACCCCCCACACACACACACACACACACACCAGGCCCCAACTGAATTATTGTACATTAACTCAGGTAAATGCATGTTTCTCTATGAAGAAAAAAATCCAAGAGTAGAAGTATGTTTAATCTGATCATTCTAGCATATGATAAAGAACAGAAGAGAAAAAAGCAATAGAGAAGAAACTCATGGGAACATGACGTATTAAGATTTCTTTCTTCAAACTAATATTTATTGAGCACCTACTATGGCCCAAGCATGGTTCTAGGCAGATCTAGGATCCAAAGGTGGACAAGCTGGATTCTTGGCTTCTGACCTCATAAAATTTGCAATCTAATTCAGTATTACCTAAACTGGAGAGATCACCTAGAAAACTTTTTAAAGTACAGATTACAGGGCTCTGTCTCTGGAGATTTCAGGTAAAGACGAAGAATCTGAATGTTGAAAATCTTTCTCGGTGATTAGAAGGAAAAGCCAAATCTAAGAGCCTAGCCAATTCCTTCCCAAACTTACCCAGTCATGAGGCACCTGCAGTTCTTGATAAACATACAAATTCCCAGGCCTCTCTCTATGGAGCCCAAAAATAGAAATGTTTAAAAGCACATCAGGTAATTCTTGGGATCCAGCAAGTTTGGGAAATAATGTTTCAGCACGCTTAGAAACACCACATGCAGCTCAAATCTCTCAGCCCTCAAGCCCTAATCACTTCACACAGTGACAGCCCCACAAGACATTATGGTTCCCGTCATAAAATGAAACCAGTTGCTTAGACTATCAAAAGTCATCATTCAGGAGGCACTCTATTCTCGCAGGATTCTGTCCCCTTCAGCAAAAATTCAGTAAGAAAAAGACACACCCTCTATGTATTCGTGCTATAAACCATAACCATCAAATCAACTTGAAAGAATTCTGACTTCAAGAAAAGTGTGCCCTTTGCTAAGAACTGCAATGCCAAGTTAACCGGAAGACATTTCTCTCATAAGGCCATGAACTTGTGTGTACCTCTAATGCCTTATAAATAAATAATGGACATAAAAATACCAATAATGAACTTGGAAAAATACTAGCTAATTTACACCATAATAGAACTGCCCAGGGATCCTTAACAATTGAAGGACTGATGCCAGCCTCTCTAATAAGTACACCAAGCCATATTATTCTACATGTGAGTATAATTTCTAAATTGCAGTGTATAATTCAGAAGGGTGTATGTTCTATGAAAGGCAAAGAAGTATTTATATGAATGCTATTACTCAGCAGCATCATCCCCTGAAGAGAAAAATCAAAGGCATTATCGGAACAATGTATTCCTCGAGGCCCAGGAGCAAAATGTTTCAGAAAAGGGCTATCATTAATCTTAATGCAGTTGCAGAGATAAACCAGTGTTCCATGCCACATGAAGCACACAGAAATGTGTGCCTCTGAGAGTGGCCTCTCTCCTTCCACCCCCAGTGGCTGAGAGAGCTGCCACTGTTATACCTCAGAAAAGCCCTGCACCAAGGCTGGCCATCCACTGACATTGGGAACATAAGGGTCACTGCCGCAGATGAATGAGTCGCCTCACATCATAGCCAGTTTCCCAAAACCCAAATCCAATATCCTTTGATATAATCTAAGCTCCTAATTTTGGCTGGTGAGATCTTCTGAAAACAGACCCTACCTACCTATGCAGCTGCTTTTTTAGCCATTTCCACTCCCTTCTTCTCCCTTCCCCTTTCTACTTCCTTATTTTGCATCTTACAGTCAAACAATTTGGGATATTTTATATTCTAAACACACTTTAGTACAGTGGTTCTCAAATGGGGGTAATTTTGCCAACTTCCATTAGGGGTCATTTAGAAACTCTGAAGATAATTTTCAATTGTCACAAGTTGAGATGTATAAGCACCTACCAGGATAGGTCAGGGATGCTGCTAAACACCCTGCAGTATACAGGAGAGTCTCCCACGGAAAAGAATAATATCCCAAAATGTCAAAAGTGTTACCACGGTTGAGAAACTCTTCATTGGCAAATTGCATTCATGGAACCAAATCTTCACCTGTTCCTGTATCCAGACCTCAAGCCTTTTAATTTTGCAATGCTCTCCCATTGTGCATTGGGCTTCATTCCCACACCTTGAATCTGGACTTGGCCCTATGTCTTACTTTGTCCCATAGAATGTGACAGAAATGACAGTGTCTGTGTTTCCTCTTGTTCTCTTGTACTTCTGCTGATGCCATGATTAAGACATGCTAGTGGTCTGGCACTAGGAGAATGAGAGACGTGGAATAGAGCCAGTCCCCAAATAAGCCCAGGCTAAATCCACCAGCCCACAGGCAAATCCATGAGAAATAATTATTGTTTTAAACCACTAAGTTTAGGAGTGATTTGTTACACAGTAATAGCTAACCCACAATGCTGCTCCATGCCTTTGTTCATGCTGTTCCCTCTGCTTGGAACCCACCCTCCCAATACCTCCACCTTGGGAAACTGTTACTAATCTTTTAAAATCAAACTCAGAGATCTTTTCTAGAAACTCTTCTTGGATTCCCAGCAGACATAAGTCTCTCTTTGATACACTTTTACTGTTGTACTGTACTATATTAACTATAATGAATTTCTTATGGGTAGAGGCTTTGTCTCAACTCCCTGGCCCCAAGGCAGCACAGTGATTAGAGTGAACACTCAGGAAATATTTATGGAATGCAAAGGGATGGACTGGAAAGCTGAGGGAAGATGATTATCAAGGGCATTTATCAGCTTCAGCACACACTGAAATGGTGCCTGGAACACAGCCCAATCTCTGTGACAAAAGAACAGACTGTTGGCTCCAGCCTGCAGTCTGGATTTCCCTGCCAATCAAAGCTGCCGTAGAAAGGAACAGCCTCTGCCATTACTGTTCATTACAATGAAACTGTTTAGAGGAGAGCCTTACCTTCAGGAAATTCCAGTGAACCTGTTTTATTGTTACCCTCCAACAGTAATTACTCCTATGGGATTAAACAGAATATAAGTAATTGTTAAAACATCCTCTGCCATGGACAGAGAAGGCTGAACAAGATGTAATGCTCCCACTTCACTTGGGAGGGAGGGGACTCGCTCATGGAAACTAGGTGTGTTATTCAAAGATTTACAGGGTAAGAAAGGGTTACCAAGGGAGGAAAGATGAAGGGGGATGAGGAAGAAAGTGTCCAAACATTGAAAACAGACCCACTCATGTTGTAATCTCAACCACATTTCTGTCAGTTCATGCCTCTGAACTTTGGGTTGCTCAACCTTAAAACAGATAGATAGGCCTAAAATACCTCTCCCTTAAAGGTTATGATAATAAAAGAGATAATACACAGAAAAATAGCTTTTGAATAGGGGTTCAATCATTTTAGTTCCCTTTAGTCCTATGAAAATTTAGAGTAGAATCACATCAGAACAAATATTAAGGGACCCAGCACAAAGAAAACATAAGCTCCACAAAGATAGTCTTACCTGGAAACAGAGTAGGAAACAGTGGGAATGGGAGAACACTTCCTTCCCACCAGTAGAGGGTCACATGTCTGCATTCTGGCTGGAAGGCAGTGGCTCTCAATCACCATTCTTTTGCAAGGATAGCTCCACGAACTAATGATCTGAGCAGTCATACAGGGTCCTGTGCGCAGAAGGGCTTCATGATTGAGATAACGCTCTGCTGTCACTGTCTTGAAATTTTTTATAATGTTTGAACAAGGGGCACCAGATTTTTCTTTTGTACTGAGCTTTGCAATTAAGAAGCTCTCCCCACTTTGCTGTTCTTCAGGGATGAAATAGCTTTTTCCCAGGAGCTCTCATGATCTAAAAGATGTGTGTATCTCACAGGGCCGGACTACTGAGAAACTCTAGAGCCATCGCTACCACATTAAACTATCTAGGACAGGACACTCAGGGGTGGAGGATGAGGAGGGAACAAGATTCCTACAGAACAGAACAGTTAGACAGGGTGTCTTAGCTACAAGTAAGAGAATATGGAACCAAGAGTGACTTAGATGATAAAGAGATATAATTATTTCACCTAACTAGAAACCTGAGATGAAGCTCTATCTAGATGATTCAGCCTCTCTTTGCCTTGACTTCATGACACAATATGGCTGCAGCCATTCTAAACACTGGCCTTCCTACAACAGCCCCGAGAAGGAAGAAAAGAATAAGTCTCTCTTCCCATATCTCTCTATTCTTATTACAGGAGAACATAGTCTCTAGAAGTCTCTCCAGAAGTCTGTCCTTTGGGTCTCATTCTTCAGAACTAGGAGAGATGGCCAGAGCTAGCTGCAAGGAGGACAGCTAGGCAAGTGCGAATCTGCTCTAGGGGAATGGGATGGCTATGGCTGCTTTATTGTAATCCGAACAAAGACAGGTCCCTTTATCAAGGAGAAAGGATGAATGGCCAATGGGCAAACGGCCTTGGATTAGTTGTCTTCCCAGTCCCATAACTATTCCCCCTGCTGAGGAGCTGAAGGAAGCCTTCCCGTCACTTACCAAAACTTAGTGTTCATTGCTGCCCAATGTCCCTTTGGGAAGGGTACCGTGTGGAGAGTAAGAACAGCTTATCATCCCATGAGGACAACTCAAAGTGAGGGTCTTAGGTCACTAGTTTCAGAAACATTTAGAAGCTCTCTCATTTACCACCAGGTTCATGTTCTTCAGCAATTTATATATTTATTCTGAGCCTCAGTTTTCTTTTCTGTAAAATGGGAATAATAATGTTTACTACATAAGATTGTTAAGAGAACTAAATGAGATAATTCTATAAAACACCCAGTAAATGTTAATTCTCCCTTTCCATGGAGTTACAGGTAAAGAAACTGAGCCCCAGAGGACTAAAAACCTATGTAATTTCACAAAGCCAAAGACTAGCAGAACTGAAGCTCAAACCCAGGTCTTGCTAATCCTGGCTGGGTCTGCATTTCCTTTCTGTCATGGGCATCTTTCCACCTAGCATGTTCCAACACTTCCTTTTGAGTAGTGCTGACTTTGAGGCATTCTCGCGTTTCTTGCTAAAATGCAGAGGCCCCTGGGAAAGGCACCAGTTTAGGAGCTAATTCCTACTGAAGGAAGGTTGTTCTGATCAAAGAAGGTCTTGCAGGAACTTAGGGCTGGTGGAAACAGAAAGAGTAAGGAACAGGCTGAGAGGTCCCACGGATACATTATCTTACTTTGCAACTTTGTTGCCAAAAACCACTTTCTAAGGAGTCGGGTGTGTGTAACCCAGGGTGTCACTACCTCAAAAATATTTTTATTTTCTTTGAGCTGACAGAACAAAGATAGAAACATAATATGGAATTGTGCTAAGTCATATTAAATTAGCTCAGTGTTCAGATCCTGGCATGAAACTTTAGATAATAACATTTTATTGATTTGTGAACTGTGTTTAGTCAGAATTAAGTCTGTCAGCATAAAGCTAGATTTTGGCAATGTGATTATTTTCAGCAACACAGCATTTGGATATCAATATCAATAACATTTACCGTTAGAGAAAAAAATATATACACCTATTACCATAACTACTGAGAATTAGGAACCTCACTATATGAAGCATTAGAAGGTAGGGTCCTACAGGTCTGTGGTCCCCGAAGCACCCATGCCTGGAGAAAATGCAGACTTGGTGCTGTAGTGTTACCACTGAAATGGTCTCCCAGGTGGCCCAGCTCCAGGCCCACATTTTGCCATGTTCACACAGAGTCTTCTCCCATTGTCTTAGTTCATCAGGCTGCTGTAACAGAATACCATAGACTCTGTGGCTTTTAAACAACAGAAATTTCTCATGATTCTGGAGTCTGTAAAGTCCAATATCAGGGCACTGGCTAAATGGACAACTGGTGAGAACTCATTTTTTGGTTCACAAATGGCCGTCTTCACACTGTATTTTCACATGGCGGAAGGGACAAAGGAGCTCTCTGGTGCCTCTTTGTAAGGGCATTAATCTCACTCATGAGAGCCTTACCCTCATGACTTAATCACGTTCCAAAGTCCCCACCTCCTAATGCCGTCTCATTGGGGATTAGGTTTCAACATATGAATTTAAGGACGGGGGACCACAAACATTCAGTCTATAGCACCAACCCATCTGCCCCCACCATTATCTGAATAGTAGCAAGAAACCCACAAGCAGTGACTTGAAAAAACTTAAAAGATCAGTCCCTCAAACATGCCTCTGACCTCACATCAAGCCTGGGATTCTGTATTGATGTTGTATTCACTCATTGCTGGTGCACATATTCTATTTCATCCCCAATGTATTTACTGCAGTTAAGTTCTGGCACTAACCACCTGCAGTTAGCACAGACCCCACAAGTCGAGGGCTCGGTCCTCCATAAGACTGTCCTCACCTCAGATGCCAGCCGCACTTCAGAGGTTCCCAGGCCATCTGCATTTTTGAATGATTGGCTACAAATTTTAGGGATCAAATGATTCTCCTGGGTTTGATAATTAGTTAGAATGACTCATAGAACTTGGGAAAGCATTATACATAGGATTACAGTTTTATTATAAAGGATACAAATCCATACCAGCCACATGAAGATACTCATAGGGGAAGGTCAGGGAGGGTCCCAAATGCAGTTTCCATACCCTCTCCCTGTGGAATCAGGGCACATTACCTCCCAGTGCATCAATGTTTTCACTAACCAGGAAGCTCCCTGAGCCTCGAAGTTCAGAGTTTCTATTGGGGTTCCATTATGTAAATATAATTGAGTAAATCATTGGCCATGTGATTGGACTCAATCTTCAATCCACATGCTACCTAGCAGTCTAGCTGGCTCAGAGTTCCAATCCTCTAATCACATTGTCGGTCTTTCTGGTGACCAGCCTCCTTATCCAGAAGCTACCTAAGGGACCATAAGTCATCTCATTAGCATAAACTCAGGTATGATCTGGGTGTTCTTGAATAACAAGACACTCCTATCACTTGGAAAATCCCAAAAGTTTCAGAAGCTTTGTCCAAGAATCTGGAACCAAGACCAGACAGATCTTTTATTAATCAACACACATAGGCTGCTTTTGCCAGAATAAATATAGCTAGGCAAGTAAGCCATATGGTCCCTGAGTCTGTCCTTTTTCCTTTTAAGAGAATATATTGAAAGAACTAGTTACCTTTGCTTTTTGTTTTTGTTTTATCTTTTTCTTTTTCCAAACCAATATTTCTTAGAATACCGTAATCTAAATTCTGCATCATTGAAATGTTGCCTGCCCAAAATACCAATTGAAGACCCATCCTCACCCCTAGCTCCAACCTCCTGACCACAAACACATGTCAACATCAACCACTATTGTTTGAATGATATTATAAACCTATAGATACTTTAAATGAAATATTCGTTTTGTAATCTCCATAGCAGCACCTGTTAAACTGCCAAGAACTTACCTCGTGCTCAATAAATACTTGTTCAGTTTAATTAGCTGGCTAATCTCAATATTAGCTATAATGTATCCAATTTAGAAAACCACAAACATTTAATGAGCACAAACTGCAAGCCTAGTTCTTGAGAAATAACAATGAACAAAGCATAGTCCCTGGTCCCAAGAAGCTGACTATGGAGTAGGGGAGACAAAAACTAAAATAATAATTTTATTATAAAATTTAAACTCTATAATAAAAATAATACTGAAGTACTATGGGAACCTTAGTAATGATTATATTTGAGTAACAATGTGTGTACTGTGGGATTGGAAGGTAAGAATGCAAAGGATGGAATTCACAGAAGACAAGATGTTTGAGCCATCCTTAAATGGAGGAGCAAGACACCAGCAGAAGAGCGTAAGTAAGTATTAGGTAAAGTAAAAGTTTGAGAAAGAAAGGAAGGGGCTACAAAGGGCACACACAGAGGAATTATAGGGTAATAGGATTATTCTGTATGGAACTGGGGCAGTGGATACATCGCTATGCATTTGTTAAAACCCTAAAGGTTTATATGCAGATTTTTTTTAATCAACCAGGAGATGGGGAGAGGAGCTTCGCAGGATGAAACACACTGAGACAAAAGAACGTAAATGTGTTTTACAAATGTGTAAAGGGGGTTGGAGAAAGAAACACTGACCTCAGTGACTTTGAAAAATGTAAAGCTAAAGACAAATGAAAATATAAAATACACCATAGTCTAATTGGTAGACTTGGTTTTCACAGGGTTACAGGTTAAAAATTCTGAAACTGTTTGACATGTATATCAAGATTGAACAAATAAATAAATAGATGGTAAGTGGTAGAAGCCAGGTTTATCACTATTGGGGGGTGGCAAAAAATGACAGATGAAAGGAGGGAAAAGCTAGAATATACCACAGAGTTCTAGATTCAAGTCAGAAGCATTAGCATGAACCCATGATTATAGACACAGATAGATGCAGAAATAATTATAGATATGTGTGCAGTCATGAGTTAGTATACACATGTAAATGTTCTAGCTCTGCCAGCTGGGAGGGCCTAGAAGAATGACATCTCAGTAGCAATGAGCACACCAGTGCCCAGAACTTGTTTCTAAAATCATTCTTCAATAAAAGAAATCAGAGCTCCTTGGAGACATAGATGATTCTAGGGCTGGGTCAGGGAAGATACAAGATAAGCCCAGAACATCTTCTAGTGCCAAAAAGTGAGAAACTACGCCCCCCCCCAAAAAAAAAGAAAAAAAAATAGGAACATTTCAAAAGAATACAGAAGTCAACTCTAACAATTTGAACAACAAAATAGTGTAGTATTGGATGAAAACCCAAAGTATACAATAAACATTCTTGAGTCCATACTGATATAAACAAATAGCTGAATAAATAAATAATTATGGACTTAGAGACAAGTTAGGTAGATAGTCTTCCTTCCAGAAGATGGAGCCTAATCTCCTATGTACACACACACACACCACACACACACACACATACACACACACATACCCCTTGTGTGGAGTGCACTCACATCTAAATAAGAGTATACAAAAGGTAAAATATTAAAAGTAAATTTACAGTGACGAAATCTGGCAAACACTTCTTGAACCAAATGATCTAGATTAACATCAGTGATAAGTCATGTCAATAGTATGTGCCTTTGTTGCGATGTAATGAAAACACACT
This sequence comes from Eonycteris spelaea, assembly GCA_003508835.1. Taxonomy (NCBI): domain Eukaryota; kingdom Metazoa; phylum Chordata; class Mammalia; order Chiroptera; family Pteropodidae; genus Eonycteris; species Eonycteris spelaea. The sequence continues at coordinate 4,612,593 of PUFA01000089.1, forward strand.
TCACCTCTGTAGTCTTCCTTCCCAAATCCCATAACCTAACCATGCAAAAACCATCAGACAAACCCAAACTGAGAGCAGTATTTCTCAAAACTGTCAAGGTTATCAAAAATAATAAAAGACTTGAAAAACTGTCACAGACCAGAAGAGACCAAGAGATGACAACTAATATTATGTGGTATCTTGGATGAAATCCTGGGGGAAAAAGAGGACATTAGTGGAAAAAAACTACTGAAATCCATACAAAGACTGAAGTTTAGCATGACTAGGTACTAGGGAAATGTAAATCAATACTACCTGATACCTGTTAGAAAGGCTATTATCAAAAAGACAAGAAATAATAAGTGCTGGAGAGGATGTGGAAGAAAGGGAACCCTCATGCACTGCTGCTGGGAATGTAAATTAAGGTAGCCACTATGGGAAACAGTATGAAATTCTATGAGAAAATTAATACTGGAACTCCCACGCAGCCCAGTGATTCCACTTCTAGGTATTTACCTGAAAAATATGAAAACACTTATTTATAAATATATATGTACCCCTATGTTCATTGCAGCATTATTTGCAAGACCAAGACATAGAAACAACCTAAGTGTCCATTGACAGATGACTGGATAAAAAAGATATGATATATATGTACAATATAATACTACTCAGCCATAAAAAGATGAAATTATTACTATTCATGACAACATGGATGAATCTTGAGAGTATTATGCTAAGTGAAATCAGACAGAAAAGAACAGAAACTGTACGATTTTACCCATATGTAGAATATAAAACAAAAAGTAACAAACAAATTAACAAAACAAACAAAAACAAACTCATAGATACAGACAATAAAATGATGGTTATCAGAGGGAAAGGGAGAGTAAGGGGAGAAGTGAGTAAAGGGGGTCAAATATATGGTAACAGAAGGGGGAAAAAAACCTGAAGTTTAGTTAATAGTAATATGCTGATGTTGGTTCCTTGGTTGTGACAAATGTTCCATGGTAATATTAGATGTTAACTACAGTGGAAACTGGGTGGGGAGTATATGAAAATTATCTGAACTGCCTTTGTAACTTTTCTGTAAATCTAAAACTATTCTAAAACAAAAAGATTTTTTTTTTCAAAGAATAGGACAAGTTGGAGAAAGAGTAATAAATCTGGTGAGGTTAGAGTACAGGTAATAAAGACAGTGAGGGGAGATGAGTCTTGAAAGTTTTGGGGGTCAGATTCTAGAAGTTTTGTAAACTGCATCAGTTAGCAACACTAGGCTAACAGTGGCTTGAACAAGTTAGCTAGGGTTTTATTAGTCTCATAGAAAAAGCAATATAGGCATAGGCTATGCTAAGCAGGTAGAAAAGCTCATGATTTGGTACATGTTTTTGTCTTTCATTTGTCCTTCATTATTAGCACTTGGTTTTTGTCTTTCATTTTCATAATTGTAAAATGTCACATTTCATCAGCATTCCTGTAGTAAAAAGTAAGACTGAGTAGCAAAGAGTTAAAAGAGTGGGACAGTTGAATCTGTCCCCTTTGAAGAGCTTTCCCACAAGCCCCACCCCATAAACTTCCACCGCTTCTCATTGGTCAGATTTAGATTACAAGGACATTCCTAGCTATGAGAGAGTCTGGGAAGGTTAATATTCCTTTATTATTATTATTCCTGTTGTTGCTGTTGTTGTTGTTGTTGTTGTTATTATTTATGCCTACAGTACCTGGTCTTCCTAGGAGATCTCCCATCCAAGTACTAACCAGGCTGAACCCGGCTTAGCTTCAAAGATCACACATTGGGCTTGTTCAGGGTGTCATGGCCGTAGATCATGGACTGTGGCTCCAATGGGGCATGAACCCAGGACCTTCTGTGTGTAAAGCAGACATGCTAACCACTACACTATAGAACCATGTCCAAATTAATACTTCTAAATGAACCCAATACCTCCCAAAACAAAATTAGTATCCTATTTGTAAAGAATAAGAGATGAATGTGGAGAAATTAACTAGTACTATAGTTATAGAGGCTGAAAGAATTGACTTTTATTTGGCTCTATGGGTAGTATGAGTTTCATACATTTTTAAGCAAAGAAGTAACATGATCATATGCATATATTAGAAAGATCATTCTGGCTATTCTAGTCATAAAGTAGAAAAGTACTTCTTAATCCTTTTTGGATCAAAAATTCTCTGAGAATCTCATGATAACTGTAGATTCTCTCCCAGACAGGGAAAGAGGAAGGTATATATACACCAAATTTTCTAAGCAATTATGGAGTGGTATTTGAACTTTTTGAAGCTCATAGAGATCAGGAAAGAACTCCTGGCAAAGAGGTAAAATCAAAGAATGGAGACTGAAGGTAGAAGGACTGATCGGGAAGCTCGGAAGTTGTCTGAGGAGAGGGATAGATGTCAAGGGCCAAACTAAGCAGGTAGTCAGAGAAATAGGGAGAATGGATTAGAGAGACAATCTGAGCTAGAAACAGTAGCACCTGGTGTTTAATTAAATTACTGATTAGACTGGTTGGGAAGAATCAGGGCAGTCAAAGGTTACTGAGCATTTTTATCTTAAATAACTGAAAAGATATGCTAGTAACCAGCCAGGGCCTGGGGGAGAAGGTTAAGGGGACAGATCATGAATGCAGTTAGAGTGTATAGTACCTGTCACAGACCAGATTTAAATATACAGCAAGCAATTAAATGAACTCCAGACAGGACCTCAGGAGAGAGGTGGTGCTGTGCGGGAAGCAGTGGCAGTCAACACAAGCCAAATGCTCACCGATGTAGTCATGTTTTAAATGTCTTGAATTGGTCAGGTCTTCCCAATTCTATATTCCATTCAAAACTATTTCAAACATGATGATAGATTTCTCCAACATAAAGCTCTTTTTAAAAAATGATTATGTGACGTACAAGAAATAGGTTTCCTTCCATCTCTAATTTCAGCCCTGAATTTAGAACTTGCTCTCTCCAAGAAACAATGAACTTTACATGTCCAAAGTCAAATTGACAGCATGGGCTATAAGTGTAATGATCTTATAATTTCTCTTAAATGATGGTTGAGCAAAGCTATGTAGCATAAGTTAGCATAAACATGAAGACTAATTAGAAATCATTTGAGGAGACAGTAAAAACATGGTGTGGTTAAGAAGACAGACATTGACAAATGATAGACAAAACTAGGTCGGGATCTCAGTTTTAATACTAACCAGCAGGGCTGATCTTAGGCAATTTACCAAACCTCTCACAGCCTCCATGTCCTCATCTCTAAAATGAGATTTTAAAAAATATTGTAAAATTATGAGAATTAACTGAGAGACAGTGCCTGGCACATACTAAGCCCTTTAATAAATGTTAACTCATAATAGTAGCAGTAGAGTAATAGTAGTAGTGTTTGCCTACTTAGCTTTATATGTATAATAATTCCGTAAGTTTCTTGAATTATCATAGAAGTATTTTTCGTTATATAGCTGCTCATCAACTTGCCAAGACTGTATATTTTACAGTCAATGAGTAATAAAACATTGAATCAATTCATTTTGTCACCAGTTTACAACTTTAGGAAAAAGGAGGCTGGTTTAAAAGAGAATCAGTTATTTCTTTTTATTTATTGTTTTTTCAGACGGCTGGCATTTTAAAACTCTCATTTTAAGAGGAAAAGTCAGTCTCGCAGCTGTGAGTTTTCCCATCTTTGTAGAAAAACATGGCTTTCAAACGCCTCAAAAGATTCCAAAAGGAAGCTAAGGTGATACACATTGTGATGTCGCAGATTTTCTTCAAAAACTTGATGAACGTGCCAGGCCAAACAGAAAAGAATGCTGTAGACAAGATTACAAGGTTTGTAAAACATCAGCAATAACAAACCCCACCTATTTAAAAGATGACATTTGATGGAAGCACAATGGAATTAGTTCTCTTTGTAACAAGAATTTAAGGGCAGTTACCTTGCAACAAAAGAAAGAAAATGTAATTAATTAATGCCAGTGGTTGTTGTCCATAATGAAGGAGACACAATGTGCAGCCATTCACCTCATTTGCATTCCTTTCAGAAGACGTTTCTCATGCAAATACACCCATTTTATTTTAGGTTATTAGTTAGATGATGGATTGAAGCTAGAAACCTTGAACATAGGAAAGAATATTTTCTTCTAGTCCCTTTCACACACACCCAGCTTGGTATCTTAGCTGCTGGGCAGCTAGAATTGTTGACCATTTTGACCCTGAGATAAGTAATTAGAAGAGAAATTAATTATAAAACTTGAATGTTAACAAATACTCTTAAATATTATAATTGATTTCACAGAGACTGAAGACAAAATAGAATCAGGACTAATAGCCACTTAATAGCTGCAGAGTTGTTGGCCATGAGTCTCAGGTCCATTGTTTGAAAAGCAGGAATGTAATGGCAGGGCTTACCCCATAAACGCGTGCTGAGGGTTGAGAGAACATCTATTATGCTCTTAGCACAAGACCTGAAAAGATAAAAACATCAATAAATAGTCATCTCTGTAATATGAACCCACTTTGTAAATACTGCTTTTTGCAAATACTCCTCAGTGACTGCTATAGGGCAGGCAAAATGTCTCCTCTACCTTGTAGGATCTCTGGCTGGGCCTAAATTAAACTGACTTAAAAAAAAAAAAAAAGATTAACAGGAAACTAGCATACAAATTTTATTTAGTGATTTTTTTTTTTTTTTTACATATACGTGGAACACTTTACAAGATAAATAAAGAGACAAAGAAGCATTTAGGGCCAGAAGTTTCAATACTAGGTTAGATAAAGAGTAGTAAATTGTGAAAATGTAGCAAGACAAAGTGGTTTGAGCTAAAACAGTTAATAGTGGAAAAGTTACCAGGGATGGATGTAGAATTATTAACAAGATCTATTTGCACAAATTTCTCTCAGCCTCAGTTTCCCATCTCTGGCGATAAGAATTTTTTTTTCTCTTTCCTTCTGATACAGAGAGAACAACTTTCACAGGGGAGTTTTATCTCCTGCTTTCAAGAAGAAAAGGGAAGGTCAGAGGGACCTTCCTGAATCTGCTGTTCTTTAAGTGCCTTTAACTTAAAATAATCAACATGCCAAAATGGCATATTTGGGGCTAGTATGTTCTGACATCCTACACTGCATTCACATGCTTGGGGCACAACACAGTCAAAGGCAATAAAATAAGAACAGCCTTGTGAGGTAGGAAGTCTTATCTTACTGATGAGGAAACTCTGGGGAGGTTGGCTTGCCCAAAGGCACACAAAACCAGAATTTGAACCCAACTTCCTTTGACTTTAGAGCAATTTTTCACATTATTCAATGACTGCCTCTCTCAGAAGGGGCATGAAGGTCATCAGAAGATACCCACCCACTGCCCACAAAAATTCCAGGGCAGCGAAAGAGTAGATTTGGGAGAGGAATAGAGTGCAAGGACATTCAGAACCCTCTCTATGAACCTCTTCACCACAAAGGCAGCTGATATGATCCGCATTGGATCAAAGACCACCAATCCCAAACATCAAATGACCTGCATCCCCAAAGATGCGCAGACAGCAATGGTTCTGAAGCTGCCAAGGCTTGGGCAGTATAGGGAGGCCCAGGAAGAAAGAACAGGTCTCTCTGGGACTCAGCCCACTCCTAGCCTTAAGATGAAGAAAGAGATAGCATTTCACTTTGAAATAATCATTGTAATATATGAATTTCATTAAGGATTTTTCTCAAACTGTAATTTAATCTGGTTACAAAAGTAATACATATTCATTATGATAAATAGACTTGGAAAACATACAAAAAGAAAATAAGTCACTTAAAATAACACTACCAAACACAACCACATTTAACAATCTGATGCATTAATTTGTTTCGTTTTATGTAAATACATATATTTTAATAGCAAAACCCAACACCATCCCGTTCTTGCTATATTTTAACTTACCTTTCAGGTATATTTTGTTCACCTTTTCCCAAAACCTGAGTGTTCCCCTTCAAGTTCCATGATGGCTCACTCAATGGCTGTAGGCATGGTATTATTCCCCTTTGTGCAGGTGTTAAAACTTTGATTCAGTCTCCAATTCTTAGATGTCAAGGTGGTTTCTAGGTTTTTACTACTACATACGATGCTTTTTTGTACAAATGTATTTAGCCCAATCATGATTATCGCTAAGATGAATTCCTAGATGTAACTGTTAGGCCAAATTACATACCTATTTTTAAAAATAAGTAATTACATACTTATTTTTCAGGCCTTTATGCATACTGCCAAAATGACCTGAACAAAGCATGCACTGACATATCCCCACAAGGTGCAAAAAAGATGCTCAATTTTTGAGTGCGAACACCTCTGTTAATGCAGTTTAACCATCAAACTGCAACTAGGTTAAAGCAAGAATAAGTTTATCCTGTCCTCTCTATGGGCTTGCTACCTTTCCAGGAACTCTCTACTCCCTGTGTAAACTGGATGCTTCCTAGATAATCCGTTGGCCAGATTTTATCTAATTTTGTAAATTTCATCATTTTAAAGGTGGGATTACTTTCTGGGTTGTGGACCTGAGGAAACATTCCTTTGAAGGTTAAAGATTTATTAACATATACAAGGATAGTACACACCTGGGTAAATCACCCATCAACTCAGGTAATCTGCTTTTCTGGAAAACTGCTTAACACTATATCAGAGTTCACTCCTAAAATCTCAACAGGGTTGACTTTTTTGGGTTCCTTTAGTCATGAGAAAGGCTCATTGATTCTGAAAACCCAAAAAGCCTGGGATTATAATGAGGAAAGATTGGAAGCTACCAATAAAGTAAGTAGCTATTGGAGTTCAGGATCAATTCAGTTCCAGTCTATTGGAGAAAAGCTAATTTATGGCAGAAAAACATGATTAATTTTAGAATAAACAATATTATGACTCAGGTGAGTTCTACGTTCCAGGAGAGGGAAAGCACACTTAGTGGAACATGACTTATTCAGACATGTAAGTTTTTTTCCTGAGCTCAGTAAAGTTAAGAGTGGCAAAAAAGCCAGAAACATCTTTGCAATTGGAATATGCAATTTAAAATAAGTAAAGATTACTCCCAGGTAGTTTATTGCTTTAACTACATGGAGGTACGTCCCTATTGCAGACAACATAATGACTCTCATTTCATTTTTGGTTTGTGCCAAATATCTTCAGTTAGTTTTGCTTTATTGGCTTCGTGCAATTTATTGCAGCACTAGAATGCGATTGTAATGCAACTAGTATTTTAGTTTTATCTTCCACTGGTAATTTTTCTTCTTTATGGTGACTATACTGTCGGCATTAATACAAGCCATGGAAATTATACAGTGTGGAACCTTGTTTTCGGCAGCTCTGTTTCTCATGAAGAGCAGAACCATAAGAGCCAACTCCCATAACATGGTGATGGCCAAGTATGTGCCAGGGGAGAAACAACAACATAAATAATGACATTTACAACTCAATAAAGTGATTTATTTGACTGCGAATTACTAGAAAGCCTAATTTTCCCATGATTCAAAAAGAGCCGAACTGTCCTTTAAGATCTTCTGTTTCTTAGTGTTCTTCAAATAAATTTCTGGAATGCAAACAAAAGTGTCAGAGGTGGTAGCATTTGGGGAAGACTAGAAGCTTTCAGATATTTTTCAAAACTATATTTATTTAGCCTGGTTTGTATATATTTATTTGACCAACTTCACAATACCACTGTAATCCGCTAAGGAATTATGTAACTAAAAGTTGGCTAAATAATGTGCTAGATAGGATTTTACCTATAGTTAGACCAGATCGACAATATACATCATTACCTTAAGGGCAGTTTTCTGTGAAAGGAAGAAGGGCTGGATCTTCCAGCCCTGAGAGCTCCCTATTCTGGGCACCATCATAGAGCTATGCAAGAACCAAATTAAGTCAGATTAGTCATTTGGGTCTGTTTGAAACATATTTCTCAACCATGTCCTTGTATCCTGCTTAAATTATGCTATGAATAATTTATCCTGTAGGCTAAGGTATATATCTTTAAGAGCCTCCTATTAGAATCGAGCATTCCAGGGAGCGGTAGACTAGCAAACAATTATCATTCATTACTTCTTTAAAAAAATGAGTTTATCAAATTGATATAAAAGCTCAGTAGAGCCACAGTAGAATAGCATATGGGAAAGTTATATTTCGATGGCGGAAGGAAACATCTAAAACATGAGTTCTGCACACAAAATTCTCAGGTAGCACAGTGCAATGGAGGTCCAGAGACAGCAAGAAAACAGCCTAGAATAGCGGGCACCAGTTAACAGAAGTGCCAGAAAATCACAGGAGGATACAGAAAGGAAAAATAAAAGGGCTTCATAAAAGAAACTAAGTGTAATTAAAAATAATAATAATAACAAGCAATAGCATGTATGTGGAAAAACTGACATCTTCATGCATTGCTGGTGGGCATATAGTGGTACAGCCATTGTGGAAAACAGTTTGGCAGTTCCTCAAAAGGACCCAGCAATTTCATTCCTAAATATATACCCAAGAGAAGTGAAAACATATGTCCACACAAAAGCTTCTACATGAATGTTCATAGCAGTTGGAGGGGAGCAGAATTTGCCATCCCAAAATATGTCTCTTTGGCATAAGGGTTATTTTAGGCTGATTATTTTTAAGAACTCCAAGACATGGGAAAAGCTCTAAAACTAAATAGAAGTTACCCTTTTTTAAGAGATATTTACATATATAAATAACTTCCATTTGCAAGGGTGTTTCCCTCACCACACTGGGAGAGAGAGAGATGACCTTATCTTTAGAAAGTCTTATCAGTCCAGAAGGCAAGGACTTAGAGATTTGTGTAAAGACCTTAGCCTTGTTTATTACACTTTTCCTGATAACCTCCCATAACTGATTCCCCACACCCAACATTTTCTTTTAACTTTAGCTGAAGATAGTTTTTAAGGTGAAGACTTCAGCAATTTCAGAGAATTATTCAGTTTTCCTGGGCCTCTCCCATGTATACATGTTAGTAAACTTTTGTGTATTTTTCTCCTGTTTACCTGTCTTATGTCAGTTTAATTTATTAGGCCAAAGAACATAGAAAAGCAGAAGTTTTTCCTCCCCAACACAGCAGCATTCATAATAGCTGAAAGTGAAAACAACACAAATATTCATCAATTAATGAATGGATTTATGTAACAGCATATATATCAAAGTGATATATCCATATAATGGAATGGTACTTAGCAATAAAAAGGAATAAATTACTAATATATGCTACATCATGGGTGAACTTTGAAAACATTATTCTAAGTGAAAGAAGCCAGGCACAAAAGACCATATATTGTATGATTACATTTATATGAGATATCCAGAATAGGCAAACCTATAAATATATAAAGTAGATTAGTAGTTGCCTAGTGCTAGGGGCTGGGGGAGGTAGGGGATGGCTACTAATGGGCATGTGGTTCTATATGGGGGACGAAATATTCTAAAATTACATTATGGTGATGGTTGCACAACCTTGTGAATATATTAGAGAGCATTGAATTGTATACTTTAAATGAAGTTGTTTAGAAAATTAATTGTGCCTTGAGTTGACCCAGACTTTTATTCAGTCCTATGACCTATATTTCTAATTAACTTCTAAAGAACATAGAAATAGATAACCTAAAAATTAAAATGTAAAGAATGTGAACCCAAAGCTAAATAGAATTGGATTAGAATCTGAGCTCCACCACTTCTTGGACCCTGAGATAGTCAGTTTGCCTACACTGTGACCCTGTGCTGTTGCCCTGACCACGCATCAAGTACCCGCCCTCAACCTATTTGCCTTCCTAACTTGCTTTGAGCAAATACCTATATATTTAAAGTCAATTCTAGGTTTTAAGTTTTTGTAAATAACACTCTGCAGTCCAAAGGAATTTTTTTTAAGTTACTCATTAGAAACAGACTAAACATATCCCTAATTATCATCCAACAATATGAGCTACCAGAAAAATGGTGCCCTGGCCTCTTAATCTGAACACGAGGGAAGAAAAATATAAACTTGACAAAATTAAGGAATTGACATTACAATTGGAACACATTGGAAGCTGCATAGAAGTTCTTCAAGTTCGAAGTCTCACATAAATAATTTCATTTGGCAAAAATTAACTTTTAGTGGAATTTGGAGTTGACTTTAACAGATTTGGTAGCATAGCTGCTCATAATATGACTTCTGTAAGGAACTGTAGAAAAACAAATAACTACTGACAACTGAGAAAGTTAATCTTTTGGAGCTAACATCCCAAAGATGACCTCTCTATATTTCATAGACTCCAGAATTCTCTATAGCTGGGTAGAAGAAACTCCTTCACACCAACACATTTTATTATCTTTAAGACAAAGTATGGATGTATACCCCAATCCTTACTAAAAATTCCAAATAAAATTACTGTAGATACCTCAGACTGAACAATTTACCCCTCTTCAAAAGAGCTTTCAAAGATTATAGACTCATTAACTTGATGGATGTATTCTCAGAATTATATATTGTCTTTTTTCTGAGCAAACCTCTCAGCCAAGCATCATGCATGAAGAGCAAAAGGTTTTGGGTATAGCTTATATATAAGTACAAATCTATACTTCTTACGTATGATAAATCTTCTTGAGGAGTTAGTTATGAACAACAGAGACTTCATCACACATTTATTAGTCTATCATCAGCCTTTGGTTCTATGGACAGGAATTGTCTTTGCATTAAAACTTCATGATCTTGGCAAAAAAAAAAAAATCCAACATGATTAACATGGCCTAAAACATGTATCATAATACTATTGCCAGAATCAGAATGGCTAGAAATGAACTTAGGCCAAACAAAATTCCATTTTTAGATAGAATAAAACAGGGCTTTCTGAGTTCTACTTCCTTTCAACTTGTATGTATGAGGCAACTTGATTCCTATTTTAGATGCATGGGATGCCTGCCCACCCACCATAGTTAAAAGGAAGACGGAAAATGGAAGATGGAATACCTGGGTAAAGGTTTACAACAAAAAGAGCTTTAAAACCCAGCTCAAATTGTTGGCTAATCACCATCAAAAAGAGCAGTTCAAATTTAACTATACGAAAACGAAATGATTGATTTGTCAGTATTCAAATGGGCAATACTACAGAGCTCCATCCATCAAGTTATCAAGTCATCATATTCAAGGGTATAATTTTCAGCTATTTCATTTTAGTGGGCCTATCAGGGAACTATGCTTCTGAAGAGGCTTCAGCAGGGACTTCCTGCAAGTCACTTCATGTCCAGGAAGCCACCTATAACCATGACCTTCTAAGTTTCCTCACCAACATGCCCCCTTCTTGGTTCTATGATGCGAACTTCTCCAGGCATTCCAAGTATATTCCTAACCTCATTTTGAGGAAAATATTCTCTGTCTACAGGATCCCCTGTGGTTTTCCACCACGCAAACTTGAGATAACCCCTGATTTAGGACAAAAATATAGGCTTTTAAACTTCATTCTTGAATAAAAAGGAATCTTCATAAACTGGGATCTAAAATTCTTATCTATTGCTTCCTTGGATAAGAATACAATAGATAAATCCTTACAAGCTTTCACACTGAAGTTGACTAATCAGAGAGGCTTCCTATTTCTTTGTTTGTTTTTTGTTTGTTGATTTGTTTGTTCGAGGATTTTTCGGTTTGTTACCTTATGGATAGTGGATAACTCATATAATCACTATGGGATGGAGAATCAGGTTTGAGGTTCAGCTTCCAGGAACAATGCCTGAAATAATACCACAGAACCGAGTTGATGAGGAAATCATTGACACTGGCCCTGAACTCTGGACACCTTGATTGGTCCCTCTGTCTCTCTACCACCAGGACCACCCCCTTTGCCACCACTGCTGCTGCCTCCTGTGTTGAGAAAGCTCCACATCCCTACCTTCTTATAACTTTAGGACCAAAGTTAGAGTGTGACGTGAATATAACCAATCAGCAGAGCTTATGTCTAATGCATGAGCCTTAGCTTCAAGGCATACTAAGACAACAAGGATAGGATATTTTTAGGATCTCTGTAGGGTAGTTTTTGCCCCTAAACAATTCTCAAAAATTGAGGAGTTCTCTAAGCAAAGAAAGAGAGTCACTCGCTGCCTGGCTGTGATAAATGACGACTGTCTATTACAACTCCCATTTGGTATCATACTACTAAAAACATCATTATAATAACTACGGCTTTTTTTTTTTTAATGCCTATAGCACCTGGTATTCCTTGTTGGTCTCCCATCCAAGTATTAACCAGGCCCAACCCTGCTTAGCAGCCAAGATCAGATGAGATCAGGCACTTTCAGGGTGGCACGGCTGTAGATAATAAGTAGGATTTAAGAAAGAATTTATGCCATGAGCAAGCTAGATGTTTCTTCAGGTAAATAATGCCAGTGGTTCCAAAACCTAATTATTCATCAGAATGATTAGGGGACCCTTGTTTAGGTCCCACACATGGAAATGCTGATTCAATAGTTTGGAGTCAGGGCCTTGAAATCTGTACTTTTAACAAATTTCCCAGGTAATTCAAATATGATCAGTCTTTAATCATTCAGAAACTACCTATTAAAATCCTAGCCCACAGAAAGGAAACAGTTGCCTACATTAGTTCTGCTCCTAAAGTCTCAGAAGTGGCCACATAAAGAATCCATTCTTGTATTCTATAAATTTACTATGAAAGACACCAAAGCCAAAGAAATTAATAGGTAATTTAATTTAAGTGTGGCTTATCCACATGTTGAAATATGCAAAATTTTTAAATGGTCATTATAAAAAGGTTTTAATGGCATGGAAAATACCTATTATACAATATCGAGAGAAAAAAAAGTATTGTACTTAATATTATGTTTTATACGTGTGTATAATGTGCTCTCAACCATGTAATATAAATGTACGCATAAGTGACAAAAGTAAGATTTAGAATGTGTATTCATACCTTCTCTTCTCCGCCCACTACTGGAAGATAAGCTGGAAAAACTAGGTGGAGGATTTAAGCTAAAAAAGATAAGCCTGTCAACAAAATAAAGAGCTGGAGGAAAGGAGAAGGAAGTAGAGAGAAAAGATTCCACTTACAGAAGAGAGGAAGTGTCTTTTGAGAAGTGACTGTGACTTATCAAAGTGGTCCAATCAAGACTTTTTCAGGTAATTCTGGCACAGATCATCTCTACTAGCTATAGAAGAGAAAGCCCATAGACCAGGGAGAGAGTTTCTTAATCTCAGCACTACTGACATTTTAGACTGAATAATTCTTTGTTGTGGGGAGCTGTCCTGTGTATTCCTAGCTTCTACCTGCTAAATGCCAGTAACATCCGGCCCCTTCTTCCCAGTCCTAACAACTAAAAACGTCTCCTGACATTGCCAAATGTCCCCTAGGGGTCAAAATTGCCCCCATTTGAGAACTACTGCCTCGACAGTAGTAATGTAAAGATGGGGCAAGAAAACTAAATGTTGAATCAAGCTATGTTCAGAGACTGCGATGTGCTGATAAGCCCTATGGCCAGACCTCTCCAAACCATGAGGACACCTACAGAACTAAGGACAGTCCTGCTGGGATTACTAACAAACCATTTGCTCATACTGTGAAGGGGAAACAGGAAAACAGCCTTTTAAGTCATGCACTACATAAAATAAACACAATCATTCATTCCCTGCAGCTAAAACCATGGGGATCCAGGGCTAGCACACCTTTTCACTTTTCACTCTACATACCTTTCATTTTCACACTGTATACCCATACCATCAAAGGAAAATGCGTAAACAAAATCAAAGTCTTTTAAACTGTAATTTATAAGAAATTAAGAATAGTATATAAACTGAATTCCCCGAACACTCAGGGCCTTTTTTTTTTTTTTTTTTTTTTTTTGCTTTGCTTTCTCTGACTAGGTCTTTTCTTAGTCCTTCATTCTCTGCCTCTCTCTCTTTCTCTCTATCTCTCTGAGTCTTTCTCAGGTTCTCTCACAATTTGTCCCTGAGAGGAGACAATGCTCTGTCTATGAAGTGTTACCTCTTGTCTAGTAAACTTTCTTTTTAACTCTGACTCTGGTATGCACTTGAATTCTTTCCTGTACTCAGCAAAGAACTCTCTCTCTCTCTCTCTCTCTCTCTCTCTCTCTCTCTCTCTCTCTCTCTCTCTCTCTCCAAGAACTTGAATCTCCACTCCACTTGGCAGGGTGGGGGCACGGGAGGGGGATGGCAGATTCACCCTCTCCTGCATCAGTAGTAGCTGGGCAATTTGAGTAGCGAAACCTCAGGAGAACAGGGCCAATTCTCAGTCAGCAGAACTGAGAAAAGGAGAAGGGCATAATAGCATAATAGTGTGGATCACATTGTTTGTACCCAGGAAAAAGACTCTCATAAGATCAGGCTTAATCTGAGCCTCTATATGACTTTATAAATCCCTACTTTTGTTTTTTGATTAAGCTAGTATAGGTTGATTATTTTGTTGTTTGCATCAGAAATCACCCTCTCTAATGCCCTTAAAGTTTTTCAAGAGAATCAAGGTTGGCAGATAAATTGGGTAGAAGAATTGAAATTCCTAAAAACATCTTCAGCTGCTTAGAAGAATGGGTCATTTACCTAGAGTTTCAGATGGTAAAATGGTCACTTGAGAGAAATCAAAATCCCAAGCTGGTACTATTTTCGGGAGTGGAGTCCAAGTTCATAACCACATACAAGTTGCAGGAAGCACATACTGAGAATTCAATACATACACTCACTTGAAACTCATGAACCATATGGTTGGGACACTTCTGAAACCCAAGGTCTTGGGTCACACAAAGAAAATTCATTGCCACCCCATTAAAAATTACTTAACAGGGTGAGATCTTATGTTGATGGATATAGGATTCCAAAGTAAACTGTGAGGCAGACTTCAACGCAGAAATTTCAAAGGGAAGTGGTGAAGAACAAGTCAGATGATTCTTAAATCCTTCATCCACATCAATGAGGTATTGGTGAATGATTTCTTTGGAGATAGTTATTGACATGCCAAGACCTACTTCACACAATGGGGAGAGAGAGACAGAGCAAGGTAAAGGCAGACATCAGGGACTAGAGTCTGATTCTCAACTAAGAAATCTAATATTCAAGAAACAATGTGGTATGCTGTGAACAGACACTCTGGGAATGCTCTCACTATGTGGTTCCTGCCCTTCAGAATGTGTTGAGGCAAAAGATGCATACGTGTTTCCCATGGACTGAATGTGAACCACACGGAGAAAAGAGTTGATATAGGGTTCACCAAGAGGTATGAACAGGTCTCAGCAGGGAGAAACCAAAGGTACCAAGTCAACTTAAACATTTGCCAGGCCCAGATATCACAGAGCCAACTAACAACAGTACTAATCAGTTAAGAATGTTTCCCTCCTCTCATCTTTCCTCCAGCCCCATGGGGATCAGAAATCATTCTCATTGACTGACAGAAAAGAACTGGGGAAAGAAAGAACCCAACCATGGCCCTTTTTCCAGGAAAACCTACTGAGAAAAGGAGCAAGTTCTTGGCCTTTTAAAGAAAATTGAAGTGCTGATTATGACATGGGGCTGGACATATATGACTGTGCTTTCAGTGTAAAGTGACTGTAGAACTTTTTATTTCTTAAATAAAAATGGCATTGGGCTTGCACAAGTTTATATCCAATGACAAGAAAAAACTAGTCCAACCGAGAAAATTTTAAAAGGTGATAGAAATAAAAGTAAAATTGCTTTCTGACAATATACTTGCCCAAAGTACCAGTTATTTTTACAATTCATATGAGGGAACTAAACTCATGAGAGAAGAGACAACAAAGGCAACAAATTTCAGAAGTTTACACCCCTAAAAAAATCAGTCTTTTAAAAATTTCTTTAAAAAATTATTTCTTAATTTTTAAATATAAAGTAATAAAATGCATTAGACAAGACTGGACATTATTTTAAAAGAACAAGAACACTTAAAAAAACTAGAAGTTTGAAGACAAAAGATATAGTTCATGAAATAAAAATAATCAAAGGGTAGTTTGGACAGCAGACTAGACACTGGGGAAAAGAAATTTAGTGACTTGGAAGATAAATATTAGGAAATCATCCGGAACTTCTCTGAGCTTTTCAAAGATGCTGGTGTCCCAGCACTTAGGATCTATTTTTTCATATGTTTCCCCCCAATTCCCATCAGTTCATATCAGCCAGGTTCTGCAGCTTGGGAGAGTGGGGTGCTATTTCATCCCAGAGCAATGACCTAATTTCTTCAGTTGGGTTGCTCTGTGACCTCATTGAAACTCTTTGTCAGGAGGCAATGAGTGGCAAGACCGTGAGGAAGATAAGCATCATCTGGTGAGGTTTTGTAGGTTTCCAAGTAAAAGCAGCCTGTCTTCCCCTAACAAAGGAGAAATTCTGCTTCTGTCAGCCCAGGGTTATACAGGAATCTGGGGGCCCAACATTCTCAGGCCTGTCTATTCAAATGTCCTAATGCTAGAACTCAGAGTTTTCTCTCATCAGGGCTCTGGCATTGGCATAGGAGACCTGGGGGGATTGTGATTTCAGTATCCTTTGTACCATTACTATTCTTACATCTTGGAAATTACCATTCTTACAATTGGGTCCTAAGTTGGACTTCAGCGCTATCTGCCCTGCAGCTGCAGGAGATGAATCGCTTTAAAAACTGCCTTGGGGGCTTTCCAACATTCACAGTGTGCCTGAGTTGACAGCCAAATTGAGCCTACATTTTCTATTTTCAGGGCTTCTGTATCAGTCAGAGTTTGATCAGAAAAATAGAACCACAAGAAGTGGTCTAGAATATGGGCTTTATTACAGGGATTCAACCTTACACTGCTGTGGGAACTGGTTATATAGCCTATGTTTAGTTATTGCCTCTGCATCCAGTGCTAAAACTGAAGTAGCCAGGCAAGCAGTCTGGCCCAGAATTCAGAGAAGCTGAAGGAGGAGATCCTGCGAGAGCTGCAAGAGCCATGGGCTGGCAGCTGCTTCACACCCCCAAGGTGAGCCAGTAGATCAGCAACAACATTCGTAAGCTGCAACAGCGGCTGGTACTCCTGCTCACCTTCTGCTATGATCTGAATGTCTGTGTCTCCCCAGAATTCATGTTTAAATCCTAATAATCAATGTGATGGTGGTGGATTAGGAGGTGGGGCCTTACGGATGAGTTTAGATCATGAGAGAGTATCCTTCATTAGTGGGATTATATATGTCTCTTATGAAAGAATAAATGGGTCTCTTATAGAAAGAGACCTATAGGGCTTCTTAGCCCCTTCCACCATGTGAGGATGTAATAAGAAGTCTGTGACTTATAAGACCATGATGTAAGCCTGTTCTTGGACTTCTGGCTTCCAGAACTGTGAGAAATAAATTTCTGTTATTTATAAGCTATCTGGTCTGCGGTATTTTGTCATAACAGCCTGAGTAGACTAAGATACCTTCTGATTGTGAAATAAATATGGCTGCCTTTCAAATTTCACACAAATGCACGTGACCCAAATTAAACCACACTGTGTAGGGAAAAGAATTCTGGAAAATGTAGTTTCAGCTTAGCTCAGGCAACAGCATATTCACCACAGCTCCAAAAGCAGGTAACGAAAGTCAACCCGACCCTACAATCCTTATAATTACCATTGTCCCCTTATTATTCAAGTGTCAAAGCTGCTGCATAAGCCTCTCAGGCCACTGTTTTCCCAGTGGGGTTCTAATAACTGTGGTGTTACTGGAGGTCAGAAGTCATCACCCCATTTAACACAAGCAGTGGGATCCCCATTCCCCGCGGACCAGAGTGTGATCCCATTCCAGAATGCATTCTGAAGCTCTGCTTTCTAGACCATTTTGGCCTGAATTTCCCCTGGAAAGCAGAACCTGAGATGGGGGCTTGTGTTCAGGCAGCTAATTTGGGTGGTAACTCCAGGGACAGGAGTGGTGACAGGGGAGAAGGAAAGTCACTGTGAGAAACTGGGACTCAATCCTGCCAGAATCTCTGAGAAGCTGAGTAAAATGCACCTCAGAACCATTTGCAGGAGAGAAAAATAAAGGGATTATTTGTGAATAAAGGGAATATTTATCTTTCTTCTCCCAATTCACATTGGACAAAGTTTGCTCCCTAAGTGTTAACTTCCTTTCACCTTCAGGAGGCAAATGCACGAGTGTAAGGGGGGTTTTGTAGGCATCCAAATACAGTGACCCCATAGAAGCCCAGGACAGAAAGTGAAAGCCAAACAGTACAGCTAAGCCAGCAGCATCAGATTTCACCTGCACAGAGCTGGTGGCTGTGAGAATGGCCTGAGTGAAAGGTGAAGAGCAAGGATGTGAATGAAATGGGGCAGAAGTGCTGCACAAGACAAGGAAGAAGAACAGAAGGAAAAGGAAGAGGATACAGAGAAGAAACAGAAATAACAAAAGCTTCAGTTCCTGAAATAATGCCCGCCCAGGTGGGAATCAGAGTTTCAGCAAGCAGAGGGTCCATTTAATAAGCAATTACTACCACAGACAGACTTCAGGCAGTCCCAGCCTCAGGCTGATGACACATGGGGGATCAGTATCAGTCTCCACATATACCCCCATAGTCTCCCTAAGATAGCTATTCCCCTTGCTCTCCTAAGTTATATTAAATTAGTCTGCAGCCGAACTCCAGGTGAAAGCAAATGAGGGTCTTAACGATAAGGTCCAACACCAGATGTCTAAGTGACCCAGTTACATATTTTTATTGCCTAAGGACTAAGAGAGAAATAAAGAGAGAAAGAGAGGACTTGGGCTATGAAGCAAGGGGCAGGAGGCTATATCCATGGGATGGTTCAAAAGAGTGAAGATCTAAACGCCCTTGCTAATGAATCTTACCAAGAGCCCTTCATCACAGCTTCAACTCTTCCTTGACATGTTTCCATTTTTCTACTTTGTCTCTAAAGAACAGCTTGGGGGAAAAGGAAGAGGGCTGAGAAAGATTTATTTGAGAATACTGACCTATCATAGCCCACCCATAGAAAGAGACTCCTTTTTCTCCGGCAGCCACCTTAGAAATGTTTCTAGAGAGGGTAACAGTTCCTACAAGATGTATAATCCTTATCAATGCAGCAAAAGGGCTATCAAAGCAACAAAGATCACATGGCTGTTAAGATAAAGGGTTGGCAGTTCCAGGGTGAGCTTATCAACGTTTAGCAGTAAGAGAGTTTTGTTGCTTCGACTGCATTTAAAAAGTTCATTGATTTGTAGCTAATACCAAGTTGTCATAGTTTCATGAGTAACAGCTTTTGGTTTGCAGAATCAAAGCCTTTTCCTGAATCAATAATAGCAAATTCATTGAGGTGGTCTGAGCATCTGCAGAAAGGAGAGAAGCTAAGAAAGATGCCCAAGTAGAGAGAAAAAGTAAATTTGGTCAGATCATAAATGGTCTATAAAAGAAGAAAAATGACCCTCTCCTTCCCAAAGCAGCAAAAATTGAGCCTCTTAAAAATTTCAAATGACTTGTAAAAAGACCATTGTTTTGGAAAAAAATGTATAGATTAAATATGTGCATATATACATGTAATAAATTGATACTTTGGGGGGAAAATCAAATAAGATTTTTTAAAGCTCATCAGTTGATTTAATCTTCATCAGGAAGATTTTCCATATCCTGAGCTTGGCACACATGAGCATTTTTCTGACCCAGCTTCTTGAAAAATATTGACCTATTATACTCCTCTATTTTCCCTGGGGGAAAATAGGCACACTGTAGGCATACATACATTATATTGTCCCTGACCCCACTAAGATGTATTTCTCATAATAGTTTAGTATCGTGTTAGATTTTTACAGCATTTTCTCTGCATAAATTTGAGCTTCATAACACCCATGTTGGGCTGAGAGAGCTGATATTTTATCCTCTTTTGATTGTGGTAAACAGTGAGTCTTCGAGGGAGTCAGAACATCTAGTTCAATTCTAGTGGTGCCCAGGGTAGGCAGCACTAACTGATCAAGGAACTCTTCACCGGAAGCTCAGACTAAGCCTCAGAAACTGTCCCTCAGCAGACCTCCAGACAGCCATTATCAATTGACATAAGATGATGTGAAAGATAAAACCTATTTGCCATCCTGGACCAAGTGATCTGCCCAAGGTCTAGGACTACTTCATGGTACAGCCAAGTCACACATTTCTTCTTTTAGTGCTTCTATGAAGTAGAAAGCTTTTACCTCTATGAAGTGGGCTTGCCCTTCCTACCAGTTATGGCCACCTGGGGATTTTTGCATCTCTGCATACAACTGCCAGATCCCATTCACACTCACTATCCAGGACACTTAACACCTAACAGAGAGCTCCTAAAATTTTTGAAATTACATATGTGGTTCACATTGTATTACTATCAGATTGTATTGCTCTAGATGTTATATAGCTGCCAAAAGCTTTAAATTAAATAATTCCATAGATATTTAAATATTTATTGAGCCCAAAGAGGTAATCAAATAAGTAATAAAATTTTAGCATGATAAATGCCAAAAATAAATCTCCAAAAAAATCCCCCCCCCAAAAAAAGATGAAGCAGAGTAAGAAGATAAAAAATAGTGTGGGTAGGGATAGGGTGAGCAATTTTAGATAAGGGGATCATGTGAGGTATCTGAGGAGGTGGCATTGGAACAGAAACTTGAATGAAGTGAGAGGAGTGCCATCTGAAAATTTGGAGGAAAAAAATGTTTCAGGAAACAGCAAGAAGAAAGGCTTTCAAGAAGGAACAAGTTGTGCATGATAGAGAAATAGCCCAGGGAATATGCTAGATGTCAGGGAGGCCATGGGGAGGAATTTCTGTTTTATTGTAGGCATGATGGGAAACCACTGTAGAATTTAAAGCGGGTAAATAATGAAGCTTATTCTGTTTTAAAACATTACATGACCAAATGTTTATTTTTAAAGATACTGATAGTAGTGTGAGCAATGTAATCAGCAGAAGAGTCAAGAACAGCAGTGAGGAAAACAAGCTGGGATCACTCACTGCAATACTCCAGTTGAGGATGTCCAGTCAGAAGTTAGAAAAACAAGTCTGATGGTCAGAAGAGATCCAAAGATATAAACTGATTTGGGAATCAGTAGCTATGTAGGTTTGAGTCCTAGATGCAGATGCAAAGACAGAATTTAACATACACAAGATTTACTGGGGGAAATGCCTATGAAGGATGAAAAGGGGGGGCATATAGGGCAGAGAGAGCCTTCAGACTATAAGGCAGGCATGGCAACCACGAAGGACGAGGAAAGGAAGTTTGGGCAGGAAGAGTCTCAGACTGCAGCATAGTTCAAGAAAGGTTTACCCAGGACCATGGGGTGGAGTGGGGTTGTCCTCATGCCAAAATTGCCCTAGGAAGGGCTCTGCCATGCTTAGTCATTTCTGGGAACAATCCGTGGGAAGCATGGCCTCAGCAAGGATGCGGGGGTGGATCCAGAAGGAGTGTGGCTGGGGCCATCAGTCAATTACGCTCCCACAGCAGGAGAGCTAAGCAGCTAGTGTTCACCACCACCATGGCAGCCAAGAATATGGATGGGCGCATCGCCTCCTGCCTTCTCAGGCAGAGGTAGGACTTAGCTCCTATCCATCTGTACTCAAACATGTTTTAGGAAGTTGCATCTTTAGAAAACTTTTTCTTGCTTTTAAATTCTCATCTAAACAATGCTCTCTCATTCCCACACCCATCCAAGCTTCTACAAAGTGTTCCACCAAAGGTGCTTCTACTTTCTCATCCCCACTTCCGCTTCAGTCTACTCACTCTCTCATCTGCTCTTCCTTGAGGCACTGAGGCTTCTCCTGCTAAGACTACCAGTGACCTCCATCTGGTTAAATCCATAGAGACTCGACAGTTCTCTTCTTACCTGATCTCTCGGCAGCATTTGATGAGGTTAATTATTCACTCCTTAAAATATTTCATCTTCATTGTTTTCTGAGATGTCACATTCACAGTATTTTCTTTCTATCTCTCTTATTATTCCTTGCTGGCTCCATACTCCTTCTAAACCTCTGTCTTTTTTCCTTCAGCCTAGCAGAGCCCATTGCCTTTTTACATCACATCTTTCATCTTCTCTTCTCTGGGTCTTTAAGTAAACTCTCAGCTCAGTTCTCCAAGTTTGATCTCCTTGGAAATCTCAATTTTTTTTCTTTTCTCCACAAAATCTGTCCCATGCAAATGAAAAGGATTAGTTTTTTCTATGCTTCTTTTTTTTTTCAAAGTATTTTTAAAACAAGGCTAATCCTTAACACCTTGTTCTCAGCTATGCCTGCCCTCCCCTGAAACAATGGGATACTTCACCTTCCATGACTGTAGAGGCCTGGGACAAACCAAACCGTTGAGAAAGAAATCTCCACATAAACTATCCATTGAGCATGTCTACCTGTATGTCTCAGAGGCATAAAGAAATGCTACTAAAACTTGTGATTCTCCCTATACCCAAATCTGCATCATCTCCAATCTCCAGAATGGCTCCCCTATCCATTCAATTGTTCAAGGCATGAATCTGGAAGACATGTCTACCAACTCTTTCCTTCCACCTTCAAACCAGACCTTGCCCATTTTGCTCCCTCCCCTCCCCAATTTTGCCTCACCTGTGTCCACTTCTCTCTATCTACACTTTACTGCCCAGCTACTAGTCATCATTATTTCTGGATTACTGCAGTAAGCTTCCAGCTGGTCTCCCTGCTTCCACTCTTGCCTCTTTCCAGTTTCTTCCCCACACAGCAGCTTGAGTGACATGACAAAGCCTATCAGATTATGTGGACATCCTATTCTATTTTAATTGTTTCCCATTGCACTTGCAATAAAGTACAAAATGGTAACACAGCTGATAAGGCTCCACATGTTCTTCCTGCTGCCTCCCTCTTTAGACTTACAGCAAGCTACCTTGCTCCCCATATTCCAACATTGGCCTGCCTTCCCATGGTCTCTGAATGCTCCAAGCATTTTCCTCACTCTGAACCTTCACACGTGCTGATTCCCAACACCTATCCTTTTGCCTTCTGCTCAACTTTTTATCTCAGATTCATCAAAGGGGCTTTTCCTAAACTTTTCAATCCAAAGTCCCCAAGTTATGCTCATGACACTCATTTCTTTTCCTTTATGGCAGTGATTGTGATGTTTGATAATAAATCATTTATTAGATTTACCTGTTAAATTATTACATTCCAATGAGCAGAGACCAGGCTTGCTTTGCTCATCAGCAAGCATAATCCCTAGCACATAGTAGGGACTCACCATTTGCTGACTGAAAAATTGAATGAATTGTCTAGTGTAAGTCAAATAATAAAGGCAAAAGAAAGAAGATGGAACCTTAGGAAAAAGATAACATGTAAAGAGTAAGCAAAGGAAGAAGAGTTAGCACAAGAAACAGAAAAAAGAATTTGTGATTTTGAAGAAGCTACCAGTTGGAGAACTGGCACAGAGTTTTTATTATATGTCCTAGATGGAAAACATCAAGTGCTGGTGAGAAGCAACTGGAGTTATCACACATTGCTCATATAAGTGTAAAACAATACATAAACTGTTTGGCAATATGAAAGCTAATTACATGCATACCTTTGGCACCAGCAATTCTACTCCCAAGTTAATGCTCAAAAGAAGTATGTGCATATGTGCATCCACAAAAACATTACAAGAATGTTTAATGCAGCACTATTTATTATAGTTAAAAACTAGAACAATCCAAATGCCCATCAACAGTAAAACAAACTGTGATATATTCATACAATGAAACACCATATAACAATGAAAATAAATTATACTACATATGACTTAGATGCATTTCACAAACTTATACAAAAATAGTCAGATATGAAAGTGTGCATATTGTATGATTCCATTAGTTTAAAGTTCAAAATCAGGCAAAACTAAAGTATTAGAACTCAGAATAGATAGGACATATGGGGAGGTTTGGGGAGCTTGTACATTCTGTTTCTTGATCTGCATTATTAGCAGGTGAATTTCGTTTGTGAATATTCATTGAGCTATACACTCATGATTCATACATTCTATGTTTGTTATACTTCAATAAAAGTTTACTTAAAAAGACAACTTGGTATTCTTCTATTTAAATTGCTTAGCAGTGCTTAAAATAGATTATCACTCAATCTTTTCAGGAAATGAAAGTGTTGCTGTGTATGCCTCTGAGTGTGTATGTATGTGTGGGTGTTGAACATTGAGTATTCTTCAGGAATGCAGTCAGGTGAAAGGAAACATCAAATTTATTATGCTTTCTTAAATAATTCAGCTTATGTGCCATAGTGTTTCCATAAAAGATTCTCTATTCAATGAGAGTCAATCTACTTGTATTGTTAGAAGGATCTTACGTAACCCCGACCCTATACCTCATCTATCAAAACCCATTTTACCCTTTCCTTTTATTCAGTAAATCACTCAATCACTGAGCATATTCTCTGCACCCAACCCTGAGAGGAATGATGGGGATTCGGAGAAAATCTGTTTATCTCCCCTTCTTATCACTATTCTTAGAGCCTGAGGAATTCAGCAGGGATGCCTGCCAAGAGCGTCTAGCCACAGGAACAAGATCTGGGGCAAGACTATGTGAGGTTTTCACCTCGAATAGCTAGAAGTGGTGTAATCAAACAAAGCAAGGGAAGCTGGAGTCCAAGGGGAGAGAGAGTTGACAGATGAGCTAACCTCAGGAAATAGACACTGAAGAGATCAGGGACCTGTCAGGAAGTAGATACAAAGATGGCCCCAGAAAACAGTACAGAACCAAGAGTGACAGTAGGCAGGAGCCCCACTGGGCACATCGATAAGGAAAACATTGTTCCTAAAAGTTTTAAAACAATGATACCGACTAAACATCTGGCTGCTTTTTGTCCTTACCACACACCAGCAATCCTAAAAATGTTAGTTAAATATTCCTGCCTAAGAATGCTTGCTACATTAGTGTTTATAGCAGCGAAAAATTGGAAGCACCCTAAATGTCCCTCACTTAAAGAACAGATGAATGTGTTGTGCTATATTCATACAGAGTGACCAGAATTCTATATCTCGACCTGGGAAACTCTAAAGCATAATGTTAACTAGTGACAGAGGGCTATATGGTCTAATGTCATTTACAGAAAGTTTTAAAACACACAAAACAAAGGGCATGTGTAGGTCCGTGTTATAAAAGTACAAAAGTACATGAACATGACCAACCCCAGGGGGAGTTGTGACCCATGGAAATGGGGAGCAAGAAAGCAATCAGCAAGGGTAAACGGAACATTCTTATTTGCAGTTTTTTTTAAACCCAGAAGTAGAAATCACAAGTTCATTCCTTTTATTACCTGTTCTCTTTTTATATGTCAGAAATATTTTGTAATATAAATAAAATTTTGACTCACACACACAAAAAAAATACTTCTGCATGACAGGGAGGACTATGCCTGCCTGATCCCTCATTCATCAGTGCAGGTGAATGGTTCAGAAAAAGAACTGACATATGTGAAAATGTCAAAAGCCCATTGTTATTGGTGGCATGAAATGGGCATAGGTCCAGGTGGGAAAAAGAAAATATCTGGCTTTCTGGAAAAGAACCTCTTGCAATATGTGATCTACAGACCAAATGGCATGTTCTTAACACTGATGTAGGGTAAAAAGGTTATCAGCCATGTGACAACCAGCCCCAAAACACCATGCACAAACCTGGTTCCACATAGGCAGGTAGGGATGACTCAGCTCCTAACAGCTCTAAATCTGGAAAACAGCATGCCCATTATAACCAGCACTGTGACGTTTTGGAATATGCGTTGGTAAGGTTTTCTATGTTAAGTATCTTTAAAAGTTGTTATTAGAATCACGTTAGCATGACGCTACAGCAAATGTCCCACATCCACAGATGATTCTTTCCAAGAAACCTATTGGTTTGCTTTTCTTCTCTTTTCCTTCTGAATAGCGGCTGACAGACAAAGGAGAGCTGGCCTGGGCCTTTGATGCCAATGCCAATTGAACAATAGCCCTGCTTGTGGCAATCACCCTTTTTGTTCAGCCAGGAGAATGCTGAGGCTATTGCTCATTGGAGCTCATACATGTGGGTGGCCAGAGCAAGGTGCATTTGGCAGCCAGATGTAGATTCTGGGTGGTATGAGCTGACTGTCCACATAGCTAAAGCTTGGGACTTGGCTAGAACTCCCCTGACCAGTGCAATCAGAGATACCAGATGGACTCTCCTCCTCGTCCTTTGAAGATGGTGTTCTTTATTTAGCTAAAGGGAAGAGGCAGCCAACCATCTGACCTGAAAAGCATTCTAGGGCAGCCCGGTCCTTTTCATGCACATCTAAGAGAAAGGGAAAGCGACTGTTGAAAAAAATTTTGGAAAAGACTTTGCAAGCCACTGAGGGGTTTGCAAAATCACATGGACAAATGAGCAGCACAGGATCTATTAACCAGTGGCAGCTTCCCATGTATGTTCCTGGGGCAGTTCCACTTAGAAGTCAGGTAACACTTCAGAGAATTTGTCACCATTTCTAGGGGCTTCTATATTGTTGCTGCTACCACTGCTTGGCTATTGCTACTGCCAGAGCCATTTCTAGCTGCTGGAACTGTTCCTCTTCTTAGACCGCAGGTCCCCAAGCCCCAGGCTGTAGACCAGTATTGGGTCTGTGGCCTGTTAGGAGGTGAGCAGCAGGTGAGTGAGCTAAGCTTCATCTGTATTTGCAGCTCCTCCCCAATGCTAGCATCACCGCCTCAGCTCCACCTCAAATCATCAGGCATTAGATTCTTATAGGAGCACTGATTCCTGGTGCCCAAAAGGTTGGGGACTACTGCTGCAGATCACCCTCCTTAGGAGGGCAATCTCGACATGGCCATGGGCTGGGGTACAGGAACTTTGTTTGCCATGCCTGTCTGTGCTGCTCTTCAGTGAAGACACTGAGATATTATCATAGATCCATGGGGTCCCAGTTGTGGCCAGTGCGGGCCACAGCATAGAGAGTTCTGTTCCTACCCACACTGGGTCCAGATTCCTCTAAGATGCAGCTGAAGTTGGACCCTCCTACCTAACAAATCATCTGGAATTCATCAGCCACCTCTTGTTTTGCCCTCTGTCTCTCTAATCTGGTTTCCATGCTGTAGCTTCATATTCTCTCTGCCAATCTCCTTCAGATATTGCACCTAGTTGGATAGTATTCCTCGTTTGTATGAGCATGTCATCCCTAAATGCAAACTCTTTGCCCATAGAGCCTGCTCAGTGATCCTGTTCATTCAACACCTGCTGAGGTGAAGGTGGGGGTCTGGAAGCACCAGGCCACTGTGCACAGTTGAATAACTGATTCACTGAACAAGGTTTTCCAGCCACGATGGGGATGGGGGCTGAAATACCATTCTCATATCCTGTAGACTTATACTATCTCTGTTTCATTGGCACCTAGTGAGTAAAGTGTAAGTATTTGACACCTTTTGTTTCACTTGTTTAAATCGTCAACCTCTTTTTTCAAAGAGCAGGTACCCTCTCAACTCCAACCTCATAGTTCTAATGAGAGCTGCTATTATTACTACCCTAGTACTCAAACATCTGCCCTCAGAGGTGGATGCCTGGCACAAGCTGGGGCTATCAGAATCCTTCCCAAAAGTTTCCAGCTAAGGAAAAAGAGTCAGTGGAGGCCAAGGTAGAAGAACGTGACTCCAGAAGGACCAGAGGCTGCATTTCCTACCATGTGGAAGAAGCTGGGGTATAGTTATGAGTACTGAAGCCAACATGTAAGGAGACAGAGAATCAAGAAATAGAGAGAATGCTCTGTAGGCCCTGGAGGCCCTGGAAGCCTGACTCAAGGCATAAGGGAGGCCTGTTGCACAATCCTCCACACCACCCCTGCCACCCTTTTTCCAATTGTTTTTCATGAGTCAACAAATCTTCTCTTGATTTCACCTATTTTATATTTTTTCAATTGTTTGCAACCAAGAGAGCTCTAATAAACACAATTCCCAGTATAGGTCTCAAATACCAACTCTGTTGGGAAAAGAAAATAACATTTATTGAGGGTCAAATATATGCCTGCCATGAGCTCAGGGATTTTACATATTATGTCAATTATGTCATTTTAATTCTCTTACAACCCAGTAGTAGGTAGTATAAATCTTGCTTTTCTGATGAAAAACAAAACAAAACAAAAACCCCAAAAACCTAAAATGAAAAAACAAAAACTGAGGCACAAAAAACTCAAGGAACTTTCCAAAACTCACATAACTTGTGTTGCAAATCTTCTAATATGTTAATTCTTTCCTATAGAGTGGGAAACAAAAACTTTGAAATATTCACTACCTTCTTACAGAAGAGCCTTCTCCACAGTGATAGCCTCAGCATCAGTTGTGCTAGAAACTGCAGATATACCACATTTTATTTATCAGGTGATGAACATTTGGGTTTTTTCCACATTTCAGCTATTATGAATAATGCTGCTATGAACATTTGTGGACAAGTTTTTGTGTGAACATAAGCTTTTAATTCTCTTGGGTATATACCGATGAGTAGAACAGCTGGATTTTATGGCAACTCTACATTTAACTTTTTGATGACCTGCCAGACAGTTGTCAAAGTGTCTGCACCATTTTATATTGTCACTAGCATTGCATGAAGGGCCCAATTTTTAAGTTTTCCACATCCTCACCAAAACCTGTCATCTGTCTTTTTTTTTTTTTTTTTAATAGCCATCCTAGTGGATGTGACATAGCTTTTCATTGGGATTTTGACTTGCATTTCTCTGGTGACAAGTGATGTTGGGCATCCTTTTATATGCTTATTGGTCATTTGTATATCTTCTATGGAGAATTTTTTTCAAGTCCTTGTGTTATTTGTCTTTAGATTATTGAATTATATGAGCTCAATATCTATTCAAGATACAAGTTCCTTATAAGATACATGATTTGAAAATATTTTCATCAAACTTCGGGTTGTCTTTTCACTTTGTTGATAGTATCCTTTGAAGCACAATAGTTTAAAATTTTGAAGTCCAATTTATCTACTTTTTCTTTTGTTGCTTGTGCTTTTGATATCATATCCAAGAAACTTTTCCTAACCCCAAATCAGAAAGATTTACTCCTTTCTTTTTTTCTAAGACCATTATAGTCTTTATGCTTATATTTAGGTCTATGATCCTTTGTGAGTTTATTTTGGCATATGGTTACAGAAGGGGTGCCACTTCATTTTTTTACATGTAGCTATCCAGCTGATCAGTCACCATCGTTGAAAAGAATATCTTTCTCTATTAAATTATCTTGGCACCTTGAAAAAATCAACTGACCGTAAATGTTAAGGGCTTACTTCTGGACTCAGTTTTATCCCACTGATCTGTAGGCCTTTTCTTCCACCAGTACCACACTCTCTTGATCACTGCAGCTTATTTAGTAAGTTTTGAAATGGTGACATGTGAGTCCTCCAGATGTGTTCTTCTCCAACATTGTTTCGACCATTGTTGGTCCCTTACATTTCCATACAATTAAACAGTTTTAGATTTTTCAAAAAAAAATTGAGAAGATAGTATAGATTTTCAATATATGCTACACTTTGTTCTATCTACTATTAACTTCTTGCATTTATTCTGCAAAACTTGTCATCTATCTTTTTTTTTTTTTTTTTTATAGCCATCCTAGTGGATGTGACATAGTTTTTCATTGAGATTTTGACTTGCATTTCTCCGGTGACAAGTGATGTTGGGCATCTTTTTATATACTTATTGGTCAAACAAACTTTTTGTTTGTTTCTAACTTTTCACCATTTTAAATAATGCCACAGTGGACATTTTTGCGCATAGATATTCTTTTGTATTTTGAGTTATTTACTTGGGGCAGATTTTTTTTTCAGGGGCATAATTCCCCGGTCAGAGGATTTCAGAACATGCTTGACCCTCTAAAATCGAATCTCTAACTTGGTCTTTTACTGAAATTATGCTTGGAATTAGAGTAGTAATTACGATTTCTAAGTTTGTTCAAGTAAAAAGTGTGCCTTTTAAGCATAGCCATTAGCAAAAGATGATCCTGAAACTAAATTGTTTGGAAGAATTGACTGAAGTCCTAGGTACAAGATGATCTTGATAGCTGTGGGCAGACTTGTTCAAGCCTAACCATGCCAGTCACACTTACTGATCAGCCTAACCATAAATTCATAAAATGGCAGTCAACCTTTTCAATTCGACCACAAGATAAAGAATCAAACAAAAGTTACTTAAATTTGTTTTTTTGTGGTGGAATGTCGGTCTAGACCAGTGGTTCTAACAGCATGGTTTACAGACCAGCAGAATCACTAGCCTAAAGAGGTCAGATAGTAAGAGTTGACACTAACATTCAGGTGTAAGAGTCAAAACCCTCAACCTTGAAATCTGACATGCTTAGCCTCACATCCAGCCCCAAGTGTTTGTGTGTGTCTGCTGCAAACATTTTAACTTTCCCCAGTTTATAAGGAAAAGGATGAAGGAAGGATATAAGAATAACTTCATGATAACTGTTTGGGAGTGATCTGATACAGGAAAAAGAGGTAATAAATCACTAATGCTATAAAACCAGTTTTTGGTATTCAGGCTAAGCTGACTGTGGCTGGAGGGAAGCTGCTAGGGTTCAGAACACATAGCAGGCAAGCTCAATGTACTCTCTGAACTGAGATTTGAGAGTGAGGTTTCAGTACATGCTCATCCATCTCCTGCCATAAATAACCCCCATGATGTAGAGACTGAGCAAGTTAGAAGGCTCCTGAGACTCCTTTCTTGAACTTAAATATCGCAGAAGCTATCACAGTACCTGAGTAACCATTCATTGACCAATGGCCCACTGTTAATGACACCATGACAGCAGGGAACGGTGGTCACACAGCATAGTAGAGTCATCCTCACAGAGAGCATGAAGGTTTTTGAGACTCTGTGGAAAAGCTGCACCAATATGCTTTCACTCCACCCTGCTGCCCATCCCAGTGTGCTGAGAGTGTGTCATAGTATCAAAAACAGGGTGTAGTTTGCATGCCCTGTATTCACTTAAAAATCTTATAAATGCTTATAAATGCTTCCGGGTATAAGGGACCAAGGCAAGCCCTAGCAGTTGAGGGGTTCCCCCAGAGTTCACAAGCTCCGACTTCTCCCTCATCCTGGTCCCTTTAGAGCAGGACTGGTGTTTGGCTTTGGGGCAGGCTGATGAGGTTGAGGCAAACCAACCCATGGAATAGCCCCAGGTTTTTCTCCCAGTACTGAGTGCTGGAGGTTGGGGTAGAGAAGGGGGAAGGGAGGAGTAACAGAATTAACCATGCCCAGGTCGAAAGGTAGGAAACAGGAAGGGGAAAGGGACTTTATCACCTGAAGAAAGACAAGCTCAGCCAGTGCCAGACAGAAGTTTAGTTCCCCTCTCTGAATTAAAGCAGGGCTCCCTGTCTGATCTATGCCTGAGGGGCAAGGAGGAAAGATTGTAGGTCTCCAGAACAGCTCAAGTATAGAAATCCATTCCTGGGTGGGTAAAGTGAAAAATTAGCGCCACTCCTGTGCCAGAACTTAATAATTATTAAGAACTACCCCAAAAGAGAGTTTCCTGTATTTCTTATTGTAATTTCAAGTGCTTCCTAGGTCTTAGCAATGTGGGGTACAAATAATGTTACATTAGCAAGTAATCCCCAGTGTACCTAGTGCCAAATCCCACTGAAGAACTGTTAGACTTCTGACCCCGTTGGCATTCCCCTCCCCGTTATGATCCTCCTCGAGTGCTCAGAAGCTCTTCCAGGTGCTCCCGAGGGAACCTGGCCCTCCGCCTGAGCCCTGTTCCAAACTGTGACCCTCAGCCTTCCCTTGGGCCAAGAACTCTGGCAGGCTGTTCTTGCCGCCTACAAGGAAAACTGTTCTGGGACACCCTGTTAATCTACCAGGAGAGCAAATAGCTCTTTTGTCACTTGTCTTGTTTGGTCTGGGGACTGGAAGAAATTAAGATATCCAGGCAAAAAAAGACATCTGGAGGTCAGAGACCAGACAGGTCAGTAAGTACTACATTTTTATGGACACAAATATGTACTATGCAAACTGGGCATTTCTAGTAATTGCCTCTGATAAATAGCAGCATGCTACAGTGCTCTGTGGTTTTGACGTGCTTTAAACATAGACATATAGTATAACTTGCATATGTGATTTGCATTTTTTTTTCCCCTTAGAGCTAATCTTTGCAGATTGTCAGAGATGATAATGATTACTGCTTACTCGGGTTACTCTGTCCTGGCAGAAGGAAAGGAAAGCCTAACAATAACATTGGCCCTTTACAGCAGTGCAGCGAGTGCTGCTTGTGGCTGAGGCCAGAGGGGTGAGGGGATCATTGTGGAGGGGTTGTTTTGGGGAAACTTGTCCATATCTCTAGGAGGAGAAAATTTCACTCGGTAGATTGATTTCAATTTCACGGTGGCACTGGTTAATGTATTTTGTATATTAAAATGTTTTGCTTTTTAAAACATTGGAATATTTTGCTCAAAAAAGTAATCCCTAATTGTTTAAGCAAATCAAATAATTTTGGAGGTATATAATAATCTCTCCCTTTTCTCCTCCAATTCCTCTGTTTTGAATTTGCCATTTTCCGACATTTATTTAAATATATCTAAACATATTCACATGCATAGTTTTGGGGTTTTTTTTTCATAAGGAAGTTCTAGTTGTTTAGATACTGATGAATGCCTCTTCTGTGCCAGGAAAACAATCTCACACCTGTGTTCAGAGCTATAATAAATAACTGAAGCTATCGTGTCAAAACATGCTATTTACCGTGCGACAGGCACTGTTTTCAGCTCCTTAGCTGTCACCTTATTTCTTACAGCAAACTGTGAGCTAGGTATTATATCATTCCCATTTTACAAATGAGAAAAATGAGGCTCAGAGCAATTAAGCAGCTTGCACTGGACCATGAGATCTGGCAGGGTTAGAACCCCTGATTTGTGTTTAAGCACAGCATCCCCAGCACCCAACACGGTGTCTGGCATACAGTAGAGCTTGGTGCGTACATGCTGGCTGTGCTGCAGCTGCATGGGTTCGTGTGGACACAAGCAGTGGAGTAGGGTTTGAAACCAGGCACTTGCCCTTAGCTACCTTGAGGGAGTGGCACTGAGGAGAGGGTACAGAGCTTGTACATTGGGGCCTCCCATTAGTCCATGGGAATGAACAAAACTCCCTCTTCTGAGACTGCCCAAATTCAGGAGGAGTCTACCAACCCTAACAAGTTGACCTATACCCAAGCAGAGTTCCTTCTTTCCTCAGGGTACTGCCTGAAGTTTTATTCCATCTAATGTTCCCGTGAAAATGACTCTTGGTATCCAGATTGTTTACAAAGACAGACAACAGCCAAGCTTTCTGGAGCAAGGTCAAGGGTCAGTTCAGTGCTTCTGTCTTCCTAACTGAGGAGAAACAAATGAAAAAAAAAATGGCAGATGAACGTGTTCTCGACAACCATGTATATCCAGACACATCCACTGGCAATATCTCAATTTATTACCCAAATGGTAGGTTGATTTTTCAGATGAGGACACTGAGTCTCAGAGAGGTACAGTGACTGCCCACAGCTCTAAGGGGCAACCCACTGTGACTGTCAGTTCAGGCTTCTCCTGCAGTCATTATCTGTGAAAGGCCTTTGCCTTTCCTTAAGAACTAAAGCCTGTGGTTTGTGAATTTAAAGCAGTGGGGGTAGGGGGGAGGAGGGTGACTGTGTTCATATGCACTGCCATTAACACCAGCACTGCCTTTTTAGAACTCAGTAGAAACTAAGACAGTATAAGAAGAAATTAAAGATGCATACATGAGTTGTTTTCCCACTATGATACTGCAAAAAAAAAAAAAAAAATTCCCCCGAGAAAAATGTCTGTTTTTTTTTTTCTTTTTTGATAGCTAAAGTTTTGGAGAAAAACATAAGACTGAAGTTAAATTGACTTCTCGGGAAAAGGAAGGGGCTGGCTGTATGAAACTGGGGTGGTGGTGTCGGCGGGAACCAGCTTCTGGGAGGATCAGAGTAGAGTGGAAGAGCTTTGTGACTTAGGGCAAAAAGGAGGGAACTGAATTCTCGTTCTGGCTGGGCAGCATGTTGAGGGGAGAAATACAAACAATATCTAAATGGCCCAGGTTGCTTGGGCAAAGGGATCCTCTTAGAAATGGAATTATAGGCAGCACCTAGAGGATGCACACCCCAGAGGAAACGATGCAGGCTCAACAGGAGCAGCATCATATATAGGCAAGGCCAGCAGCTGCGGCTGAGAGATGAAAGTTCTCTAGCAATGCAGATGGGCCCTCTGGGAATGAATCATAGGCGTGGGTCTGTGCAGGCAGCCTTCTGAAGAGTCTGGACAGTTAGGGGTTCCTGCACCAAGTATACAGAGAAAGTGGCCTCTCCTGAGACACACCAGACAACGACAGTTTTGCTATTGCCACATCAAATTACACCCAGCTATAGCTGCAGGGTGGGAAGGCTTATGGAGAGGAAAAGGACACTACAGCCACGTGCCACATAACAACATTTCCATCAATGGGGAACTGCATAGATGACGGTGGCCCCATAAGATTAGAATGTATTATAAGCAACAACTTTGTTTACAACATTGAAAGAGAAGGCAGGACCCAGCTACGATGTTGCATTTACTGCTAGTCTGAGTGGTTTAAATGGACAAGGAGCCTCAGCACACTGTACACCCACCATGCACCCCTGGCTGGGGCCTAGAGTTGGCAAGGGATCGGGGAGCCAAGAGCTGCCACCATCCCACTCCCGCCTGCCCCCACACCCATACATGCACACACGCTCATGTGCACAAACTCACTTTCCTTCCGTCCCTTCTCTTGATCTCTCTTTCTTCCTATTCCCCATATCCATTTATCTCTCTTTTTTTTTCTCTCTCTCTCTCTCCTCCTCCTCCCTCCCCCTCTCCATTTTGTTATTTCTCTCAAGATTTATCTCTGGGTCTCTTTCAATCTCTGTTCTCTTTCCTCTCCTTCTCTTCCCTCTCTCTGTTCCTTCCTCCCTCCCTCCTCCTGACAACTACTCTCCCTCCTCTGGCACTCCCCTCCACAGCCCTTCCCCAGCCCATCCAATGTTCACACATTGCGTACACACACTTTACCTTTTATACCAATTTCTGCTGTACATTTTCTATGTTGAGGTACACAAATATTTATCTTTGTTACCTACAGTATTCAGTACAGTAACGTGCTATACAGATTCGTAGTCTAGGAGCAATAGGCTCCACCATATAGCCTAGGTGTGTACAAGGCTGTACCATTAAGGTTTGTGCAAGCAGATTCTATGAAGTTCACACAACGAAGTCACCTAACAACCCATTTCTCATAATTCATCCCCGTTGTTAAATGGCATATAATGGTATTTATATTTTTTTACAATTGCGTATACTGTCTCAAACTCGTGTAGAAAAAAAAAAAAAACATTTAAAAGTGGAATCTGAATTGAGGGTTTGTAAGTGTTTTTGAGATGAGTAATTTTTTGAGGCTTGTTGATACATTTTTGGAGTCTGCTCCCTCACAGCCTTCCTTCCTGTCCTTCTCCACCACAGTATACACCTGCACAGCCCCACAGCTGGCAATCCTGCCCCTCGAGTTGCATTTTTTCATCTTCCTTCAACCAACCTTGTCAGAATTAACTGAAACCTACCAGTCCTAGGGATGTTTCTCTGCTGTTTCTCTACTTGACAGCTTGTTAATTCTGAAGAAGAGGATTGCCTTTGAAAGCAAGTTTTGCCTTTATCTTATTGTGATGCTGTTCTCTGATTCTCTTGCCACTGCTTTGAATAATCAGTATTTGGGGGGAAAAAAGAAAAAAAGAAAGAAAGAAAAAAACGGTTAACCTCTTTATTGGCCTTCAGTGTGGTGGCTCCAATGAGCTGTCACAAATAGCGTTCCGTAACAAATGAGATTATACCTCTCTTCATTATCCACCCTTTTCATCCCGTACAGTAGCTGTGCCGAGGCCTTGAGGGATCACATCAACCAAATCCCCAGTTAGAGATGTTTAAATTTAAAAATCCACACTCAGCTGCACCTGTTCTTTCCAGGCTACCATGGTAAATTTGGGTTTGTATATAACTTTACTTTAAAAATTTATTTTAAAGTACATGGAGGTTTGTTTTGTGATTGAAAAGTTATTTTAACATGCATCCCAGACAGCACGGTCACAAATGCAGTAT
This sequence comes from Eonycteris spelaea, assembly GCA_003508835.1. NCBI lineage: Eukaryota > Metazoa > Chordata > Mammalia > Chiroptera > Pteropodidae > Eonycteris > Eonycteris spelaea. The sequence continues at coordinate 4,648,623 of PUFA01000089.1, forward strand.
AAATGTAACAGGATCCCAACTTGAGATTTTCATTTTAGCCCAGCTCATTCAAAGCAATAATCTACATTATGCCAAGCCAAGTGATGGTGACTATGCTAGGAGGATTAAAGGATTATTTTTTTTAATCCACTGAACTCAAGCTATGGACCTTCTATCAATAACGGTAATAACTATAATGGACTGAATTCACATACCTCTTTTCTTTAAGATTCTCAAAATGTTTTTGCCAAATGTAACTTACTAAATTACAGATTAATTTTTAAAGCAGGAAAGAGCCTTAAAGATCAACTGGACAAAGTCTCTACGTAAAGATAAATTTTGAGGCCCAGGGAACTTGGATAACGTAGTCCAAGTCTCTCATCCACTTACTGACAAAGCAGAAATCAAACTCAGGCCCTCAGATTTTAGCCTGCTTCTTCCCCCATGCCCTTGCTGCTCAAAATGCGGTCTGTGGACTTGCCTCATTGGCATCACCAAAAGGCTTGCCGGAAAAGCAGAATCTCAGGCTCTGCCCAAGACCCAGAAAATCAGAATCTGCATTTTAACAAGAGCCCTTAGTGTCTGTGTGAATGTTAAAGTCTCAGAAACCCAGCTCTACAACTCAACCGCCATTGTCCACCGTTCTGTGACCTTTGCACTGGACATCAGACCATTTTCTTGAAATGCCCAAGGCAATCCAATAAAATACGAACAATAATCATATTGAAAGAACATTCTCTACTGAAAGAAAGTGTTATGGTGATATCTGACATGGAAATGGGAGAAAAAGATCAGAAGAGGATCCCCTGGAGTTTTTATGGAGACCTTAATGCTGTACACCTGGAAAGCAGGGTCCCCATCCTAAACGTGCTTCTAATCAGGTGTGAGAGAGAAATCTAGCATCCTGCGAGAGAAAAATAGAACCATTAAATTCTAAACTGAGATGTAAAGAGTTTAGGGAAAACTTCCAGTGGGGCACCTCTAATTCTCCCCCTTCTCTGTTGCCAGAGAGACAATTCTAAACTACAATTTTGATAAACTCTCATCCTTAAGTGACCCACTACTACTGCAGGATAAAATCCAAAGTCCTCAAAGTAGTTCTTAGAGTCCCTCAGCCTCAGCACCCTCTTTCCACATCCCCTTCTAACACCCTTGCACCCCAGGAACAGTGTTTGCAGTATCCTATTCTGCCATCTGTTGGCTCACCCTGGGGCCCTTGAAGAGGCTTTTGCATGAGTGGGCTCCTCCTTCCCCATCGTATCATCTGAGTAGCCTTTTCTCATCCTTATGGTCTCTGACTACAAGCCACCAGGAAATGACCTCCAAAGTTTGGTAAAACGCCCCTCCTCTGTACTCTGTTATGCCCTGCATTATGAACTGAATGTTTATATTCCCCTCAACTCATATGTTAAAGCTATAACTTCCTATGTGATGGTTTGTGGAGGTGGGGCTTTTGGGAAGTAATTAGATGAGGTAATGAGGGTGGGGGCCCATTCTGGGATTAGTGCCAAGAAACAGCCCTCACCAGGAACTGAACCTGCCAGCACCTGATCTTGGACTTCCCAGCCTCCAGATCTGAGCAGAATAATTATCAGTTGTCTAAGGCCCCCAGTCTGTGGTGTTTTGTTATAACAGCTTCAGCGGACTGAGATATTCTGTGTTCACCACTTATGTGGCAGGTTGTTTATTACGGATCTGTCTCTCCCAGAAATGGCAGACTTCTTGAGATCAGGGAGCATGTCTCTCACTGTCCATCTCCAAAACATTGGGTTTGGCACATAGAACACACTTTGTAAATGCTTGTTGAATGAAAAACCAGCATGTGAATAAGTATATGCATGCAGGAGATGGAAACGGAGCTAGGCCCTGATAGATTTTAATGGCTATGGAAGAGGAAAGGTGTGCATGTAGGCGCAGAAATAAAGGTGTGCATGTAGGCAGTGAGTGCAGAAGTGAGTGCATAGAGAGAACAAAGGAAGTGAAAAGGATAGGGAGGATTTCTTCAAGACAGAGATTAGAAAAAATGGGATTTGAGGACAAACAAATGAGGTTGATTTTTTTTATTGTTACTGCTATCAACTTTTTAAATAGTTTATTTAAATATAGTATAGATAAAGTACATGCACCTTGAGATTATGACTTGATGACTTTTTACATACATATACTGTTATGGACTGAATTGTGTGCCTCTCCAAAAAAAAAAAAAAATTCATCTGTTGAAATCCTAAACGCCCATTACCTCCAAATATGACTATATTTGGAGATAGAATTTTTAAAAGGTGATTAAATTAAAAAGAGGTCAGTAGGGTGGGCCCTGATCCAATATGACAGCTGTTTTAATAAGAAGGAAGGTTAGGACACAGACACACGCAGAGGGAAGACCAAGTGAGGGCACAGGGAGAAGACAGCCGTCTGCAAGCCCAGGAGAGGGGCTTCAACCCTGCAGGCACCTTGATCTAGAACTTCCAGCCTCTAGGACTTTGAACACACATGTCTGTTGTTTAAGCCCCCTAGTCTGTGTATTTGTTATGGAGGTCAAAGCAGCCTAACCCATATATGGCGGAACCACCATGCAGATCCAGAAAACCATTTCTGGGATGCCAGAAAGACGTTTGAATTTGAATACAGTGATGGCTGGAAGTCATTTTTGGTTCCTAAGCAGGAGACTTGCCAAGGCAAAATGGAGTTATAGAAGATTAGCAAGGTGATTAGAGTGAGCAGACTAGGATGAACTGACAGTGGGGGCAGTCGGGATAGAAGAGGGAGGAAAAAAGACAGGGAAAGGATTGGAATCTCTTGCTCAGTGAGACGGTAGTGGTAAAGAGAACTAAAAGGACATTTTAAAGAAACAGCAAAATAACAGTGATGAACATAGAGAAGAATCAAAGACTACAAAGGTTTTGTCCAGGAGACTAAAATGAGGAAGTATTTATGATAAATGTTGGATATTTGGAGAAAAGAGTCCGTCAGAGTGAGAAATGATGAGTGCCCTTCTGGGTTTGAGGGAATGGCAGCATATCCAAGTGGATATGACAAGCCCAGAAGGTGGAAATATAAGACTGGAGCCTAAAGCAAGCAAGGATAGGGCTGCAATAGGAACAGGATTAGAGAAGTGGACTGCCTATGGAGAAAAGGGAAGAAAGCCAAAGATGAATACTAACACAGTTAACAGAATAATAATAGCAGATACTAAGTGCTTACCACCTGCAAAGTGTGCTAAAGGCTTTTACATAGATTATCTCATTTAATCCTCACAACAACCCTGAAGGGATCATTCTGTTTGGCCAAGGAGAAACTGAAGCACAGAGAGATGAATTAACTTTTTTAAGGTCACACAGCTAGCAGTAAGTAGCAGATCTGGTTTCAAACCTAGGCAAAATGATATCAGTTCACCCATTAATGTGCTTAAAAGAGGAAAAGGAATCTGAATTCCTTTTCATCCCCCAGTCTCCAAATAAATTAGCCTAGTGCTGTTCTATTCCATTGTTTAAAATTCCTCAAGCTATGGTGCTTCTGAGCTGAAAGAGTCTTTGCCATCAGTAGGTTCCTCCTGGTGCCTAATCTCAAACACCCTGGTTGCATTTTAATAAAGGATGCTGGCTTCCCTCTGTTCTGCTGCCTGGGGAGTTTGGGTCAGCTGCCTGTCTTTATCCTCTCACATCCCTGAAGTAAGCATATTTATCAGCAGTTGTTCCAATTACTTGAAAATGTGAACTTCTTTCACTTTTCCTGCACTTCTGGCCCTTGAGATCAAGCTCCTCCTTCACGGTCACTTTTCTCTTGAACAGCTCACATTTTTCCATCTCTCTGGCACATGGAGCCCTAGTATAGCTCAAAGAAGTCTCTGGCACTCATAGTTCCTGAAGGTTTGGGGGAAGACAGGATTACATTTCCACAAATGTGCTTCCATGCATATTTTGCAATTTCAGAGTTGTCCACAAGCCTGAAGAAATATCTTATACTGAAACAAATAAAAGACACTGACAGGTGCAAAACTCTGAACCACCAGAATTTAGCCAAAAGGGTCTCTAGGTCTTTCTCTTTGAGCAATTTAGTTTCTCTCCTACTTTGTTCAAGATTCATCTCTCTGTGTTAATTTTTTCCTGATAGTTGTGCATTTATAAAATAGCACCTCCTATACACCCAGCAAATGTGCAAACTGTTTCGTAATTAAAGAGATTTCTATTCCCTAAAACCTGGCATGGGTGATTAAAACACAAGATTTGCTCAGTGTTTTAATGGATGTGTGGCGAAAGGCCAGAGTCCCACTCAGGATCACCAGTTGAAATGATGCTCAGAGCACCCAACCATTATGTTTGAAGTCTTGCATTGTCATTATCAAGTTATTATATGTATGTTTGAAAAAATCCATTCCTCTTAGTGATGTAGCACAGTTCTTTGGAAAGACAAAAAAGGGCCATTTGGGGAAAATAAAGTGCTAAATCTAGAAACATTCTGGATTCCTAATTAGTGCTTCTCTCCCCTACACCCAAGTCATCTGAGAGACATTTCTTGTTCCATAGCAGGTGTCTGGCCATGAACATTACAACTTAATTAATCACTGTGGCTATTTATAGTTATGTAGAATGTTAATACTAATCATACCAACAATTAGTATTAACAAGAATAAATTGCACATGTATTGAGCTTTATGATTCACAAAATAATTTCACTTGTTTAACTTTATTTTAGACTCTCCCGATGACCCTGAGGTAGGCAAGGTAGGTTTTAGTGTTCTATTTTACAGGTAAGGACACAGAGAGAGATGAAGTGAGTTTCCAAGTAATACACAGTTGGAGGGATAAAGACTTGTAGGCCACATTTGCTTATAGGCAGGAGAATGAAAATAATCTCAAGAGTTGTGATTGATCTACAGAGTTTAAGTCCTTGATACACAGTGAGTACCTGTAGTGAATAATCTCACGACGCACCTGTTCCCTATCTTGTAGATTAAATCAGCTGAGAAACTGTCCATCACATCTGCTACCTGAAGAGTCTAAATCTAAGACACGTAGTTGTCTGATAAGGTTCAGTTTTGAGCCTAAAAGTCCTCAGACTTTCAGAACATTATACCAAATCATTTTTGCCTCATTTAGGTAATGGAGTGAAATGATTTTAATGTACTCCTTCTGTGATAAATGTGGTTGACACATTGCCTTCATTATTGTCAATAATTCACATTAACATTTGAATAGCACCTTGGTTTGATAAAGCATATTTACTTCTAATATTTGATTCTGTCATAGACCCTGTGAGCCAGGTTGAGTTCACAGTAATATTCCAATTTTTCAGACAAGAAAACCAAGGTAGAATTAATAAAAAGATATCTGAGTACCTGTGACATGTATCCCACGTGGCAGGCACTGCACTACATGCTAAGGGTACAACGATTAAAAAAGTAGATGCAACCCTGATTCTTATTATTTACTGTCTGGTATGGGGAATAGACAAGCAAATAATCATACCAACAAATGTAAAATTTCAACTGAATGTGATATATTCATCCTTATATTCTATCAAACACTGCAACTAATGGATTTTAAAAATATGTCAGGTTTTTTTTAAACATGCCAAATTTTTTATGAAAAGGAGAAAAATATATTGCTCTGGGAACCCCAGAGAATATGGAAATTTGGCCTTGTCAAGGAGACCCAGCACAGCTCTTCTGGGGAAGTAAAGTGACCTGAGGTAAGGAAATGGAAAGAAAAGAGATCAGTGCCCCAGGTAGAGGGCAGAGCACATGAAAAGCCCTGTGGTGGGAAGGAGTTAAACATGACAACAGGAGGTCTATGTGATTGGATGGTGGAACATGAAAGAAATGCAGCTCAGTATGAAGCTTCCATGTGAAAGAAAGCCTTTACACTTCTATTCTAATAACAATGAGAAGCCAAAAAAGATCTTTAAGCATGGGGAAAGGTGGACACAATTTGTGTTTTAGAAAGATTATTCCAGATATGGTGTAGAAAACACATTGAAGGAGGCCAAGATAGATGTGGATTGAATAGTTAGATGAGTATTGCAGATGTCCAAGTGAAAGAGGATGGCTGTGGATTAGTGGATGGAGAGCAGGTAGATTTGAGTAATTTGTAGTGGGTAAACTTGATGGAACTGATGATAGATTGAACATGGGGATTTAAAGAAGTAAAGGGTGATCCCAACACTCCAGGCTTATGCAACTGAGTTCAAGATCATACTATGTGGTGTACTGTAATAAGTCCAGAGTTGTAGGACAAAGATCATGAGTTTGGTTTGGGAAGTGTTGAGTTAGAGATCCAATAAGAGGGCTACCTCGAGCAAAATTATGGAGGTGGAACATAGAGGTCTGGGTTGGGGATACAAATTTGTGAATCATTCTCACATAGGCTATGGCCGTGAATGAGAAAAGATTGCCCAGAGAGATTATAAAGTGAGAAGAAAAGAGGGCTCCAGGAAGAGATTTGGAAATGAACCTATAAAAGAGAGAAAGAATGGCCTGGAAGAACACTGGATGATTGTTTTGTTTGTTTGTTTGTTTTTGTTTTGTTTTGTTTCGTTTTTGGTTTTGGTTTTGGTTTTGGTTTTTTTTGGATTGGTGTAATGGTAGATAAACAGAGAGATTTTCAAGAGGGGGAATTGTTAAGTGGTGCTGAGAATGTAAGATTTTAAAAATACGTACATTGAATTCAGGACATGAAGGTCGTTGATGACCTTAAGAGTGAAAGCCAGGGCCAGATTGCAATGGATTGAACGGGTGTGGAAGATGAAGATGTGGAAACAATGAAAATAGCAATTTCAGTGTTTGGTTTTGAAGCACACTTGGGCTCTGCGCAGGCACACGTAATCGAAGAATATAAACATAAAAAATACTAGGTAATGAAAGCCAGTTTTTAGTTTGAATGTAGAAATACGAAAGAAGCCAACACACTTTGTTTTGCAGTTTATCTCCCCTTCCTCTTCTGTCACTCTTCTTTGGGCACTCCAGCTGCTCACAGGCTTTCCACTCCTGCCTCACTTTCTATGCTGACCCATGTCCTCTGGTTCATTGGCTCCCTGCCTCTACTACTTAGCACTTTAAACCTCTTTAGAGAGCTGTCATATTGGGAAAGAACCTGATAAACCAATTCTCACTAAGTTGAAAGTGAATGGTAGTTGCAAGTGTTAACCCTCTGGCTAGGGGTTTGCTTTTTCACTAGAGACAATTCCTTAACAAGTTTGAGGGGTTGGGGATACCAATTGGGATGGGCAGGTGTAAAATAAGGGACTATAGTAAAAGAAAAATATCGTGGATTAAGAATAGCACCTAACTTGCTAGATAATCTCAAAGAAGTTATGTCATCTCTCTCAGGCCCCATTTTTCATGTGTCGCATCTGGGATTGAATTATATCTCCAGGCCCTTCCAGTTCTGGCTCTGTAAGTCTCTGTAGCAAATCCAAACCCAGTCAGTGGCAAGGCTCCTAGGGAAGGGGAAGAAAATAAAGAAGGATGCAGAGAGAGAAAGAGTCATTTCTCCTGCCTCTAGGAAGATGGTATAAAATTAGGTTGAGATAGAGTAGAATCAATTGAGGTGTATAAATCATATCACATTTTAAGCACTCAGAGAAGGTGCTATTAACAAAAAAAAGAAAGAAAAAAAGAAAGAAAAGAAGAAAAGAAGAAAGAGAAGAGAAGAAAGAAAGAAAAGAAAAAGAAAAGAAAAAAAAGAGAAAGAAAAGAAAAGAATAAAGCTCCTGAAGGCAATCTTCAGTAAAGAGTCCTTTTGTAGACGGCATAAATGCCCCTGGATTTATCCCTTTTTAATCACCTAAATATCCATCTACCAGGTTTCCATAAGGCACTAGGTACATTTGTGCCAGTAACAATGTATAGTAAAGAAATGGTTGAGATGCTCTGATAAAGATTAATGTTTGACTTCTCTCAATTTTTTCTTACACTGCATTTGCCTTTGACAACACTTTTCCTTTTGCATTCCAGCTTTCGAAATATTCCTTAGAAAGTCACTTTATGAAGTAGACAGCGGAGAAGATGTACTGTTACAAGGAGCAGAGTATGACACGAATTCAAAGTACCTCCTCTAATTAAGAAACATGGTCTGGAAACAAATGGATAGTGTGTGATATGTAAAGCAGTTCTGTGTCTGAGCTCTAGTTTGGGGAAACACATTCCAGTAAGCTGTGTGAGGCCTCAGTGTTTCTGTCCTTGTTGGCTTCCCCTCCCAAGGCTGGCTAGCACTCTGGCTCCATTTATAGTCACCACTTTCTTCACTTGGAGAAGACAAGCTGTCCAAGTTAATCCATTAGTTAGCCTTCTGCATCGACACAAAATACATGGTGCTCCACGCTTCATTAAGATGGACAAGGTGTTCCAGTCTCTGCGTCCCTGCATAGAGCATTTTGTGGTGGCTGCTCCCAAACAAATGCCTTCATGCTCTGCACCTTTCCTAGCACAGCCTCAGTCCATGGCCACTCTCCTCACTCAATGATCCTGGACAAAGCTTTCTGATCTCCTGCCAGCAGCCACTTCTGTGTTGATTAATACTTCCGTCTCACTCTGTGCCAGGCCAAACCGAGATGCTTTGCCTCCTCCAGCGTTTGCTGTCCATCCAGAAGAGCAAGAGCTGTGCAGCTGGACAGATCTTCTGGCGCAGAGCCGGCACTAGAGACGAGATGATTAAGGAAGATAATGATGAATGAAGGACTCACAGGTGAAAAATGACTTCTCCAGAATCCTTATTGATCTGCCAGCTGAGGTCTTTTTCATGTGGAACCTAAATTTGACATTTCAAATTGAACCTGACTCTTGAATAGCTCCTGCAATTTTAGATCTGGCAGTGATTTTAGATGGAATCTAAGACATTACCTGAATGGGGAAACTGAGACTCAAAACATGGAAGTGACTTGTCAAGAAAACACAGAGGGTCTATAGCAAAGCCAGGGCTAAGACTCAGGTCTAATGTTCAGGTCACACTCCCAGGCCCCAGGACCATTTCCTTCTGCAGGACCGAAGTCCTGTCAATGAACTGATGTTGTATACCTGCAGGTAGAAAAGAGCAGGTCAGGCCACACACAGACCTTGGCTCCTAATGCAGTAGTAAAAAGTTGTGCAGAAGGGGTTATGGTACTTAGGAAGGGTGAACAAATCTGACAAGGAATAGCCAAGAAACTGTTTCTCTCTCTCTAATATACATGGGGCTGGGGGAAGTTTCAAGATGGTGCCTCAAACACATACTCTCCTTTTGGAGAGATCTCTCTTTCCTAAGAAGCATTTCACTCTGGGATTTATTTTTCCATAAAATGAAGGATATGAGGATGGAATCAAACTCTTCTGAGTGGGCCCCGGCAATCAGAGGCAGTAGGGATTGCATCCTCTCTCAACAGCAATCCAGAAATAGGACCTGAATTGGGGAGACATAAAAGATGCCTAAAAGCATAGCAGGACATGCCTCTCCCACAGAATATGAGAGGTCTAGATCCCCCAATTCAAATGCAGACTGCACTGAGACCCCCTACCAGTCCCATCTCAGTGATTGGTTAACACCTTGGTATGAGCTGTCACCACCACAGGGTCCCTGACCTGCAAGTGATTGGGCAGAGGAAGAGAACTTCCTGATCAAGGCCAAGCCAAGACCCACTCTGCCTGCTTTACATAACCCAGACCACAGATTGTAGAGCCGTGGTCCAAGAAAAACAAAGCATCACCTCATCTTCCCATTCTCAACAAAAGCTCTTGGATCCCCTTGTTAGTGGGAAAGGACCTGCCGAGGAGAATCACTGAGAGCCTGTCACACGAGTGAATAGTCACATAACTCGTACATACCTTCAAAACAACGTACACAATGTGCCAAGTACTGTGCTAGGCACTAAGCTCTAAGGGTGACTAAAGCATAACCCGACCTGAGTTGGGCATATCTAGCAGGGAAGACAGAAGCCCACACGGCTAACTCAAATGAAATAAGATAAGGGATATATAAAAGGAAGTGAAATGAACTAAAATTTTTTACTAACCTACTACGATCCAGTAACTTTATTCCTTCATTAACTCATTCAAAAGACGTTTATTAAATGTCTGCAGAGCTGTGCTAAGAATACAAAGATGAATAGAAAAAGATCTTTTCCCTTAAAGGAATCGCATACTACAAGAGAAAGATAAATGGGTAAAACGATAAGTAAAAAAACTATACTACAGTTACTACTTCAGAAGTCAGTGCATGCACAGAAGATATTCAAGGGAGTCAATTCTTAAGCATCTAAATGTCTTGAGTTTTATATAAAAGGCTACGTACTATATGAGTCCCTTTATATTAAGTTCTGGAATAAGCAAAAGTAACCTACTATGAAAGAAATCAGAAAAGTGATTGCCTCTGCAGGGGTTGGTAGCAGACCTCTGGACTAGGAAAGGACATGGAGAAAACTTCCTGGGTTAGTGGTAATATTCCATATCTTGATAAGCGTTTGGTTATACAGGTCAAAACTCATTGAAGGTCAAAACTCACTTAAGACTTTGGCATTTGATTGTTTGTAAATTTTACCTAAAAAGGAACTCTAAATAAATGTTGAACTGTAGATAATGGTACACATGATGAAGTATTTGGGGGAGATGTACATGTATCTGCAACTTACTTCAAGCTGCATCCAAAATATAAGATGGATGGATAAATAGAGGAAGGCATAAAAAATAGAGATGTACTAAAGCACATACAGTAAGATGTCAATTGCAGAATCTAAGTAGTGAGTGTGCAGGTATACACCATACAATGTTTCCAATTTTCCTGAAAGGTTGAAATTTTCAAAATGAAATATTAAGGGGGAAAATGAGTCTTGAAAGTTAAATAGGTATTCCTTAGGCAAACAAATGAGAAAAGGCTAACCTAACATCATTTCCAACTTTCCAATCCTCGTCTTCCTTTCCTGCCTCCTCTCTGGAGCCTGAAATAGCCAAATATCTACTTACCTCCTTGTAGCTCAGGGTAGCCATACGGAACAGCTCTGGCCAGTAAAGCATTAAAAGAATTCTGCTGGTTCTTCTGGGAATGCTTTTGCTAAGTTGGTGCAGCCCTTTCCTGGCCTGAATCCAAATGTGATATCAGGAACTACAGCAGCCCCTTGCAGCCATGAAGGCAAATGTAAAAGAACCAGACACCCAGCCTGATTTTATTGAGCCACAGAATCAGTGTCAGCAGCAACCCATCTTCAGACTTCTTGCCATGTTAGAAAAATAAGTCCTTATTTGTTTTAGCCATTGTTGGTCAAATTGCAGTTGAAACTTTCTGAGCACAAGGCAAAAGCGTAAAAAATGCAAGCAATCTGATGATTGGATCCAGAGTTTAGGGAGGAAAATGTGGAGCAGGAAATGTAACCCTAGAAGTTAAGAAACTGGACCCTGGAGGGCTCTCTTTATGCCATACTAAGAGCTTTGTGTGCTCTGAAAGGTGGTGGAGCATGGGGTAACCTGATCAGATTGCTTTTTAGAGCAGTGGCTCTCAAATTTTTATGAAGGTTAAAATCACCTGGCATTAAAAATACAGATTCCCAAGCCCCTTATCTAGGTTGCAGGAGACTTTATTGGTGCCTTGCCTATAGCCCCTCTTTTATCTGCAGCTTCTGTGACCAGTACCACACACAGAGACAGCTTTCTGTCCCAACATCCCTGTGATTCTCTGCCTGATGGCTTTCTCTGGTCACAGAAGCTTGTGTGCAGCCATGAGGGAGGCCGGAAGTGTCAGGGAATTAATGCTTCTGAGAGCGACGAATGAGGAACAGGAACTGGAGCGGGAGAGGTAAACACTCCAGCTTCTCACTTATCCATAGGAGAATTCTGAAATATGTACCTGGCAGTCTCTCAGATCCCCTTGGGGTTGCATCCCTCTTGTCCACAGAGATAATCCTCTCATTAGTACACCTTTTATTGGCTTTTCCTTCCTACCCTGTCTCCCTTCCCAGACCCCCACCAGAGCACTGCTAGGGTTGCCACTCAAACTCTTGGCACCTGAATCCTTGACTAAGGCTCTGGTTTTGGCAGAACCCAAACTAGGTCACTGATTCAGAAACCTGGGGTGGGGCCAGGGAATCTGCATTTTAACCTTGCTGCTCTTTAAGTATTCAGATATGTGGACTCAATCTCAGTCCCTCTATCATAAATAACTTTCCCTGTTGACACTGTCAGACAAATTTGTAGATTAGAGTGAAATTCTTCAGTGGCAAGCAGATTTTCCAGTTGAGTTGATACCAAGAGATTTAGCAAATTCTCTAGCTAATTCAGTTAATCTATTAAAAGTTTCCAAACATAAGCAATTTCAAAGATAAGACCTAACTACAATGGCCCCAAATCAGCTTACGACACTGAAAGTGATAATCAGGAGATTGTCAAAACCTCTCTATAAAAACAAATAAGCATAAATAAGGAATCTTAAATGTTCCTTACCTCATAACGCCCAGAAGAATTTTGTCTCTAAAATTATTAATATTTAGTATCTATTCATTCAGTTGATTTTAACTGAAGAAATTATCTTTTACTGAGAAAGAAAAGAAAATGAGATCTTCTCAACTAAAGCAATAATTTTAATTGTGTTTAGGGGACAGATAAAAGCTGTCTGCTGTTGCTTTAACATTCCCTTACTAGGAGAAGAGTTTGGGCAAATGTTTCGATACTATCATTTGCCCTCAAATTAGGATCCTAAGAGGAGGAGCTGGTGGGGAATAAGTGAACCGAGATGGGACAGAGCCGGTTGGGGCCAACTCAAGGGTCATGAGCATCTGGCCGTTCTCTTAAAAAGACTAGGTAAAGTGCCCAGAACAGGAAAGATAATGCCCCCTTATTCTAAGCTATGGCTCATGAATTTTAAAAAGCATCATTTAAAGACTTTTCCAACTGTGGTTCCACAGTTTCAATTATTTCCAACAAAGAAGACTTTTTGAGTTGCCTGAAATACTAGCACCTCACTAGCGATGGTGAGTAGCACGCGCTGTTCCCTGCACCTTCTGGCTGCCCCAGCATCGCTGCAGTAGAGAGGCCCAGTCTCTGTGACTTTGTCTGGAGGAATCACAGTAGATGCCCTGATTTGTTATAAGGAGTTTTACCTAAAGTCATTGAAGACAGACAAGATGTTAGGGAGCCTTCCCATCAAAATCTTCTAGAGTTAGATGACTCTCTTCAACCCTTCCTGCTAATACCATTTTCCTTGCTATTCTTGGGGAAATGAAGATGCAAGCTGTCAGAAAGTAAGTGTGGGCTACAAGTAAAGCTGCTGATAGAGGATAAAAGAAGAATGCAAAAATACCACCGAATCAGCTTTTCTTTAATCCTAACAGTAGAGACATAAGGAAGTCTGCAACTCTGCACCTTGAATTAGCATTCACTGGGTGTGCTTTCCTGTAGTCAAAGAGTGAAACATGCAATGCTCCCTAAAAGTCTCAGGAAAAGCTTAGGAAGAAGGTATTTTGGCATAACGAGAAAAGATAAGAAACAATTTTATCCATATCTTGAATTACAAAGGAAAAATTTACTTTATTCACTGAATCAATTTTATTGCTCAACAACCACAAACATTTCTTTGAGAGCTTACTACTTATCATGTGCCAGGTGCTTTTCTGGTAATACTGGTATTCCAAAAGGTGAAAGGCACAGTCTCAGCCCTGGAGAAATTCACAGTGCAGTAGAAGAGAAATGACAAGAGCCTAAAAGATAAATAACAATCCGAGCATGTATATGCTATATGATAAATGGCAACCGTATGGGTCAATAATATTATTACAAGGTTTAGATAGATATCTCTTAATGATATGATATGCATTTCCCTTCCTTAGGATATGTTATTACTGGGGGAGTACAAGGAACGTAGGAACTTAATTGCTTAGAGTAATTTTGATGTTTGCACATAAATGCATAATGATATTATTGATCCTGGATGCAAACTATCAGCAGAAGCAGTTGTGAAACCTGACGGGAGTTTGCACCTGGCAGCCTGGTTTCCCTATTCATCAAGGAGCCACTGAAAGAAACCAAAAGAACCTACCCAAAAGCTCCCAGGAAGTGTCTGTGACTTGGGGTGCTTACCAAATGTAATTAATGCTACTAGAAAATCAAAAGACTTTGAGCGACATTATATGGCAGCATCAAATAGGAAAGAGATTACTCCTTTTATCTCCAGCCATCAAAGTGCTTCACAAATCAATATTAGATGCTGCATTTTATAAATTACACCATCATGGGAGATCATGAATCGACATGCAAGAAAAAAAAGTTTATCTTTTTCTTCTTTAAGAAGTGTATTCATTGTGAATTTCAGGTACTATTATATGGCCCCCAAATAATTGTGAGCATTAAAGAAATGAATACTTATTTACTACAATTATAAGAACAATATCAGAATTCTTAAAAGTTCTGATTAAAGTGATTTTTTAAAGTTTTGATTAAAGTGTTTTTGAAAACAGGGAAAATAACAACAATATCTCCCAGAAAATAATGAGTTTTTTTCCTGTTAGCTATTGAATTGTTTACTCCCATAACTGAATAATAACAGCACATCAAAGCTGGCAGTGGTAATTAAATGATTTGTGAACATAGGTTAACAAATTAGTGTATCATGATGTGCAATTTTCTAATTAGGATAAAAATGCTAGTCTTACCTAAAAGACTGACAAGATAGTAAAACAAAAAGGAACAGGTAAAAAGCATCATGCAAAAGATTAGAATATCTATAATAATATTATCTTTCTGCTTACTACTTGAGAGGTGCTAAGAACATCTTCCAGATCTTACATGTCCAAGTTAAACACATTGGTTCAACTGCATTCAGTCAAGAGAAGAGCAAACAACCAGTAACTATGGATTTGTTATGTTTTCAGGGTGAATGGAGAGCTGTCTACATGACCTCAAGTAACTGAATTGTGTGTTTTTTTTTTTCTTATGACAACCACAAGTATCTCAGGCCTATGAAGGCACCTAAAAGAAAGGGCCTTTAAATTCTCCTTTTGCTCATGTAGAAACCGGATTTTAAAAAAGAAAAAAAAAAAAACCTTCAGAGGAAGTAAGGAGTATTCATCTCTCACTCTTGTTATTAACCATTTTATGTTTATTATCCACTTATTCAATACATATTTACTAGGCACCTACGATCTGCCAACCAAAGCATTAGTTTTGTTTTTGTTTTTTAATTCTCCCAGAAATCCCCACTCTTTCTCTTCTAGTAAGCAACCTGAGATGACCTCTGAAAACAGTTCGCTATTCACTTGACCTAGAAAATCCCACAAAATCATGTAAATCAAGAGGTTCAAATCTTTACATTCACTTTAAGAACTCTCGTGAAACTACCTGGGCCGTCAAGGGTATGCATAACCAAAAAGCCACTAAGTTTCTGAAGGATGTCACTTTATAGAAGCAATGTGTGTTATTGTGTTGTTGCAATGATGGAGTTGGTGTGTGTGCCCAGGCCAAACAGTGGGGTTGGACGCAGGGCCAGTGACTCAAAAAGAGTGCTAAATTTTTACTGCACATGTTTAAAAATGCAGAGTAATGATGAATTTAAGGGTTTAGATATAGATTCTCTGGTCATCGAGCACATCCAGTTGAGCAAAACTCCCGAGATGCTGTGCAGAACTAACAGAGCTCGTGGGCAGGTGAACTCCTACAAGAGCTCTCCCTGCCACACTGACATGATCCTCACTGAAAAAGAGAAGATCGTTCCTAAATCAGAAGAGGAGGTTGCACAGAAGAAACAGATATCCCAGAAGAAACTGAGGAAACAAAAACATGGCCCAGGAGTAAATTCAGCATCAAATAAATGCTAATAAAAGCAAAAGCAGGAAGAAAAAAGCATTAGGTTTTCTGAGGAACATGAAGGTACATAAAAGACAGATCTCAAGGAGTTTTCTTTATAATTAGAGAAACAAGGCATACAGGCCATAAGGGTATAAATATCAAGTGGTAGAGATGAAGTATTGTAGGATTTCAAGAGAGAGACTGATAACTTCCACCTGGGGAAAGCAAGCTGCAGTGTCAAGAGCTTGGTCTTGACCCATGGGAAGTGATGGAAGTGAAAGGCTTTGCAGTCAAAGGAAATGCCCTACACAAAGGCACATGCAATTTATTATTTATTCTACCACCAGTAGGGAAGTTTAATCCTAATTAGATCCCAGAAAAGAAGCCAATTTTGTGCTTATTTCCATTGGCAGTGGAAGCATTGGGCAGCTGAAAAAATTTGCTCTCACAACAGCCAGTAACTTAGTGGCACAGCAGGGGTTTGGAGGCTCCAGAATTCTTTTAATCCTCAGTGATCATTTAAACAACTGAACCCCCTAAATATACACAAATCGTGTATTTGAATGGATTTGGAAAAATAAAGAGGCCTGTGAAATGCACACAACACTTTCCTTTCATGTCTCTCAGCAATGCCTGAGATATTGTAGGGCACTTTTGGTCCTAGTTATAGCTCTTCAAATAGGGGAAGCACGTTCTCACTCAGTATATTCCCATTCTACTAACACATCCTCCCTTCAGCCTTGGGAAACAGCCTAAAATTGCTGGCTAGATACAAAGTAAGGATGTGTTAAAGAAGTTTCCTGCTTTCCCTAATAGTTTCAAGAGTTACAAATAGTTGATAGGCCATATGCATGTGTGTGCAAGTGTAAATGTTATAGTAAAGATCAGACAACAAACTATCAGCAAAGAAAAGTGATTTCTTTTTAGGCTTTTGCTCTGAAAGCTAAAATTTGTTCAATTAAATGAGACCTTCTGCCCTATTATTATCCCTAAGACATTTTCACTTCACTCCAGAGATGACCGCCATGGCAAGTGAGCTATTAATACTTAGTCTCAAATCGTAAACCTCCCATCATCTCGGTTACCCTTGTTTCATCATTCATACCTTGCATTCTGGCCACTGTTGTTCATCTCTCCAGCCTAATACTATTATCCTTTTTTTTTTTTTTAACTTTTACATAAAAAATATTTAAGCACACCTTTGGAAGAATTATTTTTCAATATAAGTCACCTGAGTAAGAGAGATATGAAGAACTTGGAGGTGATTCAAATGGGGGCCATGAAGTGGTTTAAAGCTTGTAAAATACAAAAATTTTCCTTCATGTGAAAGAAACTGGCTTGGGAGACGGGAGGGGGAAAACAGACGTGACCTCATGCTGTTCTTCAAAGGTAAGAAGCACCTCTAGGACCGCTTTTGTAACTTGCTGATGCAGTCTGAGTTATACGGCCCCACAAGCTGTCCCCCAGAAATCAAATGCCCATGTGAGAATGTGTGAGCCTGCTATGGTGAAAGAATGACTGTCATTGTAACAGGCAGGCCTGCTCAGTCACCAAGCTGCTGGGGGAGATCTTGTGAAAGTCATTTAACTAATTTTTTAATGTTTATTTTAAATTTTAAAAAGTTAGACATTTATACAATCCATGAAGTGATCCCCCTGATACTCTAGCATCCATCTGGCACTACCTACCACCATTTCAATAATATTGACCAAGTACCTTATGCTGTACTCTAATTCTCCGTGACTGCTTTGTAACTACTAATTTGTATTTCTTCATTTAACTTCTGCAGTCTTCAATTCTCACCTCTCTAAGATTAGAATATTGGACTCAAGAGATTTAAGAAGATAGACCCCATAATTTATTGTAAAAATTGGGACATTTTTTTCCAGGACAAATGTTAAATTGGATGGAATGTCTGAGTAGCAAGCCAAGATGCAGGGGCACACCATCTCAAAGTTCCCTTACACACTGTCCGTGATTCCCAAAATTTTCTCCCAAGAGAAACCCCAAAACTTTCAATGAAACTCTCAAATTTAAAGGGAAAATAGACATAGTAACATAACAAAAAATAGCTACTTTGGAAAAGATATTTTTAAATGGTATTTTACTGTTGTTATAGAAGTGAGAGACAGAAGCAATCTTATATCAGAAATTAAGAATTGCTCAAAATAGTTTATTTAAGAAGGGGTCTTGAATTATTTCCAGAATCCTTAGAGATTTTTTTAAACATTCAAAGAGGAAGATATATTCTATCACCTATCATTATATCTATCTAATTCATACATAAATTATCTGAAATTAAAATACATTTTCTGTGATAAGTAAAATAAACCAAAATATTGCCAGAGAACAAAGCAAAACTAATTAGCTAAAACTGCAGTGAATTAGGCATTTTAAGCCAATTTTCCAATAATGCTTTCTAATAAATTTCTACTTTAATATAAATCCCATTATTAATTCCAATGTAGTTTTTTAAAACTTGAGTCTAAGACTTCGCCCAGACTGAGACTCTAGAACACGCAGCGCTATAACACAGGTGTTCAGAATACTGTGCACTTTCAGTCACTGCAATTTCCAGAGATGTGATGCAGTGAAGTGATTGGTTTATGGTTAGTTTTGGAGTCAATTTGGGGGATTTTGCAGCTTCAACACTCACTGAACATTTTAACGTGGGAAGTTTAATGATTCATCTTTTGTGCAAATTGCTTTTCTGACAATATTACTGTTGAAATAAAATGCCTCCTTTGGGGAGGGGGGGAGTCCGGGATCATTCTGAAAATCTCAGCATAAGGAAGAACATTCTGAGGACCAGAAGTTTCCAACAGTGAAATAGACCTACCTGTAAGGAAAGAGCTCTCATCGTCAAAAGTATTTCAGTGGGCACTGCGTGGCCAACCTTAGGGTCATAAAGGAGACAATTTTAGATTGGATAAGAGGCTTGATGAGGTTGTCTCTGTGGTAGCAGTCACGTCTAAGACTCACCAGTTTTGTGACCCTAAGGTTCATAGGATCCTGACTTTGAATCAGTAGCTAAAATGTCATTTAACCCTGTCCCATGGAGCAGTGCACTTGACACACTAACATCTTCCCACAGAACGACACCGCTCTAAGTGTCTCGTGTGTGCTGATGTTAAATTGCTTTCCTGCTGCTTGGGCCAGAATGAAGCTGAGTTTTATTTTGACTAAAGCAGTTTTAATACATCTGGGAGAAACAAAAAGCTCTAATAACACACCTCAGGTCTATGAAAAGAACACATCGCTCCATAGTCACTCCATAGTGAAAGAGGAGTACGTTGGCACACGTAATAAAAATTCTCTCAGTCATTTAATATTTAGCAAAAGGCCAGAGGAAGTAAAATCGGACCTGGATTCAGTTCAACACCCTGGTCAGTGATGCAATGTGGGCAAATGATGAGCATTTCCATTCATTTACTTTGGCAGATTTCCAAGGCTGCCCCACATCTGTACTGTTAAGCCTCTGTCAGCAGGCAGCAGGACAGAAAGCATGCAATGCTCTCCACAATGTTGTGGTGACACCTCTGAGGCAAACAAGCAGGGCTGCTGCTCACCGGACTGGGCACTGCTTGCAGCAAACTCCACAACTCAAGGAAAAATCCACCATACCTCTGACATTTCAGAGCTATATTCCGCAGTGAAATTGAGCAGGAAGTGGAAGGCGGGTGACACAGAAAAGTGAAGGGGTGAGCTAGAAAAGATTCAGCAGTGTTTGGGGGCATTAGATGGGGTTTGCCAAAGAAATTAGCTTTACAAAGACAACATTTCAAGAGTAAATTCTTTTTTCTTTACAGGGCTTGACACTAGAAATTCATAATATAGGTAGTTTTAAAATAAGGACTAATATGAATGGAAATTTTATCTTCCTCTTTGATCATAAAATGAATATATCATTTTAAGTGACCTTTGACATCTCTAGGAGTGGTCTTCCTACAAAGGTTGAAAGTAAAGGAAAACAAAACTCAAATGTTCTCTTTGAATCTTATCTCTGAAAGTGGCTAAAAAGTCAGTTTGTAACCACCTAAAATGTGCCTTGAAAAATGAACTAAATAAAAGACAGGTGACGAATTAACTCTACAAGAATAAAATGTACTGAACAGATAGATCAAGTCAAGGTCAAGTACAAGTATTTATTCTAATTTGCAGGCTTTCGTGGGACTCAGTTGACAGCACATAAAGTAGCCATTTGTCAGAGGCACTTTCTCACTGTGACTGTGTTCTTTACAGATATATGGTAGGGCTATCACCCAAAGCATTTTGGCCCCAATAGTAGAGAGATGGGATCCAAAGACCTAAATAAACAATTGACCTTCAATTTGGCCTTGAGTAAATAATTTTACTTTCTAATTCTTGTCTACAAGTCAAGCTAACAAAACTTCTTCAACTTGGTTATTATGGTGATTAAATTTTATAGCCAATCCAATATTTGAAAATTTTAATGTGTGTTTAAAATGTACCAGGCATGAAGGATATAAGAAGACATTTCTCTAAAGATATACAAATGTTTAATAAGCACTTGAAAAGATATTCAATATTATTAGCCATAGGGATGCAAATCAAAACCACTAACATCCTTTAGACTGGCTATAACTAAAAAGACAGATAATAAAAAGTATTAGTGAGGATGTGGAGAAACTGGAACCCTCATATATCGCTAGTGAGAATGTAAAATGATGCAGTCACTTTGGAAAATAGTCTGGTAGTTCCTCAGAAGGTTAAACAGAGAGTTATCATATGACCCAGCAATTCTACTCCTAGGTACATACTCAAGAAAAATGAAAAATATGTTCACACAAAAACTTGTATGTGAATGTATATATCAGCATTATTCATAATAGCCAAAAAAGTAAAAACAGCCCAAACATCCATCACCGGATGAATGATAAATAAAATATGGAATATCTTATAACAAAATATTTCAGCCATAGAAAGAAATAAAATATTGATACATGTTACAATATAAATAAACCTTGAAAACATACTGAGTGAAAGAAATCAGTCACAGGTTTTTGTGGCACGAGGCGGTGTAGGAAGTCCTTCATGGGAATCAGCGCAAGTACCAGAAGTTTAGAGAGGCTGCAGATCAGCTTAAAGAACTATGACCCAAAGAAGAACAAATGCTTCTTGGTCGCATGCAGATTGCATAGTCAGGCTTAAATTCACTCCATACCTCAAGTTCTCCATACGTTCTAGGGGACCAGCAGTGGTGAGGCCAAGCTGTGGATATTCCCCACACGGACATCAAGGCACTGAAGAAACTCAGCAAGACTAAGAAATTGGTCAAGAAGCCACCCAAGAAGTATGATGTCTTTTTGGCCTCAGAGTCTCTGATTAAGCAGATCCCATGAATCTTGGGCCCAGGCCTGAAAAAGAGTGGCAAGTTTCCTTCCATCCTGACCCACAGTGAGAACAGGGTGGCCAAAGTCGATGAAGTGAAATCCATAATCAAGTTCCAGATGAAAATGTTGCACTGGCAGTAGCCGTTGGGTGCATGAAGATTGCAGACAATGAGCTTGTCTGCAACATCCCATAGCTGCCGATTTCCTGGTGTCATTGCTCAACAAGAGCTGGCAGAACACCCAGGCTTTATACATCAAGAGCACCATGGGCAAGCCCCAGCACCTGTACCAAGGCACAGCTTAATGAGTTATACTGCTACCATTAAGAAAGAAAGAAAGAAAGAAAGAAAGAAAGAAAGAAAGAAAGAAAGAAAGAAAGAAAGAAAGAAAGAAAGAAAGAAAAAGACCGCATATTGTGTGATTTCGTTTACATGAAGAGTCCAAAGTAAGCAAGTTAATAGAGACAGAAACTGGATTAGTGGCTATCTGGGGTAAAGGAGGGATCAGGAGGGAGTTTGAGAGGTGACGGATAGGGGTTTGGGGTTTTTTTTAGAGTAATAAAAATGTTCTGAAATTGATTGTGGCGATGGTTATACAACTCTATGAATATATGGAAAACCATTGAATCATATCCTTTAAATGGCTGAACCGTATGTTATATGAATTATATCTCAATAAACCTATTTAAAAAATGTGCCAGGCAATTTGCTAGGTACTCAATACATAATAAATGTGAAATGCGTATGGTATGTGCTTAATAAATACATACAATGCAAACACAAGATGCCTCATTTACTTTGAATAAAGGGGAAAAACTTTTAAAAGGAATACAGTACATGTGAAATATAAAAGCCTGAATTAATTTGCTAATTAAGAATAAAATAACCATAACTAAGGCAGATCAGCATATAGTATTGTAGTGGGATATCATTAAACTGTACTTGAGTGTACAGTAAGGCAAAGCCATTAGTGGCAATAATCTTTGGTAATACGCTATTGAGTCATAGTGTTATTTAAACAGAAAGCGAAGGCCATTATAAAATCCACCTGAGAATCAAAGACAAAGAGATAAAATAACAGTTTATCGCAAGCAGAGAGATCTGAAGAGGAAATTATGCCTCTATCTCTTTATTGTCTTGGCTGTTGCATTCTGAATGTGCATGATTCTCTTACTACAAGAAAACAGAAGCCTTGCCTTTCCCCATTCTGGCATTAAAAAAAAAAATTGTGTACTTCCCTAGTCTTGACCTTTCCTATTCTCTTTTTAGCTCCAGGAGGCTATCATTTTACAACCTAAAAGCTAATGCAACCCTCAGAATTATTGATGAGTATGAATTCCGTGGAAGAAGACACTGTCCGTATCCTGCTGAAGTAAGATGTGAACAGCCTGGGGAAAGACGCTAACACCTACTGGAGCTTTCAGTGGCCCAAGATCTTAGTGTTCTTGTTGAGGCTCAAAGTTACAGATAGAGCAAGGCATCTGGGGGTAGCACATTAATACAAGCAAAGGCAGTTTTGTAGAATGTTTCAAGTGGCAGTCATACATTTAATATGTGTATCTCTGGGGAAAGAGCTGATGTTGTCCTAACACTAGTAAGGACCAAAACTGGGTAGAAAGCATATTTAGGCACAGGAAACATTTCCTTAAAAATAATAGCAAAATAGAGAGACCACTGAGTGGAGGAGACTCAACAACAACAACAACAAGAGTTAAGGTTATAAATAAAAAAGAAAGGGAAGGAAGCAAGGATGAAGAAAGAGTACGATGGAGTCTGTTAGTGCATTTAAAAATGGCCAGAAAGAGGACTGTTAACTTCAACCAGCAAAGAGAAAAAGATCTCTTTCAAGTACACCCTTTTCACAAAATGAATTGGTGGCAAGAGAAAGTAAGAAATCTTAAAAATTAATATATGTTAAGAAAAAAAAATAAGATGGTTAACAGAGGACGGAGATGGCACTTCAAAGTCCTGAAAAGATAATGAGTGGACATAAAATTATTCATATTGATATGACAAGGGAATTGGGCTTGCGTGATTAGAAGAAGTCCATGACAAGGATTGATGTGCAGCGGTAGGAACAGAAGGAGGACAAAAGTGAACCATTCAATAAAAAACCAAGGCCAAAATTGACTACTCAATGAACTTGGCTAAAGAACAGTCCAGAAAGACAAAGTAAAATCAGATTCAATGGCAAGTGTAAGAAAGAGAAGAACAACCACAATGAGTCCCAAACAGAAGCAGATTTAAGTGAAATTGCAAAGTGTTTCCCGAAAAGCTTATATGATTTTAAAGAAATGTAAAGCATCAGTATTTAGTTGAGAAGAGCAAGAACTTGAAAATAGAATGGAAGTTCAAGTCTGAAAACAAAAAAGTCAGTTTGCAATTTACAAATAAATTCATGTTCCTTGTTTTTATTCACTAATTATTTCTTCATTTGACTTTGTAACTGGGAAATACTTTCCCACAACAACAATGTGATAACTGGTGGCTAAATTCTAAATGCAGCCCACAAAAGTCTGTTTAACTATTAAAACTCTACTTTGGTAATAATTCTGATAAAATCATCCTGAATACTGAGAGCTGGGAGAAAGAAGTGACAAATGTAAGAGAGAAGAGGAAGAGAAACAAGAAAAGAGAAGGATGAGGGGGGAAAAAGAAGAGAAAAAAAGAAAGAAAGAAAAAAGAAAGGTTTTCTCTTTTTCTCTCACACACACAGTTTCAAACACAGACTCCAGTAATGATGGCTCCTCTATGTGTTAGAAAGCTGTCAAACTCATGGTCAGTTCTAAGGGATCTACAAGTAATGTCCCTTACCCTCCCCTGGGAGAGATTATTGGAGTTTTAAATAGTGTGGACAAGGATATTTGGTAGCGAGTTTCTTCTAAGACAGATCTCACCATTCCTATTTCTTTCACAGCCTCATTCCTCTTTTGCTTCTTTAAAGGATCAAGTGCTTTGACTTAGTGCTTCTGGTGGGTCTTGGTGTACAAGGGAAGGGTATTTTGTAAATTTTAAATTTATGAAATGGGAATTATCTATACAGAAAAATAGTTTCTTCAATTGTATATAGAGAACTGCTATTATGGAGTATAGATGAAGTATAAATAGAAACTATATCTTTCAACATGGGAAGTACTCAAAATAATGCATTACAAACCACTGAATCGATGGGTGAAAAATTGTGTGATTACTCACAGATCTACAAAGGGACGTAATACTTTAGGGATGTAGATATATGACAGATATTTAGGAAAATCATGGAGAGTTAACTTGGAAATTAAGGTATAGAAAGACTCAGGTAATTGAAATTACATAAAAAACAAAAATGGTCAAATTAAATATGACATTTGCATCAGCGAGAAAACAAGATTAGTCAAGCAAGAAGAATGATTAGTATTAGAAATAACAGAGAAAGAAAATAGTTTACAAAGCTCATACTGATTAGAAAATTTGAAAGACAATTGTAAAAATCTAAAGTAAAAAGAACAAAAGGGGACAACAGAAAACCTTCAAAAGAACACAAATATTCAAGTTTTAAAGGAATGTATTATGTATGTGGAATAGGTAAATAAATTTGTGAGAGGGTTAGAAGAGATTCTTTTAAATGTAATTTCCCAGTAAAAGGTCTTCTTATTGGTGACATTTCAGAGGGGAAGAAACCTCTAAAAGGACAATAAAATATCATATGGTGTATTTTAGTTAATTTATTTTTTTAATATACTACCTCCATTGGTATCATTATGCCTCTAAATCACACAAGTAATGAAAGTAGCTACGATTGAAAAATTTTGCCTGTTAATGTTGCTTATTTTTAGCTGTCCAGAAGTTATTTTTATTCATCTTATTTCCTAAGAAGCTCAGTAATTTTCTAATTTATCATCAACGTTCAATTACCATTAATTTAATTCTTTTAATAAACAAATATTTTTCACATGCAATCACTAGATGCCTGATCTCAGAAAACAGAGCTGAGAACGTAGAGCTAAGAAAACCGGTTCAAGCCCTAGCTTTGTCACCTACAAATAATGTTCAGCAAAGTAACTGAACTTCAATTCCTTCATCTCTTCATAAAATAAAGGTTTTGAACTAAAATAAATTTTATGAAATCTAAGTTCCTTCCGTGTTTATTATTTTTATGTTTATTATTCTCTAAAAGATAGATTAATGTTTAGCTTAATGTGTAAAAGTTATTATTGCAGTCTTGTCATCAGGATGGTATTGTAATGCATGATTTTTCACAAAGGTTTATTGACTACTTAAAATAATACAAAATTAGTAGATACACTAGGTAAAAAGAAAGAGGATAAATGGATTATGGCTTCAAAGATAGTATTTCCACCATTACAAGGAGAAAATATTTGGATATCATTTAAAAATTTTAAACATGGAAATTGCATAAATAATATGAAATTATTGTATTAATAATTAATATTAAGTACATGTTAGTATATTTATGTTAATAATAGCTAATTACTATTAATAAATGAGTATTCATCATAGCTTATAATATATATACATGTGTCAAGTTTTTATCATTTTCACAATGACACTATGTAATTTTTGTTATAATCCTTATTATACAGATAAATGTAAAATAACTTACTATGTGGCTTAGAGATATTAAATAACTTAGTCAAGATCTCAGATTGTAGTGATAGAGCCCAGAGGCTTTGACTGTCCCAAATGGTGTATTATCATACTAACTA
Source organism: Eonycteris spelaea (assembly GCA_003508835.1). Classification (NCBI taxonomy): domain Eukaryota; kingdom Metazoa; phylum Chordata; class Mammalia; order Chiroptera; family Pteropodidae; genus Eonycteris; species Eonycteris spelaea. The sequence continues at coordinate 4,674,394 of PUFA01000089.1, forward strand.
CTTTGTGACTTGCTTTTTAAAATTGAACATGTCCTGACTATGATTCTTTGTTTATAAATGTACTTCCATAGTTTCATTTCTAAGGACTACATGGTATTCCATTATATGAATGTACTATACTTTATTTAAACATTCCCCATTTAGGAACATTTAGTTCATTTTCACTTTTTTACTCCTCATATGTGAATCTTTGCACACATTTTTAAATATTCCTCAGGATAAGTTTTTAGATGTAGAATTGCTGGGTTAAAAACCATGAGTATTTTAAAGACATATTATATTACCAACTGTGTATTTTATTTTAGCCATAGTCTTCATCCTTTGAAGTCTCCTAAGAGGTTGTTAAATTCTTTGCTATTTATTGTTAATAGTTTATTTTGTGGTTCTTATTCTGCCACTTAAAATAGAAATTCAGGTAGGTGAAGAGATATTTCAGTAGTTCCCAACAGATAAAAGGAAAGGAGGACAAATTTTTGTTTTCTTCATCCTTTGTGGAAATTTAGAAGAACTGACAAAGAATTTGCCAGAAAAGAAATTGATTCCCTATGTGAGTATAGTACTGGAACTGAACAATACAGAAGAAAAATGAAACATTAAGCTCAAGTATTTTGGTATCAAACTTTTTTATAACTGGAGTAATCCAGCTGTTTGACCAATATTTTCAAAAACTCTGGATAGTCAGAACAGAGTTTACCCATGGGAGTTGGGTTAGGATTTGACTGAGGATATGAATGGCAGGAAGAACCCTCTTCAGGTACTGGAAATATTATATGTCTAGATCTTAATAATTCATCTAGCTGTACACTTAAGACCTATGTACTTTACAGTATGTATGTCATACCTCCAAAAGAACAAAAATCTCAGATTGTTGGCATCATGTAAACTGAACATCTAAGGTCAACTGGATTTTCATTTCACTCCCAGATCTTTTTATAAATGCTTTAATTATCATTTAAAGTTATTACATATTTAGGCAGTAAACAAACACAATAAGTCAAACTCTGTTAAGCTGGCAGACTATGTTTTTTTTTCTTTTTCTAAGTTTGGGTAATTCTTCCATTTCCAATCCCTAACAGTTGCACATTTAGGTAGACTCTAATTTGGGGCTTTTATTATTCCTTGTACATAAATTTTGTATCTTTAATTATTAACTGGAGATAAATTTTCAGGAAGCTGCCTCTCAGTGATCTGAAAAGAAGATGACATACAAACCCCGAGCCAACAATTATTAGAAGTTAAATAAGGTACAATGTGTCTAAAGCAAATAAGACGTTGGTCAAACACTGTTTAGACCGCTTGGACCACCTTAGAATAAAATGCTCAGAATGTATTATTTCATCTTTAAAATATATTGGAGTTTGGAGTAATCCAAAAGAGAATAGTGAGCATCCAGATATTCTGGTTTTCCTAAGCATACTCATGTTAAATTTCCCTCTCCAGAAATTCATTCTTAGTCTTTAAATTTAAAGGACGAGCATGAGATTGTGGAACTTTTCCCAAATCTTAGATACTTAAAAACAATGTAGATCTAACTTCTAATAAAAAGCATCTCTCATTATCAGAGATATCATGACATAAATCAAGATCTGAGCTCTTTTTGATTTGGACCATATTGTACATGCAGTATTTTTATGCGGCTGAATAATTAGTTGGTTGCAGGTGTGTTTGCATTAGACAGAACTGCTTTCTTTCCGCCTTTCAAACACCCAATTCCTTTTGTTTTTTAGAACATACATTTTAGTTGGCAGCAGCAAGTCAAACCTCAGCCTCCATTTGCATTTCTCTAAACTCTCAGGGAGATAGTGGAGACATTTGTTTGTGAACACAAGATTGTAATATATCTGTATTTTTGGTTGGAATCCAGTTCATCTGTTACAATTTAGTGATGTTCTAAGTTTTTGCTTCCACCTCTTAGACCCTAAAATGACTTCATGTCTTGGCTGAGCTTCAGAGTTTCAGCACATACAAACAGATCCAGACTCTTATTCTCCCTACCATCCTGGGCTGTTACCAGCAGTTTCTGGGGCATGAAAAACATCCAAACTGGCAAACTTCAGGAAGAGCAGACATTTTTTTTTTTCAGGAATATTTTGCTTCATCGTGACAAAAAGCCAACCTGTTCTCCTGTTTAAAATATGCAGCGGGGTAATTTTAGCTTCTGAAATTTTCCATTCTGAGTACAAATCTATGTTGAGAAAAAGGGCGGAGGGGGAAGTCCTATCAACTCTCCTAAGCTTCGTAGTTATGTGATACTCCGAAGCCTAAGACACTGGTCTGGAATCTTGCAACCTTCACCTAAATAAGTACTTAGGATACCAGCAGTCAAGTTTACACCTCTCTTCTCCTCATGACCAGTCTGGCAAGGAAGGATTCTTTGCTGTAGAAACTAAAAAATCCCAGAAAAAGAGGCCTAAGGACACCAGCATTTATAGGTCCTACCAGTGACAAAGCCAGCTTGAAGCTTCGTCGTCCTGTGATGATGCTCTCCAGGCACCAATCTTCTCTGGAACCTGGTATTTCCAGTTAGTTTGTTATTGTTATATTCTTTAATAGGGACAGACAGGCAAGATACCAGACATTGGAGGAAAGCCTCCAACACGAAAGACAGAGACCAAAGTGAACAAAGCAGGTGGGGGTGTGGAGATGGGGGCATAAAAAAAAGGGAAGTTAAAAAATTAAAGAGCAGTCTTAGAGAGAGAAAATAACACAATGCATACACAAAACAAGAATGGGATGTTTTAAAAATAGAGCAAGCAGAAAAAATTAGTGCTTTGAAATTAAAAGTTGGGAAGCAAATTCAAAGAAAGGGTTTGAAGAGAGAGTTAAAGAAATCTCCCTGAAAGTAATACTAAAAAGTGAAAGAGTTGGAAGATACGAGAGGAAAGCTAATAAGAGGATCAATCCCCGAGGGTTAACATATGACTAACAGTTCCAGAAAATGAAGAGGAGGAAATTAGAAAAGCAAGAACAAAAACACCCCAACTTAAAATGTCCCACTAAGCGCCTATTACAACAAATGAGACAAATGTTCTATTCTAAATTATATCATCGTGAATTTCAGAAGACAAAGTATAAGAAAAATATCGTAGAAGCTGACAAATTTAAATGTCAATGAGATACCATTAAATACCTTTTATAACAGCCAAAATCCAGAACACCATGCCAACAAGGGTATGGAGCAATAGAAACACTCATTCATTGCTGGTGGGAATGCAAATTGGTACAGCTACTTTGAAGACAGTTTGATGGTTTCTAAGAAAACTAAATATACTCTTACCATACAATCTATCAATCATGCTCCTTGGTATTTACCCAAAGGAGTTGAAAACTTATGTCCACACAAAAAGCTGCACATGGATGTGTTATAGCAACTTTATTCATAATTGCCCAAACTTGGAATCAACCAACATGTCCTTCAGTAGGTAAATGAATAAACTGAGGAACAGTCAGACAATGAAAAATAATTTAGTGGTAAAAAGAAATGAGCTATCAAGTCATGAAAAGACATGGAAGAAACTTAACTGTATATCTCTAAGTGAAAGAAGCCAATCAGAAAAGGCTACATACTAGATGATTACAATCATATAACATTCTGGAAAACACAAAACTATAGAGACAGAAAAAATCAGTGTTTGTCAGAGGTTGGTGGGAGTGGCAAGGAGGGATATATATATATATATATATATATATATATGTATGTAAGCGGAGCATAGAGGATTTGGGGTATGACAATACTCTGAATGATACCATAATGATGGATACATGTCATTACACTTTTGTGCAAACCCGTAGAACGTACAACACCAAAAGTGAACCCTAATGTAAACTGTGGACTTTGAGTGACAATAATATGTCAATGTAGGTTCATCAGTTGTGACAAATGTACCATTCTGGTGGGGGATGTGGATGATGGAGGAGGCTATGCATGTGTGGGGCAAGAGGTAATATGGAAATCTCTGTACCCTTCAATTTTCTCTAAACCTGAAATGTTCTTTTAAAAAATCTTTTTAAAAATTGTCTTACAAAGAGGAAAAACAGTTCCTATGTAATGGCTCAGAAATTCCAATGGCATTGGACTTACCCATAGTGACATTGGAAGCTTAGAGCAAATGAAGCAATGCCTCAATATCCTGAAGGTAAATGATTTTCAACCCAGAATTTTGTTCCCAGATAAACTATCAATAAAATGTGAGAATAAGATAAAGACATTTTAAACCATTCAAGAACTTAAGTTATGTCCACCCATGTTCCCTACTGGAAGGTAATTGCATAAGACAAGAGTTAAAAACTAAGAAAGAGGGTTCCGAATTAGGGATGCAGAAAACATGGAGTCTAACTCAGAAGAGTGGCATAGGGAAGTTTTGGGATGATAATAAATGAAAATCTAAGAATGACAATGATGCAACAAGCTTAGGGAGCTCCCAGGACAGACTAGAGGGCTCTGGGAGGAAAGTCCCAGGAAAATATGGAACTGACATGTGCCTGGTGTATATTCACACACATACACACACATACATACATACATATGTATGTGCATATGTATGTATGTGTGTGTATATATATGTATATGGAGAGAGAGAGAAGTAAGTAGCAGAAATGTTGGAGTGTTGGAAAAAAAATTGGTAAATGGAAAAGATGCTCCTCAACGTGTGTTGGGGTTATGAGCCAATAAATCCATTGTTTGTCGAAAATATCCTAGGTCAAAAATGCATTTAATACACCTAACTTTCCAAACATCAGGGCTGAGCCTAATTTAAATGTACTCAGAATACAACAGCCAAAAAAACGCTGGTAACACAGTACACTGTAGGGTATCGGATGTTTACCTGCCGATCGTGTGGCTGACTGGGAGCTATGGCATGCTGCCACTGCCCAGTATCACCCAGTATCATGAGAGAGTATCACATGGCATATCTCAAGCCCAGGAAAAGTTCAAAATTTGAAATACTGTTTCTACTAAATGTCTCACTTTCACACCACTGTAAAGTCGTAAAGAAAAATTGTCAGTGGAAACATCGTAAGTCGGAGACTATCTGTTTATATTAGTTCTCCTATTAATACTGTTTCACTGAAGAACCCTGACTAATACACTACTCTTGACGCAAGGATCCCACAAAGTTACCCGTGCATGTCCCATCCCAGTCAGTGCCCTAGAATCAAGAAGCTGGACCTCAGCAGCAAGCTGGTTGCTTATGTATTAAGGTTGCCCTGCCCAAATTTATTGCAGTCCTAAGGCCATTTGCTACTCATTCTGTAAATATAGGAATCATTCTTCTGCCCTATAGCATAAAATCCCATCAGGAGCAAGTCATTCAAATTATGTTCCCTAGAGAGCAGGGAAATGCAATTTTGCGTCCAGAGCAGAGAGGATTCAGAAGTTTACTGAAGTCCTGGGAACTTAAATTGTAGTCAGGGATAATATTGTTGTTCATCACTGTCTACTTATTTTCTATTTAAAGAGTTTTATCTTCCTAGTAGAGGGGGTTGGTTTAATAGCGTGTCAGGGGAAATGTCTAGCGAATGTATTGATTGAATATATGATGATAAATGTGGGCAACTTATCTCCTAATCTTCCTCTAGGTTTGCCTAGCTGAGAGCGAATAAAATTATTTTTAATATAGCCAAGAAGGTCTCTTTTCATTGCCTTGGGATTCTGGTACCATACATGTGCCTAAATGACTTGGTTTTTTCTTAAAAAAAAAAAAAAGTAAGAATTTGTAGATGAGCACCAGGTGGAAGACATTGCCGTATACGGCACTTGAGCTAGGCACGATTAAGTTATGCTAGGACATTGCTTAATGGAGGGAACAAATACATATGGTGTTCACATATCTAATGTATCCACGTTTTACAGAGAAGACAGTTATTAGTACTTAAGAGGGAAAAATGGGGATCTTTCTTACCAAGGGTAAGAAAAAGTTTCTAAGGCACTTCACACATTTGTATGCAAAATAGAAGCAACCTGAAAGGGATAGGAGGAATAAGACTGTTTAAGAAAGCAACTTAATTTTATGTCAGCTTTCATTTTCCATTATAAAATATTTCCAAAAATAATTGTGCAGAACCCAGAATTTCTATTGTCATCTCCCTTTTGCTTGCTCAAGACAAATGCAATACTGATGCTCCAAAAATAAATGTACTTCTGTCGCATCCAGAGTGACTGATAATGCTCAGGCCTATCAATTACTCCATTCAAATAATAGGGTTTACTTGCATTTAAGGTCACTTGGGCTATAATACTGTTACTGTCCTGTCTTCTGCTTTGTAGTCTCATTTTTTTTCCCAGAGAGGATTGGTAGAAAAAGCTAGAGGGATTGGGCTGTACTCATTCATGGGAAAAGAAAACCCAAACTTTTTATTAACATGAAATCATTTGGGAAATTCTAAATTGATTATTGCTATTGCTGTTGTTTTGTTTAAATAACTAAACAAAGAAGCCTAAAATAGTTAGTAAAACACAAGATTCCTAGGTATTAAGTCCAGTTCTATCACTATGTAGCTGTGTGACATGGCGTAAGGCATAACACCTCTGTGGGCCTCTGCTTACTTATTTGTAAAATGGATATCTTTGACTATAGCCTCTCTAATGATATATAAAATATATATAATATATGTAATTGAATATGATATATAGATGTCTATATATACATTTCCTGAAAAAAGTGTACATAGCAATGTAGCCTGCGGGACAACGTCCTGCTGTCCTGGTGGTGCTGCTCCTGCCCTATTTACAGAAGTGCTTGGGCCCACACATTTGGAGTCCATTATATTTTTGGAGTCCATTATATTTTCCTGGCCTGAAGAAAAGCATTTTGGTTTAATGTATTAACTTCTGGACTGCTTTTCCTGAGAAATGCAAGGTTTTGGCTTAAAATATTTTCTCTAGCATTTTATTTTGTAATATTTCAAACTTTCAGAAAAGCTGCAGGAACATACATTAAAGACCATATACCCTTCCCTTAGATTTACCAGTTGTTACCACTCTGCCACCTTGACTTCCTATTTCTCTCTCTACAACCTTTCTGGATATATAGGCATTGCTGAACCAGCTGAGAATTTATTTCAGACATTCAGCATATACCATCTAAGAAAAAGGACATTCTCCTACATGACCACAGACTAATTCTTGAGAAATTTAATATTGATTCAACACTATTATCTAAAAATATACTCTATATTCACATTTCCCCCAATTATCCCAGTAATGTTCTATATAGATTGATTGATTGATTGATTGATTGATTTTTGTATCTTGGGATCCAATCAAGGATTATCTGTTGCATTCAGTTGCCCTCTCTGTTCACCTCTCTCTTACTCTGTAATTTCCCAGGCTTTTTTTTCGTTTGCTTTTGATAATATTGACATTTTTGAAGAATTCAGGTCAGTCATTCTGCAGAATGTCCCTCACTTTAGATTTGCCTAGCTCTGTCCTAATGATTAGATTCAGGTTAAAGATTCTGAAGGAATATTATATAGGTATTGTGTTCTCAGTGTATCACATCAGAGGTATGTGATGTCATAACTGGTGATGCATGGTTTGATCATTTGGTTAAGGAGGTCGTCATCACATCTCTGCAATGTTAAAATTCCATTTCCCTGTATAATTAATAAGCAATCTTGGACTGACACTGAGAGTTTGTTTGTAAATATCTTGTTTTCCACAGGTTTGGACATCCATTAACCATAGTGGCTGTAAGGTTACTATGTTTTGGTTGTCTTCTACAAAGGTGAAGTGAGATAATAAACACATCTCTGGCAGATGGTGGAAAGACTTGGTCAGTGTGGACTTGACCACAGGCAAATCCTGTTATTGGTGGTGGTGGTGGTAGTGGTGTGTGTGTGTGTGTGTGTGTGTGTGTGTGTGTGTGTGATGGAGGTGCTGAGGCAGAGTGAGAAACTTTGACATGTTAGTATTTTAAGCAGTGTTTTAAGTGAAGGCTAAGGTTGGGGTACCTAATATGGGGTATCTAAGAAAAGGAAACTTTATTAGGTGTCGAAGGGAACAGACACACACTATATCGTTTCTTTTTTTCCAATTTCTCTGTAATATGAGACAAGAGCTAGAGCTTAAGAATAATGGGCACATATAATACAAACAATACATAAAAATCTTTTCTTTTTTATGTTGAGTTATACCTTCCTTTATTTCTTCTTTTTCCCCCATTGTATTTTTGGTTGTAATATTACTATATTTCTGTTAGATGAAATTAAGTCATTATTAATAGAAAACACAATTAGAAATTAACATGAGAGAAGCAAAAGTTTGCAATAGATTTGTGATTAAGAGTAACAAAGAATCTGAGCATAGCTCTTTTTATCTTGAAGAATTGAATCATAATGTCTGTATTTTTTTCTTCATGTTTCTCTGATTTATTGAAGTTAATTTTCAACAAAAGCAGAATTCTATACTGACAGGTGGGACTAGATATTAATGATAGGGAGAACAAACCAAATGTTGCAATAAAGAGAAACATTCTGCATAGAAGAGCAAAAGTCAATAATAATAGCAATAATCATGATGAGGATAAAGAATGCTAATGAGGTTTGATAAAAGATCTCGAAAAGCAAAGGTATTCTAATAATACATAGTACAATAGCTGGAACAGAGAGCATGGAAGGTGAATTGTGCAAGAGATGACGACATAGGAAATGGAGAAGTAAGACCATGAAACAGTAGAGTCCATGTTTTCAAGCACTAGAATTAGAGAAGTCCTAGCAAAGACTTATTTGCCTTGTGCTAACATATGTCTTCCTTTGTTTTCTTCATTTTTCTCTAATTTATCAGATGATTTGAACCTATAGCAGGTAGAACAATGTTTACTATGATGTCAGTGTTTTAGAAAAAGAGCCAGGAATTTGAAGAGTAAACTTTTTGCAAATACAAAGATTTCATTGTTGCTGGTGTTATGCTTCTAGAATAACTATGATTGTTAATTATGAAAAGAGATAATAGTAGTGAATACAATTTGTCTTTGAACAGGAATGTTACGCCACTGAAACAAGCACACTGGAGATTACAAGAGCAATCAACAAAGTACAGGATATTATAAAGACTTACTTTTAAGCTACAATATAGCCAGAATATACTGTTAAGAACCCAGAATTGTCTCAAGAAAGAATAATGAAATACCCATGTTTTATTAGATTTATTTAAAATTAACTGCAAGTTGAACAACCTTTTCAAGCCCCTTTTAACACTTTTGCAATTTGCTGGACAATGATTCCTTTTTTTCTTAGAGCTACAGTGGCTAATCTGATTTTGGTGTTTCAGTGATTATGTCAATTAATGTGTGCCGAGAGTAATTTCATTTGTTGAAATAGATACCAGGTGAATATATAATTAGTAGAAGATTGTCTCTTTAAGATTTTGCTTGCAGTTTTCCAAGATTAGCCACAATATGGAATAGTGGAGTTCTAAATATAATTAATTTCTGGTTAGTGGCCAAATTGTCATCTATTTTATTCCCTGACAATTAAAATTATAGTCTTTTCCCACTTTCTCTTCCAAATCAAAAATACATTAGGATGACCAAGTGTCTTACTTTGCCCAGGATAATCCTAGTTTTAGCTCTGAATGTTCTCTGTCTTGAGACCCCTTCTGTTCCAAGCAAACCAGGATAGTTAGTCACTCTAAAACACTCATCTCACTTAAAGAGAAATGTTATACTTACAAAGTTTCATTTACCATTAAATAGATTTAACAGATAGAAAAGCAATTTAAAAACCAATTTCTGTTCACATTATCACAAAAAAGCAACTATATAATGTGTAGTTTTGTTCCTTCTAAACTTTATGCAAACAATATATAATTTAATGATTATAAAAGCAATTGTAGTCACAAGGTACATGCAATTTTTGTTCATTAGTTAACAAATACATTTCTCACACACTCATATGTGTAATTTCAGTGACTGAAAATTCTAACATATTCCTATTTTAAGTTATTTAATTATCCTTCATTATAGGAAATTTATAGTGTTTCTGTTTTTTTCTCCTATAAATGATAATACTGTAAATATCTCTGTATATATACTATTGCTCTTTTAAATTTGAGAAATAAAACTTTGGGGAAAATATACATAGAGTATAATTGTATTAACACATATAAACAATTTAAATTATGAATGTTTTCTTCTGATAGCTAATTTCTTTTCAATTACTCTGCTATTTAAATAACTATTTTATGAAAATTCCTGGTAATATGAGTCCATTCTAGAAACTGGGCAATATTTTTTATTTGGGTAGTTGAAACAACAATGTGTTTGTTTGTTCTAAATAACAAGAAATTTTCATCACAAATGAAGATGTTGTTTCCTTTTTTTAGGATCTTTTTTTTAGGCAGAAAAAAAATGAGATCACTGGATAACCATCATTTCATAGACAAAGATATACTATGTTCCAAAATTGACAGAGGCATTGAGAAATTCAGATACACTACCAACTCATTTTTAGGGACAGATGCTATGTAGGAGCTCATTTTAATATTAAGTATGACCAAATCAATTATCCCTTCAGGTTTCCTTTTACAATTTCTGAAGTAGAAGCATGAAAATTAAAAAATTTAAGTCTTTGTATGTACTATTATTAAAGTGCAATACCCCGTGTCTATAAAATCTAAACTTGGCAGGATAAGTCATAGAATCAGTTAACAGTTATTGAGTACCTGCCATTGCCTACACAAACCCTATCCTCTGGAATTTACCAAGTGATATGAAAAAGTCATGGGTTGTATATATAATAAAATAATAGAAGAGTGTGGTACATTTCATTACAGCAGTGTAACAATTGGGGGGCATGTATCCTTGAGCACCTGAATTATTTATGAAAATATATTGTAAAGAACTTAAATAGCTATCAACAGTATATAAATAAATGTTATGGAATAGTCAGACATTGGAATACTAGGCAAGAATGAAAATGAGTGCACAGGAACTACTATGTGTATCAACACCAACAACTCCCATAAATGAAACATCGAATACAAAAGATGGGGTTTAGCAGAATACATATAAAGTAATATTATTTATATAAATTTAAAACATGCAAAAATATTATATATTATTTAGGAATACTTCCAATAAAGTAAAAATATAGAGAAATGCATGCAATGATAATTATGGAATTCAGTATCATGATCCTCTGGGAGGAGTGGGTAGAGGGAGGACACAATCCCAGAGGTACGTTCACGTATTTTGAAAATGTTTTTTTTCTTAAGCTACTGGGGAAATACATGATTGTTTACTATATTATTTTGAAATATTTAACAATACATTAAAATATGCATAAATAAGAGTGCCCTATAAGCAGAAAAGAGGCTGTTAATTCTGAATGGAAGTAGTAATCTGAGTAAGCTTTTCGGATGAGTCGGCCTTGATGGATATATTGGTCTTGATAGATGAGCAGACATTCACTAAGTCCAGATGGCAGTAAAGGAGATTCTGAAATGATGGATCAGCATGGGCAAAAGCATGGAAGTGTTCTGGGCAAGAGCTATCTTAAGATGCATAAAAACGTTTAGGCTGGAATAAAGGCAGTTGATAATATAACTTGGACCATACTGCAAATGGCCTTGAACACAGCAGAAGTGTAAAATATTTACTAGGTTTTATAAATAGAAGATTGCAGTTAGGTCTATAACTTATTATATTCTTCATGTAATTCCAAAGGATTGATAATTTCTTCACTCAGGATGTTATCTTAGTTGAATCTGATCCTTTTAGATCTCTACTGTTCTTCAAATGAAAATAAAATCACGATTCATCACAAATCATCTATTGAATCCAATAGAGAAATTGATCATCAGTATTATAATCAGTCATAAACATGGAGAGCTCCCATTGGTAGTTTTCAAGAGTTATTTACAATTTTTTCTTATGATTATCCATCAATTTTCCCACCTGATCATGTCAAGTGAATCTTCAAGTAGAAAGCATTGCTCTGAGAAGGGATCGCAAGAATAGCTGGTTCAGTGAAAATCTAAAGCTTATCAAATTTGCCAGAACTGTCTTTTTACATGATCATCATTTGGTCACCAGCAGGTATCTTTCGTTAGCTTCATATGGTAGAGTCTAAAGAATACCGGTTGATCAATATGTCAGTCATCAGAGCCACTGCAAAGAAGATGAAAGTTTATATTACAATATTATGGAAAGCGGCACAACATTTAGCAAATCAAACCACACATTTCCTGTCCTCCCTGCCTCAACTTTAAGATTAAAACTGCAGTTTGGAAAACAACTTCCACTGCAGAAAAAAATTAAAACAGCAGGTGATAATTAGGGCAAAGTTACAACAATGTTATTGCTAACAGGCTGTCTGTTAGTGCAAGCTATCACTTCTCCCAGGAATAATTAAAAAGACCTTATGAGGATTAAAGAAGGGACATTAAATGTGTTAGTCTCCTTATTTGCTCATTTGGAAATGGCATAGAGATAGATCTATTAGCCACCTCAGTCTACCTTGAGCTCAGGGCAGACACACACACAAAATAACTGAAAGTTATAAATGGCCAAAATATAAACCTTAGCTGCCTTGAGTTAAAAATCAATTTTCCTAATAAATTAAATTCAAATATTATATACTAGTATGTAATATCAAGAAGGATATAGTAATAATTGCCATGTTGGCAGAGTGCAAAGTGCAAGACTTATATGGATATAAAAATTTAGTAATTTAGAAAATCTGATATTAAAAATAGCTATTGCTAGTGGAAGCTTCAGAGTTCGATTCAGTTGTTGAGCTATAATAGTATTCTCGTACCAGTCAAGGTTGAATGTTCAAGATGTAGTTTGAGTATTAATCGATTCGAATAAAAGATTGCATAACTGGAGAGGCTCTCCTGGGTTAAGTAGCTTATTCCTGAACACAGATGTAAGTTTTTTCTTTTGTGTATTCCAGAACCTCTTGAGTGTCTTCCCTACTAAATAAGCAACCTCTTTTGAAATTATTTCTTTAGCTTTACTCTTTATCAACTATAATCTTTTGGCAAAGTTTTCACCTAAGCTTTTGCTGATGTGAATTATGAGCTCATTCAAAATGCCCATTTCAAATTTAAGTTTTATTTTTCATTCTGCACAATAAGAAATCTGGTGATATGCTATGCTTTATTTTGATTTACTATACAGTATTCCAATGTATATTCATGCTGTATAGTATTGTAGGAATAAACCATAGCTTATTTTATCCCCTTTACTGTTGGTGACCATTTGGGTAGTATAATTAATACATTAAAAAATTATATAGATACTCATATGTTCACAAATAATATTTCTGTATACTTAAATACAGCATTTAATATTTTTTGTTGAAGTATGATATACATATAGACAAGTACATATATTACAATAGAATAGCTTGAGGATTTTCACAAACTGACCACACATGAGCAACAAGCACCAAATCCCAAGAAAAAGAACATGACCAACTCCCCAGAAGTCCTATTTATGTTCCCTCCTGACATTAGCTCCCATCAAAGGTAACCATTATCCTAACTTCTGATAGCATAAACGAGCTATGCCTGTTTGTGTTTTGCTTCTTTCATTTAGTGTTATATTTATGAGATTTGTATATGTTAATACATTTGGAAGGAGCTTATTCATTCTAGGTGTTGTATAGTCTTCGTTATATAAATATATCAGCAATTATTTATCCATATTACTATTAATGAATATTCAGGTTGTTTCCAGCTTGGCAGTTATTACAAACAGAGTTGCTTTGAATTGTTTGATATCTTTTGGTATACATTTGACATTGGTATATTCCTAGGAAATGAATTGCTGGGCCATATCTTTTTTTTTCATATGCTTAAATTTAGTAGATATTGCCAGCTTTCCAAAGTAGTTAGTTGTACCACATATATTGCATTTGATTTCTTGAGGAATCATTCTGAGTAAAGAATTTCAGTATAACCAGGAAGAGAACAAGTTTTGGACCAAATTCAGACCAAATTCAGCTTACCACTAAAAAGCTATGCCACCTATGTATACCCTCTCAAGCCTCAGTTTACTCAACTGTAAAATAGGTATAATAAAATGAGATATTTCAATACAACATAGAACAGTGCCTGGCACATAATCAGTGTTTAGCTTATGGTGATTATTAATCATTTGCTCTTACAACATAGACAATATGGAGAATTAGAAACAAATATGGGCACTATAATCTACAAACAATTTTCATTCTCTGATGGAAGGAAATTGAAACTGACCCAAAAGGCATTACCAATTCTAGTGAGCATTGCATCTGAACCCTGAAAAAATACAATTAAACATTATCCCAAAATACATTTGCAAATTACTCTTGCCAGAGGCAAGGTTCTTGGATGCAGTGGATTACCATCCATTTTCCCCCCTACCAGACATTACTCTTTAAAGACAAGACTGCCAAGGGCTACTCTGGAAAATCACTAATAATATACTTTTTATTATATTTGCCAATTTCACACATTTCTCTACCCAAACCCCAAAGTTGTTGAAAAGTGACTATAATTACAATGTTAGTCCCTAGTTTTCCTTGAAACTTACCAGTATCTACAACATCTTGCACATTCCTAAAAACCCTAAAAATGAGCCCACATCCTTGCTTTAAATTTCAAAGAACATGCCTTTTTTGGTAGATGTGAGCTTGATAACTTCAGCCTGAATTTCAGCAGCTGCTGGGACGGTAGCCTAGAAGTTAACACAGAAGTTACACTCTTGCAGAGGTATCATTTTAGCTAATTGCTCTGGGGGCAGCAGACTCAGTTATCTTGGGTTGGTAATTTTGGAAGGTGGCTCCGTGTTCTTAATAAGTTGAATTAGATTCCATTTATCAGTCACTATTCTCAAGAAATAAAACACACAATCTACTGGAAAAGACATCATCTTTTAAGGCCAGTAAAAGAGCTGAGAGAGAACTTTTTGAACGTGTAATTAAACTTCTTCGGATAAGAAAACTAGTCATTTAAGAGTTTTGCCTAAAGTCAAATGGTATGTTCCCAGGAGAGACTTAACGCTCAAATCCTATCCACAGTTCAGTGGTTGCTCCTCTTTGCTCTTGTGCCTTTGCTCCCAGCATTGTCCCGTCCCATCCCTGATCTGGAGTTCATACAGATCCAGACCTGGGATCCAGAAGTGGGGATGAAGGATTGTGACTTAAGGGAATAAACAACCATTAAATAGTCATCAGGAAGTGCAAGATGAGCGAAGCTTGCATCCTTGAACATAAGATCTAAGAGGGAGGACCTTCTCCGTTTTGTGTACCATTGTATTCCCAGTACATAGAACTGTGCTTGGTTTATAGTAGACCCTAGTTAAACAAAGAAATGAATGAATCAATAAATCTTAGGTGTGTCAGATTGTCATGCTCTTATTGTTTCTTTACCATCTCCTTCCAGTAATACAAAAAGATAAAAGTGCACACTTAGATTCTAAAGGTGAGTCCTGTACAAGCGTCTGGTACGGTGCCTGGGCCATTGTGCGCAATTAATAAATGTCAGTTCATTTTCCTTTTCTTCCTCCCCAAGTGTAGGTTACTAGGGATAAGGGGTGATTTGCCATGGTGTTTATGTGCCTGGACAGAAAGTGAAGCAGGTATCTAAGAGGCTGGTGAGAAAAAACTGTGTCTTTCTGACCCTAGTAGATAAATTCCAGTGCCCCGAAAAACGCACGGCTGTTTTACCCAGAAAGGCTGGTCGCTTTTGTTGATCGATTCTGGGCTGCAGTCAGCTTTTTAGTACAACTTATTTATAAGTACTGAATACATTAAGGCGAGAGGAGGGGCACTGATAAGGAAAGCCCCAAAGACCCCTCTTATCCCCAAATAAAGGAAGCCCGCTGCGGTAGGGACAGAGTTTTGCAGGACTTACTGGTCCTCCGGGTGGGGAGGTCCAGGCCCATTCAGCCCCGCCCCCTCGCCCGCAGCTGCAGCCGAGGTTCAAGTTCGGCCTCCCGGCCCCGCGCTGCTGCCTCCGAAGCTGCCTGCGCGTCCCAAAGGTTTCCGTTTGAAGGCGAGGAGGGCTCAGAGGTCATCAGGGTGCGGGGTCACTCGGCCACACATTTTGCTATCACGTGGGAGAAAAGTTTGCAACTCTGCCTGTGGGGCTTCCCAGTGTCCCCCAGTGGAATAGAGGCTCGCGCTTTGGCATGCACTCCCTTTCCTGTCGCCTCCAGTCGCGTCCCCCTCCCAGGGAAGCCCCCTTGGCCCTTCTTTGAAATCTCTCCTTCCCTCGCAGCGCAGGTCGCCCAGCAAGAACACCCTGGGGGCCTTGCGAGGAGGCCCGGGTGCCTCTGGAGGGCCTGGGGTAGGGGGTCGAGGGACAAGTGTCCCAATGAGATTGCGGGGGTGGGGCGCGGAGCTGGGAGCACAGAGTTGACAGGGGACAGTGGCACGCACGTATCTCCAGGGTGACTGGCGGGACTATTTCGCGGCTTCCACACCCTCGCACTCCAACTCTGCCCCGCCGCACCCGACCCCACGCGAACGGCCCACTCCACACCCCTACCCCACCCTCACGGCCCACTCCTGGCTCCCCTCCGCCCCCAGTGCGCAGGCCCGGCCGCCCCAGCGCGCATGCCCTGGGCTTGTGAGCGCGGTCAGCCCCCAGCCTTTTGCTTTCTACACACTCTACAACTGGGGAGGAGGCGGGGGAGGAGGGAGCCGATTCGGCCACGTGATCAGGCAGCCGGGGCCGCGGGGGCGGGAGCGCGCGCCGAGCGAGGCGCGGGGAGGGCGGGTGCGCGTGCGCGCGCGCAAGGCGGGAGCGGGGCTGGGCTGAGGCGGGCGGCGGCGGCGGCGGTGGGCCGGCCGCGGAGGGGGAGGAGCAGGAGCTGAGCGAGGCGGGCGGGCGGAGGATGGGGCCGTGCCCGGGCTCCCGCTGCAGCCGCCCGGGGACACGCCGTGCACCCTCCGGCTCGGGGCTCTCGCGGCGGCGGCGGCGGCGGCAGCAGCGTTAGCGGCGGCGGCGAGAGCGGCGTTTTCTGCGCTTTCTGGCGGCGCTTCTCCCTTGGGCTGGGCGAAGCGAAGAGGCGGCGGCGGCACACCGGTGTCTCTCCCGCTGGAGATTTCTGCTTTCCTCATCGAGTGACTCACCCCCTCCCTATTTTTGAGGAAGGGTGACCTCTTCTCTGGGACTGAAAAAATTATTTTTTTGAGGAGGGGGTGGGTAGGTGGCAGCGTCAGGGTCTGCTTCTCTTCTTTCAGCTCCTTCTCCTCCCCCTCCAAGACCGAAAAGCAAACCCCACAACTGCTCCAGCATCCTCCTTCCCTTCCTCCACCTCCCTTCTCCACCTCTCCCAGTTTTGCCGTCTCCCCTCCTAATTATTTCATTATTATGCTTCCCTCTCTGGGGGGTCTCGTCCCTCTCAGATCGCTCGGAAGCCCTGGCCTCCCTTGGATGCATTTCTTAAAAATTTGGGAGCCTGGGAGTGAGTTTTCTCTGAGGTGTGTGTGAGAGGAGACGGGGGTGTTTTCCTGCGCGAGGGGCGGGTGAAGTTCATTGCCCCCACTTTCCCGCGACCTTTCGGACCCGATTTTGACTCGGGAAGCAGGCATTTTCGGGGGCCGGGGGACGCGGCGGAGAATGGCCGCGGGGAGGGCTCCCCAGAGCCTCCCAGTCTCTTGATCAAAGCATTCCGCTATTCTGATTTATTGCCTGCTTGGTGAGTTATTTTTTTTCCTCTAAAGGAGACCTGTGTGTTCAGCCATTACTTTGCTCGGCGCCGCTCACAGGAATCTCCGACCCTCGGTGCCGTGGGCAGCCCCGCACTTGGGCTCCTCTCCTCTCGCCCTCGCTCCAGTCCCTCCTCCCTCTCTCCGCCCCTTCCCCCTTTTCTTTCTCCTCTCTTTCTTCCCCTCTCTCCCTTCTTTCGGCCGCTGTCTCCCCCGCGCCCTCCTCGGGGCGGAGGGAAGCCGAGAAGAGGGAGGGAGGGGTTGGTGTCAATTTTTTTGTGTGGCCGCGGCCGGAGCCTGTGGCGGGCAGGCAGCGAGCGGGGAGACCCCGGCGCGGCAGAGCCATGGATGGCCCGACGCGGGGCCATGGACTCCGCAAAAAGCGGCGGTCGCGGTCGCAGCGAGACCGGGAGAGACGCTCCCGGGGCGGGCTGGGGGCCGGCGCGACCGGCGGCGGCGGGGCCGGCCGGACCCGAGCGCCCTCGCTCGCCTCGTCGTCGGGCTCCGACAAGGAAGACAATGGGAAGCCCCCGTCCTCCGCCCCGTCCCGGCCCAGACCCCCGCGGAGGAAGCGGAGAGAGTCCACCTCAGCCGAAGAGGACATCATTGATGGATTTGCCATGACCAGCTTTGTCACTTTTGAAGCGCTGGAGGTAAGGGGGGACCCCCCTTCCCCCCAGTTTCCCTTTATGCACGACCCCACTCGGCTGCGACCGGCTCTGCTGCTTCCCCCGCCGCGTTCTGGCGGGTCTGTCTGTCTGTCTGTCTGTCTAGGCTGAGGTCTTATTGTTGGGGGGGAGCTGGGGGCGCGGGTATACAGGCAGCAGGAGGGAATCGCAAAGCCGTGCCTGCTCTCGTTCACAGCTCGCCTTTCCCCTGCGCCCCCTCCCTGCGCCCCCTCCACAGCAGATGGGCAGAGAGAAAGGGGTTCAGGCATCACAACAATGCACCCCCTCTACGGATAGATGTGCCCCCACTCCTTCCTCCTCTCCCTCCCCAATCATGGCTTCTTGGCTGGTGGAAGTCTGCTGGGTTTGGGGCTCCTGTGGACGGTCTCTGTGTGCTTTCTACAGAACCATATGTCCGTGTGTATGTCTGTATAGTATATACCTTTCCTGGGTGTCCTCAGGACTGGAGACTGATGGGGTTTTGTGGTTTCTCTGCCCCCTTCCCTTCCCCCTCCCCCTTTTTTGGGTGAAGCTGGGGAAGGGGGCGTTTTCTCCTGGTAGGGAGAAAGGAGGGAGGAGGGGAGAGCAAAGAGGAAAGGACGGAATATCTTTCTGTATTCCATATGGGGCTCTATTACAGAAAGGGTTAATTATAATATCTGTGCACATATATATGCACATGTTTGTGTACAAGAGCAATTTTGGGTTTAACAGACATAAAAAAGGTATACCAGGGAGGAGTGGTGGGAGGAAAGAATAAAATCCTAGCTGGTATCTGAAGGGCTTGTCACCCAATTGTCCCTCTCCCTTTCCTTTTTTTTTTTTTTTTTTGTATTCTCTCTTTTTTTCTTTCTGATTGGCTTTGTGTGTATGTATAAATGTGTGTCTTTCTTTATTCTTTGGGCACCTGCAGTGTTGATTTCCAAATGTATATTTTCCTGCCAGGTAACCCATTCCTGGAAGGAGGGGTAGGGGTTAGAGGGAGACTGTCCAGGGGTCAGGGAGAAATTGTCTACCTGAAAGGATCAGATTTGGTGCTGGCATAGGTCAATGGCCTCTATAAATATAACCCCCTTTTTTCCTCCCTACCTCCCTATCCCCACCCCCAACACACACACACACACACACACACACACACACACACACACACACACACACACACACGGCTTTGAGATTCTGCAGTTAGTCCAGCTTTCTTAAGCACAAAACCAAGATAGAAGTTGGTTTCTAGCCTTTCATGCACCTGACATGGTGGTTTGAGGTTCCTGAAGGAAACTTTTCCCTTTCCCTTTGGTTTTTTGCGGTTATTATGGTATTGTTTGAGATGATCAAATGCAAGCTTTGTTAATGACAGCTTAAATCTCAGATGCAGTGACTGTACAGGTTTAGATCACTGGTTCTGTATGTATGTATTTGGTTGTCAGGTTTAAATATTTTTTAAAAGGAAGCCCTCCTGTCAGGGTTCTTTTTTGTTTGAACTGCTTTTTGGTTGAGCTGCTGGTGGTATGGTGGTCAGTGGTTGGAAGGGAGGGTGGTTGGTGGTAATCATGGCCATAGATTTTGATGTTAGTGATTGAATCAGTTACCCATTGGTTCTAGAACTGGTGCTTTACTGGCTAAAATGGATCTTACACAATTGTTGAGGCTCACCACTTATTAGGATAATTCTAACTGTGGCTTCAACTTTGCCAATGCCACGGTGGGAGGGTACTGTACAGTGTGACCTCTTTCTCTCTGTCCTTTGCTTTAAAATAGGAATTGAAATGGCAGCATTTATGTTAATATGAAATGCTGCCTCAGATTTGGTTCACCATTGCTATCCACACTTAGTTTAGAACAGTATTTTTAAGAGCTGGTTACAAGTGGTTCAGTTTTCTGTATGGTTTCCTGGGCTGCCCTGTGGCCCCTCTCAGTAAGTGAGCAAGAGTGGCCTTCAGATTCCCACAAACATTTTTGAAGGCTAAGTGGAGGTAAATAAGCAGTCTTTTTCTATCATTTTTATTTTTAATGAATAGATATTTGACTGGGCTTGTGATGTGTATATCTGTCTGTTTGGCTTTTGAGAGAAAATGTGCCCAATCTTGTTTCTTTTGGGCTTAAGTAGCTTAATTTTTAAAGAAGACCAAGTTTAAAGTGTACTACGAATGCCATTTCTTGCTGTGATTTTTTCTGCTCCTTTTCTAGATTCAAAACCTGGATTATTTTGATTAGCTAGATTCTATGCTACATTCATGTCTGAGTATCATTTACGAATCTGTGTGTGGGTCTAAAAGGTCTAACTTAAAAAAAAGTTTCCTTAAAACTTTATAGAAAAATTTAAACATACAAAAATAGAGTGAATAGTTTGCAAAATCTCAATGTACCCAGTGCCCAGGGTCAGCAGCTACCAGCTTCTGTCTCGTTTTGTTCCATCTATATCCCTTCTACTCACTCCACCCTCCCAGATGTGATATGAGAGATATGTAAATATTTTTGTATATATTTCTAAATGGTGGTAACTAAAAAACCAACGAAAACCCCCACAGCACCTTTATCACCTAAGTAAACAACAGTTCTCTAATATTAAACATCTTGTCAGTGCTCACATTTAAGAGACCTAGCGTTTGTAGGAAAGCTGTAAATAAACTTTTCAGATTAAAAACACAGTGGGGAATAAAAATCATCATGTATGTCTGGTTCTGTGGGCAAAGGTAGATCTGTTTGCGCATTTGTGTCTATGCTGATGGTCAAAATGTGTTTCATGATCATTTAAAATAAAACCTGTGCTATCCACTGTACTCATTTTGAAAGAATTATTCAACTATTACCATGAAATGTGAGGGCTTATTAAGAAACGGGCAACTAAACTATGAACTTGGACAGGAATGTATGTTACAGAAGTGCTTATAAATGTTAAGAATTATTATAGATGCTAAGATTTCCATGAAATAGGTACTGTTTTTGTGCCTTGTGTTTAGAAATGAAAACAATTGTCACCACGTATCATCAAGGCTGCTGCTAGTATGATGTTGTGATAAGAAACCAGAAATGTTGGCTTACACAGCCAAGCTTGCACAGCCAGGCTTGTATAGCTAGGCTTGTACCTTATGCCAGTTAGGAGCAATAGCTGGCAAACTGTGGAGTGGCATACTTTGGGTGTTCATGGACACATATAATGACTCCATGATATTGTCTTAAGAAGCTGATTTAGACTTCCCTTTTAAAAAGGAGGCTCCTAATTCATAATAAAATGTGCTGTTATAGTTTGTTCCAGTCCAACTATAGTTTTACTAATGTTGGAGCAAAAGTAAGAAACTTGCCTAATGAGAACCAGTATTTTTATGTTGATAATTTTTTTTTTTTTTTTTTTTTTTTTTTACTGTTGTTGGATTTTATTTAAAATGATGAAAGCTTTGGGGTAGTTTGAGAAGTCCCACACTTTATAGGTGGTGAAACTCGCTGAGGTAATTTCATATTCTGCAGGACACTTGTCTTGAGTAATTGTGCCCTGAAGTTCAAGTATATGATTGTGAAGAGTCTCATGATAGAAGATAAGAGGGTAGGTGAGGAGGCTAAAGTTGAATGTGATGTTCTTTTCATTAGGCATTGGAGAAGCAGAATTACCCTTTGAATATTATATTGTTTATTTGGATATTCTTTGAATAATAGGTTGAGAGTGAGTATTCCCAGATGTCATACCTCTTTTTTTTTTTAAAGTGGCTTCTAGCAAAAAAATATATAAATGGAAATGTTAGTGTTTTAGTACTATCAGTGTTCGCTAGTACTGTCAGATAATATTGTCTTTCTGTTCTTATTTGGGTTTCTTTCTGTGTAGTCTCAATTAGTAAGTTATGTGAGCACTATAGCTGAAAATTTATCTTTGCAAGTCCATTATTTCCCTACTTCAGTTCTCTGTTGTGAACTGGGTTCTTAGTGCAGCCTCCTTTTGTACAACTGACCAAGAGAAGCAAGGATGAAATTGGTGGGATTAGCAGACAGGAGACCAATTAGAGCTTTGCAGGCTTATAAAAATTAAGGAAGACTAATTTCTAATGGGTAGAGGATCAAACCAAGACTTTCATGTGATCTTTATTTCTTAGCTCTATTTCAGGGCTTACCCCTAAACATTACCTATCTGTGGCATAAATAGGCTGCACAGAATTTGTTTTACTTATAATATGCCATGTTAATAGACTCTAGTAATTTGTTATGGTCAAATATCACTTGTTCACTTGTTTTAAAAATATTAATCATGTTCTTGTATTAGTCAGCAAATATATATGGAGTGCTTGCTATGTGCAAGGCACTAGAAAGAGTACAGAGAAACCTAAAATATATGTAGCATCTTGAAGGAGTGTGCAGTTTAGTTGATACATTAAGTCCTGCACCTACAAAATAATTTTGAATCAGGCACTCATGTGCCAAATACCAACTAAGTGCAGTAGGCTTTCAGAGAAGGGGTAGTGTGGTGGGCTGAGTGTTTGAGAAGGCTTCATGGAGAAGATGGAGCCTGGAAGAGTGAAGTGATCTGGATAGACTAGGAAGAAATGTGGGATGGGGAGCGTGTTCTAAGAACAGGGAATAGTGAAGGAGGAACAGAAAACAGATCAGTGAGAAGGTGCTATTTAATTTGGGCTTGGGGGCAAGGAAAGTAGAAATGAGTACAAAATTATGGAAGTGAGTACTTGTTAAGGAGTCAGGAGACTAGTGAAGAAACATGTTCCAGGCTTAGCTGTCCTAACTATTTGAGTGACCTTGGAAAGTTAATTTCTAAAAGCATCATTTTCCTAATTCATTAATTGACAGGTTTAGACTAGTTTTAGAGCAAAGGTGTACCCAAGCTGGATGGGAACATAGCTCTGTCAGATATTCATAGGTTGTGTTCCAGACCCAAAAATGTGACCTACCCTCAAATAGTTTTGAAACTTGATGGGCTAGACAAAATTAAAGGGGTGACTTGTTTGTTCTGCCAGAATTAAGTCTTTTATTATGAAAACATAAGTTTTGAATATCAGAGAATGCCACGTGATGTGCCTTATTTCCTAAATTTATGTGACCACAGGGCACTTTAATTCTTGACATTGGAATCCATAATCTATAATCCGGTGTGGGAAATGGTAGAGAAAATCTCAAAGGTCCCTTCTAGAAACTTGGTGATCTCAGAGTTTAGGGTGAATGGGCTGATGACAGATGACTTGGAAAACCAGGCACAGAAGTTTGAAGTTGGAGTGGAGGCTGCTGCTTAAGTGGGAGTGGCAAATGAAGTGCAAAGTGTAAATAATGATGATAATTTCACTTCTCCTGCTTTTTCTGCCTGGTGTCAGCCCTTTCATTGATTCTTAGTAACCCCACCATGTGGTAAGAATTGGTGATTCTCAATAGCTCTTTCAGTGTGATAGCCTAATTCTCATGCCCTGAGCTACCTCCAGCCGATATGTTATATATTCTCTTAGTCCCTTCTGGTTTCGTGTATTGCTCCTTTTTAGCATGCTGGGAATGAAGGTTGGGTGAGAAAGGAAGTTGACACTGATATTAAAATAAAGGTTTCAAATTTTTTGTCTTTTGCTCGTTTATATATGAAGTGCTGGTTCAAGAAAGGTCAGAACCCTTCTGCTGTTATGAAGCCGGGGAGAGCTGTGGAGATTTATTTTTATTTTTATTTTTATTTTTCACTTTTTATATTGGGAAGTTTGGAATGGGACTGTAGAGTAAATAGGTCAGATCTGGCATTTCACTTCTGAAAGTTCCTAAGTTTGCAGGAAAGAGTGTGAATAATGTGCTTGGTTATGAATTCAAATGTTATACTGTAAGTGCTGAATTTCAGTATTTTGCTGTACAAGGCAGAGATCACTTCAAAAGTATTCATGTGAGATAAGGTTGAAGATTGTGACATGATGATTCCATGCAGCTTGTTGGTTGTTGAGATTACTTCAGCTCCTTTCTGGAAGTAGGCACTAAATGAACCAGTAAACTTAAAAAACGAGTCACAAAGTTAGAGATTAGCTTTTCATCCTGAGAATGTTGTTCTCTAGCTTTCAAAGTTGAAAAAAGGTTAAAAAACCAAAAACCAACTAGCCTTCACCGTGATTCAAGGAGCATGAGGGTGCTAAAGCGATTCTGAGGCTCTTCTATGTAACAGTATTATAAACTGTCAAAAATAGATGGTAATTATTTAGTTTGAGAGAATGTTAGGGTTAGAATTAAGGCTAAATTGAGAAAATAATAGTTGAGGCCAGCAGTTAGGGAATAATTTAGGTCCCAGTGTCTACAAGACTTGGAAGCCTTTTGGATAGAAGGTCTGTAGCACTTCTTGACGGAGGGGATATGTGTGTGTGTATACCTGCATGCAGAGGGTGGAGGAAGGTGAGTTAGTGGCTTTACATTTTATTTTGTTTTACGCTATGCTGTATGAGAGTCTGATACGCTAAATATAGCCTAACTTTGTAGAAGTGCCTCATGCTATTTTATTCTCTTTAAAATAACATTTTTTTAATGCTAGGATTAAGTTTATTATTCTATAGATATAGGAAAAACAAGTTGGTAATGGGATCGCTGCTATTCATTTGAGAAAGTTCAGAAAAAATCAAGGAGATTTGAAAACTCGGATAATTGAAGTTTGGGAGAGCAAGATGGGAATTAATTTGGTGAAACCCAAAATAAGAGAGGATCAAAAATAATTTAGGGACATTGTTAACTGGGTCAGAACTGGGTTTTTTTAATTTTTTTATATTTTATTTTTTATACAGCCTGTACTTGTTCCATAGAAGAATGCAGATTTTATTTTTCACTAGAATAGAGGCATAGAATTTAAGGCTGGCGAGACCCTAAGTTTGTCTTTGTTCTTGCAAATATTAGCTATGTTCTTCATTTCTTTTCACAAGGCTGAAGGGTAAGGAGTATGCAGTTCTTAGGTATCTTTTTAAGGTCTCAAAGAATAGGTCCTCTTTATGCTGGTAGTAACTGAGGAGGAGAGTAGTGGATTTCACATAGTCTGGTTTCCCTTACTTGCACAGGAAGAGACTAGACAAGTACAGGCTTCTGTTTCTCAGTCCTCTTCAGGACTCAGATTCCATCTTTTATAAGGAGATCTGCAGCCTGAAATCCTTCCTCCACCCTCCTTTCCTTGTTCCTTTCCTTTCCTCTCCTCTCGTCTCCTCTCTCCCTTCCAACTGCTCTCCCTTCTTTCCTCTCCTTCCATTACTGAGGTAGAGCTTTCAAAATTATTAATGCAATTAATAAAAGTTAATGGATTTAGGAAGTTGCGAATGAAATGTGGAAACTTAAAAATTCCAACTTTCCATTATTTGAACTTTGATAGTCTATTTGAGGGATTTTGAAATGAGCACTGTGAGGGTGTAAATTACTTGCCACAGTTTTCTGGGCTGTTACAGCTTATAATTCTGATTTCTCATTTATATCTGAAACTCTAGTTAGAGTTTGCTTGACAAATGCCACAAGTTACCAACTACATACAGATATTTTGGCTTGCCGCTATACCTCATGGTACCTTCAGAACCCTGGAAAACCCAAGTGTAGTAAAATGGAGTCACAACAAGAGAGGGGAAAGCCCACAGTGTGTAAGTAATGGAATAATGGCTAATGTAGGTTGGGATTCATTTTGGACAGAAAACCTTCAAATTGCAGGTACTGTGTGATTGCTATTAACTGAGGCATTTTGAAATGACCTGGGCTCAATTCAGAAGCACTGTCAGTGAAAACAAATTGTGACTTGTGGTTATATGGCTGAAATCTGATACTTTCAGATTGCAGGGACATTCTGAATCTGGGACAGGGTTTAAGTCAATGCCAGGGTCAAGTTGTGATGGTACCTGAGGGATATCATTTTTCCTTGTTGTCCCCATACCTACCCTCCACAGCAGCACAACACCAACCTACCAACCTTATTTTAGATTTCTACAAAGTGTTAGATTTCTGATGGTAGCAATATTTTAGAGCTTGAAAGAGGCTTTAAGAGAGTCCGGTATTGCAGTTATCCCTTAATAGTTATACTGGAGTAGACACTTTTTTTTTTTTTTTTTGATTGTTTGCTAGAGACCCTTGCAAAGGTTGGCTAAAAGTTGTTCAGTGAATACTTTTTCCATAGTTAAAACCTAAGTAAGGAAAAAAAAAACAGAATGAAGATGTAGATGAAACAATGGTTGGACATTAGGTTATCACTTGTTTTCCAGCCACATACTAGAAATTCTAGTGTTCCACTCATTTTCTCTGTACGTGTTCAGTTGATGAAAAATGATGAAGGTCCTAGATTGTGCTGTTCTGAGAAATGATTTATGTAATTCAAGTAAAAGTATTTTTTCACGGGGCAGAAGGGGAAACGAGTGCGTTTTGCTGTTGTTACTGTATTGCTGTGTATTGCAAAGTTTGCTCCTAACTCATTTCTTATAAGGTAATCAGTTTGATTATTTGTGAAAATTAGTTTTGAGCTTAATGTGCAGAACATCTTTAGGAAGTATTTTTTAAAGTTAGGACCTCAGCTTTTTCAAGTTAGTCTTTTAATCCATTTTACTTCAGCCATTGTAAGCTGATGTGCTTTCTAAGCCATGAGTGGCATCAGAGGCACAGGTGTTGTCTTTAGTAATGTTTTAGCTGTCATTTTGCAAATGAAAACACAGCCCAGAGGGGTTAATTGACCTGCTCAAGATCACAACCAGGAACTAGACTTTCACTGTTATCTAATGAAAGTAGGAGACTGCTTTTCCTTGGTCCTAGGATTCTCAAGGATGGGGGATGTTGAAGGAGGTTTTTAAAAAACAGATATAATACTACAGATAAGAATGAGCACCCATGATTGTAAAGCTTCCAATTTTTCTAAGAAAATGTCTGATATTTACTCAGTATTGAGAACCTTTCAAAAGCATTCTGTTTTTTCCTCAATGTATCATTGTCTTTCTCTGCAGGCACATTAGTCTTTTATTTTAACATGTACCCCACCCCCACTTCCCATAATGAGGATGTAGAAGAAAAAATAAGTATTAAGGTGATGATATGAGGGTTTCTTATCCTTGAATGCCCAGTGGAAAAAATGAAATAACTATTTGAATAAAAAATGATTTTAATGTGGCCCATTTGAAATTTTAACTTTTTTTTTTTGATAAAATATTTTCTTTAGCCAATATTCTCTTCAGAGAAACTCATAGCAACTTAACAGAGTTGGTAATAGAACATTTGAAACAAGTGAACTTTGGAGTTGAAGACTCAACCAAACTTTTCTGAAGAAGAAAGACTCAAAATATTAAATATACATGATATATTGGCTAAACCATCTTGCTTCTTTATTGCTGAACAGAAAATTTACTACAACTGTTTGTCATGTATATATGTCTATAGTCAATCATTTACTGAAAAGAAATTTTCATGAGATTGTAATAACATATTAAGATGGATGTAATTAAAACAGAATCAGATTGACACCCTGAATTGAATACAAACCATAAACCATGATACCTGAGCATGTGCCTTACGTAGTTGCTTCAGGGGGCAGTCAGCCAAATATGCAAATAAAAAGACATTGATGAATTTCCCTGGCTGTGTTTGTGGTTGCAGAGAACCCAACTATTTTATTAATCTTTTATTAAGCATTGTTTAGATTTGCAGCAGCAATGGAATGTATTAATTTGGCAGACCAAATAGCTTAGGACCAGAAAGTAGGGAATAGTAAAGGGAAGACATGATTGATAACTGTCCTATAAATAACACATGGGACTGACAGACGGGGAGTAATCTTTAGATCTGTGCTTGATGTCATTAATGGAGTTGTTAAACCAGGATGTTTGAGTTGAACTTCAATCAGAGAGGCTGCCTCCCATTTAAAATGCAAGCCTATCTCTCCTTACACTGTGGACTGACATTGACAAAATTGGTATAAATTGAATTTCTGTAAATTGGAGCAAATGCACCAGACGACTCTTACTGTGAAAAATATGAGTCCCTTTTTTTTTTTTTTGGTTGTTTGTTTTTTAAATCAAATGTAGGACTCCTCCTCTCTACGGGGAAGTTGGAATTTTAGTAGAGTGGGTCTCTTTAGATAGGCATTTCTTCCCCTGAAACACTTTTCTGCATGTGTTTCCTGTGCTCCTGGAAGAAAATGACGGAGATTTGCATTTTCTGTTCAGATTTTATACCTCACTTGGTTGGTGCTTCCAGGAATAATTGATGGTGATATGAATAAGCCGGCATCATTCAGATTTCAGAGGTTGGTTTTCAAGTGCATGCTAAGGAGGGCTTGCGGCTATGAATATGGAATATGATTTCCATATTTGTTCCACTGGGGAGTCTAGGCATGTCATAACCACTTCAGAGTCATGATTGTACAGAGACACCCTAGCTATAATTTTTCTATATGACAGTTCAGTTTTAAATTGTAAAGATGCCAAATTCAGTGCTGTATTGTTATTAGGGAAGTCGGTGACATCTGTTATATCTTGTTAACCAGGGGAGGAAAATGCTTTAATCAAAACATCTAATTATGTCCTCTCAACTGATGAAAGATCCTTTGCTAAATTTTTGGAATTGGCTTTAATGGAAGAAGCTGGCCTCTACAGGAACTGTGAAGTAAATTTGCTCTTTTTATTTGAAAAATACTTATTGTTAACCATGGTGACATGAGGGTGTTTTAATTTTATCCAATTACTCTTACACTGTGTTTTGAAAGTATAGACTTTCAGAAGTTGTCTAAGGCAGCATGAAGTTTTGTTTTGTCCTCTTCCTCACCCCACAGCAGATGAGGTCCCAGAGGGAGTTTGTATTTCCAGATGTGAGGCTAGGAGGATATGTGGTGGCTGGGAGCCACCTGGGGAGGGAGCAAATGATAATTACAGGTGAGAGGCAGGGGGATAATTCAGCCTGTGTGCTGGGAGGTGCGATTTCACACCTGAATGTTGAAACCTGCTGTGTTAGACAGTTGTGTTGCTTTAAATTTAGTTTTGTTAGTCTAATATAGAAATGGACCAGATTTTTCCAGGTCACCTTCAGTTGAAAGAATATAGTTGTTTTAAAATATTGAAGTATAATGTGATTCTAGATGTATTTCCTGTGTTTAAAAGGTTTATATGATACTTGAAAGTATCAAAAACTGTGTTTAACAGCATATTTACTTGGCTTCTAATTCCCTTGATCACTTTTTAAAATTTGTTAAATATTTTGTCAGTGTGGCTTTTCTGCTTTGAGTTATTCAGACTTCAAAACTTATCCAGTAAAGCCATCCTTTTATCTATATTTCAAACCAGAATTAATTTTATCTGCAGCTGTTCTGTTCCCAGAATCACAGATAATAAATATAAATATAATAATAATAAAATTTATTGATACTTTTTAATGGTGAGTTATGGATTAAGTTAGAGAAATGCTTTATTTCTTAGCTTTCAGAGTATTTTATCTTCCTGAAATGATTTTCACATGGATTGAGATCTTGGGGCTAGCCTAAAGGAGTTTTTGAAGCATTGACCATGACACAGTGTACTCTGTGTTTTTGTTTTGTTTTGTTTTGGTGGGAAGTTTAAGTGCTATTACATGCTCTGTAATGGCTTATTGTGTATCTGTTATATGCTCTTGGTCTGTTATATGCTCTGTAATGGCTTATTATGTATCACTTGGGAGTATGACTGGAACCTTGGGAAAGAGAGCCAGAGTTTCCTCCCTAGACCTCTAATGTATTTTTTTTTTTTATTTCTTGCTGTTCTCTACCTTTAGCCTCTGTATTCTTCCTGCACATATCCTTCTTGGAATATTTGAGACTCTCAGAATTGTTGCTTCCTTTACTCAGTAACCCATGCATAGTAGATACTCAGTCAATGCTTATTTAGAGTTGACTTATTTAGAATCAATGCTTATGAAGAGTTATCCACAAAAACTCCAGGAAAAGAAGTTTTTGAAAAGGGAGTTACTATTTACTCAGTACTTACTTTCTGCCAGGCATTGTACTCATAATTTTTTACTCATCGTCTCATTAGAGCTACCCCGTGAAAAAATGAATGGTATCCCTGTTTTACAGTTGAAGACACTGATGTTCAGAGAAATTAAGTCAACTTGAATGCTCAAGGTCAGTACAAGCGAGGCAGGAAATGCAGTGGTTGGTTTCTGCCTGACCTGAAAGCTTGTGCTCCTCACCCCTTTCCACACTCCTTTTTAATATAAATTCATTTTGTGAGAGAGTCCCAAATGGGTCTCTGGTAGAACACATTTGTTCCTAGTTGCTGCTGAAAATTGTCTTGGTTACAGAGGATTTTCTAGGTATAATAATAGGCTTTAGGGAGGGGAAAGTACCACATCATCTTTTCGGAAGTTCCTTATTTTCTTTTTAAAAGCTGGAGCTTACAGTAGGTGGCTGCCACTCCTACAGAACATCTGTAGTGTATTTGTTGTTGATTTTTCTTTTTCTCTGTTTCTTTTACTGTTTTCCCCTGTATTAAAATCTGACCTTTTCCTAGGTCACATTGATTGGGTAGATTTTAAGCCTTTTTAGAAGACAGGGATTTAGGCGCCTTAATACTGAGGGTTACTGAGTGCCAGTTCCTATACTAAGTCCTTTCACATACTTATTCTTGCAGTAGCGCCCCGGAACAGAAGTGTAAAATTGGAGAAGGGACTGGCACCCTCTTAACAGGTCACTGTGGGTATAGCTTATATCTACTACAGATTCTTAAGTATTTTGCCTTGTCTGGTTTTAAACTATTCTAGGAATTGGCATTTCTCTTAGCAACGTATTCCACATGTAACAGACCTTATTGCTAGGTTTTTGTTTTTGTTCTTTAATAGATTCTCCGTTCTTCCTAGTGAAACATCATACGAATAGGTATTTGGTTTTCTTGATGTCTATATCTTGAAGATAGCTGGTGACAAATGGTACAATATTTTGTCATTGTTTCTTTTCATTATTCTAAGCACATTTACAAATTGTTTTCCTCATTCTTCACTCCACCCTGTAGAGGTTTGTTTATGCAACAAAGAGTATGCTAATGAATGTGAGTGTTAGAGTTGCTTCTTATGGAAATCCCAACTGTGATTAGAGTACTTACTATACATTCTTGGACGCCCCCTCCTCATCTCTTCTGGGCCAAGATGGGCCTCCACACACTTCATCCTCTAGGATTTCAGGATTCAGATCTGGCTGATGACCATTTTTTGAGTAGTCTGCCTGTCTGTCTGTCTGTGTCTGTGTCTGTGTCTGTCTCTCTGTCTCTCTCTCTGTCTCTCTCTCTCTCTCTCTCTCTCTCTCTCTCTCTCTTCTCTCTCTCTCTCTCTCTCACACACACACACACACACACACACACACACACACACCTTTGGGCCTGAAATTTCACAAAATTTCTGGGTGGATAAGATCAATCAAGTTAAACACTTCTCTGAAAACTCTCTTTCTGAAGAGAGGAGGCAGTGTCTTCTTAGAACCATCAATCTTTGGGACCAGCAGTCTTGCTCCCGTCTCTAACTACTCCAGTGAGCACAGTTACCCTTTTTCTCATCCAAAATAGAAATATAGTAGATTTCTGTTTTTACCCGAGTTTGTGATTATAGGGAGATCCAAGTCAAAGCATGTCCTTTGAAGTTTAACTATCACTATAAAAATCTAGTGATAGAATCACACCTTTAAGTCCAGCGTTATAAAAGTGATCTCTGAATTTATATCTGAATTTTTATATTTGTAAAAAAATGAGTTCTATATTACTTTTAGGGCCTTTCTCAGATTGTAAATACTTAGGTAGGAGCTGTGTATTTTTAACTTTCCTTCTGTTGTTTTTACTTCTCAGTTTTTAATACCCCTGCTGTGATGTTTTTGATTAGAGAAACAGTGTGAAGAGGACTGACTTGTAGACATGGGTGTCACTTTCACTTCAGGGCAGTGGGTGCCCATTGTTTACTGTTTACAGGTGAAGATTATTTTCACATTCTTGTAGCTTTCTACATCTGCCCATATTTCATTGGTACTCTTATTTCATTTAGTGTGGTGTACCTGGGATTAAGGACAGAGAAATATGTGTGCTCAGGCAGATTTGGAAATTACATTGTTGAAGTACAGCCCATATGGTCATCATGAAATGGTTAGTACTGCATATAATTGCCTTCCAATAATGTGCTCTTCCAGTGATGTGCTTTGTCATTACTTCCATCCTCCAAGAAGCGCTCCTGTAGCATGCTGACAGCAGTGGCATCCTTAGAAAGCATATGGGCATGCAAAGGCATTAAATTGTCTTTAGCTTAAAGATTAGGTTACAGTGTTAGAGGATAGGTCACCATGCCTTTAATAGATACTCTTGCTTAGTTCAGCACTGCTAGACTGGATGATAAAGATTTGCAAAAGTCCTATTTACTTGTTTGCTGAGTATATTTCATATCTTCTTGCAGTTTGGAGGTCTTTTAGCTGTGCATAAGACTTCACCACAATATGGTAGCTAGTTGGTTTCTCTAGGGTGTTTCTTCCAAATGCTCATGCCTTGTGCAAAGGTTTTCTTTAGGATACTCTTTCAACCTCTGTTTTCCGGAATGAGAGCCCAAAGTACACTTAGCCGGGAGGTCATTTAGATATAAAAAGAGACTAAGTATCAGAGTCAGGAAGCCACTAGCTGGCTGCCATGTTGCTCACATTTATATCTGTATTGAATAACCTCTGTCTTCACCGTCCTTCATCCTTACCCCTTAGAAGCAGTGGGATTTTTGCAGCCTGGAGGCCCAGTGGTGGGTCCTGAAGCCCTCGGACCATGTGACAAGGCATTGTAAGAGACACTCTTCCCCATGCCCCATGGAATTGGATTTTTTTTTTTTTTTCATCATCCAGACATGCCTACTATTTGGTTGTAGAAATTTTAGGTATGCAACTGTGCTGAGACATGGTATGCTTTGAATTTTCAGGGTACTTTATGCAGGTGCCAGTGAGTAATAAATGAAATCACAGAATGGAAAAGTCATTCATCAAATTTAATGTTTCTCTTTGGAGTCTAATAAATAATATGGACTTGGAGACTTTCTGAGCAATAAATGACTTTGGAGATCATTTGGGCAGTGAGTGATTTTTGGGCACCTCAGGGACACTGAGTCAGCTAAGGGGAGGCCCTGGCCTCATTCAAACAGAGCACCACCTTTTCCTGTATTATATATTGTGGTAGGATTCTTTTGGGGGAAGAAAAAGGCTTCTGGATTCTTTTGTTTTTTTTTCATTCAAGAAATACTTACCAATCATTTCTGTGTTCCAGGCAGGCACTGTTCAAGGCACAGCAGATGTGGTAGCAATAAAAGAGATAGATTTACATTCTATACTATAAATCATAAACAAATACATAATATGTTGGGTGGTGACGAGTTTTTTTAAAGCAGGGTTCATAAGATGATAGTGAGAATCTAGTATGTGTATGCATATGTGCAGTTTTATAGAGGGTGGTTTAGGTGAGGCCTCTCTGAGGAGGTGATATTTGAGCAGAAACTTGAAGGAAGTGAGGGATCAAGAAATGTGGATAGCCAGGGGCAGAGTATTCAAGGAAGGGAAGGGCAAGTATGAAGGCTTTGTGGAAGGAGTGGCTTGGTTTGTGAATAATTGTGGGAAGCTATGATGCCTAGTATGGAGCAATCCTATGAGGAGGAGAGGGTCAGAGATGTGGGAGGGGCCTGTATAAACTTTGACTTTTAAACTTTAGTGATTTGAGAAATTTAAAAACGACTGAAAATAAAAGGCCAAAGCCCTTATTTCCCAACTGAAAAATTCTTTGAACTTCCCTGAGATCATCCAACTGGTGTTAAAATAAGACTGGATCTAGAACTCACATGTTATTTTCTTTTACGAGAGCTTCCCATTGTACCTTGTTACCACTATTCCATGCGTTAGGAGACAGGTTTGTGTCCCCTCTCCTGTTAATGAGTATGGTTCTCCCAAAAGACATGCTTCAAGAATATACAGGATTCCAACGCTTAGTCCCCACAAATTGGAAACTAGTTGTATTCTTCATTACAGAATTCACTGCCATTTGGATAATCATTTTAATGACAAAACAATAATAGTGGTAATAGTGGCTAACATTTATCAAGGACCCATAACAATTGATAGTCATTGTACCCAGAGCATTATCACATTTAATCTTCAACAACCCTGTGAAGTAGGTAACATTATTCTCATTTTTGAGATGAGGAAACTAAAGTTCAGAGAAGTTAAATGTATTTCCTCATGGTCATGTAGCTAGAAAGTTTGGGCCAGGATTTGAACCCAGACTGTCTGATTTAAGGGGCCCCACTGCCTCCCTGATGAAGAGGGGAGTGGATTTATCTCTGGATAAATTTTCATTGGAATATGCTCTACTCACCCCTTTCTAAGATGGTTCTAGAGCTGAGTCTTGGGAGTAATACTGTCTTCTTACAACCCAAGGGTTTCATGGTTAGTCTGGCTCAGCCCTGGAAACTCTGCTGGTTTTAGGTGGATTTCTGATAGATACCTTTTGGTCTTTCTGAACTAAATTTGACTGGAGCATTTTTCAAGACCCATCCTTGAAGTGTATTACAGAATTCAGGCCAGTGTTTTTAAGTCAACAGACCTAATTGAATTTGGTCTTCATGTTTTTTTCCCCAGTGCCGTAAATGCAACAAACACTATCAATGCCTAGTGCCTATACTCCTTAGGAATGAATGTTAAATCATCTTATTAATATTTGTGCTTTGGAGGACCAAAATATGGAGCGCTTGCTTTAAAATATATTTGTGTTAAAAAAGTGTGCATATGTGTATATATTTTGCAAATATTGAAAAGTCTAAAATATTAACATAACCAATCCTAATAGACCTACCACCAACTTAAACAAACCTGAGCACTTTACTATACTTTTTTTTTTTTTTTTAACTGGGTTATTTTTAGTGTGTATTCTCTGCAGAGGAAGAGAGTCAACTGTAAACTTTAGAGCAGGGGGATTCTCTAACCTGTCTGCACAACAGAATCCCCTACGGGGCTTTACAAAAGTCCCCTACCTGTGGGAGGGTTGAGGAAGCCCCCACCCCATCATCAGAGCTTTTAAAAACTCCCTGGGGGATTCTGTTACAAAAGGTAGAGACCCTTTGCCTGGAGGAGGGTGTGTTAGTTTTTCTTCAGATGCCCAGTACCAACCCATGTGATTAGTGAGCTGTACTCCTAGCTTTATTTTTTATTTTCTCTATCATTTTTTTTAAGTGGTCTGCTCTCCAAGATTTTAAAGGGTAATTTCCTGGGGGTGCTCCTCTCCTTTTGCTGTCTCTTCCTACCCCCTGTCCCCCCATGACTGAGACAAGTTGATGATACTTTTGCCTATTTGTTACAAAGTGTTTTAGAGACTAAGAATGAAGCATCAGGGAGGTGACTGAGAAATTCAGAAGTGTTGGGAGCTACTGTTGAAAGTGTTTGGGATGAAAGTTATAAAATTACTTTAGAAGTCAGTGAGAGACACAGGGTTTCATTTCAAAAACCTAGAGTCACATGCATTTTCGCAGGAATTTTCTGAGCTGTTAGAAGGCAGTTGAGGGCATTTTGGCCAGAGTCACAGCTTTATGAGAAAGGATGTGGGTAAGATGTACAGTAAGATGTACCCTGCCACCCAAGTGGCCAGTTCTCTGTGGATACATCTGAAGTTGTAACATCTTTCAGAAGTACTGTCAATTCTTGATTATGCAGTGAATAATTATCTTGTATGGCCCTTAGCACCCCAGGGACCTATACTTCTTCCACCCACTCATCCATTCAGTACATGGTTCTTAAATATCTTCTGTATGCCAGGCATTGTTGCAGGGACAGGGGTAAACAGAGCCCTGGCTTCAAGGAATGGCATTGGTGGTAGTGGTGGGGTTGTTGCATTCTGGTATCACATTATTCTTTGGTGTTTTTAACAGAAAAAGGTGTGGTGGAACTGTAATCCTATCCTAGAAAAGCTCTAGGGGAACCATTTGGCAGGTTGGAAGTGTTTTTGCCTAATTTGTCTTAAATTAAGTTCTTGATTTTGAGGATTTTGATTACAAATGCTTTCCTGAATATATTTCTTCAAGAGAGGTTAAATGCTGGGACATTTAAGTTTGCAGGGATTTTTGGAATGAGTTGAGTTTTATTTTGTTAATTACCAGCTTAACATGATGAGAATGAAATAGATGTACAGCTTAAGGTTCAAATTTAGGGAAGATGCTGAAGAAATAATAATACTCAATTCTCTTTCTGCTTCAAGTAGAATCCCCTAATCCACCCATGTGCTCATAAATTTGAGGGAAAGGAAGGCAGAAAGGGAAGTTTATTTCTAGGGCTCTGCACTGGGGCAGGCTATCAGGTTTCTTTTCCTGGGAAGACTTAATCAGAAGTGAAGCTTAAATCTGTCACCATCTTCCACAGCAGTCAGGGAATTGGGCACTGATGAATACCATTGAATCCCTGAATAGAGGGAATGCATTAGAGAAGATGTTTGCAGTCATTCAATAAAATGGATTGTGAGGAGAAAATGGAAAGTTTGAGAGGAAAAAAAATTCTGCAAAAGAAATCTTAAAGCCTTTGGGTTAAGTGGAGGGAGAAAACAGTGGTTGGTAAGATTTCTTTGCTGAATGGTCATCTTCATCAGACATGGTTGTTGATCAGAGAGGGAAAAATAAATTGCGTCATGTAAAGAATTCTTTATATCTGTGAGCTCTTTAAAAAGAATCATTAAAAAAATAATAAAGCAAGTATATGTTGTTTTATCAGCTTTTGTATTGCTAAAGTGGTTTCTGATGTCAGGGTGTCAAAGGGTGGTGGGTGGATTTTTTTGTTATTGTTGTTCAGAGGATGAGAACACTTTCTTTTTCCATCTTAGGTTTTCCTGATGAGTTTTGAAATCTCGTGGTCCTCAGGGTCCATGTGTGTAGGTGGAGAGTCAAGCACTTGTGTACCTGCCCAAATCTACAGGTTTAGGAATACGGCAGGGGTTTTTGAGGATTCATAGGAGAGTTCATAGAAGTGAAGATGCACCAAAACTCATGTAGAGATACAAGACCTTTTTGTTTCTCCTTTGATTAGAATAGACATGAAAATGCTTAATTGTTTGTCATCTTTGCTCCACTATCAGCTCAGTATTGACAAAGTTGATAATAATAGTGAGAACTAGCATTTATGAGGTGCTTGCTATGTGCCAGTTACTGTTCTAAGTGCTAAATCAACTCATGTAATCCTCAGACAGTTGTCTTATGAGACAGGTACTGATCCCTATTTTGTAGCAGAGGAAACAGCTGTAGAGTTTACTTACACCCAAGGTCAGCCCACGCATTCTGGCTTCAAAACCTGACTTGAACCACTACATCATAGAACTAAATAAATGCTTAAGAGTTTTATTCTGATATTGTTTTAAAGGGGCTTTCAAACCTTTCTTAACCCCTCCGTCCTTTAGTGCATGTTTTCGGAGGTGGTTTACACACTCTTTGGGCTGTCACCTTATTATAGGTGAGAAAACAGATCTAGAAAATTATGTTATATAACTGTTCTGTACGACCTAGTGAGTTAATGGTAGGACAGGAATATACAACTCCGGTTTCCTAATATATAGGTCACAGCTTTTCATGCTGCACTGTATTACTTCCATCAAAAAAATTTTAACTGAACTAAAAATTTATAAATTTAATTTGTGTCACTCCTGTGGATGAACTAAATTAAAATAGCTAGGTCCTGAGTGATTTTACCCTAGAGAGGAGGGTGGTAGGCATTTTAGAAACTAACATTTGCCTGTGGGGTTTATTGACCTACTCATGAAGACCTCTTTCTAGTCTTTGGTAGGCTTACTTAAA
The DNA here is from genome assembly GCA_003508835.1 of Eonycteris spelaea. Classification (NCBI taxonomy): domain Eukaryota; kingdom Metazoa; phylum Chordata; class Mammalia; order Chiroptera; family Pteropodidae; genus Eonycteris; species Eonycteris spelaea. The sequence continues at coordinate 4,712,442 of PUFA01000089.1, forward strand.
AGCAGAGAGTAAGTATTTAGAGGAAATACAAGAGCTATCCTCAGACTTGAGTTTTGCTTGGTGTGAAGATTCATGGAATGGCAAAAACGCTTTTTTTTTCTTTCTTCCCTGTTACTTTCCCATCATCCTTCGCTTTCTTTTCTTTTCTCTCTTTTTTTTAGATTGTGTCCCACTTGAGGTTAAAGTTAAGAAGACCTAAAAAAAAAAAAGTGACCTACATGCAAGCCTTCTTTAGTGACATTTCCTTGTTGAGCAAATAAGATTTTAAAAGAACATGGAAGGAACCACCTTGATTGTTGGTGTTTGGCTTTTTGTTTTGTTTGTTTTTTCTTTTGGTCCTGTGATTCCTTTTGTTGTAACCTCTTTCCTTGGCTAATGCTTTGTTTAAAAACAAGTGCTCTGGTATTCTCAAACAAATTATCCAGCAGGCTCCCTGATTGTGCTCTCAGATAAAAGACCCCAGGGTATTGCTCTTTCTGTCTTTGAATTGCTGTTGCTTGTGCACGCCCAAGAGCAGAATACAGTTTACTGCAGAGTTTCAAGGCCCTCTTAATGTGGTTATCTAAAACAATAGAATATAAATTTGAAAGGGGAAATGTGGATTGGATTTAACCCCTCAAAGGCCTCTAATGGGAAACTGATCTAGAATGAGTAAGTAGAGTTCTGTCTGGGATTGGAAACTTTGGGCTCCAGTTTGTCTTTCTGTTTCTAGCTAAATGACTTTGGTTGTGTCATTAACCTCTGAAAATCTAAACTCTCAATGACACAATAATTATAATGAGAATAGGGACAGGTTTCCAAATTGTGCCGGGGAAAAGCACACGTTCAGATTTTGCCAGTCACATTGAATATCATGTGGCCACAGATGAGTAATTTGATTTCACAAGTTTCTATTAAATTTGTAGGGCTGAGGTTCCCCGTAGGATTTAGTGATTAGTGATTTTATTATATACTGTAATTACAAGAAAAATATTTATGAAATAGTCAACCAAATATCTTTTGTATTTTGTGAGTTTACCCCTTTAGCTATGAAAACTGTTGCCAACCTTTTCTGAATAATTACACTTTGCCACCCATGTTGGGTGTGGAGAATCTGGATTGGATGGTTTCAGATTGTTGCGAATCCTGAGTTCTTGTCTTGTGCAGTGGTTTCCAGACCCAGTTGCACATCTCTACCTCCAGGGTAGCTTGTTAAAGATAGAGTCCTGAGCCCTTTTCCTGATCTACCAAAAATTAACCCCTGCTCTCTGGCTCTGGTACATTTGCGTTTTAAATAGGCTCACCAGGAGTTTAGTTTCTTCTTTGTTTTTGTTTTATTTTATAGCAAGACCCTGTACAGAAGTTTTAACATCACTATTTTAGAAAATATTTTTGAGGTGTGTGGGGTGTGTGTGTGTGTGTGTGTGTGTGTGTGTGTGTGTTGTTTCGGTGGTAATGGTACTGTTTTAAAATAATTTCTCTCCTGCCAAACCCTTTCTGAAATTGTTTATGCAGATATGGTTTTAAAACCTTACAGATTGTGACGTAGAACACACCTTGATATAAGTAGTGCACAGACTACAGCTCAATGAATTACCACAAAGTGAACACCTGAGTAACTGGGACCAAGGTAAAGAAATAGAATGCAAAAAATGTTTGATTTTTATTACTTTTCTCAGGATTCCTCTTCTACCCCTCTTCCTCAAATCCCAAGAAATTAGGACAATAAGGAAAAGTTGATAAAATATTATAATAAGGCACTAGTGTAGAAAGCATTCTGCCTTTCATGTGCTAGGTGTTTCTTAATCATTCTTCTTTCTGCAGGTTTTTGGTTACGTTAAATATATATTGTTTATCTATTTTTTGATCCAGCCTTAAATCAGTTCCTGACAGTGACTGTCAGTTAACACTCACAGCATATATCAAGATTAAGCTCAAAGATTTTTCTTTTCTGAATGGCTAACTCACTGAAAGTCTGCTGATAGTTTTGAAAAGTACAGATTAGCAGCCCTGGCAGGACTCTGGTAAACAAATGAGTCTTGTCATTATAGCGTGGATAGCCCAGATAACATGTCTCAGTAGCCAGATGTCCTTATCTTGGTACCTGAGGAAAGGAGACTTCTTGGGTAACAAAAATAAAAGATTTTCTGCCTTTCTCTCTACCCACCCCAGAATAATCTCTCTTCCCTTCCATTGTAGTCAGAGCATTTAAAGCCAAAGGTAATGAAGTCTGCCTGAGGGTTTTTTCCTGTTTCTCTTTTGCTTTTGACGTAGGGGAATCATTAAGTTCTCAGTGGGAAAAGTTCTGGCGGTATTCAACAGTAAACTTGGTTGTTTTCTTAGAAAGGGAATACTTACAGTAAAGGGATCCCACACTCAGGTGAAGGGAGAGAGCTATCTGTACTGCAGACCATAGTGACTAGTAATTATGTGCCAGCAGCTGCATATCTGCCCTTCCCTGGAAGGCACAGGGATCTGTGGCTGTGAGAGCCGCCCCTCCCCTGTCCCATCTCACACTCACCATCTTGGTTATCTCCAATATCAACTAAACAGGTGACAAGACTCCAATCACCCTGCTCTGAATGGCTTTCCATCTTTCCAAAAGTACACCAGAGGCTTGTTTTGTTACAGTACATTGATTAAATAAATATTCCTGTGTGCACAAAGGAACTGAAATCTGTTATGGCACTCTGCAGTTATCTGTCCATTAGTAGCAAAGGAGGTACTGTTGTTTCCTCCCCTCCCCCTCCCTTTTTATCCTCTCCACCACACAGATTTCTCAGAGGAGCAAGTAACATAAATTATCTGATCCCTGCTTTCAGGTGCCTGTGAAGCAGAGGGGTAGTGTCATACAGTGGTGCAGCATGTGGTTCGGGTAGTGCTCAAGGTGTATGGATGGATCATAGGAGAGGTTGAGTGATTTAGTTGAGAAGTTTCTTTCTTTGGGGTTATGGGACCTTTGTCTCTCCTCTTTAACTGTTAACAGAAGTGAATTCAGGAAGTCTTTTCAAAATAGCTTGACTCTCTTTTATAGGAAAGAGTGCTTCTGGCATTGAAGTTGTTTAGTGTGCCCAGTGTCAGATGTGAAAGCCACAGAGCCTCTGTCCCATTGTGTTTACTTACGTACAAGTTCCCTTCAAAAGGCAGTGACAGGAGAGACCCTCACCATTTGGGCAGTAGCCATAGAGGACAGTGGAATGACAGGAATTCTAACCATGGTGGTGCTGCTGGGTTTCCTTTCTTTTGGGGGGTGGGGGTGGGGATGGGGCTAAGATGGGGGTTAAGATGAATGCATGTAGATAAAAAACATGACTAATTTAGAAAGTGTTATTTGTAATCCTTCACGTGTAAGCTGATAAGCACCTCAGTAACAGGAATGATTTGATTTGTAAATCAAGTGTGAAGTGACCAGTACTTTCCTTGTCATCCAAAGCATTAAAAAAAGGATCAGGGAGATTAGAGGGAAGGAGGAGAAAGAATGAGAATGAGAATGGAACAAAGAAAATTAGGCTGTGGAGAAGACACTACAACATTATTTTGGTGTGAAGGCAGTGTCACGCAGAGAGAAGTGTGAGCAAAGGAGGTGTTGAAATGTTAGCAACTCCTAACTTCTACCACTAAGAGGGGGACCCCTTTCACAGAAATAAGATGGGTGCCCTTGTGTAGCTGTGCCATTTAAAAAAATTGTGAGGAGCCTTGTAGCTGTGGATGGCAGACAGAGAAGCAGGGAAAACTGTTGGAGTAGGTAAAGTGAAATCTCTTAGAGTGCGTCTCTTCCAACTGACTGTGGGTAATTAGTTGGAAATGACATTAACCTGAGCTTAATTGTAATTTTGCATAGTAACAACATACCAGCTGTTCTCTGTATTCCTTCCTGGTGGTGTGATTTAATTATTTTTTGCCGTCTTTTAAGCTCTAATTTTCTGTTGTGTTTTCCTTTAACCTCTCCGTGCTGCCGTGTCTGCAGCCCCAGCAGTTTCGCAGTCTGCCATTTCTGCGGCTTTGGTGCCCACCCCGTGCTGAGGACTTGGGATACTCTTGGTTTGCTAATCAGTGGCTTTTTAAAAGGCCACATTGGAAAGTTGCCAAGATGCACTGGGTTGATTGGAAAACTTGTGTTTCGGGCTCCTCCGAAAGGTGTTAGCTTATAATATAAATAATATGGATAATTCCAGGCCTATCAAAGGTGCTCAAAATATCAAGTGAATAAGTCAAAAGAGAAGTTAATTACTGAACAGTGATTGCTCTGATATAACCAATTATTGGATCATTAAATGTTTATTACCTTTTATATGCTCCTTTCCCCCATAAGGGCAGTTTCTTTTTTAAGTCATTAAAACAAATGGGAGTTAAAAAAAAAAAATCTGCTTAAAAATTTTCACGAGAATAAAGTATTAAAAAGGTCTTGGGTGATCTGACAGTTGAATAGTCTGTTTTTCTTTGGTCTGTTTAATTAGTAATTAATGAAATGTATCGCCTGAGCAGAGAAAATAAGATTAGTTTTGCTTGGGAAGAAAACAAAAACAAAACATTAACCCCTAAATGCAGGTTAATATTAAACTGCAATATAAAAAGTGTAAAAAGAGTCCCTTAATGATAAGGTTCTTCATGGTAACATCACTTTCTTATGTTTAGAAGGAATAGGGTTATGTAAATACGGAGGAGGCAAGGGGCCTTGTCCTCATGGAGACTCTGGGTTAGCAGAGGTGTTAAAACTAGATACACTTCGTAACCATTATTGAAATGTCCAAAGCAGCTTTGTTAATAGGTACAGGTACCTTTCTGTGGGTCAGGGGTAATGGTTATGAAGAGAGATTTTTTTTTTTTCTTTTTGGAGAATTCGCTACCCTGTGGACTAAGAGCAGTGGGGAGGGTGATTATGAAGAGAAACCTTGCTTTCGGAGGTTGTGGTGTCCTGTGGATTAATGGCAGGTTCTCTGGAGCCCCATTACTTAGGTTCACTTCTCAGCTTTGCTGCTTGTTAGCTTCATGTCCTTTTACCCCAGTTTCCCCAACTATAAAATGAAAAAATAGCAATGCAGAGTTGTTGTGAGGATTAAGTGAGTTATTAAGTGCTTATGACAGTGTATAGCACATAATGAACATCTTAGGTGGTGGTGTCGGTGGTGGTGGTGTCATTTTTATGGGATAATGCAACAGATTTTTTTCTTAGGGAAAATGGTAATTTAATTGGATGCTGAGGAACAGAAAGATGTTTCAGGCATTTCTTGTATTGTCATGTGTAACCACATACTTAATTTAGAATGCCTACTGTAATGTCTGCTTATGTAGCACAATTGTCAAAAGATTACAAAGGGCATTTACAACCCTTTATTCTCAGAACAGCCCTCTGAAGCAAAAGACTGTTGATGCACTTTCTCTGTAGGTGTGAAAGGCTGCTAAGAGCTCCCAGTGCTTGTTCTTTAATTGAGGTGTGCTTGGAGCCTGGGTTTATTGTGGGTAAATTAGACCAGTGGAGAGGGAAATTTTTAATCTTTTCTTATTTTATTTTTAATTCTTAGTTTAAAATATTGTATTCACAAATAATTATGTCGTGATAAGTAAATTATAAAGATGTTTTCTGTAGTCTTTAGCTATAGTGAAACTTGTTTATTCCTGAGGTACGAGATCACAGACAGTTGAATTGAGAGGAAGCTTATAATAATGATGATAATAATGAATATTTGTTGAGCACCTACTCTCTTCCATGTATTATTAATTGTCATGACTCTGAAGTTGTCACTCAGATCCCTGTTTTAAAGATGAGGAAGCTGAGACACTGAAATGTTCAGTAACTTGCCTGAAGTCTTGCAGCCCTGTTTATCTAGGGCCTAAGCTTTTAATCACATTTGCTTTAAATTTATATAAACCATTTTATTTTGATTTGTGTGTTTCACAGCAACCCTTTGAGAACGGTTGATTATCTCCATTTCATAGGGAGAGAGGGAAGTAATGTTTGAGAAGCTAATGGAGCATCATGGTGAGCTTAGCTTGGGCTGAACATTTGAGGTGGCTATTTTATGCTTTTTTACTATTCCAGTCATGGCCCTTTACTTTTGGGCCTTGGGATCTATAAAATGAAAAGATGACATTCTTACTCTCACACGTATTAAGAGTTTAGAGGAAACGTTGACTCTTCACAGTTCTTTCAGTCTACCTAATTCTTGTGTAGTTTGGCTCCAGATAGACTTATATGTGAATCTTGGTCTCACGAACTTAGAAGATATGTCACCTTACCTAACTTGCCTGAGCATGTTTTATGATTTTTAACATGGCACTTTAGTTCTGCCTCTCCTCACGACTGTTTTGAAGATAATGCATGTAAAGTATTTACTGGTAGTGTTTGAAAAGTACCTAGCTTTCAATTGAAGGTAGGTGGGATTCTTATTAATTGGTTCAAACCAGAGGTCACACAGGAAGTTGGGCTTGGGTTAGAACTCCAACCTCTAGACTCCCCGGGGCCCTGGTTCTCTCCAGCACATGTGCCGTATATGGGATGAGGAAGATGTTATCATAGAGAGATGGGCCTTGACTTCTCAATAGAAACTAGAGTCCCAATTCTTTGTGTAGACTCCTCAGGTTGTCATCTATGTGAAATATAGTAGCTTCAGTAAGGAATTTGTTGTTTTCATGAAGTAATTCCTAAAATAACTGGAAACAGTAGACTGTGAGCAACACGAGGGCAAGGGACCTGCTGTTTGCAGCTTTCACCTTTTACTATGCAGAGACCTGGCATACCTGGCACAGAGTCTGGGGTCTAGCATCTTTTATTGTGTGAAAGAAGGAAGGAACAAATCATTTCATCGAGCTTTAGAAAATAATAAGAAGAAGGGGAACAGGATTTTTAAAATTTCAGTTTTGTGGGAAAGAGAAAATTGAGGCACCTGATCAGGTAGGTTAAGCCCAGTCTCTTCATCATCAGGTCCTACAAATTGGGTATAATTTATCCCCTTGAAGGTGTTGGCATGGCAATACCTTCTGTTAAGAATATATTTTTATTGTGAAACAAAAGTTTATCCAGGTTGTCAAGAATTTCTTCTAAATTAGAGTATATTCGTTCCGATTTTGTGGTTTGAATCTGTGGAGTCAAAACTTGTCAGAAAAATTTAGCAAAGCTGTGCTTCTCATGAAGTGGAGATCTCACTGGCAGCTATGCTAAACCTCTTGCTGTAAACTAGCCAGAAGTAAACTTCTGGTTGTGAATCACAGCGTGACCTTTCAGGGAAAACAAAACAAACAAGCCACCACATACAAGTTAGGTTTTTTTTTAGTATCAGGATTGTAAACTCTGGCGCTTAACAGTTTGTCAGGCCCACTTGGAGCAGTTGAGACAACTTTATTTCTGTTTGTGGAACTCAGATGTGTATATACTTCTTAAACAGCACATTAGGGAAAAATAGATCTTTTTTTCACTGAGTTAAGGTACATTGGTGGTTTCCTGATTATCTTGGAACTTCATACACAGACATACACAGATTCTTGAGTACCACTCAAGACTGACAATCTGAATCTCTCAGAGGGTGGGGTCCAGGAATCTCTTTTGAAGACCACCCTGAGTGATTCTTTGATTCATCATATTGGAAGCCTAAGATAGCTATAATATTGTAATTTTCATCCATTCATTTTATCTTTATCCATTTATTCATGTCTTTAGTAGATGAGAACTGTTTACTCACAGGGCAGTGGTTATCTTAAGAACTGGAATTAGAACATTGTCCCTACACCATCAGGTTCAGTCTGACTTAAAAGTTTTTAACTTTTGGTCGAACTTTAAAGAATTCACAAACTTCCTGAAGTCATAGGCAGAAGATTTTGTGTACACAAGTTTTTCTAGCTTACATCAGATTCTCAAAGGGATCAGTGACCCATAAAAGGTTAAGAACCAAGGTCTGACGCTTGTACAGCTGTTCTCAAAACAGTGGAAGAGGGCAATGTTTCTTTTGCCACCTACAATGTTTTTGAGCTTTTGAAAGGCAATAGCAGTTTGAGGATTGCACCTGTTTTCTGTACCATTTAAATATTTAAGAAGAAGAAAAAAATAGTGTAACATCTGAGTTGTGGTCATAACAGGACCAAGGGATATGGGAAATAGCTGTTTGGTGAACTGTATCAAATTTAATGTTAAAGAACTGCTGATAGTAAAACAGCCCAGTGGTCAGTCTAATGGAAGATCTTTTTAACCAGGATAGCATAGGCAAGGTCCACCCCAGCTTTCTTACAGTATATAATTAGTCCAGTTATAGATAACAATTTTCACCCCATGGATATACATAAAGACACGATTGTCTGATTTTTGTTGCATTTTGTCCCCAGCATGTCCATTGAATTGCTTAATTCCAAAATAATTTTACCAGCTGTACTGCTGGCTCATCCTTCCTTAGCTCTTAAAATCCCTGTTACATGGTTCATCACAGAACAGAATTAGATATGAGAGAGGTCCATTTTGAACTGCAACAGGTTTACTTAGCAAAATACTAGAACCCCTTATGTATAATATCTTTATCCCTAAGGATAGCTTTATAGTTTAATTTTAATTAAGATTCTTCTCCTCAAATTCATATGTTTCTTTGGGGAACAAAAATTCTTCAAATATTGTAGCTTTGGTAATGCTACATTTTAGGGTTGGTTAGATTTGGAAGAGAAGGACAATCAGTGGAGTTAAATGTTATTAATGAGTAAAGTTCTTTTTTATTTGAATATTGTTCTTTTGGGACTAGGAGGAACTTAGAGACCATCATTGTCACTGAAGTCTTCTAATGTTTTTTTTTTTAGGTTGTTCAAATCTCTGTATCACTTATTTTGAACTTTTATATATACTATATATACTTGCATTATTCATTTTTTTAAGTAAATATTTTATTTCTCTAAGCAGATTTTTATTTACCGGACATAGATTGTGTGTTCTAGGTCTTTATAGTCTTATCATTATTTGGCATATTGAGCAAATAATAGACACCCAGTAAATATTTGATTAATTGGTGGATCCCTAAGAGACCAGAAGATGGAATAAGTGCAGAGTCAGAACTCAATACATGCCCAGAAAGGTAGGAATGTAAAAAATGGATTGTCAGGCCTGTTCCTTAGTCTTTTTCATATTCATATTCTCTTTGTCTCTCTTCTAAAATTTATGTTCACATACAGCTCTGCCAGCTTATATTCCATAATTCTTTAAAATAGTATTTAGAATTACACAGTTACAAAGAATTTTATGGTAGAGCCACAACACTTTTTTCATTTGGAAAATGTTAGAGTGAAACTTGAGAGATGTTTATTATTGCTTTTAAAAAGGAAGGCGATTTTGCCACAGATGTGATCACTAAAAGATATCTGCTAATCAAATAGATATCACTCATAACTTGTCTTAATCAAATATAGTCTTATCAGCTACATTTGAGTGGAGGGAATATTGGAGGCTTTTAGTGAATGAATGACTGCCATTAGTTATCTTGAAAATCAGGGTTTGTAGGCTTGAGGGACAGGGATCAGAACTATGAAGTATTCATCACAAACCATGCTGAGAGAAGTACATCTGGGACTATTCCTCCTGTAGAAGTGGTGGTTCAGGATGATATATGATGGCTGTCTTAAAGTATTTATAGGGTTGATTCCATGAAGATTTAGATCCAAGTGGTCATTCCTACTCTAATCGGAGGCACAATTTAGCAAATTGTATAAAAAGAATAGATTTCTAGGAGTGCTCTCTCAGGGTCTTGAATTCTGGTTGCTGAAGGTATACAAACAGGTTCATTTATCATTCATCTGGGTTATTGTTATGGGGGTTAACAACGGGAAATTAGTGACCTTTGAGTTCTTTTTGTCCCAAAGAGACTATGATTATGTGATTTTCAAGGCAAAGTGTTCTGATTAAATCTAGTCATGGTTCAAAGTCCAGATCTGCTCCTTGTAAGTTCCTTTTCTTTTAAAAGACCCGAATCTTGGGTGCTGGTTACTTAATATTTAATCCCATGGTCATTATGTGTATGGAATTGAAATGAAACTAAGCTAATCCAGTCCTCATTTCATAGTCTGAACTTTTAAAGGTAAGGTCCTTTGAAAGCAGCATCTTGATATTTTCCGTATTGGAGTTTTCCTGTGTGTTTGAAAATCAAAGTGGGTATTGAGTTCAGTCATTTGGGATATAGATATACAAGTTTACATTTCAATTCACTTAAGTGATATGCTTTACTTTCCATAGGGCTCCCTTACCTCTTTTTTTTTTTTTTTAAACTGCCAATTTTGACGTTGAAAAGGTATTTTATGGTGGCTGAAAATATGCCTGAGAGTAATTATATGGTCTCCATTTAAACAGAGTGGAGAAGTATCATTACAGTAAATGGATATTTTGTAAAAAGAGGTCTTTTGGGGAAAAAAGGCAGGGGGTGGAGGTGTGCATGTGGGTCAATTGTACCAGGAAAGCTGAAATGAATTCTTTAGCCCTGAAGTACTAAAGGGCACTATGGATTAATGTTCTGGCCCTAATTCAGAGTCCGGTTTCTTCAGACACTTGGCACTGATTTGTTCATCTCTGAACTGAAGTCTTGAGGATTAAGAAGAGAGAGAAAATGGAAATGCATCATTTTCTCTGCCAAAGGAGGTACTTAAACTGGGAAGGGAGGAGGGGACATTAACAAATCAAGCCTTGGCAAGGAAATCTGTCATGAATCCGCAGTGACTTGGAAAGCCTCTGTTGCTGTCTGTTTTACAAAACTAAACATTTGCCACTACCAACACTTGTCTCTTGCTTACCTTTAGGATCAGCTTCAGGTCGCTCTGTGGAGGGAGGGAGTTCTTTTTTTGCCCATTTTGACATCATTAGGTAATTAATTTACAGCTAGCTCAATTAGACTCCAGCCCATACAGTGTGTGTGCATGGCCTTTTAAAGAGCCTTTGTTTTGACGCTAATTGAACTGGTTGTAGCAGAGACAGCCAAACAATTTACATTTATCTTTGGCAGGACACAAGGGCTCTCCCTTGGTATAGACAGCTGCATTTTTTTTTTTTCCTTCTACCAAGTCTGCTACTAAAATGCTGTATGCTTATTTTAATTTACTAATTTAGAAAACTTTGAAAATGACAAGAGCCACATAAATTATTGTAGATAAATTGGAAGATTTAGATAAATAAGCAAGAAACAAAATAAAGATCACACATAATCTTAGTACTATCAAGAGAAAACCATTCACAACCTGGCATTTGTCTTTCTATACTTTTTCCCCATATAAGGGAATGCACGAATCTGTATACACAAATGCTTTTTTACATGTTCTGTTTTTACAGAAAGGGATCACACCATACAAACTGACTTGTCATGTACTTTTTCCCCCACTTAATAAGTTGGAAACATTTTGTCATTTCATAAATGTTGTTTTACAACATTTAAAATGGCTATATAGTAATTCATTGTGTGGATATACCAAACATTTAAACAATCTGTTATTATCGAACATTTAAGCTCATTCCAGGTTTTTCATATTATAACCAGCACTGTGATATATATTTTTGTTTCTAAATTTTTGTTAAGTTCTTTAATTATTTCAACAGATAAAGTCATAGCTTACTTTGACAAGGGCATGCATGTTTTTAAATTTTTTGATACATATTGCCATATTGCATTTCTCAAAGGTTGTACCAGTTATCACATTCACTAGGAGTATATGAGAGCTTTATGTTTATTCTTGATATTCAAGAGTACCATATAGAAAGTATTGACTCAGAGATGGGTTAAATCCTGATTAGTGATTTTTGTTGTTGCTCTTAAAATTATGTGAACCTTATAAATTAATCTTTTATTCCCAGTATCAGATGAGAGAAGCCAGCTTACCTCATATAACATAATAGAGTTTTGCTTATTTTAATGTATATTATTTTGTTTTGAAAAGATATAGAATAAAAAGGCCAGTAGCTGCTTCATTAAGACAGAAGTGGTCTATTCCTGCCTCCCCCGCCCCCTCCCTTGGGAAGATTCTGAAACAATATTTTTCATATGAATAAAGAGCAACCTAAGTAATTTAGATGTAAAGTCAAAACAAGAAGTGGATAGCTTTGCCCAGTATATGGAAAAATGTTTGTACTTTCTTGAGGTGGCAAAGCCCATGGATGTGTTGACTGTCTAACTAGAGGAGCAAGATAAACTCTGGCATCTCCATCAAGAGTAGCCTTGGAGAAGCTATCACAACACCTATCTAAATTTCTGTAAGGGTGTCTACTGCATTATTCTCTATTCTCCTTATTTGTATAGCCCCTAGGCTAGAATTTCCAAGAGCTGGTGTTAAATCTTATTTTCTCTATTTGCAATGTCTGAATGTTGGACATGCATTCGGACACATAGTAGATGTTTATTGTTCACTTAACTCTGCAGAAGAGTGAAGATTAAAGAAAAATATCTTTCATATCATCTGGGATTCCCCCCATCCCATTTTATAGCTGAGGAAACTGAGGCTCAGAAGATTGACATCTTATGCAAGAGCAAGTTGGATTTTTCATATTAGTATATTTCCCAGATTGTTATAGTACTAGGATTGTATGTTTTTCCCAGGATGGTACTTTGTATGATTATATTTAAAATCAATAGTAAAATTCTCATTTCATATATAGCCCATCTTCCCTAATTTCTCTTTTTCTTCTCTGGTGATATTAGCCTCAGTTTTTGTTAAAAATTAACACACTCTTAACTCACATTTCTTTTTTCCTTTTTCTAATATTTTCACCTCTCCAATTTCATTCTCAGTAGACGTTTTAATTTACTCAGCAGTATTGCAATCTGGATGTCAAAATGCATCGAATTGACCTCTTATCTGGAGATCACCTGCCCTGAAAACGAGGGATTTAACCAGGAATTGTGGCAGGTAAAGCAAAGGCTTCTCCCAAAGCCCAGGTGCTGCCTGCCTGCCAGCCTGTCTGCCAGCCTGTGATTTGTTTCATGGTGGGGTCTAGATGTGCCTTGTTTTTCTGTAGAAAGCAGCTTCCGAATACAGTTTTTGGTTGGAACTTTTCAGTTTGCAGTGCCAAATAATGTTTGCAGCAAAAGTTGGCTTTAGGGTAAACCAAGATAAAAGGGGTTTAAAGACAAGTTTTAACATTTCTGGGTTTTAATTTTTTTCTGTGACTTTTTCCTTTTTCTTTTTTTAGCAAATTATTACAGTTTTATTAAAATTTTAAGTCCTGAAAATTAAGATACAATGGTATTTAGACCAGCCTGGGATACTGTACTCCTAGATTCCATGATATTTCATAGTACATCTCTTTATTGTATGTTAAATGATAGGGAAGCGTAATAAAATGTATCTAGAGAGTACTTATCTATTTTATGTCCTGTAACATTCAATACTTGATGCAGATGTAATAGATCTTGACTCAAAAAGGAACAAAACTGGTTATAGCCCAAGAGAAGAATGTCAGGTTCCTTTTTGTTTACATAAATTCACAAGGTTGTGGAACTTGAGACCCTAAAGGGCCTTCATAACCTTTAGTCCAACACTTCATTTACAGATGGGGAAAGAATCAGCCACTGGTCCAGGGTCATTCAGCAGGTTAGAGAGAGAGAGCTGTGGCCTGAACCTACGACTGAATGTCCACTCTGCTGGGCTTTAAATTTTCTGATGATAGTTGAAGCTTTTAGTCTGACCTCTCTTTAAAAGAGCATGCTATTTGATGGGTTTTTTTTTTTTTTTTTTTTTTTTTTTTTTTTTTTTTTTGGTGTTGTGCCCAAGGGAACCCAGAGGCTACCCCTTTGTTCATTTTTCCTGGTTGCCCAGATCACTCCATGCTTCTCTGAGGGCGGGTTTGGATATGACTGAAACGGAAGCTGTGTTACAACAGTACTTGGGGAATAGTCTCTGATGAAATGACTTCTTACCTTTTTAAGAAAGCAGTGAAAGACAGTAAGGGGATTGTTAGTGCCTAAAACCACTGACTTCGGTTGGGGCGAAGCCCCAGGTGGCAGATGGTCACAGTGCTTTGCAGCTGCATTGCTGTCTTTGCCATCTCTTGCAGTCTGAGCTATCTGGGAGTCTTTGGTTCTTAATCTTAACTTATAATTTTAGAGTCACTGTATTATTTTGGTCAAGTATCTTACCTCTTCAGCTTCAGTTTTCTCTTAGGAAATTCAAGGGGGTTAAAGTGGATAATTTCTAAGGCACCTTCCAGCTCTCGAATAATTATTCTTTGAAATGAGTATTTTTATAGAAGTTTATCCATGTAATCCAATAACCAAACGTGAATTTCTAGCACTCCATTTTATTACTGTTTTGATTGGTTTTCATGGGAATTTGGAAAATGTCTACAGACTTTGCTTTGATCAAGCTGCTAGCACTTATATTTACAGAACACCCACAGGTGCTTGGGGGCTATAAAAGAAATAGTGTCCAGCCTCAAGGAGACAAGAAAGACTTCTTTATCTACCAAGCTAGGGATGGAGGGTATTCTTCTCTTCCACTGGATTTAAGCTCCCTGAGTGCAGGGCCTTTGTTTCTCTTTTATAGGGCAGGGCTCAGAAAATATTGGTTGCATGAATGAAACAATAAATCTGCTTGTCAGTCTTGCTTATACTTACTAAAGATTTCCCACTGAGATTTATTGTTTTCTTCAACCTGTATGTGCTGTTAACTTGAATAAATTTTTTAGAAAGTGTCCCTCACCTTCTGTAGAAGAATGAGACCAAGATGAGGCTAAATGAAAAACCCATTAATACTAAATTCTTTTCTTGGAAATTTGCTTTAATATTAGCATATTGAAAGCACTGAGATGTCTGCCTTAAAATGATTTGGCTTAACCCAACATTTCCAGAACTAATTTGAACTCTGAATCTTTTCCATTCTACTCCCCCATCGAATTATTGTTAATATGCTGCAGAACTTTGACCTGTGAAAGAGAAAAGTTGGTATAGAGTGTAGTAATATGAAATAAATCAAAACAGCGGCATTAGTTAACAATAATTAATGCCACATTGACAGAACTTATATGTTAAGCACTGCTTCTGGCAGCCCTGTGTGAAGTTGTAGTAGACTATAGGTTTTTTTCCCTTTAAAGAAATTACTGTCTGTGCTTCATTGGAGATTCAAGGTTAGGTGGTAAAGATGAAAGGAAGTTTCAAGTGATCTAATAGCTATTTTACAGTATGGAAGTAGAATGGTGGAATTTCAATTTGTGTCAAGGGCTGCCCTTCCAGGTACTGTGTAAGAATAGTGATGAAAGGAGTCGTCTGTGTCTCTCTTTCAGGAGCTCGCTGTCCAGTACAGGAGACAGATATGTAAACAGATTATAGCAATAATGTACGTACTCAATGTGTACCAAACAGAAATAGGACAGAGAAAGGAATGGTATTTTCCCCCTAATTTAGAACAGGGTTTCTGTTCACACAATAAGCTGAAATCATATTAACTGGATCTCCTCTAGATCCTTCAGACAATTCTACTCATACATCAAGACTCAGATGAGTAGGCTTCTTTATACTTCCCCTGTTCTGGAATTAATTGCATCATCTGTAGTCAGAGCATTGCTTACACCTCTGTCATCAGCCTTATCACATGTCAGATACATGATTTGAAGGCATAGCAGGGTCATCTTTGTCACTGTATTTCCAGGGCCTGTAGGCACAGCACGTACCGATACTCACAGTGCACATTGGCTGTTTTGTTTAGACTTGGAGCAAAGCTTGGGGTTGCGAAAGTTAACTCACTTTAAGTAAATTCAGTAAATAAAAATAGGTTTTATAAAACATAGATTGAGAAGGTGGGACTATTATTAAGAGTATGGTTCCTTTTGATCACTTTTCCCCCCAGGATGTCTAAATATGACTTAAGAATTCAGTTACATTTTTGTAGGAGCTCAACAATTTCATGAAGGATTTTTATTTTACATAAAGGTTTTGTAGTTATTAATTTTTGCAGGACCTTTCTGTTATGTCCTGTATCTCATCTGGAATATCCTAAGAATAAGTTCAGTTTGGTATAATGTTCCGTACTGGAGGGTGGGTTTGCTTTCCAAGGTCAAGGAGCTGATTGATGACATTTCCTTTTAAAGTGTTTGTAACCAAATGCAGTTTGGAGGGGAGATGGTAGGGGAAGTGATCCTCAGGAAGGTGCAATGGAAATAACTAAACTAGAAGGCAGCCTGACTTGGTTTTGTGGTTCATTTTTTTTGTGACCTTGCGGAAGTTACTTAACAGTTACTTCCAATCACTGAGGAGGTTGGACCAGAATTTGCAATCTCTTCTAAAGCTGACCTTGGAGTAGGTTTAAAAGTGGATACGTTTTTAGGTTAAATGATTTTGTTCATTTAGTTTTTTCCTTCCTTCACCTATTTTGGAACAGTAAGACTGCTTGTGATGGAATAAAACTAAATTACTCAGAACTCTCCTAAGCCTGCAGTCCTTATCATTTTTTTTTCTTTTTTACTTTGAAGGGAAGAAAAAAATGACAGAAAAATAAGGTTGTCTATATCCATGAATCAGGAAAAATTCATCTCATTTTCCTACATAGACATAATATTCAGTGAGGTGCTGCAAAGTCTTAAGTGCAAAAGAAATATTTGGTTGTGTTTGCTATCCTAAATCTAGAAAGAATTGTGCTTTGATAGATAGATTTTGGGTGTTTTTATCTAGAGTTGAGACAAGAAGTTGCCTTGTGTAGAAAGACCTTGTGTATAGGAAGTTGGTTCTCAGCTTTATGATGAATGTACTGTGTATCCTTGGATATGTCACTGAATTTTTCTGAATTTCATTGTTCTCAATGGTAGATTTGAAATCATTCTGATTATGAATAGCTCTGTGATTAGACAATTCTAGGCATTTATTTCAGGCTCCTTCCTGTTCTTTTCCTTGAAAGATTAACAATATTTCCACCTCCTCCCCACACAATCCCAGACAATTGTTGATTTGTAGGGGAAAGGAGATTTTTAAAACACTTTAAATGATACATTCAAAAAAACTATCTTATATTAGTTATGTCTCCAAGTTTTCATGGCTTAAAATAACACTTATTATCTCACAGCTTCTGTGGGTCAGGAGTCTGAGCACAACTTAACTGCATTCATGGCAAGGCTGTGGTCAAGGTGTTTTCCAGGGCTGGAGTCTCATCTGAATGCCTGTCTGGAGAAGGGTCTGCTACCCAACTTGCTTAGGTTTTTGGTGGAATTAATTTCCTTGCAGCTGTAGAACCAAGAGCCTCATTTTCTTTCTGGCTAGGGGCTCTGCTCTCTCTACTTCTAGAGGCTACCCACAGTTCCTTGTCATGTGAGGTTCTTCCACACAGCTGCTCACTTTCTCATAGCCAACAAGAGAGCCAACAAGCCTGATACCATTGTTTTTTATAATGTCATGATGACAGTAAGCTTGTCATCATGACCATCTGTCATCTTTGCTGTATCCTATAGGTTAGAAGCAAGTCACAGATCCCTTTCCAACTCAAAGAGAGAGAATCATACAAGGTCATGGACACCAGGAGGTGAGGGTTATGGGGGCCACCTTAAGCATCGGTCAGCCACATATGTGAAATACGGAAACCATACTTAAAATTTTTTCTTTGTTCTTTTTATGATCTATCTATGCTTAAATATCTTACTTTATAGTAGAGTTTCAGTGACCATTGACTGACTGAAAATCCTGCTCAGTTAAAGCTTCTAGCCCCATGGTGATTTTGTACCATACTCTCATCAGATATTGGTGAAGGAAGATTTGAGCCTATTTATTTTTCTTTCTCCTTCCATAGCACAGCACTTTCTGATGTTAGGTGTTCACTGGGTATTTGTCGAAGGACTGCAGCTGTTGTCTCAGTAGCAGCACTGAGTTAATTTACAGTTAAAGCCCTAACCTCCAGTGTAATGATATTTGGAGATGGGGCCTTTGGGGATTATTAAATTTAGATGAGACATAAGGTTGGGGCCTTCATGACAGAATTAGTGCCTTTATATGAAGATACCAGAGTGAGCTCTCTTACTCTCTCTCCTCTCTCCTCTTTTTGCCCTCTCTCCCTGTGTCTCTTCCCTTGTCATGTGAGCATACAGAGAGAAGGTGGCTATCTACAAGCCAGGAGGAGAAACTGGCCATGCTGGCGCCTTGATCTTAGACTTCTAGTCCCCAGAACTGTGAGAAAATAAATATTTGTTTATTTAAGCCACCCAGTCTATCGTATTTATTATGGTAGCCCAAGCTGAGTAAGACAACTGCCCTCCACCCCCTTGTGGTCTGTTTAGCAAGAGATAACAAACAGTGAAGTGCAAAGGTTGCAGAATGGCAGTGACCCATGGCCGCCAGTGAGCCAAAGAAAGTGGTGTTTGATTATAACCGTCCCCATTCTTCATTGACTTTAGTCATAACTGTTTGTATAGGGCTCCTAGACTTTTTTTTCTGGGCAAAATAATGATTTAAAACGTAATGCACTTGGTTTTTGAGTGTTGGACTGCCAAACAGGAACACTTCATGGAAAGAAAATGTTGCTCTTGAAAAGCGTCTATGGTGGGAACTTATATAGTGAATTCTTAATTACTTCTTTCTGAGTCTTATTTTTTAACTTTTGAAATTCAGTTGTTTGTTTACTTGTTCATTCATTCTTTCATTTATAGGTTGAGATGGAAAGGGTTCAGTACCCTTTCACCAGTTTTCTACTTTTCTGATTTTGGTAAACTTGCTCTCTTTGTCTGGGTTCCCTCTTGGTAAAATTGGGATATTCACATTTATCTAAATACTGAAATAATTACATAAAGCTCCAAGCATGCGATCGGTGTTCACTGAATGACAGTTTGACTAATTGTAAAAGAATGATTAACATTTTACATTTATTCAGTTTCATTCATCATAACAGCAGTGGCATCATAATATTTTAGAAGTGAGTAAGATGATTGAGGTGGGGAAGGGACCAATAAAATCTCATCATCTTCTTTCTTCTTGAAAATGAATTTTGAATTCTTGAACAGGGGTTTTAAAAATATTTTTAAGCCATATAAAATTTATTTGTTTTTAACAATTACAGTCAAAATTATCAAGAAGTGAGAATTAAAAAAATTTTTTTTTTAATTTTATTTCTTTACTTGGCACTTAATTGTAAGGTAAAGGCTAACTGGATCTTAGAATTTGAGAAGTCTGTCCCTTTCATTTTATAGATTAGGAGGCTGAGGCCTTTGTACTCTGACATATAATCATGTGGAAGAGAGGAAGCAGGAGCCATACATCTTATTTTTTATACAAACTCAACATTTTCAGTAATTTCATTGAAAGAAACACTAAACAAATTTAGACCTGTGAAACACATTGGGGTCAGCATGACCCCCTGAGGGCAGGTGGCATCTCTGTATCATAGAGATTGTATAGCTGCATTAGGAGTCACGTGTCAGACTCTGTCAGTGTTCCAAATGCAGTTCCTTAGTTAAAGGTGAATTGTGTGAGATTTTTTGGTGGAGGGAGTAGAAGAGGGGAGTGGAAACAGACTTCCAGCCTGGGGCTCCTGCTGTTCCCTTATGGGATTTAGGGCCTGAGAAAACATATTTAGTTCTCTGAATGGCAAACACATAAATAGCAATGACCCTTAATTGAAAGGGAGGAGACTAAATGGACCAGAGGTCAGGGCTTTATAGTGATGACTAGGGGTCTAGAGGTGTCAGCTCAAATGGTATAGATTTTTTTTTCCCCTCTACTCTTCTCCTTCCCCCTTTCCTGGTCTTGGAAATCCTGGAAGGAGGGAGGAGGGACCATTAACTAAACTAGGATGTTATGTGGACACTGGGAGGACTGGAATTTCAGAGGAGTGGGAGCCCCTCTCACCCCACCCCAAGCTTTTTTTTAAACTAGTATATTACAACTTGACTGCTACCTGCAGTTTGCCAATTACCCAATTATGACATAAATTTGCACATTTAAAAAAAATAGGCTGCTACTACTCTTCCTTGTACAAGGATTTTAGTCACTGTACATCTTGTGTCTTTAAATAATGTATTAGGAACATTTTCAAGTCTGTAAGTGCTTTTTTAATGAGAGTGTGAAGATTTTAATGGGACTAGATTGCTTTTCATGACATTTCAGAGTGACTTAATTGTAACAATGTTGAGAGGCTGTATTTTAAAGTTTGCTAAGTATGTCTGCTGTGGATTATAGTCAGACACTTAAAAGGATGGATGGATGGATAGCGGAACCAGATAGCTTTTTCCTCACCACTTCCCTCCAAATATTAGCTCTTTGCAAATATGGTTATACCAAACCAGGCACAGATCAGGATTATCTTGAACTTTTTAATTAAACAATTGGAACAGAGGTTAATAACTGAGACTAGTGGGGATAGCTTCGAAGACAATTTTTAAAAACTTATTTGGGCAGCGATGTTTGTCTCAGTGTGTTTCCTGTCTCCTTTTACAGAGCCAGGAGGCCAGGCAATCTTTCTTTGTTTATATTCCCGGTTAGTCCCTGAACTCTTTCTCTGTTCGCTTAAAAAACATACCTGTCTTTTGTCTCATTTTTATCCGACACGTTAGTAAGTGTTCCTAAAATACTGTCACTGCCAGATAACAGTTTACTTTTTTGGTTATGAGAATTTTAGACTTCATGAAACTCAGTTTCTATCTTCAACACATTGGGCTTATTCAAAAGTCTTTTCCTACACAAATGTTCTTAGGATTCTAGAACCTGTGGCAGACTTCTCAAAATTATATAAGATAGTTGGATACTTCCAACACCACTCTTAGTAGGGATTTGTATTAGTTTCTTAGGACTGGGATTGCTGTAACAAAGTACCACAGCTGAGTGGCTTAAAGCAACAGAAATACATTCTCTCACAGTGCTGAAGGCTAGGAGTCTGAAATCAACAGGACAGGACAGTGCTCCTTCTGAAACCTATAGGGGGAATCTTTCATTGCTTCTTCCTAGCTTCTGGCGGTTTGTGGTTTGTTGGCAGTCTTTGGTGTTCCTTGGTTTGCAGCTGCTTAGGCTCTGCCTCCTTCGTCATCACATGGTATTCTCCTAGTGTGTTTCAGTGTTCAGGTCTTTTCAAGACACCAGGCATATTGGGTTAGGGGCTCACCCTACTCTACTATGACCTTATCTCAATGAATTATGTCTGTAACAACTCTATTTTCAAATAAGGTCACATTCTGAGGTATTGAGAATTAGAATTTCAGCGTTTTTTTTTTAAGAATTAACACATTTATTGGGTTGACATTGGTTAATAACACATCAATTTCAGGTATACAATTTTATAATACATTGCCTATACGTTACATTGTGTGCTTACCTTCCAAAGTGTAGTCTTCTTCTGTCAGTATGTATTTTACCCCCTTTACCCTCGTCAGCCTCCTCTCACCCCCTTCTTCTCTCGTAATCACCATTGTTTGTGTCTATGAGTTTGTTCATTTGTTGCTTTGTTTTATATCATACATGTGAGTGAACCCATATGGTTCTTGTTCTTTTTCATCTGACTTATTTCACTTAGTGTGATATTCTCAAGGTCCATTCATGTTGCAAATGGCAATATTTCATGGTTTTATGGTAGCTGTTATTCCACTGTATATATGTACTACATCTTCTTGATACAATCATCAGTTGAAGGACACTAAGATTGTTTCCATGTCTTGGCTCTTGTGGATAATACTGCAGTGATCATAGGGGTATATATATCTTTATGAATGAGTGTTTTCAAATTTTTCAGGTAGATACCCAGAGGAGGGATTGCTGAGTCATGTGGTACCCCTGTTCTTAATTTTTTGAGGCACCTCCATACTGTTTTTCACAGTGTCTTCACCACTTTATATTCCTACCAGTAATGTATGAGGGTTCCTTTTTCTCCGTATCTTCTCCCACACTTGTTATTTCTTTTTGTACTGATAATAGCTATTCTAACAGGTGTGAGGTGGTGTCTCACTGTCATTTTGATTTGTATTTTCCTTATAGTTAGTGAAATTGAGCATCTTTTCATATATCTTTTGGCTGTTTGCAGGTCTTCTTGGGAAAAGTGTTCAGGTTCTTTGCCTATTTTTTAATTGGATTTGTTGTTGTTGTTGAGTATGTGTGAGTCTTTACATACTTTGGGTATTAGCTCCTTTTTGGAGGTATCATTTGCAAATCTTCTGCCATTCGTTTGGTTGCCTTTTGTTTTGGTGATGGTTTCATTTGCTGTGTAGACGCTTTTTTAGTTTGATGTAGTCTCATTCATTAATTTTCAGCATATCTTTTTTGAGGGGACATAATTCAACCTATAGCGGGATTCTACTTTAAAAAGCACCCAGGGAAATTCTGATATAGCCTGTACAGGTTCCCAAAGTGTGGTTTCTGGCCTACCTACACAGAATTTATCAGGAGCACTAAAGAAATTATATACACTATAAAAACAGTTTAAAGAAGAGAAATAAACCCACAACTCATGTACTGACCACCCAGCTTAAGAAATAAAACATTACTTTGGAGAAGCCTGAGGTGTTTGTATAAAATAAGATTTCTCCTCTGAGGGGTTAGGTCAAGGAGATTTGGAGCAGTGAATATTAGAACTTGGTAACTCCCCTCTCCCCCCTTTTTTACGCCCAAGTGTTTTTTAAGATGGACTAGAAAATTTAACTGTAGAGTGAGATGGGATTTTTTTTTTTTTTTTCTATTACAGAATGAAAAGATACAGGGAAAGGTTTAATGACATTTTTCACAGTGTTATAGAACAGTCATTATTCTTGTTTGGGATGGTTTTCTGAAAAATCTCACTTGTAATTTTCTAAATTAGTTCAGATCTGTGGCTTAGATTTTTAGTGGTGTACTCTTAGATTTATGTAAGGATGTTGTGTGTGTATGATGGTAAGGGATCTATTATTGATTATGCTCCTTACATTCTTGTCTTTCTCCTGGGAATTTTGTGAAGATTAATAGCTGCTAGGTGATTTTAAGTTTGCAAAATGCCGTGAGATCCTTGGGGGAAGTGTTACATAAATATAAATAAATTATGCAGCACCCGAATTTGGTTGTTCATCATTTTTTATAGTGTGTTTTAATTAAGAACTTAGTGCTATTTAAGTTGGATGGCTGGGGAAAGGCTGTAATCATTCACAGACGATTAAATAAGTAGGTAGGAGCAGCATTTAGGCTGGAACTCATGGAGAATAGATGAACAGGACCTCTTCTGGAAATTGGTCGTTTTAGATGGCACTCACTGAACTAAGCTCTGGATTAATGTCTCTATGTTTACATGGTGCTGTTAGAAAATGGGCCTTTTAATATTTTTAAACCTATTTACAGTTCGTCTCAGACTTTCAGATACTTTGGACCTCTCTGGTTTTCCTGGGTAAGCTGGAAACCTTTTTTTTTTTTTTTTTTTTAAATTTTATTTTAAAGCAAAAGATTTGTGTGATCTGGAAACTTTTTTTAAGGAAGGAGTTTGTCATATTCTCTAGGTACTCGGAGAGCTAGAAGGCTTTTGACAAACTACATTGACTTCTGGTATGCTGTACTTCTGTAGCCCAAGGAGCTGGGTTCCAAACTACCTCCTTTTATTTGTTACAAGAGCTTTGTGGTTCCAGTGGGTCACATAGTCTTAAGATGAAGAGTGAGACAGGAAACAGTTTGTAATATTCCTTGGTCCAGTTGTGCCTCCTTAGCTTGCTGTGTTGTCAGAGTCTCATCAGTATGCTTGTTTCTTTTTTTTTTTGCTCTGTTGCTCTGTGAACAGTTACTTCATCGCCTTGCCATGGCTGACCCTAAACTTGTAACCTTTCTCATTCATTCACCGTATCTATTAAGCATTACTTAATGCTAAGCAGTATGCACTTGTGAATGACAGAGTTCTTGATGCTATGGGACTGTCTAGTGAAAGGCACACTCATTAAAGAAAATAAAAGTCAGAGTCAGGGGTGAACAGGATAATCACAGGCTCTTTGAGAGTATATAGTAAGGGGAACCTTGTTTTGAAGAGCTATACTTTAGCAAAATTTGGGAGCATTGCTGGGAATTAGCAAGGAAGGAGGAAGAACAGGGAAGCTTGTCTTCTAAGAAGTATACCATGAAGTTATTTTTTCTATTCCTTTCTCCGCCCTTTTCCTTCCCCAAGTTGTCTTAGGTAGAGGCACAATTTCAGCCATCCAAAATGGGCCAGTTTGTTACACTTGGGTGGTTAGAGGCAGGGGGCCATGGGAAAAGGGGTGAGTTTAAGCTAAATATAAGTTAGACCACAAGAGTAGTATGTTTTATTGGGATGATAAACTCATCACATTGGGCTCTTGAAATACTGTTTTTCTAAATTGTGCTCTGGTGATCTTTTTGGAAGCCTAGGGCTATCTACAGAACCTGTGGTGTGTGTGTGGAATGGGTTAAGGGCTTGGGAAAGATATACTTGCTGAAGTATATCTTTGCTGAAGTCCTTCTCTGCACTCTTTCTATCTCTAAGAGATAACAAACTTAAATACCTTTTTAGATGTACTTTCTCAAACTTCTGACGTTCAAATCGGCAGGGGCCTGTTAAAAATGTACTTTCGGTAGCCTTTTTGTCTGAGGCCTGCTGACGTAGAATCTTAGTGGTAGGACTCTTGGCCATTGTCATGCACTCTATTGAGAGCCACTGCCATGACAGCATGGATTGCTAGTGGGTCATTCAGTGCTTAAAGATGAGGACTTTCATCATTTTAGCTCCACCAAGCTCTTGGTTGATTTCCCACCATCTTTCACCACCATTACCTGCTACATAATTTGCAGATGCTCAATGCAAAATGAATACGCACAGCTCCTTATTAAACAAATTAAGAACTGCAAGAGGGTGACTGCAGAGCATTAAACCAAGTATGACCCCTTTTGAGTGCAGGCCCCTGGGAAACTGTGTAGAATGCAAGTCTGTGAAACTGGCCCTACTTATACCTACCACTTCTGTTTGCCTTTTTCAAGTGAACTGCATATTGTTCCCTGTGCACTACAGTGTTTTTTTTTTTTTTTTTGCCTTTGTTTCTTGAGTCTCATTGTGTGAAATGCTATTTTTCATCTCTTCTGTGTCACATGTAGTATGTTAGAATCCTGTGCAAGTTGTCACTGCAAGACTGTGTCCTTCGAGGGCCTACTCTTCCTCATTCTTGTATCCCCTTAGCTGAGTCTCTGCCATTGTCTAATAAGTTTGCTGAGTAAAATACTTTAACCTGAATGCTTTTCTTAACATTTAATTAAATTACAGATTACTGGGAATATAGATTTGGTTCAGAGTGAGGTATTGAGCCAATGTTGCGCCTGGCAGTGTTATGCAAGGAGCCAGGGCTGCCTGGGCATGACTGGTGTGAGACAGTGTGAGGTGCATCCTCTGTGGCTAACACCTTAGGTAGCTACCCTTCCTAGGAAAACCAGTGTTTCCTCTCTGCATCTCTCACTGACCTTTGAGTTCCTGAGAACAACAGCTTTTTCTAAGCCACTTAAGTTCGAAAGAGCTATTAGCAGAATCTGAGGAAATACTTCTTGTGGTAGGAGGTGACCATTTTGTTCACTTGTTAATATTTGAAACTAGGCATTCTTGATTGTCTGAGGTAGTATGTTTTGGAGAATTCTCTGAAGTTGAATGCACTTGGTAAATGAGATCATAGCTCTGTAGGCTGAGGATTGGACCCTACACTTAAAAGGACTTACTATTCCTACAGTGAGGTGATCAGAGATAGCTATGAATTTGGGTAAGAGGTCTGTGAAACTTTTCTATCTCAAAGATGGATGAGTAAGTATTAAGTTCAGAGATGTTTAACAGCATATTCAGATTTGATTCAGATATTTAATATCTGATCTGGCACTGGGATCCATGATCCCTGTTCTTTCTGAGGCCTTAGTAAATATTTGTTCAAAGATCATTCTAGTCTTACTTGAGGATTATCATCTGGCCTTGACCTGATGCAGTTAACAGAATGAAATATGTACTTCCCTTTTGGCATTGTTTTGAGGAGTTAAAGTGAACAGATTGTCTGAAACATTGCTGTCCTGTTGAAATATGTTGAGCCACACATGCAGTATTAAAATAGCTACATTAAAAAAAAAGTAAAAAGAAACAGGTAAAATTAAGTTTAACGATTTATTTAACCCAGTATATCAAAACATTTTAATCATTTCACCATATCAATAGAAAATATTTACTATGTAGCTACTTTACTAGATAGTACAGGGCTAAAGTATACTCGCTTATACATTTAGTTTTCATTTTCTCTTCCTTTCTAAGTTGCTGTAACCCGTACTAGTTAGCATATGAGCTTGGTGATTGGTATGATGATAAAGCACGGGAAACTGGGGGATTTAGGGTATAAGTGGACTTACTAGTTTTAGTGTGCCAATCGAAGGGGTCAGGAAAGTTCATAATTGGTCTACTGTAGACCTCTGTCTTCGTGCTGGGCATCTAGAGGTAGTGTTTGCAGCCTCTCAGGGGACAGAAACTACCTGCACAAAGACGTAGGCTGTCAGTTAAGGAGAATCTCTCTACTGTTGACTCAGTCTTGGCTTTGACCCCCTGTTTGCACAACTTGCTGCTAAATTAGACCATTGCTCCTCTCACAGGGAATTAAGAAGGAAGGTGTAGGTTTTTGAGTAAGATTACAAATCAACATCTGAAATCTTCTTTGTGCTATTTAATTAAAATCTGAGCACAAAGTGGATAATGATTATTTCTTAGCCTAGGTAGATCATAGAAACTAGCAAATTATGACAGCAAAAGACCCACACACATATTTGTAGTCAGGTCTGCACTGATTTCTAGATAAAGGCTAATATATATTTGGTCTGCAGGGTATGATTTGAATGGAAGTTTTTCCTTCATTTTTAAGCTCACTGCTCAAAGTCCACTAAGAGAATACGGGGAGACAACTTTGATTAGATTAGGCAAGATTGGATTAAATCAAATGGTTAAAGCCTTTGGAGCCTCTGGCTTGTAGGAGACACCATAATGCCATTCCTAAATCCTATTAGGTAAGTTAATCTTATTGAAGAATTCAGGTCCGCATAAAGCAGCATGCCCTATACTCTCTGTGGTGGTCTCTGACCCTTAAAGTAAGCAGACAGATATGAACTTTCTTGGAATAGGTAGGTTGATTATGTTGGTTTGGGGCAAGTTATTCTAAATAACTTGAAAGTAGATGCCTAACAGTTGGTAAAGGGAACATTCCACGTAGGAAAGTAGTCTGTCTCCTGGCCGCCCTCTGGCTTGGTGGCAGTTAAGTGTCTGTGTCAGGGAATTTTTTTTTTTTTTTTTTTAGCCCTTGTTTGGGGAAAGAGAGTCAGGATAGATGTGTGTAAATAGTTGTAAAATTGGCAGCTGTGTCATTGTGGCAGGTGTGGTGGTGAAGGGATGGGTCAGAGCTTTATTTTTAAGCATTATGAAATCATCCTTTACAGACCATATCCATTTTAGAGGTTGTCATTAAGAATCATGTGCTGAGTATATAGTATGGTTGAGACACTGTGCTAGATGTTGGGAGTAAAATAAAGAACCTTGAAATTTGGGAGCTGGAGGCATCTTTATCTGTGATTTCCTGGGTGTGTTTGTAGTTTTATTATAAGTGTGAGTTGGCTCTTCCCTGTTTCTACAGATACAGTGACCATATTTTTCTGAACCAAAACACTCTTTTTTGTCACCTGATTTTTTTTCCACTTTGTGAATTTATGGACTGGTGAAGTTTGCTAAAGTGTATAAATCATGTCATATTTCATTGTAGATTTTTGGGAAAAGGAAAAAACAAAGAAATTGGCACCATGCAATTCTGAATGTATGCCTGCTGCATTCATAGTGAGAACTGGAAGAAACTACGGGAAAAAATGGTAAATTTGACGTAGACCTTTGCTAAGGGCAGTTTAGTTAGACATGGCCAACTTTTTAAGACCCACGAGTGATTAATACATACTGAATTGGTCTCTAGTGATGTGGGGAATTTTTTTAAGGCCTCTTTAAAAATTCAGGTGCATAGTGCCTCAGCATTCACCACATAGATTTTGTGAGTTAATTGGTTCACAACCAAAAAGTGAGGCATATGATGGTATGTCAGGCTACTGGAAGAGGCTGAGGTGACACTCTGGCCTGGGGGCTTTCAGTGCTATTGTGAAGTGAGAACTTTCTTGTTGGTGCCTAGGGAACTTGTTAATTCTTAATTTATTCTCCCATGGGGGCTTTTCCTGTTCTTAGGCCAAGAAATGAGTTAAGGTAAGTCTTTATTTAACCTTTCTGGTGGGGTGGCTCTACATCTATGTCTTTTCCTCAAAGACTAAAGAGAATTTCAGGTGTGGGCCAGACGTGGAGTCTCTAGAATGATTATGATAGATTAATGGTTTTGATTTGCTTTTAGGAAGAAAAGTACAACTAGCCCTTTAGACGCAGATAATATCTCTCTCCAGCCCTCCTCTATATCAAGTGCACAGTGTTCTCTTCCTGTATAGCACTTGTATTTTGAAGAGCTAGGGTCATTGACAGAACACTTCTCACTCTTGAGTTTTAGAGCACAGCAGAGCACACGTATCTGAAAAAAGAAATGTAATTTTCTGTAAGTCTACTAAGAATTACTTTCAATCTCCATATGTGCATAGACATGCTCACACAATTGTGGGTTTTTTCCCATGCTCTTTGAGGAGGAATAGCTCCCTTTTTACTTCTGTTGGTTCTTGATTGCTCATTTCTCTGGGTTACCTTTGTTAGGGAACAGCTGCTGGAAGAATGTGTGCTCATTTTGTCCTTATGAACTTAAGTCCTGTGGCCCTCTGACTGGTCCTCACCGAACCCTCCCTGTTCTCTATATTGACCTAGCTTTGTTTTTTGGAGTCTCTTTTTCCACTCAGTGTAGGCAACCGTCTTGCTTCGACTTGGTATCTATTTCTATTGAGGCAGTTCCAGATTAAAAGAGGTTGGGGAGGGAGTTTTAAGAAGGAGAAGATTGGATCCGGTTAGGAGAAGTTGATAAAACTTCTATATTCTGTGCTAATAGTTCTCAGATGCTTAGGGATTACAGTGAAACGCTGGTCTGGTAGACTTAGAGAGCTGCTCTTAACAGCCGTCAGACAGCTCTGCCTGCTTCTTTCCCTGCCCTGTCATTGTTCTTCCTGCTCAGTTTGCCTGGAAGAGCCCAATTCTTTATAAGCTCACTCCTCGTCTCAAAGTCTTCCTGATTTGTTTCCCCCACCAGCTGTTCCTAATCTTTCTGAGTCCTTTTGGGATGGAGGAGAAGCTGCCTTCCTCTCCTTAGTTCATTGGCATCTCCACTTGGGAGGGCACAGCCCCTTCCATTTCTGCCCTGAGCTTCTCATGAAACAGTAATAATGCCTAAAGCCTATTGATTATTTAGAATGTGGCCAGCACTGTGACAAGCACTTTACATGGATTATCTCTTTTAATACTTCAGCCAGCCCGATAAACTATATGTGCTGTCACGTCTTCATTTTACAGATGGGAAATTGATGCCCAGAGAAGTTCAATAACTTGTTACTATGTACCCAGCTGGAATTAAGTGATGGAATCAAGATTCAAACCAGGCAGTCAATTCCAGGACTCATGTCTAGCTCCTCTGGGAAAGGTTGGGAGTTCATAGTCAGGATAGCTGTACTCATGGCAGCTTTTCTTATCTGAGATGTCTTCCTTTTTACATTGACTTAAACACTTATGGTCTTTGCATTTTCACCTTATTAAGTAGGATGTTCTGGATTGGTCTTCGGTGTTGCCAGCTGTGTCTTTTATAGAGCTAAAAAGAGAAACGTTAAGGGTGGGCCTTCTTAGGTGTATTCCCCCTTGACTGTGCAGTCAGATACCTGGACTCCTGACAAGGAAATAAGGTCATAACTGCATTTGCTTTGGAAAGATTAGTTAATCGGTAGAGATTGTGTTTTTGTGCTTAATTTGTGTTTTTGTCTTAGTAGTACATGAGCATCCATATCCACTGCCATTGGGTGTGTAGTCCAGTAGTTTCATAAAACAAGGCACTCTTCAGAGCCGGCACCAGTTGGTGCACCCTGAATTACAATAGGGAAGCTTGTTGACCGTTTAGCACTTCACAGCCCAGTAATTAGAAACTGTAAAACAATAACACAGACATGAAGCAGATCCTCCAGTTAATGAAAAAAATCTACAATCCTGCTTTGTGGCTGAGTTCAAAATCACAACCGGCTGCTTATACAACAAAGCAAACACTTCAGGATTTTGGCAGCTGTTTTATACATACAAAAGGCTCTAGGCTCTATATTAATTTAGGGGCTGTCATATTTGTAAAAAACAGAAAACAGCAATTGCCTTTCTTTCTTTTTTTTTTTTTATTAATATACTTCTGTGGTTCTCAAATTATGGTCCCCAGACCAGGAATATCAGCATCATCTGGGAACTTGTTAGAAGTGCAGACTTTTTTTGGCCCTACCTCAGGCCTACTGAATCAAAAACTCTAAGGATGAGGCTCAGCGGTTTATGTTTTAACAAGTACTCCAGGTGATTCTGTTGCACTCTAAAGTTTGAGAAATGCTGGGGAGGGGGTGGAGGAATTCTGGGAATGGGGAATGGAGTCCCCTTTTGGCCCTACTCAAAGATGGGCATTGGGCCTCTCTGACTGGAGATGGGATGGCTGACCTGAGGTGTGATTTTAATACATGAAGGCCCCCTGCTATCAGGAAGATGGGGCACGTTTCTCAGAGAAAGAGCTGTGACTTTGTGGGGACTGGGTGGGAGAGGGGGCTTTGTCTGTGGCTTATTACCAACCTGTAAGCAGCTATTTCAATATTTTCTTTATCATCTGGGCTGTACTGGTGCAGTCAGCCCTGACAGACTAAAATGGTTCTGTCAGAGGAGAAAGACATGAAGACAAAAACGAAGACCATCTTATTTCTTAAGCGGAGCCTTAGTAGTGTTGCCAATGTAACGTGCTCATCGTTGTCAAGAACTGTCATTAAAAACTGAAAGTTAACTTGGAGATAGGATGGTGGCAGGGTAGATTTCTTCTTTTCTCAGTATGTCCCCCCTCTCTTCCCTATATAATTTCTCTGCCTCCAGCTATCTTGGCAGATGGAATTTGTTGAATAATTTTCTGACAAATGGATCCCCTGCCCCTTCCCTACTGTGTGGTGACCACAACAGTGACACAGGTTCATTTCAGAGCCATTAGAAGTTTGTGTATAGCTGACTGCTAGATCTCTTGGAAAGGCCTCTTGGAAAATAAGAGCTTGCCACCAGAGTGAAATGAGTTCCCAACTGCTGTTACCACAAAAGCTTGGGTTCCTGACACTCCTTGAATAGCTTGGTTGACAGTCTGTCTGTTGAGGACAAAACCTGATAGAAACAAATACACATTCTGTGGTTTCTTGGTTTTTATCCAGATTTGTTAATTTTGCTCACATTTAAAACTTATTTTGCTCTGTTTTTTTTTTCCTGCCTTTTAGATCATTGGGTTTTCTCATTCTCTTAAAAAGGAAAAAGGCACTGGACCTGCTGGCCAATTAGTGTATTAGTGTTCTTTGATTTAATCACCTAGCATAGCAGGGTAAAGCTAGAGGGATAAAGATCCCTTAGAATAAAATGAGGCATAGCCCCAGCCCTCTCTGACCTTAAAGATACTGATTTCTGTGGGGAAGAGACTAAGAAAAGAACCACTAAGATCCTGGTTCACTTTACTCTCTCTGTGTCTCTGTGTTCTCAAGTAGGAGAACTCACTTGAATACCTGAAATTGATGTTGGATCACAAGCCTAATAACAGGCTTTTTTTTTTTTTTTTCTTGAGAGAAAAAATGTTATAACCGAAAGTACTTCAAATAAAGGAACCATCAAAACCTGATGCAATCCAATGTTACAATAACTAGAACACAGAATCCTACTGTCAGATTAAAGCAAGGTCTTAGCTATTCCATGAAGTCTTGGGTCACTTAGACATCCAAAGAAGGAAGCTAGTTGCTGACACATCTGGAATTCTGGTGGAAACTGTGAATGTATGGGCCATTCATCATTGTGAAGGCTTATTTTGTGTTTTACTGTAAGGGATCTGTGACCTGTTGGCTTTTAGGAGGTGGTAGTTGTTGATTCTCCTTCCATGTGACATTCAGGACTCTTGGAGAAGCCAGAAGATCTCACTAGAGTGTTCGCCTTCCTGGACGTCAGGAAAAATGGTCCTTTGGCCAGATGAGTGGGCAAGTGTAAGTCTTTAGCCCCTTAGATTTTCAGAAGTGTGTAGCCTTTTGTTTCTGGACAGGAAAGGCTGACCTACCGTCCTTTTTACATGCCTGCCCTTCATCTTGCTTTAATTAAATACACAGCTGATGATGTCAGCCTGGCTCCTGGCTCTCTCAGCTTCCCCCATGGAACAAAACATCCGGGCAGACAGTTGTGACAATTAAAGCCTCAAGACCCAAACTTTGTTTGTTCTGATGTAATTAAAATAAACCTGCCTAAACATCTCCAAATGTAGATAAAACGTAGCGCTGATTAGAGGCAACCCTCTAATAAACCTGATTTGATTAGGCAGAACTACTGGGGTGCAGGGGAATACTTGACACTCTGGCCAACTGGATTATTCCATTGGCTTTTCACTCTTGGGGATGGGGGAGACCCTGTTTCTTTCTATCCCAGAGTACTTGAAAACTATTGCCTATGACAACTAAAGGACTTAGGGGAAATAAACAGGCAAGACCTGTGGACTTGCCCTTAAGAGTCCCAGTCAGTCACCACCTGGGACATGCTTGCTTCCTGGCAAATCAATGGAGAATGGATTTTGCCGGAGGTCCTGGCCTGGAATGTTAATTAAAAAGGACGTTCTAAGACGCACCCAGGCATGTTCTGATAAAATCATAGCAAATGTGGGTAATGAAGGTTTTTTTTTTTTAAAGTCACAGTTTCTTTGTTTATTAAGGTACCTTTTAACAGTTTGTTATGTACAGAAAGACAAACTAGAACTGCTTTAGTGTTTATATCAAGACCTTGTTGCCAGTTTAGGAGAAATTTCCGTAATTGCTTTGTCTTCTGGTGCCTGTAACACCGGGTACACATCTCTTCTTAACATTTATCACAGTGGACTATAATTGTTGGTTTACTTCTCTTGTTCTGTCTGAGAAAGCAGGGCAATTGTCTAATTCTTCTTGATGTCTGCTCGAATACTTGTCACATTGGGCCCAGATACAGGGGTTGGCAAACTGTGGTCCATAGGCCAAACCAGGCCACTGTCTTGATTTTGTATGGCCATGAACTAAGATGATTTTCACGTTTTTAAATACTTGAAAAGAAATCAAAGGAAGGATATTTCATGACACATGAAAATAATGTGAAATTTAAATTTCAGTGTTCATAAATACAGTTTTACTGGAATACAGTCATGTTCATTCATTTATATTATTATCTTCGGTTGCTTTTGTGCTAGAACAGCAGAATTGAGTCATTGCAGCAGAGACCATATGGCCCAAAAAGCCTAAAATATTTACTTTCTGGTATGTTACAGAGGAAGTTTGCTGACCCCGTTTCTATTATATAGTAGGCATGTTGAAAATGCTTATTGTTTGAATTATTTCAAATATAAATCTGAGTTTCTCATCCTAAAAGTGTTTAGTGACTATAAAATGTATGGACGACTGATAGACCTATTTCTCTTGTTATTCTTTTGGTTTAAGTGTTAGTGGTGCTGGTTGATTTTTAAGAGCTGGACAGTTACATAAGAGTATTTTTCTTGAGTAACTGCTAATCCTTATTAACGTTGCAGGTTCTGAACCCATTGTATGGATGCAGAGACATCAAGAGGCACACACAAGTTAAACTGACCAGATCACACAGTAAAGAAATGGAATTCATCTTTTTCTCTTCACTGAGGTCATTCTTTGTGATAAAAGATAATTCATACACACCCAGGATATTCAGGAGCAAATTACTGTTCAGTACCTATAGATATCAATATCTTTGTAGGCTCTTCAGTTTATTACCAGGTAAATTCTTTTAAAAAATAATAAATCCATGGTCTAAAAAGTAGACACTGCTGAGAGCGATTACAGTAACCAAATGTTAACAGTGTGGCCTTTGAAAACCACTATGAAATTGTTTAGTGAATTAAATTATGCTTCTGATATTCATATGTCTTTTTCCTTTTTTTGTTAAAGAATATACTTCAAGGAGGACAGATGAGGTATAGGCAAAGTTTGGTTTTAGGATACTAATATTCTGAGATAAAACAAAACCTCACAACTATACACTGACCTTAAAATATGGTTTTTGTTTTAAGAAAGTATCTTTAAAATGACCAATACTACGTAAGTCCATTCATATGTAGGGTAGTTGAAGGGCATTGGTATATTCTGGAATAAAGTAAGAAACCAGTAACATAGTCTGCTGGGATTTGAGAGAGTGAGGAATTTGGAAGAAAGGAGAAGGAAGGAAGGTTAGGAAATATATAAAGAAATATGCGTATAAGCTTTCCTAGCAATCTGAGGTCACACACTTGTTAAATTTTGTCCCTATCTACATTGTTTCCTGTGGAATCTTTCAGGATAGTGTGATTTCTGCCCTTCTCCTTTTATCTTATTAAATATATTTAAAGAGATCAGATTCAGTGCTTTAGTAAGCTTTGTTTTTCTCTAAATAATACCACTATACTCACTTATTAGGTACCCACCATGGGGCAGGTACTTTTTATACATTTTAGCCAGCTTTACAACAGCCCTGCATAGTAAGGATAAAATCCCTATCTTATGGATGGGAAAGCTGAAACTTATATGTTGTTAATTGGCTTGCCTGAGGTTTTATTGTTAGTAGCCCACAGAGCCAAGTTTCAAATCCTAATCTGTCTGACTCCAGCCTCTGTTTCTACTGTCCCATTTTCTCAGAGCTGCTTTCCCAGAGATTTTGTCATTGAAATGATGCATTGAAAAGATGAGTAAATTCAGCCTGAAGCAATACATCTCCGTTTTGTGTGAATAAATCTCTTCCCCATTTCATCTGCTTTCCCTTTCTTTTTGTCGACTTTGTGCAGCATCTTTGACTTGTGAGCTTCCCTTGTCCCTGTAGATGCTAACCATTTTGATCAGTATTAAATCGATTTTGCTGTTTAATGTAGAGGAACTTTAGGAAGGGGATAAAAACTCTAACGAAACTCTTAAAAACCATAACCACCCAGCTGAAAAAGTAAGCTTGGTTTGTTTTTGGTGTTATGTGCCCCATCTTTCTGCCCAGGACCTCCAGGGGATTCTAAAAGGAAGAACTGAGAAACAACATTCCAGGCTTAGAGCCTCCACATTCCTTGGGTTCTGTTGGAGGACTTCTTGGCAGCTTTCAAAGAAGCCTGTGTTTTCCTACTAATTTTTCATCTTGGGCCACCTGCTTCCCCCTTCCTGCTGTTTTCCTTTTGTACCTGTGTTGTGGGTGCTCTAAGGGGCTTTTTACATTGGCTGAGTTTTAAAAGAGCTATTTTTTTTCCTTCATATTTTGATGTCTGACACAGATATAGACTTTTATTTATTTTTAATATGTTTACTTCTTAACCTTTTTGGGCTTTATAGTAGCAGCTTCCAGGAAAGAAGCAATCAAATCAGGCAAATTCTAGGTAGGGTCAGGAAGCAAAGGGTAGAAAGGTATAAGGTTGATGGATACCGGCTAGTGATTTCTCAGGATATAGATCCTCACTGTTGATAAATTTAGAATTTACTTATTTTGGGTGATGGTTCTGTAATGTCTGTGAAACGCTGATTTTGGAAAAGACGCTGCCTTGGATGTGGCTAATATAAAAACAGCGATGTGCCAACGCCAAGGAATAGTGCATCTTCACTTTTTTAGCCTTGCTTGCAGAGATAATATAGAAAGCCCCATCACATTGGGAAGTGGAAGCCTGCACATCAAAGCATTTGAACAAGGAGAAACTCAGGAATGTTCTGCATTCTACATGGATGAGATTGATAAAAACTCTGTTGCCTCTGTCCATAGGTAATGCCATGCATGCAGGCATTCCTTTTGGTCTTTAAAAAAATTGCTACTGGAGAAGAGTGAAGGGTGCAAGCCTAGAAGGATTGATTTGTGAGGTACGAAGATTCAGAAAAAACTTTTAAGGGTGAACTTGCTTTTTCAAAATATTGTGAAAAGTAAGTTGAGTCAAGTTAGCAAGAAATGGTAGAAGGGAAAAATCTTAAGAGTTTAATTTGAAAACTGAAACATTTGTCCTTTCCACCATGCTTCCTATTCTATAAACTAAAGTGCTTTGGGAGGTTGAGCAAAATGTTTGAAATCTTTCCTACTGCTGCTGCTTCCGGTGATCAGTTCCTTCTCTTAGTCCCGTAAAGGTAGGTAATGTTTAGTGTTTTGGCTATCTGGTGTTGGTAGTTTTGTTTGTTTGTTTGTTTTATATCACATGACCTGCCTCTATAAATAAGTTGTGAATGAACTAAATGAGGACAGTAATTGTTGTGATGCTTTATAAAACCTCTAAGGCCTAAGGTCCATGACCAAGGGAAAGAAAAGCTGCTCTAACAACCTTGGCATCCTGTTGTGTTTTTCTGGTTTTGCTAAGGTAGTGTTCCAAGGTATAAGACAGCTTAGGATTATGTGTTCTACAATGAACAAGGCTGTCCTTGGTAATGATAAACACATGCCACATTGCTGCATGTATGTGTGTTCCATGTGTTCTTGGCTATGTCTGTCTTTGCCATTTATTTATCACATGCAATGGTGCTGCACAGCCACTCCATGACAGTGTTATTTTAACTCTAAATCACATGAGGGTTAGGAGGAATACCTTGTGAATGTGAATAGGGATTCTCCTGGGTGCCTGTAATTGCAATGATTTAAAATACTTTCACAGATTTATAGGAGAGGGTAATTTTTCTTCTTTATTTGCTCCTTTTATCTTTTTCTAGAGCCAGTATTACCTCACCTTCCACCTTCCATGTATACTTCTTATTCCCTTCTATTTCTC
Source organism: Eonycteris spelaea (assembly GCA_003508835.1). NCBI lineage: Eukaryota > Metazoa > Chordata > Mammalia > Chiroptera > Pteropodidae > Eonycteris > Eonycteris spelaea. The sequence goes on from PUFA01000089.1 coordinate 4,749,211, forward strand.
CTTTAAACTTTTCCTGGTATTAATCAAAGGAATTTGGAGCTTCTTATTTTTAAATTGACGTGACTTTTTAGTACTGTGTAGGGGCAATTGGTAGTAATTGCTTCCTGGGCATTATTTTCAGGTTTGAGGTGTGTTCTGAGTGTTGCTGGTGGTGGCATTGAACCCTTAGAGCAGGATCCCCAGTACGATTTACATCTCAGGCTGGATAATTCTTTCTTTGTGGTGTGTGAGGGCGTGTCGTATGCATGGTAGGCTGTTTAGAATCATTATTGGCCTCTCTCCATTAGATATCAGTAGCACTCCACCCCTCAAGTGTCCCAGACATTGCCGAATGTCTCCTGGGGGGCAGGGTCACCCTGATCGAGAATCACCGCCTTAGAAGAAAAGGGATGCTAGGGAAGCAGAGGGTAGCTGTGAACCTGTTAGGTTTGGAGCCTTTATTTGGATGCTCTGATATAATAAAAAAACATTTCTCAAGTATCAGTAATAAGGGTATACTTAGGTAGTTGAAATTCCTGTGTAATCTATAAATATCATTTTAACTCTTGGCTTTAACTTCCTAGCAATAGAAGTATAGGTATATTATTCTTCCTCACTTTCAAAATGAGGGTGTTTGTAGTGAAATGTAGTAATCTCTGAGGTTTCTCACAACCTTCATATTTTATGATTTTAGTTATAAAATAGACATCTTATGCAGTTACAGAACTTTGAGTTGAAACTTTTGAGCATTTAGTCCATTTATATTCTATCCAATGTGATATCCACAAATAAATCAGGCCAGAAAATAGTTGCTTTTACCAGTGGACATTATTAAATGTTCATATTTAGAGAATTTATCACATCAGACTTTTATAAAGATGATTACTTCTGCTACTGACTGACTGGAATTCAGGCGATTGCCTGCTGAAATTCAAATATGTCTTCTGTTTGGAATTAGGCTTTTAAATATTGGTGTTTATTTTAATGTTCCTGTGCTTAGACTGGTATCCTTGTTGCCAAACAGCTTTATACTTTGCTACCTTGATGAGAGAAACTGACTTTACAGAGTGCTTTGGCTGATATATTAAGATTAAATTACTAATTTTTTTTATCTGACTGCTTTTTAAGCATAATGAGAGTAGAGAATAAATATACACACATGTGTGTGTATGTATGTGTATAGGGGTGTGTGTGTGTGTGTGTGTGTGTGTGTGTGTGTGTGTGTGTATCCTGAATGAGAGGTGGTTAAGAGGGAAATCTAATACCTTTCATGGGTTTATATGCTTCACACGTGATGGATGTGCCCAACCAGAAATAAAAAGATACATACCAGATGTGAAGGTATCAGCTAATCTAATTATGTCGGGGATCATTTTCACCATTTGATGGCTGATTTATATTGAACTCATTTCTTCATCTGTAACAGGATTTGGTATAGTTGCTTAAATTTGAATGGGAAGCTGAGATGAAGTACCTATGCTTGTACTATTACTATAAGGGTTGAGTGATGTATAACTTCTGTAATTCTGAACTTGATAAACTATAAAGCCTAAAATATTCAGATTAACAGCAGGATTTGGATGGGGATGTGTATTTTAGTGGGAGCTAACAGCTGAGTGTGCTTTCTTTGCCTGGAAAACCAATCTGAAGGTATTGTGGTCAGACACAATGGTCTTCTTAAGCCTTATTGGAAATAACAGGTCTCTTAGCTAGTGTTAAAAGGGTAATTTTGCATGCATTAAATATTCAACAAAGGGCTTGAACTGCACTTACTTTGGCAAACAAACAAACAAAAATCCCAAAAGGAATCAAACAAATTGGAAAGGAGCAAATCAAAATACTTGAGGATTTGTCTTAGATATTTAAAATTAAATTTTATCCTCATATCTTCATAGTACCCTCAGAAAGAAAAGAATCTTTGGAAATGGCAGTGAAAGGGCAGTGTTATCTCAAATTGCAGTTGTGGTTCTAGACCTGGTCAGTGGGCCTTTCTTTTCTTTTACTACCAGCCATGTAATAACTAAACTAGAGTACTTAAGGTGTTTATTTCACCCTGGAAGATTTTTATAAAAAGCAGTTTTTAATGAAGCTCGGCACATGGCATCATTATCATTTCTAACACAGAGAACTCATTTTCAATTTTGCTATCAAAGAAAAATGACAAATAGAGAATGCAAGAAAAACCAGATGGACTAACTGTATTAGGAGCTTCGTATGCATATTTTGTGTCACATATTAGCATTCATTAAGTCAAAAGGGAAAAAAATGCGTTTTGCCTACATGCATTAAACCAATAAGGCTGGCAAAGTTCCAAGCTAGCTCTTGTGGATTAATTGTTTTATAACTGTTTTAATTAAAATTGTTCAGTATATGATTAACCTAAAAGTTTTAATTTCCACAAAACTGTTGAACAAATGAGACATTAATATTTTACATTAACCACGGTGATATTGTCATGGTTTGCAGAGCGGCTGCTTATTCAAGTAAACCATAGTTAAGTGGTAGGTGGAAAGAGCTATGGCTCATGCTGCTACCAAGAAAACCTGTAAATTAAGAATAACCTTGTGAAAGGACCAGTGTGACAGGGATGTCTCTTATACTGGCAAATTCCCTAGAAAGTGTATATGTAGTCATTCCCCATCCCCCCATTAGTATACAACTGAGCCTCTGCTATAATTGTCATGTTGAGGAGGTCAGCAGTATAACATGCAAGAATCAATTTATTATGTGTTTTCCCTCCATTCAGCTTTATAGTAGTGTTGGTGTACCATGTGAGATCCTTGAATTTGAAGGGGTTGGCCAGTAGGGCCTGTGAAATTGACAGTAAGTTCTATGGTTTTCGTTCAGGAGGTAGGTACAAATGTTAGTTTTGGAATCAAAGCAAAGACAGGAAAGGTTTGGATGACCAGCCACCTTTATTTGCTGCCCTTCTTTAGGTTGGCACCAGTCTGACTTAGGTAAAACACATCCCATTTTGCAAGTGGTAAACTGAGGCCCAGTGAAATTTCACTGTGTGAAAATGAGTCTCATTAAATGTGCAGATCTGCATTTCTTTCACTCATTCCCCTCCATACTTTCTACCCATGCCCTTATCTTTAAGTCCTTCAGTTCAATGAAGGATTAGGATGTCTTTCTTCTCTCCTACTGCAAACCTTTTACTCTCACTTCACTCTGTGGGTTCAGGTCATGGTACTATATAAATTCAAGTACTGGTGGTGTTTGAACCCCATAGAAGGGTATTTTAAAAGATAAGATTCATGCAGCTCAGTGGAGATGATGATTACAAAACTCAAGCTGTTCTAACTGTCCAGATAATGATAAATTCTTTCGGGTACTAGGCTGAACTCACCTATTAGGTTGTATGACACTTGATACAAATCTTTGCAGTTTTAGATCTGTGGGAGTCTGGGATGCAGCGTATGAACAAGAGAATTTTATCAGCCTTGCGTTTATGTCGTCAGGAACATGTGATATTGTGATCGGTGCAGCCCTGGTTTCGCCTGTTACTTTGTCCTGTTGTTTCTTTTTAGTGCCATAAGGTTCTTCCTTGTGTTAGCCTTCCTTTCTGTTCTGTATAATCATTCTCTCCTAAATTTCTTCTGTTCAACTTTTTAAGTACCAGCTTCTGAATAAATTATTTATATATTCAGTATTTTTGAAGTAGTTAATAAGCAAAGTATAATAATTTTATTGTTGTATACTTGGTTGTACAAGTTGCCGTATTTGCCAGAAACCTTTAAATTGCTTTAAGCAAGTGATTTTTTTTTTTTGAGATAAATGGCTTATCAGGCATGTTGTTTTTTGTTCATTTCTTTAGACTTTCTTGAGTTCTTTCGTTTAATGAAGTTAGATTATTAGAAATGCACATACCTGGATTTTATTATTTTGGTTCTTCACAGAATTGTCATCGTGGACTCAGAGTGTTGTGTTTTTGGTAAATGGAGAGTCAGAGCACTCAGTATTCTAATTCAAAAAATATTTTTTTTTCTTGCAAAACCTTAAAAATAATCTAATATCTTAATGTTTATGTATATATCTTCTTTGAGACTCTGGTGCCAGAAAAAATTTCTTTCTTCTGACCAACACATATTCTTTTAACTCTCAAATGTTTGTTGAATGAATGAATACTACATAATTGGATAAGGGTCCTTTTGCATTTTCCAGGAAATTGCAAATTTAATTCATTAGCCAGTTTTAGGTACTCTAAGTTCTTGGTGATCAAGTACTATTACTCTTTTGCTCGGTGAGTACTATTCTTCATCTGCTTTTAACAGGTTTTTATTTAGCTAACAGCTGAGCTCTAAGCTATGATGCATCTGTACTGGAAGACATGGGTAGGTTCTTCCATCATATTCCCCACAATAAGGGAAATGGTAAGAGGAGTCAGGCCGTGGTTCCTGCCCTCTAAGATATGGATTCTTGCTGTTAAGATGGAACATGTCCAACAAGAAGTGCCAAAAGCAGCATTTCTGACAGTAGAACTGTAGGAATAGGGAGATAGTTGGGGACTTACTACTCCATTCTACCTTTCTTCTCTATTTCATAACATTTCTCTGAATGTGCTCTCTGCGCCCCTGGGTCCTAATAGTAGTAATTAGCTCTGAGGCCAGCTATTTCCTTGATCATCTCTGCAGCTTGGCTTCTGCCTCTACCTCTCCATAAAATTATGGTTGTGCTGCTCTTCATCAGCCACATGGCCACACTTTTCTGTTTTTCCGATGAAGCAGCAATGTTCCAAAAATACCGCCAAGTCTGATAATCCTTTTGCTGTTCAATATATCTTTTGTCTGAGGCTTAGTTACTGTCACAGTTGATGATGGCATGACAGCTGATGGCAAGCAAGAAATGAATGTTTAGTGTGTAATTCAGCAGATGTGCCCATCCAGGTGATTCTCCCAGTAGTTACCACACAGTGGGTGGAGGGAGAGCAATAACTGAGTGTATAGTGTGAGTTGTTCCAGATATTATGTGTTTTTTGGCCACCTCATTTTTTGTTTACAGTTTGGCTTATTTAGCCTCTATTCAGTTTTTATGGCTCTATTTTGCTACTTTATTTTGATACATGTAAGTAGCGTGGCTTCCATTTGGGTATATTTAAATTTCCAGAACATGCAGAAAGATGATAGTGCAGATTTAGTAATTCCCAGTGTTCATCACCAAATAATATTTTCTAGGAGTCCCAGGTGTATAAAAAGCATGTTCTTAAGTGCATAGGTAGTACACCATATCCTCTATCAAAACATAGTAACCATCTGTGGCTCACTTTAAGGAAGGAAGGAAACTACCTATCCCCTATTACTATATATGATACTTAAATACATTCTACTTTTTGTCTCTATGAGTTTGATAACTCTAGGTACTTCATATAAATATAATCATATACTGTGTGCTTTATTTCCCTGGGTATAAAGGCTTCAAGGTTCATTCATATTGTAGCATGGGTCAGAATTCCCTTCCTCTTTTTTTAAAAATTATTTTTTAATGACAGTTGACGTATAATATTAAATTAGTTTCAAGTGTACAACATAGTGGTTAGACGTTTACCTGACAAAAAAATTCACTCCAATAAGTCTAGTTAGTATCCATCTGATGACAAACCATGAAAGGTAAATTTTGTTGGACAAGATAACTGGTTTCAGAAGCTATTTGAAAGCTGTTTGTTTTCCCCTTAAAGAAAATTGAAAAATTTTTCATTTTTTTTCCTTTTACGAAGTAGGTGTGTGTGTGTGTATACATAAGTAAGAAATGGCTCCAACCTCTTTATACTCTTTTGTTGGCTGTGAAGTTATTTTATTCATTCACTTACTAAATGTCATCTGTATGCCAGGTGCCTTTGTTCCAGATCTGAAGATACTGAGATGAAGACCTGGTTTCTGTTTTCACAGCCCAGTTACACAATGAGCAGTAGGGCTTGGGTGTTGTCAGTCCCTAGACTTTGAGTTTATAGATGCAAATGTTTCCACTTGGATGATTTTGCTGTGATTTATTGTTATTAAATAGGTTATTTAGAAGCTTCTATACCAGAGAGGCTGATACTTTATCCTCTGTCATTAAATCTCCCACCCCCAAACTCTATGTTTTAAAGATTGAACTTAAGGTTGAATCGTGGAATTCAGAGCTTGCTGGGCAAGACCTGAATAGGGCAGAAAGTGGAAATGACCTTTTCATGCACAGTATGAGCATGACTGTGGATGGGCAATGTGCATTACTCCTCTCTGGTATTACTAAGGTCCTTTCCAGCTCTAAAATTCTGTGCTTTTTCTGATATTTGGGCCTTTGGAGGTCCTGAATCTGAATCTTTTACCTAACATTAAATTTGTAGTAGAAGGAAAAAATTAGATTCTTTCTTTTTGAGAAATCAGCTGAACTTTATAAATACAGACTTAAGAATGAAAGAAGAAAAGTACATTTGCCCATCCCAGTAGTTTTAGGGTTTCTGTTTGGAGAGATATATCTGGCTTGAGGCTGCAAGTTAGGAGTGCTGTGGCATGGAAAAACCTGTGGTCCCCAGAAACATCTGGCATCATTCTGATCAAGTGTGGTGGTCATAAGTTCTTTAGCCAGGAAAGTATAAGAGGAAAGATTTATGGACAGGTGTGTCCTCTCTCAGTTAAAGCATAATTAATTAAGCAGTGTGGCTGTTTACTTCTTACTTGTTTTACTTGTACTTTAGTCTCACCATCTTCTGCATGTGTCCCAGCCCTCATTAGCTTTGGAGACATCACTCAAGAAATATATATATTTTTTCACCTGTGGAATGGTGTACTAATGTCCAGCCAATCTGACAACAAGGTTATAAATGATCAAGTAAGAAAGCATCTATGAAAGCACTTACTATAAGATGATAATTCAGTACTTAAAAAGGAATGAACAGGGAGTACTACAGAATGCTTATTGCTTTGGCCATCGTGTGTATATGTTTACCATCTTGAATTTGGCAGCCTGGGGTCCAGTGTGTAAGTCTGAGATGGAGCTCAGGGTTTTGACTGGTGATGATGAATGATATGACCATGAGTAAAGTTATGAAGAATGCTGTTGGTCCTTTAGGACTAGATTTGTCCCTCTCCCTTAAGGTTGCTTGTTATTTGGTTGAAGCAGCAGTTTGTGTAGGGAATACTAACTAAGGATTTTGTTCTGTTTGTTCTAATTAAGTATTTTTGTCATTCAGAAAAAACTTTGAGCTGGCTTACAAGAAGATGTACAATGCAACATAATCAAAATCTGATGAGGAAATTGGGACAAAGAAAACACATGTAGACAACATATGATAAAGCCATGCTGAGGCTAAGGGGCAGAAACACACAGGTCACCTGCAACAGGTAGAGGTGGATCACTATGTATCTTCCCAGAGGACTGAACAAAGAGGGAAAGAAACATTTGAACTTTTCCTGAGAAATTTCATCAGTAGACAGGATGAGGCTGTGAAGCCCTTCAAAATACTCAACAGTGATTTGTGAAACAATTGTTTTTATATTTTCTCTCTGTGCAAATTAATAACCTAGTGACAAAGCATAATTCAGAGAAAGAGTAACTATAAGGGGTCAAGATAATGTGTTCCATGCAGGCAGCTCTGAAAGATTGGCTTGAACCACCGACATTTAAAATTTATCTGTGGGTGGTGAATACACAGTACACACACACACACACACACACACACACACACACACACACTGTTGAATGATATACTTGAAACTTACTGGATTTTGTTGAACAGTGTCACCCCAGTAATTAAAAAACAAAACAAAACAAACATGTCGAGGAGTGGATAAGCTACCTATCCTCAGGCAGTCCTCTATAAATGTTCTTTGTTTCAGCTGGGAGCTGGTATCTCTCCCTGAATGATTTCCAGTGATGTTGTGGCACAGTTTAGTAGCCAGGATCCCAGAGACCCAGAGATGAAGATGCTCGTCTTGTCTTGAGTGTTAAGTGTCTTCATTAGCTGTTGGCATTTCCTTCTCTTGCTTGGTTCTGGCACGTCTGTTAAAGGATCAGGCATGTGAATTGAAGTGGTTCTTTGCTGGAGAGGGCAGCTAAAAGGCAGTTGTGATTTTTGAGCTTTGGCTCTGCTGGGAACCACTGGGAATTTGTGGACTGCTAAAAACTCATTTTTATGTTGGCTGTTGCATAACCACTCAGTGGCTGTTACCTCAATTCGTAGCTAAAGGTGACTGAATTCACATCCATCATGTTTCTAGAGTTTGTTCCTAGAATCAAATTGTTGCGAAATGCTTTCATTAGAGAATTCAGCCTGAGCCCTGTGTTTACTTTTGTTTTCCCTTTGTTACTAGCTCTGATACGTTAAAAAAAAATCTTCAGAGCAACTGGATTTTAGAAACAGCGATTTTATTTTGTGGTTTAGTGGTATATGGAGGGAGATTATTTGGTTAAGGCAAGAGATTGTGGCACTAGAAGAGGAAATGAGCAGGTTTGTCCCTGGCACTTTCAGAAAGAAGAGAAAGGGAATGATGATAGGCTGGCTGTGGATTATGTTAAAGAAAGTCTTGCTTCTCACCTGAATTTATGTTCCCTAAACCTAGAGGGTTGGTGTGCCTATGTAACAGTTATTTTGGGGAGCTAAAGACAGACTTGGTCTGTTTTCTGTCATGTATATTTGGGGGCATCATGGAGAGACAGAAGCCTGTTAAGGAACAGCCATGGCTGTTCTGGCAGATTGCTTCCTACACTTAGCCGGAAGCCAGCCCTGCCAATGTCCATCCACATAAGTTGCTTGTAACAAGAGGAAAGATTCTCATTAAGAATTTGGCCTTCAAAGTGGGTCAGAATAAGGCGATATTTTTCTGTCCATAGCCTGCATTTCTTATAGGTGGTCTTACTATGGTGATAGGGTAACTACAGTAAATGTGTCCTGAGGTTTGATGTGGGTTAGTTACTCCAGGAGTCACATAAGCTATCTGACATTGGTTTGTATTTCAGCATGTGTAGAAAGGAATGGGTCTCTTGTGCCAAGAATGAGAATCTGATGTCAAAAACCAAGAAACCTGAAATCAGAAGGGTTCAGTAGTTTTATTTTGTTTAGAGCATACTTTTTTCCTTGATCGATGCTTTAGGTACCAAAGTTCATATTTTTAATAAATGTGAAATTTTTCAATACATTACAAATATTTAATTTATATATTTGCCATCAGAGCAAAATAGGATCAGGAAGTCGTACTCCTATTTTGTAAAGAGAGAATCAAAGACATACTTAGAGAGTGATAGAGGCCACCCAGTATGCCTGGGACATGGCTGAAAAGAGCACAGTTTTGTCAACCTGATCATTCCGATCCTATACTTAAAATTATTTATGAAATTTCAGTAGGTAATCTATAAAAAACAATTTCATGAGTGCGTCCAGGAATAGGCAAATGGACCAAATGTTCCCCGGGTACTTGCTCTGGAGTTTATATGTCTTCTAGTGTGGCTACCTCAGTTGAGAGGCAGTGTGGCATAGTGGTTAAGAGATTCAGAGCTTGGGTTCTGAAGACTGCCTGGTTCTGGGTACTGGTCTGACATGGCATCTGTGCAGAGTAACCTTAACTTCTCTGTTTTCAGTGACCTTATTTGTGAAATGGGGTGATTGAAATTCCTACCATGTAATGAAACAACATATCTATATTATTTAGAGGAGTTGTCGACACAGTGTAAACACTCAAAATATGTTGGCTGTTGTTGTTTTAACCTAATATTATTATTAGAAGTGTCACCTGAGAGTTCATCATGTGGGCAGGTGTATAGAGGAGGAGGGCTGAGAATTTAATCACTTCATTTTTATTGAGCAAAAAGAAACCAAGTAACAGTGAAATCAGGTGTTTAGTAATATGGTGAGAATGAGCTGTTTTATCTGAGTTCCTTTGGTGTAGTGCCTGTACTTTGATAATAGGTGAGGTGGTTTGCGGTGAGGCTGAGGGGGGCGTGAATGGGCGCCAGGATGCAGGGTGTTTTTAGGGACAGACTCTGATGATTGTGCAGGACGTCCTATGCATTTGGGCTCTGGCATATTTTAGTTGGTTGCGTTTTTATTTTTAGTCTCCGTACCTTTAACCCCATGACTGACAGTAGACAATGGAGTAGGACTTTAATAGAGGAGAAACTTGTCTGATTACAGTTTGCTCTGGATAGTGCTTTCACTTTTGCAATAAGACCAGAACCTTACCAAATCTAATATAAGGAGTCTCTGGTAGCACTAACCCCATTTAAGTAGTCTAGATGTGAGACTCTGACCTTTTTTTTATGTGCGTGGCCTACTTCCTGGATGAGAAGCCAGCTTTGATATTAGAACCTTTTAGAATCACATATAACTTGAATTTTGATTTTTGTTTTATTTGTTGCCTTGTTTAAAAATTAAAGAAAAGAGAAAATAAGTGAAAGAAAACCTTCTAACCATGTATACTCTTTCCCTAAGACTAGAGAAACTTCTTAAGACTTTTAACAGATTCATCTAGACAATTCATTCTGTCTAGGGCTCTGTTTTTCTCCTTCTAGCAGAAGCCTGTACTTTCATCAATTCCCAGGATGGTTTTTGGTTGAAGTTTGACTCCTGCACCCCAGCCATATGATGCATTTATTTGTATGTATGTATATTCACATCTCAGAGAATTGGCATCTTCTTGGTAGATCTCTAAGACAATTTGAAGAGTAAAATTTATAGTTTTTCTGTATTTTTGCAAACTATTCCTTTGCCTGGGGAAGGTATATCGGCAAGCTGGAGGTAGATAAGAAGACTAAAGGAGAGGCCAAAACTGCATACGAAGTTGAGTCAGCAACTCCTGAATCTAGAGTTATAGATTTCAGATACATCTCCATTTATTCCAAGGGATGCCATAACATTCTAAAAATAAGACGTTATTTGCAGCCCCATCAATGTGTAGTATACTACAGCATATTGGAAGGGAAGAGAAGCCTGGGGAAATCAACTAAAACAGTTATACACCCTTAAGTATGGTCCTGGTATTATCGAGGGTGGCTTTTATGGAAATCTGAACCCATGTCCTGGGATGTTAGCATCCTTGGGTAAATTCCCTCCTCTTCCTTGAGATCACTTTTTTCTAATCCCTTATTCATTTAGAGAGTTACTGAGGCATGACTATTTTCTGGTCTCCTCTTTTGAAAATGTAGATATTCTTAGGTATGAGCACACTCTAAACTGAGTCCTGGGCCTCCTCTTGTAATTTTTCAGGCCGTGGTCTGGGTGAAGATACAAAGATGGTGGCTTCATACTTTACAATTAGGTTGTCAAGATTTCTTGACTTAGGTCTTACAGTCTAATTTTTAGATTGGTAAGTCTCTTTTGTGTCTCTGTAGCCGTATCGGGGGCAGGAGGGAGACTGAAAATAAGCAGGGTTTCACTTAGGTATGAAAAGGAAGTCCATTGGTTTTCATGTATTGATGCTTTTTAGGAACAAACAACTTCTTACCATCCATTTTAATACTGAAAAAACTCAGTTGACAGTTTGGGTGCCTGTTTATGGAGATTCCTTGAGAATTATTAACTGATAAAAAACTCCCCTAGAGAGATGGAAAATCTGGTCTATTTGGATATCTTATTAAATGAAGCATTTTGCATGTAAGGGCTTCTGAAGATGTATAGGCTGACAGAGCTGGAAGAGTTTAGAGGGCTTCTGAATACCACTCTAACTTTATAATTAAGGAGAGCCTGAAGCTCAGAGAAATGAGTTACTTTGCCTGATGTTGAGAGTCTCCAAGCTGCCTATCACTCTACCTTGACTAATAGTGATAACTGGTATTGACAACAATGAATCCAAGGCCCAGGTTTTCCAGAGTCTTCTGAATCTTTATAGGGAACATTAAATCATATTATTAAAATTCATGCTGAGTATCTTTTATTACATTATGATTGTTTGAAAATTGGTTATTAGTACACTATTGTAAAACCAGAGTGCTTAAACTAGAAAACCCAATGTTAACCTAGCTTTTTCCAAGTAGTAGTGAAAATATCGCTTTATAAATACATAGAGAAGGATGTCTGTTTGAAGTCAAGAAAAAAGGTGGTATCTTGTCCACCTACCAAGAGGCTCACATTGCTGTAAGGAGAAACTTAGCTTATTGTGTTTAGAGAAACGGCAGTGCTCAGATGCTGATTTAATCTAGTTGAAAATTTTTATTTTGGTGCTTTTCAGATTTATAGTCTTCCTGCGGAGACGTTGCTCATGCTGTTTACTCCTCTAGGTTAAATGTACTGGGCCATCTGTTGTTAATTTTGTAGTTTGCATTAAATTCCATTCTTTGCTTGGGTTTTAAGCACCAAAAGCAAACGAACAGAAGCAGGATCATTTGCAAGTCATGTGGCTTTGAGCCTGAATGGTGGTTTTTATAAGTGTCGTTTTCAAATGGGCTGAGATCCTGTGCTGAGTTTTGGGATCAGTAATTTAAACCTGGGGATCTTTGCCAGTTCTCTGGGAGAGCCCCCTCTGAGATCCTGGGCAGTTGTTATTCCAAAGCAAGCTCTTGGGATGAGGCTGGCAGTGATATTGATAAATTGCTTTTAAGATGCTTGGAGCTGAATGGCAATACTTTTGAAATACTCTTTTAAGTTCCCAGGCTGACCTCTGAAATCTGGAAGTTAATCTGAAAGGCCAATATTCTTTAGGGCAGGCACAAAAAAAGCCTGTCACCTTCTCTATTTCTTGTGCAGGTGTTTTTTGGAGGAAGCCAGGCCTCCTCTTGCAGGCTGGAGAGGAGGCATTGAGAACAGTATTGCTAGCATTTTCAGCATCTCCTGAGGCTACACAGAACTTTTCAAGGGGAACCTAGAGTTTCCCTTGACTGTTCACAGCTTGTGGGTGTTGTTGAGATAAGACCACTGTGTACAAAAAAGCACAATTTATACTTTATTTTGGTCTCAGCATCAAGTTGCCCTTTTAAAAATAATTTTATGGGAAGTGGTGATTTCTCTGATATGATTTCCATTGCAAGTTGAATAAAAAGATGACGAAATGAGGCTATCACCTAACCAAATAGCCTCTTGTACAGACAAGCTGAACTGGTGCTTTGCCTGGAGTTGGCCTGGAGTTTTCAGAAACTCAATTGCTGCTTTATAAGGCTGTGCCTGGGGTTGTATTTCCAATCTCTCTCAACTTTTGTTCCCGTGGAAGGGAGGAAGTGGAGCTGTGACAGATATATTGCCAGATAGCACACAATAGCACACAAAACGAGAGAGACATGGCATGAGCCATTCACAGAGACAGATTTACACTCTGTGCAGCCCTCAAACCGTAGATCCATCTATTATTTCAAAGAAACAACCTGCCCACTGTATTATATTTCAGACAGGGACACAGCTTAGGAGAGAGATGCTGACTCCTTCTGTTTAGCTTTGCCAATAATGCTGCACATTTTGCTGTAGTCAATTACTTTTGTGGGGATGGGAAAGTTAATTTGGCAAAGGAAAGCCTGTCTCTAGATAAGTGGAAGAAGAGAGATATCAGAGGATAGTGTTTGGCCATGCTGTCATCTTAGTGAATTGTGTCTAAATTTTGCTGGTTTTTGTCATTATCTAGCCAAATGTATTATCAGATATTGGAAATATTACACCTATTTCTCAACAAGAAAAACAAGGCTAGAGAGACTGCGATTGACCCAAGGCCAGAGTGTTTGACATTGAGGGTTTCTTGTTGGTTCTCTCTGTAGGCCTGTTTCCTGGAGATGTAGCAGAATCAACACTGTGTCCATTTCTTTCATTGATGTTACATGGGAGATAGTATTACATAGTGGTAAATAACATGAGTTGCAGAACCTGTCTACGGGGGTTCACATCTATCACATCCAGGCTCAACTGTGCCCTATCTGTATACCTCTGTGCCTCAGTTTTCTTACCAGTAAAATGGAGATTCCACAACTTACCTTATATGGTAGTTTTGAGAACTAACATAGTTAACACAGGTGAAACACTTAAATATAACTGTTCAGTAATCTTAGCTATCACATTTTTGAAATGTATGTTGATTTCATGGAAAATGAGTAGTGTGTGCTACCTGGTAGATTGCTCTACAAATGTTTTAAATGTAAAAAAATCCTCTGTATTAAAATTTACTTTCTAGATTGGTAGTTTTAAGGGATGAAAAAATACTTTGGGGAATGATCCAAACTTGGAAGAAGTCAGGAAGAGTGAGGATAGTATGTGTGAAGTTTTGCAGTCCTCAGTGGTGGACTTCTTAACTATGTAATTGTATATCTATTGTCAGTAATCATTTATTCCGGGGAGGAGAAGCAAATGTTAATTATATACATCTTCTCTTATGAGATATGTATTTTTGTTTTGTTTTTATTTTATTTATTTTAACTGAATGAGACAGTTAAGTGTCGCCTTAGTTGGATGAATTTATGCATGTGAGAAAATGCTTTTATTTTTGTGACACGCAAAGACCTTTGAATGGAATCAGTCATCTTGATTAAACTAGCTTAATTTATTCTTTTAACATTTTTTATGTAGATACATTTTTTTCATCAGTTGTATTTTTGGATATTATTGACACGTGTGTTATTCTTAGAGTGAAGTAGGTTCAGGCGCACTGCTTTTACACTAAGCGGAAATCTGTAAGTAGTTGTTCTTCAGAAGACATTCATTTTTTCAAGCCCTCATTGACTCATTTGTAAATACCTAAGCAGAGTTGTATAGGTTGGGGATCTTTGGAGTTGGTTTTTGAGCGTTCATAGCATTTTTTTCTAGCATATGTAGTCCACTTGACAAATATACCGATTCAGTTTGAGTTCAAGTAAAGTTTGAACTAATTTAAACTAATTTAAACAGCTACTTAAGATGACTAATCCCAGGTCTGTTTTTTGTCATACTTTTTTTATTATTAAAGTTTTTTTTTTTGGTGGTAAAAAAATGTTACATTTTCATCTTAACCATTTTTAAGTCTATAGTTCAGTAATATTTAGTGTAGTCACATTGTTGTGAAACAGATCTCCAGAACTTTTTCATCCTGTCAATCTGAAACTCTATACCCGTAAAACAACAATTCCTCCTTTCCTGGTAACCCATATTCTACTTTCATTTTTTATGAGTTTGGCTTTAGATATCTCATCTAAATGGAGTCATATAGTCTTTGTCTTTCTGTAACTGGCTTATTTCACTTAATATAATGTTTTCTAGGTTCATCTATGTTGTGACATGTGACAGGATTTCCTTTTTAAGG
Organism: Eonycteris spelaea; assembly: GCA_003508835.1. Lineage (NCBI taxonomy): Eukaryota > Metazoa > Chordata > Mammalia > Chiroptera > Pteropodidae > Eonycteris > Eonycteris spelaea. Next base: position 4,764,348 of record PUFA01000089.1, read on the forward strand.
ATAAATCATCTTCCATTGTATATATATGCCACATTTTGTTTATCCATTCATCCTTTGATGGGTGTTGGGGTTGCTTCTACCTCTGGGCTGTTGTGAATGGTGCTGTTGTGAATGAGGGCATGCAAAACATCTCTGAGTCCGTGCTTTAAGTTGTTTTGGATAAATGTTTTGGATAAAGTGGGATTGCTAGATTATATAGCATATCAATTTTTAATTTTTTGAGGAACCTCCATTCTTCAGTTGTACCATTTCACTATTTTACCAATTGTGCAGCTGTAAGGGTTAGGATGTCCTGTTTCATTCTTGATCAGACCCTTGGTATCAGCCTCATCAGTACTGGTTAATCATCCTTGTTCAGGTCATACGGTGCTGGATCAAGGCATATGGATTGGCATCGAAGTGTGCCCAGAATGTTGACCTGGGTGTTGGGAGACTTAGGCAGTTGCTGTGAGTGAACTTAGGCAAATACCTCAGGGTTCTATTTCTTACCATTGTCATATGTAAGTCGAGGGGCTGTACTTCTCCCTTATCTTACCTGTTCCAAAATCCTGTTGTCTGTTGCAAGCATCTAGAAAAGATACTGTGTACAGCTTGGTGTAATTATTTGATAGATCAGATTTCTTTTAGCACCAATTTGGGTTCTGTTTTTCTTTGTTAACATCTCCTGTTTTTCTTAGTCTTTTCCTGCCCCAGTTTCTAAGTGATGGGGAGCGAGACCTTTGTGATTAAGAGTGCTGTCACTGAATCAGAAGGTCTGGTTTACTACATATGTGACTTTGGACAATTTAATGAACCACTGTGACTCAGTTTCTCCATTTGTGAAATGGAGGAAATTGTACTTACATCTAGTTTTTGTGAGGTTTAGACAAGTTAGTACATGTAAGGTGCTTTGCATGGTGCCTGGCACATAGTAAGCACTCAATAAGCTTAAACTCTAGTTACCATATACTATCCTAGTTATAATGGTGGTAAATGGATGAGGTCATCTTATATTAGATCTCCACATTTGGATAACTTTAGATTTCTTGAAGATAGTATTCTTTACAGTGTTCCTCTATAGTTGGAGAAACTGAACAGCAGAGATTATGCTTTATATATCTGGAATTAAGACTTTAGCCTCATGATTGGAGCCCACTGCTTCTTTGCCTGTCACACTGTCCCGAACTTAATGCCTAAAACCCATTCATGAGAATAGGTTTTAATGTTAGGATCTGGTAAGGACTCTTCCTGTCATCTTTGCCTTTTTATTAGTAGTCAGCCTTCCACGTTGGCCTGAGCTAGGATCATTTCGTTTCTCTGCAGACTAAGGTCTAGCTGCTTAATCCTGGTGTTTGGGAAAAAATGTCTACATCTTTTAGAAATATAATTAGTACCAATACTAGCTTCTTTAGTATTAATTTAGTACATCCATTTAAGAAATCTGATTTACTTATTTAAAACTTGGCGTAGTCTTTTTAAAGGTGGGTAGACCTTGCGTACGTCTGCCTCCTGCAGGTAGTGGCAGTGTTGCCGTTATTCAGCCATTGCAGTTCTGTTCATCAGTACAGAGGCAGAGAGGGGATGGCCTATCCAGAAAAAACAAAGCCTGTTCTTGAAGAGTCCTCAAATCAGATTCAGCAGAGGGTGGTGAACATGCTGGAACCTCCCTAGGTCTCAGTTTTCCAAACTATAAAATGGATGGCCAGGACCAAGGGATATTTAAGGGCCTTTAAAGTTGTTTAAGAGTCACACATCTTGAGACTGGAAATAGCCCTTACGGCATAATGAAGACTCTCTTTGAGGACAAATATTTTAACTGTGTGTTTTGGGGAGAAGGAAGCATGGAGAGGTGATTGGGTAGGCATTGCGGGAGCATTTGAAGAAAGGAGAGACCAGGTAGTAGGCTGTTCTAATGACCTATTTATGAGGTAAGCTAGAGTGCACAGGGGCAGTTGTACCCTGGGACAGGCTCAAGTTCTGGCCTAAAGTGGCAGCCCGATCAGTCCCAAGGAGCTTTCTCTGATAGCCTTTGTGGCCCTCACAATGCTTGCTGCCCGGGTTCATAGCTGCGATAGAGGGATTGACAAATCAGGGTCCCTTCTGTTGTTTTGCTACCACTGTCTTCACACCCTATTGCCATTTATATTTTTTGATGAATGATTAATTAGAAAAATAATCATTTGTAAATTGTGAGTGAACCAGACATTTGGCCCTGCTTGTGGGGAAATGGCGCCTCTGAGCCGGGTGTAGCTTGCAGCCAGTACATCAGAGCAGCAATATTCCCAGACCAGTGATGAATTTACATGAAGTTCCTTTTCAGCATGTTAATGACTGTTACAGCCAAGTAGTGAAAAATAATAGCAAATGGGAAGAGTAAATATTTAATGCCTCTATCGTTTTTAGCTTACTGCAAAATAGGCATTTTGATTTAGGAGGGAGATGAGGGAATCTTGGACATTCCAGGCAAGGTTAGCTTGTTGGAGTTTTATTCTTTGTTTCCTTTTCTTTCTTTGTGCTTAATTAAATTAGAAAGATAAAGTGAGTTGTTGCTGAGGCAGATCTCACTAGGCAAGTGGTTTTTCTGTAAGTTTTAGGTCGCAAGATGTTTCTTTCCTGGCAATTTGAATCTATATGTCCAGTCAACATCATTGATTAAATGCTGGTGTGTACAGAGGTTCATATATCTCTAAAATATAGCTTTCATTGTGTTACTTTCCTGCCTTGAAACTTCTGTGACTCCCCACTGCTTCTAGGATGAAAGCTGGACTCAACAGCCTGGCTTTTAAGGGCCTCTGTACTGTGACCCCAGCCTGCTTTTCAGTCTCACTCCCTCAGTCAACTCCATGTAGACCCTTCGCTTACTCCGGAGTGGTTGATGCCTTATCCCTGTAGCACACCAGATGCTTTCTCACCTCTGGACCGCTGGTCAAATCATCTGGGGCATGAAATTAACCTTTTTTTTTCTCTGCCTCTCTAAAGCCTACCCTTCCTCCAAGGCTCAGTTCTAGAACTTTCTTTGACTACACTGACTAGACAGGCACCTGCTCATTTGGAAATATAGAGAAAATTGAAAGTGAGTCACAATTATTTATTCCCTCTATTGCCACACCTTTCTACCTTAGAGAGTTCAGAATGAGTCCTATTCTCCACGTCCTGCTTGGCCATCTTCTAATTCTAGACAAACTAAGCTATTTGTCCAGGTGGGCAAGTATTACGACCGAAATTTCTGAGGATTAGAATTTAATTTAGTAGGTGAATTTAGTAGGGAAACTGGACTTAAGGGTGGTGCGGTATTTTTTGAGATCAGAGTTTTGACAAGTTTTTAGCAGGAGGTTGAGTTCACAAACTGGTAACATTCATAAAAAGTGCTGCTTTAGTCTGTGGTTGCACTGGTAGAAGTAAAATATTTAGAGAAAGGGTGCAGAAATTGTCTTGGAGTGTTGAGTTCAGACCCAGATAAAATGAGAGAAAATGATCAGGATGGTGAGGCAGACCTGAAAACATGAAAGCTAGGTGGGCAGAAGAGAACAAAGTAGGCCATGTCCTCTGTTTTCAAATATTCAAGAGGCTGCCTTCAGGAAGAAAGGTGTATTAGACTTCACATATGGAACTATGGTGTGAGAACAAAGACTGTTGGGGGTAGGTTATAGGAAGACGGGTTTCAGATCAATATAACAATAATGTTGTGAAAAATGGATTTTCTTAGGAGATTGTAAGATTCCCTAGTGTGAAGGAATGTGGACACAGAAGACAATATTCTAACCTTACAGATACATGGCTTAGAGCGAAAGAACCACAGGTGCTGGAATGGAAGACCTTTAGAATAAGGCATTTTCTCCTCTGGAGTAAAACCTTTACCCTAGGGTTTTGGAGAAGGATTCAGTAGTAGAAAGTAATAAACACTGCTGTGTCCAAAAATAGGAACAAATCCTGACATAGATCAAGACATCAGAGTATAGTTTCCTGAGTTGATATTGAAATGATGATGAAAACGGTATAGAATCTGTTAAGAACCAAAGTTCTTAACATTGGGTTCAGGACCCTGAGAGAAGGGTTTAAGAATGAGGAGATAATTGCAGAATTTTCAGGGAGTCATAAGCTGTTTCAAAATGATATTCAATATTAATGTTTATTCCGAAAACTTTAAAATATTTTCAAAATATTAATCATGGAAAATTAAGACTACAGAATTTTCTTAGCACAAGTAATTTGAATTGTAAAGGCTTTAGGAGTTAAATATGCCTCAGGATTTTAAAGCATGTGTGTATCTTTCTGTGGCAAATATCATAGGTGTTGTCAGATTCTCAGAAGTGGTTCTGACAGAGAAGGTTAAGAAATACAGATCTGGAGTATTGGTTCTCAAGTTTTTTGGACTTAACTCACTTTTACCATCCAACATCAAGATAAACAAATATCAATATGAGCCTTATGTGTATGATTTTATTTTATAAAGTGTCCCATAAGCTTAAAAACTGTAATTTTGTTGTACTTAACTTTGGTTGTAGATGGTAAGTTATTTAAAAGGCATAAAGTCATGAATGAAGTTTTATCACACAAATAATTTTTTGGGCTTTGTATATATATCTGCTTTAGCTATGTGGGTTTGTATTACTATTTTAATAATACCACATACATGTCTTTAGGTCTCATCGTTGAAAATTATAAGACAAAAATATAAATACTGTAAATAGGTAACTACACATTGTGAGATTAGACAGATAATCTTCAACAAGTCAAATTTAGAATGATAAAATTGAACTAACAGAAATTTATAATTAAAAAGCGTGAAGAGCAGAGCAGTATCGTAGACTATGACTGGCTCAGGACAACGCTGATGTTACAGTGATAACACATTATCCTTCCAGAGCTTTGTGAGGATTTAAAGTCCCAATGTTTGTGTGAGAGTGTCAGTAGACACTTTGCAGCATCAGAGAGCAGCCTGAGTTCTTGGTAGACCAGTTTTTAAGTTCTTTGTATACTCTGCTAACTTGCTAATTTTAACTTACCTATGCAGATTTTAGGAACCACCAAACTCACTTATTAGGCAGCTAGTAAGTAGCTCTTGGTCATAGTAGACATTAGTATCTGTGGAATTGCACATTTGCCTTTGAGAATTGAAGAAAAAATTATGTAGATTTATAGATCGGTTAGAGATCTCAGCAGGAATTCTCTTGTGGTTACCAGTAGTTCAGTTCTAGAACCCTACTTTAAGAAACACTATTTTACCAGATCAATTTATAGTATAAGTAAATGATACTAGACATTTTGAGTGAGGATTAATATACAAGAGACTATCCAAAATAATTGTGTTTTTTTTTTTTTAAAAAGATTAGCCTAAATGCTTCTGATAACCAGATGCCCTTTTTTCCCCAAATACCTCTTAATTCACCAGCACCTTTAAATCTAGTCCTGAAGCAAGATCACAGCTATGTGTGAATTTTTCCCCTTTCCTTTGCAGTGCTCCTCCTATCAAATTTAAATACCTTGGTGTTTTCTTCCCTTTTTGAAAACACAAAAGAAGATTAAGCCATAGAATGGACTATTTATGTGTCAAATTAAACGTTTTACTCTGAGGCTGTTTTTGAGTTATGTGAGCAGTAAAAATATGTATTAAACTGCCAAGCATTTTAAAAAATGCATATTATTTAGCTGATAGCTTGTAACCGTGTGATGGACCCATAATGGTATTTAGAGTAAATACGCATTTGAAAAATTTATGAAACTTAGGTTTACATGTGTATTAAACAGCGTGGGTAGGGAGTGACCGAAAGTTATTACCAGTTGACAGCTCTTGTCTAGTGACCAACTTGAAAAGAATTGGTGGATTGCCTGCAGTGTGGAATAAGCAGGTTTCCCTGTCTGGGGAGCAGACTGTACTGCTCAGTGTGTGGGGCCCAGCCCTGGAGGCCTGCATGGTGGTCAGATGATGCACTGGAATAAAACGTCTCAATTCCACAGTGAGCCGTACCATGTATATTCCATGTATGGTCTATTTTTATTTTGTATCTTGAAATTTAAAATTATGTTCACGGAATATAGGCTGTGCATAACAAAATACTCTGCTTTTGAGAAGCAGGAGCATGTTTATTTCTTTGGCATTTTTTCTCTAGTGATCTTGGAATTTTTATCATCATGTGTCCTTATCAATAATAAATATTTTATAGCCACTTCTGAATTGTATACATATTTACATATATAAAGCTTACATAGAAATAGGAATTTAAAGGATTGAGATAAAAAAATAAGTACACATGTATAATCGTATAATCTGATTTTCTTTTTTCTTTTTTCTTTTTCTTTTTTTTTTTTATTCAAATTATTTCTCTTGAGAATCCCCTGGGGTACAGACATCTTGCATCAGAGACCAAGGCTGGTGTCTTGCTACCTTTGCGTAGTGGAAAGGTACCATGGACTGTAGAGTTATGACTTGGGCATGATAGTCATAAACTTGGGTAGGTTGTTTTTAACTATCTTCAGTCCCAGTTTCCTCATTTGTAAAACATAAATACCTGCCTGTGAGGGTATGAAGATAACTGATAGTAAATGTCAGATGTTCAGATGTCTACTTTAACTCTTGCCAGAAAGTTTCCTTCTCTGAGAGGCTTTTCCTGACTCTAAGATAGTTCCTCCCTCTCTTCCGTCAGTCTGTATCACCTACTCTGCTTTACTTCCATTAAAATATTTTTTTTTCACTGTATAAATTAATATGGTTTGTCTCCACTGGATTGGATACTTTGTGAAGAGAGGTTTTTTTTTTTTTTTTCTTGTTCACTGCCACATTCATAGCTCTTAGAACAGTGTATGATACACAGTAGGTACTCAATAAACATTAATTGAAAGTAGAATATTGATCACGTAGTAACATGATTAATGAATAGAGGCCATTATTGCTTTCATTGAGTGCCCCACACATAGTTCGTGCTCTAGGACAGAAGTAATAATTTCTGTGTATGATTTTTCTCTCAGCGGGATCCAAGGCAGGAGGTGTTTTCTGGAGGAGGATGGATTTTTTCCTCCATTACAGCCAGTGTTTACCAGGCAGAGATTAGACTTGGAGGCTGTAGCCCCGGATCTGAGCCAAATGAACTGATTCCCGTGTGGTTCTGATGCCTCATCTTGGGCCCATTAGCTCCCTGCTGTTGCCCACTGTGCTATCCAGCTAAGAATTTCATAGGGGCCAGTGGTGATGGGCCCTGTGGATGTGCCTCAGGGAGGGCATTGACATTGCCAGTGACCCCTGGTCCACCAGGAAAGCTTCTGATTGCTACAAAATTACTCCTAGAGGAAAGGCAGACTACTACAGCATCCTGTGCTTATTTCAGGTCTGTAAAGAGGATGAACAGAGAGAGATGGAAGAAAGAACCATCCATACCTTTGGAAGACACTTTTCTTGGCTGTTCTTTGAAATGAGGAGTTGTTATAGAAACATCTGTTGTTTTTAAGGCCTATTACTTTAAAGGCCACACTTCTGATAGGGCTGTGAAATAAAGGCACATAAAGTGTTTTCCAGTGTTGCTCTAGGAACATATTTGTGTGGTGATTTAATTGGAGAAATGAATGAATATGAAGTTGGGGCATCCTCATATGTGTGAACCATTAGATATGCAGTTTGGTAGCCTGCAAACATTAAAAAATGGCATTTTGGGGGGTGAGGAGTTAAAGAAGTACAAATTAGTTGTTGATAGGTGGTCAGGGGGATGGGGAGCACGGCATAGGGAATGCAGTCAGCAGTAATGTAATGGCTATGTGTAGAGCCAGAGGGAAGATGGAGTAATCAGGGGATCATTTCATAAGCTTAGACATTTATATAATGCCTACCCAATGTCCTGTATACCAGAAATTAATAATAAACTAAACTAAAATGCTTTAAAAAATGACATTTTTTTTTTTATTCCTTATGTTTTTCAACTTGGTTCTTATCTGTTACCTGTTTAGTTGATGTGAATTTGTGTTAATCTTTTCCTGATTATCTGTGTTGTGATGAGTGAGTTACTTAAGCTCCATGAGAAATATTTTCTAGGGTCAGCTGATATTGCTCTGAATTTGACCACTAAAAAGTCATGGTAAATGTCAATCTAGGTTGTGTTGTAAATGATTGTCAGGGGGATGATTTCTTCATCTTCTTGCCCATATCTTTTATCAACCCGCTTGTTAAAGGGGTTTTATGCTGTGCAAAGTGAGCTAAGAATGTGATCAACGTCATAACATTTGTCTTGTTCTCCAGGCTTGTGAGAAACCCCTGGAGCTTCTGCCATTCAAGCGCTGGGTGGGGAACACACTGCCTGAAAGACCTTTTGTGAAGATGATTGCCTTCAAAATTAATTTTAAAACATTAAAACTCTTCTCACTTTAACTTAAGAAAGGGATCTCTTTTTCTCATGGCATTTTAAAAGGCCATGGTAGATGGAAATGATGGGGGAAATCACTGCACCAAGAAGAGTGAGAGGTTTAGAGTCGTATAAACTTTAGCACAAACCTTGACTCTGTTACTGATTATCTGTGTTGTGATGAGTGAGTTACTTAAGCTCCATGAGCCTCAGTTTCTTCATTTGTAAAATGGGGATATTTATGTCATACAGTTGTGAAAACTTGATACACAACAGGATGCCAAAATATGTCACTGCCTGGTGTATTTTTGACATTCCGTAAATCATAGCAGCCCATTTCCCCCTTTTGGGGTAAAGCAGCAAGAAGTTTTTGGCCAAGAACTGAGGTACTTGATATGAAAGGGAAATTGAATTCATGCCATGCGTGTGTGTGTGTGTGTGTGTGTGTGTGCATGTGTGTGTGCGCTCGCGCACATGCGTGTGTATAAACCTGGGATTCTAGAAATAAAAAGGGTAATTTTATTCCCTTTTGGCCATATGGGTTAGCAACACTTTTCTTGGCTTTTGACAACAACAAAAAAGGCTAATTTGTTGCCTCTGGATGTGTGTTAATTTTGGCTGTTAATATAATTCATTGATTGTCACAGGGATTGAAACCTTTCCTCTCACCCCCAAGATTCCTGCAATTTCATGTGCTAATACAGCTGGAATTAGTATTTCATAGAAAGAGAGAGTGTTGGAGTTAGAGGAGATGCACTGGTGTAGTCACCCAGAAGAAGAAGAAAAAGGCAAACTTAGAGAATTTGGTACTTGCTCCAAGTTGTGAAGCTAGTTAGTGACAAAGCTGAAGTTGCAGCGGATCTGATTTCTGCAGCATTGCTCCAGCCCTGTGGTTCTCAGAGCAATTTACCAGAACAGTAGCATCACCTGGGAACTTGTTAGAAATGCAAATTCTTGCTCCAGTTTACTGAATCAGAAACTTTAATAAGCCCCAGGTGATGCTAGTATGTCCTAAAGCTTGGGAGCCACTATTCTGGTCTTTACATTATTTGGCAGGGAGATTTGCTGAGTTTCATGGGCAACACTAGGTCTTATTTTGCCTTTCAGATGTTTCCTCCTGCCATTGAGAAGTCTTTTAAAACAAGTCCAACTTTGGTGATGGCTGGGGTACTTTTGTGAAACTGATGTTTGTTGATTTTTTATTTCCTGCTATCAAGTAGTGGTTCTTAAATTTGTTTAAAACAAATACAGATTTCTGACTCCTGGTTTCTGTTGAGATGGGGAAGGAGTATCTTTAATTTTTGAAAGCTCCCAGGTGATTTCGATGCCCAGCCATGTATAGAGCAAACTACATTAGAGGAACAAAGAATAAGTGCTAATCAAACTCTTTAGGTTTTTATAAGTGGTGAAATTGACCTTTGTCGTTCTGTATTTGGGTGTTGGTGTACAGAAGTTATCTAAAAAAAGTAATTATAATTGGAATACTGACCCTCAAATTTAAAAGTTGATTGAAATTTAGTGTTTAATAAAGTGGCCTTTCTATTCATAGTTTTAGTATAGGTATGGCAGTGAGAGATAAAATTACTTTTTCTTGCTTTGCAAAAAGATAAATGTCTTTGAAGATAAGAGTAAATGAGGTACTGTTTTGGTAAAACATGGGTATCTTCCTGGTACATTTTGGGTGCTTCCAGAAATAAGCATTCCATGAGAGAGAAATTGGTAGCCTATGTTTTGTCATATGCAGATATCATTCGTTTAATCATTTAGAATACATTAACAAGGAATAAAAAATGTATTTTCAGGTCGACAGTGCAGATGAGGTACTGCTATATCATGTTTTTTCAGCATAATAAAATTTAAAATAAAGTACACATTAACAGCTTGAAAAATTCTAGTCTCATATTTGATTAGAGTTAGGTCCTGATTTGGATGAATTTGATGACATTTGAGTCAGATTCAGCCAAACATTGTGCTTTTTAAGACTCATTTTAAAAGCAAACATATTAACCAAGATATTTAATTGGGCAAATATTAACATGAAATTAAAAAACTTATTCTTGTAAAACTAGATTGTTAGTAGAGATTAATAGGCATGTTATTGTATAATATTGTCATTTCCTTAAAAACCTACTTTTTGAAAACGTTTTATTTAAAATGAAACATTTTAGAAAATCATTTTTCCCCTACTACTGGAATACACCTAACATATTTTGACCACAATTACTCTTAATTTTGAATCCCTTGAAATTAGGTATGGAAGTTAGAACACAGGCTTAAAAAAAGGGAAAAAACACACTATAATTTTTTAAATGTGGTTTTCCTGCCAGCAGCTACTGCATTATGAGAGGGATCACATAGGAGAGTCCTAGACTGTCAATATTTGCTTATATTTAGTCTACAAATAGGAAGAGACCCTTTCTCACATTTTGCTTTGTGGGTCCTAGATAAAAATGTATTATTACCAAACCAGTAACACTTTTCAGAAGTTGCTGCTCTTTAACAGATCTGAACCAGTCTCTGACTAGTGAAGCACATGCATCTACCAGGTCAAGCAAGGATAAGAGTTTGCTTTTCCTTGTGCACTTTGTCCAATCCTAAAGGCAAGTTTGATTTTGCCCTTAAGACAGAGACTTGATGCCTCTGGAAGCTTGAGCTCAGCGGCGTGCACGTCTGGAAGCTGCAGAAGCTCAGGAGGACTGCTGATATTCCCTTTTTGCTTGGGTCATCCCTCCATAGAGGAAGGCCAAGAAACAGAGCTTCCTTCCTGGGTGGGTTTCCTTAGTTACACCATCCTTTCTTAATGCCTGCCAAGAGCGTCTGAGCTGGGCTGCTTTCCCTACAGAACAGACCCCAGTTAGGATACAGAATTTTTTTCAAACTCAGGGTATAGATTTTTTTCCAGAATAGTAGTAGGTGATTAGGCTTATTCTTGCCTTGTCATTGATGTCTCCATGTGAAAAAAGTTTCTCCTCCCTTTTTAAACACTCTGAATATCCTTACCCACATACCTAGATGTGCTTTTTAGAAACACCAGCAGATAACTTGGAATTTTCAAGAAGGCCAGAATGACCATGTCCAGAGGGAATGAGGTCTTTCCTGAACGTCTTTTAGTTGTTTCAAAGGGAGATGAATGCAGAGTGACCTCCATTCTGCCCTAGGAGCCTGACCTTCTTGTCACTTCGTATAACATTCATTTCCTAATGTGTTCCAGTCAGTTTGAAAAAAAAGGTTTTCTCTAGTGTCTTAGCTATTGGCCTGACTTTTGTATTTTCATTGGTAAAGTATGTATGTCTGTGCTGTGAGTGGAGAGGAATACATTAATAAAAATTACTGAACCAGTATGGCATATGCAGTTAATTAACACTACCAGAAAAGCTGTCTCACGGTTATGTGTAGACTTTTATCTCCAAACACCTAAAAGCTATAGCTTGTATATATGAGCAGAAACGGTTTTATGGTGATTCTTAAACTTGACTTTGCATTAGAATCACCTGGAAGGCTTATTAAAAGAGATTGCTAGACCTTAGCCAGTATCTGTTTCAGTGTGTCTGGGTGGGGCTGGAGAATTCACTTTTCCAAACAAGTTCTCAGGTGATGCCAATGGCTGCTGATCCAGGGACCTCACGCCGAGAATCATCACCACTTTAGAATTTAGACCTCATGCTTGTCTTTGTTAAGGGAAAGGGAACTGGACTGCAGGGGCTCACTTATGTTTTCCTCAGAAGTACTGGCTCTTCTAAGCAAACAGTAAAAAAAGACACATACCGCATCCATGGCGTCATGCACTGAGTTAGGTGCACTGATAAATTTATCCCTAATAAATGAAATGGTCTCTGCCTTTGGGAAACTCACAGTTTAGAGAGGGAATTAACATGAGTAAGCCAGCAGCCATGATCCAATATGAGAAGTGCTAGAGAGCACATGTCAGGGATGGGCTTTCTGGATGTGCTGTCGAGTGGTCTAAGCTGGTCTCAGACCTCAAGATTTACATGCATAGGTGTAAGTGAGAGAAACATGGATGTTCTGCAACAAAGCATTTTGTTAATTCAGATTAGTTACTTCTCTTTGACTTCTTGGACACCTCAAACTGTGTATTTAGAACCTCCAGAATTGGCATTGTCAGCTCTCCACCCCAGCTTTTGTGGGAAGGTCCCTCCTTCTCCCCTTTCTTCTTTTATATTTTTAAATTACAATTTCAGACACTGTCCACTGTGGCAGCAGGATTTGTAACAAAACCAAGTTAAGTGATCTTGGTTGAATTGATTTATGAGACAGCTTCAAAAATTCATGAGGTAGCAGGGAACTTTCTGTAGCGGGATCAGCATGTAGCGTTTCCCTTCACCTCTTCAAGTATATCAGGCATTTTATGATAGTGCAGCAGTTTAAAGTGGAGCTTTCTAGATCATGGCCCTGCTGACTAAGACATTAAGACAGACCTGAGGGGAGGGGGGCAGAATGTTACTTTCAGAAGCCCTTGTTTCTCTAACTTTGACTTTGAGTAAACTGGTAAAAACCTGGTAACTCCAGGTATGCATGGACTGTCTAGGGCAAGTTTTTTCTCCTTGGGTGATCTGCCGTGATTCTGCTAGTGTTATTAAGGAGTATCTTGTTCCATTAATAATGATCCTGTAATTTTAAGCATAGTTAAATGAGGCATGTGTGTGTGTTTGTGTGTAAGAAATCAATTGGTATAGCTAATAGTGCTTCCCTTCTTCCTGTGAAAATCTCCAGACAGGAACAAAGGATGTGCTAAAACCAGTGACAGGTTACAGTGACTTCCCCATTTTATTGATTGTTCATTTCTAGTCTCTGACCTTATTTGCTACTTATTGATCTAGTAGAAAAGCAAATAATTTTCTCAAGATAGTACTTAGGTGAGCTGGGATTTGATGATTTGTCTCCCAGACGGTTTTTTTGAAAGGTATTTACCTACCGAGTGGCTGTCTGTCTACCATCCAATGTTATAATCTGTGAGCTTGGGGGCTCTTTCTTGATAGGATCACTATGTCACAGGCTGGCCTTGTCATTTTGGCTGCCCTCCTGTAAGATAGCACACAGGCTCTGTGGACTGCTGTAATGGCCCCATAGTGCACACAGCATTAGAGTCAACACAAGGACCATATGTGAGATCCCACTTGAGATAATGTGTTGCTGAGTCACTTCTGGTCAGCATCTGCCAACATGTCAAATTATCACACTAAACACAGCCAGGACCACTTTGTGTCTGTAAATTTTATTTTGAGATTTTAATTCATGCTCTTGGGCTCAAATTTGCTTTCAAATAAATTCCTTTTTTAAATAATTAAAAATGCTTAATTCTACACTATGCTTGGGGAGAGAGAGGTGAGCATTTGGAATGGGTATGTATGGTAAGGAAACAGAGTGGCATAGTTAATCTAAAGAGGTAAGATAGATTCCCCAACATCATAGGTGACTTTGATTATATTATTTTTTGTAAATGTTTACCTTTTCACATTTACATTTTCATCACATTTACATTCTTTTGGTTAGTATTAAGTTGGTGTGTATCTCCTAAAATCATGTGAGGTAAGGCACGTTGTAGGAAGCAATAGCAATAGAGGTTGGAGAATGGTCCCTGATAATCTCTGAATAATATATTAAGTCTACATAGAAGTAAAACCAAAGATTGACCCTGTCATTCATGGAACTGATGGGTGTTTTTGCTAGTTTCTTTATCTTATTATTATTATTTTATTATGAGTAGGTAATATATATTCATATGATTCAAAAATCTATATAAAACTGTGTAAAAAAAGTATATAGAAAAATGTCTCATTCCCATTCCTGGACCCATATACACTATTCCCCAGCCTCCCATAACAACTTAGTAGTTTCTTGTATATCCTCCATAATTTCTCAAAGCAAATAGAAGTACATTTGAATGTATATTATACAATAGTTAGATACTATAAACATGGTTCTGCGTCTTGATCTTTTGTAATTATCAGTATGTCTTAAGAGATCATTCTGTCTCAATACATTGAGGGCCTCCAAATTCTTTTTTATAACTGCATAATTTTCCATGTATGGTTGTACCATAATTAATTTAACCAGTTCTGATGCTTTGATTATTTCCTGGCTTTTGCTAATACAGGTAATGCTGCAGTGAATAATTTTGGTTATATGGCATTTCATCCATGGGTATATATACATTTGTAGGATGAATGCCAAGAAGTGAAATTGTGAGTCAATTGTATGTACATTTGTAATTTTTATAGTTATTGTCAAATCACTCTGTAGAGGTTGTATCAGTTATATTCCTACTTATTTCCTCACAGCCTTGTCAATAGGGCTGACAAACTTTTGAATATTTGCCAGTTTTATAGGAGAAAATTGGTATCTCAGAGTGGTTCAATTTGCATTTCTTATTATGAGTAATGTTGAGCATCTCTTAACATATTCAAGATCAAATAGTATTTCTGTATCTAATAGTTTACAGTCTGATCATATTCCTTGCTTGTTATTTGGTTTGCATTTTTCCCCCCAAATTTTAAAATAAACTATTTTGCAATGCTTTGAGATTTAGAGAAAAGTTATAAGGGTTATTGGGATTTTTTTTTTCTTATACCATTATTAGCTGTTAATTATGTTAGATGGGTTAAGGGAGTACAGGTCTCCTGGAATTCTGGGGCTTGTCATATGTATGTCAGCCCAGAGAAGGACACAAATTCAGTTCATGACTTGACTGCCTCTGGGGATTTTCCATGTGGAGTGACAGATTTGGGAGTTCCGCTGAGCCTCTGAGTAGCTCTAATTCTGGGGCATATAATTCAGAGCCTATCTTCTATTATTATTCTTTTACTAGTATCAATTATTAACTAGAAAGGTTATTGAAGTGAAAATCTTGCCTGGAGTTTGTATTTCTTGAGATTTACTTTCAGTTATGAATGTGGTTTTCAAGTGACTGAGTCTTTCATAGACCAGGTTTCAAGCACATTAAATATTTGGTTGTTTCCCACCTCTCTACATCACATGCTACTTAAGAGAATGAACACCTATAATATTTCTGGAGCATCATGCTGTCAATTTGTTGTTAATTGGTTCTCAGAGTAAGGAGCTAAAACATGGAGTTTGAGGTACTTTTCACAGATGGGTACATCTCTTGAAGCTTTGTGTCCCGAAAGGGTTTGACTCATCTGGAATTTAAGAATTCCTGGATTCCCAGTCCTGCTTTGCCACTGTTAGTTGTGTCACCTCAGAGATGTTACTTTGTGCAGTATTACTTTCCCCATTTATAAAATGGAGATGATGATAATACCTGCCTCACTGAATGGTTGTAAGGACTAAATGTGATGGCACATATGAAGTGCTTAGCACTGGCCTGGAACATTGTATGTAAGTTGCCAATAAATAATGGTTTACAAGTAGTAGTAAAAGCTTGTGATTTCAGAAATCATGGTATAAAATAGTGGTTGCGTTGCATAGGACTTTTGTTGATCAACCTTTCTTCTCCCTCTGTCCTTTAGCTTGTGAGGAATTTAACATACTAACTGAAATGTCATTCAGTCAGCCAGGATTTGAGTATTTAGCGCCAAACACTAAATAAGCTGTTGTGCGAGATGCTATAGGAACCCCTTGAACTTGTATTTTGATAGGAACCTGAGCACAGATGCCTATAAATGCACAGCTGTCATCAACTGTCACCCGGAGCATGTGCTGGAATATAAAGAACATTAGGTTACTGTCCTTTGACAGGTGACTGGAACATGCATCCTGAAGGAGAGAATCAGTTGAACTGGGAACCATTAGAAGGTAAAAGAGAGATACTAGGGAAATTCTAGGCATTGATGATAATTAACATTTTTGTAGTTATTTGCAGCTTGGGAAACATTTTACATATTTCATTTTACCTCAATTAAATCTTTTAAAGTAGCTTTGCGGTATATTTTCTCAGTTTACAATTGATGAAATGCAAAGTCACATAGGTTATCGGATTTGCCCAAGATCACAGTTCCTTTGTGGTGGAGTTGGGCTTTTACTCCAGGTTTCCTGACTCTGAAATTTCCAGATATTTTACACTGGTCAGCAAGGCATCTCTAAGAAGGGAGTGTCAGCAAAGGAAGAACCTGGAATAGTTTCTATGTGTCCCTGGGTTTGCATCATACACTTCTAGGGCATCAAAGCTGGAAGGAAGCCTGACATTAGCCAACCTCCTCACGTGACCAATAAAGACATTGATGTGCTTGTGAGGGACTTAGAGGGGCCCATACAGTGCTGGCAGGCAGCTTTATGGAGAGGAGAGAGAGTTCCCTTGGCTATTCATGGGTGGTTTTCAGGGGTGATTAATTGCTAGCATGGAGGGAGTTCATTATGGGGAAAGTAGGTAAATTCAGAGAGGGGAAGACCTGTAACATGAGAAGCAGGCAATTTTCTTGGAATATTTTTTCTGAGGAGCACAAATAAAAGGGCTGTTTGCTCTGTTTAGTATTCAGATGTAGTGGCAGTTATGCAGGGACAAAGAGAAAAAGGCAAAGGTAGTTAAAAAAGGAAGGAAAGTGAGTGAGTGATTTGAAGAAAGATCTGTGAGGAACTCTGAAAGGCTCATCCTTAGGTTTTTGAAGTCCAGGAAACTTGGTATATAGGAGAATGTCTTTAGCAGTTCTCTGATGTGAAGTAGACTGGGCTGTCTTGGGGGTATGTGAACTTTTGTCACAGAGGGTGGGGCAGTGGCTACTACATGCTGTTTCTCAGGATTGTGCTTTGGGCAGGAGAGATATCTACTTTGGATAGGAAGTTATTCTAGGCAAAGTTAACTTCCCCTGAGATCTTGTTAGAAATGATGATTTGGGGATTCCCTACCCCAGACCTACTGAATCATAATCTCCAGAGGGTGGGGTTCAAGAATATGTATTTTAACAAGATCCCCAGGTCATTTGTTTACATGTTAAATTTTTGGAAGCATTGCTCTAATCTAGGGGCCCTCCAAGGCTCTTCTTAGGGTTCTCTGCTGCTGTGTTTAACCTGCCATTAACTAAACATCTCTTGACTTCGTTATCTATGCATAACACAGGGTAGACTCCAGTGTGGATCCTACTTCTCCAGGAGGGTTTAGTCTAGATGAAGAGACAGGATTGTTTACAAATAACTAATATAAAGATGCAGTATTAAAGCCCAGTAAGGGAGGCAAAGAGAATGCCTATGACCATGTGGAAGGTGGATGTGTTTCTGTGGGTGAGTACAGAAGTGTAGGTGGCATGCAAAGGTGGGAACCATACACTGGTGCAGAACTCCTGGGTTTTTTAATCTGTGGCCTGACTTTGGCCAGTTTATGGCCATACCAGTGCATGGCCAGAGGCCTACCTGAAACCTGTTCAGCCTCCCCCATCGCTTGACTGGATCTGCTTTATCGACCTGATAAGTGCTTTAAAAATTACCAGGGTTATAAAGGTGACTTATGGAAGGACATCCCCATCATCTGCTTTGGATCTCCTCTCCCCTGCACTGCCTCTTCTCAAAAGCCTGCTTATCTACCACTCTCTAAAAGAAAAAAATTGATTTGTCGCTGAATTTCCATGCCTCAGCCTGGAAGAAATGTAAATGTTGTACTGGCCTTTAGTACTCTGCCTTCAAGCCTAGATTTAGAGCTGATCATTATACTTTTAGAATAGGTTAGGTATGAAAATAGCAGCAGGTTGAAGAGTCAGAGGAAGCTGTTTGCTCTTATCTGCTGGTTTGGTCAGGGTGGAAGTACGAATATTAATACAGTCCACTTAAACAATAAAATAACTCCCAGGGAAGAGGAACTATAAACTTTAGTAAATATCAGAGATGTTAAATGCTAAAAATAAAAGCTCTCTACAGTTGTTTGGCTCTTTAAAGAGAGTATTTATTAGTCAGGAGGGCTGGTCTTTATGGTCATGTTTTGCTAGCTCTTTTTTTCATATGCATGCATGTAAATACATTAGAATGTAAGTTAGTTAATTAAGTAGGACAGTGTTTCTGGAGTGCAAAATACTAACCTGACTAGCTAACACAAAGCCTTTGTCGTTTTCTTTTGAAACAAGTTTTATTTTGGAAGGTCATCCATTGTGTCCTGGCTGTTTTACTGCTGAAATGTACCTTGACTTTGTCTTTTCTTTTCTCCCTTTTCTATGGCCCAGCAACTTGCACTGACTGGTCACTCTGACTTCATTCTCTCCCCGACTGTTCAGTGTACCATCACCACTAGAGATTTCCTCCAGAAATCCCAAACTGTGCACCTTGCAATTGGGGTCAAAAAAACCTTCAGAGGCTTCCCATTTTCCACAAGATATACTGTTTTCTAGATATCTCAGTATGCTGTATGAGGTGCTTTAAAGTCTGGCTCCAAAATGACAGTCGCAGCCTTATTTCTAGGCTTACTTACTCTTCCCTATAGTCCAGCTCATGGAACAATCTACCATTTCCAGGACAAACAAACTGTAACCACTAGCAGCCCTACACTACATTGGTGTTACAACTCTAGGTACTTGATAAGCATAATCTCTTTATGCTGTTAAATAATTTTGTTATTTGCCCAAGGTCACATACCTTGTAAGTGTTAGAACTGGGATTCACAGATATTTTGATATTCTGTCTTCTGGTTTCTGCTTGTGGTTTCTGTGCCTCTGTTTATTTGTTTTCTATGCCTAAAATATCTTGCTCTTCCCTTTTTCCTTTCATACTTGGAAATTTATGTGTTGGATGTGCCTAACAAGGTGCTTCTATACGTTTTTGTGCGTATTTCAATTCAGCCTGATAATATAATTAGTATTAGTACTAATACTACCTAGTACGAGTAGTAGAGCTGGTCCTAAATCTTAATTTTTCCTACAAATAGTAGGAGTCCAATAAGTTTTGGAGAATGAATGCATAGATAGATAAAAGGATGACTAGGTAGATGGATGGTCTAGTGTTTTGGATCCTTATGTGGTTTTGAGTAGAGAGTGTCCTTTGGCCAAATTCAAAGCTGCAGAACTTGCTGTGTGGAAAGAATGCATGTTATTTCAGCTGTTTCACATTGTAGCCAGGGACGGCCCAACGAGCAAGGATTAAATACCAAGAAGTTGTTAGTCTTTTATTTGGATTAAAGTGGAAATTCAGTTGATGAAGAATTTGGAATGGGTCTATTCATAGAAAATTACTTATTTTTTAAGACTTTATTTTTGCTTTGTGTTTATTAGCTGGCTAGGGCCACCATAACAAAGTACCAGAGACTGGGTGGTTTAAACAACAGAAATTTATTTTTTCAAGTTCCCGAGGCTAGAAGGCCTAGATCAAGGACTAGTTTCTGCTGAGGCCAATCTCCTTGGCTTGCTGATGACCACGTTCTCCTTGTAGATGGCTGTTTTCTCACTGTGTCCTCACATGGTCTTTTCTCTGTGCAGTGTTTAAAAATTCCTTTTTCTTATATGACACCAGTTATATTGTACTGGGCCCACCCCAGAGAACTAATTTTACTTAATTACCTCTTTAATGACCTTATCTCCATATACGGTCACATTCTGAAGGACTAGGAGTTAGGACTCCAACATGTAACATGTTTTGGGACAACACAATTCAGCCCATAACAGTGTGTTATGGAAATTCCTCCATCCATCCCCTCCCCTCTGCTTTTCCTTTTGTTTTCTTCCTTCTCCCAATTTTGTTTCATTAGAGGGCTGTCAGGAGAAGTAAAGATAGAAGAAAAATAAATTTGGGGTGAATTTCAGGAAATAGCTGATGTGGGGAGTGGCTGAAGGTATTGGTAAAAATGATATGTTGATATTGCCTATAGATTTGTATTGTTCTGGCACACTCTGTCTGGTTTTCTGGACACATGAAAAGCTGGCTGTATATTTTAAGTGAAAAGGTTAATTGATAATCCTGAAGATTTTTTTACCTGCCTGGAAAAGTAGGTTGGGAACTTGGCGAGCACACTGAAGGCAGGGACCCCAACAGGTTAGTCTTGGACCCTTTACTATGGCTGGTGCCCTTCCTGGAATCCAGCAGATGCTTATGAAATATCTGTCAAATTGAATTACTGAATTGGTTTGGCTCAAATACTTTGTTGTTCCCCAGATCTTTTGTGAGGCATTTTCTTCTCCCCTTGTTTGTTAATTCCTACTGTTTTTTCTAGTTCTCAGTTGTGGCTTATGTCTTTTCTTCTCATTCACATTGCAATTATCAAGTAATTTATTAAATGGAGACAAGCTTAACTAGACATTAAATAATTGCAGGTGTGCAGCTGAATTGAGCTGCTTTCCTCTAACTATGAACTCACAGCTGTTTATGTTGTATTGTGTGATGAGATTACACTTCACCTCATTTGGTTACATGATATCTTACATATTGTGAGGTGAAAGAATGTTGAAGCTTCTGCTCTAAGCAGTACACAAAGGCTGGTATGTTCCCAGGAAACACAACATAAAAGGTACTGGAAGGTCAGGTGTGGAGCCTTTGCAACCTCTGATACTTCTCTTTTCTTGGAATTAATTCATTTCCTTTGCCTTTTTCTTGATAGGGAACATCTTAATTGCTCCTTGACTCTCAAATATGAGCAGTTATCATCACATTTTTAAACTGTTTCTTCTGGTCACTTTAACTATGATGTTTCCTTTAAAAATATCAGCAATGTGTCCAATAGGTTAGGTCTGTCTGTGCTTTAATGATCAGACTTCATCTGCATGCTTTTTATACAGATGTACCCCATCAATAAGAGTTGTAGCTTTTATAAACATAAATTTTAGTCATGGGTTAGGTTTTAGTGCTATTAATTTGCTTTCTTTTGCTGGTTTTATAATTTATAATGGTTGCTAGAGATAGATAGCAACTTTTTAGTGCCTATCTCAATGCAGAAGTTAGAGTAAGCTATTAATAAAGGATTGCTTGATTACTCTATACTAGCCTAATGGTCACAATAACCAATGTACAATGATTTATTCTAAAGACATATAGGTATAAGAAATGTCATGCTGCCACTTGCCAGCTGTGTGACCTTGGGCATGCTACTTATATGTCTTAAACTTTAGGTTTTTCACCTAGGTAGTTGTGAAGATTAAAGAAATTGCATGCACACAGTTTCCATATAATATTGACATGAACACGGTGTGCCAGGCACTATTCTGGATGCTGGCTGCATTTGTGAACAAAGCAGACCAAATCCCTACCCTGGTG
The DNA here is from genome assembly GCA_003508835.1 of Eonycteris spelaea. Taxonomy (NCBI): domain Eukaryota; kingdom Metazoa; phylum Chordata; class Mammalia; order Chiroptera; family Pteropodidae; genus Eonycteris; species Eonycteris spelaea. The sequence goes on from PUFA01000089.1 coordinate 4,785,788, forward strand.
GGATTAACATCTGAATCTAGTTTTGACTATGAACCAAATACAGTCTACTTGGTGGGAGAACATAATAGCTACCATTTATGAAAAAAATTAACTGAAATATGTACCTAATAACACTGGCTGTCTTTATTTTTGTACTTTTAGACCCTATGTCTGGTTTAGTACATGTCTGCTTTGTAGAGTAGGTCTTAGAAAGAGCCCTTCCTCACATTGTTCATACCATCAGCTATAGCTGTCCATAGTTATGTTTTGGGCCATTAAAAAAATTGATTAGTCTCTGCATCTAGGCTTTTGGGACTATTGGATTGGGATGCTGACTTTAGAGCCTCCTTCTCTAGGTCTTGGCTTAATAGGTTTTCTTTAAGATTCCAGAAGGGGACTCAGAGAGTGAGCTCTGAGTGATGTATTTGACCTTTGAATCTTTTCGTGAAAACCCAGTTTGTTCAAATAAAGTCTGAATGGCTCAAAGAGGACACTGTGATGTTTAGCTTACCTATCCCTGTGATATCACCAGTTTGTTAATATCTGCAGAAACACAACAGAAAAAGTTTCCCAGGGCATCAGATTGATCAGCTCTCCTAAACTCTTTTTCATGGGTGACTGAAAGATAAAACCTTTTTTGAGACTTTCTTTTTTAGTGTACGACTAATAGAAACAAAGACATTGGCAATATTTCAAAAGCATTGTGATAGAGTTCTGCATTCTGGAGTTCAGATATGGTGGGGATGTTGGTGTTAGTGACCAGACATCACTTCTTTGGAGTCAGGAGTGATTGTCCTCAGTGAGTCTAGAGCTGCATCTTGAGAGGAATGGTCAGTGGCTCCTGCAGGGACCCAGAGATGTCAAGCACCCATTTCATGCTGTACTGAATGCTGGGTCTACAGTATTTGGAGTACTTGAACCAGGCTTAGCACATAGTTGGTATTATTGTGAGAGATATATCAGGTCAGAGTTGTTATCCCATCATGTTGTGGCAGTTTGCATTCTTTATTTCCTGTATTTTCTCTTAGGGAGGGAATAAATAATATGTGATAATGAAGAAAGGCATGCGTATGTGGCCTTTTTATTGAATTTTGATTTAGGACACTTCATTGTGGATGTTTTATGAAAGATACAGGATTCAGTTGCTTACTGAGAACTCTTTGAGAAAGTTGGATCTCTGACACACAACCAGTCCCACATTGAATTCCTTCGATTTATTTCTGCAGAGACGTGAACATTTGTTGAAGTTGAGGAAAGAGTATTACGTGCTTCTTTATCAGAGCCACCGAAAGTAGCTCAGATATCCCTGATGACTCAGCTGATGCCCTTGCTGCCTAGTTGGGTGTTTGTGTACAAAGAAAGGACTTGCTTTCTTGCTGAGGACTGAATCTGTCACAAAGCTCCATTGCTATGGAGATTGCTGCAATGAGCAGACTTAGCAGGATTGTACAAGGCTGGCTAGAGGCCTGGTTTATACTACCTTGGAAGAATCGGCTTGGGGGCAGAGGAAAAGTTCAGAAAACTCCTTTCTTCTTCTTTTGGTGGCATTAACCCCTGTGAAACCAGACTGTGAGGCTCTTTTGTGCCTTTTCCAGGAATAAGGTAGTGTAGCTCATCTGGACTTAAATTAGTTGGTGTGAATCAAAGGAAGGGGGCTTTATATAGATGCCATGTGTAAATCATTTTGCTGTCCAGGTGGTTAAATCTGACACCAGAGGAATGAGTTGGCCCCAGCAGGAGGTAACAACGTGTTGAGGGGTTCTGCGGTACAACCAGAAATTTTCACACCATAATGTTTTTTACTGTAACTTCTCCCTCTCAGTGTTGAGTAAGGCCCTTCTATCTATCTGTCCACTCTGATAGTTTGGGCCAGTTTTCACCCATGAGAGTGCTCTCTTTAATGATGGTGCATCAAAGTCATTCATGGCTCCTTAAAAATAAGCACATTTCTGAAACCAGCTGTCCTCATGCTCAGCAGTGCAGATAACGAGGTAGTTTTGTTCCTGAGTTAGTTGCAAGCATGTGCTGACTCAATGTGGAAAGGGTAAAACCAGAGATTTTTCCTTCTGTTGAATTTTTTCACCATGAGGATTTTGTTCTTTAAATAATATAAACCAGAACTGCTAACTTTATTAAGTGAGGAGTGTGGGGAGTTAGAAATGAGGCAAAATACTATTCCTGTTTCTTAGAAAACTCTCCTTATGCCTGTTTAGCTGTGTCCATTGACCAGATTTAACTCATTGCTTCAGTAACATCACATAAAATATTTCCTCCTCTTTCTGGTTTCTTCCCTTTAAAATATTCTAAAATATGCCAGAACCTTCCCAAATCAGCTAGATAAACCAACCCAAGTGTAAAACTGTGTGAAATTACTTAAAGCAAATGATTCTGACTTTCCTGCTTGGGAGACAGTCTATTCTTCAAGGCCAGCCCTCTAAATTGTGAGAAGATCTAAAGCAAAATCAAATTAAACAAGCCCTCTAATTTCTATAAATCATTTCTAAATTATCCTTTTATATACCTTGTATGCAGCTTGCAAGTGAATATCACTGTGAGAGCTACAGTTTGTTAGGGTTTAGATCTTAATTAGCTCATGAGATTTCATCGTTTTGAAGCTGTATACCACAGGTTGTTGGCTAGTTTTCCAAAAGCAATTAAAATGCCCACTGTTATAATTAAGCTTGTTACTGGTTATATGTTCTAGTTATAAAATGTATTTGGCCATTAAAGCAACTCAAACTGAGGGTTTTGGCTGGGCTCTCTGGGATGCAGTACAGTCGCTTTCACCTTACTTAATATGCTGTTAGGGGAATTGGTGTGGGTACCTACATGGGTCATATCTCAGGTCCTTGAGTATTTATTGTTACTCCATTAGTGAGAGTGGTCATAGATTTTCATAAGAAAGCTAAAGTTAGGGAATGTGAGTTCTTAATTATGTCCTATTGTCGATACAGAAAACAAAAGCCTTAATTTCCAAATTACAGTCTTTTAGGTGAGAAGTCCTTTTTAAGAAGTGCTGTCTTGTCTTTAAGAAGGAAGCTTAATTCTCACAGTGAACATTTAGTCGGTTCAACTAACATTTCCATTGCTCTGGTCAAAATTCTTATCTGGTTTTTGAGACAGAGGTTTGGGGAAAATGCTGCAGGTACAAGGTGAGGTCAATATTTCTAAACTGTACAACATATAGATGTTGTGAAGCTGTATGTCTACCCTCTCACAGTGAGATTTGTCTAAACTGGCCTGCGGGAGAGGCTGTGATTGTTAGCATTGGTCTTGATGACAAATATCCTTAGTGGTTCTTTTACATGTTGCATACTTTTTATTATTTCTTTCCTCCTATTAACCATTTTGTACTGTTTCTTTGTTCCTTAACACCAGAATGGCATGGTGGTTGAGACCATAGGACAAACAAATCATTTAGTGGACAGGTAGAAATCAGTATTTAAAGGAAGTTGGAGGTGTTGTGTGTGTGTGTGTGTGTGTGTGTGTGTGTGTGTGTGTATTTTATTCTGAAATCTGTTTAGCACACATGGAGGAAAACAGACCACTTAGTTTATGTGCCTTCGTTCCATTGCCTTGCCTGTATGTGCCTCCCCCACTTTGTGCAATTAACATGAAAATGATGGTTTAAGAGTGAGCTTAGCATATAAAGCTGAGAAGGAGAAGGCTTCATAGGATGTTAAAATCAGAGAACAAGAGAAGAGGGCAAGTGTTCTGTAATTACTGTTTAAAGAATAGTGGAAGAATTCAGTCCTGTTTTAATGCACTTCATATCAGAGTTCCTTCAAGGTGGTGATTAATGATATAAATTATTTTATTGTGCAGAGAGATTAGAATTATTAGAGATAACTTTTTTTTGGGGAAAACTTTATTTGTGGTTCTCGACATATCTGTGTTAAGTCTATAATGTATTAGTGTAGAATAAATTTAAAGGCTTGTGGGTCTGCAGATATTTGCTTTAAATCTATTTTTACACAAGCCCTTCCTGTGCTTCCTTTGAAACAAGTTTTCCATAATATATTTCTACCCTTATAAAAATAGAAGGAAAAGAAAAACCAACCAAATTATTAGCTCGATTCCTTACTTTGAGTTCTATGATTTTTCCCATGGACAGAACAAAATAAAACCAGTCTTCTTTGCAGTCCTACAACAGAGGATTATTGGATCTAAGGAGATGGCTATCTCCAAAGTGTAAATTTGTATTTTAAATGTGATATGTATTATGTGTGGTGTCTTACAGTAAAATAATCATCATGAAATAATACAAATGAAATGAAATATGATAATATGATTGATTTAAAAATAAACAAAATAAACATAGTATCATTTCTGATCAGTGTAATTAGTCTTATGGTTCAGAAGGCAGCTTTGATATTCTTTACTGCATAAAGTCATATTAGCTTTCCAAATCAGGATAATATCCCTCCTTTGTGTGCCCATAGGTCTTTCTACTTCCCTCATCATGGGACTTCCATGTTGTATTATTTATTTTTTGATTCTTCCATTTGACTATAAATTATTAGGACATGAGCAGATACAATGCTTGTTTTATGTTTTCCCTCTGGATTCTTTTTAAAATATTGAAGTTGTAATTGACATACAATAAACTTCACATATTTAAAGTATATAATGTGTTGTTTTGACATTATATATATATGTATATTATATATATATACACATATATATATATGTATGTGTGTGTGTGTATGTGTATATATATATATATATCATGAAACTATCCTACAGTTAGGATAATGAACATGCCCAAAAGTTTCCTCATGCACCTTTATAATACTTTCCTCCTGCCTCTGTTCCCTGTCTTGAAGCAACCACTGACCTGCTTTGTATCACTATAGATTCATTGGCATTTCTAATAATTTTATATGAGTGAATCTCATATATTATATTTTCTTTTGTCTGGCTTCTTTCATTCAGCTTAATTATTTTGAAATTTACCCATGTAGTAGCCTGTATCAGTAGTTTCCTTTTTATTGCTGAACACTATTCCCTTGTTTGGCTCTACCCACATTTGTTTATCCATTTGTTCCTTTTGGGTCATTTGGGTTGTTTCCAGTATTATATCATTATAAAGAAAGCTGCTGTGAATATTGGCATATAAAACTTTGTATAGACATATACTTTCATTTCTCCTAGGTAAGTAGTTAGGAATGGAACATCTGTGTCATATGACAGGTGTTTAACTTTGTAAGATGCTGTCAAACAGTTTTCTAAAGTGTTTGTATTCATTTTACATTTCACCAGCAGTGTATAAGAGTTCTAGTTCCTCCATATTCTTGCCAATATTTGGTATGGTCAATATTTTTAAAATTTTATTTTAACCATTCTAATAGGCATGTAGTAGAATCTCAAACTTAAGTGTGCATTTTCCTAATGAGTTGTGATTTGAACGTCTTCATGTGTTTCCCATCTTCCTTTGTGAAGCATGTGTTCAAATCTTTTGTTTATTAAAAAAAAACTGGGTTATTTATTTTCTTCTTAGGTTTTAAGAGTTCTTTATGTGTTCTGAATTCAGGGCTTTTATCAAATACATGATTTTCAGGTATGTTATTCCAGCCTGTGGCTTGTCTTTTCATTTCCATTAACAATGTCTTTCGAAGAACATAAGTTTTAAATTTTGGTGGAATACAAATTGTTATTTTATGGGTTATATTTCTGTTTTCATAGCTAAGAAATCTCTGCCTAACCAAAGGTTGCAAAGATGTTCTTCTGGAAGTTTTGTAGTATTAGATTTGAGATTTAGGTCTGATTAATTTTGAATTAATTTTAGTATATGATGGGAAATATGGATGGAAATTAATTTTTTATACGGATATACAATTGCTTCAACATCATTTTTTAAAAAAGTATGTTCTCAGCTGACTTGTCTTTTGCACCTTTGTCAAAAATTTGTTGTGTGTGTGTGTGTGTGTATATGTGTGTGTGTGTGTCTATTTAAAGATTTCCCTATTCTGTTCCATTAGATTTTTGTTTCTATCTCTTTTTCAATAGTCTTGATTATTGTACCTTTATATTGTCTTAAAATATAGAAGTATGAGTCTTTCAATTTAATTCTTTTCAACATTTTTTTGACTAGTTCCTGTGCCTTTCCATATACATTTAGAATTATCTTACCTATGTCTACAAAACTATCCTCCTGGGATTTTGATAGAAATTTCATTAATTGTAGATCAGTTTGCAGGGAATTGTGTGCTATGTTGAGTCTTCTAGTCCATGATCAAGATATCTCTCTCCATTTATTTTGATCTTTTTTGATTTTTTTCCATCAATATTTTGTAGTATTTAGCATACTTATCACGCATATCTTATTCTTTTTACATAGTTTTAATTCAGAAGGTTCAGAGACTCCTCTTGGGTGCTGTTCTTGAGACATGTTTATATTACATCTTTCTTTAATAATTTGAGTTGTGTTAGTCTTCAGTATTATCTAAGTTTTCCAGAGGAAGCCAGCTTTTATTTGGTGTCAAATCTGCCATAGAAGATCATTGACTACCCAGGTAACCCTGCTAGATTTAATATCAATGAGTGACTTAACTAATTGGTATAGCTCCTGTATTGGCTTGTATAATTTTTCTTGAGGCATAAGCCATAAAAAAAAATAGCGGTTTTAGAAATGATGAGAGCAATTGTAATCCAATTGTGGTTGAAAGATTTCCAAAATGGCTCAAAAGCTGACTGCTTTTTATGCTGAGTAGACAACAGCTGAGAGGACAGGTGGCTGTTGAAGTATTAGCAGTGTTTCTTACCCAGAAAGCAATCAAGGACAGATTTATAGTTGGGAACAGATAATTCATGGGCCACTGGAGTGCTCTAGTAGAAGGGTTCCTTAGAGCTCATCAGTTCACGGAAAGGGAAATAACAGGCTAAAGAGACTTGGTTAGTTGGTTTCTTGGAGGATCATATTCTCTCATATGAACTCTTCCTAAAAGTCAGTCTGTTTCCATCAAAAACCACAGAGAGAGAGAGCTCTTCCATTAGGTATGGTCAGGTGAGACAGTCAAAATGGAGACATAAGGGATAAAGGATTGGTGTTGGGTTATTATAGCCAAGGTGGTCACTGATCAGAGATGACAATGTGACCAATAGGAGCATTATTAGGGACAGATGTTAAACAAATGAAGTTAAATTCTTCAAGGCACTGTAAGTGATTTGTGTGTATGAACTCATTCTTCTTAATAACCTTGTGAGATATAGGTACTATCATTATTTCATTTTGTGAGTGAGCAGATTGAGGCACAGAGGGATCAGGAATTTTTCCAGTAAGTGATGGAGGTGAGAGAGGAATCCATGCAGTCTGGCTCTAGAGCAGGGCTGGGTCCTCAACCCTGGACCGTGGACCGGTGCCTGTTAGGAACTGGACCTTACAGCAGGAGGTAAGAGGTGAGAGAGCTAGCTTCATAGAGAAGCTTCATCTGTATTTGCAGCCACTCCCCAGTGCTAGCACCACTTTAGCTCCACTTCAGGTCATCAGGCATTAGATTCTCATAGGAGCACTGGTCCCTGGTGCCGAAAAAGGCTGGGGACTGCTGCTGTAGAGCATACACTCTTAACCACTGCACTGTCTGACAGGTGGCCAAAGAACATGTCTGTGAGAAGAACTCATAGGTAAATGATCCCTGAGTCCCTTTCTGCTATTCTTGGGACCTGGAATTTCAGTTTTCTTTAGTTTTAAAATAAGGGGGACTGCTGTTAATGATAATATGGAAATTTTTCAGTTTTAAAGTTCTAAATTTAAAGCTCTTTGGAACATAGAGGTTTTCAAATATTGGGTGTGTGTTGTGTTTGTGTTTGTAAAACTTTCCCTGCTTTAAAAGTCCCTCCTTTCCCACAACTGCATATTATCTGCTTTAAAATCTGTTTCCCAAGGCTTTTTTTCCCCCTCTCCTATCCAGGGAGGACGGACTCAGGCTTATATCAAAATGGAGTTGAATGTACCTTGAATTTAGAATGTAACAGTAAGAGACTTTGACTTTGTATACTTATATATGGCCAGATATAAGTACTTTTAAAGAATTCTAGCCATTAAAATAAGCAGGTCTTGGTGAGCAGAGGCCATGGAGCAGCTCCCTGGATCTGGGTGACAAAGTACTCTGGTGGCATTTGCCATGAGCTCCTTGGGTGTGGGCAGTAGAGTATGAGAGTCAGTTTTGTTTTTGTCACCCCTTATGGAAAATTTATAGCATTTCAGCTGCTTTCTCCTGGGCTGGCACAGAGTCATGATTGATCTTAGGGAAAATGAGGACAGAGAAATTGGATAGCATTCTGGACTGTGTGGAGGATGGACACCAGAAGGAAGGGATGGAAAGAAACAGAATGAAAGGAAAAAGTGATGATTTTCAATATATCTTGCTTGAAGTTTTCTATCACTGGGGGAACCTTATCTGTCATATTAGTGTTTGTTGCTTCAGGAAGGCAGTGGAAGTAGGCCTTCTGGAGTGTATTCTGGAGTGATTGTGTCTTAAAGGGGGGAAACATAGATGATTGGAAAGGTTCTCACTCACTCTGTCTCTCTGTCGTATGTACCCACATATATACACTGTCCTTGTTTTTGCTAAACAGAGGGCAGTTGGACAGAGTTTAACCATTATTTTTAATCCTTAGGTGAATCATTACATGATAGAGCTATGTACTGGTAAGCATGAGAGTCTTTTTGTCCCTGCCAGTGAGGCCAATGATGGCATGTGAACTTTGACTCTTTAATTTAAATTACTAAAAATTTATTGAGAGCCTCTTGTATGCCAGGTATGTCATGTGAACATAGAATATGATGTCTAAAGGCTAATTGTTAAAGCAGTTTATGCTGATCTGGATATACTTCCACTCATCTGTGCTACTTATCTAAGACAAAGATTATGAAAAGATATATTAAAGATTATGATTTTAAACTATTCATCAAATATTGCCTATTCTTTCTGAGAACGTATGGGCATATTAGGGTCTTTGATCAGTATTTTTGTTTTTTCTATTTGCTGTTGTAACAAAACACCTCAAAATTCCGTGGCTTAAAACAACCCAAATTTATTATCTTATAGTTTTGTAGGTCAGAAGTCCAATATGAATCTCACTGGGCTAAAATTAAGGTTTCACTAGGGCTGTATTTTTTCTGGAGGATTTAGGGGAAGTTCTATTACCTTGTCTTTTCTAGCTTCAAGAGGCTCTTGCATTCTTGGCCTGGTTCCTTCCTTCATCTTCAGAGCCAGCAGTAACAGGTTGAGTCCTTCTCAGGATGCCATCTCCGTTTCCTGCTTCCTTAATCATGCCTTCCTTTTCTATTTAAGGACCTTTGAGATCATATTAGGCCTACTTGGACAATTCGTGGTAATCTCTCCTTATTTTAAGATCAGCATCCTTAATTCCATCTACAATCTTAATTATTTTTTGCCATGGAACATAATACATTCACACGTTCCAGGATTAGGACATTTGACATCTTCGGGGAGCCATTATTCTACCGTCCACAGTAGGGGAAACTTTTTTCCAAACTTTGCTCATTCACCCACTCAGGTGAGTAGATGTGATATCTTTTCCCTAATCCCTTGTGTAACGTATTGTTACTTATAAATGTGTACTGTGCATGTGAGTGATGGGACGCCTATCATGCATTGCCTTACAGCCTCCTCTTCTCTGTGATACAATCTCAGCCACCTAAACATTTAATGATTAGTTTTGTACAAATTCAGTGTTGGAAGAAAGCTAGAGATCCTAATCTTTGCCAGCCGGCCCTGCAGGGGCTTGCAGACATCTCTTCTAAATGGCAGTCCCTCCTTTGCTGACATGGAATGGCCTACCTTGGCAGATAATGTTTTCTTTGAACAGTTCTGTTTTCTGGAAATTGAGAGTTCCTGCTTTATACTGAGGGAAACTCTCTTTGCAGGTTGTAGCACTTATTGGTTCTTTCTTGTTTGACTATCGGGGGTCATATTGAATAAATCTAATTTCCTCGTTCACACTTGAAGCCCTTGACTTTTAAAAAGACAACTATCATATTCCCCAAGTATTCAGACTAAAAAAAAAAAAAAATCTCAATTTCTTCAACTGTGTTTCTCGTGAAACTGTTTTGAGACTTCTTTCCATTCTGGTCCTTCTCCTATGATACAACACAAAGAAGGGGAGACTGGAGGATGATTTAAACAGAACCTTCAAATGCCTGGGGAATTGTCATACACAGGAGGCTGGTAAGATCTTTGCCATCACCACGGAAACAAGAAATCACAGGCTTATATTTTGGCTAAAGAGATTTAGGTATCAGGAAACCTGCCTTACTTACCCTTGTGGATTGAGATACTGCAATGGACTGTCACAGGAAGTTGAGGGATCTTTTGCCCTGGAAATGTATAAGACAAGCCTTTAACTTCAGTTTAACCTTACTTAAATGTTCTGCTTAAAGTATTCTTGTCATTGCTTGTCATCTATGCCTGATGCCTGGATTTCCCTCTTGTGTTGGTTCATTGGATGTAAGGCATCATCATGACTGCTGTTAATCAGGAGGAAGGAATATGGTGTATGGCTTTATTAAGGAAGGGAAACAGTGGCATAGCTGAGGATAATTAATAGCAAGTGGAGTGACAGTTTGATTCCCTGGTAGGGACCCTGGTATTGTTGAAGGAAAAAAAAATCACTTTATTTTCTTCATAGAGAGAGGCAGCTGTAATTCTGGTTGGATGAAATCCAATTAAAAGGAACTGACATACAAATGGATGATCAGACAGTGTGAGCATAGAAAAAGTCCAAGAAGAGTTCTGTAAGAAGTGGCAGAGAACAGTGTAAGTAATTTGGCATGGTAATGTGTGCACTAAGAAAAATGGAAACATACGGATTGGCTACCTGAACAATTATAAGTCTGGAATCTCGGCCAGGAGAGACTGGTTGGTTTAGTGGGTTTATAGTTACTACACTTTTAGACATTTTGGAGTTGAGGCATACATTTTAGCAATTATAGACTTTCACAGACATTATGATTATAAATCAACCCTTCAGGGTTATAGGTTTCCAAATTGGCGATGGTTAAATATAATACTCCCAAGAATATATGATGAGAGTCCAAGCCTGGCTCTTGGAAAGAAGATCTCATTGTGCAGATATACTTCACCTGACCTAATGATATGTCCTCAAAAATCCGTGTGAGAATTGGTTCCTAAATTTAGGATGAAATTGGAGAGCTTGCCATTTTTAGTAATGCTATTATGAATCATTTTCTAAAGTGAAAAATCTCTTTATAACCAAAATCATGCCCAGTTTATCTTTTGAGTAAATTCATAAGTCTATATATTAGGTTTGCTTAAACAAAGGATTTTTCTTTAAAATGAAATAATTGTAGGGACATGTAGCAGGTAAGTGTTAGAATAGCGGAGGAAAAAATGGGCAGAATTTTCTAAGCAGTCGGTGTATTGCTTTTTAGGGAGGAAAATTCTGCTTAAGAAGTCAGATAGCTTCTGCGTTATTATGGGAGGAGAAGCTGCCCAGAATGTTGCAGGGAGATTTATTAGAATCTTTTGGGAACTGCAGCAGAAATGGCTATGCAATATTTTAAAGTAGGAGGAAATGGGGCCATAGCATTTACTAGGCTTTTTCAAAAGAAGCCAAAGAAAGTGAAATGGAATTCACCCTGAGAAAGCAGTGGAAGGTTGAGAAGCTAAGAAAAGACTTAGTAGCAGCAGCAAGAAGAGACCTGAGTATTGTGGGCGGAGTTTCCACTCAGCATAGCAACATCTAGTTGTCACACTGGTCAGCAGCAAGGAACATTACCAAAGGGGATTTAGAATGACCAGGGTCAGTTTTTGTTGATCTGTGTGTGAGTAGCGTGCTCTGTGCAGTTTTACTGTCTGTAGCCACTTTGCTCAGGTACTCCAGCAGCCATGCACTCTGTGCTCAAGGTTGTCACATTTACAGTAGTCCCCTCTTTTCCAAGGTTTCACTTTTCCTGGTTTCTGTTACCCGAGATCATCTGTGGTCTGAAAATATTAAATGGAAAATTCCAGAAATAAACAATTCATAAATTCTAAGCAGTGTAATGAAATCTCGCCCTGTCCCACCCAGGACATGAACCATCCCTTTGTCCGGTGTCTCCACACTGTGTATGCACTCCCTACCCATTAGTCACTTAGTAGCCGTCTCAGTTATCAGATTTGTTATCAGGCAAAGACCACATTCACATAACTTTTATGACAGTATGTTATTATAATTGTCCTAATTTATTGTTTTTCTTGTTAACCTCTTACTGTGCCTAATTTATAAATGAAAAGTTATCATAGGTATGTATGTGTAGGAAAACAGTATATATGGGATTCAGTACTATCCACCATTTCAGGAATCCTCTGGGCATCTTGAAACATATCCCCCGCAGATAAGGGGGGACCACTATTTTTAACTGCCTAGAATGCGCTTACCCTCAAGGCTCACTTGATTCAAGTTTCTGCTGCAGGTTCCCTTAACAGGGAGATCTTTCCTGATTATCAAAAGCAAGCACTTTCTTTTTTTGTCTGTTTTGTTTATTTTTCTTCACACTCATTTCCACCTCAGGCTTATGTTTATTTGTTAAGTTTTTCCCTTTTCTCCACTAGAAGTGAGTTCCATGAGAGTTGAGGCCCAGTTTTGCTCACCATTGTATTCCCAAGTACCTAATCCGTAAAAACTTGTCGAATGGATTTTTAGGAAGTCTCTATGCCTATCATCATGATAAAAGCTGGAAATGGGAAGGGGAATGTAGGATTCAGTCATTGTCTATATATGTTATATAATTATATAGTTATAATAGTCTGAACACAGAATGATATGAGCTTTGAGAAGTAAGCTGGAAATAGTCATCATAGAACTAGATCTGGAATGATAAAGAGTTTTGTCCAGCGGTCAAAACAAGGGAGAATATTGTAGGCTGACACAAGAGGGTGAAGGAAGTTGGAGAGATTTAGAAAGGAATTTGGAGTTTGGAAGTGCTTGTTTAGTGTGGCTGAACAAGTTTGAGGATGTTTTTGAAAGGAGTTTGGATGTCTTTTGAGAAGTGGTGAGTCTCAAACTCTTTAAATGGGGCAGCACCGATACCCAAAAGATAATGCTGGAGGATTGATCAGAAAAGGCAGTGGTGTAGAGGTAGGATATAGAGTGGGGTGAATGTGACCTTCTTAAGTTGAAATACATGAGAAAATTTGGGGTCCCACATTGAAGGACAAGAGAATGAAAAGCAGTTCTCTTTGTTTACAGATTCATAGTGATATGCTGTGTATAAGTAGTGACTGAAGATTGACGACTAGTCATTCTTTTAACTGTTGAGTTTCCGGCCCCCCACCCCCCACCCCCCCCGCCAGGAGAGGCAAAGCTGGGTCATTGGGGCATAAGATGAGGAGAATGATATTGGTTCATAGACTAAAAACGTTTAGAAGATGCCTTGGCAAACAAAAACCCTTATTCTAGCTCATATGTTTAGCAACTGTGTGACCTTAAACAATTCATTTACCTGTACTTCCATTTCCCTTTCAAAGATGAACTTTGTTGATATGATTACATTGTCAAATGTATTATATTTAACCATTGGACAACATAAGGGTCATTTGCTTTAATGAACTAAATGGATCCGAAGAGAGTCGTGTTCTCATCCAAAGAGCAAGAGCGGGAGAGCGCAAAAGAGGGAGAGGAACAGATCTGGAAACTGCTCTTTTCCTGGAATGTGGTATCACAAAAATGTCAGTAATTCATGCCCTGAAAAACATGACCATTTCCAAGAAGTAGCCTATGCAGTTTTTGAAACAGACATTAGAGGAATGACTTTTTGCTGCTTATATGTTACATGTCAAAACACATTCTGTTTTAGCAGTTGGTGAGAACTGGTGTAGAGCAGTGCAGAAGCATGGAGGATGCACTACTGCTTGTTACCTGCAGGTCACAGCAGTCCCTGTTCCAAAGGGGGTGGGAGACAGTTGAGCACTGTATTCCAGTTTTACTGCCTTCATAATTCACTGCAGCTCATGTAGGGTACCCCTGTCGCTTCAGCCTTGGTCATCTGGAGAAGCTGAATTGTGGTCTTCTGAATATATGGAATGTTATATAGGCTACTTAATTCTCTGAGACCTCTTTAGGAAATTTGGGTAACTTTACATTTTGAAGTGCTTTCCTCTCTTTGAGAAGAAGAAAGAAGGAAAGGAATGTTTTATAAGGCTCACTTTGAGATGTCTTTTATAAGGTGCATTTTGTAGAGTTTTAACTCAGGCAAAGGACAGAATAGCTTAGTGGTTAATATTAAGTAAATTTCTGGGAGTCTGACTGTCTTGGTCCCAGTTCCAGCTTTGCCACTCATTAGTTATGTGACCATGGGTAAGTTACTTAATTTTTTCAACTATAAAATGGGGAATAGTAGTAGTACCTGCCCATAGGATGGTTGTGAGGACTACATGAGTATACGTAAATCACCTAGACCAATGGCTTGCATGCAGCACCTGCTCTCTAAATATTAGCTGCTATTATTTCTGGCTTTCTCATAGTCATTGGTATTTCTGAGGTCTTGCAAGAAATTGAGACAAGCTGAGCCTTTTCAGCTCTCTCTGTCATAAAGCGACTTGGTGGCAGAGTCCTAGAAATGATTCAGTGGGTAACTAATGGACTACTAAGCTTCACACCTCATTCCGCTGGCATTGTATATGAAGCAACTCATTACACTCTAATGGTAGTGTAGTGAAATGGATGAGTACTCTCAGTCGGCCTCCTCAGGTAGAGGCAGAAGTTTCATCCTAGAATGTCTAAGAATCACCTGGAGTATGGATTGGATGAGTAGGACCCAAGAATAAACTGCAGAAGCAGTATAACTTGTGTTGATGCTAGCAAGCAGAGGGCTTCCAGGGTATTCCTGAGTGTAAATAAGGATCCTGTTAAGCTGGGGAGAAGAAATCACTCAGTTTGAAGGAGTCAGAACACCCTTGTCCTGCCACTAACACTGTATGTCATATATTCGAAGGTGAGTCATACTTCCTCTCTGACCCTCAGTTTCTTTGTCTGTAAAATGATTAGATGATTTTTTGTTGTCTTTTCTGTTCCTGACTGTGTGATTTCACAATTTCAGTGGTTTCAAGAACTATGTGAGGCAGGGAGTGCTGCAGAACAACTTGCTGTAGACCTGGGCCTGTGCGAATCCTTAGTTTTGTTTTTTGTTATTTCAAAGAAGTTCCTGTTCAAAAAAACTGTGAAGCATTTCATCATTGGACTCGTGAGGGAGTTGTCTCTTTAATCTCTCACATTTCCTTTTTTCCCTACAAATGATATCCACAGGACTTCTGTTGTCTTGTGCCCTCTAGATCAGCACTTTTGCAGAGAAATGAAAACATTGCACTTTTAAAGTCACAGAGAGTAAAAACCGTAGCATCAGGATTCAAGGTTACAGAATTGGTTAATTTTCTGCTTTGTTTTACTGGGCTGAATGAAAAAGATTCGATTCAATGTTACTGCTTAGGATAAATATTAATAACCACAAAAATCCCTCATGGTAATTTTTTTTCTTCTTTGCAAAGTATTTCAAAGTCTGTTGGATTATCATTGTCAACTGAATATGAGTGTGAGAACTGCAGAGTAATTTGATAGAAGCCTTCTTTGGAGAGGAGCAACTCTTTGGGAATGCATGTCTGTCTGAAGAGGAAGTCTGTTCTGGATCCTTGATGTGTAACTTTATTTTAATTAATAATTTGTTACAGTTCAGATAAGTGAGTGTATAGCAACTGCTGTAGACCTTTATAATATTAGCTAATAAAATAGCGTTAGAAAAAAGTCATCAAAAGTAGAATTTTTTGTAACTTAAGAACTGAAATGTTTTTCAACTTTAATATTTCCCAGAGAAGAATTTGTTAGGTTAGGTTTGTGAGCTTCCAGTAATACCAAGTAGATCCTCACCATAGACATATAATACGTTCACCTTTAGTCATCTTATGGTTTTTTTGTTTGTTCGTTTGGTTTTGTCCTCTATCTCAGCCTTCTTGTAAGTCAATAGAAATGTATATCAAACACTTATTTTATGCCAGATTTACTATGACAAATAAGAGATGGCCCTGCTCTCACTGAGTCCCCTTGAGTAAGGTACAAAAGTTTGAAAAGTAAACATGGTTATCAAGCAAATAGATGGTTGGAAGAGAGTGACAGACATGCTGTTTCCAGTAGAATGCCTACCACATAACCTGCATGTGCTAGAGGTAGGCAGTAACTACTTTGGGAACATGGAAGAAGGGACATTTGTAGCTTGGAGAGAGATCAGAGAAACCTTCATGAAGGAGGTGACATGATAGTGATGTTTCAAAGAGCGGAAAGAGTATGCTATGTAGATAGGCAGGGGTGACATTCCAGGGAGAGGGACTATCATGGAGTAAGGCATGAGGACCTTCTGGGGTTCTGAAAATAAGTACAGTATTACCAGAGGCCTGAGTTTGTCGAGGGGCAGTGGCGAATCAGAGTCAGAGCACAGGCTCTTCGAGGGCTGCTCCTCAGACTGCAGGAGGAGATGTGCTTGGGTGTTGTGTGCTGGATTTGTTCAAGTCTTTCATACATTTAAAAATTGGGTTGTTTGTCTTTTTATTATTGATTTATAACAGCTCTTTTTATATTCTGGATACACATTTCTTGTCAGATATATGTAATATGAATACTTTTCTCAGTCTTTGGTTTCGCTGTTTCTGTTTCCTAATGGTATATTTCTTAATGAGCTAGAAGTTTTAAAATTTTGATGTTTAGTTTATCATATTCCGCTTGTATTTTTCATGTCTTTTGTGTTTTCTTTAAGAAAAATTTATTTACTTTAGGTTATAGAAGTGTTCTCCCTTGTTTTCTTTGAGAAGTTTTATTTACATTTTGGTTCATGATCCATCTCAGGTTTTTGTGTGTGGTGTGAGGTAAGAGTAAAGCTTCATTTTTCCCCCTCAGGTTTATTCAGTTCTTCTAGCATTATTTGAAAGACTTTCCTTTCCCCATTGGATATCCTTGGCACCTTTGCTGAAAATCAAGCACCTATTTAAGTCTTTTTCTGCTTATGTCTATTTCTAGACTCTGTTTTGCTCCATTGATGTATTTGTCTGTCCTTATCCAGTACCAACCACATTGTCTTGATTACTCTAGCTTTACAGTAAGTATTGAAAGCAGTAGTGTGAATCCTCCCACTTTTTCTTTTTCAAGATCGCTCTACTGTTCTAGGTTCTTTGCTTTTTTATGTAAAATTTTAGAATCAAATTGTCCAATTCTAAAAAAAGGCACTGGAACTGCTTTTTAAAATCCTGTAATATCGACACCATACGCCATGTTAAATAAGAATCTTTGGGAGTTTGAATCCAGGTGTAATCATCTATTAAAACTCTCTGGTTTTTCTAAACACAGCAGAAGTTCAGAGCCAATGTGCTAATGGAGTTTCAGTCTGGATTAAAAAAGAAATTCAGTAGTGGATTATTGGAGTGGAACTCATCATAGTGGAATGTATGCATAGGAGTTGAAGTGGGCCTGCAAATGGAAGAGCTTGTTCATGCTGAGGAGAAGGAGGGCTGAAAGAGGATGATGGAGAGAGAGTGAGTGAGCAGCTGTGTAAGATAGTTCTCTCTCCCAGGGGACATGGGTTCCCATTGCTTAAGTGCTTCTTTGTGTGCCTACCATTCCTGATTACTCAGGCCTATAGGCCTGACACACATGAAGACTAAAAAACCAGTCACTTGAAAGCTAAGAAATGTTTTTGATTGGTAAAGGCCTGACACACATAAAGACTAAAAAACCAGTCACTTGAAAGCTAAGAAATGTTTTTGATTGGTAAAGCATATGCATGCATTATTGTAGAGAATAGCTTTCCCCTGGATTAGGGAAATGTTGGTGAAGTCTGCATTGGGTAGGCACATTCTAAAATGATTATGTGGTTTTTTGCTTTCTGAAGGTTTTCTGTCTTTTTAAATGTTAGTGTCTTTAGGCAAGCGTTGATTCATCTACTTTCCGTGGGTAGGGAGTTCTGTCAGAACCACTGCCTCCCTACAAGGCTTTGAAGAGAAAAGAGACAAAAAGTTTCAGTCAAGTGATACTGTTCTTGAAACATACAAAGTATGTGGGCTGATGGTGTTTGCTTGTAGCTTTTTTTAAAAAACACTTTTTCCTTCTTGAAGAGAGGTTGGAACTGTAGTAGACCCCCTTATATGCAGTGTCATTTTCTGTGGTTTCATTTACCCTGGTCAACTGCAGTCCAAAAATGTTAAGTGGCAAATTCCAGATATAAAAATTCATAAGTTTTAAATTGTGTGCCAAGTAGCCTGGTGAAATCTTGTGCCATACTGTTTGAATCATGAATCATCCCCTTGCCCAGGGTATCCATGCTGTACATACAGTAAAATAAGATATTTTGAGAGACACAGCCACATAACTTTTATTACAGTATATTATTATAATTGTTCTGTTTTATTATAGTTGTTATTTAAAAATAACAATATTTATAAATTGTGATGGATTTATACATTAAACTTTGTCATAGGTTTGTGTGTATAGGAGGAAAATATAGTACATATAGAGTTTGGTACTGTCCATAGTTTCAGATCCACTGGGGGTCTTGTAACATATTCCACATGGATGGGGGGATGACTGTAGTCAGCTGAGTCTTTCCAAGATACAAGTTCCCTAAACAGCTGTAGAGAATTAATTTCAGTCAGAGCTAGCAGAGCTTTAATCTCAACTTTCTGCTCAGTGTTATGGAAAATCTCTAGAAAATAACCAGTATGTACCTGCTATGGGATGTTAAAGAATTCAGATGAACATTGGATTTTTGAGTGTATTCTAGTAGAAACAGCATGGGAAATTCTTTAGTGAGCTAGATTTTACAGTGCACACAAAAAGCAAATATGATATCGTTATATATTTTTTTGCGTGTGACATATTAGTTGTACTATTTTCTTGTTCCAAATAGAATTCACATATACCATGTTCAACTCTAAACCTCATTTTCCTGTGAGGGGTAAGACACTTTAGGCAAGAAAGCTTTGATACTAGCAACGTTTAACTTTTAAATATATATATATATATATATATATATATATATATATATATAGTTTTATATATATAAATATATAAGTGTGTGTGTGTGTGTGTGTGTGTGTGTGTATTCCTTCAAGGCAGAAAAGCAGCTGGGCAGAGAATATGAGAGGAGTGGCTTTCCTTTCTCATTTACCATTGTATTTAAAAGCACAGACACACAGAAATACACGTCTTTTAATAACTTTTTGTTAAGAGGGAAGAGCATTCATGGACTCCTGTTTAAGACATCCCCCCACTTTTTCATTTTTATACCTTCATTTTTAGGATTTGTCTGTAATATAGATAACGCTTTTATGGTGGTGTCGTAACAAATAATTTTGTGGTTTACTTAACATTAAAAAAGCCATTTCTAAGTTGTATATTTCCTTATAATTAATAATTTGATGGCTACATCAAATTGTTCCATAATTTATATTCTAATGTTGGAAGTTTTCAATTATACCCTGTTACAACACAAAGAATTTATTTGTGCATAGGATCCCTCCTTAATTTTTTGATACATTCTCTGTTGTAGAATAATAATAGGACTTTTTATTTTAAGAAGTTTATCAGTGTACTGTGTACTGTCATCAGCAATATAAGGCATACTTGCCTTAATACTTTTAGGGATAAAAAGCTGCAGGATTTTTTTCATAACTGTATCACTAAAAAGATTGTACTTTCTCTTTATTTGTGTGCCCTAGTTTGAGTTCCATTTGTTTGCCTTTTACTGGTTTATGGATTGGAATTTTTTAAACTAATGTGAAGTTTTGTTTTTGTTTTTTTTTCCATACATGTAGCAACCTTTTGCAATATTTGTCATGAATACTTTTTCCAGTTTGTTCCTTCTTTTAGTTTTTCATTAAAGGAGTTCATGGGGTTGAATTTTGTGTGTGTGGGTTTTTTTTTTTTTTTTTTTTGACTTTTTGGTTGCTTTAAGATGAAACTTGTCATCCTTTGAGCGATCTAACACCAATTCCATTTTTTACTCTTTAACATTTACTGTGATTTAATTAAAAGAAGTTTCTTGGATCCCTCTGAGTTTCTACTACTTCATATGCCCTCTTTTTACCTGCAGTTCAATGAGGACAGATGAGTTAAATCAGGAGCTTGTGTTATTCAGAAGCCTTGGGAAAAGAATGGAAACATCCAGCATTCCTGTATCAGCTTCCTAAATATCTGCAAGTCTGTGTTTACTTATCTGTCAAGCTAGGATGAGAATAACAAATGTTTAGAGAATTTTTAAATGCACTTAAACCTTCTCTTAAGTACTGTTAGGAACCTCAGTTAGAGGTGTTTAAAATGCCAGATAGCTCTAACCTTTGATAAATATGTGCGCACCATTATACTTTGGATTTTTCTTAATAGAGACCACATGGCATCTTTTTTTTTTCTTCTGAAACTAACCACTGAAACTTTTCTTCTGAAACTTATCTGTGGACATTGGGATCTGGGTATAGAAAAATCTGTAAGTCAAGGATGTCCATCAGAAACATACGGTGTGAACACCAAATCTCAGTAGCTGATCGGGGACTTCGGAGACTAAAAGAAATGATTTCAGGAAAGAGAAACACCGGAGGTAATATAGATAGGGGTTAAAAAACATAGACTTTCACAGAAAGACTTGTTTAACCAACTTTGACACTTATTTGACCTTGGGTAAGTAATTTAACCTCTCTAAACTTAGTTTCCTCAGTTATAAAATGGGGATAATATTGATAGGTTGTTTAATTAAATAAAAAAATGTATGTGAAACGTTCAGCGTGCTGCTTGACTCATAGCAAATGCCAAGTAAATCATAGCTAGTATAAACTACCTTTATTAACAACTAATGTTTGTGCAACACTTATGACCTACAGTGCTCTTTGATATGCTTTTTCTCATATGTGAATCTGAGTGCTTTATATAAAATGGATTGTTAAATGTTCTATGAGCTTTGTATTCATTGTCTCAAGAGATTTTTCCCTTTTAGTCACTGATACAGCTATGTGCACTCAGTTGGCATTTGTCATGTACCTTCATGCCCATGTCTTATCATCTAAATTAAATTCTAAAAGCCTATGTGAGTACAAATGTTTCTTTAGCTGGATTGTCCCTGTCCCCAGAGCTGGGCACAGAGTTCAGATCCATTTCTATTGGAGCTCTAGCTCTATAATTTTTTATTTAAATGACCATAAGCAAGTCAATCTAGCTTGCCAAGGACACCTTTTTCTCATCTGTAAAATGGGTAACAAATTTCTTGTGAGGATTATTTTAAGCAATATATTAAATCCTTTGTACAGCAAATTACAAATATTTTTTCCATATCTCACTGTGCCCAGCACAATAATTGGTGTTTAGAAAGTATATGTTTACTGGGGTTGGAGGCTGATGGAAGGTTGTGGACCCAGTTCTTTACTTGAGTATCAAAATATGTTCATTTAAAACATGAAAATTGTTCTTTGGGGGCTAGTTATCATGCAGGGTGCTATGCCAGATATCAGTCATAATACTGTAGTATCTTTTGAAGTGTTTGCTTCTTGCTGTTGTAAAGGTGTGGCATAGTTACATAGAGGTGCTCAAAGCAGGTTCAGTGATTTAACCCCACCCTGAGGAAGTAAACTTAATCTGTAGTAATTTAATATAGATTTTGAGGTATGTGGTCCCTGTGGTCAGTCTGCAGGAATCCACATAAGAAGACTCAGTGCTCAGCAAACAAAGGGGTGCTGGCTCTGTGAGAGCCTCATGGATGAACCAACCTTGTTACCCATGGAATTCCTTTCTCTGGTAAACCACTGGTGTCATTTCTATATCTGTGTATTTTTAGTTTATCTGTTTTTTTTTCTTCTTAATTTGATTTTCAGAAATGACAATGCTGAAATGTTTGGCTATGGTCAGTTTCAGTAGATAGGGCCCAAATACTAGGTATTCCATTTACCTCTTGAATAAAACATAAAGCCATGTTATAGAGAAAATAGCTTAAATATTTAATAAAAAAAATCCCTTTGTTCATTTTTGAAAATGGTACATTTGTTAATCCCTCAAAATACAATTTATTTTATTCGGACAGTATCTTTGAATTGTCAAAAAAAGCATGATGTCTCTATTTAAATTTATTTTTCCTGGCACAGTTTTTATTCTGTGAGATTCTTGCCTTTAGGAAGAGAAAGGTGGAGTGTTACATTTTTGAATACAGATTGCTGTTTAATTTCCACTTAAGGATGTCTCTGAGAAGCACAGAGCCAGTTGTGTTTAGTGGCTAGCTTTTTGCTAATGATGGAATGCATGATGTATTTTCAGCTTGTACATTCCACCCAATCCTGTTTATGCTTTTGGGAAATTGGGAATTGGCGTTGGCTCAGGTGAGACACATAGGTGACATGTCATTTCCCTCCTAGGAGGGTGGAGATGACAGACTTCTTTTGGATTATCACTTCTGGGGTCTTGGTCACAGGAATCTTTGGCATTCCCCTGTTTAGTCAGGGGGGGCATATTGGATGAAGGAGCAGAGAGGAAACTTTTTATTAATCGGTGATATAGTCCCTGAATGATTAACTCTTTGGCGGCCTTTTAAGTGTAGAAGAAATTCGCATTAGGAACTTGGTATCTAAGTGTTTTTGATTTTGTGAAGTCTGAAAAGTGATAACCAGTTGTGAGTATTTTGGTAATATTCCATGAGTGTTCCCCCTCAGTCCACTTGGTAGAGAGAGGTTTGAACGTGATGACTTTGGTGAAACCTTCCTTGAGAAAGGGAGTAGTCCGGTATAGCTTGACCCATTTAAAAAAGTATTTGGGTAGCAAAAGAGAGCACTCCATTGGGGTGTTTTTTAAAATGAGATGTTAACTTTTAGAAGTTTTTATATCAGTGGCTGCTACATTTTGTAAACAGTATACAGTGTTAAGAATGTGCCTCACAGATAAACCAGCGCCGGCATCCCCAGTGTGGGTGTATTGTCCTTTTTCTGCTCAAATTAGCGAGGTGTTCTTAGACTTTGGCACCAGGAAGTCTCAGCATTCAGCATTGCTAAAGCACACTTCCTGCAGTTTGTTTATCTTCTTTGGGGTTTCTTAGTAGCAAATCCCAAACCACTCACCTTTTTCCAGTAATATTAATGTTCTGAGAGGAGCTATACATTATATTAAAGTCAGGGTAGTTCTCCACAGGAAGGCTGGTTTTTAAATGAGACTTATTCAACCTCTTTTTAGCTGGTGTTTCATTACCATCGAGAATTTATAATGCAATAGCTCTGAGGCGAAGCTGGTAAGAATGCCAACTTCGCTAATATTTAGTCATAAAATTCTGGATATTGGACAAGCTCTTAATTACTCTGAATCCGTCTTTGTCTTAATAAAAGTTGGATTGTACCCACTAAAACAAGATGGCTGTGTTTGCATTAATCTCCAAATGTAGGTTAATACCTTTTTAAAAGCTGTCTCTTAGACAAGAGACTTGAAAATTAATTTCCCATTTTCAGCTTAAATTGAAGAGCTCTTCTACGTGTGGAGTTTGAAGGACTGCCATTTTTCTGATGTTGTAGATTCAAGTGCCAATAATAACTCTCTGTTCCCTCTTTAGTGTTTTTTTATTTTTTAATGTCTTAGGTAAAGAAAAATTCTTTCTCTTCTGGTGCTTGAGGACTTGTATTATTATTATTATTTTTTAATTTGCTTCAGAGTAAATAGCTGAATTTCTGTTTTCTCAGTGGAGTTTGAATCATTGGGGATAAGGGCCATGATGAAGGGATCGATAATGGGAATCCTATTATAAGTCATGGCTGGAGAAATCTGGATTTTACATATACCCTTGCTACCAAGCTGCATATTTTGAAATATATATATATTATTTATCCTGTAACATTTAAGCACTTACATATTGGGGGAATGGGGTTTCTCCATAATGAGAGGTTCTTAAGTAACTTTCGCAAGTGCAAGATAGAAACTTCCTATTCCTCTCTTTTTTGGTCTCCAGTGTATGTACTGCTATGTAACCACTTAGCAGCACTAATTCCAGGATTCCTGTTTGTGCTACAGATGGTCAGTGAAATTATAAGGGCTCTGAAAAGATTTTTATGTAAATCGAGGTCTTTTTAGTTGAGAGTCTTTGTCCGACACACTAATTTTCTTACCCAGCTTCAATACAAGAATATCCAGCATACTATATTAACCAGATTCTACTTTGATTAGTGGGACTCGGGGCAGAGGGAATTAGGGACAGGTTCCAGGAGAAGTAGAAACCAACATCAAATGAGAGGGGCAAGCATAAAAGTGTCTTCCTCTTTTTTTGTTTTTTGTTTTTTTAAAGCTACAGGTTTTAAAGTATTTTTTTTTTCCTCTACATCAGTCTCTTGGTTTTATGGACATATTTATGATAAAATGTTTATGCAATAAATAACCATATGGGGTATTTATTAATGATACAGATTTCTAGGCATTTCTTCCTAGAAAGTCTGATTCAGTAGGTCTGAGATAGGTCCCAGGAGTCTGATTCTCAGGGTCAAGCATAACTGACAGTCAGACAAATCTACTGTACTCTTCAAAAGCTCTGGGTTTCCGTGGTCAATTTGTAGGATACTGTTTTTCCTCTCCTTTGTTAAGTCTTCGACTTGGTATGATTTTCTGAGGGGTTATCTTAAATAGAACATTTTTCAGAAACTTCTATGTAGGACAATACTACTGTCAAAACAGACACTTTAGTACATAGTTTTGGATCAGTAATGGCAAAAGAATGAAGAGGCACCTGGATGGGCAGGTGCCCCAAATCTGTCATTATAAATGATGGAACTGGGGTGTCAAGCCTGGGGATGAAAGGAGGTAACCTATGTGCTCTCTTCAAAGGCTTGCAGAGGTGCTTGCTTTGGCAGCACATATACAAAGGCTGGCAGAGTTATCCTGTGGAGGAGGGATCGCACTTCTGATGGCTGCATGGAGCAGACCTGGGACTAGCAAGTAGACACTGTGGAGGCAGAACACAAAGAAATAGGCATAACGGAGGGGACCAGTGGACTAGCAGCCTTCATGAGATACTGCTTTACCTTCTAATTATTTGTAGCCGTGGAACTATTATTTTTCCCCAAAGAAATCTGACTTAGACTACCAGCTAATAAGATAAGAATGGAACTGCTTAGGTAGAAGTGGGCTGAAGGGCACGAGCAAATTTAATCTCTTTTCTCCCTAAAGCTAGTAGGATCCAGAAGCCTGAGGCTTCCCTGAAGTGGCTGCAGACACCACTGTAGTGTGGTGAGTTCTCTTCAGTGGAGGTGGCTGCTCACTCCCAGTACGGAGTTTGTATGCTCCATGAAGGGTGGGCCTTATGTGGTTCACTGATATAGATGGCTAGTAAGGTCTGGCTCAGAGGGCAAGGCTTAGTGAAATGTTGGTTGAACAAAAGCTCTGGAAATTTGTATATCACATCAGGTGCTGAATGAGAAGATTTCTAAGATCTCTTCTGACCTAGGAAGTCTATGATATCTGCTTTGAAGATTAAGTCTTGGATCTCAGCATAGATGAGCCAAGGATGTAAGCTCTGTGAGTGTGAGGACTTTGTTTTCTTTAGAGCTACCTTTCAGTACTTCTAACAGCACCTGGCATTAGTGAGCATTCATTGAATATTTGTTGCGTACATGCATTTGTTGCAGAAGGTGAAAATTTTCTAAGATAGTGGTACTTTGTGAACCTTTTTTTAAAAATTTATTATTCTGGAGAATTCTCATTTAACTACCCGTCTATCTAAGGACCCAGGCCTCTTCCTCCCACTGGCCATCCATCCTCATCTCATGGCTCTCATCTCCTCCTTCCCAATCCATATTTGGCAAAGGAGGATAAGGAAACCAAGGATATTGTGGTAAACCAAAGTCATATGAGAAATAGAGTGACATTTCCTAGGTACACGAATTGGTAAACGTGTTGGATGATGATCTGCCTTGGATATTTCCTGTGGTTTTCGGTCGTTGTGGTATGTTCCTGTTCTCAGAGAGAAGAATTTGTTGTATATTTGTGGCCTAGATGAATTAGGATATTTTGCAACACCTCTGAAGTGTTATTACTTCATTTTTATCCTTGCCCGCTATTATGCATGAAAAGCATTTAAATTATTCTAGAGAAGATGTAAATTTGCTTGTGTTATCCAGTGTCAGCTTAAAGCTGATTAGCATTTTGCATCACCTTTACAACTCATAAATCATTTACTTCCTTTCTTAGCGAGCAGCCTGTATGTCAGCAAGGAATCACCTGCTGCAGCCCCAGTTGCTTCTTAACTGTGATTTAGAGAATACTTCAGGCACTCTGTTCCCCTTTTGTGCTTTCATCTGTTGTAAGGCTTCACCTATTTGGGGAATGAGTAAAAACTTATGGCGACTTTTCCCCTGGAAGGTCTTGTTGGTTATTTTGTGCAGGAGACTTCATTCCATGACCTTGGTCCAGCCACAGATATGGTTCATTGGGCCTGTTTGGTGTTTAGAAAATTTTGGAGACAGTTGCCAACATTTAAAAACCAGGAGATTTCCCATAAAAGTGCAGAATTGGGGTAATTCTTAGACAATCAGAAAGTTTGGCAGCACCAGGTCATGCTCCATGCTGAGCTTCAGTTGGTGCTGAGAGCAGCTATGTGCTAAAGAAGGGCCTGGATTTCTACTTGCTGTAGACACCATCCCTCCTCAGCTTTTTCTCTGGGGTGAGCCAACTTTACTCAAAGTTTTATATTATAGATATTTGAATTTGTGATGCTCTGCTATAATGGGTGAGGTGAGGTTTTTCTTTTTACCTTTTTTTCCCAGAGTAATACCAACTATTTTATTTGAATAACACCAAGAGACTAACATTTATTGAGTTGTTTCTGAGATACCAAATGCTGTAGTAAGTGCTTATATATGATTATTTATGTAGTCTTCACAATTACCCTTATTTTATAGATGAGGAAATTAAGGCAAAGAGAGGCTAAATAACTTGCTCAAGGTCACCTAACTTGTTCAAAGTCACCTATCTCCTAATCCTGGCCTATTCCTCCTACCCATATTCCATTAGGAGCAGTAGGCGTCAGTTGAGAAGGTAGATGACAGTGACATACTCCCTGAATCCCCAACCCGCTCATAGAGAAGCAGTCTGCCTTGCTCAAGGCACAGTCACAACAAGGATATTTGAGTGGCAGCCCCTTATGCAGTGCCTATTGATTTTCTTCACACTCTTGTTTTTTGTCCAGCCTGTTGTTCTAGGATGCTTATTTGTCATACATAAAAAGCCTTGTTACAGTGAACCCAAACAAGTCATTGACATTTAAAATTAAATTGCAACAGGTATTCTTGATAGCTAAACTGCTCATTGACAGTGCATCACTAATTATATTGAGAGAACATCCTATCTGGGTATATTCTGCCAAATCAAATTGGAAACATGGGCTCTCTACCAGCAAATTCATTTTGACTTGCAGAAAGTTTGGGAATCCATAGATCCCTCACCAGTCTCAAAATACTGGGTTATGGAAACCTTTTAATCTTTTAATGACTTCTTGCTGAGATTCCTTGCAGCAGAGAGAAATTCTTTTCGCCCCCCCCCCCCCCCCACTCTGCTAAGTCAGGAACCGAAAGCTGTGACTTTGAAAGGGAGAAATTATTATCCCCTACAGATTGAGATGGGGGTAAAGTTCAATGTAGGGGGTGGGGAGTTGGATCAGCTATCAGGTTCTTTATCTGGGCATCTAAACTGCATTCTTTGATTCAGCCCTCCGCGGCTCCCCCCCTTCTCTCCTCCCCCCCGCCCCCCCCCCCCCCCCGCCCCCCTCCGGTTCTTTTCCCTGTCCTTCTCTTCCTTCTTTTCATTCCCTTCTTTCTCCTTCCCCAACCCTCTTCTCTATATATGGAGAGGGGGAGAGGGAGGGAGGAGAAGAGAAGAGAAGGAGAAGTAAAGGGGACAGGGGGGTATATGAGGGGAGGAGGGGAGTGGAGAAGGGGAGCACAGAGGGAGAGGGGAGGAAGGAGATAGGGACCCTGAAAGCAAGCTAGCACATTTACTCATTAGGCATTGTTCTTAGTGCTTTATGTGAATTAATTCATTTGATTCCCACAGTAACCCCAGGGGACAGGTATGCTACAGATATAGATAAGAGAGTAAAACATTTCTTCATAGTTATGCAGTTACTCTTCTGAGAGCACAGAGTGGCTGTCTGCAGGCTAGTAGTTCCATCTCCTGGCTGACAGGCTTGTGCTCTTAGGGTAAACATTTAAGCCTCTGTGCCTCTAGATACTGGGAGTTCCTCTGGAGGCCTTGCAAGTAGCACTTTGGTTGGCAGGGCAATTATATATACTGGGTACACTATGCTAAGCCCAGACAGGGAGGCAAGGAATGGAATCTAGTCTTTGCTTGCGTTATACATGCTTATTGGTTTGTGGCAGGCATGACTGACGCCAGAATCAAAATGACTTAAAACAGCTTCCCTGGAGAAGCACTACTCTAACAGTTTTTTTCCTCTTTGTTGCCCCAGGTCCCTTGTGAATAGGATTTAGCTGTGATTCAGCTGCTGCTGTTCTTTTGGTAATCAGTGTGGAGGAGGGAGATGAGGGCTGCTATTAATGGCTTCTTATTTTGCATTCTCCTAATCAGGTATCCTGCAGTTATTAATGTGCATACAAGATGCTCTCTGGTGTCCCTGGGTGGTTTTGTTAGGTGTATTGGACTATTAAGCTTTCTAAGATGGAATGTTTTATTAGGTTCTGGCCCGGGGGGTTGGATTGGTGGAGGTTGTTAAAAATCACTAAGTGAAAGGAACATGGTGTAAAACCAAGCTTATGACCTTGAGGGGGTAGTGGTTGGTGCCATGTGGTTGGCTTGGATAGCAACCGACCAACTTCACCTTCCTCTTGCCCTGAAAACCTTACACTGCTAATACTTTTCAGATATGAAAAGTGAAAAAACAGAGAGCTATTTACTAGGCAGCTAAATATAAATTCTTTTCCCTATTAGTTTTAATTAGGATAAAATCATACATTTAAACAACCATTTCTGTTACTAATAACTGAACTTCTGATTTGCTCTGAACCAGGCAAATGCCTCTTCTGGTATGAATGGCCCACCTCTGAGTCATTCTCCACCTGTTTGTTGACATAACCAGGTTTCTGATGTGGGTACACACATCTGAGATTTCAGAACATGACTGATATGAAGTATCTTGGGTGTACAGCTTTATGTACTCTGCCCTGGGGACTGACAGAATAGTCCAACCAGAGAATAAAGAGTTTGCAAGTTCAAAACAAAGCAACCATACAAACCACATAAACCAGATTTTGCCCAGTTTCTAGTTCACTGTTTTAGTGTATAAAGGGCTGCATTTCTTTTAATCCTTCCCATCTCTCCCTTTTAAATAAATGCCGTTAACAACAATATAATGTCAAGACAGTTTAAAATAAGCATTTGAGTTGAAAAATTGGGATCTTTTAGGCTTTTACTACAAGAGTTTTGCTAATTATTATTTTCTAGATGTGGTACATGTGGTCTGTTTTGAAAAAGTGTGGATGCTGTGGTGGTGTGTAGAATGGTGACTGTTTTGTGTATGTGTATATAGTGGAGAAGGTTGAACCAGCTGTTAGGAGGATCAGAAAAAGCAGCTTGGCTTCAGTCCCTCAGTGGCATAACCAGCTAATAATGAACAAGAGGACTGCTAAACTAGTTGTCATCTTGTCTAGGAGGACTTAATACAGTAGGAGATTACATTTAGTGGGCTAATGAGATGGGGGCAAAATGAGCAGAAGACATGTAGTTTACAGCAACCTGAGATGTGCCATGGACATGACTAGCTGCCCTTTTTTGGCCCTTGAGAGGTGTGGCTGGCCCTGCTTCCATCCTGCATGAATGGTAATTGTGCCAGACACTAGCTAGATGATACCAGCTGCTTCTTCTATGTTCCATAGACATGATTGGCTGTAGCTTTTGATCAGGACACTGTTCCTAATGAAGTCTGACCAGCATCATTTAGACAGGAGGAATGAATGACAGTGGATGTGCAGGATTTTTCTTGATTGACAGCATTTGGAACTAGTAGCCAGAAGAGGCGGGAGAGAGAAGCCAGCTCTGATTGATGGGAGCTTATCTTTATTTAATCTACTTCTGAGGCACTGCAGTTGAAATTTTAGGCAATTGAAAGAAAGGAAGACACAGTTATGAAGCATAATGAAAGATTCTTGACGTAAACTTACTTAAGTGAAAAACGTCTTCAATACGAGAGGGTTGCATAGAGTCCAGGTATGAAGTTACCACTGCTCCTCTGGTGTGAGAAACACAGGGCTTTTGCATGGGGATTTGTAATTTTTAGCCAAAATCGGAAATAGTGATGGGCTTGGATAGTTCTGGAAATAAAAAAAGTCCTGATTCTAGTTACCATTTCTTTGACTCTCCAGCCTACTTGAAAATGTTTCCTGTTCAGAGGCCAAAAACGAGTACAGTATATAGAGTGTAGCCTATGGTGGTAATTTCTCATCAGAGTGATCCACTGGGGACTTGAATCCAAGTCTTTATGTACTTTGGGAAAAGATGACAAGCAGAATTCATAGGTTTGTTTCCTGAGGACCTGTGTGGTTCCCTGAGAGCTAATCACGTGAAATGCGCCAGTAATGTTTTACAAATGGGCTCTGGAGGTTGGCATCCTGGATTCAAATCCTGGCACCACCATTTCCCCCCTGTTCCTTTTTATTCCACTGCACAGCTCCTTCCTCCGACTCAGCCCTGATCTGGCTTTGGAAATTGTCACCGTATTTTAGGAGTTACCTTCGAAGTAAAACCACATATATTTTATATCTTAAGTTAATTCATATCTTAACCTCCTTGGACAATGCAAGTGACCACCCTTTAACTCTCATCACCCTCTTACCCCAACTAAATTCAATATTGTAGTTTTCCTTTTTTAAATACACAACTTAGACGTTATTATCTTTTTTTAGAGGCAATGTTTTAAATTTACCTTTGTTACAAATTTCTTTGTTCACAATTCTTTTAATTTCCTTGAGTAAGCTTTTATTAATAGTAAATGCTCTTTTTCATTAATCTAAGATGTCTTTATTTTGCCCTTCATTTTGAAAGACAGTTTGGCTGGGTACACGGTTCCAGGTGGAAAGTTGGTTTTCTTCCACTTTGTAGGACTATGGTAAAGATTACCTGAATTTATATCTACAGCTGTCATCATGCCTAGCATGTATCTTGTTAAATAACAGTAGCTGTTACATTCTTAGAAAAATATTGGAAAAATTGGATATAATTTAGGTTTAGTTGGATGTACATACTTTTATTGCATTATTTTTTTTTCTGTTTTTTGTTGACACTTTGATTTTGCTGAGATTCAGATGGGATTAGATTTAAGCAACATTAGCAGTTTCAGAAATAAACTTTGATTCAACTGTGGGTTCTATCACTTGCTAGTTCTTGCTTTACAGGTATCTTATCTACCTAAGACTCAGTTTCCTCATGTATAAAGTAGTAATAATATTTCCTCTTTCTCAGGGTTGCTGTGAAGTTTTCATAAAAATACATTTAAGCTCAGTAAAGCCTCATATAGTAAGGGGTTAATTGTTTTAGTTACTTGTTGCCTCTGAATCACTTTTATTACTTTCATATACAGATGTTATCAACTTTTCTTTTTCTGTTCTAGCTGTCTCTGTTTTTATTTGTTATTCTCCAAATCTGTTAAAAGAAGAAGCATCTCTTCAGGCAACTCTTTGCTCTGCTGACTGGGGAGGACTTTTGCACACTGGCAGCTCTGGCTTGGAGGCAGCGCGTTTCATACTTTCTTGTCTTTAGATCAGCAAATAGCTTTCCAGGCTCAGTACTTTGCTACCTAAAAGATTCTTTCACTTATTCAAAATTTCTATACTCTAGTTTTTATTGTGGCTTTTAAACAAATTACTTAATCTCTCAGTGTTACAGTGTTTTTTCTAATGTGGAAATAATAATATCTTCCTCATAGGATTGTTTTGAAGATAAAGATCTTAAGTGCCTGACACAAAGGAAATGTCAGTAATTTAGCTTTCATCATTATTATTGTTAATAGCTTGGGACTGCCTTCTATGCCTTACTATTGGATTTTGGAGTAAAAAAAAAAATGCGTTGTTTGCTGTGGCTTTGTCCTTTACCTATTTATTCCCCAGTGCATGTGTATTAAGCTTCCACATATCACTTATCTCTTTTGTCGTGGGTTAGGTAGGATGTGAATTTTTCAGCTTTATTTTTACATACAATAAAATTCATACATTTTAAGTATATAGATCTATAAGCTAAAAACTGTAATCACCATCATAATCAAGGTATGGGACAGATTTATTTTGCCTCCCAAATTCTCCTGTCTCTTTCCCAGTTATTTCCCCATTTTTATAGTTGGCCCCAGGCAACTGCTGATCTGCTTCCTGTCACCATTGATTAGTGTCCTCTTCTTAGAGTTTTATATAAATGGAATTATATATTATGTACTGTTTTTTGTCTGGCTTCTTTTGCTCAGCATAATTATTTTGAGATTGATCCACATTGTTGGTGCGTACTAGGAGTCTGGTCCTTTTTATTGCTGTGTGGTATCCCATTGTATGGATGTACTTTAATGTGTTTAACCACTCTCCTATTTATGGTGAATTGTTTCCAATTTGGAATTATTATGAATAAAACTGCTATAAACATTTATATACAATTCTTTGTTTAGATATGTTTTATCTCCCTTGAATAAATATCTAGGAGTAGACATTACTGATGATGAGGGTGAGGGTAGTTTAGGGAGGTAGAGTAGACCAAGGTCACACAGCCAGGTAGGCACCATGTTTGGATTAACATTGGATTATTTGTCTCCTGATTCTCTTCAGGTACCATTCCATTAAAGCAGTTTTTTCCATACTTTAAGAGCACTAGTACTCTGTCAAATAAAATACTGTCCCAAATCCCCATCAAATAACTAGACTACATCAATGTAAACAGGCTCCTGGAAGGATCAAATTTAACTGTTAACCTTTGAGTACCCACTTTTTTCTCATGGAAGTCCTTTTGCAAATTGTCGCACTGCCTTTGGCTACTTCTTGGGAGTGGAGTCTTGGGCCCTTCGAGGCCCAGTCCTTAAATATTTTTTCCTTAGTCTCAACACCTTAGTTGTTTTTATAGAATAGGTTATTGAACAGTTTACCTTTTCATTTCAGTGCTTCAGGAAGCAAGAAACTCTTCTTCTTCACACACATTACCCTTCAGCCCCCGCAACACACACACACACACACACACACACACACACACACACACACACCATGCACGTGCACAGTGCACAGGTTAGGCTCTGTGCCTGGTGAGATCAGTAACATTACCATGTTGCTGTTGCCGTTAGTCACTGCTGGTTATGTATCTCCTTGATTCAGAAGACTCCAGGAAATACAGGGCCAGATATGCACATTCAAACTCTTAGACTGTTTACCTTTGTCAACTGGTACTATTTACAGATGGAGCGGGTGCCAGTATGTTCCATTACCCTATTCTGGAGCAGTGAATCTCATTTTATGTTATCAGAGCCCAGGTTATGAAATTTGAAATGCACTTTGCCTCCCTTGCACTGTTACAACAGCATCAGAGCATTTTAATCAACTTGCTTTCATTGAAGTGTGCAATTTTTCTTCTCATTATATCTGTAGGCTCCCAAGTTTACAGACACGATCTCCTTGGCTAGACTAATATTACTTGGTCATTCTTGCATGCAAATTTAAAATTTAATATCTTGCTGCAGGTCTGTTGCAGTTTATGCAAATTCCAATATAGATTATATATTGGAGCTGTAAATTACAAATTACATTTGGGGGGATATAATATTTTTGTGGGTTAGAAAAAATAATTTTGCCATTTGCATGGTACCTGGCATTTCTTCTGAAAAAAAAAAATGGGCTTCTGAGTATTCTGTGTGGCTTTGGAAGTTGTGTTGCCCCATTGTGTTACTGGTAATAAAAAGACAAAAACAATGCCAGTGCATGTGTCAACATTTTTAAAGGGCATTTGGCTATTTGGGATAACCATTGGGATTAACTGGGTTCTCCCATTTATTCATTCATTGAATGTAGGTTATGGACGCTCGTAGATACCTGGCTCTCCTCTTGGCTTTGATGACACAGCAACAAACAAAAACAGTCTCTTTCCTCATGAAACTTACCTCTTAGGAGGAACAAGCCACAGGCACATAAACAAGTAAATATTTGGTATATCTGATGGTGATACATTCTGTGGAGAAAAATAATGCAGGGTTTGGCGTCAGGGAAGACCCCTCTAAATTGATATGTGCAAAGACTTGACAAAGAAAGGAGATGAGCTGAATAATATTTCTTAGGAGAATATTAGTCCAGGAAAAGAGACTGCTAAGTACAAGTGTTCTAACTGGGTCCTTCTTGCCATATTTGAGGAGCAACAAGGATGAAGAAGTGGAGCAGAGAAAGATAGGAGAATTCAGGGAGAGGTTGGTAGGAGGACAGGCAGGGAGGTGTTGTGGATCATAAGGGCCTTGTTGGCACTGTGAGGACCTTGGCTTTGCTGAGTGAGATGGGGAGCCATACTGAGGGAATATTAAATTGACTGTACTCTGTTGAGAATAGAGTTTATGGAGCAAACACAAATCTTCAGATGATGGAGGTAGGATAACCATCTTCAACCATTGCAAGTCTGTACCTTAGGAGCTGAGAGTTGGTGGCCAAAAAGAAGCTAGAGTTGAGCCAGGCATCCTTGGCATTTTTGTGTTCAAACATTGTCAAGCTTCTTTGCCTATGGCAGAAGCCGAAGCATATGTATTCCTGGGGCCCTGCGATCTGTGATGTAAGAAGTCCTCCAGGTGACTGTGATGTGCTTTTTAAAACACAGAATGTTGGGCCCCACCTTCTGATTCAGGAGGTTAGGGGTAGAGCCCAAGAATGTGCATTCTTTGTACTTTCCTGTTCCTGGATGACAACCATGCTATTTACTTTCCGAGGACCACATTTTGAGAACCATTGCTTTAGTGAATGTGAACTGATATATTGTTATCTGCAAAGTTAACTTTCTGCCTTGTGCTTTACAAGATAGTGGGGTAGAGGCCTTGGTTCTGCCTATAAAATGCCTGGGTTTGAATCCCAGCTGTGCCATTGTGTTGTGCCCTTGGAGAGGGCATCTAGAGTGGTACCTTCTACATAGTAAGTTCTCATTGAAGGCTGGCTATTGTAATATGGCATATGAGTGTAAAGTGATGTGAGGGAAATAAAACATGCATAATTTGCTGAATGTAAGCTCTGGACTATGGGCATTATAAACATGATCTTTTGTTTTCAGAATGACCCACAAGGTATTATTAGTTCTTCATTGTACACAGAGAAGTAAGTAGCAAAGATGGATTTTAAATCCAGGTCTCTCTGGCTTCCATTCCTGAGATTTACCATTGTGTGTGCTGCCTTGGAGCGCTGGATTGGCTCTCACACAGTTTCAGGTTCAAACCTGAGTTTTGCCGTTTAGTGGGGGTGGGGGAAAGGGAAGGGAGAGGGATGATTTGGGTACATTTCTAAATAATCATTAGGCCGCTTTTCCATCTGTAAAATGGGAATGAAGCATGCAGATTCACAACATTACTGCACGGAGTAAATAAAGATGGCTTAGCATTGTTGTTTTCTTTCCTAATTTAATAGTTTTCAAAGCCAAATTAAATCTAGATAGAATGTATTTATGGAATTTTTCTTTATAGTTCTTTATAATTCCTAGTATGAAATTTGAGTTACCAATTTTTTTTTTTGTAGATAAGAGTCTTGTCTTCAGGATCCAGTTCCAGAGGAAGAGATCATGTTCCTTTTAAAAACGCCTCTCTCTTTGGGATTTTAGATTCCTTATCTCAGAAGTTCACATGCTGTTAGAATAAAGCTCTCCTAGTAAGGCATCTGTACAGAGGAATGAAGTAGGTGGGAAGGTAGATATGTGGAGAGACCACATCTCAGATTTTTAAAAGGGCTAGTGTTAGCCTGATGGTTTGCAGAAATTGAAAGTATTACATAAAGGTGGGATATAGTAGTATCATTGTTATTGTTATAAAATCCTAGTTATCCATGGGTCAAATGTATGGCACCCTCATCTTTTGAAAACCTGGTTATAAAATTGAAAAAGCCATTGATTGACAAATAGCTATTACCAACCTCTCGAACTTTACTTCCATAGTAACAGTCACTGGTAAAACTTCCCGTGGTCCCTTCCTTAGTCAATGATCTATCTAGAGATTGAAAGAGAAATTTGATATTCTGAAGATACACAATTATAAGGAACTCTCATTGACTGCAAGGGGAAGAGACACAATAGCTATTTAAAGTGTGGCACTTGAGCTAAACAGGCAGCCCCAACAATCCTGAGTGTCCCCAAGGGTGACACTATCTGTAGAGTGAGTCAGGTTCTTAGAGAAAGTTGTGTCTTTAAAAAGAACAAGCTCATTTTGGTATCTTTTTAAGAATAGAGGGAAATAATGAGTATATCAGAAAGTTCTTGTGACAAGTTTAAATAAAATAATTTGCTTAGGGATAAGTTCAGTTATTTGGGAAAAAAAATTACTGATACCACATAAATACCCTGTTCCTCAATGGTTTGATTACCTGACCATGGAGGCTGTGGGGTGAGGTGGAAAGAGTGTGGCCCTTGGTGACAGATACCTGACTAGAAGCAGGGTTACCTGAGTTATCTCTGAATCCCAGATTCTTCACATGTAAATTGGAAATACTATCTCAAGAGTTGGTTTTCAGGATTAAATGAGATACATACTATATCTAGTCCAGTGCTTAGTAAATAGTGTTGAGGCTGGTAGATTTCAGGCATCTAAAGACCAGTGAGGGTGATTCAAGATGCAGTTCCTATTTAGTGACTCATATTTCTATGGAGCCACTGAGCCCTCTCCCCTTTTAAATAGCTTTATGAAATAAAATTCGCATATAACACAATTCATCAATTTAAAGTGCATGTCAGTGGCTTTTACTATATTTACAGGCATGTGCAGCCATCACTACAATTTTAGAACATCTCAGAAAGAAACCCACACCCTCTAGCTATCACTGCTCTATTCCCACATCTTTTTGCCCCCTAGTTCTTGCAGGCCCCACCTCCTTCCCTTTCCCTTGTCTTCTTTTCAGCTATGGACTGTGCCAGTTTGCCTGTTGCTGGATCATGTGATTGAAATTCTTTGAATTTCTCTGGAAATAGCCAATTTAGCTGTTCTCTCTCTAAATTATTTATTTCTTTGGGTGTTGAAGCAGCTGCCGCACCAATGCAGGGGCTCACCGTTTTGCACTTTGCGGCCGTTCACATGGCAGCTTTACTCGAAACTGCTCCTGTACTGCTTAAGTTATTTGTTTTATACAAAAACAGTTCTCCCTGGCTTGAGGCTTCTCTGCTGCCATGTTGACAAATGTTGCTTCTAGTGAAATACACAAAAATAAATAACAGCAAGAGAGAAGGGAACACAGAGCTAAGTGAATTCATTTTGCTTCTTGAGTGCCATTCTCATTTGTTTCAAAAACCACCCTGGCATTATTGGCAGGAAAGGAGGAAGGAGGAGAACTGCAGTAAGTGGGCCACATCAGATACTTTCAATTGGGCTGAAGGGGCTGGTGGAACTGGCAAGAGTAGTATCTGGAACGCAGGGCCTGGAGATGAGGAGGCGCTTACAAGGAACCCGAATACCTTGCATGTATTCAAATTGTGACACGAACCCCCATTTGTATAGCTTTTAGAGGACATTTGGTGCATTCACTTTTCTCAGACATTCTGTTTAGGATGAGGCTCGAATTTAAGACTTGCTGACACAATAGTAAATGACCAGTTGGTTTGTGTGTGATGTTTTGGTAGAGCACATGGCATACTGGGAAAATCAAAGTGTGAGGCTTTTGGAGTTCTTGCTCTTCAGACCAAAGGTCTTACCAGGTGAGAAGGCAGAGGGGATGCTAACAAATACTGAGTGCCTATCGTGAGCCAGTGTTTCCCAAGAATCATTTCATTGAATAGTTCATAAAGGTTGGTGGTCTTATCTCCCTTTTAGAGATTAGGAAGAACAGTTTTGAGGTATTATGGTACTTATGTGTCAAAAGTCACCTAGAAATTAGGGAGTAGAATAAAATGGAAACCCATTTCTCCAATCTTCAAACCTCTCCTGTTTCATGGTAATAATAAGCAATAGAAGATGTGGAAGGGAAAACATGGGAGAGGCATTGGTAAATGAGAAACAGGGATAATAGCAAACAGTACAGGAAAACCATTTTGTTTAGAAAAATGAACTGCATATCTTTTTTTGAGGATTTTTATTAACTAAAAATCACTAGAAAAATTTAATGCTCATGAAGCTTTTCTGGGGGCAGGTGGATGAGTTAAAAATGATCACTTGACCAATTATTATTGACCAGAATAAACATTTCTCTGAACTTTCATAAATTGTCCTAATATGCATTTTGATGAAGCAGTGGCTAATAAATAATAGCCTAATTGGC
Organism: Eonycteris spelaea; assembly: GCA_003508835.1. Lineage (NCBI taxonomy): Eukaryota > Metazoa > Chordata > Mammalia > Chiroptera > Pteropodidae > Eonycteris > Eonycteris spelaea. The sequence continues at coordinate 4,824,214 of PUFA01000089.1, forward strand.
CATCCAAAGTATGGGAAGTTTGCTCAGTCAGTAGTCGACTTTCATTCTGAGTCTTACAGATTTATTCCTGCCCATTTGTTGAGTGACTTTCAGTGTTGTTTATCTCCTAAATATTCTGTTTACAGTTTTTTTTTTTTTGGGGGGGGTCCATTTCTAACAATGGCTGCCTCTGGGAAGGAGAGTTGGAAAAATGTTGGTGATGTGAAAGGGATTTGCTTTTCCTTCTATTCCGTGTACCTTTTGAATGTTTTTCCATGTATTCTATATAATGGAAAGGGAGAAGAATGTTATAGGCAGACAGAAATAAAGAAGGGTGGGTGAAAAGATGGATTCTTAGTCTGAATTCACTCATTAGTGTTTGAACCTGCAAGATTGTTTCTCAACATATAACTTCAGGCACACAGAAATAGGCATTAAACAGGTACGGTGCTTGCTCAGTTTATTGCATGTGCAAATGTATCACAAGGTACCTTGATGAGGAAGTACAGTATAGTGTTTAGGATTACAAGATTCTAGCCTAAAATTCCTAGGTTTGAACCCTGTGGTTGGGTGTGACCTTGGCCTTACTTAGCCTTTCTGTGTTTCAGGTATTTTGTTTTAAAAATGGCGATTATAATAATGCTTATCTCATGGAGTTGCAAATGTTACTTAATGCACATTAAGTTTTTTGTAACAGTGCCCAGCACACACTGCCCACTAAATTTAAATACTATTATGACTGTGATCACCACAGGTGCCGATCTCCCTTATCACTTCTCTGCCCCTTTCTTTATTGCATGTGCCTACTCAGATGTTCAGATAGTGCCCCTGTGCTAAGGAGCTCTTCCTCTGAATTTAATTTGTCTGATACTGGCTCCCTGGAGTGCTATTTTCTAGCAAGAGCGGGATGTTCGGACCACTGGGAGAGTGAGCAGGCTGGGGTGGGTCTTGCTCTCTGCAGAGGTGTTGTCTCCTGGTGGGAGGAAACACGACTTGTCAGAACACAGCTTTGGCTTGCCCGGGTTTCCTGTTGTACAGATGAGGCGTCAAGTCTCCCTGGGTCCCCTGTTATGGATCCAAGCCAACGCTGTCACTTGCTGAGCCAAGAATAATACAGGAATTAGTCTTTTTCTTCTTTATACTAAGCACTAATCAATCTACAGCTAAGTCTGTATCTAATTTCTGAACCAGATGCTGTGAATAACTGCCCCTGAATGTGTTTGCCAATAAAAGGATAAGTTTAAGGCTTTTTAATCAATGCTGCTTACACTCAGTATTTAAGGTCAGAATCTTGTGTGAGACTTAGACTTTGCTGAAGATAACTGTTGAGTTAAAAAAATTAATGGTTTTTTGGAACTGTGATACTTGCGTGTAACTCTAGTGAATTAATCTTTGAAGTGATGGAAGAGTGTCAATTTTGTAAGAGTTCTCTTGCTCTCTAATCCTTAAGGACACTTAAAGAAGAATATGACTTTTAGGAGGAAAGCATTCTTTATCAATGGGAAAAGAAGTAAGAGACAAATATAAAGTTCTGAGGAGTCACTGATGGAGGAACAGAGGGGAAATGGGAAATGAAGCTGAGTATTTTGGATCTGCAGTAGGTTGCAGAGCTGAGGCTGAGGCTGCTGTTTGTGTTTTAGAAAATATTCATTTGTAATTGTGTGTCTCCGCATACTTTTCTCAAAGGAGGCCATGTTTGCTGACCAGAGACTGTGTATTGCTTAGAATAAAAGCATAAAGGTTAGAAATATCTTGGGTATAGGTATTGGCTTCATTAAATGGCCTAGGGCAAGTTAGTTGTTAGCCTCTTGGGCCCTCTGTTTTATAATTGTAAGATGGGGATGGTAATAGATACCTCAACGTTGGAAAAATTCGTGCGATCACGTAACGTAAGAATGTAAAGTGCAGTGCCTAGCACCAAAGTAGTGCTGATTGTGGGCTTTCCTTCCACTTCTTTGCAGGAATAAACAATACCACATGACTTGCTGTCACATATTTTCTCTGGGATGCATCTGAATACATGTAACTTGTGCCAGTGAGTTGGAAATTGTTCCTACTGACCTGGTTTTTGTTCTTTGAGCAACGGATGAGAGAGGTGTTATTCAGGAAGCCAGCAAATTCTGGAGAGGCTCAGTGGTAATTCTCTTCCTCAGTGGCTTGGTGGTAGATCTGGAGAAGAACTAGGGTCTCCTCATTGGCATATGGGGAGGTTACTTAGTCTTTCTAAAGTCATTTCCTCGTTCATAGTATGGGGATGCCAGTGACTTGGGATGATGTGAGGATTCATTATGGGTTATATTTGTAAAAGACCTTTGTAAGTGGCAGGGAACTCCAGAACTGCATGGTATCTATATCATTATAAATTGGTAACAGTGCTTATCCAAAAGTCAGTTCTAGTGTTTTGCCAAATTTTAAAGGTTTGGGAATGTCCTCTAACTCAAGGAAGCTGTCTTCATGCCACACCTGGAGGAGCTTGTATCCAGAAGGCAAGACTGCTGGGCTCTGGGGATTTTTGGGAGAGCTGTCAGTCCTCCCTGAGCTCAGACTTGCAGAGCTACAGGCCAGGCTTGGTGTTTTGTAATTAAGCTGGTGATGAACACTGTTGCAGTATAGGCCCTTGCACGCCACAGATTGGTTTCTGCTGTTATCTGCAGTCTAACAGTGGCCTGTTCTTCTTTGCCTCACCTGTGACATCTTTTCTCAGTGACTTTTAGGAAGGCAGAGCTGGATCTGTCTTGCTTCTTGCTGCTTACTATGTTGTTGCAGAGTTCTCTTTCTCTCCTTTCCTCCTCTGACTTCATAGGTGACTACTCCAGAAGAGGAGGCTGCAGAAAATCAAATTGCCAAGCACCTTCCTTCATGCCACACCTCCACACCCCAGCACTTTGTGGGAAGATGTGCTCATATGGCAGAGTAGATGTGGGGACAACATTCAGCACGTTCGGAGGCCCCAGGAGATTATGATGAGCTTAGATGGTAGGTGGAGATGAGCATGTGGTAGGGGAGCATGTGGTAGGAGGTACAACAAAGGACAGTTTGGAAGTGAGAGTTTAAGTCAGCTAGTGCCAGTTGGAGAAAGGTCTTTTCTATGTCTGTGAGGCTTTTGACTTTAACTCTGTAGGATATAGGGATTTGTTGGAGGATGTTAAATAGCAGGGGATAGTGTGAGAGATGTATTTTCAAAGGTCACACTTGCTCATGGCAAGATGGACGATAAAGGATGGATGGTGATAAGACTTGAAATAGAAACATAGAAGACTGCTGCAGTATACCAGGTGGGAGATCATGTGGGGTTTACATAGGGCATTGTCAGTTTGGGTGTCAAGGAGACCCTCACAAGAGGTTTTGTAGGTGCGAGAAAAAAGACAATTTGAGTGCTTGCTTTGTGCCAAGAACTTTAAGTATCTACGTATATCAACTCATCTGATTCCACAACAGCAGTGAAGGGAAAGTGATAAATTTTCTTGGTGCCATTTTCCAAATTGAGGATTATGGGATGTATAGTTTGCCTGAGGCCTCTGACAGCTGGTAAGTTGTGGGGTCCAGCTTTACACCTCATTCCATCAAGCTTCACACAACACTGTGGCCCTCAGGACACAGCCCTCATGTAGTGATTTTGAATTAGCAAATAACTTTGCAAGGACTAGTCTGTTAATAGTGATCTCTTTCAACATTCCCATGAGATGAGGGAACACAATTAATTGTTCAGCTGAGGGATTAGAGACATAGGGAGGTTAAGTGACTTGACAAGGTCACCCATCAAATGGGTGGAGGGCAGGCAGAAGTGAGGTTTGAGGCAGACCATTTGAACCTATAGTCTTACAGAAAACAAAAATTTGCCAGTCCCATTTTGCAAATATAATCCTTAGATTAGGAAAGCTATAGTGGAGATGGCATTCAGGGCAAGTGCCTGAGGCTGAGATGGCACAAGGCATGGTGGTATCTTGGGGTTACTTTATAATCAGACTTTCTCTGTTGCATAGTCTTTAATTAAAGCAACAATCACCCCTACTAAAACTAATTATCTTTATTAAGCACGGAGATTAGAGTAAGGGTAGGGAAACTTGTCTCTTTAAAAAGATCTCACCAATAAATTATTTCCTTTTCCGTATGAATTGTATTGCTGAGCTTAACAATTAGAAGAATTCTCACTTAAACCCAGCTTTTTATTTTTTTCTATTTGATTTTATGAGTTTGATGTTATGGTTTCTATGGAGATACTTAGGGTGACACGAAGAGCAACGTGACGAGGGCCATGGGAAACCTTTGTTAATTATATTGTGCATCTATTCCTCATCTGTCAAGTTTTCTTGATTCTTATTACTAACTTATTTTTTATTTTTGAGAGATAATAATACAGTGGGTACAGTGGAGCCTGAGAATGAGTTAGAGCTTTACATTTTACTCATCTGGACAATTTGGGCATGTGGTGTCTTGTGATGGGAAATGGAGGAACTGCACTTTGGAAGGGGAAGTAAATGCCAGGGATTAGAAAGATGTTGAACTACAAACCTGAATGATTTCATATTTTGCTAATAATAGTTGCTGGATGCCATGTACCTTTATGTACCCAGCCTTGCAAACAGAGACCACACTTTGGCTAACTCCCAGCCATTTACTGCTTTCTCTCCAGAATGATATGATGGAATGATAAGTAGCATTGGCTTGTGCATGTGTGGCTGGTAGCTCTATGGAGTAAAGTGGCCAGCCACATGGCCTGTTGAACCCTGTGTAAAATGCCAGTGAAGTGATCTGGTTTCTTAGTCAGGGTGCCAAATACGGGGGAGAAGGAAGTGACAGTCATTTATAGTGTCATGTTTAGTCTTTTGCAGATGTGCTTACAGTTTTAACAAAAGCGGAGAAGAAATTATAGGGTGGGAAAGAAATGTCTACAGAGCCTGCTAAAGCCTAGGAAGGAGGAAACTAGTATTTGTGTGTTTTAGGAATGCTGAACCCTTGCTTACATGTCAGCAAGCAAAATATTGGCATTCACTTCTGACTTGAGGAAGGCCTCTGAAGTCAATAGAAGGAAATGCCTAAACACAGGCCTTACTCAGAAAGAAAGGAGAACCGTGGAAATGCTTGGGATTATCTCATAAAAGCCCTTTGTGTATTTGAAGCCTCTAATGAAATCAGCCTTGTTCTTTAGGCCAGGCAACTCCAGTTGTTGTTCTTACCTTTCTTCATTGTATCTTTCTCTTTTCTGCTTTTGTCACCTCTTCCTATTTTGGTCTTGAATGATAGATACCAGTCAAAATTGAACTTTGTGCTCTAATGCAGGGCTGACTTATTAGCAAATACTAGTTTTGATCAAGAAATAGATGCACAGTAATGTTGATGGTGAGGATGATGAAATCTTTTTATATGTCCAGTCTGATTTTCTGCTCCTCCACCTCTGCATAATGTTGGTATGTGGAACATGGTTGGCATGTAAAATAAACATCTGCTGAATGAGCGAGTGGAGATTTATCTACTTTTTTGCTTTAAAACTTTTTTCTCTGAGTCAGTTTTTACTCTGAGTCAATTAAAAAAACTCAAACCTTTATTTTTTTAAATTAAAAACACCAAAATCATAGAAAAAGTTGGCTTGAATTGCCACAGCACTTTGCAACGTATCCAAAGAAATATGAGTTTTCTAAAGAAGAAAAATTCTCTCTTCAGTCAGTCTCTGGCTCCCTCCTTTGCTTCTTCCCTCTTTTCTTTGCTTCTTTCCCTCTCTTTGCTTCTTCCTTCCTCCTTGCTTTGCCTCCTCCTCTTTGCTCCTTCTCTGCTTCTTCCGTTCCTCTCACTCACTCACTCATTCGTTCATTCATTCATTCAACAAATACATATTCAGCCTCTGCTATGAACCAGGCATTATTTAAGTGCTGGGGATATTGTTATATACAAAATAAAGTCCCTACTCTCATGAAGTTTATATTTCAGAGGATTAAAAGACGTGATTGACCAGAAGAAGTAATCCCTGTTGGTGACAAGGCTTTCAGAGAAATGAGGTTGGTGGTTGTGTAGATGATAAGAGGTAACCATTGCTCTTTTGTGAGAGACTTGATCACAAGGTAGGCTGTAATTTCACTTTCCTTTCTATTTACATAACCCTCTGAGTCTCTATATAGCCTTTTACCTGACAGGTAAGATTCTGTTTGGGCAGGGTTTTGTCAGTTATCATTTATATATCCTTTCTTGAAATCGGGTTAGATCCCTTTGATTTATTTGGGGAGAGAAATGGGTAATATACAATGTGTTTCTGCTGAATCTATTTTTGCCATGATGTTGACACAATAGTGTATGCCTTATTTTTATTACAGTGCATATTATTTAACATTCCATTATTCAGAGATTGGTGGTTTTTTTTCTTCTTTTTCTCATACTGTTTGCTTCCAGTTTATTTTTAAAAAGATCTAATTAATATTCTTAATGGTCCTAACCCCTTTTCTTCAGTATAGATTTCAACAATTTTAACAGGAAGTATACAGGTCAGCCCTGTGAATTGACTAAAACCCAAGCTTGTGACATTCATTTATTCATTCATTCAGCAAACATACAAAGCAAAAGGAGATGTTTGCTTCCTCTCTACAAATTTCACAGACTAATAGGACATTGAAATACAGAAATATAAGTTACATTTCTCTAGGGGTAAATAAGCCAACAGAATTCTGAATAAACAGCAGTGACCATTCAGGACAAAAGTAACAGTTCAGCTTGCCTTATCTGAGAAAGCTTCACAGAGGAGGTGATCTTTGATCTGATTCTTGAAGGGTGAAGACGTGCTTGCCTCCTGGGGCCAGCTGATAGAGAACTAGATTTAATTGGTCATGCTGTAATCACTGAGGTGCTGATCCCGAGGTAGGCTTTCTGTCCCAGTACTGGATTTGGGGATGATGGTCTTACTGCAGATATAGCCTTGGTTTTTCTGTGTGTGTGTGTGTGTGTGTGTGTGTGTGTGTGTGTGTGTGTGTGTGTGTGTGTCTGTCTCTGTCTCTGAAGCAGTTAGTATATAAACCACATTGATACCAGGACTACTTAATTTTGTTGCTGCTGCTGTTCATCAATAGGATTAGATGGATAGGCCTTCAATTTTCATAGTGCTACCTTCCAACATGTTGGATAGGTTACTTTATTGCATGGTTAACTTTCTGACTTGGGCATAGTTATTAAGTGAATCGGGGATTAGCTGTAGTTCATGCTCCTATCCTCCTTCTCTTCAGGTAATTAAGAGTAAACATGCAAACTAAATCTCTGTTGTCACCATGTTTAGTTCCCAATTTAGAATCAGGGGAATGGCCAGGATGCCTTCCAGTGAAAACGGGGAGGCCAGTGAACAAGTTTTCTTTTAAGAGTTTAGAAAAGTTCATTGACATATCTATGACTTGCAGAAAGCCCCAGTGAATTTTCCAGTCTCCTATTGTCCTTAAAAATTACCTTCTAGTTAAGGTTGTAGAGGCCCATTCCCCCTCCCTGACCCAAACTCTCTTCTGAGTTTTCTTAGGGAGAGACATTTGGTGAGATAAACTTTCTGCTTTGTGTACCCTTGGGAAGGCACGATCATCAGCAGCACTATATCCTAATGTAGGAAATGGACTTGCTAGATCATTTCAGCCCAACAAGTCACCCTGGAAGGCAGGGCCTGGTTTTTCTTCATGTTAAGGGGGGAGAAAAAAAGATAATTTGCCCAATGTCACCCAATTGTCTGCTTTGAGGACCCATACAATTAATTGCTATGCTATACTCTTTATTGAGATGATTGAACAAAATGCCTTGATAATCTGTGACTAGGTCTCAAACATCTGATGCCACCCCTGATTATTACATGTACATTGGGGGTCAGATCCCACTGCCTGTCAGCAGGTGTTCTTTAGAGTGAGTCCTTTCTTTTTGTGACTTGGTTATATATTGTGGTGTTTAAAGGTCCCATTTTATATGTCTTTATCACCCCCTCCCCCAAATATAAAGGGCTTATTTCAAAGATTGGAAAACCTTCTAGAAGCTGAACCTGACTCCTTAGCCTTCATTTTATGGTCCATAAAGGGTTCATTTTGCCTTTCTGTCATAGAGATCCCATACAAATAGAGGCTTTACTTTTTGCTTGCATTTTTGTATTTTCTATTTTGATTTCTTGCCTAATAAATAAAGAAGAATTGTTTAACAGTAAATTGAAAATGAAAACCACTTCTATGAACTTGCTCTCTTTCATCATATGGTATGAACTGAAGCAGTGAAGACCTCGCCAAAATACGTGTTATATCCTGTAAAAAGCAATTATATTAACATCAGAACTTAATAAAATAGTTTCATTGAGGATAATTTTTTAAAAATGAAGATTTGTTTTATAGTGAGAATAAAGGAACCACAATTTCAGACCATAGAGCAAGGCTCCATTAATTTATTTAAGCTGTTTACTTATAAATCACTGCTTTCTAGAGAGGCTGAATGGAGGGCAGAGCAACCTAAATCCTTTATGTGAAGAGCTGCTGCCAGTGTAAAATAATTACAAATGTCAGTAAAGCATCTCCAAAATAATCAAGTATGTCAATAGGAGAGTGGGTTTTGAGATTCAAAAAACTCAATTTACAAATATCTAGTAGCAGTTATTTGGCTTAATATGTAAAGCCAGAAATGTTGGTTGCAAATAGAATTGAAGACAGGTAAAATTTTTAGTGGTCTGCTAACTTCTTATTCAGGCTTTGCCAACCATTGATGTAATGCTGAATTGCTTTCCACTTTCCCCTCTGCTGGTTTAGGTCTATTTGGCATACTGGATTCTGTGGACCAAAAAAAAAAATCTATAGCTTGCAAGACTAATAAATGCATGCTTTTGCTGCCTGGAAACACCCCTGGACTGATAGTTTCTTGTCCTGCCCCAAAGGGGATTGGGCCCCAGATCTGGTCTTTTAGCCTGGATAGGCTAGAATCCTCTGTGCCATCCTGGAATGGTGTGTTGCTTTATAAACATAATATCCATCAACTATCAGATAATATGTGTAGCCTAGCTGCTGTGGCTGTGATTGGAATTGAAGGATACAATTATTAGAGCAGTGACTGGCTGTGGGGGACATGGAAGTTTGTTGTTTTTCACTGCTTATTGATTTAGTGAGTTAGAATGCTTTCCTTTGGTACTAGCGTTAAATAGTTCGGTCCTACTAGCCATTTGGTAAGATTGTCTTCATGTGTGACTTGTGTTTATTTCCAGGGTCAGGCACTGAGGGGGAGGGGTAATTGTTTAGAGAAAATGTGGAGGGACAGTGGATTTGAGATCAAATAGGAAGTTGGGAGTGTAGGCTTCCTTTGAATACTGAGGAAATTCTTTAAAATCCTGATTAACATCTGAGAGTCCTTCTTTGCTCTTATACTAGGGAATTTGGCTGGATGAGCTACTAATGGGAATCAGGGGTTGTGGGTTAAATTTTTCCTGGCAAAGACCAGTATTTTGGGCTTACTTCTGCTCTTGTCCTGCTTCTTCTAATTACAACTTTACAAACTCTGTAGAAACTGTCTTGCTAAACATTTGGCTGTGTTTTTTTGGGTCTTTATTAAATGGTGGATAGAGTTATTTTTTATTCAGCATGTTTATTGAGTACCTACTGTGTGCCAGATCCTGTTCTTGTTCCCAGTATATAGTGGTATACAAGAGAAACAAAATTCTTATCCTTACAGAGTTTATATTCTAGTGGGCTGTTAAGTTACAATGTTTATTATTTGAGAAGACCAAAGTTTTAGCTCTTGCTGCTATAGTATACTAGCATGGGGTAAGAGAAGAGACTGGACTTCAAGTCCCAGTTACTGTCCTAGTATACTGCATTTCTCCAGTCTTGGTTTTCCCATGTGCAAAATGGGAAATTAAATAGTCCTTATTTATTATCATTAAACTTTATTGAATGATTAATAGTGTCTTTTTCCAGTTGTATCATTTATGATACTGATTTCTCCAAACATTTTAGCCTTTAATGTGTGCTGAGCATCTGGCTAATTCAGTCATAGTGACCAGTGTTTGCATGTTCATTAATAACAAAAGTTGTTATACGAAGGAAGAAGACAATTGTTTCTGAAGAGTTGATTTTTCTATATGTGATATGCAGTTGTTAAAGAATGTAATGAATTTACAGATTTTCTAAAGCCTTTCTCCAGAACATTTTCATTCTCATCACAGCAAATGTCTAAGACAGCCTTTTTTTTTTTTTTTTTTTTTTTATAAAGTCTGGTGAGATACAGTGCTGAAGCTGCAGTGATGAGGGCCTGTCTTTTAAATAATGTTAAAAGAATGCCATGGAATAGAAATTTTAAAAATCATATGGAAACTGAATCCCTTCCCAAATTTTAAAAAGAAAAGGAGCTACAGTAATGAAATCTTCATTTATTCTAGAAGCATATACTTACATAAGATTTTTGAGTTTCTTTCGGGTCTTGTGAACTTGTTGGTTGCAGGTGAAGACAGTTGCTCGCTTTTACTCACACGTGTCTCAGGAACACTCACCATTGTGATAGAAATACTTTCTTGTTTGTGTGCAGTCAAAATATAGAACCCATTCTGCCATGTACTTCCATCGTAAAGGGATACAAGCCTGTTAAGCAGAAATATGGGAAGTGAGAAGTAAAACACAAGTTTTATTTTCACACTTCTAAATGAGTGACTGCAAAGAATGAACTTAAAAATAATAATGTAGTCTTATACTTGCTTCACCTATTAATAAGGTGGCTTAAAAATATTTAGAGCGAATCTTCATCAGGGTGCTTTAATTGCCTCAGCACAGTTGAGTAGTTCATTGGGGTGGTGACTCCACTGTGCTGAGGAGCCTAGAGAAAGATGCCTGAGGGACTGAGAGGCAATGTCAGTGATGCATCAAGGATGATTGGGTGGAACCCCTTCAGGTCTTGGGGTCTCATTTTTCTCTCAAATACATGCTGCGGGGGTAGAAGCCAGGACTGTAGTGGCCAGTGTGAGAGTAATTTAATTTACATCTTTTTATAAGTGATCTTGTAAGAACAGGTATATAAGTCATCCTTGGTTATATCTACTCGAATCAATCATATATAATAATATAACAATAACTATGTATCCTTTTAGTCCATTTCACATGCCTCCATCTATTACATTTTTACTGGCCATCATCTGTTTTCATTATAGATCAGACTTTTATATTATGATATGTTACACATATTTACATTTTATATAAGACTGATATTCTGGGTTTTTATACCACTTAGAAGCTTTTTGATCTGGGGCAAATTACTTTGCTTTTCTGTATCTTCATTTCCTAATCTGTAAATTAGAGATAATAGGAGTACCTACCTTATAGGTCATGGTGAGTCCTAAATGAGTTAGTGTGTGTGCTGCACTTAGAACAGTGCTTAGCATTGTGCAGCTTCTGTTTATCAACATTATTATTTATTTCCCCCTTGGTACATAGTTCATGTTCTGCTTTGCTGTACTGAAGTATTTATGTTCCTGCCTTAATTTGTGCTGGGTTCCTACCAGTCTGAGATTTTTGTTTTAACACCTGGTATAGTACCTTGGACATAGTAAGTACCCAGTGAGCATACAGGATTTTGTTAAGAATTCAAAGCAGAGTGTATTCTCATTTAGACTTTCAAAGTCTTTGGAGTTGGATAAAAACTGGTCTCATTTGTTTCTTAATTGCTGAACTTGCCGCACCAAGGCTGAACACTTGCTTGTGGCCCCCACTTGGTGGCCTGATAAGAAGGCCAGTCACTCAAGGCTATGGATTTCATTCTGTTTTTGCTGATATTACTAGCATAAAAGATGTTTTTTGAGAATTCTCTGAGCAATTTAGACCTCGCTAATACTGGCCAGTAATTTCCTGAAGTGCCATGAAGTGGCAGGAACATGATTTATGTAACATGGGCCCTTGCTAGCTGGCATGAGCACTAGAGGCCCAGCTGTGCTTCTGGAATTACGAATGCCTTTCAGAGGCGCAGCTTTTATTCTAGAGAGCTTGCTTTAAAAACAAAAAACAAAAAACAAAAAACAAAAAACAAAAAACCTCTCAAGGGAGCCTCTCCCTCCCTACTGTGATGAATGGTGAGATGCAGGGCTGAACTGACTGGTTGTGGATCTTTCCTTAGTACTTCTTAGAGACAACTGGGATCGAGGACATTTTGGCTGGCTGACATCTCGTTTAAAGTACTAAATTAAAATATGAAAGTGATGAATGTGTGAGGAGGAGCATAGAAAAAGAAATGGTACTTGGCATTCTAGCTAGGTTAGATCTCTCTTTTCTAAGGTAGGTACTTTGAAACAAGCAAAACTCATATGACTTTAGCATGCAAGAGAATGCACTTTACTTATCTGCCAAACGCCATTCACATTGGTAGTGAGTGTGTTGCTAGCATGAGATGTGGTTGTGGGAAGTCAGTGTTAGGAACCTAATGAGTTCTTGACTTTGGGCTCCGGAAGAGCAAACAGCTTTGTAAGTTTAAGCTTGAAGAATGAAGAAGCAGCTTTGGCCCTAAGGTTGAGGCTTTAAGGGTGCTTAGTAACATTTGGGCCCGAGGGACCATGCCCAGGAAAAATGATGGATTCATTGTCCTCCATAGCCTTATGGCCCAGACTCAAAGAAATCTCTGTGCTCCTCTTTCCAGGCTGCCCATATGAATATATTAATAATGTCTTTGAGGGTTTTAAGAACTCTCCAGAGGAATCTGGAGAGGATAGAAGGATCTCCTTGATAGTTTAGGAATTTAATCGTATCTTGTGATTGGTTGCATATTTTTTTGGCTTCTGCTTAGGCCAGAATCTTGCTGGTGGTTATGTTGTTTTTCCTTTACACCTTTCCCTCCCCCCTTTTCTCCCTCCACCATAGTACTCATCATATGAGAAGCACTTCAATTGAGTTTCAGAAGTTTCAGGCTGTATATATACAATCCGAACACCTAATTCTGCCCACCTGCTTAGTTGTGGTAAAACATACCTAACATAAAATATATCATCTTATACTACTATTTTAAAATGTGTACTTCAGTAGTGTTAACTACATTCATATTGTTGTACAGCCAATCTCCAGAATGCAAAGTTGAAACTATATATTCAATTAAAAAAACTCCCATTCCTCCCTTCCCCCAGCTTGTTAAACACCTTTCTGCTTTCTGTCTATGAAATTGACTATTCTGGGTACCTCATGTAAGTGGAATCATGTCTTTTTGTGACTTATTTCAGTTAGGATAATGTCTTAAAGGTTCACCTATGTTGTAGCATATGTCACATTTTCCTTCTTTTTTAAGGCTGGATAATATTTCATTGTAAGTATATACCACATTTCATCCGTTGATAGACACTTGGGTTCTTTTCTTTTAGCTACTGTGAATAATGTTGCTTTGAACATGGGTGTGGAAATAACTCTTCAGGGTCCCTCTTTCAGTTCTTTCCAGGGTATACTCAGAAGTGGAATTGTCAGATCCTATGATAAATCCATTTTCTGTTTGTTTTAGGAACCACTATACTCTTTTTCATAAGCAGCTAGATTATTAAGAAATTAATCCAAATTCATTTTTTTGGGTTTTGATCTCCAGGCTGCCTTGAGATGTCCCTGGGTAGGTGGGTTTTAGTCATACCTCTGAGCTTTGACACACTGTCCACAGCTCAGTTTGGCTATCACAGGTTGGTGCCTCTTGTTAGATTAGACCCAGAGGACAAACTTTTCAGGCTCCAGAGCTTAAATAGTGAGAGGTAAGTTTAATCTTAGAAAGCCTGAACTCAAATGCTTACCTGGTACTATACTTCTTATGCTCAGATAAGGGTTGGGGCGACATGATAGTCTCCCACAAAATCTGATGGTATTGCTCTAGATGTGTTCCCCCCAAATGTTTCCTCTGCCATTGGAGCGGCATCCCTGGAAAAGTGTATGAAACAATAATTCACTATAACCCCTACTACTGGATACTTGAGAGAGAATTGAAGACTAGGTCAGAGAGTTGCCTGTGGATCATAGTGCTAAAACAGTTGTGTATGTATGTAGGCAGTGGGGTTCAAGGCATGGGATGGGAGAGAGAATCCATAGATCCTTCTACACTGCACTTACTGCAGTAGTTGGGCTGTGTGGTTCAAGTCATCTTGCTTCCCCATGGACCCTTCCATACTGAGGCCTTATGCATGTAGCACTGTCAGGGTCCAAAATGAGGGTTGTTTGCTGATTCTCTTCTGTCAATTCATAAGAGATAGAGCCCAGGGAGGGGACGATCATTCCATTGCATGTGTAGTAGCCCAGTCAATCTTTTTATCCCTGGCTTATGGATGTTTTAGTTATCTGCCTCCAGCAGTTGAATTCCCTCTAAAACCTTAGCCAGTAAGCTGTTGAGTGAGGTCAACATTTCACATCATTAGAGGCTCTACCTACTTTGAAGCACACATTGTGTTTGCTGCCTGATATTCTTTTGGGTTCACATCTTAGAAGACCAATTTAAATGTCACTTTGTGAAACTTCCTCAGGTCCTCCCCTGAGGCAAGTTAGTCACTGCTTCTTCTGTGCCCTACTTTGAAACTATTGCCATCATTGTGCCTGACCAATTACATTGTAATTACCTGTGACAGTCTTTCCCACCATACTTTATCCCCCTTTGCGCAAGTGCTATATTTTCATCCTATTTGTCTCCCACAGGACCTTATGTACTATTTGGTATATTGCTGTGTCAGTGGCGATTATCTGGTAAATCTTTGGTTTGTCTACAAGTGACTGATGTGGTGGGATTTAATAGAATTAGTAGTTTCATTTATGGCCTTGACCCCAAGCAGCTGTTTGACCACATCCAAGCCACTTGCCCTCTCTTCCTCTCATGTCAAGTTATATAAACTGAAAGGAAAAAAAAAAAAACATAGTTTAAAAAATATTTAGCTTTTGCCATGTGCTGATATTTTGCTAAGCACTTTACTTACATTAAATTACCTCACGTGATTTTACAGTAACACAGTGGAGCACATTTCTGGATTTTAGGTAATGAAACAGACACAGAGAACAAAGTTATCTGCTTAGTTAAACCCTAGTAGTCCAGTCTCTGAGCTTACATTTCTTTTTGCCTGCTGAGATTAGCGAAAAAACATTCTAGTTACAGACGTGCAGAGCTACAAACAGCTCAATGCCACCTGCTCTGTATCTGCAAGCTGTGGGATATAGGACAAGCAGAAAGACTTGGGGGTTAACTGAGTCCTTGTATGAAAGAACCAGGGTTCAGTTACTAGTGGAAATGGAGGGAGTGATCAGTGTTAGTTGGACCATAGAGAAAGTTGTGTGCTATTGCACAGGGGCGTAAGAAACAAGGTTGCTTTGATTAGGGGAACTGGGGGTGAATGGGTCCCAGAGGAAGAAATCTGAGGATAAGGTAAATGAGGTGGCAGGAGAAGCCAGGTTCCTGCAAGGAGGGGCTTAGGTTTTAGATAGCCTCCAAGGAGGGCAGGGAAGTGTGAGCTGATATAATCTTCTCTAGATAAAGGGCAGGCCTTCCATATGACTGGGCCTTGGTCTGTCCAGACTGTGAAACATGTGAGGCAGAGTCTGGGTACATGTGTTCACTTACACTCCTTCCTGCATCTTGTGTAGTGAAGCAGAACATGAAGGAAAATGAAGGAAAATGAACAAATATTCTAAGTCTCTTGACACAGATCAAAACATATTGACGGTGTCTTGTAAGTCTGATAATTTCATTGAACTGTATGAAGCTTAAAATTGATACATAGGCATCCCTCCGATTAATGTTAAGTGCTGCTGTCAGTCTGACATAGCTGGATAAACCAATATTGAATAATCTATTAAATATGTCACACTTGAACAAAGAACGTAAATCATATTATATTATTTCAGCTGTAATTAGGTGGGAGATAAAATCACAAATAGACAAGTTTAGTGACTATTTCTTAGTGTGTACACAGCATCACTGGGATTTCTTTGCTTGCTCTATGGGGAGAAAGAAGTTGACTGCCTTCCAAGTATTGACTGCTGTCCAGGAAGTGGGAGCTTGAGGGGTGACTTATGTAATGTTCATAGAGTGGGTTCATTTTAAACTCAATGAGATTAGCTGCATTCTTCCTGAAGTTAATGGCGATGGAAATGCACCATTCCGCATTTAGCTGGAAATAGCTGGCTCTTCAACGTGGAGACCTAATTTTTTCCTCAGGTTATGATATGTTTGCCTTTGTATCTGCTGTCCCTCCCTTCCTTTCTTGGGAGCTGGCTACCTTCTTTATTATTTTGGAATTAATGATGCATTGCTTAGTCCTTCGTGTTCTTCTCTCCTCACCACAGAGTATAGTTGATTATTGAGAATAAATGAGGGATATAACCAAAGCAAAAAATACAAAGAAATTTAGGAGGGTCTAAATGAACTGTAGCTCAGAAATGGAGATGATTTTAGTTATTCCTTCATAGGACTGTCATGAGTTAAACTTTCAGGACAGTGCTACCATGTTGCAAGTATTTCAGTGCTTACCAGTTGCTTTCATTATGATAAAATAGTTGTTTGTGGTTGATGATCAAGTGGGTATGAATGTAAAATTCAAGGGCATATACAGGTATCTGCCTGGAATGGTGGTTTCTCCTTCCGAATGGCTGGTTTAGTGAAACAATAAAGTTAGGAAATTCGTTCTCATTTGGGACTGTTAACATGTCAGAGCATATTATAAGTGGTATACTGGTCATCTCTTATTGAGAGGCTATGGTTTTGTTTTTTACCTTTATTTGGTTGATTTTTCAGATACCAGTTTGATCCATTTCAGGTCAGATTATTCTGTTAATGTAGCCAAGCATCTTTTACACTTTATAAGTGAAGACCTTAGAACTTTGTGTGGGTGTTGTAATCATTCAACTGACATTTAGTAAAGTCCTGTGATGTATATGTGTGTGACTATTTTTGTATGAAAGGTTTATTTGAAGTTTTCACATCTGTAACACTACACCTCAGCCTTGAGTTTGCAGGAATTTCCAGAAAGGTAGGTGGAATAACCCCTGTGGCTGCATTCCTGGCTGCTCGACGCATGTTTGAGGTACCAGCCTCTTGGCTCCAACATCATGGGGGCCAGTAGTCTGTCTTGAGCCAGCTAGACTCTTGAACCTGAACTACATGGTGTGTAGAGTGGAGGCTGAGCTTCATGTGGTTAGAGGCGGTTGTCCTGCTCCCCAAAGTCAAGCTTCGCAGAATGCTACATAGAAGACTTGTGAATTTCAGAGAGTCTGCCTTATAAAGCAAGGACTTCTAAAGACCTATTAGAGAACAGAAGGCTGACATTTTTCCATTTAGGCCCATTGCTTGTCTCTGATTACTTTGCATAATAACTTTATTCTACTTTTTCTTTTTTTTTGAGCTCAGCTACACTCAGAAGGACTTAATGGCACTATTTAAAGTTAGGGAATAAATGTAAAACCGATCTGTTCATGGATACCAATTAATTGTATTTCAGAAAAATGATTGCACGTGAAGCAGAAATAGGTTGCTGCTTGAAGGAGCTAATGGTCAGTTAGTTGGTTTTAAAGTAGACCACAGGAAGGAAATGTTGCTTTGCCTGCTGATCCCTCAGTCCTAGGAGATATACATGTTCTGTGTTTGGAGAGCTGCTGGGGAGGGCTCAGAAACATGGAGGCAGTCACCCTGACCACAGTGCACTTGTGGCTTCTGGATATGAATGTGTAAACTCCCTCCCTCACCTAAAATCTACTCAAGGATCCAAAGATCTTTTTACATGTGCCCATGAGTTTTTCTTTGATAATTTATTTGCCTTACTATTCTATGGGCTTTTTTCAAGAGTAATTTTTGAATTAACAAGTTACCTGAAAAAGGGAGTAGTAAGAATATAGGTTTGGGATTCCAAACAGAAAAGCACTTGGCTTTAAGACACACAGTCAAAATCATGCATTGAGTGCTGCTAGATCCCAGGCACTGTGCTGAGCACTGGTGATACGGAAGTGAATAAGCAGCATGTCTGCTTTAAGGGAGGTCACAGTCTAGTGTGGACAGTCTTTACCTAAATAGATGGTCTCCATGCAGCAATAGAAGAGGGACAAGGAGTGCTGGAAACGTGAAACTGGGCAGAGGGTGAAGGTGTCCAGGAGGACTCCATAGTCAAGGTGGGTTTGGAGGACAGCAGAGAATTTGCCAAATAGATAAGACATATCACCAGGACAAAGGGCAGTGGTGTCTTGGGAAGAAAAGGAGCTGGGAGTCTAACCTAGAGGTTGGAATTTTTTTTTTTCAGTTCTACCTCATACCTATATGCCATGTGACCTTGATATTTTACTGGAAAGAGAGAGAATTGGGGACCCTGAGCCCCCTCCTGTTTGTTTGGCACAGGAAGCTGGACTGCATCCAAAATTGTGATCTTGTTCACAACTGAGGATAAGTGAGGCATACAGAGCCTGAAGTGTACATAGCTAGTTAAGTCAGATCCAGGTTCGACTCAGATATTCATGTTAGTCCAGTTGCTGTTTCGGCTGCCCTACATCTGAGTTATTACTCTGTGGTTTCTCTACTTTTTGGATTCATTCCTTCTTTTACTCCTTCAATAAATGTTTTCTGAGTTGGTTATGAACAACTATACAGACTGACAAAGGTGTAAGGGCCTTCCTGTCAGGGAACTTGTAGGTGGCAATTAACTTAGAAAATATAGGCTGGAATCGGATTATGACAAGCCAAACTAAAGGGTTAGAACTTAATAATTTACACCACTCAACCCAGAGAGAATGCTAGTGAGTGTCTGAATTTATAGCCCAGGGCAAATCCTTCTTGATTACTTGACTTTATTTATTACTGTAGGATAATGCGTTAGTGTGTTTGACTAAATTTTTAAAATACAGACATAAAAGTAGATTTTATAAGCCTTGCATTGTGTTGTGTGTGTGTGTGTGTGTGTGTGTGTGTGTGTGTGAGGGGAGAGAGAAGAGAGAGAGAGAGAGAGAGAGAGAGAGAGAGAGAGTAAAGTATGTAAGGCTGTGGGCTCGGAGAGCCCAACAACCTGCTTTTGAATCCCAGCTTACTGTATGACCTTGGGCAATTTACTTAAACTCAGTGTCTCTTCCCTTATATGGGAAATGATGCTTAAAGTAATACCCACATAAAAGCTGTTAAAAGATTAAATGAGCTAATGCAAATACAATGCTTAGTAAGTTGCCTGGTATATAGCATGCCTTAGTAGGTATTAAGTGGGGAGTTGCTTGATTGATCCCACAGTTGGTCAGATCTTTCTGTGATGCCCTAGTTCTGTGTTCTAACAGGGTGACAGTTCCTGAACCTGTTGGTGCATCAGAATCATCTGGAGAGCGTTTTAAAATCAGACCAATGATTTCCAGTTCCGCTAAGACGGAATAGCACCATTTTTCCTAGGCTACCCCTTTTGCACTAAAAGTCTTGGCCTCTGAAAGGTAGAAAGAAGAGAGCTGGCTGCTTATGACTTGGGGACTTGAGTAACGATGTGGTATGAGTCCCCTGGGTTTGCTTATTGATGACTGCATGTCTTGGACAGGGTGCTGCAAAAAACTTTCAACCCAGAATCACCAGGAGGCACAGACCAGAAGAGTTCTAAGACAAGCTTATTTCCCCTAGCCAAAGGCTTGGGAAAAAGGTGGGCTCATAACAACCCCCCCCCCCCTGCTCTGGTTCATCTGGGCCAAGCAGGAAGTTGATCTTCACCCCGCCCCTGGAAGCATGGAGTGCACTTCATTTCCCCTGCGGGGTGGTGTCAGCTGAGCTGATCTTCCATTCACTTCTGAGCAGAACTAGGCAGTGCTCCTGGGCAGTGCCAGGGGAGTGCCCTCAGGGTCCACCTTTAAGTAAGATGAGCTTCCCACCCCTACCCTGCAGCAACAAAGCATGAGTTAGACCTCTGCTTCTTCCTAGTGGTGGCAGTGGGGGTTACCTTTGGGTGTGTGCTCTCACACTCACTTGGAGGTAATAAGGAAGTGCCCCATTTTCCCTGGGAAGGTGTCAGTGGGCCAGTCAGGAAGCTGAACTTCCACCCCACAACAGGCTAGGTGGTTCAGTGTTCCGCTTCTGCCAGGATACTGTTGACATAATCTACATACCCACCCGGCTCTCATACTGCATTTCAACAGGGCACTGCCTGCTAAATAAAGATGTCCAGGACACAATAAAAAAATCATAAGAATAAAGAAAAATCACAACATGAATGAGAATAGCTACCAACACTGAGATGAATCAGTGGAATTCTGACAAGAAATTTACAGCAGCCATCTCATCAGAAAGCTTCAACAAGCAATTATTGTTATTATTTAAAACAAATGAAAAAAATGGGAAATATTAGCAAAAATCCATGGGCCCAAACATGAAGGAAGTTTTTGGGGTGGTAGAGATATTGTGTATTTCATTGTACATATTTGTTAGATTCATTAAACTGTATACTTAGGGGGGTACATTATATTCTAAGTAAATTACTCTTCATTAAAGTTGATTTGTAATGGTGCGTGGACCAGTGTTCATCTCTGGAGATTCTAATTCTAGTTCAGTAGATCTAAGATAAAGTCCAGGATTTTTTTTTTTTTCATTAATGCCCCAGGTGATTCTGATGCAGCTGGCAACTTGAGAACTCCTGATCTCTCCAGAGTAATCTAGGCTAGTTGTGAATTCTTCAGAATATAAATCTGTTAGCAATCTGTGCAGATAGAAACTTGTTCTGGTAAATTATGAATTACTAGATAAATACTTAGAGAATAAACAGAATACATAATTAGAAACCATTAACCATATTATCCCCACATGGAAATAATTTCTTGTATTTTTTTGTTGGGTAATGTTGTGAAGAACGTTACATGGCATCCTTAGAAACTATAAATTGTGATGCAGCATCATAAAAAACAGCATTGTGGTGTTTTTGCTTTTTTCCACACTCTGCCCCACCTTTCCCTCTGTGCCTTTTAAGGGCATTCTCTTCCTGTTGGCTAATGACAGGATGGATTCTACATCTGCTTGTGCCAGCTGCCGCTGTCTTGACAGTCATGGTTTTCGTCCGTACCTCCCTGAGGTGTGCTTTCTGTCAACATCCTGCTCTCAGCAGAGGCTAGGAAATGATGCCTAACCCAGTCACCAAAGCTTTTAGGCCTCTCTTATTGGCCTCACTTTAACCTGATGGATATCATATTGTCTTCTAGGGTGGGTTTTTTAATGCTGCCAAGGAAACCCATGGGTTCTCCTCAGCTGAGGGGCCACTTCCGCCCCAGGGCCTGGGTGACTCAGGCCTCCTTACATTCCTTAATCTCCTCCTTGACATTAGCCTGGTCTGACTGGTACATTGAGATGAGAGTAGCAGAGCGGCTAAAGTTGGATGTGAGGGTATGGGGGGTCTGTCTTTGAGGGCCCTTCCATCCCGGGGCATAACTTTCAAAGCAGCTGAGTTGTTAGTCTTGGAGAAGAGAATGAGTTAAAGCTGCATTGGAGGGTTGGCCACCTGTGTCTCCCGCTTACAACAGGTGAGCTGCCACTAGTGTATTTTGGGTACTAGGAGAAAAGTCATTTTTTAAATCTAGTTGTCAGGATGTTATTCCTGATAGCTTTTTTGTTTTGACTCTGCGCCCCGGGAAATAACCCTGGTCTCTGGTTTTAAATAATAGATGCTTGAGATTGGGCCTTGGTAGGACACCCTCACTCTGAAATTTTCTGTGTGATTCTACTGGTCTAGCCAGAGCTGGATCTGGTCCTTGGGTTACTATCATGGTCTCCAGCCTTCCAAGGTAAGTTCTCTGTGCTTACTTAGCTGGTCTTCATTTTCTATTGTGTTTTTTTTTTTTTTTTTTTTTTTTTTTTTTTTATGTCACTGTTACAGATCTCAGATGCCTAATGTCAGAGGAGTCAGACCCAATTATAGCTTCTAATCATGCTGATCTTTTGGTAAGGGGGAAAATACACATTGGGACGCTTCAGTCTGCATTAGGGAGGGTTAACACTTGAAAATGAGCACATGATATCTGTCTCAAAATATTTATGTGGATTGTGGTTTCTAAGAGGGATTCATTTTTTTCTTTTCCTAGTATACAACCAAGTAATAAGTTGAAGTCCTGGAATTTTTTTTTTTTTTAATTAATAAAATTAGTAAGAAGGCATAGAGAAACTTATGGCTCTGTTTCAGGAAGGGCATTTTGTTAAGGCTTTCCAAAATAAATATTTAGTCTCATGTCACTGAAGGTATTCCAGAAAGGTCTGGGTATGGTAGAGAAAAGGTGGATATCAGGGAACATCTAAGAGTATTTTCGAATTCCATTCTCCTTTGTTCTTTAAAAAAATATACAAGCCATGGATACAACGGTGGAATGATTCCTGGCTGCAGGTCTAACTTGCTTGTTTGTTCTATAAACCTGGGAGTTAGTATACAGGAGTTTCTCTGTTTCCTCAGGCAGTTTCGCCTGGACACTGAGATGGCAAGTCTGTATATGTGTCTCCGCCTGCCTGTTCTCTGAGTTGTCTTTGTTGGTAGTACCCTTCTGCACTGCTGTCTGTTCTTATCATGTGTAGTGTGCACAGCCTTTTCTAGCATCTCTGTTGTGTGACCTATGGAAGAAATCATCCAGGTTAACTGACCATTAATTAGTCCTTCCTGGGACTGAGACAAGCAGCTTTCTCAGGAGCGGGCTCCCATTCTTCTTCATGATGAAGCCTCTTTCGCTTAGGCCAAAAATAAACTAAGAAAGTGGTCATTTGAGTACGAATCATAACCTGTCCCTCTCACCCCTTGCCTTTACTTGCCCTTCTGTGATTAAAACAACTCAGTGTATCTGGAGGCATAACAAAGGCACAGTCTCTAAAGGGAACTTCAGAGGTGCATGTCATCTTACTTTAGCTGGCGGGCATTTCTAGGTAACCCCCGCAGTGTGTCTATAAGTGAAGCAGGTAAGGCTGCCAGCCTTAACATTTTAATAAGGGAAGATCTTCCTCCCTGCCCCATGCCATTTTCTAATTGGTCACTCAGAAGTTTCTAGTCCCAAATACTTAAGTTTTCTGGTTGTGTTTTGGTATGTGCGTATATGGTGTTAATAGTCACTTATTGGAATAGTTGTGTTTATTTCAAACCCTGTTGCATGTTTTTCTAAACGACCTTTGTACACTTTATAGGTCAGTGGAAATACTTGAGTTTGATTGAAGATGTTGCTCCTAGGTCCTGATAGAAGCAGTTAACATTTCTTGAGCAATTTCTGTGAATGTTTCCCTTTTATGTAGACCTTAACATTTTCCCGGGAAAGCTGGATTTTAGAATAAAGTCCTATAGGCACTACTTTAAAGGCTTTGAGGTTTGATGCCTAAGACATGTTTATGTCCTTAATGATTCCCAGCATAGTGCTTTGCATTTAATAGGTGATCAGTAAGTGTTGAATTTCATTGAATATTAAGTGCTTTCAAATGATTTTTGTTTTTTCCTGTTAATAAGTTAACTTTGGAGAAAATTTTCTACTTCAGGGTAATTGCTTCCAAACCTTCTTGTAACATTTGACGAAAGGAAAATTATGGATGGTGTGGGGAGAGCTGACCAGTGTGGAGTGGGAGGCCATTTGCATCATCAGGTTTCTAGGGATAGATCATTGATGCCAGTTATGTTGGTCCAGGCTCTCCCCTTTCTATATGAAGAGTGTGGGTTGTGTTTCATATGGAGGCTTGATGGATGATAGCCAATAATATTAATAAAGCACCTCTTTTGTAAGGCAGAGTACTGGCTACAGAAATACATAGAAATGAATACAGACTATAATTTCTGCCATTGAGAATCTTATTATCTGTTTGAAATGCAACATGTAAATGCATTGAAGATTAATAACAGTAAAGTAATTCTTTAGGATTCTTAGATTGTCTAATGTAGTGGTTCTTGCATGTTAGTGTGCCTGGAGGGCTTGTTAAAATATGGATCAGCCAGACTCCATGTCTAGCTTTTCTGATTCATTTAGCCTGGGTCCTGAGAAATGGCATTTTTCACAAGTTCCCAGATGATGCTGATGCTTGTGGTCCAGAGACCACACTTGGAGAAGTACTGGTCTGATACAGTGATTCTCAACCATGGCTTTACATTAGAATCATGTGGGGACTTTCACACATGCTAGGTCACTACTTTACACCAGTTAAATCAGAATCTCTGTGGGGTGGGATCCAGTCTTTTTTAAAGCCTCTCAAGTGGTTGTAACATGGTCAGGTTTGGCACTCACTGTTCTAACATGTATTGGGGATGTAGAACTGTGGATTCAGAGACAGTGTTGTTACCTTGTTGGTACCAGTTATATGACTTTGGGCTGTAGGGATGTTGACAGACCAGGAGTTATTTAGCCTGATCTTAAAGAATGATAAGTGAAGAGAAAGGGATGATTTGAGTTTTTATAAATGTAATGCTGTGAACAAGTCCAGCTTGTTTTCCTGTTATTTCTTGGGACAGACTTGATGAGTTTATGGGCCCTTAGGAATAGTATGGATTTCCACTCAACAATGGGCCAGTGAGTATGACTGAGGGGCTTGTCACCACCAACGATAATAAGCATTCACTGACCATCCTCTTTTCTTCTTGATTTTGGATGGAAATTTGTACTTACTTAAACAAGCTAATGTGTGTTTATATTTGGGATAGGTGTGGCAAGGGGCTATGGGATAGCAATAGGCTAAACTTTGAAAAATGACTGCCATTTTTACATTTCTCTCTTTAAGTCTCTGTTTATTCATGTATAAAATAAAGTACTACACATAGTTGTCAGTATTCAATGTATGTGAATACTAGTAGACTTTCTAGGGACATTTTCTATTCATCATGAGACCCCAGAATTTATCAGTGGGCCTGACACATAGTGTCTGCTGAGTTAATTCATGTTTGTCGATTGAATGATGAGCTTTTGTATTGAGTACCCATGCATTAGTAAGGACAGAGCGTGCTCATTTTTGAGAAGTTTTACAAAAAATGCTATTGTTTTGTATTCCCCAACTTGGGCAAGAAATCTTTTATATTTAAAATACAGGAATATAAATGCAACAAATAAAACTGGAAATACATTGTGTTAATGGGTACTAGTCATAGCTACCCATGATCTGAATGTCTTTTTCCTTTTTAGTTCCAACTGATACTTAGCCACATCACATTTTAGATATTATTGTTAAATTTAATTTTTTAAAGTTAATTGAATATGAAATAACTTGCACATTAAGAATAAGCCTGTGTTTAATTTCTTGGAACTATTAGAGCTTTTGTTATAATAAATTTCATAGGGCCCAGAAGTTATAAAATTAATATTAGAGATTGGTGCTTGTTAAAATTTTGATCACTTCTGTTACAGCCCATTGGAGTGATATACAGTGAAATGGCTGTCCTGTGTTGGTGATAGGGCTATTCTCCATCCATAGGTCCTGGGAAAATTGATGCAACTCTGGTCTAAGGGAATCATCTGGATTTTTGGCCCAGGTCAAAGGAGAAGGGGGTGGGTAAAGAACCTGATCAGACCATTGGATGCTAATTTCACAGGTGGCTGGTCACTGTGTGCCTGGCTGTTGTTATTTATAGAGCTAGAAGTGGATGTAGCCGTACACCGGAGCCTGAAAGGAAGGTTTGCATCAGGATGTCATGGTAAAAGCATGAAAGTAGAATCTCAAGACAAATGGTCATTGGTGAGTGTCATTGATGAAGTTAAATGACATCATTAGTCGCTCTCATGATTTCCACCCTCACCTCATTGCTTTTCCTGAATCCTTTTGAAAACAAACAAATCAGACCAGAACAACCACGGATAGTCTCTCTCTTATTTTTAATTGGCGTCAATAGGGTTTTTGTTAGGTTGACTCAGGTACTGATTTCAACTACTTTTAAAGAGCTATACACAAGCTATACCTGAAATAATTAGAATTATATTTCTAGAGATAAAAACACTTGATCATTTTCCCCTACTATGTCTCCTATTCTCCATCTTAAAAAGAGAGAAACTGAGATCTAGCAGGGTTACATAAACAGCTTAATTTCACAGTGTTAAAGCTGAAGCTGGAATCTGGATTTTGAGCTCCCCCACCCCAAGTTTAGCTCTTTCTATTTTCATCATATTAGTTCTGTAATTAAAGTATACTTTTCTTTCTTTAAATTCAGGACTTTGTCTTCATAGCTCAGATGAAGGTTATCCTTTGTCATGGTATTTTCTCAGTATTACTTCCAGAGTTGTAAAATGGTTTTATTATTTTTATTTTTCAAAATAAAAAAATAGTATTAAATTCTTTCTATAGGTAATATATCCATCTGATACCACCAGCTTTAGGAATAATGACAGTGCCTCTTTGGAGAGAGAGGGAGTCTGGCCCTAGCCAGGAGCACAAAGCAGCAATAGCAGCAGGCTTGGTTAGCTGCTGCGGGTGGGCTGGAAGCACCCACTGGTAACACCTGGAGGCTGCAGGTATTGTGAATCACAGCTTGGTCTTGGCATCAGCCCCGGAGACCAGCTCTCCTAAGGAGAATGCTCTTCTTCTGCCCTGCCCTCACTGGCCTGTTGGCAGAGGACTAGAATAATTGTTTATTTAGTTTTACTAGCTAATTACACTGTGCAGAATTGACAGGCATTTCTTTTAGAGTATTCCCAGTCTCTTGGAGGTGCTTCACCACATTACTTGTAATCTAACCTCAGTGTAGACGGCAATGCTGGGTTTTGTTTGTTTATTTTTCTCTCCTTCCCTTCCCACTTGTTTCAAAGGCCACACACCAAGCTCTGGAGAGGAAGCTGCCTGTGGCCTGAGAATTGGCTGCCTTACTCTGGCCAGCCATGTGTGGCTGCTGGAACAAGTGCCCTTTGGGTCAGTCATTCTCAGGTTACCAAACCCTGGCATGAAGGTCTGCACTCTATGTTGGATACTGAACCTGGACTTTCTAGCCCGGAAAGACTCATTGATTCCCTATCTGTAAGTGGAGGCAGGGAGATTAACTCAGTGTTTCTAAACCTTTGAAATAACCTGGGGGAGCTTGTTAAAAATACCAGCTCCTGGGTGTTCTCTCTGTGGGTCAGGTAGAGTAGTCTGAAATGGAGGTCAGGTTTTAGAACCTTGCATTATATTACTTCTTAAATCCTGGTGGGTTTGCAAGGTCCATACCAGAGGAAGATGAATTTCAGGCCATAGGGCATTTATTTGTAGCTACAATCAATTCTCAGTTTTTTGCTTTGTTTTTAAACCCAGAGAGACATTTCCTCCAGCAGGTTCCCAGGTTATGCAGGTTCCCAGGTTATATTCCCAGGCTCTTTGGTTGGTACACACCCAGGGACTTAAAGATAATTTTCCTCTTGATTTTAGGAAAAACTAATAAGGGAAGTCTGCCATTAATACAAAGAAGAAGAATTAACACCTTATGTTACAACCAAGTCTAAGTAACTCTTTGAAAGCATTCTTTGTTGGGAACGAACGATATGTTATGTTGCCATGTCTTTTGACAGTTGGTTTGGGTCAGCTATATTTTAGCTTTCATTCTTGGTGGCTACAAGAGTAATTTCCTTTTCTGAAAGCCTTTGTTGAGTTACTAAGAATTATTTAAATGGACTCTAAGTATGTTTAGCTTAGTAAAAAGATTCTAGTCATATGGGTTTGTTATGTATCAGCATGGCTTAAAGTTGTTGTCTGCCCACCCCTGGGCCTTAACCTCCTACCCATATCCAAATTCATGGTCAACAAATTCATGAGATGCTCCCTTGGCATGCTTAGCACTGTCACATATGCTAGGTAATCCCTTTGACCGTCTCAAGAAAGTGCCACTCATCTTTTTTTTGCTTCACTTATCCCACTTGACGTTGCTGAACCTGCTGACTTGAAGCACCGCTGCCCCCGTGGTTTCATCCTTTGCCTCATTGAGAATCTGTTTGAGATACTTGTCATCTGTTGGGGATTAGGACATTCACTTTAGAAGGAGGAATGATTTTATACTGGGACTGTTAGAAGTCAGTTCGGGAGGGATCAGTTCCATGGTGATTTTAGGAGGGGTTTCTACTCTGGTCCTTTGTAACCACATGGTTTGTGCTGAGCTGGAAACTGGCCATTTAAGTAGATATTTGTTCTCTAGTCACAGAGTGGTACCCAGCTGGCAGATTTCTCGTTGGGTTTCAGTTATCTTGGCCATGGCTGTTTGTTGTGCTCACACTGATTTTTGCAGCATCTTTCCAGACTCTTGAGTCTTTTCCAGGCAGGGGAGATAGCAGAATGCTTTGGCTTTTCCTTCTTTTCTCCATTTGGATAATCTGTGGCTATTAGGGAAGGACTTCCTGTGAACCAAAATGAGGGCAAAGGAAAGTAGTGTGCTGGTGGCATAAAAATGCTGTTAGCAAGCTTGAGGCTTATCAGAGAGATTGGTCCTGAGAGTAACATTTGCTGCCTCTCTGATTTTGAACCATTTCTTTTTCCTTTGCCTGTTTCTGAGGTCTGGGATTTATCTTGAATTTAAGAATGGACTGTTTTTGATCATTTGAATAGGTGTCACCATTCAGCAGGGAATACATGTGCAGACTGAGGTCTCTCTTAAAGCCAATTTGTAGTATAAGTCATCTGAAATGATTTCTTTAGTCAGTAATGCATTTCTACTTCAAATTCTCTGCCCGGACTTATGCACTCATTTCTTTTACCAGGTGATTTGCTTTTATTATCCTCTATGACAGCCCCCTTCCACCTTTAACTAGTACCCTCAGACACCTGAGCATGTTCTCCAGTGTGAGTAGTCATCGAACTTTCCAAATGACATCAAGTGCCAGCCACACAAGATTAGAAACAAGGAAAGCCTGGATTCTAGTAAAAGTTCCCTGCCTGCTTGGTCAAGCTGTCTCTGCAGAAAAGATTATGTGGCCCTTTAATAGTTCGGAGCTACTCAGTTAGGTAGGTAAATGAAGTCCCTGTGGGAAATCAGTAGTCAGCTTCCAGTTGGAAAAATCTAAAATTTTGGCATAATCTTTCCTCTCACAACTCGGAGTGCCCAGCCAGAGGAGAGCCTCTTTCTCAAGGTCCACCTATCTCTTTGAAGAAGAGAAGGGGATAGATGAAGCTGGAGCATATCAGTTCAGAGGGTTTCGATGTGCTTTTGCCCCTTTGCCTTTTGTCTTTTCCTACTTTGGGTTAGCTGCTGTTTTTTCTTTGGGGTGTGAGGGGCTTCTAACCTTGGCTGAAGGGCTTCTAACCTCTGATAGGCTTTCCAGGAGTAGCATTAGGAAGACATGTTTTGATTTCACATCTCTCTCCTTTAGTTAAGACTGAAAGAGCAGTCAGTCCCCGGAACAGAGCTGAGGGGAGCTGGGGAGTTGTTGCTTGTAAATGCAGAGGAAGAAACAGATACTGGGAGGCAGTGCTTGTTGTGCAGCCGATCCTCTGGGAATAGTGCTTGTCTTTCTGTGGTTCTCTCACAACCAGGAGGTGGGGAGGGACAAGGCCCGCAGCTTGTTGGGATTGTTCAACATTTTACTCTTTTAATTCACTAATTTATTAATTTCACATATGTCTTTTGTATTCCTCCTGTGTGCTAGGCACTGTTGCAGGTGCTAGGAATATAGTGGTAAACAAACAAACATAAAAGGTCTGTGCCCTCATGATACTTAAATTCTAGTGAGGGAGTGGTGGCAATAAATAGTGAGAAAGAAAAAAAAAAGGAAGAAAATAGATCAGGGAGCTATTTTACTAAGTGTGGTCCTGGAAGGCCTCCTTAAAAATGACCATGAAATGAATGAATGAATGAATGAATGAATGAATGAATAAATAAATGATCATTAAAGAAAATAAGAACTTTTATTATCTAAAATATTTTAAATACTTCAGTAGTTAAAGTTATTATGGAATGGTAGCATGCATAGAAACCTAAACAATTTTTTTCTCTCAAGTTTTGAGGGTTTTCTAAAGACATACTTCCCTTTTTATCTCTAGATTATGGCCTTATTAGCTGGATGAGAGTTCATCATTGCAGTTAATTTTAGTGTAGGTTATGTAAAGAGCCTTAGATTTATGGGTATACTTTTTATAAAATTGTTCCATGTGATAGGCTCCTTCTCATTCCAAATTGACATTCAGCAGGTTTGTTGTTGTTGTTGTTTTGTTTTAAATGGTAATAAGTAACTTTTGAGAATCTGAAATATTAAAGTCCCCTCCACAAAACTGAAATGAATAATAACAGTACATAAACAAAGAATCTTCTGTACAATAAAGTGCCAGCAGCCACAGGTGTAACTCAGTGGCTGTCTGACAGCCTAAACCATGCAGTGACTTTTCACTGTCAGAGGATGGAATGGTGTGGCGTATTATCTGCACTGTCCTGATAAACAGGAGTTATGTTTTCTGCTCGTTCCTCTGAAAGGATGGTATTGTATGAACAGAGAACCCTCATTCGTTATAGCCCTACTGTGTGCTGGGCTCTTTGCTAGATCACATCTAAATACATTTATTCTGCAAGATACCCTATTACAGTGGTCTTAAAACAGCATTTAACTTACCAATTTCTTAAAAAGTAGTTTTTAAAACAGCATTTTAAAAACCAGCATTTTTTTTAAAAAAGTGAAATCAAATGGGTAATATCAGAATATATCATAGAATGTGTATTTTTTCAAAAAACTTGTTTCAGATGTATGTGTGTAGAGATGGGTGTGTGTGTGCATGCATGCATGTGCATCAGTCATGACAGGAATATATTTTTATGTTGTGCTTTAAAAAGTTTGATTAACAGAAGCCTATCAGATGAGGTTTGATATCATTTTACAGATAAAGAAACTGAGACTCTGAAATTAAGGACGTTGCCTGTAATTATTAGTAAAATTTGAATTTGGCTCTTTCTGGCTTTCCATGTTTGAGCAATTAAGTCAGAGGACTTCCATCTCTGATGATTTTCCAAGATTTTGGAGTTCACAGAGACACTAATTTGCCCTGAACGTTGTTTTAAAAATAGATTACCAGGCCACAGTTTGACTGCGTTTTCTCAAAATGTCTGCATGTGGTCTGTTTCTAGAGGAGGGAAAGATGAGTCTAGTTACTTGTCTTTATAAACAAAACAAGGAAAATCTAAAAGCTCTTTTTTTGTTTGTTTGTTTGGTCACAGAAAGACAGCCTAGTTTTATTCCAGAGGAGAAACTCTAAAGCATTCAAGAAAATTTCGAATTGGTGAGACCGGTATTGGTGTGATGACTGGATAGATGTAGCAAGAGTTATCTGCCACTTCGTAAAATGTTTTGGTTTTTACTAGTCAGGCATATTCCTGAATAGATTTCACTAACATAAATTGTAGTGACTACTGTTACAACATTTGGCATGGTCTCTGGGACAGTGGTGGAACTTTTCACCACTGTTTTAGGCAGCTATTTTGGCATTAACAGCAGACTTTTCAGAGGCATTATTTTCCCTGGCATTCCTTCCCTCTTGCTTGTGGTCATTCTTGAATGGATTCCTGATTGGTTCAGCTAGATTTTTTCTGTTTTGCACAGAAGGAATTGATGTCTGCTCTTGCTGAAGATGCCAAAAAAAAAAAAAAATGCAGTGACAATCTATACCTGCTTCCTTATCTTCCTCTCTCTACTACTTTGTTACCCCACCCTCCTCAATAAAAAGTGACCTTTTGGCCCAAAGCCCTATCTGAGTGTTTTGTGTGGCATAGCTGTCTGTGGCTGACTCCCAGGATTGTTAATGACTTCCTTCTACTTCTCTAAATAATTGCTTGAAAAGACAGCTGTGGAGTGACATTGCCCCAGCCTGCAGGTTCATTAATTCCAGCCATATGGAAGAGAGTGCAAAGGAAGAAAGTGGAAGTTACTTTGCCAAGAGTAGCAGGTTGGGGGAAATACAAATAGAGGCTTTAGGGGAAGGGCAGCACTACCATGCCGGAGAATATACTTGGAGTTTGTGAGGTCTGAGCATGATTCAGTCTAATGAATCTTCATGCATTAAATCTCCATACAGAGAAACTAAGAAGTGATTATTCTGTTTCTAAAGTCCTTACAGTCAGGTTCCTCTAGTATTGTTTGGCTATAATTTAGCCTGTAGGATACTTGGTTTTTGTGCCACTCTTCAAGAATAGAAGCATCCAAGTAAAGTGGGAAGTGGAGGAACTAAGAGGAAAGACACCCAAGAGATTCCGGAATCTAAAAGTCAGCCTTCATGGACT
The DNA here is from genome assembly GCA_003508835.1 of Eonycteris spelaea. Lineage (NCBI taxonomy): Eukaryota > Metazoa > Chordata > Mammalia > Chiroptera > Pteropodidae > Eonycteris > Eonycteris spelaea. The sequence goes on from PUFA01000089.1 coordinate 4,856,231, forward strand.
TTCCCATTATTTGTAATTTCTGCTTTTGTCTGTTCCCAGAATGGCTTTGAAGCAAGTTTCAAAAAAGATACTTCTATACCATGGTCCTTAAAAATAAAAAAAGAAGAAGAAGAAGAAGAAGAAAGAGTTAATCAAAACTTGCATAGACAGAAGGAAAATCAAATATAGCTATGGAACATATATTCTACTTAGCTGTTCAGTTCAGCTCTAATACTTCTAGTACTCAGCATTATAACAGAAACAGGATCACTCAGTTTTTTCCCCGAAGGACAGGAAACATACCAGGTTTCTAAGGGTTGTATGCGCTTTCCTAAAACCATTTTAATATATATATATATTAAAGGCATTTATACAAATCTTTAGACAGAGAGCATTATACAAATGAATGTATAATACCATCAACAAAGATTTTCAAGAAGATACAGAACCCTTTCTGTGGGCAGTTTTTTGGTGTCTACTCCACAAACATCAAGGGCACAGCATTAAGGCCACATTCACAAAGTGCAGTTAAGTGGTTCAAGTTTGCCTGCGATGCAGCTTTCACTTGAAAAATAGAATAAGTGGGTAATTTCCATTAAAGTGGTGCTTTTCATACTTTGATGCACATGAGAGTTACTGAGGCACTTTAAAAAATATCTATGCCCAGGCTGCGTCCCAGATCAGTTAGGTCATAATCTCTGGTGGTGGGCCTCAGCATCAATATTTTATAAATGTGATTCCAGAGGTTAGTCTAGTTTGAGAACCAGTGCATTGGATGATCTTTACTTGAGGTTAATTTCCTCAGATTTCTTGAAAGGGTAGTTAAGTCATAAGATGCTCTGATTCCATTGTTGATTTGAGGACACCACAAGTTTCTATTAACATTCCCTTAGTAACATTGAATCTTAGTTCATCCAGGACCCACAAGGCCATTGACACCTTCCTTGGCCAGGAGTGTTTGAACCAGAAACAAAGTACTCATCAAGAAACAATTTAGGATTAGCCTTAGCTGATTGTGGATGTTGGAGAATACAGGAACCTTAGATGAAGGTAGGGGTTAAGCCTTTTTCATAGCCATGGGTAATGTGTGTAAGAATACCTTATGATTACTCTTGGAGCTCAGAATTCTTTTTGACCTTGGATAGTCTGTTGTTAGGAGAATGTCAGCTGTCTCACCAGTGAGACAAGGAGATGTTTATGTATCCCCCAATTCCTTTTGGAAGTTAAGAACACTTGTCATTGTTAGATTTAATATCTGACCTCTCTAACCCTTATAGAGTTGATATGATAGACAGAGGGTATTTGTTTAAAAGAATTAATTTTTCTTTAATTTTGAACTTGGAAGATCTGAATATATGTCTAGGGGTTGAAATATCAGAAAATCATTGTTTTTATGTACTTTGGATTTTTATCACAGTTCATTTTATGCCTCTTTTAATACACATTGTGTGGGAGAGGGAGGGAGGAAGAGGGATGGGAAAAGAGGGAGAGAGAAGCAGGCACTATGAAAATTATTTGAACCGAATCATAGTGAAAGCACATACTAAAGACCATATAGCAATAGTGTTCTGGTTAAGAGCCACTTCTTGTTTTTGGTCTTAGGCAAGCTATAACCTCTGCTATGATCCACAGTTTTCTCACTTGAAAAATTGTAATACCTGCCTCTTAGGATTGTTTTGAAGATTAAATGAGATTGACCATAAAGCACTTTGGATAGTGCCTAGTACATAGCCAGTCCTGGTGTTTCTTACAACATAATATCTATTTGTTGCACTAAGAATCTTCTAAAGCGTAAGATCCAGATGGTGCTTTATCCTGTAAAGGCCATTAATGGAGATGCTTTAACATCCCTAAATTATTTTTCCTTTTGTTTGCTCAGGAAGTTTATCCTTTTAACCTAAATTCTTCATGCTGTGCTGCTTCGTCTCACATGGAATTGCTTGTACCTCGAGACCCATCCGGGTTCCATCTCATAACAGAAATGCAGTGATTCCCTCTCTACCCTTAATTCCTGCGTTCTAACTCTCCAGTTGACTTCTTGGCTCTGCTAGTCTGAACCCGCCCCAGTTTTTCTATACTGTTGAGTAGAGATCTGCTTGGGGCTGATTATGATGGGAGGATGACCTCATGGTTTTTGATGCCATCTTCCAATTTATATAACCAAGCCCTAAGCATGCTTTTTAAACATAATGGTCCTAAATTGCTGACATCTTGTCATCTGTTCAGACTCCTAAATCTTTATGTGCCCCCTAGACTGAATGGGATCAGCTGGAGCAAGATGCCTTTGTGCAGTCCTGCATTTACTGCACTTGGCGAGTGACCTCTGATCGAGCTGTGTGTTCCCTCCAAGCAACATGGGTAATGATTACAGTGACAGTGCTGCTGTTATTGTGTCCAGAGGTTTGGAGCTGTAATTTCATAATGAAATTGAAAAACATGAGTTTAAAAACCTGAATATTGCACAGTAATTATGTTTAAGTATCACAAATCATTTCCCTGTATTTAGTTAGGTGTTTGAGATATGGCCTCTCTTTGTGGAGTGCGGTCACGTTATTTCAAACGTCTGCAAAATGGAAGGCTTCTAATTTATGGCTAAAATGTGGGAATTGCTTTCTCTTAATGGGAAGGTGACGAGAATGGTATTGAATTTGAAGGAGCTAGTTTGCTTCGTTGACTAGTGTCAAGAAAGGAGGTTGTAGAACAGCTGCCAAGGTAAAGAAATGCTTGGGTCTTTTCACGGTTAAATTTTCAGGTACTTAGACAAGACTACAGGCTTTCTCATTAGAAATTAACTGACATAGGCTGGCCTGGGAAATTCTCCAAGCCTTCAAAAAGCAGTACAGTTGCAGGGGTATGAATCTTTACCTAAGGCAGGGTTTCTGGTATAGGTGAAAGACTTACCTCTGGTTTGTTTCCCACAGGTAAGTAGTATACTGGCTATACCTGGTCCATTCACTGACTGAGAATTTGCATGTATCTATAGGATCTTTAGTTTGGCTAAGCCCTGGTGAGGTGGGAGGATGGGGAAGGTATAGGTGGTGGCAGGAAGCTGGCAAGCATTCCTGGTGGGTGAGGAAGGGGGAGTTAGGCTCAGGGCTATTCCTTGATATGAAGTTAGAGGGGAAAGTGGTTTAAGGCTAAAGATATTTCCATGTACTTGATTTTTAGGTGTAAAATGATCACAGCAGGAACTTATAAAAGGAATAATTATTACTCAGTCATTTACTGATTTTCTACTATGAGCCAATCAGTTTTTGTTACCATTTTTAAACTTCACAGTAGACACTGCTATAGAGGTATACTGTCCCTATACTACCTCTCATCCTTAAATAATTTATCTTCATACTGGCACTACAGATTATCCCTTCTTCCCAAATCTTTCCTTCCAGATTCTCTGAGTCTGTAAGGTGAGTATTCAGAGCATCTGAAATGCTTTGAGCCACTGCTTGTTGATGACAGTGTGATCTACTGTCACCAGTGTTGCAGTCACCTTTGGAACTAGCTGACCTCTACATTCCCAGGTGTCATCTGCATGCCTTTCCCACAGATATTCTGGTTCATGAGGTGGTATGGGAGAGTTCGTGGTCTAGAAATCTGCATTTTGAACAACCATCCCAGGGACTTTTATGTACAATAAATTTGGAGAATCACTGCCTTAGAACCCTCTCTCCCAGGAGCAGGGCTGTCCCAATGCATGTGTTCTGTTGAAATTTGCTCTGTGGAAACAGGGACCTATTGTTCAGTCCCCTGCTTAAGCCCATTGGCGTAGATATTTTGGGTGAAAATGCTTGCTTCAATTGATTTCATTTTCTCTGGATGTAAGGAAGACTGGGCTTCTTTGCAGCTTTATCCACCCTTGAAGATAGCACAGAGAAGAGGAAGGTCCATATCTGGTGTTTTCTCTCAAGGCCTACTAGGGAAGAAGTGTCCTACTGCCAGCAGTAAACTAGTAACTATCTAGGCTCTATGGTTGTTTCTGTTTCCACTGGAAACTCACTGAAAATTCTAGAACTATTTATGTTTTTGGCAAAGTATATAAAAATAGCAATTTGATATCAATAAATGTAGCTGCTGAGGCTGAAGTGTGGTGCCAAGGGGAACAACATAGACAAGTAAAACAGTCTCCAGCCTCCATCCAAGAGGCTGTGTTCTATGATGTAGATAGACTTGACACAGAACTGTGGCAAACTTAGTGGTGACTTGCCACATGACAGTGTCTTCCAAAAAGTGAAGTCAGACCGCTACAGGAATGTCAGGGTGGAAACAGTTCATTTGGGTTAGGCAAATGGTTTCTTTAGGGAAATAGTCCAGCAATGGCTCTCAGTCTGCCTGTGCTTTAGAATCACCTGGGATATTTTAAAAATTCCTCATGTTTAGGTCGCACCCCATAGCAATCAGATCAGAATTTCTGGAGTTGGGACACAGGCATCAGTATGTTTTAAGGTGCCCTACATGATTTTAATGTGCAGCCAAGACTTAGAGCCACTGATATAGAAGGATACATGGGTTATTATTGTGATGAAGAGATAGGCAGAAAAGGAAAGGTATTTCAAGCATGAACAAAGGCCTAGAGGCAGCAAAATGGAAGCTCTAGTTGGAGAAGCTGCTTAATGGGGTGTGATTGGACCATAGGACTCCTGGAGTGAGTGTGTAGGGGGAAATTATGCTGATTAGGTAGGACTGGATTAAAATATGCCAGGGATTTGGGAGACTTCATGTTTTCGCAGTGTCTTTAGACTCCTCACCTCATTAAGATGGAGAATAAGGCCCCTAGAAATTCTTATTGCCCAAAGCACTGGTCATTTAGGGCAGGTCACAGGAGGTAAGCTCAGTTAGTTTCCTTTGCAAGGCTTCTTGCCTTAGACCTTCTATCTCCAACTTGTGTCATGCTTAACACTTTCTTTTGGCATCTGTTCTTTGGCATTTTTCTTTTTTAAAAGCAAACTAAAGATAACGTAGGGTCAGAATAATAGAAAGGTATCGATATTAGACAAAATATGGCAGTATTTCTCTCTCTCTCTTTTTTTTTTTTTTTTTTTTTTTTTGCTGGATTCCTCCTGTGAGTTTGATGTGGCAGAATTTTTGGACATACTGGGGGCAGATGTTTGCAAGTACAAGTGTGTCTGTTTCTGTGTTCTTGCAGCTGCATCCATTTTGTACGCGATTCCAATGAGGACTGGTACTTTGTCTGCTTATTGCTGTTTCCAGGAAGTTAATTTGCAGGTGCTATAAATATGCATGGTTCATATACTTCATTTATTCTTTCTCCCTCAAAGCCTCTCCTCGTTATTAGGCACTTTTCATTTGTTTGTTTGGTGCTTGTATTTTTTTATGTCACTATTTTGATAGTAACAATAAAGGTAAAGCCACTCAATTATATGGGACTCTTTCTGTGCTTTGGGCAGGTGCAGCTGTGCAGCCCAGGGGTAAGTCCATATGTCACGGTCTTGTCTTTGTTGTTACAAGTAGAAAAACAAAAATTTAGGAGAGAGCTCATTTTCTTCATTACTAGTATAGAGACTAGGTATTTACAAAAACAAATCTTAAAATCGTGCCATCCATGTACCCACCCATTCATTCATCTCTTCACTCACCATCCATCCATTCATTCACCCACCCACCCACCCACCTATTAATTCACCCAGCCATCTGCCTATCCCTTTAGAGAAGGAAACAGCATAGGAGTTGAGAGTACAGACTCTGGAGCCAGTCTGCTTGAGTTCAAATGATAACATATCCATTTGTTAAAATCTCATTCTCTTTCTTTAAAATGGGGATAATAATAGTAACATCACAGAGTTGTGATGATTGAGGGTTTAATACATATATATAGTGCATAGAAAGTACCCAGACATAGGAAGTTTTAAGTTTGCCGTTGTTGTTATTATTATGGTTGCTATTATTAGTTGTTGCAAAGAAAATATATCAGCAGATTAATTTAGTCTATTGGCTTCTAGCTTTGTGATCTTAGAATTTATAGGGAAATAAAAGGTTGAAAGGGAGGTTGGGCTGGATCTTGGAAGTCTCTTGATTTTAGATTTTAGGATGTGTAGACAGTGAGAAATCCCTCAGATTTTGTTCTTGGTAACAGATGTGCATCAGAAAGTTATTCTCGCAACTTCACACAAAATAAATCATTAACAGGATTAGAACAATTAGGCTATTTTAATGGTCCAAGGAAATGAATGAAGAATAGTGACACAAAATAGGTACCAGTAGTTGGATACAAAACGTTCTTTCTATAGGTAGATTCCACTTGGCTTGAGAAGGAGAGATGGGAAACTAATTTGGAACCAAAAATATTGGTGAACTAATGCTTTCAGTTTTCATCTTTGATGAGAAGGGAACATGTTATGTAGGTATCATTACTGGATCTAGGTGGCAGAGGTGCTAGTGCCAGAACACAGAGCTTAGGCTTTCCTTTTCTGTGCATTTACGTTACTCCTTACAAACAGGACCCAGTTAGCTCTTAAAGCCGTGTCTGCCTGTTATCCTCTTCACCTAATTACTGTGTAGACCTCAGGTTCATGCACAGAGTTGCCTTGATTAAACAGTAAATTTAAGGAGCTGTAAATGTTCAAATACTACTTTGAGAGGGCCCTTCAGATCTTATATTCAAGGCTTCTGTGGGTGGGCTGAGAAAAGCCACTATGGATGTTTTTTAGATTCTGGGGTGGACACCTTAAGTTTTCCATTCTGTTTACATTTTTTCTTCTTCAGCAAGCAGTAGACAGACAGTGTGATTAAAAGATGTAACCTAACTGAAGATAGGTAGAGTGACCAAGCGTTGAAAATAGGGAAGAGACCACATAGTCCTGCAGTCTTTCCCAGAATCAGACATTTTTGTGGTGTGATATGGAAGAAGAAAAACATTTATGGCCAAATCTCACTAAATTGAACAATTGTGGGGATGGTGCGGACAGATTTGCAGGGTAGCTGGAAAGAAAGTCAGTTCTAATCTTTTTAGTTATAGAGTGGTAACTTGAGCAGGCATAACAAAGTGTTGCCTAGCAGAGTTTTTGAGGGGATTTGGCCTTCATATTTAGGAATATCAATCATTAATATTAAATTAATATTTGATTTTTTAAAAACTTTTTTTGATGGTGTGATTGTATCTGTATGATTTCATTTGTGCTCTCATTTGCCCTGATTCTTGCTTCTGCCTAGCCTGAGTCCGGATTGACCTAGAAGTTTGAACATCCTCAGTAGAGGATGTTTATTGAGGGGATCCAATGGAATCGCATGTACAGGGTGTCTAGCGTAGTGGAGATTAGTTCATTTTTCTCCCTCTTTCCACTTTGAATGAGGGTAGCTAAGGTTTGAGTTTTGGGATACTGCTCTCCTACTTCCATCTTAGGGAAGATATTCTGAGACCTAGGGATGGTTGAGGTAAGGGGGTGAGGAGGAGTGTTACCCAGAGCTCAGGTGTGCATCCTGGCCTTCTTGTCTTGCAATCAGTTGTTCTCAGACTGCACTATTCCTGAAATCACCTGGGGGACATTTTACAAGTTTAATTCCCTACCTCCCCCTTCCTCAAGGGATGGGGTCAGACTCCATGGATCTGTGAGGACCTGCTCTCTGGCAGAGATTAGGTGCAAATCCCCAATTCCCCCCCCCCCACCATTGCTGTACTCGCAGTGCCCACTCAGCCTTCCAGGGCTGGCAAGAAGGCAGTGGTTTTCTCAGCAGGGATGAGAGATATGAAGCTCTATCTCCTTTTTTTTTTTTTTTTTTTTAAGTTCTTTTAAATTCACTGTAAAGAACATTTTAGATATGCGGCAAATCAGGAAGGAAGACTGACCTTGCATGTCTCCAGAGTCTCACAGAGTTAAAAGGAAGTGTTTGCACTGGGAGGCACCTGGGATTTGTGGTGTTCCAGAAGACCTCAGCTCTCAAACGGATTCTTGGCAGCCTCACTGATAATCACAGTATGATTGCTACTGGGCTTCCTCATTTAAGATGCTCTTAAATTTTCTTTTCTACCAGTATAAGGTTATATCTTCACCAGCTCCTCAGATTTTAAAAAAAGAAACACAGGAAGGCAAAACAAATCCCAGAACACTTTTTTTCTCTTTCTAAAGCTTACAAATATAAATCATATTTGAGAACAATGAATGGACCTTATTTTTTATTTTCAGAAAGCTGGGCCTCTGGCATCTTAAAAAGTCTATTTTAGAAAGGAAGGAGACTGGTGTAGTAGAAGGGCTATGCTCTGGGGATCAGGAGCCAACTCTGTCACCAGAACTAGTTTCTACTTTGAACCATTTTCTCTATCTGCACAATGTTGAAGCCCTGAAGCTATTGCAGCTCTAATGGTTTTATGATTCTTGTGATGGGCTCAATGCCTGCATGATAGGCATTTTCTAGACTTTCTTGCCTTATTTTAAATTTGTGAGATATAGCATGTACCGTCCATCTTTGCTATACTGAGTGTATCTCTTCATTAGTGTTTCATAAAACTTATGTTAGTGCCGGAGGGACCCTAAGAGAAAATGTGGTTCACCCCTTCACTCATTTTACACAGGAGACAGATGATAGCCCAATTGACTTTCTCTAAGGGTGAGCCATAATTTCATCTTTTCACTTTATTTATTTATTTGCCTGTCTCTTCAGTGTGTTTTTAAAGCATTGTGTTGCCCCCTTACCACACTCCTTTTAGTTTCATGTATCTTCCATTTTCCCTGGGACACTGGAGTATACACTTGCAGTTCTGGGCAAAAGTGCTTCTGTGGCTTCCAGGTTTTGTGTGTGTGTGTGTGTGTGTGTGGTGTGTGTGTGTGTGTGTGTGTGTGTGTTATACTCCTCCTAAGAAGAATTTGATCTTGCAATGCTGATATATTTACATACTGTACTGTAATATTTTTATTATATACATATTAGAAAGTACAGAAGGATGATGTGAGAAATAACTATAAATTAAAAATATAATTTTTTCCTCCCGTACCCCAGTGGATCAGTTAATACCTTCACTGGAGTGTGAACTGGTTTTGATGATTACTGATCCTAGACTGGTGAGTTCAGGGTTTAGACTGCCAGCCTTAGAATTTCCTGTGGCACTTGTTATGCTAATTCAGGAACTTCAGCCCAGACGCACTGAATGAGAATGTGTCCTGGTGAGACCTGGAAGTCTGTATTTTCAACCTGTTCTCCTGATGCTCCTGAGGCCCAGCCCATTTTGGGAACTATTGTTTTAGACAGGCGGAGGTGTAGTTTGTAGGTGTGTGAGTATGGGACTTCTTATATTGACATCAGAGTTTGCTCAGGGGCCACCACTAAATAGACAAAGATCCAGTTAACATGCGGAAAATCAGATTGTCAATTTTTATGAAAGTTACATAGGAGGGGCCATAAACTGGGATTTCTCAAAAACTACAGATTCTCTAGGTAGTTTTTTGATTTGTAACTCCAAGTATTTGCTATTGTGCTTTGGTTTCTTCCTTTTTTTTTTTTCTTTCTCTAATTGGAAATGAAATATTATTGAAAATCTAAAGATAATGAAAAATTAAGACAATCAACATTTACCAGAAAGGATTTAAGGGTTATTGTTTTTTAATAATTTATGTATCTATAACCTGTGTTTGAAAGGATATTTTAGTATCCTGATTATTGAGTATGTACTCTCTGAAACATTCACATGAAATCAGTGTAAGTCAGACAAACATATAACAGGAAATTTGTTTTTTGCTATTCACTCCAGGTCAGCGTGCTCCCAGCTGCCTTGTGGGTCTCAAGGTTATCTGTTCCTCTGTCAGCTTTAGGAAGGCTCCTACTCAAAGCTCTAAGTAACAAGAATGCAGGCCATTTGAGAAAATGTGATAATTAAGATGTAGCCACTAGACGAAGGCTGAATAAATAGAACTCAGCAGTAGGGAAAGCAAGAGAAACAGCTGAGCTGGTGGGAATGGGTGGGTAAGCCATAATTATATCTGGGATCACAGATACATCTTGATGTAGAATTCCAGAGCAGCCTTTCCTTTTGGTATCTTCTCCTGCTCTTAGATTTGGGTAGGTATCCCTAACATCAGGCACTCCACTGGAGTGATCTTGTGAAGCTACCCTTGCCCAGATACTTACCCTGTTTCTTTCTTTCTTTCTTTCTTTTCTTTCTTTCTTTTCTTTCTTTCCTTCCTTCCTTCCTTCCTTCCCTCTTACAGCACCTGGTATTCCTAGGTGGTCTCCCATCCAAGTACTAAGCAGGCCTGACCCTGCTTAGCTCCTGTATTTTATAAAACATGCTCACTTCCCTACCAGCCTTAGTTTACAGTCTTTCTAGTTTCTCTGGCAGTGAATGTGCCAAAGGTCAGGAGTTCTAGCAGAGTTTGATTCAGTTCTCTCCCTAGCAGCTAGCACAGGCCTTGGGGCACAGAGGCTCTTGACAGGAACTGATTCAAGTATTCTGATTCAGAAGGCCAAAAGTGATGGGGTCCCAGCCCTTTTCTCTAGCCACAAGCAGGTCTTGCAGCTAGCTCTCCCTGGCTCCTCTCTGCTCTGAAAGGGGCTCTGTTTTTGTTTCTGAGCCTTCTCATTTGTTTATATTCCATTTATCTGGAGTTCTCACCCCCTTACTTTTTTACTTGGCTAATTCCTACTCATCTTCAAATAAATATGTGTAAATGACACTTCTTTCACTCTTCCTAAACTAAGGTAGGTATGCCTGCTTCCATGGTTCTCTCACTTCCCCGAGAATAACCTTTTAATCATAATTTTTTGGTCCTTACTTATTGTTATCCCCCAAACTGTTTCTTTTACCAGGATAAGGATTCTAGTTACCCTGCTCATCATGGTGTTTCCTCATTGCTAAGCATAACATGTGGGACATTTCTCAACTGAATAAAATAAATAATAATACAATACATGTCAGTTAATGGGGTGGTTGGTAAGGATATACTTGCCAGTTTCAGAGGTGGTGATTAACATTGCTAGGGATAACTGCTAGGTTCTATGAGAAAGAATGATTAAAAATAAACAAAGGAAATGAAATTAATGATCAAAAGCTTTTTTTTAATAGATTTTTTACTTTTTAAAATTTATTTATTTCTTTTGTTTCTGATAGTTTTCTTTTTTTCTTTTCTTTTTTAAATTTCTATTTCTTATGGTGACATTGCTTAACGAAATCCAGTAAGTGTCAAGTGTACAAATCAAAAGCTTTTATGTGCTTCTTGATGCCTAGTGCTGGGCAAAACTTTATGCAAATAGAGCTCTAGATCTTGATGAATTTATCAAATATAAAATATATAAAATTAAAAAGACATTACTGTGCAATGAAGCATATACTACATTATATACAGTCTATTAAAAAAACTAAAAAATGTCAAAACAAGCATGCATTCATTCAGTTATTCATTCACTCATCAGGTTTATTCTTTGTATGATGTGTGCTAGACACTGTTCTAAATGCTCAGGATTCAACAGTGAACAAAACATATATGACCCAAAGGAACATTCATTCTAGTGGTGGAGACAGTTAGTAAAGGAGATAAGTGAAATATCTAGACTATTTAGAAGCTGTCAGGTGCCAAGGAGAAAAATGAAGAAGGAAAGGGACACAGGAAGTGCTTTGGTGCATGTGTTGTAAGTGGTGGTGGATGCAATTTAGATTCAGTGACCAGAAAAGGAGTCACTGAGAAGACTCTTACGTAACCACCTGAAATGGAATGAGCAGGACAGGTTATCTGAGAGAGGACAGGTGAAGAGGCCATGAGGTAGATGGTTTGCTTGGCTCTTTGGAATGTTTTCATGATCCTTCATGTTTGTTACATTAACCAGACCAACTGGTTAGGATCGAAGTGTTCTCTTTTATAAGAATCTATAAATGTTTTCTCTCTTTGGAAAGTTGTCCTGCCTAAATCCTTAGCCTGAATATGTATGTTAAGCATGTGCATTTATTTCTTACAGTTAGTTTGATGGAAAAGGCCCTAAAGAAGCTTTTATTTTTTCCTTTTTGTGGTTAAGAATTCATGCTTTGTTATCTGTGCTTACCCTCTAAGCTAGTCTGTGATGAAACCACCTCTCAAATATTGTATTCCTTAAAGGCAGAGTATATCTCTTGCTTAACTAGTTTATACAAGTCTTATTACCCTGTCCCCGTATTGGGACCTGATAACTTATTTTGGCTAGTAATGGAAGGGCTTTTCTGTCTTCTTCTGTCCCTCCAGATGACTTCCTTATCTCTTCTCCTATAGCACTGACTGTGAACTCATTTCATTACTTAATGAAAATTTATCTTATATTATTGCTTATTTTGTGCACTGTCTTATCTGTCCAACTAGAGGGGGACTTGTATTTTTTTCTCTGAACTGTAGACTGCTGGCTCATAGCAGGTGTGCTTTAACCATCACTGATTACTGTTGCTTAGAGTAGTTGTTTCTTTTGGGTGAATGAACCAAAATCTTATTTTCCAGTGTTATGTTTTTCTGGATTACAGTCTAGATCTTGGGTTCAGCTCTCCTTAAGACTTGGCCCAGGCATGCCACTGGAGGGCCCAAGAGAACCGTATAATTAGTAAGGTATAAATCTTTTGTGAATTCTTAAATTTTAATAAATGCATGGATTTTTGTGCAGAATACTGGTTTTTGAGTGACAGTTCTTCAGAAATCCTCTGTTGACTGTTCATGTCATAAACATTAAAAATTAATTGTCCTTTGAATTTTATTGATATTTTTTCTTATCTTCTTTTCGGTGGTCGTTTCCTTGTTGCTCACTCCAAGACAGTACTGTATGCCTAATGAAAGAGAATGACAAAGCCAGGTTCAGCTGTGGGTGCTGGACTGGGCAGTTTCTAGCTCCCCCACAATGGGCAATAATCAGATCTGTGTCTCAGCAGAATTTAAATGGTTACATTTCATGGCTCTCCTTAGGAATTGCTTAGAGTCCTGTTGAAACTGCTGATGTACTGTGTAGTGTTTGCCATTTGGCATTCTACTCCGAATGGCACCAACTGGAGATAACTCTTGGAATAAATGCTGCCACTTGTCATGTGTGGATACCCTCTGGAGACTGTGAGGAGGCCATCCAAGAGGCCCTGATGATGCCCACCAATATACCACCACTCACTAGATTTGCTTCCTTATAATGACTTTGATTGCTTTTCTGGAAATCTTTCCCGTCCTGGTCCAACTCTGTGTCCCATTTTACCTTCCCCCCACCCCCCGCAAAAAAAAAAAAAAAAAAAAAGTCCCTTTAGTTGTGGAAAGTTATGGAAAATACAACCTAAGGACTTGCAGTCAAAAAATAAACCCTGTCTTCCCAGGCACAGTCAGTACCAGCTGTAAGCTAATTAAATGCAACAGTTCACAGGTGTTCCCGGGGAGGACTTTAACACAGAGGCACACACTCTTCTCTTTGGGACTTGTTAATATTTTTCAGAGCTCTTTAAATTTCATTTTCCAGTGACACCATACTAAACAGGGAAACAGAAGGGAAGGAGATGGGAGTGCACATGCCTGTGTGTTTGTATTATGGTTTCCACCTCTATCCATCAGCAGCACTGGGGGAGGTGGGAGGAGGCTAGCAATCTGTGTCTTAAGACCTCTCCAGATTCTGATACATGCTCAAGTTTAAGAATCACTGCAGACAGGAGTCGCTTTCCTTTTAGCCCCTTGAGCTTGCAGCAAATGATATTTTAACTTTTAGATGATGGAGGGCAATTATGTCTTCCTTTCAACTCTCCCTCAGTGCCATCAATCGTCAGATGCAGAATGCTGCTGTGAGGATGTTAATGTGACCCACTGTGGCAGTGTTGCAGCCTCAGCCCAGTGCCTTTTGGATTTAAATAGCAGGTAACAGATAGATACAAGTGCAAAGACATTGTGAGATTACACGGCAAGGCTTTTAAATACACCAACTTTACGTTTGTGGCAAGTGCTTTACTCAGTGTTGGCATTTTTGAAATCATCCTTTACCTCTGCCTCCTGGCCAGAAATTTCCTTGTGAGAACTGTATTTGCTTTGGAGAGACTGTCATGATGGAAAATGGTCAGAACAAGGGGATAAGTAATATGAAAAGACAGACTTTATTTGTTTTTCTCTTTCAGAAGAAATTCTAATGAGGAGTTAAGGGTGCTTCAATTCCTTGGTGAGGCAAAGATCACAGTATGACGTACAGGGATAGAGTACAACTGTAAGAAAATACCAAATAATGTGTGTACAAGAAAATACACGGGGAAAAAAGATACAAAAAAGATGTAGAGAAAATTCTAATTCTGGAAGATTTTGCAAATCTATGTAAAGGAGATACCAAGTGTGGGTCCGAGGCCTATTTGTGATCCAGGCTCGCGGCTAGGAATAGGACCACAGATTTGGAATGTTACATTTGTGTAGTAGGGCACCTACAATATGTAAACATAATTCAGCTTATTGTATCACGCATGTGTGGCTGAATGCTACCATTATACTCTGATATGTGTAGAGCCCATGTGGTCCCCTGGGGAGTGGAAACAGAGCAGAAGCAGAAGCACACTCTCTGCAATAGGAGCACACTCCCTGCAGTAAAGATGATGCCTGCCATTTCCTTCTCATGTTGGCCCCTGTGCATTCTTCCAACTGGGCGTCTCACCACTGAAACCTTTCCTTCTCGATCACCTAGGCGCTGACACCAAGCAACCTATATTAGTTCATCTTTGGTTTGGAGTCATCCTAAAAATTGTAGTAACAATGAACTCTCTCCTCCTGAGACAACTTTAAGAAGCAGAACCAACTTTTTTTTTCCCTTAGGAAGTGTGGATATGATGACTCCAGTGAGCAGTAAGTTACTCTGGGATGATAGTATTTTAGCAGCAGGGATGGGTAATTTTCTTTCTGCTGACAGAATCCCACCAGTGTTCTTCCTGTAGCTTCAAAACGACTGAAGACAAAATATGAATATGAGGAAAAAATTGAAGATTTAGCTTCTTCTTAGGATATCCATCTAAAGGTTTAGTAGGAAATGATGTTCAAAGAGGATATATAGCTTGTATTTCTTAAGTACTTCAGTTAATGAGGTATTGTTCTGAGGGATTTACATGTGTTGATCTGTTACTCCTTATATAGTCTTATGAGCTAGGTTTATTATCTTCATTTTATAGTTGAGGAAATGGAGGCTCAGAGATAGAGGTTAAGCCATCTGCCCAAGACCACACAGCTAGTAAATGGGTTTTAAAACCAAGCATTTTCATTCCAGAGTCCTTGGCTTTAACCATTATATTCTACTGAACTCATCCATAGGCTCCCTTTTATAATTCCAAGTTAAAGAATTGTCATAGATTAGCTTTTTACTACAATACAAGTGCTTATTTGTCAGACTCTTCATCATATTTGGTCCCAGGAAAAGAACTATCTGCTCTTTAAAATCTTATCAGGAAATATTTATTGTGTAATATTAATACACTACTGAGTGTAAATTTTAGATGGTAATTAGGAGTATTCATAGCAGGCGATGGACAACTTGCTTTTATAACATTTAGTTTCCTGGATCTCGTATTGCCTCCCTAAAGCTTAAATGGGATATGGTTGCGCAGGACTATTACGGTAATGAAAATAAATCTTAAGTCTAATGAGCTCAAATAAGATGAACACAGTCTGATTTTTAGTTGTTATTTTCTTTTTTTTAACAAAGAAATTCATGCCAAATTGGAAACTTCTGGATCCTGTCATTATAAGTATAATATAAAAATATACTTTTTATTGTAAATCACCAAGATTAAGACTTAAAATGCTGATTTTTAGGTATATTAGTTATGTATGACTATGTAACAAACTACCCTAAAACTTAACAGCTTAAAACAGCAAACATTTACTATCTCAGTTTCTGTGAGTCAAGAATTCCTAGGTGGTTTTTGCTCAGGTTATTTCATGAAATTGCAGTCATGATGTGGGCGGGAACTGCTGTCATCTGAATGGTTGGCTGGAGCTAGACAATCCGCTTCTAAGATGATGCACTCATATGGCCTTTGGCAAAAGGCGATGGTTTCTCACCACCTGGACCTCTCCACAGTGACCTCTTGACATGACAGCTGGTTACCCGAGAGTGAATGATTCAAGAGAGAGACCAATGACCTGGTCTTACAAGTCATAACTGTCATTTCTGCCACATTCTATTAGTCAGAAGCAAGTCACTAAGTACAGCCTACACTCAAGGGGAGGAGAATTAGGCTCCACCGAGTAGTAAAGAATTTGTGGACATATTTTAACCACTGCACTCGGCCTGACTCCACACATACTAAATCAGGCAGACTCTCTAGGTGTGCTCATTGCATTTTTAACAAATTCCCCCAAATGATTTTTATGCACAACATGTCATGTGATATTTGTTGAGTGATTTAGTGTGGAAGTAAATGAATACAATGGTACTAACCCAGTTTATTTAAGAAGCCAGAATTGTTTTTCACATATTTAGCATTCTAAATATTTAAGGTTCATGCTTAGGCACTACATCAGATGCTAACTAGTAATATAGTAGACTGTTTCCTTAGACTTCATTTTTTCTGGATAAGCCTTTAGCTTTTCTTCTGTAGCTCAGGCAGCCAGATGAGCCCCGCCTCTAATTTAACTACTTTCAATATGTATAGCCCAAGTAGAAACTTTTATCTCGCAGAAAAAAATTAAGCATATGGCTGGTCAGTGCAAGGCAAAAGGATGTCCTGAGATTTTTGTCTTAAGATCCAGAGTGAGTGGAGGTAAATATCTGATAAGCCTCTGGCTCATTGGCTTCTGCAGCTGAATGCTTTCTATTAGATAAGGGGTACAAAATCAAGAGTTTGCAAATAATCAAGTGACTTCTGGAGCCCGTCTAATCTGGACATCGCTCCACCTTAGATGTCAAAGGCTCTTGGTGGGCAATCAGGACTCCTTCTCCATTATAGCTATCATTTTCTTTCTTTTCCATCAACATTACCTCTTAGTACTGACTTCTTGCCTATAAGGAATAATGCAGTTGGTTATTTCAGAGTGAAGAATGCATGTCATGGAAATGTGTAACTCCTTTTCATATTTGTATACCAACTACCCATTCACTTTCTTGCCTGTTCTGTATGAAAGAAGGCAGATATACATTTCACCTGAAATTCCTCGCTTAGTAGAAGCTCACAATTAGAGGATAAAAACTCCAGAGAGGCAATAACACAACATTACCTATAAAGAGATGCCTTTTCAGCATAAGAGAGCTTTGCACCTAGAGTCTGTGATTACACACTGGAACAGCCATATGATAAAGCTGACATGCCCCAATAGGTGCAACAGATTGTTCTGCTTGTAACCAATCAATACCACAATTAACAGATATTTATTGAACACTGAGGAAACACCCTGATTCACAGTGCACTCATCAGCTATTTGTTAGAGTAATATGAAACCTCCTGACCCCCCTGTCTGCCTTCATGCTTGCCCCTGTCCCCAATAAAATCAATTCTGTACATTGAAACCAGAATGGACTTTCCTAAATATACATACTTGACCAGGTCACTGACCTACTTAAAATGTTCTGGCTGATGATCAGCATCCAGCTGAAGCCTGCATTCCCTAGCATGCCTTAAAGGGATCATTCATAATCTGACTCCTCCTGACTGCTTCCCCACTGATGCTACTTCACACATATTTTGGATTCCTACATTCAGACACTTCCCACTCCACGTGCCCCCAATGTACCCACCTCTCTGGTGCTACACAAGAGTGGCTAAGGGCACTGGCCTAAGAGCTCAGTAGGCTTTGATTCAAGCCCCAGTTCTGTAACTTACCTAATTTTATTATCTTGGTCAAATTACTTGACATTTCTGAGCCACAGCTTCACATGATTCTTGTGAAGATTAACTGTGATAATATTTAAAATGCTTAGCACAATGCCTGGCCCATAATTAAGACTGAATGAATATTACTGTTCCTATTATTAATGATGTGTGGAAAGCCCCTGGCACACAGTAGCTGTTTAATAAAGGAGAGAGCCTTTCCTCCCTGAGCCTTAGTCTCTTCTGAGTGGAGTGATCATGAGGAGCCCTAGCTCAAGAGTCTGATTTGGGGTAGGAGTGGCATCAGTGAAGGCAGAGAAGCAGAATGTTAAGAGCCAGAAAAAGAGTGGAGGATTAGAGGAGAATAGACTTAAAAAGGGTTATGTGTTTCCATGTGATCTTTCCTCTGTAAGAATGATTAATGGCATTCTTTGTGAGGCAGAGAAAAATTGTGGTGGGCTGGGATTCAGAAGAGAGAGACAACTTGATCTTGGGAAAGTCACTACTTTCTGGCCTTTGTTAGTTCATCTGTAAAATGGTTTTTGTTTGTTTGTTTGTTAGAATTAACACAGGTATTTTGTTTAAAAGCTTTTAAAGGACTAGAATGCATACTGTGAAATAAGGTGATAATATACTCCTAATCATACAATTCACAGCATTTTTAGAAAACATTTTTGAAAGCAACATTTTAGTATTTACATGCAATTGATGCTAAAACATATAACCATTAGAGATGGAGTTTGATAGGAGGTTAGAGCAAGTTACACATCTTGGAAGTGTCTCTAATCTTTCCCCTCGTGCCACCTGAATCTCTCATTTGAGAGGAGCCCAACCAACTTTTGAAGTGGTTCTTTGGCCAGAGTGCCTGTACTTCGCACCACTCAACATATGTTGACTGAGTCACCTTCAAAAACAAATCTGAAGGGCCTCATGGAAAGGATACTTATCATAGATGTATGGAATCAGGAAGAATTGTTTCAAACCTAGAACAGACTAAAACCTGACCCAACATTCAGTTTCCTCATCTGTGATCTGGGTTTCATAATGTCCACCCTGCTGCAACACTGAGGTTTCGAAGGCACATGTGGCTGGCTAGCATCTGTCTGGCCTGTAATCCGCGTATGAGTCTTTTCTTACTCTCATGTGCCCTGAATATCCAAATCCAGTCTTCAGTCAAGGAGGGAGCCTTGACAGATGGGATTTAAGGCCCCCTTTTCTGATCTTATTTGTACTCATTACCTCCAAGTCCCCTTCCCCAATAAAAATTATCCTTCAGACTCAAAGCCCTCCAGGTGATTTTTAAGTAAATCACAGCCTTAGCTTTTCCCTTCTCCTATGCCTCTGGCCTTGCTGTACCTGCTATTAGTAATGACCTTCCTAGGCCTATGGGTCTTGAACATCCTGTGCATATCATAGCTTTCACCCAAGCCACTCCTCTCCACCTGGTGGAATCAGTCCTTCATTCCCTGTGCTCCTATTGCTTGTTTTATTTCTACTCTCGTTCTTATCACATTCTCCCTTGTAGCACAGTCATTTCTGTGTGTGTTTCCCTCTGGAGTCAGAGCCTCTGGAGGGCAAAGACTTGTTTTATTTAGTGCTCTATTTTCCCACCCCCAGAGTGCATGGTGCAGTAGGGGTTTAGTAAATACTGTTTGAATCAATGGATGAATGAAGTTGTCTCTCCTAGTCCTGTTTGTAATATTGTACTGCAGACCAGGTGAATATAGAATTTTGGCTTAGTGGATTTAGTTTAGTATAGGAAGGGAGTTTTCTAAGAAGCAGTAGTGGCTTTGAAAACAGAAATTGCCTTTAATCTTGTGGAAAACACATGCTAGCCCTCTCCATAATAGTCTCAATTACAGGAGAGCATCGTGTTACTGTAAAAACACAAGTAAATAAACCTATGACAATACTGTGTTTGGGAGATAAAACCACATAAAAGGTATCTTTCCCCAAATCTCCAGCATGATAATTAGGGTGTTTCTGGGAGAAAAAAAAAAAGAGGCCAGAAAAGAACAAGTGATACTATGTTTAAAAACACTTATAACTGGGAAGGTGGGAGTAAGGGGTTGCATTTTCTATCCAGCAGAAATACACAGATTCTTCTTAGCTTCTGCCAGTCCGGATGCTGTATTGATTGCATTGTATGATAAATTTGGGCACCAGGGTTGCCAAAGATGGGTTGGCTGTACCTGGAGGGGCAGAAAGCATCACCCAGAAGGTGCTGCTGTAAAATATATCTGCCACACTTTACCTAAATGTGTCATATTCTTCTAAGTGCTGGATCTCCATTAGCTCCAGGATGTCCTCAGTGAGTCTATTGCTGGGAGTTACAACTTTTCACTGGCTTTTATTTATTGATGCCCATTTGAATGTCTGCCTAGCTCTTTTTAATTTTAGGGTTCAGGATCCAAGTTCTTTTGAGGACAGAGTAGGAACGATTTTGTCAGTCACTGAGGACTGAAACCAGACAGAGTTGAACCCAGCCACTTTTCACCACCGCCATTGCCACCACCCTGAGCTGAGCTGCCATCATATTTCGCTTGGATTGCCTCATTAGCCTCTCAGCTGTTTTTACTTCTCTTCCCCTGCGGAGTGTTCTTCTCTCAGCAGCGAGTCGCCCTTTTAAAATGTACTTTAGATCCTATGAATCCTCAGTTCAGAATCCTCTAACTAGTCTCTCATTTTACTAAGAATTCAATTCAAAGACTGTACTTACCATGGTTTTCAAGATACTGCATGGTCCGGAGCCTGTTATCTCCTACCTCATCTCCTGCCGTCCTCTCCATTAATCCTGTCTGACCGTTGAACTTTCTTGCTGTTCTCAAACCAAACCAAGCAGTCCCAATCTCAGAGCCTTTGCATTGTTGTTCTTTTAGCCTGGAACATTCTGTCCCCAACTGTACGTGTAGTTCATGCCCTGACTTCATTCATCCTCTGTTTATATATCACCTTGTTGGGGATAGGAGGTCCTGTCCACCTGTGTCCCCAGGGCTAGAACAGTATTTGGCATATGTCAGGCACTTAAGAAGTCTTTGTTGGAAGCATGAGTAAGGACTGGCCAGAGAATCTAGCAGATTTGGGGGCAGGAAGGGACATTGTTGATCTAGAAGGATAGTGGCTCTGGAGTCAAATGTCATGTCAGACACAGCTGGATTTGCCATCTCCCTCCATTTGATATAGGTTCCACCTTGAGAAAATTATTTAACTTCTCTAAGCATATGTTTCTCTACTAGAGAAATGAAATTATGTCTACTGTGTGGGAACATTATGAAGAGTGAGTCAGATAATATCAGTAAAGTGCCTGATATTGTGTCTGATGCACATATTGGAGGTTTCCTAATTATTAACTCTCACATATCCTACTTCCTAGTTGTGGAGTCATGTTATATGGAATAAGGGGAGTATCTAAAAATGATTTAATTCAGGTATGTAATCCTCAAGTACCTCTAAGTTGTTGTGACTATATTTAAAGCACCTAGTCCTATGCTTGACATATGGTAGGCCATAGTAAATGTCTGGGCCTTCCTGCTTTTAATCATCAGACTTAGACACTTCTTAAAGTCTGGATGTTAGCTGGGGTAGCTCTGTGGGCACATAGGGATTTTAGTAAACAGAAAAAGGGAGAAGTCAGCAGCTGAGTGAGGGGCAGTTCACAGCCCTGCTTGTGGTTCAACAGGACTGCATTTAATGAAAATGGCAATTGAGTCCAGGGCAATTGAGACTTTGGGCTGTGCCAGCAAGTGTGGTATTTCCATTTACATCCTCAGAGTAAGTACAATTTCACCATTATTCCATTGAGGTTCTCCTTGCCAAGAAAAACCCATTGTAAATTTCTGGTTTAAAGATTCTGCAGTTTTAGGGAGTCGTACTTTTTGTTGCTTTAACATTTCTTGGCACCATACGTTTTAAGCCCCACTGGTCTACCTTGTAAATACTATACAAATGTTGTAAAAAGCCGAATCACGTCATTTGTTTTCCTACAATCCTTATAGGAAATAGTGATGCTTCTGCCCCCACTCACTACTTCTGCTCAGGCAGTTTGGAGTGAGAGTGAGAAAAGAAGACAGATTGTCAGGAGACGATGGGAGCTGTATTTACAATTGCTTTGTGGACAGATTTGAGCTAGGCTAGAGAGAAAAGTGTGTGGCTGGAAGGGTGTGTGTGTGACGTGGGCCCATTGTGTGGACCCCTCCTGCTGTACCAGTGGCCAGCTCCCAGCCAGGCCACCTGGGTGATGGCCTCTGAGGCAGAAAGCCCTGCACAGTCTGGAGCCGCTCTAACCCAGTGTATTGAATGGAGCTCTAAAGAATAGGAGCCATGTTCCCTTTGTCACCTATAGTTATGCTTTCAGCTTGCACAGTGAATGTACACTTAGGAGCTCAGTTGGCACTTGCAAAAATCTGCAGGAACTTTGTGTATGCACAGTGTGTGCCCAGCAGCGTGGGGTGGGGAGTGGATCGTGATTCTGGAGATTTCTAGGGCCTCGTGGCTTGCAGGGGGGGCTGTCCTCTTTATGCTACAGGGTTTGCCAAGAATGCACCACCCTTGACAGTGTTGTGGCCAACAGGAAAAGCATTCATGGCATCTTAATGAAAGGCAGCAGTTCCTTTCTTCAAGAATAAATAGGCATTCTTTTCTTGATCTAGGTCCCCTTTTCGAGATAGAGAAGCCAATTATTTTTCAGTTAAAATTAATTTTTTTAAATAGTAATACCTCAGTTGCATATTATCTTGGATTTGCCATAAAGACATTCACAACTAGTCTTCTGACATGGTTTTAAGCTGCCATCTTGTAGAATAATCAAATAATATGCCAAAATGTGATAAGGCATCAAAGACTTCCACATCCAGTCTGTGCAGCTGATTTGCTTTCCTCTGTAGCTAGAAAATTGATATATTTTCTGAAAGGAAATGGGTCTGTTTCCCTTTACCCTACATCTTACACATAGTCTAACAACCTTTTTTATTGAAATTGGAGAGTTTTTTCCTGTGGACTTTTTAATACATCCTTAAGAAGGAGTTTGATACGGGAGAAAGTTGTCAAATTGAAAGGATCAAGGTATTAGAAACAATAATCTAAAAGTCATCTTTGGGATGATAGATCTTTTTACTGTAATCAGACAAGATCAGGGCAAATTCGTTTTAGCAGATAGAGGAAATATTTTGCTCTGTTTCTCATCTTCTCCAGACCTCTTTCTGATTTTTTTCCCCTCTTACTACTTAAATGAAACTTGGAATGACCTACACATTTCAGCTGTGCATGTGTTTTACATATAAATGGTGTAAGACAAGAGAGCCATCCCTGGCTATTTTTCACAATCTTAAGAGGCCCCTATCAGTAAATAACTTCCTGTTGGAGGCAGTAATTTGTGTTTGGACTTGGGTGCCTGTCAATCTGAATCTAACTGAGAGAGATCATGCTATCTGCAGCACAGTTTCATAGTGGGAAGACAGGGCACATTTTTCTCTTGGGAGGCAGGTAACCTGGATCCAAACATTTCTGACATCTCAAAGCTTTATTTCCTGTTGATCATAAAAGGAAGGAAGGAGCATTTTCTGGTCATCCATATTTTTGGCATGGTGCTGAGTGCTTTAACATATATTAATTCATTTAAAATCCATTCATTGCAGTGGAATTCAGGTCATTTCATCAACTCTTGGAAATTAACATATCTACTCATATTCTGCCTTCCCCAAACATATTAGAAGAATAATAGCAGAAATTAGTTTGGAGTTAGCACTTTACGTGTTAAACTCAGTTTTTCTGGCTAAGATCAGATCGTTGGGTAGGTTTTTGGGTAGGCTGAGTGCTGAAGATTTAGGTCACTTTCATACGAGTAGCTTCTCCACATTATTGGTGTGCTCCTGTGTTACACGCATGGTGTTCCCAGCTGCTGTCAGTTGTGCCTTCTTGGTCCATCCTGGCAGGCATCAGAAGTTCCATGTCTTGGATTTTTATAAAGGGCTCACTTTTGACCAGTTGACTGATAATTGTAGAGTGCCTCACAATGTACCAAGAACCTTTACTACTATTTGTTGTTCACATCAGAATTATGATAGGTTTAATTGACCCCATTCTTTTTGTAGATAAATAAAAAAAGGGCCAGAGAGGTTATGAATCAGATATGATCTCCTATCCAGTAAGTGGCAGAACCAAGGTTCTAGGCCAGGACATGTTATTCCAAATCCACTTCTTTATACAGCAGTTACTTTCCTGCTCAAAGTATGCCATTCACTCATTTATTAGGAGATATTTAGTTGGCTTTGGATCCAGGCGGCTTTGTGGCCTTGGATAGCCTCCCAGAGCCTCAGTTATCTTATGGAAATGATGATAGGAATAGGAATAGGAATAGTAGTAATAGTAATAGTAATAGTAATAGTAATAGTAATAGTAATAGTAATAGAACATTTTTGGTAAGGCTGTTGTGAAGTGCTTTATACATTGTAAAGACTCAGTAAATGCTTGTCATTCCTCTTCTTTACCATCATCATTGTTACCATCAGAGGATTACTCTGATCCATTGCCACTAGGGAGACAAACTAGGATGCAGCTGTGCTATTGAGAATGACTAGTTCTGATGGGAGAAGCAAATATGAAAATACAAAACGAACATTTGTATAGTAAGTTGATAACTAAAGTATAAGGCAGGTGCTGAGGAAGCTTAGAGGAACTTTATGTTAATTACCAAGAACCCATTTCTCTAACAGCTCATTCTCATTGCTTCCACCCCACCTACCCATGTGCCTCCATTGGTAACATTCCCATCTTATTCATTCCTTGCTGAAGGCAGTATTTAAGATACCAGGTCTTATGGGCACTTTGTGTACACCTATATGAGGGAGGAAGGAAAAATAGAATATGATTAAGAGAACCTGGTGGTCATTTGGGGAAATAAGACCTATATTTAATACTTGGAGTACGATCCAGGAGAAAGTCGATTCCAGTGCTCTGATGTGCAGTGTTGAATGCAAGTGCCTCAGGAAATCAGATGTGGGTGAGTTCCTGTGGGTTGGTGGGTGGGGTTGCTGCGGATTTGTGGGGAAAGTAGGCCTTGAGTTGGACCTGAAAGAACTGAGAATTTGGAAAATTCTAGGAAAGGGTGGAGAGCCTGAGCAGAGGTGGAGTTATGAGACTTAACCCACAGCCTTGCCTGGCTGGAGGGGGAGTCCTCCCTGGGGGTGTGGGTGGTCCATGAGGCAGTGCTATTCCATTCCTGCAGGAGAACCTGCCTCTGGACCCCAACAGCTCATCTCCATCCTCAGCAAAGCCCCGTAACAACATCTTTGTGTTCATCGTGATGTTTCTGGTCATTTGGTGAAAGGTTAAACCTAGAGAGACCCACAGCATGGACATTAGATCTAAGTGGGTCTATGAGCAGCATCCTAACTGCAGTCTCTTTGTTTGTGAGCTGTTTGCCTGCATTTAAATGCCATTTACATAAGGAGCTGTCAGAGTTGAGCTGGCCCATGATTATTCCTTGATGTATGTTGAAGAAAAGAAAAGAAAACCCTGGCTAATGAGGAGCTGGGTTCCTTTTCTCCACTGATGACAGCTTCCTTTCTGATCTGATTGTCCGTCAGAAACTAAGGTGGTGTGTGACTGTGGGGTTATGTCCCTGCTGAAGCGTCTTTCCTTCAGAGTTGTAATTGATGGGGAGACCTGTCACTTGTTATGCTGATGCTGTGCAGATTTTTGTGCAGCTGCCAGCCAAGAGAGTTTTAGGACAGCATTTGATTGGGTGCAGGTTGTGGTAAAAGCGATAATAAATAGAGAGCTGGTGGGGTAGATTTTGATTGACCCAAGATTGTATATTATTAAACTGAGTCTGCATGTACATGTCAGCTTATGAAGAACCAGACCCATAATCCAACTTAGGGCGGTGGCAGTTTGGGTTTATTAAATGTGTTTTATATCACTATTAATATTGAGAAGCAGAGAGGAATA
Source organism: Eonycteris spelaea (assembly GCA_003508835.1). Classification (NCBI taxonomy): domain Eukaryota; kingdom Metazoa; phylum Chordata; class Mammalia; order Chiroptera; family Pteropodidae; genus Eonycteris; species Eonycteris spelaea. The sequence continues at coordinate 4,881,852 of PUFA01000089.1, forward strand.
TCTGTAATCTTTTAATCTACGCAATAATGGTTTGGAGAAAGGTTAGCAGACACATCAGACTATTGTTTGCCTCCAGTTGTATTCAGAACTCTTCGAATCATTGATTTGTTTCTGGCATACTGATTTGGTTCAACAGTCTCGTAAAGCTCTTTTATAGTTTTCTTTGTTTTGGATTTTCCCCAAATAATTGGAGAACAATAATGTAGCTGGTGATAAAAAAGAGAGTAAGGTTGAAAGCAAATTTCTAGCCGAGTGGATAGCCATAAACATCTTCCGTGCTCATAAACACCTGGATCTGTGACCTTTGTGTTTATAAGATATTTATCACCTCATGGGCTCTCTGCTTGGGGTTATCACTTCAGTGCCTTGTAAAATTTGATTGTGTTTAGTAAGTAGATTTTGAATTTTTGCTGAGTAGCAAAAAAGTATCCTTCGCCTTAGTTTTCCATGGGAACAACTGATCTTAGAAGGACAGAAGCAGAGAGCCTGGTTGTGTTTGAGTTGTGTGGAAGCAGTACAGTGAGACCCAGCAAGTGTACTTTTTGTTCTTAATTAAGTGGCTTTTAATAGAAATTACTTTCCAATGGAATGGAGTGGTGCAACATACCAATAAACTCAAGCTGTGGTGATGGGCTTTCCTTTTTAAGTAGAAACAAAATTTTTGATCCAAATAAAGGAACATTTCTTGGCATTGTTGCTACTTTCTTACTCTTTCTTCCCACTTCCGAAACAGGCCTGAAGAAATGAGCCAGAGAAAGTCTCCAAGTTGTTTCACTGCCTTTAACAGGAAGGTCTGATTAAGTGCTGCAAAGGCACAGTTAGTTGCCTTCCATCTTCAGCGGTTCTTTAAACATTTCTTCAGGAAATGCTAGGTACTCCATCAACCCATATCTTCCCCCTGATGCTGTTATTTAACTGTTCCTAAAGGAAACAGTCAGATCCCTGTGGACTGACAGGTATGCTGGGCTGCTTGCATAAGCTATTAGTTACTGGTTTGTGGTGCACACAGTGGGTAGCAGACATGTGGGGGAAGTTGCCAAGAAATAGGAATCTTCAGGGAGCTTTATTATAACTACATATGAACCAGTTTTGAGGTGTATAGGACCCATATTTATCAAAGGAGACTATTCTACCTAAGACTTGGTTTCTTGTCCCACGAGGTTAATTGCCACTGCATTTCGTGGAGTTTATGAGGTGTGTTTTCCTCTGCCTTGCTCCAATCACATGCCACTGCTTGGAAGTAATATAAAAGTATAGGATTGATACAGAGCTGCTTCTGCAGTCGCACTCCACAGCAGACCATGCTATAAGTAGAGAGGAGAAACCCTACCTCAGTGGCATGAAGGAATGTGATTGAAAGGGAATCAGTTAGTCAGAGATAGTTATGAAAAACCTGTTCCGTGCCCAGCTTTGTGAGAAACAAAAGATGACTTCCAGGCTCCAAAGGTTCATTCTATCCAGTTGGGGAAAGAAAACTTTAGGTCAGTGGTTCTACAAATATGGTCCCCAGATGAGCAGCATTCTCATCCTCTGGGAACTTGTTAGAATTGCAGATTCTCAGTTAACACCCCAGAACAAAAGAATTAGAAACCTTGGGCAGGTGGGACCTGCAGTCTGTTTCACAAACTCTGCAGGTCATTCAGATTTATGCTAAAGTTTAAGAACCTCTGCTTTAGGTTGAGCACTTCCAGGAGAATAAATTAGTGAACAAGACACATGGAATTAAGAGCTGCTGGCAGAAAAGGAGAGAAAAAGGTATTTCTACAGCAGCATGCTAAACTGAGCTGTCAGTTATGTGTGAAAGGGTGAGGAGAGGGAGGGAGTAGTGGATCATCAAAGCAGTATTTCCTGGGAGAAGGAATACTGAGCCAGATTTTGAGGAGTGAATAGGAGAGAAAGAGAGAGACTAACCTAAATGAGTGCAGATGTGATGGTGAGGGTTCTGCTTCTTCAAAGAATTTAGTTAAGTATAGAGAGAACATTCACTCATAACCTCTAGCCAAGAAAAATAAATGTAAAATCAAGTATAAAACTTAGGCAATTTTGTGAGGAAGAAAAATATGTTCCTTACAAGTTGAATTCTAGTGTGAGTTCATCTCTTTTATCACCCCTGGCAGGGGTGCAGTTAATTAATTGGGGCCAAAGATCTTGCGCCTGGAGAGGCCTAGTAAAGTGATGCTTTCAGGAGGAGGATCTTATTTGCCGAAGGCTACTACTTAGAAGTGGGACGCCTGTGGCACTTGTGAAAAAACGGGGATAAAGATATGGAAAAGGGGATGAGCTACCCTACATAGCTAAAATGCCCAGTATATGTAAAGTGCTTTGTGTATACTGGAATGAGGGAGCTGGGATTGAATTTAGCTCAGAGAAGTGGGGATGTGAGGAAATACAGATTTATACCTAGTAAGTTTTGTTTTCCTTTGAAGGCAGAAAGAGCCACTGAAGGTTATTTCGCAGGGAGGAAAGATCAGTTATATGTCACGAATCTAACCAGAGGGGAATCGTTGACTGCAGGGAAGTAGGTGGGTTAGGAGGCTGTTCTAATGGTCATAGACTGATATGACAAAGGTCCGAACTAGTGCAGCTCTAGAAAAGTAGTGTTGCAAGCGGCAGTAGGTTCATGTTGGTTGAAGTAGAAGAGAAGAAACAAGGGACCAGCCACTGTGTGGGTGTCTTCCGTAGGTTTGATAAAATCCTTACCACAGCCATCTGTAGATCTTAACCATCACCATTTTATGATATGGAGATTGATTTTTCAGACGGTCCAAATTCTATGTAGCTAGAAAGTGGCAAATTCAAGACTTGACTCAAATCTGCCTGCAAATCCTATACTCTTTCTGCTCTAGATGCTAAAACTTTGCCAAATGGAATGCTACATTTGTTTAGAATTGGGCAATTGTTGATCTTGGCAGAAGTCTTCACTGCTGGGAGAAGGTGTTAAGAGAAAGGGAAGCAACAGCGTGGGGCACTAAAGTTTGCTGGGTGAAACTATATTTGGAAGAGCTTGATAGTATAGTTTCAGCACAGGATAGGTAGGATCTTGCCCCACCCAAAGGTAGACACAAGGACTGCACTGTATTCTTTGTTGACCAGTGATTCAGCAATCAGAGTTGAGAATGGTGCCCTTGATCAAAGAAACACGTCTGCATAGGGAATCCCTTAATCCTGGTCTCGTAAGAATTTACTTATGGCTCTTGTTCCTGTTGTGCTTTGGTGCTGAAGGTTGCAGTTTTAGAAGGTGAAGCTTTTCAAGGTCCTGTTTATTATTCCAGCACACTTACTTCAAAGATCCCCATTTTCTATAAAGGGCAAAAATAAGTTCAAAACACAATACCAGAGAAGGGAGAGAAAAGATTACAGCTGAACTGAGGACTTTGTGTTGTTCAGTCTAAGTTATTTATTTGTTTTTTAATGTCTACTTTCTACCAAGCATATTGATGGTTAACAAAGTTAGGAGATGGGCAGAGCCATGAAACTGTAGAGATTGTCATTCTGTCTCTACACCTGAATCTCCTTTTCAGCAACTTGACTCTGTCTTTTCTCACACTTCCTCAGATGTGATATCCTTGTACATCTGCTTTCCTCCCCTCTCCTGGGTAGAAGCAGCAGATGCACACTTTTGGGTGTTGGAGTTGTGCCTGAAATGAAACTATGCAGGACAGTAGCTATCTAGCCGTGGGATAAGGCCTTATGCCTCAATAAGTCTGAACTCCACTCAGTGTAGACTCTCATGGAGGCATGGGAATTTGTTAGGTAAGGAGCCTTTGAGAGGAACCTGCTTGTTGAACTGTATTTTAGCATCAGCGATGAAAATATGCCTAAATGTATATCCCACAGCAGCTCATGTCTATCAGCAAATTAATAGATTTACTCCTGCTGTTAGTACAAATCTTCTCACTTTACTGGTTTGTGTACTTAACTGGTGACTGCTGTATTAATTAGGGAAAACTAAAACATCAAACTAATAATGCAGTGCCGGGCCGAGTGATCAGCAAGTTTCCCTTATATTCGAGATCACTTCAGCTCATCGTTAGCTCATGCCACACCATATCATGATCTTTACTTTTTTGTGCATATAAAAGGAAGTATTTGTTAAATACTGGAGAAATTTATGGTTGCTAGATGGAAAAAAGGCAGGAAGTTCTCAGTTACACAGGGTAAAATGTGTTTCATATGAACAGTGGCAAAGAGAAATGGGCATAATTGGGTTTGGGGTGATTTTTGTTAAGCACTTCTAACAAAAGTACTTAAAAGAATTGAGAATGATCTATGCTGAGGACAGCTTGACTTCAGAACCTAATGTGTGATTTTGACCAAGACCTTACTTCTCAGTTTTTCTATCTGTATTATTATGGATAATAATGCACATCTCTTAGAGCTATTGTGAGGATTTGGTGATATAATACAAGTTTAGTGCTTAGTTTAGTCTCTGAATATAAATACTCAACAAATTAGTTACTAATAATTGTGACATGTAATTACATCATAAATTATCATTATTTTTTTTTTGTGTGTGGGAAGTTGGACCCACAAAATGTCATTGTTGTAGCAGAAGTATAAATTCTATAGGAACAAAAACCAGCAATAAATTTTTTTCTCCTTGATTGGGCTGCAGTGTCTACTCTTTCCATCAGCTCCACCATACCTCTGATCTGAGAACTTACCTTTCCGGACAAGCCACTTGAGTAAACTCTCTTTTCTGTGGACATCGCCACCTTTTCCTTCATTTTGGTAAGAATGCAGAAAGGGAGCAGTCAGATAAGTATGTTAACATTTGGCACTTCGAGTGGCCATAGTTCTCACTCTGACTCAACTTTGTAAGTTTGGGGTAGTTACTAGTGAAATTGAGCTTTGCAACTGTTTATGTATCTGTATATTTCCTGATCTGCTCAGAAAACAATTGAAGGCTGCAACTATTTTGGAGATTTTGAAATGACACTTTTGGTGGCTGGTTTAAAAGAAAAGGTTGGTGAGGTTGAGCCTTAAGCAGAAAAACTTCCACTACATTCTGTGGCTCCTTTACACTGGTGATTTTGTGTGGATAGTAATTTAAGTTCAGGAAATATGTTTACTGACATATTTCCTGGGCCTCTGTAGGAAGAAATTACTCTCATTACTCAGTAAATACAACTTTCTTTAGACTTCAGGCAGTTATCTTTTTAAAAATATTTTTGTGATTCATATGAATGGAGCCTGTAACACTTTTAGACCTCTTCTGTTAAATGAAGTACTGCCATCTGTCATGTAAGAGAAACCCTCCTGCAACAGAGGACCGAAAACAGTGGTTCTCAACCCTGGGATCACATTAGAATCACTGTGGGAACTTTTAAAAAGTTGCAATGCCTGGCCCACAATTATAGATATTATATTGTTGCTTTAGCATGGGGCCCAGACATTGGTGTTTAAAAAAATTTCCTAGGTGATTCTACTGTATAACTGGGTTGAGAACCACTGATCTGAAAGGTGTGCCTTTTGGCGAAAGAATCAGTAGAATGAGAGCAATTCTAGTTTTTCTCAGCAGTAATCCTGTTGTCTTCCATTGCAGTGCCCATGTTGGTAGTAGAGTGAGTAGCAGTCCAGAAGGTAGCAGTTGTGTCTTCTGTATCTCTGAATGCTTTGCAGCCAGCCCAGCACCTGTCATATACTAGGTGATCAATACCATCTACTGTACATTTTTTAGATGACTAAAATAATGGAATTGAGCCCAGATTTACCAGCTGGGCTCAATTTATACTTAATCCTTGAAACTTTTCCCTTCTGTGATCCATGAGGGAAGAGGTCCACAAACAGATAACTTTTATTGTTCTAGGAAGAGAAAGACATCCATCTTTGAAATGCTTAAGACGTAAAACTGATCTTTGGTTAAAACCAACCAAAGCTTGCTTACACTATGAGGTAAAGGCATAAAAAGGGTCGTCTTGCCATTTATCCCCTTTTGAAGCAGCTAGTTCTCACTGGTGTGGGTTTTCACATCAAAAGGAAATGGATTCTTTGTTGTTGTAGTTTTTCCTCTCAAACGCAGCAAATCATTTGTTTTTGTTCAAGGTAATCAGGAACTCTTTTTACCTGCCCCTCTCTTTCCTCACTCTCCTCCCCCTACCCCCCCCCCCCCATTTTAGATATCCCAAGTTGCATCAGGGCTTGCAGCTATAGTTATTCATAAAGGGAGAATTCTGTGAACAAAGAGGATCATGACATGGGAGTTTGATAAGCCGTTATTTTTTGGTTTGTAGATTAAGCAGTATGAAGCATATATTAAGAGTAGCTTCCTGCAGTCAGATAGCTCTTTAGATAATTTAGTGTTAATTTCCTTTGTAAAAGGTTATTTTAATCTCCCACGAGGCTGTGAATTGGCAGGGCGAGTACTTATTGTCTCCAATTTATGAATATAAAAGTGTAAGACTCAGTGAGGTTGAGTGACTTGCCTTAGGTGCTGGAGCTCGGCCTTCAACTCATGGCTTTGGCTGTAAATCCCTTCAGGACACTGAGCTTTGGGTAGCACTTTCACCTGGATTAGAACGCCCTACAAACATGGGTGACTAATGGCATCTCAAGTTTCTGTTTGTCTGTCATAGTTTGAATCCTTTGTTTGCATTTGTGTGTGCTGTCTTGCATACGTGTGTGTATGTGTACCATTAATATTAAGCATCTTGCCTTTTGCCTCTGCAGAATAGAGTTGGTAGATGGTAATGTATATTTGATGTAGTCAGGAGACTGTCATATTTCATAACAGTTGTGATTTTGTCTCAACAAGGGGCCTGTTTTCACTTTTACTCTATTGTGAATGTGAATATTCATGTATAGAATTTTACTTCTAGGCGAAGTATTTTTTCTTTCCTGTGTTGTTAGAATGATAATGTTGAAAGACTAATATATTCAGTTTTAGAACATTAAATTTTCCTGGGTAGTTCGTGGGTTGTTTTCATTTGTTTAACAAATTATTGAGTACCTACTGTGTGCCAGTTGCTGTTTACCTTTACTTCCATCTTAAGGAAGTCTAGAATAAAAATAAAAATATACATATATTAAGGGAGAAAGAGTCAACACTGATTTACCTTTAGCTTTGTCTTTATCAAGCTAGTTTGGATATTGAGCTTTATTGATGTCTTGACTTTGGGGAAATAGTTTTTCCTTAAGTCAGCTGATAGGCCCAGAGAGGGAATGCTTTCCTTGGTCTCCAGAAGTATGTCATGGAGAGGTGGTTGAAGCTGGTGGGAATTTTGAAAAGAGCCACACTGGAGCTGTCTGTATTGTGTGCTCTTATCATTCCATACTGCTGATTTCTTTCTTGCCTTTATCCCTCACCCTTTACAAGCATAGCTTCTTTTTACTTCCTGGTTCCTATGTCCCAGAGAGATTGTTAATTATGCCTGAGTGTAAGGAAAGCAGTCAGGGTTGAAAATTTCAAATGCAGAAAAGTGATTTTTGTACTCAAGAGCTGCTTCCCTTATGTGTAAGTGCAGCACATTTATCTCCATCCAGGATGAACTTATCCTATGGAGAAGGATTGTAACCATTAAAGAGAAAAACAAAAAGACAGAAAAAACCCCGTGGATTCTGAAGATGGCTGCAGTAGATGCTTCAATAGCAATCTAAAGCATAAAGTGCATGTTAGAACATCACATGAAGCTCTTCTCACTTAAAACATGAGGACTGAAGAAGGGGGAAATAAAAGCACTTCTTCCATTTCAAGAGAAGTAAGCATTTGACTTGTCACCTTGGTGAAGATAAACAAAGCTTATCTTTTTGGTTGGCATCAGAGAGGGCTTTTAAAATCTCGTGGGAATAGAGAACTGTTGTTCTGTCATTTATTTATCACACTTAAGCTAAGTCACTGAAATCCTTGGTGCAGTGTTTCTGAGATTGTTCACTCCAAGTTATTTGTTGCCCTGTGGTCATTGAATATGCGTGTTCTCACTAAGGGAACCCATGTTATGGTTTCCTTCCTCTTCTGTTTCTCTATTTTGTCTTGTCTCTTTTGTAGATAGGGACAGTCTGTAGTAATTGTTTTGTAGAAAATCCTCATGCCTTGAATTAAGTCACACAGCACAGGTTGTGAATAAGCATCCCATGAAGACTGATCAATGGTCTGGGAAACAGGATTGATCTGTCAGCTCACCCTTCATTTTTGCTGGCAGAGCCCCAATTTTACTGAGGTGTTCGCTTTCCATGTGGATTTGAGTTCCGGAGGATATATTCCAGTTAAAGTTCCGGCTATGATCAATTCGACATTAGGAAAAATCTTGTATGGCTGCTTCTGGAAAAACATTTCTTGCATTTGAAGAGAGATGAAAAGTGTAGTTTTTGTTTCTGGGTTGTCTGTATGTGGTCCTTGGAACATGGAAGCAGCCGTCTTTGAACCATGAGCTGGCCGAAGAGGACAAACCAACATGTAGGGGACAGCAGAGCAGAAAGACAAAGCAGTAATACCTTTGATGGTACTGTTCAGCTACAGAGTCACGCAGCCTGGACTCATTCTATCTTGGGACTTGTTTTGTGTTAGGATAAATAATTCTTATTTAAGCTGTTTTGGTTGAATTTTCTGTTTCCTGTAGTCCAATGTAGTCTAACTGATAAACTCTCTTACTGGTTTAAAATAAAAGTAGGAAATGGCGAAAATGCTTTTGTATGTGTACTGCACATGTGATTAACATGAGCATTGGTAATGTTAAAACGTTCTGCACCATCTAGTGTTCTCGCACTTTTCTCTTAAATCACTTTGCTGGCAGTTATCTCCATAGCAAGGGGGCAGGCCGTTAGCATGGAAAGCAACCATTTAAAAAGGCTGTTTTTGGGTTTTCCGGCATCCTTTCTATGAAATTGACACAATAAATAACTCATAAAACTTAATGTGAGGCGAAAATTCCTAATAAACTTGAGTTTCTTATTGCTAGAAAGGGACAAAATAACTGGATATCTTTTCGATTTGTCTTACTTTGCTAAGAAGCATCAATCCAACTTTAGTGCTTAATGGTACTTCACCTAAAATTTCAAGTATGTGTTTCTTCTAATTTTTGCAGTTGGTCTTATTTATTTCAGTTATTTTAACAAGCCAGTAATCTATTACATCCTCATTGGAAGTAACTAGCCACCTTTGATTTCATTATCACTGAGGAAACATTTTTGATTTATTTAAATGAGTGTCTCAAATACCTTGTAATGGAACATATATATTTATTGTTCACTCATTCATTCATCTGTTCACTACACATTTATTGAACTCTTACTAAAAGCCAGCCAGGCACTTGAATTTATTTATTTATTTTTTTGGTTTGGTTATAGGGCACAAAGATAAGAAAGCACAAGGAGCTCAGAGTTGTGAGTAAAAGAGCATTAAGTGAGGGGAAAGTCATTTTTCATTCCTGGTCCTGAGGAGGGTTTTGAAGCAGACTTAGAAGTATTGATTTGAGGGATACTGATGATTTTCATCTCCTTTTCCCATCTCTGAACTAAATGTAATCCCTTCAGAGGCTGAGGGTTGGAAAACCGTCATTATTGTGAAAGGCCAGGAGAAGGAAGACTTTCCTAGATGTCACAATACTGAAATCAGTATTCAACAGAGAAATTCTGGGGTCAACTACGTAGTTTATTTATATACTATGATTCTCATCTCACTTCCTCCTACCAAAAACAAAAATAAAAAGATTGAAATCCATTTTTTTTCATGCTTTTGCAATTTGCTACTTTGAAAGGTATACTTTTCTTCTCAAGGAAGGAATAAACAATCTCCTTGGTAGTCCAATTACAATTTGGGAACAGTGTTTGTTCTGTGAGTTTTCTGCCCTGATAGAGACTTAGGGCATCATTCTGGAAATGAGATGCAGAACTCCAGGATTACTTCATCCTGAGGACTCCAGAATCCCAACCACCACCACCATCACCAGCAGCCAGTTTGAACAGCTCCTTGATTGTCATGTTCTTGTTGCCAGTCATGGTCAGGAAGCATTTACTATTTCTGGACTTAGATTATTTCATCTTCTTGGGGAGGGGGCAGAGATTCTGGAAAGACCCAAGTTACTTTTGTCACTCTAAGCCTTGCCAAGAAAGCATGACTTACCTTTTCTAAACCAGGACCCAAATGACCTTTTTGGAAAAAAAAAAAATTTTTTTTGAGTCGTATGGCAGCGTTGTGCCTTTGTCTTAGGTATCTGTTGGATCCCAGGTGGCTCAGTGTTAAAGTACCTGCACTAAGTGAAAGGGAGAAAATAGAATAATTCATCTCGATGATGAAAAACAAATCTCAGGAGGCTTTCAGTTTTCTCCTAAATTTTTCTGTTCAGGTGTTGAGAGGTGAGGTATAGAGTTTGAAAAAAAAAAAAATTCCTCACATCATTTTACTCCATAAATGAAAGGTACTTGGCTTTGGCCCTTGACATGATTTTAAGTGGTGAAAGATTTAAGTGATGCTTAGTGACTTACCTAATTTTCAGAGTTTTAACTTATTTGTTAAGTTAGCTCACCAGTTGTAAGCTAATGCTTTAATATTTTGTGTGACATTTTCAAAAGATTGTTTTGGGCCAGTGGTAATCCCTAAGGTAGCCATTGTGCTAAAATTATGAGAAGGAATTCCAGGCACCTGAAAAAAATGTCTTCCTTTTTTTCCCAGAGGAAGTCTTGTGTTGAGGTTATGAGATCTGAATATAGATTTAACTTTTTTGGTATTTCAAATATTTCTTTAATTTTCCCCATTTTTGCTAACCATGTCTTCTGGTCTTTTACTGAGAAGTAGGTGGAAGTAAGTTGAGTGGTGGTTTTGAATAGGGGAATGGGTCCTTTGGATCCACGTATGTACCTCTTGGGATTGGAATATGGTCGGTGATTCTAGAATGGAATTGCAGTCACTGTCTTATATAACCTGTCACATGGAAGACCCTGACTTTAGCATGAGCTGAGCCTCTAATAGCATCAGAGAATAATACTGCCTATTAGCCAGAGGCTGGGTATTGCAGACTCCCCTGCCTTTCTCTCACCTGGATCAACTGGTGTTGGATAGCAGCAAGACTTTAATGCTATGGACCTTTTCACCTATTCAAGTTACCTCTCATATTGCTCCTATAGAAGGCTAATGAATTTCAGTGCTGTAACTCAATAAATTGACAATAAGCTAAAATGGCAGAGAGATACTTAGGAAATCTAGTCCTTAGTTTTACCCAGAGATCCTTGCCAGAATTTTGCCTTATAAGAGAGCTGCTGCAAGAAGCACCTGCTACTCCCAACAAAAAGTCACTAACTGTACACTGTCCCCTGTTGCCTGAAGGTAAAGTGGTAGAGATCAAAAAGAGGTTTTGAGGAGAAAGTCTAAGTGACAATGAATACTAATTAGTTAGTTGGCCATGTTGTGAGATGTTGCCTGTGAGTATCTAAGCTTCAGATGATACGTAATTTCCCTGCTGGATGTCCACAGGAGCTCCTAGGATGCTTTATTAACAAGTTAATAAGTAGTCATTACTGTGCCTCAGCAGTTCTCAAACTTTACCTTGCAACAGAATTACCTGGGGGACTTATTACAACACAGGATGCTAGATTTCACACCTAGCCATTTCGTCTGTCTGAAATAGGGTCTGAAAATTTTAATTACTAAGTTCTCAAGTGACGCTAGGCTGCTGGTCAGAGAACCATCTACTGAGAATCATTGTTCTGTCTGATCCTTTGTCTTTCTGCTCATCTCACATCCATGCAGTAGGTATGGAATTGCATCCCCCTACTCTGAAACATTCACCTTCATTGTTGACCTGATTATTCTATAATTATAATTGGATTTTGACTTTATAAAAGGTCAGTCATATATGAACTTCAAATTAATTGTAAATCTTGGTGAAAGCTCTACCATATTATCTGGAATCTTGATCCTGAAAAATGTTGGTTGAACTTGAAACTTGTCTTAGAATGTCTTTGAAAAATACAGATTCTCATAAGTGTATTATAATCCACAGTAATTATATTAAAAATTATATCACAAATAATTATATACACACTCAAAACTGAATCATCTGGAAGCTTAAAAAAAAAAGTCACTCTTGGGCCCTATCCCAGACTGATAGAATCTGAATCTCTGAAAGCACCAAGAAAAATACAATTTGAAAGTTTCTCAAGGGATTCTAAATGGCAACGCAGTTGAGAACCACTGCTCTAGGCCCTTGGAGAGAGATAAGGGAGCAAGAGAGCTTTAATAAGTCCTTTGCACTTGCTTTTACCTACTCTGCTTTCTTTTCACTGTTAAACCCATTCCCCTGTAATTGCACCCTGTTATGCCCCTACTTTACCCTTCTTCTCAGGCTGGCTAGCCTCTTATTATAGGTCATTTTCTCTGTACTTAAGAAAACAGTCCAAAAGATTGTTTACCTAAATGTGTGCAATGAAGGGCTATTATTCTTAGGGTTCAAATTATCTTAAAATGAAGTCCTTTATTTCAGGGTCTAGCCAGTCACCTCTTCTATACTCCAGTTTGAGCTTCTGTTTTAGGTGCAGTTCCCCACACTCCCTTCCTCACCTGAATAAAGATATTTCCAAAGCTTACTGAGCCAAGCCTTAATGCTGGAGGGCGGTTTAGGAAAGAGTCAGGCACCCTCCCTCATCACCAACAGAATGAATGTTGTTGAATCACTTGATCCTGGCTCTGTGAAATAATACACAGGAGGAATTTCTGCTTTATGACTTTAATCTGATAAACTCTGCTTGCTTTGGCGTGTTAGATTCTCTGTGTGTTCCTCTGCTACCGCCAGCATAATCCCAGCCTTATGTGTAGCAGCTAGCATGCAGAGCCCGAAACGCAAACCAAGCCTTGATGCAGACTTCAAACAAGAACTACTTTAAAAGGCTCTGTGATAATGCTGGGCACTTAACATCACTGCTTCTGGGCTCCAAAAAGGAGCCAAGAAGAGGCAGAGAATCCCATGCTATTGAGCTTGGACAGAAGCAACCAACTGCAATACCCAAATAAAGCAAAACCAGTTTAACTCTTTCTTTTCTTATAACTTCTTTTTCTGTTCTCATCTTATAAATTAGATTGTCACTTCTTTCTCTCTCTATTAACTCATTTGGTCCATTTACATCTTACCTCTGTTTTTCTCTGTAATCCTTCCCTTTCTCTCTTGCCACTTCATTTTTTCTTTTTCTCTGTGTTCTCTCAGTTCTCTCTTTTGAAGAGCCAGGAATCTTGTATAATTTGCGAATTAGCCAGACATTGAGGTATTTATCCAAAGTGGACTTTGGATAGTTTCCTTTATGCTCACTTGGAGTCTCACTAATTTCTAGAACCAGTTGGCTGGAGAGCAAGCCAAAAGAGCGCCTGTGGCTTAGGACTCATCAAAGGCAATTAGAAACAAGAGAAAGAGAATTAAAACAGTGTCCTTAACTCATCTATAGCCCAAGTGATACAAAGATGTCAAAATTCATGGCATGTCTTTCACAGTTTTCCTTTTCCATGTTCATGGCAAATATCATAAATGGAGCTCAGAACTCTGATCTTCTGATTTTTCCTCACACAATACTCAGGGCAGGGGTCCCCAAGAGCCCTTTCAGTCCATGGGTCCATGACCTGTCAGGAACTGGGCTGTACAGCAAGTGAGTGGTGGGCAAGCAAAGCTTCATCTGTATTTGTAGCCATCCCCAGTGTTAACATCACCACCTCAATTCCACCTCACACCATCAGGCATTATAGTCTCATAGGGGCACTGGTCCCTGGTGCCAGAAAGGATGGGGACTGCTGCTCTAGGGAGTATCGACCACTGGTGAATTGAATCTTCATCCTTATTCGTGGGAACTGAGGGGATTTTTGTGAGGGGAAAATGCCGCAGAATGAAATTCTATCTTTTGAGATAGCTCTTTTGATTCAGAGTTAAAGATTCATGCCTAGAGACCCCCCAAACCATCACAGATATTGCTGTGCTTCCCTTTATTGCCTGTTAACCTAGGCATGTGATAAGAGCAAGATTTCTAGAGATCACTGTAGAGGAAGAATAATTTCAGTGAGTTTGGGAAAGCCCGAAGACTGATTTGGAGTGACTAGTTAGTACCTGTCCTTCCAGTTTTCAGTGCAAGTTTGCAGCTTTTATTGGTAGGTCAGTGGTTGTGTTGTGCCCCGTCTCGTATCTCCATGAACCACCAAGAAGCCGACACCGATGCAAGAGCAAGAGGGAGTTTATTTCAGACTCGAGTCCGGACCTCACTCTGCACACTAACGCAGTAGTAAATAGGAGGCGGTCCCCCGAACATGGGCTTTAGGGGTATTTGAATGGGAAAAAACGTAAGCACGGTGAGCAGTGTCTTGGCGTTACAGGATTGGTACAACAAGCTTGACAGTGGGATTGGCTGGGTGATGGCGCCAAGGAACAAGGCGGGGAATTTGGAGAGTTACTTTTCATAGTTGCTCTGATTGGCTGAGTCTAGGGTGGGGTGAGCGTCTCGCTATCTGCGGTTTTTCCAGGAACTGCCTGTGCCTAATATGGAGTCTTATACCTAAGATGGAGGCACCTAGGTTGTTCAGTTGGAGAAATACATTTTGTAGAATCAAGTTGGGCACTTAAAGTGTTGAAAACACCGCAGAGGTGAAGGTGTTTCATCAGTTCAGGCATACAGGTGGCAGTTTGATTATTAGAGGATGAAGCGATTTGATAGTATCAGAGTATGGGCACATTTGAGCAGCAGCTGCTCATTGTCCTAGAACGAATTGCCTTCTGGTCAGGAATTATTCAGATCCCAGATGGAAGGACTCAGCACAAGCCATCATTTATCTGTTTATTCAGTTGACCGTCAGAAAGCCTTAAATAATTGTATATGTAAGAAATGTGACAGACTTGGGTTCAAAGGACTGAACATTTTTGTTCATCCAGCCCTTGCCCCTTCTTTGGTTTGAAAGTTTTAACAAAACTACCATTTTCTTGTATGTAGTATAAGTAGATTCATATTCAATCTAGCTTAGAAGGCGTGTACCATGTTATAGTTTTATGGATGAATGGCAAGTGTGACATCTCTGTCAAATAGGAATCACCCTTTGTGTTGTGTGTTTGGGAAGATGTTTGAAAACAATTAGCTGTGGCTAAATTCACAGAAAGTTGTACCTGGACATGAAACAAAATGTAGAATAGTTTTATCTTTATGCAGTAAAGATAATGCATTCAAAAGAGTTTATGTAAATTGAATTATTTAAACTGGATTTAGGAACATTCATTGTAAAGGTAATCTGTGGTAATTGCTTTTGTGGTAATTTCCCTTCCTCTTTTGCATCCCTATTTCAAAGCCTGCAGTTTAATCTGTTAGGAGAAGGTAGATTCTTGTATGGTTAAATCACTCCAGTTTATACCTATTGAGGAATGAATTACCAGACTAAGCTCCTTAGGGACAATGACAAAGAGCCTTGCCACAGGTGCTCAGGAAACCTGCATTCACTTTCTGCACACATGAGGTCTTTTTCAGTTAGTCCAAGTACTTGGAATCCTAGGAGGAAAAAAAAAAAATAACAATACCAATGATATTAACATTCATTGCTCAAAAGAGGTATTAAGCACTATGGTGAGCCTGGTAGTGAAGGTGGGCAACAAATTTAGGATGATGGCCACAGTTTCTACTTTGAGCTCACTCTTGTGGGGGGAACAGACAGAAAAACCAATGATTAGTGCACAGTAAGTGTTAGGTGTCATGCTTTTCTGTCGATAACTGCTCTAATAGAGGATACTGTGAGATGCACCTATAAGAGACCTTGACTGTGCTCGGGAAGGCTTCATGAACTAGAGACAATGCAGGATCAGCACAGGACCTGGAATGATGGCTAAAGGACTAACGGGGCTCAGTTTTTCACCTGAAAATGGGGATAATTACAATCTAGGTCTATAAATTGTTATGAGGGTTTCATGAGACTAATGCATGTAGATAGTGTGCCAGTGTTAGTAATTGAGAAGCCATCAGTAATGATAGCTATCTATTTCACTTGTCTTTTGTTCCTTACAACAGCAATTTGAAGAGAGTAGCATTTTTCTCTATTTTGCAGATGCTCAGAGAGGTTAATTTACCCAAGGTTATCCAGCTAGCACTTGGTAGGGCCAGGCTTTGAGTCTAGATGTCTCTCTCCTGGTTACCTTTTGTTCTCTTTATGCTGCTCTGGAGGCCCAGGATGATTCCAGCTGCTTCCTGCTTCATTATCCTGCTAAGTGCCCTACTGAGAGGAGTCTGCAATTGCCTGCCCCTCCTCTCTGCCTCCTGGTTCTGCCATGAGTCACTGCGGAGCCATTTATGTCAGAGAGGGAAATGGGGGCTTGCTTATCGCATGTAGCAATTTGCTCTGTGTTCTTGCTTATTTGCTGTGGACACCAGCAGAGAAGTATTCATCAAGAGGCATCATGTTTGTTAAGGGACCACATGGTGTATTTTAAAAGCTCTTAGCTCTCTCTGGCATCATCGATTGTGCTTTAGCATAAGAAATAAAGCGACACTGAGCCTTTTATTAATACTACACATGTTTTCCATTTAACTTTGACTGGTTAAATCTGGCATAAAATGGAAACTTGCAAACTAGCGTCCCTGGTAGCTTCTCTGACGCTATTTATGAAGAGGATCTTTATTGAACAGGGGGCTCATATAGTCTCTGCCTGTAGCTGTGGCCTTAGACTAGACTTTCTTTTTTCTTTTCTTTCTTGAGGGCATGGATTGCCTTTTTTATAAAGCTTGTGGACGTAGATACTTACTGAAAGGAAGCTGGTATGTGACAACTGGAGAGGATATGTATGTGGTCCCGTGCTGCGAATTAAACTTTTGTAATTTGTGCATTTGATAAAACTTGGTGGCCACTATTTGAAATTTACATGAAGTTTGAGGAATTTGGGGTGATTCTTAGAGATCATGTATTTACTTTGTGAATGAAACAAGTCTAAAGGGATGCTGCTGCTGATAACAGTGATGACATTGAAGGGGGTGACAGCACTAACACTTTTTAAGCCAGACACTGTCCAAGGCATTACCTTATTTGATCCTTGCAGTGACTTTTTGAGGGAGACATTATTATTATCTCCATTTTACAGAGGAAACTGAGGTACAGAGAAATTTAATCATTTGCCCAGATCACATGGTGCCAAGTGGTAGAGCTGGGATTTGCACCCGGGCCCAGGCTCTCTGGCTCCATCAGATCCTCTGATCACAGTCACTACATTGTCACTTGTATGTGGCTTGCCTTGAGTCACAAAACTGGGAGAAATAATCCAAGACCGGAATCCCATTCTTTTGATGGTGAACTACATCAGTGATTTATAAAATTCTTTTAGCTAAGGAACTCATCCTTAAATGAAGATGTTTGTAGGTACTTTAACCAAATCAAAAAACAAAAACCCAGCTGCTGTGGTTGAAGTGGAGGTGGGGAGTGGGTCTTAACCATGTGTTCTATTTATTCAGACCTTCCTGTGGCTTCTGAGAAACCCACATGGAGCATAATTTTAAACCCTAACTTTAGCAGGGGTGTGTGCTTCAGATTGATATCTTTTTGGCCACAATTAAAATCATAACAGGGGTTAACGGGCAGATCTGTTAGATTCCTCCCATTCTCTAGCAAACTCTAAAGCTTTTGTATTTGCATTATTATAGGTTTGTAGTGTCACTGAGGGTAATCAGAATCAGTACTGTGTTGGAGATAGACATTCTGTGAGTCTGAAAAGGGCATCAGTCCCTTCGTTTGCTGAAAATCTCAGGGCTAAGTCGGAATTCTGATCTGCATATCTAGTGGGCAGTGAATTGCTGTCTTTCAATGTCTGTCTCTTTGCTTACACATCATATAATGCCCCGTGATCATTATTCTGAGCATTACTTGTGTTATAATGACTTGATTTTGGCTCTGTCTCACTCACTAGACTATGATCTAGTTTTCTCTCTGTGTCTGCAGTGCTGAGCACTATTTAGCAGTTGCTCAATAAATGTTGGTTAAAATTTTTAATCACTTTTTAGGATTTCAGACTACAGATATAGATTAGAGGTCAAACAGGTCGACCATGACTTGACCCCAGAATGTCTTCTATAATATGTTGTCTGTCTCCAAGTAATCAATAAATCTGGTTTACTTGGGATTCTAGTTTGGCAAAAAGAAATGACATCAGTTTGAAGCTCATCTCTCTTTTGGAAGTTATGGAAAAAACACAGATTTTGTTTTTAGATTCCTTTTCCCTCAGGTTAAATAGTTTTTTCCTTCATAAAGATATTATGGAGACCCTGCACAAGCATGATCCCGTCAGATCTCAGAAGCTAAGCAGCGTCGGGCCTGGTTAGTACTTGGATGGGAGACCATCTTGGAATACCAGGTGCTGTAGGTGTTTCATAAAAAAAAAAGATAGTGTGGAGATACTCAGTAGAAGCAGGCCTCAAGCCAGAAGAGTCTCTTTCAGGTTTCAGATTTGTTTCTCTTTGGCTTACTGGTGGTCTAGTAGTCACTCATACATGTCTTTTGTCTGTCTGTCTGTCTGTCTTTTTTTTTTTTTTTTTTTGTGGGTGAAGGAAGTGAAGCAGGAGAGTAAAGTATATGAGTTCCAGGAGTTTGGCAAGGGCTGGGGGAGGATGGGGAGATAAACAGAAGGGGATAAGAAATAAAAATCAGTGTTCTTAAAATGTGATCCCTGTACCAACAGCTTCATCATCATCTGGAAGCTTGTTAGAAATGCAAATTCTTAGATTCCACCTCAGACCTACTAAATCAGAAACTGTGTGTTGGACCCAATAATTGTGGTTTTTAAAACTACTACTACTGTTTCTTCCCCTCCTAACTTGAATATTCCCAATTGTTACTAGTTTTCAGTTGATCTCTATAATATACTTTGATTATGTGTTAGTGAGTAGGTAGGTATTAAAGGAATGTTGCGGAAACATAAAGAAATCTGCTTGTATTCCAGTGGCATTTCCCAGAGTTAAATTACATGTGTTGTTTGTGTCTATTGCTTTTGTTCAGATTAAGCTCTGAAACAAAATTAAGATTCTCATCAAGCCTCAAGCTTATTAATAGCTGTTTCGTTTGTTTAGAACTAATGTTAATGTCTGATATCTGTAGTGCTTCAGAGGAAGTGCTTCATAAAAACACTTTAAGTGCTCCACTAGGAGAAGCATTGTGAAGCCCACAGGGTGGTAAGATTAAGCAAATAAATGTAGTTTTGTTATGTTCTACTCAGTGTAATGAGAGTGGTGGTTAAGAATGGTGGACTCAGCTTGATGGGGCTTCCACTGGTCAGAATTCATACAATTTGGACTTTAAAAAGAATGACTGCAATTGAATTTAAAACATTGAAGAAATAAAATTTATGCATTCGTAGTGATGAGAGAAAGAGAGAAATTCTTGGTACCATTGAAAATGACTATTATGCAAACTCATTCTAAAAATTATAAATTTATTTTTAAGGAGAATAAGCATATACTTTGTCTTTAAATGAGAAACTAGTTCTTTTATGGTTGATGATGGAAAGCTTTGCTTTACAAAAGGATGCTAGCAAATCAAATATAGAGGGAAACATGGAAATAGAATATCAGCATTTACAACCTGGAGTGGAATACTTGATCCCGGTAAAGGCCATCAATGAAAGGCGTAATCTTACAGTTTCAAGGAATACTCCACAGATCACTCGCAAAGGAGTGTACTTTTGCAGTGGCGGTCACAACCTTACGTAGGAGGTCAAACTCAGCATCATGAAGGTAGGTTAGCCTGACAGTATGAGCCTCCTGATGTCATGTAATGTGAAGTACACAGCATCAACAAGCAGTAGTTTTGCCAAAAATTTTACCTGAATCAGTGCAGGTTTACAGGAAACATAGGGGATAGAGAGACAAATTAGTTCACACTAGGGGGAAACAATCAGGCAAAATGTGGGACAGTCTCAAGATAACTGGTCTGTCTGAGCTCTTCAAAAAGTCAGTGTCATAGAAAAAAACTTAGTTGCTGGTGGGCATTATTGAGCACAAGAGACGGAGGCAACATAACAAATGCAACACACAAATTGATTGGATCTGAAAATAGTAACTGCTACAAAAGATATTTGGGACCAGTTGTTGAAATTTGAATTTCTGAAATTTGAATTTCTGTTGAAAATCTGAACATCAGATTACATTGGGAACTTAATGTTTCAGGTATGATAATGGTATTTTGGTTGTTAGAAGAATGCCTTTATTCTTAGGAAATGTTAAGTTTCAGCATGAAATTGTCAATATCTGCAAGTTGCTTTCACATGGGTCCATAAGAAACAAAAATGAGTATGTAGATTAAGCAAATATGGCAAAATGTTAACAGTTTTGAATCTAAGTAGTAGGCATATGGGTGTTCGTTTCATATTTTCAATATATTTGAAAATTTCCCAATAAAACAGGCTGCCTAGATTCAGATGTTGACTGTGTCATTCATAAATGGTATAGCCTTTAGGAAGTTCCTTATTTAATGTTTCTCTGGGTCCATATCTATAAATTGAGTATAATAGTATTAATAATACTACCACCACAAAGTGTTGTTGAGGTTTTATATTTAGCATATAAAGCACATTGCTGTGGTGTATAGCATACAAGTGTCTTACTCAAACTAGATGCTCAACAAATACTAGTTTTTTGATGATGATAAGGACTATAAGAGTCAATATATGAGATTAATGTTATTGATTCAACATAGAGATCAGTGTGACTAGTTCTTAACGTTTTGGATGATAACTTGGCTCATGAATCTATGGATTCCCAGAAAATTTTACATGTAATTTCCAAGATTTCTAGCTCATCCATGCATTCCTATTTGAGAATGCCTTGTCTAGACTTTCTTATCTAGAAACCCGGGTGGTATTTAACAATACTTTATGTAGTAATTTTTTGGTATCGCAATATTATGCTTTGATTTGGAGAAAAGTTCACTGGATTTAAAGAAAGCTTGCAATGAAGTGAATAAAATGCTGGCATGAGAGAGTTTGGTTTTACAACAAACATGCAACCAGATGAACATGTCCCACTTACTTGGTTCTCTTCAGAGAAGGTATTTTAGAACACTATGTATGTATTGAGCCTGTTATTGTTCAGAACTATATAAATTAGCTTTTAGAAACATCCGTAGTTTTCTGTAGCTTATGTTACAAAGTGAATGATTAAAATGGATAATTTATTTTTGATCACTGAAGCGTGTGACAAGATGGTGGCAGAATTTCTTTGCCCCTTTTGTGGCCTGTGATGCCATTGGAAATTTCAAAGGAAGAGTTTCAGAAGTAGTTTACTTTGTTCAAACTCTCTAATCCCAAACCATTGGTAATACCAATGAGTATTCCTTATTTTAGCTATTTGGGTGTATTTTCATGGGACTATACCTTTATTCAGTGACCCTAATGTTAAATGTTTGAGCTTGAGGTCCTGTGGACTTGTTTTGACTCAAAAGTGCAGTAGCATTTGGTAGCATTACCAAAAATAGATAAGTAACAGTAAATCCCTAATGGCTGGTCTGGCAGTCCTCTGCTGGCTGCCCGTCCCAGCTCAGGACTTCACTGATAGCTAGGCCTAATTGTGAGGTTTCCTCAGAGCTGGTCCCTAGGGTGGGTGGAGTCCTGATTGTAGTGTTGCTCTGTGTGTTGGCTGATAATGGAAGATGTATCAGATGGGGGCAAGGTGGTGCCTAGTCAGAGTCTGGTAAAGGGCTGCATTTGATACTCTTGTCACACTCAGTAACATGTGACTCTAAATTGTCTGGGGGTAGGAAAAGGCGGTGATTTAATAGATTGCAGGCCTGGAAGAGAGGCATTTTGAATGACACTGCTGGACTTTAAATCTTCTAATTGACCTGTAAGTGGTGGGCAGTAAATATCTGTGGGTCAGTGAAGGAGTGTTAGATGAAAGTGTTAAGGGGTGAACCAAATAAATTTGATTCCTTCAGTCACAGGATTAGTGGAGGGGCATTCATGCTGTATCAGACAGCAGTGAGAATTTGAGAAGGGATTGCGTAGGAGTTTGTTCCCAGGGCTGCATTAACAACAGGCATATACAGGAGATCGAAATCAATGAGGTCTGTTGGAGATCATAAATCCCATGAGGGCAGGAGATGTGTTTGTCTTGTTCAACACTAAATACCTGATGTGGTGCCTAGTAGGTCCACAATAAGTATTTGTTGAATGAGGGAGAGTGTTGAGTAGGTAAAGAATGAATGGGGATGGTGATACAGGACAGAGCGAGTCTGTGGTGTTTGTTGCTGACCTAGTTGCAGAGTAACAGATGGAATGTGAATAATGTTGGATTTGTTCAGAGGCTTGTTCAAAGATATTTCACTTATCAGCGAGGTAACCTTATGATGGCTTAGTTCAAATGATAATTTGTGCACAAAGCTGCAAAGTAAACATGTGTGTCCATTTTAGAGATAAGGAAACTGAGATTCAGAGATTTGAAGTAATTTGCTCATAGGTCTGCAATCAAGAGGGTCATAACATTCAACCTAGGTTTTTCAGTCTTGAATACAATCTTCCCTTCTGTTTCAGCAATCAGTGCTAGATACAGTTTTGCTTTGGAAGTGGTTTATTAAATAGTATCTTTGTATCATATTAGAATGATTAGTTAGTAAGCAGGAAGAAATAAATAAGAAAAATCCACATATTGGCCATCCCTGTTACTCTACTTGATCCGCTAGTCAGCATTTGACTGATTGAATAATGAAGATCATAAAGCTGAATGAGTGGAACAATTTGTGATTTAAAACAAAACAAAACAAAACCTCCATTCTACTTAATGGGTTGCAGTTAATAGAAAGAAACAGAAACTCCAGTTAATCTTAATAAAGGCTACTTATTTAGGAAAGGAGATATTTCAAATTAAATTAGCTTTTCCTTTGCTTCGTATTACTGGAGACAGTTTTCACTTTGTCCATACATCCCATTAATGACTATTGCTATAAGGAAACCAATCTTACTGATAACTGAATGAAAGAAATTAAACAGATACACATAGACAAATCCAAAATGACTCTGAGAAGGGTGTGTTCTTCCAGCTTTCAGTCATTCTATGAGGTATTTGGCAGAGATGGGTTCTGCAGATAAAACTGTCATGGTTTTCAGCCGTCATCCCAAGACAGCAGAGAGGAAACATGACAGACACTGGAAAGAGACCCTCTCTCAGATGATGAGTAATATATATTTTATACTCATATTAATATTTCATTGGACAAAAGGTCAAAATCTACATTTAAATGGAAATATTTAAAAAGCAGAAGCATAATATTTGACCAAGTGAAACACTCAGGGTTTTTTAAGAACACAAGCTGCACCTCTGGGATCTCAGCCCTCCACATCTGTTGTTTGTTAGAGCATGCAGGAATGTTTGAATTGCTTTAGTCTTGTGAGTAGATCTTAGCCCTGGCATTTGAGGATCCCAGGACCCCCACTTCTCTTCCATTTGATCCTGAATTGGGTTACACATTACCAAACATTATGTCCTATGCATATGGCCTCGCTCAGTCTTGTAAACTTTTTTAAATCTCTAGAAACTCATTTTGTCTATCTTGTGGAATGGATATATTAGGATTGTGGAAATGAGCATAAACAGGATACTTTTAGTTGTAAGTAATGGAAAATCCAACTAAAAGTGTCTTGACAGAAAGTAACAAGGGGTCCCAGTATTGATTCAGAGACTCAAAGATCTCAGACCACACCTGACAGTGGCAAATTTTGTGAATAACATTATGCCCACTGTCATTCATGGTGTATTAGATTTCATCCAAGAATAATGTCTTCCTAGCATTCAAAACAAGAAGGAATGATGAAGGAGCAAAAGAATCTTCCTGGTACTGCCCCTCTTATTACAAGAAGGAAGATTTTCCTCAAAAGTCTGCACAAAGACTTGCCCTTACATCTCACTGACCATACGTAGGTCACATTTACACCCCCCCCCCCGCCCGCCGCCAGTCGTTTACTTGTAAGGAGAATATCAAGATGACTATGATTGGCTAATGCCACTCATGCTTGATTCCCTAGGCTGGACATACTGTTTCTCTCATAAAGTTAGGGCTCCGTTATTATTAGCAAAGAAGAAGGGGAAATTGGTGTTGTCTGCTGTGCCGATACTCTTGTACAAGCTTCTGCACGAGAAGTAAAGGTGCACACAAACCTATTTTCACTACGTGTTTAATACTTCCTTGGTTTGTAAAGTGACCACAATGACATGAATCAGAAACAATCTGGAAAAGGAAAGTTGATAATTTTCGCTACTCTTAGAGAAATCATGGCAGGGAAGAATGTGTTTGTAAATAAAGGGAGGGTCCAGTTCTCTGAAGTTGTTCAGATGAAGAAACACCACATTGGGTGGATCAGCACAGACCCTGAACAGAACTGGAAGTGAGCCAAGTTCATCCGGACCTCCCAGGTTCTTTCTTCCGTATGCCTTTTTCTTCTCCGTTTTCCACCAGTCCAGTCAGAGGTAGCTGCTGATGTAGTTGACACAACTGCTTGGCTTAAGGAGGCCGGGGTTGTGATTTCAGTCAGCTGTGAACTTCTAAGTCAGCTGAAATATCTGAGAACAGTATTTGGAAGGTGACTTTGCAGAGACTTGGGGGCACTGGACTTCTTTTATCATTTTCTTTCTTTTGTTAATTCCTTCTTGATTTTGTACCTGGCAGTGGGCCCGGAATCCATGATATTGATAATAAATAGTAATGGTTTTTGAGCTTTCACTGTGTACCAGGTACTATCCTAAGCATTTTACAGGTGTTGTTTCATTTAATCCCCACAGCCCCTTTCTGATCTATACTTTATAAATTCCCATTTTACAGTTATGGAGAAAGGCAATGAAATTTGAGCAATATTGTATAGTTAGCTAGTGTTTAAGGTAAGACTAGAATCTAGGAAGTTGGGTGGCTGAGCTCAAATTCTTAACCTAACCTTGCTGTGAAACTTAGTCATTTCGTATTTCTCTTACTTCTCCTAATTTCTCTCCTTTTTCCCACCTAGTACTTGAATTGCCACTTTGAACTACTGTTACCTGTTCTATTTAATTTGGCTTACTAGAATATACTATATAGAGATGAAAAAGTTATAAAATACTGGACCCATAGAACAAGATTTATTTGTTCATTCCTTTCTGTGTTCATTCTTTTAAAATAATTTTTATTTATTACTTTCAAGTATACAATACATTGGTTAGACATTTATGGAGTTTATAAAACAATCTCCCTAATTGCTCTTTCTCCCCTCTGGCTCTCCACCTAGCCAGTACGTTAATGCTGAGTCCCTGAGGTGTCAGATTGAGTGTTGGGGGTCCAGAGAGGAACAAGAACTAGTGTCCTGCCTTTGAGGAGTTTGCAAAGCCATGTGGTAAAAGCTGGGTCCCAGCAGCGTCTATCATTCCTTATAGGTCATAGTGAAGTCTACATTTCACTGTAAATGTGTTGATTTCAGCGTATAACATCTACTTGCCTCCACTATAGACTCTAAAGCGGGACCTGTCTTGGGCATTAGCACCAGTACATCTCTGGGGTTCACTAGGCCTTCCTTTGACCTACCTTTTAATCTCCTTCAGATTGATTTATTTTTCAGAAGGCTGGTGCCACTAGGAATGGGGACCTTTGAGCTTACTTTGATACAAGAGAATAAAAGACTAGAATCAAACCTTTGCTTAGATTATGCTTTACAAGGGGGCGAGGGTAGAAAGCTGAGCAAAAGACACATGAGCGTGAGAGCAAGGAGGGAGCCGTAGATGAAGGGGGAAGACAGAGAAAGGGAAGCTGGGCGCCCTGAACTTAGAGGCCTGACCCAGCATTTCATGTCTAGTGTTAGAAAACAGCTCTGCTCTTCCCCTATTCCCACTCAATACCATGAGATCCTCTTCCCAGTCCCATTCTTCAGTTTCCTCCAAGGACCTGCCGTCTCCTTGATTTATTTTAGAGAGTAGAAGTCGGGGTGAGGGAAGGAAGTTTCTGGTTCTACAGAGAGAGAAACTGAGGTACAAGACAGAGCAGCAATTTGTACTTTGTCATATAGGCATTTAGGGACTGTCAGAATCTTGTCATAGATTCCATGGTTTGTTGTAAGCCACAGATGGCCCCGATTCCCTCACAGGCATGGGCTCCTGCCCCCTTCTTCAGCATGCTTGTTTGGGTCTTTTTACCTGAGAATAGCAGCTCTCATCCAAGGGAAGCAGCTCCTCCTAACAGAAGGGAAGCCGTTTGCAGTCTGTACTGCATTGCCCCTACCCGTAACCCCATTAAGGGGTTGTAAATAGTACTATAATGATGTCTCAGTCATTTGTTTTGATGTATCCGAGCTTTTAATAAATCAGCCACAGCTTGCTTAATAGGAATATGAGAGCAGAGCGCGTTGCTGCCAGCAGCTGCTAGTAAATTATAAAGCATTCATCTGTTTTACAAGGGAATTAAATGTTTGTTCTCTTTTAAGAGCTTGTGACTAAACAAGGGTGGGGAGGGGAGTATATCGTCTTGCCTGATGCCCATGCCCTCCCAGTTGCGGTAACGGCCCCAGGTACCTGGGGAAACACCTGTAAACAGAGCAATTTGAATTACAGTGCCCCCAGGTAAACCCTGTATTTATTGGTCGCCACTCCATGTGTAACTCCAAAGCAATATTTATTGGATTACATTTTTCTTCCACTTCAAAGGATTCTGTGAAATACAAGTCTCATTCCCTCCCTCCTCCTTTTTTTCCTTAAGACTGTCTAGGGAAAGCGCATTAGATAAACCATATATCCAGGATGACTAATGTTCAATTGTCTGCAAAATTGAGTTAGCCTGTTTTATTTGACTTTTATGTTTACATTTGAAGTAGACTTTTATCCCACTTTTTTCAACACCATTGGCTCTATTTATTAAATCATTTTGAGAGGGAAGACATCAGAGTCAGTGCTATTGGTAAATGAAAATATGGGAGCCAGGTAACCAGGATTAAAGAGCTGCTGACTTACTCTGTGACGCCTTTGACAAGTTGTGTAGGCTATTTGAATCTGTTTTCTTGTGTTTTGTTATTTTTAAATTTTGAAACAACTACAGATTCATACGAAGTTCAGAGATAGTATAGAGAGATCCAGGGTACGTTTTCCCCAGTACAGTGTGTGTATAGCTCTTAAGTCCTTTTGTAAATGTGCAGTTTGTGTAACCACCACAGCAGTCAAGATACAGAACTATTCCATCATCACAGGTTTTACTTCTTGAAAGTAAAACCCGCCCTAATTCCCTGCCCATCCCTGGCAACTACAAATCTACTTTTCATTTTCATAATTTTGTTATTTCAAGGATGTTACCTAAATGAAATCAAACAGTATGTGACCTTTTGAAATTGTTCTCCTTTTCACTCAGTGTAATGTCCTTGAGATCCATCCAAATTGTTGTTTGTACCAACAGTTCATTCCTTTTTATTGCTAAGTAGTATTCCATGGTATGGTTGTATTGTAATTTGTTTTATCATTCCCTTTAAGGGAAATATTGGTTGTTTCCAGTTTGGAACTATTACAAAGAAAGCTGCTCAGAACAGTCATTTATAGATTTTTGTGTGGACATATTTTTGTTTCTCTGTGATAAATGCCCAGAGTTTGTAATTGCTGGGTAATACGGTAAGTATTTAATTTTTAAGAAATTCCCAACTTTTCCAGAGTGATTATACCATTGTACATTCCCACCAGTAATGTATGAGAAAATCAGTGTCCTCGCCAGGATTTGGTATTTTTAGTATTTTTTATTTAGAATTTGTAATAGGTATGTAACGATGTGTCATCATAATTAGTTTGTATTTCCCTAATGACTGGTGATGTTGAACATCTTTTAATGAGCTTATTTGCCATTTGTATATCCTCTTTGATGAAATGTTTATTCGTGTCTTTTGTCTATATCTTTTGGATTATTATTTTTTTTTTACTGTCAAAGGGTTGAATGTTCTTCATATATTTTAGATATGAATACTTTGTCAGACTTCTAGTTCACAGATATTTTGTCTTAGTATGGAGCTTGTTTTTTCAATCTTTCATAAGGTCCTTTGCAGAGTAAAAGTTTTTAATTATGATGATGAAATCAAATTTAATCAACAACTTTTTTTATGGTCTGTGCTTTTGGTGTAATGTCTAAGGACTCTTCACCAAATCTTAGGACCTGACGATTTGCTTTCATGTGTTCTTGAATTTTATGGTTTTACATTTTATATTTAAATCCATAATCAATTTTGAGTTCATTTTTGTATAAGGTTTAGGTTGAGTTTTATTTATTTTTTTCCAATGAATATCCAGTGTGCTAGAGCCACTGGATATTTAAAAGGCTTTTCTTCCTTCATTGAATTGTTTTTGCAACTTTTTCAAGTTATACATCTGATTAGGGGTTAATATCTAAAATTATAAAGAACTTACACAATTATACCAAAAATTAACAACCAGTTAAAAAATTGGCAGAGAACTTGAGTAGACATTTTTCCAGGGAAGACATACAGATGGCCAACAGGCAAATGAAAAGATGTTCAGCATCACTAATCATTGGGGAAATGCAAATCAAAACCACAATAAGATACTACCTCACACCTGTCAGTAAAATAAGTGTCAGACAAAAATAAGTGTTGGCAAGGATGTGGAGAAAAGGTAATATTTATACACTGTGGGTGAGAATGAAAATTGGTACCATGGAAAACAGTATGGAGGTTTCACAAAAAGTTGAAAATAGAAACAGCAGTTCTACTTTCGGGTATTTACCTCACCTGAAGAAAACAAAAACACTAATTTGATGAGATCTATGCGCTGCTATGTTCACTGCAGCAGTGTTTACAATAGCCAAGATATGGCAGCAACGTGAGTGTCCATCGATAGATGTGTAACTAAAGACGTGTATATTTGTGTATCTGTGTGTGTGTATCTGTGTATATATGTTTGTGTGTGTGTGTATAATGAAATATTACTCAACCATAAAGAAGAATGAAATCTTGCCATTTGTGATAACATGAATGGACCTAGAGGTATTATACTGAAAAAAATAAGTTGCATAGAAGAAGCCAAATACCTAGTTTCATTATATGTGGAATCTGAAAAAACAAAAAAAACAAAACAAAAAGAGACTAACAGATATAGAAAATAAAATGATGGTTACCAGTGGGGATAGGGGTTGGGGGTAAACAAAATCGGTAAAGAGGATTAAGAGAAACAAACTTTCAGTTATAAAATAAATAAGTAGTATGAATATAATATACAATATACGGAATATAGCCAACATTATAACAACTTTGTATAGTGATAGATGGTAACTAGACTTATTTTAGTAATCATTTTGTAATATATATACATTTGAATCACTATGATGTACACCTAAAACTAATAGGATATTGTATGCCAATTATACTTCAACTAAAAACATTAGCTACACTTGTGTCTGGCAATTTTCAGTTCTGTATTCTCTTCCATTGATCTGTATGTATCTCCTTTTACCAGTACCTTATAGTATTGATTTCTGTAGCTATATAGGGAATTCTGTAGAGTGATTCCTTCTACTTTATTCTTTTTCAAAATAGTTTTACCTATTGTGGTTTCTTTTCACATAGAATTATCTTGTTATACAAAAATCTTGATGGGGTTTTGACAGGAAGTATGTTAAACCTGTACGCTAATTTTGGGAGGCTTGACAGCTGCTCTGTTGAGCTTTCCAGTCCATAACCACTGTATACCTTTTCATTTAACTGGATTGTTTTGATATCTTTCTGTCAGCATTTTGTAGATTTTTGCATCTGTGTTCATGAGACGTATTGGTACATAGTTTTCTTTTTTGGAGTTATCTTTATCAGGTTTTGGTATCAGAGTAACATTGGCTTCATAGAATGAGTTGGGAAGTATTGTCTGCTCTTCAATTTTTTGGAAGAGTTTGAGGAGAATGGGTATTAGATCTTCTTTGAATGTTTGGTGAATTCACTGGTGAAGCCAGCTGGTCCTGGACTTTACTTTTTGGTAGGTTTTTGATGATTGTTTCAATTCCCAAGCGGCTGATCAGTCAATTTAGATTTTCCAGGTCTTCTTGATTCAGTCTGGGAAGGTTGTATTTTTCTAAGTACTGGTCCATTTCTTCTAGGTTATTAAATTTGGTGTTATATAGTTTTTCATAGTATTCTTGTATAAATCTTTGTATTTCTGTGATGTCAGTTGTAATTTTTCTCTTTCATCCCTGATTTTGTTTATTTGTGTCTTTTCTCTTTTTTCTTTAGCGAGTCTAGCCAGGGGTTTGTCAATTTTATTAACTTTCTCAAAGAACCAGCTCTTTGTTGCATTTATTTTTTCTATTATTTTTTTTCCAGTTACATTTATTTCTGCTCTAATTTTGATTATTTCTTTCCTTCTCCTGACTTTAGGCTTCATTTGTTCTTCCCTTTCTAGTTTTTTTTTTTTTTTTTTTTTTTTTTTTTTTAGATGAAGCATTAAGCGGTTTATTTGAGCTCATTCTTGTTTTTGGAGATAGGCCTATAATGATATGAACTTTCCTCTTATGACCGCTTTTGCCACATCCCAAAACTTTTGATATGTTGTACTATTATTATCATTCATCATTTAATCTCCATGTATTTGTGGTTCTCCCTGCTTTCTTTTTGCAGTTGATCTCTAGTTTCAAAGCATTATGATCAGAGAATATGATTGGAATGATTTCCACTCTCTTATATTGTTGAGGTTATCTGTCTGTCCCAGTATGTGGTCGATTCTTGAGGATGTTCCATGTGCACTAGACAAGAATGTAGAAGCAGCTCTTTTGGGATGAAAGGCTCTGTAAATGTCAATTATGTACAGTTGGGCTAATGTGTCATATAAGGATGTTATTTCCTTATTGATTTTCTGTTTGGATGATCTGTCCATATCCTATAGTGGGTATTGAGGTCTCCTACTACAATGGTGGTTTGGTCTGTTTTTCCCTTTAGTTCTGTTAGTAATTGCTTTACATATTTTGAGACTCCTTTTTTGGGAGCATAAATATTAATGTGTTATGTCTTCTTGGTGCACGATTCCCTTTACAATTATGAAGTATCCCTCAGTATCTTTCTTTACTTTTTAAATTTTGAAATCGATTTTGTCCGATATTAGTACCACTACTCCCGCTTTTCTCTGAATGCTATTCGCTTGAAATATCATTTTCCATCCTTTCACTTTAAGTCTATATTTGTCTTTGGAACTGAGATGTATCTCCTGGAGGCAGCATATGGTTGGGTTTTGTTTGTTTGTTTGTTTGTTTGTTTGTTTTTGGCCCAATCTGCAACTCTGTGCCTTTCTATTGGTGAGTTCAGTCCATTTACATTTAGGGTGATTATTGAAATATGAAGTCTTCTTATTTTGTGTTTTGCTTTCTGGTAGCTTGATTTTTCCATTGCTTCCTTATCCTTGTGTGTCTGGGTTTTTTTTTTTTGTTTGTTTGTTTTGTTTTTTGTTTTGTTTTGTTTTTAAGTTTTGGTTAGTTTTTGTGTTTCCCCTCTGGTCCTTCTTTTTTTATGTTATATGCTTCAGTTCTGAATCTTTGGTGTGTGATTAACCATAACGAATATAAAAACGATAGTTATATATATATATACAGTCATCCATTTTCTTCTGTGCGTATCTTATCTTCATTCCTCTTTGTGAGTTTCGATCTTTGAATCCTCCCTTTTTCAGTAATTGTTGTCTCAATTTGTCTCTATGTATGTTGAACATTCATTACTGTCTTGGTATAGCAAATCTCTTCTTATTGTTTAGGCTTATAATGCCCTGTTTTTAGTAAGGGCTGCACTCCTCTGGTTCTATTTGTCTGCTAGTCACCTTTCCCTTAATTATGTATTTTTTTTCTCATTTTGTTTTAGGTGACCTGACCCCTTTCAGTATTTCCTGTAATGCAGGCCTTGGAGTGGACAATTTTCTCAATTTTTTGTATGTCTGGAAAGGTCTTTATTTCTCCTTCATATCTAAAAGAGAGCTTTTCAGAATACATTCATTATTCTTAGCTAGTAGTTCCTGTCATTTAACAGTTTGAATATTTGATTCTACTTCTTTCTGGCTTGTAGGGTTTGTGCTGAGAAGTCTGACCATAATCTAATGGGTTTACCTTTATAGGTTACCGTCTTCTTCTCCCTAGGTGGCCTGAGAATTCTTTCTTTGTCATCAATTTTTGATAATTTTAATACAATATGTCTTGGAGAAGGCCTTTTTGGGCTGAGATAATTGGGTATTCTGTTGACTCCTTGAATTCCAAGCTTCAGTTACTTCCTTAGATTTGGGAAATTCTCATCAGCTATTTTTCTGAAAATGCTTTCTGGATGTGGTTTTATAGTGTAGCGATTAGCACATCTGCTTTACAAGCAGAAAGTCTTGGGTTTGTACCCCAGTGGAGCCATGGTCCAAGGCCTATGGCAGTGCCACCCTGAACAAGCTCGATGCTCGATGTCTGATCTCGGAAGCTAAACAGAGTTGAGCCTGGTTAGTACTTGGATGGGAGACCACCTAGGAAGACCAGGTGCTATAGGCATAAATAACAACAACAACAACAACAACAACAACAACAACAACAACAATAATAATACAGGAAAATGCTTTGTAATCCTTGCTCCTTTTCCTCCCCTTAGAGAATGCCCATTATTCTTATGTTTCCTTTCCTGATGGTCTCAGCTAGTTCTTGAGTTTCTCTTTCATTATTTTTCATTCTTTGGTTTCTCTCTTCTTCCTTCTGATTTATTTCTAGATTTCTGTCTTCAGTGTTACTGAACCTTTCTTCCATTTGATCGACTCTATTTCCCAGGCTTACTATTTCATTTTTCATCTCTTTTGGTGTGTTCTACATCTCCAGAAGTTTTATTTGGTTCTTTTGGAGTGTGTCAGTTTCCTTGCTGAAGAACTCATTCTGCTCATCTAGTTGTTTTTCCAGTTCCTGAAATTGTTGATATGAATTGTTTTGGATTTCATCGAGTTTTTCAGAAGTACCATCCTGAATCCCCTGTCATTTAATTCGCATATTTCTATGTCTGTAAGCTTATTTCCTGGAGATTTTTTTCTTTCTTTCTGAAATACCTTGTCACTTGGTTGTTCATGGTGTTTAATGGACTATTTTTCCACCTGGGCATTAATGGAATTGTATTCTGCATTTTTTTTTCCCAGAAAGAAGATTATTATATATAAAGGTCTCTCTTTAGCCTGTTGCAAAGAAGGCGTTTTCCTTGTGGTTTCCAGTGGGTGGTGTCTAAGCCTCTTGGACCCCTGCTTTATATAAAGTCTTAATAATGCATTTTTTTTTTTTATAGCTATTCAGTCTTGCTCACTACCCTCAGTCTAAGTCCTTGTCATTGTTAGTGACAGTTTCAGTAGCATTTGCTCAGGTTCTCCTGGGGCTCTGCGGTATTCAGTCTCAGAGGTATGGGGGAGGAGCCCTCTGAGTTGGGAGATGGGGCTGCAGTTCATATCATTTGCAACTGCAGCTGGTAATAATCAATGTTGTCTCTCCGCCATCTCTTCTCTGCCATCCCCAGTTGTCTGCTTTCTTTTCTGGGCACTGCTGCAGGCAGTGTGAAGCTTACAGCTCTCCCAGGCAGGGTTGTTCAAGGAACCCACCATACCTTCTTTCATCCCCCTCCTCTAAAGGGAGTTCAGGCTGGAAGAGGCAGCTTCCATGTTTTTCCCAGTTCACTGCCTGACTCCTGGGGTTCTGACCTGTGGTAGCTCTTATGTGTAGATTTCTCACTCAGATATGCTGGTGTGAAGTTTGGGTGTTTCTGTCGATTTTAGATGTTCAGCTTATTGTTGTTTCAAAGGGAGAGATCCAGGGACTTCTCTCTAACATGTTTTTGACATCAATCCCATCTCTTCTAATGTAAGCATTTATTGTTATAAATTTTCCTTTAGAGCAACTTAGACTACCGTAAATTTGATATTTTGTAATTTCAATTTTATTCAGGGCATTGTATAATTTCTTTTGAGCCTTCTTCCTCATTGACTTATGGATTATTTGCCAAGTACATTTTAGAATTCCCATGTTTTTGAGGTTTTTCTTGTTATCTTTCTTTTATGTATTTCTCCTTCGATTCCATTGTGGTCAAAGAACATGTATGACTTCAGTTTTTTTTTAAATTTAATTTTTGTTTTATAGCCCAGGATATGGTCTATTTTGACATTTTTCCCCCCGTAGTCACTTAAAAAAAATTGTATTCCGTTTGTAAAGTTGAAATGTTTTATAAATGTTGATAAGGTCCTGATAGTTGACAGTGTTGTAGAACTCCTTTACTTCCTTTTAGAGTTTTGTTTAGTTGCTTTATCAATGTTTTGAAAGGGATATTTTAGTCTCCAGCTGTAATTGTATTTTTTTTCCAGTTCTATCAGTTTTGCCTCACATTTTGCATCTCTGTTATTCCACATACATATTTAGAATTATATTTTCTTGGCGGAATGCCTATTTATCATGTAATGCTTCTCTTGGTTCCTGTTAATATCCTATGTTCTGAAGTCTGTTATTTGATATTAATTCAGAGATTCTTATTTTCTTTCGACTACTGTTTTCATTACATATATTTTTAATGTTTTTATTTTCTACCTATTTATATCATTCCAATTGAAGTGAGTTTCTTATATATAGCATGTAGTTGAGTCATCTTTTTAAAAAATCCATTTTATCAATCTGTTTTAATATATTGTATTTACTTGATTTACTTTTAATGCAATTATTGATATATTAGGGCTTATGCCTGCCTTTTTTTCTTTTGTTTGGTGCCTCTGACTCTTGTTTGTTTTCTTTTTCCTGACTTCCTGTAAGTTACTTGAACATTCTTTATCATTTCAGTTTTTTTTTATGTTTTTGACTGCTTCTCTTTGTATAGATTTTTTAGTAGTTGCTCTGTGTATATTACATACCCATAACTTATTGCAGTCTGTTTGTTTTGACATTTTACCAGTTTATGTGAAGTATAGAAACCCTACCTTCTTTTACCTTCTCTCATTTAATAGATAATTTAAAAAATATGTTTATATACATTGAGAATCACATTTTTTTCAGTGTTTTGTTTGAGTAGTCAAACATAATATAGAAAACTGAAGAGCAAAGTATTATATTTACTCATTTTTTTGCTTTTTCTGTGCCTTTTTCTTCCTAATGTTTTAAGATTTTCTCTTTCATCATTTTCTGTGTAGAGAATTTACAATGCCATTCTTGAAGGGCAGGCTTGCTCATGAAAAATTTTCTTATCTGTCCTTATTCTGAGACTGTCCTGGTTTCCCACAGGCTATTTTGCTGGATATGGAATTTTGGATTGTAGTTCTTTTCTTTCAGCCACTGAAAAATTCTGTGGCACTTCTTTCTTACGTCTATCATTTCTGATGGGGGAAAATATTTTTCTCATTGAAATTGTTTTCTCTGCAGTATGAATAATGCATTATTTCCCTCTGGATGTTTTCAGGATCTCTCTGTCTTTTAGTTTTTGGAAGTTGATCTATGATGTGTCTTGGTGTGAATTTATTTGGGTTCATCCTGTTAGCAGTGCTCTCATTCTTGAATCTGTAGGTTTATGTCTTTAGCCAAATTTGGAGAATTTTCAGCCATAATTTTTTTGAAAACTTTTTAGGCCCACCCTCTTTCTCTTCTCTTTCTAAGGACTCAGAATACAAGAATGCTAGATCTTTTGTTTATAGTCCTAATATTCCTGAGGCTCTGTTCATTTCTTATTCAAATTTAATCTTTTAAGTTTTATTTTATTACTGTGCCTTTATTTTTTATTTAGAAAAAACATTTAACATAAAATTTACCATTTTTATCATTTCTAAATGCAGAAGTCAGTGGCATTAAATATGTTTATGTTGTGTAACCATCACTATTTATTTTCCAAACATTTTAATTTCTCCAAACAGAAACTCTGTACCTTTTACTCAATAATTCCCCATTCCGCTTCCCCTCAGCTCCTAGGATTTTATATAATCTACTTTCTGTTTCTATGATTTACCTATTCTAGATGTTTTATATAAGTTGAATCATACAAAATTTGTCTTCTTTTGACTGGCTTATTTCACTTAGCATGATGTTTTCAAGGTTCATCCATGTTACAATATTATTAGACACTTATTTCTTTCTTCAGGGATGAATAGTATTTTATTGTACGTGTGAACCACATTTTTAAAATCCATTTTTTCTGTTGATGTACACTTGGGTTATTCCACCTTTTGGATACCCAGGAGTGGAATTGCTGGCATATGGTAATTCTGAGTTTAACTTTTTGAATAACTGATGAACTTTTTTCTTTTTTTTTTTTAAGTTTGTTTTCTCCCTTTTATTTATATTGGGTAATTTCTGTTATTCTATCTGCCAGTTCAATTATTTGGTTCTTTCCTTTGTCCTCTCCATCCTGCTGTTGAGCTTGTCCTTTGGGTATTTTTTTGCTTATTATATTTTTCAGTTCTAAAATTGTGATTTAGCTTTTTCTTTATATTTTCTCTTTTATGAAAGTTTTTACTTTCTCATTTATTTTAAGTATGTTGTTATTGCTATTGGGAACACATTCATGATGGTTGCTTATAAATCCTTATGTAATTCTAAAAATCATCTCACTGTTAGCATCTGTTGATTGTCTTTTCTTACTTATATTGAGATTTTTTGTTTTCAAACGTTAATGAGGGATTTTCTTATGAAATGTGGATATTATTGGATATTATGAGACCTCTGGGATCATATTTTAAATTTGTTTTAGCAGACATTTTCTGGCACTGCTCAGGTTGGGAAAGTGGGCAACTCCTCATTACTACTTGGTGTGGTTAGAAGTTCCGGCCTGTCGTTTGGCTCTTGCTGATACCACCTTGGCTGGGAAGGTAGAGGTGTCTTGTTGCTGCTCTTCATGTGGTCTCCAGATACTTCGGGAATGGTGATGTTCAAAAACTGATGACCAGGTGGTGAACATCCTGACTTTCCAGTAGGTTTCTTCTAATACCACCCCAGTGAGGGAGAGGGCTTCTTCATTGTCTCTAGTTGGGGTAAAAGTCTAAACTCCACTGACATTGCAGGATGGGATGTTAGTGGCTTGTTGCTGCTAGGGAGAGATAAAAGTCTTGGCTCCCATGCAGCATTCTCTGACACCACCTTTATATTACCCTGGGAGGTAGGAGACACAGATAGAATTCTCATCTCTCCTAGTGGATACAGCTGGATCCAGGGTTTTCTAGTGGTGGTTGGCTGCTGTAGGGCAGTTTCCTGAAAGTTTTTTATGTTGCTAAGCTGTATCTTTCGTGGAACTTTGACTAGGTACAGTAGGCTTTTCTTGAGAATTATTTTGTCTGTGCCAGTTGATGTTTCAAGTTCCCATTTTCTTGTGCTCAGTTGGGAGTTTACAGTGCTAAGAGAAAACTCAGGAAATTCATTACTTTTATATTTCTTGTGTCCCAAGTTTTCTAGCCATTTTGCTGCTTCTCTTTACACTCCAGAATTACATTGTGTTTGTTTAAATATAATATCTAGGAGTTTTCACTGTACTTATCAGAAATAATAGGGAAAATTACATCTGTTTCCTCTTTCTGGAACTATTTATTTAAAAATATTAATATAATTTTTGATATACCTACATCACAATGTTGCTTTGATGTTTAGATAAAATTGAAAGAGGATTAGGCACTTAACTTGTGTTTGGACATCAGTTATTCCTAAGTGGAATATGGAAGTCATGTTGTTCTAGAGTAAGAGTTATATTTTTATGAGATTCCCACAAAGAAATGAAAATCCATACATACTTCTTTTTTTTCTCCCTGACACTACCATACCCATTTTCACTCCGTTTTTTCTCAGTCCCCTTTTAGCGTATTCCATAAAGAGATTTTAACTCAACTTCATTGTGTGGTTTGCTCATGGAGCACTCCAAAACAATTTTACAGTACTGAGCTATTCAATTAAGCACCCTTGTAATTCGCCAGGCACTGTGCTAAGTTCTCATCATTGGTTTTCTAAATTCACCCTGTTAGATTGCTGTTATCCTGTTTTGTAGCTGAGGAAGTAGAAGCTTAGAGAAGTCAAGTAAGTTTCTAAGGTCACTTAGCTAGTAAGTGGAAAAGCTGAGATTTGACACAGGTGTTTAGAGTTTAAAAAGCTCATCGTCTTAACCTCTACGTTCTACTTCTTACCTCTATCCTCTCTAGTGTTTCATCAGGCCAAATTCTCTAGAGCTTTCTGTTCTGCTGGTTAGGGTATCTAGTCAGAATTCTTAAGTATTTTATTGTTTTTTTTGTTTGATTCAGTAAAAGGTGAAAGATAGTATCCAGTGTTATATTTTCTCAAAGTGCCATAGTTGTTTTATCTGCAAGTGTGTTTGTGTGGTTTTTAACGTTTCTGGTAAAATTTAAGATGTGACCAAGTGACGGTATTCTCCCAATTGATTCATTTTTAGTGTCACTTTAATTTTATTTCCAAAAGATTAGAGTTAGTTATTTTTGTCACTTCTCTATTGCAGAGTGATTGAGTGAATCATTCAGCAACTATATTTATTGAGCCACTACTGTGTGGTAATCACTATGCTGGGTGCTGTTTTCAGTAACTTACTTCTTTGTTATTGAGATTGTTCTGTGACTTTAGTCACTAATAAGTTATTCCTTTTTTTTTTTTTTTTAACTTCAAAAGGGTAGTTCTCTAGAAAGCATGTGTGTTTTGTAAGAAAGAAGATTTTCATTTTTAGGAAAGATATTGATTCTCCCTCAAATTAGGTGCACCAGTGTCTACAGCTTACTTTTCAAATGTAAAAGAGAGACTTCACAGATGGATGTTTTTGCTGCTTAAGCCATGAGTGTTTTGAGATGGGAGAGTCAATATGCAGAAACAAAATCACTTAAACTCTAAAGTGAATGCTGAGAAAAGTTCTTGGTAGGAACATGACCTGACGACATGCTTGGTAGACCTTGTCTGTATAAGATAAAGCTTCCAAAACTAGAGAAAATGGTTTCTAAAACAAATCAAAGCTTAAAGTTACATGTGTACACTAAAGTACTAATCTTCGTGCTGTGAAATATAATACTTTCTACTTTTTTTGGGTGATATGTTCAATTGTTTACGAATTTATGTTGGATACGGTCTCTTAGAGGGCATCCTTTGCCCAACCCACTTCATTTTACAGACAAGAAAACCTGTAACCTTAGAGGTGAAGTGGTTTTTACTGCTCTTTTTATTGATGGAAGCAGGCCTAGTACTCAAGCCTCCTACACTTGAAGTACTGCGGCCTCTTTTTATGCTGTATCACCTGGAACATGTGTAAATCATATTTTTTGTTGAACTCTGACATGATCATAATCAAACTACGCAGTAGTTGATTTTCTGTAAATGCTTCATTCTATTCTCATGTACTCAGGATTCTTTCCATTACAGAATTTCATGTTTTCTCACACTAGGTGATTCTAGATAAGGCACTTTAATAGTTTCATTCCTATTTGAACTCTATATAGACTTTAATGTGTTGTTTTATTAATCTACATCATTGTTTACTATGCTTGCTGGACTTCAGTTGTTGGTCATAGTCCCTCTGCCTTTTCATTCTTAGGAACTTGTCAACCAACTTATGCTTCAGGTCTTCAGGGATAGAGGAGTCCTGTGGAACCTAGTTTGGGCTCATTTCCACTGTGGGATGGCTTCATTAAAAAAGTGTGTGTGTGGTGTGTGTGTGTGTTGTGTGTGTGTGTGTCTGTGTGTATTTCCATGGGTTGAGACACAATTAGCTTGCTTGTAGCTTCCTCATAGTGATTCTTCTGAGTGGATGGGATGGAATAAATCAAATTTCCCTCTTTTCTGCCTTGATGTTCCAGGTTGTTTGAGCCATTCCTCCCTGATTTTAGATGATTTATTATTCTATATGCTTTATTTTCTTGACATCCTTCCTAATGTGAGCCCCAGTACTTAAATGGGCATTTGAGAAATAGTACAGGTCTAAGGGAGCAAGCTGGTCTCTCTTTTTCAGCAGTCACCCCTGGGACCTCTTCCCTCAACCTGGACCTCACCAAGTGATCCCCAAGGCTTGGGGCCTGGGAATCGGGCTTTGAGAAGCAAACTGTAATAATACATTTCCCGTGTCTTCACCTGTTAATTTTTTCCTGAAGTCCCTCTCCTTGTATATCACCTCAGCATTGGTCATTCCTTTTGTATTGTGTAGGAAGAAACCCTACAAAACTGAGCTGGATGCACTACTGTAGTTGTATGTCCCGTAAGTACTCTCAGCCTTAGCATTTTCAGTTAGGTAATGAGTTGCATCAAACCTACTCATGTAGAAAATAAGTGAAATATTCATATGAGAATTCTTTGTGAACAATAAAATGTCCTGTAAGTATAACATCTCACTGTTACTCTAACCCTTGTTTCTACAGAATTTCTAGTTTGATCAGCCAAGGGAGTGCTAGCCTCAAATCTTCCACAGGTTCCCTTGTTGGTGGTTGCTTTTGACTCTTGATGTATTGGGACATCTATACACAGTGGGCATAGACTAACAGGCATTTGAAATGCCCACATTTATTATTTTTCAAAAAACTAGCGTTTCTGTTTTGAGCTAGGATTTCCACAGCTCCAGAAAGGACTCGAGCTCTTTTTATTTATGTTTTTCCTGTGAAATCAGTTCAGTAAGAGACTCTATGTGTATTGTAACCCTTAAGTCCTTTGCCTCGTTCCTTTGGCCCTAGGCACTTTGGAGTGATGAATTTGTTAAGAATCAGACATGTGCAGTCTATTCAGACATACATAGGGCTCTTGCTCTCCTTCCCCAAGCTAAGCAGCCCCTTTGGAATATCTAATGAAATCCATGCTCTTGCACGCAGGATTAAAACAAAGCAGGAGGCCCTGGAAATAAGCCCGCAGAGGTATTATTGCTATATGTTGGTTTTTATTTGTCTATTTTGGCAGTGTTGTGCAAATGAGGGTCTTGCTGATACAACTGAATCACAGTGAGCTATCTTTGCTGTCTAACTATCCTTCACAGGTCTGACACTAGACCTGCCTGCCAAACCCACTTGGAGATAATTAAAAGACAGAACATTGTCTTCTTGCTGACAACAGGGCAAGTTATAATTGTTTTTACTTAGTTATTTGAAGGGAGGGAAGTAAGGTGTTAATGAGTGCTCGAAATTTTATTTATTGTCCTGGAGATATAGATCATTAGTTTATTTTACAAAAGTTCATCCATCAGCCTCTGAGATGAAGGATGTAGTAGCTGAAATTGATTTGATTTTAAGATAGCCATAAAAGTGGTCTATATGCTACCAATAATATAGTAGTTGTTGTTTCCCAATAGTTGTAATTTAATTTGTAGTTTCAGACAACTTACTTTGATAAGACATTTCTCCTGGGTAATGAATAGCACTAATGTACTAAGGGATTTTTCTCTTTGTCTCTGGTTAGGGGACTTCAAGCTGCTAACTGCAGCAAGCTCAGGATTGAATTCTTGGCAACCCCAGAACCCCATATTTTGCCTTGTGGACAGTCTGATGGTACCTTGGGCATTTTCTTGGTGCCATGAGCACAGGTATTAGAAATGTAGGGTCTCCTGAGCCATGTCATGTTTTCTATTTATAGTCTCCTCCCCAGACCCCCAATAAGGATCTAATGCATGAAATAGGATTTAGGACTTACCTTGGAGTTAGAAAGGCAGAGAGAATAGACTTAAAGGTCACCAAGTTAACTCTTCATTTTACAGTTGAGGAAGACTCAGAGGAGGTCAATGAAAGCAAGAGCTGTTAATGCTGGTGTGGATAGTTCAGTGTAAATTTGTCACACCTCTGGAGAGATGGCACAGAGTGCATATCTTGCATGTTGTTGATCTAAAATATCATCTTTATACATTCAGGGTTAACAGAAGCTTTAGTTTTACTGTTGTCAGGACAGTCACCTGGATGTCAGTGTATTGGGGTAAGTTTAACAATAGTAAAAAAAAAATAAAACAACTCTGTGTGTGTGTGTGTACACATGCATGCATATAATTGGAGCTTAAAAGTTCCAAGACTTTTTGTCCATGTACTGCTTTTCAAGTTAAGCTGGAGCTGAAACTTCCCCAACCTGGCTATTGATGTTATTAGTTTCTCTGAGTCTTCCACAACTGTGAAATGAAGAGGTTGACTTGGTGGCCTTTAAGTCTATTCTTTCTGCCTTTCTAACTCCAAGGTAAGTCCTAAATCCTATTTCAGGCATTAATTTTAAATGCCTTCCCTGCTTAGCTTGGTTATGCTGAATAGGATGGATAGAATTGCACCTTCTGTCTTTTCCCTTACCACGGTGTGCTCTGAGTGAGTGCTAATAGAAGAGATGGTGGCCAGAAGGCAAAATAGCCTTTGGAGGAGGAAGAGGAGTGAAGGCACTAAAGAAAATGAACACCTGCAGTGCAGCCCTTGATTAAAAAAAAGATTTCACAGAGTAGTTACCAGTCCTGTTTTACTCTTTGAAGTCCAGAAGAATTGGTCTTGGTACCTATTTTGGGCCTTTTGTGACCAGAGACTGAATCTTAGATATATTCTCTTTGCCCTTGTATCGGTCAATGCCTTATATAGGACTGGACATCATGTAGGTACTAATTATTTCTACTTTGCTTTAACTTCCTGGAAATCACTGCACTTATCAAGTAAATAAGACTGTTATATTAAATATTATATAGAAAGGGTTCAAGCTTGTAGCTTCATCATCATTCTAAATATTGTATTCATTGAAGCAGAGAAACCTTGTCAAGACAATCATTACCAACACTTACAGAATGAAAGCAAGAGCTGTTAATGCTAGATAAAAGTTAAGGATTTTGTACTTTCAAAAGAAACAGAGGGTTTAAAAATATTTCATTGGAAAATCTCATCAGTGGAAGTAAGTCTCAAGACTTACTTAAATATTTTTTTAAACAGAGGTAGATATAAAGAAGTTAGTAGAGGTGAAAAGATAGTAGAGGTAAGAGCTTTATGTAATGGTCATATTAAGGTTCATTTTTAAGTTAAAACAAGAAATCATTAGCTTCCATGTATCCCATTTTGCACGATAATTCTCTTTCAATGCATCCTGAAAACTGACCTGAGAATTCGATGAAATGTCATTTAAGATGACAAACTTGTATTTTATTGACTGGAAGAGGTCCTTGTACTTAGACACATATTCATCTATTTGTGGCTATTAATTCTAGTCACCTCCATCCTCATCTTCATCCAAAATAGACATTAAATCTTAATCGTGTGTACATGCCTGCTTGGAACATTTAGGAGAACAAGAACATGTAACCATGCCTGGTTAACCAGCTAAAGAGTTTGTCACCAGCTAGTTGACTTCAAGGCCAGCAAACTGGATTGCACACAGTAGTTGTTTGTTACTGGATGATGTCACATCAATACATGCTCTAATGTTACTCTGTTAAATTCTTCTACTCTGTTAAGCCTGTCAGGGACAGAGTGAAAAAAAAAAAATCCCAGTAGAGTATCTGAACTTTAATTCTTGGAGTCTTGGAGTGGGAATGACTTTGACAGTCTAAGGCAGGGCTCCAAAATTTACATATTTCTTGGGGTAGACAGGAAGCATAAGTGAATGAATTGGGCAGGGGTAGGCAACAGGAAGCAACGCAGGGCTCTGGGAAACTGCAGAGATGTTCGAATTCAGAAATTTTGCAGGACATTATTCCTGCCTGACAGACAGTTCTGATAGCCGATTCTGATGCCTTTTTGGAGACCCTGGGCCCTATGTTTCAGGTTATCTATCTTCTTTTTCAGTGTGATGGCCTGATTACAAATAGGAAAAGGCACTTACCGCAGACAGACAGCTAGTGAGGTCCAGAGCCTGATGCTCGCTCTGAGTCTCAGTGTGACAGTTTTCGTCATAATTAATGATGATATCTAACTGGTAAGGCATGAGCATCCTAATTTAAATTAGGGATTAATAATTATTTCTGAACCATTTTTTTAAAAAGAGAAGTAACGTAATAAAATGTACTAATCTTAAGGGATAGCTTAATAAAATTTTATATATATACTTTCAGGTCACTACCACCCAGGTCTCCCCAGGAGTTCTCATAGCCCTTTCCACCCAACCCTCCCTCACAACACACTCACTGTAATCACAATTTACTGTGGAACCAAGGCACTACTTACTATTTGGAGAGCTGGTCCATCTGTCACTGGCCCGGTTCCTCCCCACACTGCCCCCTCTCACTGTTTCCTGCTTTAGATTCAATTGTAAAGAGCTATAGCATACACTAAGGTATATGTTGCTTAAATTTTTTCCCATGTAAACTCAACAGAATGTTGGGTTTCTGTAAAGTGAGCACTCTGTGCCATTGCCTTTCCAGGAGCTAGGTGCCAACTCCCACAGGATGTCTCTTTTCAGAGGGTTCTTTTGCAATGTCAGCTGCTTTTTTTACAAAAGCATATTTAAGCTACATGACATATGCCATGATATTATTTGGATGCCACTTTTCCTCTGAAAGAACTTCATAAGTTTTTTTTTTTAAATTTCATTATTTATTAAATCAGAGGCCCATATTTCATTGTAATGGGCATAGGACTCCAAACCATACTGAAAATATAACTAAAACAACACCACAAACAGATCCACTTCACAGGCAATGCAGTTAAAAAAAAAAAAAAACAAAGCGAAACTGGTTCTCAGGCTGGAGCTGTTAAGCAGATTTTTTGCAGGGCATCAAGTTACTGAAAAAGCAGGATTCAGTCTGTCATTTCCTTTCATTTGTAGGAGAGGGTGGGAAGTAATGTTGCTGCTTTTCCCCCACCCTCCCTTTCTGGATTTTACCATATTCTGAAAGTAATGCGTTAAGGGCCTATAAATGGATTTTGGCTGTGTCCTAGTGCAGGGATTAACATAGAATTATAGGCGTACTCTGCATGGTGGTTGAGAA
Organism: Eonycteris spelaea; assembly: GCA_003508835.1. NCBI lineage: Eukaryota > Metazoa > Chordata > Mammalia > Chiroptera > Pteropodidae > Eonycteris > Eonycteris spelaea. The sequence goes on from PUFA01000089.1 coordinate 4,926,578, forward strand.
AATAGGGAGGATGCTGATCCCTTTTTTGGATGGACATGGTGCTCCTTTCTCTTATCTGAGGATGTTCCCTATAAAGCAGCCTGTCACTTTGAAAAATGCATGCACTGTACCATCTTGCAGTTATAAAGGTTAAGTAAGCATCTTGAATAGTGCCCCATTGCTTTTGTACTTTCCTTAATGTCAGCTGATAAAGGATTATTGAGAAAAGCTTGCCAGGAGATAAAAGGCTTGCAGGTTGAGGTTGAACAATTGAAATTTTCTGTTCCCAGTGTAGTAAATTACCAATGGCAGATTTAGCATTTGTTAATTATCAGAGCAGAGTACTAAGGATTGTTTTCTTTTGCCTAATTAATTACCTCATCTGGAGTGGAATGTTAATTCAGATAAATGATTATTTCTTAACACCTCTGAAGCTTTCCTTGGAGTCTCCTAGAATTGCCAGTCCTAAAGAAGGGCTTACTCATATCTTGACTTACTCACATCAAGACACTCAGACTTCTGGAGATAGAATTGGTTTGCTGTGTGCCATTTAGTGGAACATGAGTCAGCTTCCTTGAAATGATTGCCTTATGACCAAATTTTTTACTTTGTCTCTGAATTTAGTATTGGACACTCTTCCTAAAAAGACCTTTTTTTTTTTTTTTTTTAAATTTCATGATTTTATTAAATCAGAGGCTCATATTTTGGGCCTCCTATTGTGAACATTAAAGATAGTGTCCTTTGCAAGGACACTCTAGTTTCCTTACTTTACTTTTCATCTTCAAGTCATCTTATCCCCTCATGTTTACTGTTGGGGAAAAAAAGTATTTTTGGAATTCAGAATCCTAGGGAAATGCTTTTATTCTTTCTTGGGTCCAAGTTGTAGCATTCTTAATAGTTAAAAGAATAATATTCAAAAAAGGTAAAATTATGACTTTCATACAGATATTAAATGCACATATGTCAAAGGGTGTATTTAACTTATTAAGTGAGGGAGCCAGGCATATGTTACTTCAGGTTCAAAGGAAAAATCAAAGAGTCAAATTTATATGGAGTAAAGGAATGTTGAAAAGAATGTCAAATGAACATAAAATTGACTTTTTCAGGGGAAGGGGTAGAATCATTCTTCCTGAGGATAGAAGTTTTTTTGCATATCTATAAACCATTTACAGAGTTGTAAAAAGTTTAGTCAAAGACAGAGGTACTTTTCCCTATCTAATGAGATTGCTTCCCAGTGGCTCCAGCTTTCCTTGAAAGGAGGTCCAGTAATCACTTTTGCTTAATTTCAGGGTCAGAGGTTTCCCCTTACACAGTTTTGTGTAAGATTTTGGTCCAGTTCTTTAGAACAGAGATTCCCAACCTTTTTGGCATCAGGGATGCCAAATGAGAATCTAATGCCTCATGGATCTGAGATGAAGCTGAGGCGGTGATGCTAGTGCTAGGGGAGTGGCTGCCAATACAGGCAAAGCTTCAGTCCCTTGCCACTAACCTCCTGCCAGGTGGCCTGGTTCCTTATAGGCCACAGACTGGTACCTGTCTGTGGCCTGAGGGTCGGGTCCCTGCCTTAGAATGATACTGTCTCTTCAAAGTAGATTAGAGTTAAATTATGTGACTTATTTTTATTTCTAGTAGAGAGCTTAAAGATCAATGGGAAGAAGGGCTGGTAGATCCAGGCCACTGGAGATGAGCTCTAGCCCCATGTGACCAGTCACCTTGCACTGTCTTTACTCCTGATAGGCACTTAGGTTATGAGCACTCTTTTCATAAAGATGTGAAAAGGCAGCAAGATTTTTTCTAAGATTATCCAGGGGTCAAAGTCTGGAGCCTGTTATTAAATGGATTGTCCTCTTTTCTTCTGGTATGGCCAGGCTAAGCTTTTTAAAGTATATTAGAAAAATGCCATCTGAGCCAGGAAGTTGTCTGATTAGTGAGGGACTTTTGAGACAGTCTGTTCAGGGACCGCCCAGACCTACCGTACACATTCACTTGAGTCTTCCAAAGATATTAGAGTTCTGGAGGTGTGGTGGTGGGGTGCTTCTGGGTGTGTATGTATGTATACACACATTCATACACACATGTATGTATTTATGTAAATATGTATTCATATGCCATATTAGCCAGAGGTTGGCTTTTGGGGGTCTGAAAAGTTCAGTAACTGTATGCAGTTTTCTGAGATCTATTAGATTCTCATACTCTCAAAGAGTTTTATGATTCTCTAAAAGTTTATGAGTCAATTATTGGAAATTATATTCTCAGTGATTATTCAGAATCTATGTGTTTCTGTGTGCATGACTTAAAAAAGAAGTCTAGATTGAGATCCTGCCTAATTATAGAGTCCACTGCGGTAGCCACAGCTGGATTGGGTAGTGGTACAGCCTTGCCCCAGAGCTGGAAGGCTCTGTTGAATGCCCCTTTACACCAACAAGCCTGCATGCATTATGGGTGCACTGAAATAAAGCCACAGAGAAACAAAGAGCACCATATTACCATTGAGTCCAGCAGCCTCCTGGGGAGAGGCTCACCCAGAGGCCTTCTGTGTTTGGTGCTCAGGAACCTACGGGTCACTCAGGCTTATAGTCTGTTGTCCTATGTCTCTGACTGACTGCTGACTCAGGCTTTGGTCCTAATGCCAGGAAGTAGTGTGGTGGTGGTGGTGGGTGGGGGAAAGGAGTCTTAGTCCCAAAGAAAACAAATTACTTCCCCTACGAGGCATTACAGTTTTTAAACCCAAATATGTCTTTTTGCCTTCAGAACTAGGGTTTAGAGCATGTCAAGTGAGTGCCATGTCTCCAATAACACCTACTTTGTTCCAATAGATAGATTACTGTGGGATTTTATATTCAAATATTCCCACATTCACTTTGTTTAGGACATAACTATAATAAAGCAAATTTATTATTGTTGTTGTTGTTTGTTGTTGTTATTAATTTCCATAGTGCAGCCCAGTGAGTACAAATAAATTCAGTCAGGTTTTTTGGTTGCCATTTTCCCCCATGCTAGAGAAGAGAAGATGCAGCTCTCCTTTGCTGCATGCAGCCTTTTGCTGGGGTGTGGTTCCTTCTCCTTAATTTATCATCTGAAAGCAATTTTGTTCAATTAAAGATTAGAATTAAATTTCAGTTGTAGGGCTTCTGTGCAGAGGAAATGATGCATTAATGAACACACAGATGTCATCTTGCATCCGCGCTGTTTGCAGAATAGTTTCTTCAGTATTCAAATAATAAAAGGGGCTCCAGCAGCAGGAACATTGTTTACTCCTTGGCATACTAAGTGGAGACTCTTGCATTTATTTGCAAACTATTTTTCATTTTCTATACTGAGAGGGAAAACATATTTTATCTAAAATATTTGAAATAATGACTGCTAAAATCAGATAACAGGAGCATTAATGCCAGGTACCATGCAGTAAATTGCATAATGCTTTCGGGTTGGCACTGAAGCCATGATTTGTGATGATGATAATGCTCTATCCAAATAGATGGAATTGAGTATAGAAAGAGAATATTCCTGGAAATAGACAAGGCGACTAGTGAATTAAAAGTATAGTGGGAGAGGGAGAAATGTGTAGGATCATATTTCATTTATTGGAAGACCCATCTGCTCTTCAGTATACACATTATGTAAGTTTTACTCTCTGTATTACAAATATCCCGCAGGGTGGATAGGAAGTTCATATTTCTGCCTTCAACTATTTTTTCACTCACAGTCAGACATGAATGAACAGAAAGATTTATGTCTCATGTGTGGAATATTATAAGATGGTAGGCTTTTTTTTTTCTTTTTAAAGAGAATTATATATTTAGATCGTGATATTTTCTGCATAGCTTTGCTTGATGTCTGTGACTTCTACGGAGGAGAAAATAACAAATTGAGAGTGAGATTTTGGGGAAGTGGAAAAGGGTTTCTGTGAGACACCATTGGTTAGTATGGTCTTTGGGCCTTTGGGCTCCACATGCTCTTTGAGCCCATGTTCTTTGCATGTTTCCAGCTGGTGTTCAGGCCGGTGTCCAGTGTGTCTGGAATCGATGTTAGGTTTTCGATATTGTATTCTTTATGTTGTGCAGAATTTCTTAAATGAGTTTCGAGTGCAGAGGGCTCTTAATATCAGGTGGCATTCACCCTGGTTATTGATGTCAATATGGATGAAATCTCACTTGAGGCCTTATCTTCTAGTTCAGGGACCCTTTCTCATTCCTCTTCCCCTGTTACAAAAAGTCTCTGAAATGTGTGACAGGGTTTAATGGTTCTCTCCTTGAAATGTGTGCCCCCCCCATGGCTTCTATGACATCACATTTTTCTTTTTCTTTATCCATATCTCATGCCAAGGCTATTTCTCTTCCGGTTTCATTTCCTTTCCTAACCCCTAACTGTGCATACTGCCCCAAGTTCTATTTTGCTGACTCTTCTCATTCGCAGATCTCATCAGTGCACATTATCCATGATCAAAATGCCATTACTGCTCAATTTTTATTTCCAGTCAAAATTTTCCTTCCCAACTTCTTCATGTCTTGCTCTCTCTCTGGATATTTCATTAGAAGCTCGATATGTTTAGGGTAAAATGTACCCTATCTTCAACTCTTTTTCATTCTTTCAATTCAATAATGGCTCCTACATTCTGTGTGCCTTTTTGGCTAAAAAAAAATTGGTGTTTTTAGCCTTCTCTCCTTCTTTGCCTCTCATGAGTTCTGTCAGCAACTTGTCACTTTTAAGTCCTTTCCTCCTCCCCCCTTTTTTTCGCTACTTGCTTTGTTCAGATCCTCATTATACATCATCTGCACAGTTTCAGTAGCCTCTTAATTGGCCTTGTAGTTATGTTATCTTAATCCTCTTTCCCCCAAATCTTCCTGTAGTCCTCCATTTGTCTGATTATTTCAGCATACTGTTCAAAAGCCTTCCATGGCTCCCTGTTGCCGGACAGGTGAAATCCAAACTTCCTAGGCCTGGTGATTAGGCAGCCCCTTCCCTATCTTTTAGGTGCTTGTTTTGTTCTCCTAATTCTCCCATGTCTGCCTTTCCAAATCCTGCCCTTTCTAAAGCCCAGCTCAAATGCCTCTTCTAGGAAACCATCCATGATTACCCACTGGAGTGTACTCTCCTTTCTGCAGAAGCAAATAGCCACTACACATCTATTTGGCCACCTGCCACATACTGCAGGTATTTATTTAAAGATTTTATCTCCCTGCTGGATTATAATTGCAGAGATAACATGGACCATCTTATTCTTTTTGTATTTTCAGTAGAGCTTGGTCTGTTAACCTTTAATTCAAAATGTTGGACGTACTTGTTGGGAGAATAAATTGTAGAGCAAACCCTTTCACATAACAAGTGCTAGAACATCTTTAGTTTGAGAAACCTAGTTGAGGTTGAGTTTATGGTATGCACTTTTTAGGCCTTTTCCAGTCTTCCTGTCTTGATATATGCCCTTCACTTATGGCCAGATAAGGCTAGTTAGAAACAGAAGAGCACAAGGTCTGGGTTGGCTTTAGCTATGATTGAGAACTGAGGTAGGAGGATTTATTCTGTCTGCCCAGAGGTTTTCTAGTGTAGCCTAGGGTTGTGATTTGCTCAACAGTGCTTGCATCTAGCTAAATATGTCCAATGAGCACTTAGATCTTGGCTTAGTAGGCTGGGGTTTAGGACTCTTAGCCTTTTTTCCAGGTACTTGATGCTTCATGTGACAGGGCTCCTGTCAGCCTGTTAAAGGGACTCATGGGGTCATTCAGTGTTTCTTCAGCAGACATGAGCTAGATAAAGAAGTCCAGGAGACAGGGATTTTCTGCCAGGTTGAGCCATCACCATGTTCTGAAAGGAGTCTGGAGCCTAGTCTGGTTTGTCTTTAAAAGAGGAGGAAGGAGCAGTGGAAGCTGTGTTGACCAGCGACATCTTTTCATCTTCTTTCTTATGGGCCAGTTTAAGTGGTCTGACGGTCAGGACACATTTCTCTGATATTAAAGAATCCTGATTCCTTGAGCTTATTGTTGAGCTGGAGTCTAGGAGGCAGGCAGGCCTAAGGATTTGGTGGAAGGTTGTAATCTGGGACCATTGTCTCTGGGCTGCCTACCTGAGTTACTCAGTAGGATAGATCTTTAAATGGCCTTCCTTGCTCACCTACTTAAACTGAGCTTGAGCAGTTTCCATGAAATGCTTTTATAAGTAGATCATATTGACTCCCATTTAATATGAGCAAACTCAGTGACTAAGAGGAGAGAGTTGTTTTATTTTAAAAAGAACTGCCTGCATTCTTGTATTATATCTATTTGTTACTTTGTGTATTTCGTTGTAGATATTTTTCCCTTTTTGGTTTCTCCAAGGTGGTAATGTTCTGGTTCTGACTTCTGGTACAGCATTTCATCCTTGGCCTCTTACCCTTAACTTTAGAACTGTGGTTCTAAAACCAGATAAACATTTCATCTTTGTTCACCTCTCAAGACTGCATGGCAGAAATATTTTTTGTTGTTCTTAGCTAACTTAATGCTATACATTTTTCTATGCTTCACCGTCTCCCCCTACCCAACATCTTTTTCCCCCCCTAATTAAAGCAACAGGAACAATTTGAAATTGGCAGCACTGCTAGGATTAGCAAATGAAAATAGAGCATATCAGTTAAACTTGAATTAACATAAACAAAGAATTATTATTATTTTTTTTTAGTATAAGTATGTCCCATGTAATATTTGGGAATATTTAAACTAGAAATTTATATCTGAAATTCAAATTTAGTTGAGCATCCTATATTTTATCTAGCAACCCTACATAGGCACATATTTGAAATAAAATGTCACCTTTAAGAAAATGTTTTGAAGAAGTAAATCCAAGTTTACCGTATGTTAAATACCCCTAAAGTTCCCTTGCTATGCACAAATTGTGAAACAGTTTATGTTTCCTAAGTTTGGTAGATACTGTATTATGTGCTATTTAAGAATAAGCTGCTACTGGCTATCAGAATTGTTCATTTATTCTAAGATTCAGCTTTGTCTTTTTGTTCTCTGAGAAGATGCTGCTCATTTGGGGATGACAATATCTGGCTCAAGCAGTAAATATATCACGAGTATCTACTTGTTGCACATAATAGATCGTAAAGCATGTTTCAATAATGAATGTTAAAATTCTTGAGTAGAATTATTCTTCCTTCAAATTATGACCAGTTCTCATATTCAGCACAATTTCTTCCTTCATGAAGATCCTTAACACAAACATAGAGATAATAAAGACAGTCAATTCTTGATTGACTGAGGTTTTTATCCATGGCTAGTTTCCTTCCCTCTGTCACCTAGCGTATGTGCAGGAATACAGGCTAATTAAGAAGCTAAATATGGTTGTGACCACTCCAAAACCTAATAGTGATACTGTAGCATTTGTCCATGCTTTGGTTTTTTGCACATTCTGATTTGATTCTTATGATGACCCATGAGGGAACAGCAGTGGTTTGTCTTCCTATTTCATAAATGAGAAATTTGAATTTTTGGTAAGTGAAATGGCTTATATAAGATAAAGCAGAACTTAAATCTTAATCATGGGCATTCTGAGCCATTGATCTTCTCACTACCTGTATTGACTTTTAAATGTGAGTGATATGAAGATGAGGCAGTTTAGGAGTAATTGCACCAGTGTTCCCCTTTGCTAACTTAGAAAATGAAGAGTTGTCCTCATACCTGTGCATCGTGCTGGAAGAGATATTTGCCTTTGGTTCAGGGCATGCCTATAATACACCTCAGTTCTTCTTGTAATAATCATTGCCCCTGTACTATGACTTCTGAATGAAGCAGATCAGCCACTATTGACATGTGAGTTTGAGGCAGTGTGCTGTCAATACTTGGGAAGGTGTTAGAAAATGCGATTTGACCCCTGAATTATACAAGCAAAAGATTCTGGAAAATGATATTCTGCACAATTATAGGGTAAATTGTGGAGAGATGACAGGAGACAATTCCACCAGCTTTTAGTAAGCATCTATAATGTGGTTTTTTTTGGGGGTGGGGGGGGGTGGGGAGGGAGTTGTACTAGATAATGTGATGTCAAAAAGTCTGTTGTGTCCTACTCGAGAACCCTTTCCACCCTGATATCTTTGCTAGTCACCCACCTCTAAGCACTTTTAATTGCTGTCTCATTTTTGGATATATTTTAATTTTGACTTGAAACATTGCTTTTATTTTGAAAATTTCCCATTTGTATGTATTTTTCTCTAAGTGTGTGAGGTCAGAGTTCTTAGAACACCATTGCCTCCTTTCTATGTTCTAAGCCAAATTCTGATCTTCAAGACTGTCAGTGTCTCCTCATACTTAGTCATAGGTGTAATATGCTTACCTTGTACTCTGAACTCTCTTACTGAACTGTCTTACTGAACTCTCACATTAATGGACTTTGTGTTCATTGGGCATTGTGAATACTGTGGGCAAATGGGGCAGCAAAGAGTGGCAGATGTGCCTGTTTCATAAATTTACTCATACACATGCTCCACCCTCTCATCAGACTTCACTTAGAATATACAATCTCAAAGATAAAATTATAGAGCATTAAAGCAAGTGCTGAGCCCTTCTGAGTATAGGGCCCTGTGTGATTGCCCGAATTACACCCCAGGAAGCTGGCTCTGAACTTATTAATATGTAAGAAAGCATGCCAGAGTCATGTATGCCAATCCTAGTGTCCTCTTCTTTTTTTACATTGAGGAAGGCATGGATAATTTTTTTCATTCTTTGTTTGAAGCTTAGGCTTCATAAGTAGGAAAGATTAGAACAAAAATATATTTCAACTTTTTCTCCTTTATAAATTGTTTAAATGTTTCCATCATTTTTTGTCATGTTAGGGTTCCTTAAAATATCCATGTCAAATATTATGTAATGTGATCCTGAATTCTTTTCTGAGCACTGAAATTAAAATAAAATACTTCTATGTTTGGTTTCTAATGCATTTGGAATACTGGAGTACCTCAAACATAATTTTAAGATAAGCTTTAAAATTTTAGTTCCTCCCACTCCAGTTAAAAACTTATATATATATATATTTTTTCTTTTGACCTATCATTTCCAGTGAAAATTCTAGCTTTCTAGTGCCTCCTGAGAAAATAGGTTCTCTTTTTTTAATTAAATGATGGCATATTAACATTCTGTGGTCCTTTGCAATCTCACAGTGCCTAGTGAGAAGTAGAAGTTATAGTTAGAATTACTATTAAATTAGCAGAGCCCTCTTTGCTGACTTAGATGAGAATCATGAAGTCGACTTACACATTCAGGGTGGTACTTGACATAATCTATATTGTAAAAACACCCTCCTTTTACTAATCAAGAAACTATCATCTGTTCAGACTTTGAAGGCAGAGAATAAGTGTTCCAGGACTTTGAAGTTCAGAGAAGTACTTTAAGAGAGTATAGTACTTTAACAGATTTGTCTGGCTTGGCTCTTGAATCAGACCAACTTCAGGTTGTTTGCAGCATAGAAATGGGAATTTTAGGCACATCACCTTATCCAGTGGTTGTCAACCCTGATAATATACTTACGGAAGTTAAAAAAAAACAAAACAAAACAAACAAACAAAAAAAAACCAACCCAGAGATAGGGATTTAGTTGCTTTTGGGTGGAATTCAGGCATTATTTTTTCAAGCTTCCTGGAAGATCTAGTTAGTAGCCAGTATTGAGAACGACCACCTTGATATCTCTGAACCTCAACTTCCTTATTTATATGGTGAGAGGAGCAGAGTTCTTAATGTATAGGGTGGAGTGAGGTCTAGGTAAATGGGCACAGCACCTGGCCACTGGTAAGTATGTAGTAAATGTGAACTGCCATTATTATTACCACCCTTGCCGATTCTTTGCTGAGATTGGAAGCTAAATTGGCATATATTTCTTAAGCTTAAAATATAGACTGATTTGTTAGGAATACTGCAAGGGATAGAAATAGTGCCTATTTTAAGGGAATGATTTGGATCTGATTAGAATACTCTATCATAAATAGCTTCTTGCATCCTGCCGCCCAGGGAGAGTATGTGAGAGAAGGGCTGGAATCACATACTCTATGTAAAAGCATCATCCCCAGGGATACTTCTTTGAGGAGAAATTTGATTTGTTCTTTCATCTAATATTTATTGACATTAATACCTATCAGTCCCTCTCCTAGATGTTGGGAATATGATAGCAAACAAGGCTCCAACCTTGCCCCCATAGGGGTCTATAGATTGGTAAAGGGATGGAAAAGTAAATGGGAATTATAATCCAAAAAGAATGAGCATTTTGTTAAGGATAGTGGTGACCTTAAAGCTAAGTAGGAGATAGCTAAGCTGAGGAGGTTGAGTGGGCTAAAGAGGAACAATATTAGTGGCAGAGGTAATTATAGTTTTAAAGAGACTTGAGTTAAGAGACAGTTGGCACAATTGGAGAACTTTAATGTGTGGGGGATGTAAATGTGTATTGGGAAGGAGGTTCAGGAGATGGTGACAAGAAATGAGGTTAGAGTCATAAGTGGGGTCTAGATCATAGAAGGCATTGTGTACTCTGGCCAAGAAGATAGATTGGAATTAATCAATGAATAGCTATTGCAGGTTTGAAACAAGAAAGTAACATGCTTAGACTTGGACTTTAGGGATGTCAGCAATCCTGCAACAGGGTGAAAGCCTGGAGATATGGACACCAATTAGGATGTTGATAATAGAAGTCCAGATGAGAAGGTCTGATTTAAGATAGTGACAGTGGAGTCAGAGAGAGGTGGACAAATGGCAGATTAAGAAAGTGGAATCGATTGGAGTCAACCCCAGGCCTGATTCTATTTGATGGTAAGTATGTATGATGGATATGTTGCATGTCCACTCTCAACACGTTAAACCCCTTTAAGAACCTCCAGTGGCCCTCTATTGACTATAATCTGCCCCAACCCTTTTCATTTTATATTTCACTAGACTCCTCTCTAAATTCATTGTGATCAATGCTTTGCATTTTTATTCCTTCTACTTTCTCCTCTTACCCTTCCCCTCCTCCCAACTCTTCCTGGATGAATGTTTTGCTCTCCTTGACTGGGCATTTGGCAGTGTATCAAATAAATATATGCTTTTGAAAGTCTAAGTCAGCCTTTCTCATACCACTGGAGAGAATCTTGATGCTCAGACTAAGGAATCTTTGTGTATAAGGAATTAGCTTCTCTCTATTCTTGTAAATGGTGCTGGTTTGGTACTTCATTTTTTGTTCTGTGGTTTGGAATAGAATTTATTTGTTTCTTCTGTTGCAGTGAGATGGCAAACTCAGAGCTAAGGTTTATGGCATTACGATGATTATTATTATTGCTAAATCAACTATGATTGCCCTTATCAGGTTATCATGAGATCCAGGGGGCTAAAAAAGTTTATTATGCCCATGCCCAGTCTTGGTTTTGTTTTTGTGTAGAGCTTATGGGTTGAAAATGGTTTACAGATCTTTGTGTGACATGGATAGCTTGATAGATGCCCTGTGGGTTAAGTGTAGAAAATATTTGGAGACTTTGAGCTTGTTTTATTAAATATTGAATATTAGACCTATTTATCAAATATTGTATTTTAAGTTTTAAAAATATTTTTGTTCAGTGTTTACACAACAGATTTCTATTGAATGACTACCATGGACCAAACATGATATTGTAGGAGATTTGGTAGAAGGACAGTCTTCTCCCACAGTGGGCTCATATTCTAGGCTTATATTCTAGCAGTGATGTAATTGCACTGGCCACCTGGTTTGCTCTGGAATTGCATGAAACTTTTACTACAGGGATTGAAATAAGGATTTAGGCCTTTTTCCAGTAACCATCTTCCCAGTATCCTTGAGGATATTAAACTTTTAGCTTCCCTAATGAAATGTCAGGTTACACAGACCTATTCAACTATGGATGTTGCATGACAGGAGGAAGTTGGATTATTTTATCTCCTGAGAAAAACATGTGTTGGTGAGCAAGTATTATCACCTCTTCCCTTGATTTTCTGTTTCAATACAGTATCCTATTCAAATAGGCAAACCCCTGATGTTTTGTTAAAAGAAATCTATAGGCCAGTCACATAATCCTTGGTATGTTTGATGGCTGCCCGCTAATTAGCTTGGGACTTGTTACCTAGAGGTCTCATAACCCTTTGAAGTTGTCATTACATTGTTAATACCAAAAGATGATCCTCTGACCTTTGTTCTAAGTGTGGTTATTTCTTGCAGCTTAATGGTTGATTTATTTGCCCAATGCTAGGATTTGGTTTCAAAGAGGACCCTTTTCTAAACCTCCCTAGATGTGTAGGCTGTGATTTGTAATGTCTAGTTACTATATCAATAAATCACTTAGTGACATTTTGAGTGTTAAGAGCTTTGAGCATTCAAAGAAGTATAGGAAAACGTTGCTGCTACCAAGGTGCTTGCTTCCCTCTGCGGAGCCTAAACCGAAGTCTCCATACTTTTTGATTGTTTGTGCCTCTTGGCAAAAGCACTTAGAATAGACACCCATTATATATATATTTTATTCACTTTAGTTTTATGTATATACTACATAAAACATATAAAATTAGAAACTTTGAGATGAAAATTACATACAAATAAACATTTTAATGTAGTTTCATGTCATTCCAGTGGAACATCTTGCAGACACAGTATAGATAGAAATTGCTAAAGGTGCTTGGGAAGGAGAAATCATCCTTAAGACACATGGATGGAGAGGAGTTATGTGTGAGACATGACCAGTGAGTTGTGGCAGACCGTGGGGGAAGATAGAGTTTATCCCATCAGTTTGGTGCAAGCAGGAGGAAGCCATGGATTCCTGACAGGGAATTAAGAGATAGAAGTGGACTTGCCTAAGTATAGACTGGGTTAGAATATACGGAGGGCAGGATAGCGTGGTGTATGTATGGAGAGAACGTGAGGTGACAGGTCAGGGTCCTATTCCCACAGAAATTATAAGGAGAGAAAGGCAAACAGCAGGGTGGTGTCAGGTAGAGTGAAGAACTAGTGAAAGTTTAGGAACTTTAGGTGGCTAGCAACTTTCTTTTGCTAAGGAGGAAGTGAGTCTTGTAGACAGCTATAGTTTGTAGATGGGGGAGGCAGAAGGGAAGAACTTGCCACATCCCCAAAGCTTTATTACGCTCAGTTCCAGTTCACTTTTTTTAGGACTATGACAGTGTTTTTCAGGAAATAGTTTATTTTCTCCCACCCTCTTCTTTTAGACTAAATAATAGGAACCAGTGCTCACGTCCAGGTGAAAGCTAATTTTTCAGGAGGTAGGAAATACTTTCCCTGTTCTGTTATTTACTTTCAGACTTTTGCCCTTTCATTCCCTTGCTGGAGTAGATAGATGTATAGCAGCTGCTGCCTGCACAGCTCCTATGAGAGTGATGGATCTTGAAGCTTCCAGAGATCAATCTGGCATACAAAGAAAGCAGCCACATGGCTCCGTCTGAGAGACAAAATCTCTTCCCTGGGTCAGGATAGAACTTTAATTGAATCCAAATCACACCTCATCATATGAATGCTGGAGAGCAGTGGGTTTTTAACTAGGAAGAGCATCAATTATTTATTAGCCATGATACTAATTTACCCTGAGTACGCGTCTTAGAGCTGGCTGTTCATCCCAGCGTGGCCACTGATGTAATGCCATCATGCTCCTGTACTCAACCAAGAGCTCTGAAGATTTTCTGCCCTTGTGTTTTCCTAAAGCTATTATTATTATTTTTTTAATGTGTACTAAAATATTTAGTCACAGTTATCATATTGTGCTGCTACTGAAAGCAGGAAGAGAAAGTGGGGATTCCTCTTGCTGTGCGGTTCTTTTTTGTTTTACACTTGAGGGCCCTTTGGACTATCCCCTCTGGGAGTGCTGTTCTCTCAGTGTTGTGCTTGGGGAAACAGAGTAGGCCTTGTCCTGTTGTGCTTTGATGCTGCTGCCTTATCTGTTATTTGCTGCTGTTGTATTTCTGGAACTCCCAGTTATAGATGTTTGAGACTTTGAATGTTTGTCTCTAAAAGATGTGGGCAGGTTTTATGTCCCTTCCAGTGTCTTCCCCTCTTGCCAGAATATTCATATTCTACATGTTTCTAGAGTAGTAATTGTAATGATGGCCAGTGTAGACTAAGCATTGCTTAGGTCCTGACACTATTCTAAGCACTTTACATGCATTAAATTATTTAACTCTCACAACACTCCTGTAAGGTAAATGCTGTTATTATCCCTGCATTACAGACAAGGAAATCCTTAAGTAATTTGCTTGATGAATTTAGTATAGACTCCAGAGTGAAAAGCTGAACTGAAACACCTGCCTTGCCACTTACCAATCATGACCTTCAGTCTCTTCATCTGAAAATGGATTGTCAATAGTATCTGCTCACTGGATTATGATAGTTGTACAACACTGGCATGTAGTAAACTCATTAAGCACCAGCCATCACCACCATGGCAACCATCACTGTGACCACTACTGCTATCACTACCACCCTCATCATCATCATCATCATCATCATCATCATCATCATCATCATAATCATCTATCCATAAAATCATATAAGATGCTTTATGAGATGCTTCAAACCCCTGACTAAGGCAATCAGGCTCAAAGGATAGTTTGCTTCAGATGCCGAAGAATTGCTGAGCTCTACCTCCCTTTTCTTGAAAATATATAGCAAGGAAAGAGGAAATATTGGAAATAATGAACTTTTTTTTCAAAGCTGGAAGTCCTGTAGGATATTTTCAGCTAGAAAAATAATTCCCCCCTGGACTCTCTTCGCACCTTCTTCCTTCCTCCCCAGCCCCCTCTAAGGGTCAGGGTAAGGGTAGATGGAGTGGAGGAGAGGCTGAAGAGAGTGGTGGTGTGGTAAAAGGAAAAGTAACCACCAAATGTGTGTAGAGAACCACTCCAGCATTTAATTAAGGCCTGCAGTCCTTTGTTAACCAGACATTCTTCTCATGGTGAGAGAGGCAGAGAGCCTTGTCACTGTCTCTAGAATTATTTGTATAATTCAGCAGCTGTTTCCCTCAGATGCTTACCATACAGGGTTGGGTTATAAAGACATACGAGTAGAATTGCTGAGGTTCAGACACTTGTGTTCACTGTTCAGCTGAGAGCCACTTAGGCTGTTCTTGTACAAATGCATTAGATTATGGTTAAGCAGCTTATGGACATAAAAACACATTAGAACTTTACAGCACTCTATAAATTATAGTTTTTGCAGCATTCACAGCCACAATGCTAGGTAATTACATTCATTAATCTACTACTAAGAGCACATAAAGTTGCCTCCCAAATGGCACTGTATGTGTCAGTGCTCAGCTGGGAAGGAGAGCTTTCCCCCCTCTCCTTTTTCCCATCTACCCCTGTTCCATTAGGAAGGCTTTGGATGGTACATTGAGGGATTCCCTAATAGAGTCCAAGAAACCCATTTCTTTCAAGGTTAGTCTCTGGCAGGCAGCCTTGTAGGTAATCTTTTCATGTTGAATTGCATCTAGTAACTATTTTGTATGCATTTATTTTCTTTTTGGAAATTGATAGATGTCTCATTTGGAAAACCAGCAGGGGAAAAGCAGTTGAAAGAGATTTATGATGGAATCAGTGGCAAATGCTTTTTCAGGCCTTCTTTTTGCCTATCTCTAAGAATGGTTTACATGGTGGTCTTTTTAATGTTGGATGTATCATGAATACAGAGCATTGCTCTCTTCCCAGGCCAAACTCTTCTGAAGTTGTCTATCTTCTGAGGATATGAAATGCATTTCTCTCTTTCTTTTTCAGGCAACTTTCTCTCATTCATACTTCTTGTAAATTACAGAAGGCAGATTTGGGAGAAAATGATGGAAATTTATATGGTGTTGTTATTCCAAAGAGAAAATTGTACTTTCTTTGCATTATTTCACAGGTTAGATAAGAGAGAGAGCAGTGAAGTGCTGTCTTCAGGCTATGTGACTAGTTCATAGTAATAAAATAACTAACACTAATATAGTCCAGAAATTATATTAGTTTGTTTATTTCTAATAATTGCTTTGTAAGTTAAGTGCCATAATTAGCCCCCCCCCCCATTTTATAGAAATGAGAAAATGGAGACTTTCACAGGGTATTGTGGTCATTAAAATAGATGTTATAAATAAAACATACAGCACATCATTTGATACACTGAAAGACATTCAGTAACCACAGTTTTGAGGATATATGGAGACTAGATCCCACCATTAATCCTCCGTGTCAAATACAATCTTTTATAATGACTGACTGTTTCTTGTCGTAATGAGTGAGAACATGAATGAATTAGTCAGGAAGAGGAATTCCTCACTTACTTATTTATTGTCTACTTTATGCTAGAAAACATCCTGGGCACTTTCCTTAGATTTCATTAAACCTTCTAACTCTATTCCTATATCCCAGGGGTAGAAATGGAGTTTTAAACATGCTGGGAGATTTGCTTAAAGTCATAAAGTCACAAAGAAGCAACACCAGTCCTTAAATCCAGATCTAACTGGCACCAGAGCATCTACTTTTATCAGATTAGATTGATCCAAGACACAGAGGAGGAAATAGGAAATGAAAAGACTATGGACGGCAGTGAAGTGTTGTGGTTTTCTTGGACTGAAATTTCTATTGTGAGAAATTATCTAAGAAACTGATAGGATCTCTATGAATAAAGGAATCTGAAGTAAGAAACTTTAACCCTAACTTCAAAGTAGCCCCAGCTTTTAGGGTGGGTTGCAGAGTCCCTTTCTTTAGCAGGCTGGATTACATTCTTTTCGCTTGAGGAATTGAGAAATATTTGGGACTACCCATAGCTCTTAATGGTGGTGTAAGGTTCAATAACTGCTGAGAAAAGCAGTTGCCGTGGTGTAAATCAGTATGCAGACCAGGAGATGATAGAATTGCAGGGTTGTATCAAGCCTCAACATCTTGTTTCCAATCCAGCTCTTCCTACTCTTAACAAAGTAGTTGCCATATTGGATTACTATTGGAATCACTAGAGCCTGCTGGCCATCAGGGCAGAACCGATGCCATTGTGAAATGAACTATACTAGCATTATGATAGCAGGTGGACAGAGAAAAAATAAAAAGTCCCTATACATACCACCATCCAAGGTATAGTTTAAACCACAGGCTTAATTTTTGCCCCAGAACTGATTTCTCTACCAACCCATTTGGCTCATGTACATACCCTCCCAACCTCACACAGCAGGTCTGGCCTTTATCATTTCAGGTCCTGTAGAGCTCTCCTCTCTCAACTGATATCAGTTCTAATAGCCATCATGTATATCGAGTCCTCTACTGATTATGAGTGTATATGCTGTTGCTAGTTTGTTTAGTCATTGGTTAGCTTTCGTAGGCTGTGATGGTGAGTTCACTTTTATGCATGTAATTTGCTGAGCTTGTGGTGGCATCAGTAAATCCTCCCCAAGTCAGGAAGAGTTGATTTTCTTACATCGAGATGACATTTTCCAGCCCCCTTTCCTCATGTGACCAAGGACCAATGTCACACTTTATGCTTCTGTGTGAAAGAAGAGAAGGAAATTGTTTGAAGTGTGTAATTTGCAGACAGTTTTTGAGATACATGCCTGTGAGGATGTATAGGCCTGTGTTAGGGATGGGCAGAATGGGGTTAACTATACAGCTCTTACAGATAAATTAAAACGCTGCTGCTTAAAAATGAAAGAACATTTTCCGAAGGGGCTCTCAATTCTGTCAGCAAATCTCTGTGGCGTATGTTTTTATATGGCAGTCATTTTCTCAAATCAGACATCCCTATTGCCTATTAGGTAAACACAGAAAGCATAGATTGTGAGTTAAAACTATTGACAGCATTTCAAGTGCTATCAGAGAACATTTAATTCAGTTTAATTTTGTGATAAATCTCATGTTTAATCCTCTGGTTACTCTGTAATCATGTCTCTATTGATCTTTTCTGAATGACTGCCTGCAGTTTAATAAACTTTGCCATTAACCCAGAGCTTCTAAAGGGAGAGATTGATTCCATTATCAAATCTGATAGACCCAATAAGTACCTAAACATCACTAAATCTATCTATAGGTATACAGACATGCCTGTGACTTGTTCAAGAAACTGGGTAAAAAGCTGAAGATCTCTGCATGACATAATTACCTCAGAATTAGCTTCTGATTCCCTTATGGAAACTGACACTGCCTTTCATCTTTCAAATCAGTGTAGTAGCCAATAGAAAGGAGAGCCTCTTTTCCTCCCTCAACTATAATTGTAGGGTCAAATTGTTCCTGCTGCAGAAATAGCTTGAGGTATTTGTTTTGTCTTTGTCTCTCAGGTCAGTGGGTGCATCTTAAGCACTTTACTGTGTTCTGTATTAACCTGCAAAATGGTTCATTTTATTTTCACACATTGAAGCTAAAGGAGGGAAAATCCTCCTGGATAAACCCTGAAATAGAGGACCGGGGGTGACAGGAAAGAGAAGGGAGTATGCAGAGTCATAGGATGGAGCTGTGTGAAAAAGCTCCAAGACTTAGAAAACTTTCTGTGAATCCCATATGAGTGTCTCATTTAGTGATAGAGTATTTGCAATATGCCCTAAACAGGGATTTCTGCTGCTTGTACCTGTAGGTATTTACAGCTGCTGTCATTATTCATTAATATGTATTGAGCCACATAGGCAGAACAGGTGGAATTCAGGGTCTGGAGTGTTTGTATAGCCTCTTGTTTTTTTTAAGGGCAGAAAAGTGTCTGCCACTTTTCACCTCTGAAATAAAATGGTAAAGATTTTCAGTTTTAGAGAAAAGCTGAAGCTTTTATTTCTGTCTAGCTTTTTATTTCCAATTTAAATCTTTCAGAAAGAGTTCAGATGTTTGACATAAGAGGCATGGCTTTTCTCTAATTATGCTTTGGAGGGGAAATGGAGGTGAATAAAGGATTTTATAATGAGATAATACTAAACTATAATTAAAATTTTTTTTCCCCAACAGAAGAGCATAATCCTGACACTTACAAATAAGGCTATAATAACCTGGCATTAGGGAATAAGAGCAGAATTAGAGCCATGGGGCTCCAGGTGTGTATTAATTGCTGACTGACTTTTTGAAGTCACTTGTTTGTCAAGCCTCAGTTTCTTCATTTAGGAAATAAAAATGATGGCACTGGCTGTATAGAGTTATTAGGAAATCAAATGAGATAATGATTTAAAAAGTTATTGTAAACTCTCAACACTAAGTTACTATACAAATATTAGTGGTTATGAAAATCATAAGTTAGTCTTTGCTTTATATTCAGAAATGGTCTCACCCTTCAATAAATATGTGTAGTTCTCAAAGCCAAACCAAGTTGGGGCAAAAGAACTTGAAGGATGCTTACATATGAGAAATCTCACAGAGAATCTAAAGGTCTGGAAATTATGATCTGGAAGAAAACTACTGAATCAGTGAACTCTAAGCTACAGGTGTTGAGCATTTTGTATGTGCTAAATAGTTGAGAAGTTGAAGCAACCGAAGAGATCATCCCATGGAGGACCCTGAATTTATAACTATTGATCCTGAATTTATAGTTACTGAAATAGATTGGTCTCTGTCTTTGAGAAGCCAATTAAAATTAGCTTGAGAGGAGATGTAACAATTATTTATGGAGTGCAAGGAGGTGTTCGCACATGGACATGCTAGTGCTCTGCATCACTGCTCTGTAAGTGAAGGTATGCCTTCTTGTCTCCAATGGGAGTTGACTACAGTTTCTGGAAAGTTAGGAGAAAGGTATAGAATTATTACTAGAGTGATAATTATTTCATAGATCTCTAGAAACCTATCTGTACCACTTGAAAAACAGGAGCCATAAAGGGACTGTCTCTTATCTATACACCCTTCCCAGTATGCTGTACAAAACTGTATTAAGATTCAGAGCCACATATGGTGAATTTTGACAGAAGTTGCTTTTCCTGTCACTGAATAGTCCTAAACATAAATTACCTTTCATGAAATTATTTTCTGTTGGCTGAGTGGATAGAATGTGCCTTTGTTCTGTGTGTGGGGCGGGGGGGAGGAGGAGAGAGAAGAGAGAGGTGGGTGGAGAGAGAGAGAGAGGAGAGCAGAGGAGAGGAGAGAGAGGAGGAGAAAGAGAGAAAGAGAGGGAGAAAGATAGAAAGAGAAAGAGAAAGAAAGAGGAAAAGAGAAAGAGAAAAAAAGAAAGAAAGAAAGAGAAGTATTTTTGTCTTCCCAGATGGGCTTTTCCAAGAAGTGGTCCCTCCCAGCCATTACTTCTGCTTCTATGACAGCACAGTCAGCCCTAACTAAAGTCAGTCATTAAGGTGTTCTCTGCTGCCCGTTAATGCAGGTTTGACTTCTTAATAACCAGAGCTAGAAGTACCTATTAGTGGTCTTCCCTTTTGCCTCCCTTTGTAAGATTCTGAAATCACATAAAGATTTTCATCCCTCTCTTCTGGGGGAGATAAAGGGAAAGAATGAAGATCAGAACTGATATAGCATGGCAGAGAAGAATGGGGAGGACTCTCCCATGACTCAGAATTCCAATCTTTATCTTCTGTGGTTAATTTAATTTCACTGTGTTAGAAAAGTGAAATGAATGGATGCACTGTATCTTTTCGCAAGTAAATTAAGGATTCCCTTAGAGCCAGATATCCATATTATATGTTAGATTCCCGGTGCATACATCATCTTTTCTAGTTTTACCCTTAGTGGTAATGCAAGCCCAGAGGAGGCCACCATTCACAAATGAAAGCTGGAATATCTATCTCTTCCAGGACTTCTCCAGGACAGGGAAGTAACTCTTCAACACATACCACTTACAGTACCTATAACAGTATCAGTAAGCTATTTGCTGAATACTTCTAGAGATAATGGTCATTTAAAATGAAGGTGTGATAGTGTGTGGGAAGAGAAGTTAGGAAAATTTTAAGGGAAGAAAAGCAGTCTGTGCCTTATTACTAATTTGGATCAAATATCTGGATATGAAGAGGTTTGCAAATACTGGCCAATCAGTGTTCTTGTCTAGAACATCTAGACGATAGTATCAGCTACTCTCAATTTTTCTGTGAATAGGGAGGTAGTAAGACCCAGTAAATGGTACTTTGGCCTTGATGTCAAGCCATGAAAAATGATAGCAAGACCTGACATTTTCTAAATTAGTCCCCATGATTGTTTTATCTTCTCTTGGACTTAATAAAGTGAATTATGGTATCTCCTGAAGCATCTGTTCTCCCTATCTTTTGTATCTAGGTGAATAGTAATGGTTCACTTGGGAGGAAATCCAAGAAAGGAAGAGAGATGGAGTAATATGATTCATAAGGTGGTGGAATGACATCTAGAGTGAGGAAAACATGGCATTCTCATTTCTCTATTTGTTCAAAACCAGCTTACTGTGTACCTCATACAGTGTTCTCTGCTTGGAATTTAGGGATGATGAAGAAGTCATAGCCACCATCACTGTGAAGCTAAACCTGTGTATAACGGGGAAGATCCAATTACTAATTATTTTGCTACCATGTAATAAGCACCTTAATTAACTCTTTTCCCGTCTTTTGTGTGGAATACCTAGTCAATAAAGAATAATGGCCAATTAAAAGGGGATATCATTAGAATTACACATCTTCTCAAGTGTATGTGTGACTTTAGTGGATTAGATTTGAGTGGATGAAAAGCAATAGACATTTTTACACTCTGCTTGCCTCTCGTGAAGTAGAAAACTAGGCGTCTGCCCTCTGAAAGGCCTGAGAATTGCATGGTGCTCACTTTCTCTCTTGGCTATCATTGTGCTCTCCTCTTGTGTGTATCTCTTTCCCCTTTTCGTCTCACTCTTTGTGTACATTACTGCCCTTAAGCCCTTGCTGATGAGATTTTCTGCCTCAGTCATGCTGTGCTCAGCTTTCAGAATGTTGCTGTTCTGGGGGAGTTAATTTTTTAAGGTTTCCTTCTCGTCATGCTGTATTTCTCAGATCATCTGGAAGGACTGTAATCCAATTTTAGGAATCCTTCAGGGCTAAGAGCCTAAACTGTTTTAAGCAGTAGCATCTGGTTGCTAGGGACTCAACCCCTTTGAGCGTGTTAAATTCTAAGGGCAGCCAGCTCTCGATTATCTATGGGAATGGGAGACTGCTGGGGTACGTTCAGTTCACAGAGTGCAGAAGTCTCATTTAAGCTGATAGTTTTGATCTCATCTCATAAACGAATTTAGGAGATCTTCTCAGTGGCCAATTTTGTGTTCCCTCTTTTCCGCTTCTCACCTCTGACAATGGCACCACAACTTTGACAGATGTTCTTATGTACAGACTTTGGCTGTACTTGACCTTTCCCCCTCTCCTCTTTCCCTCTCTTTCTCTCCTTTTTTATTCTCTCCATTTTAATTCCCTTATATGTATCAGGTATTATGTATATTTTAGTGTATATTATCTATATTTTAATTTTATAATTTTAAGCTTCCTCAAGTTTTTACATTTATGAACTATAAATAATTGTTTTCTTTTTGCTTTTTGATTAAAGTGTTCGTGAGAGAGGATGTGACCAAACACTAAATAGGTTACTTGAAAGAAGATAGGAAAGCTTTGTAAAAGGTTAACTGAGAATTGACTGTTGAAGTGAGGTAAATAAGGCACCAATGTGAACTCCTCCTTGCCGCTGGAAATGACCTGATGACCGGACACTGCTCCTCAGTGTGTCCAAGACATTAATGTTCATAGCTGAGTTGTTTCCAGTGGAAAATTTATGGCTACAGTAGAGGCTAAAACCGGTCCTTCCAGAATATGGCCATACATTCATTTCAGGAATCTGAAAGATTAATTTCTTTTGGTGGACACTGAATGTAATCTTATTATTGGTAATGATGATATGCCAGTTGTACATGATGGTAAGAGTTGCCATTAAAAAAAATAGCTCTGTTAATGCATAATTTTTGACATATCAGTGAACTGTGTACATTAAAAGTGTAAAATTTGATCCATTTTGACATGTGTATACACCTATGAAACCATTGCCACAATCAAAAAAATGAACATGTCCATCATCCCCAAAGATTCCTCATATCTCCCTATAATCTCCTTTTTTCTGTCTCACCCCGGGAAACACTAATCTGCTTTTTGTTATGATTGATTATTTTATATTTTCTAGAATTTTATATAAATTGAATCATGCAGAATGTTATTTTTGTATGATTTCTTTTACTCATTTATTTATTCATGTTACATTGTGTATCAATTGATCATTCCTTTTTCTTGCTAAGTAATTAATACTCTGTTGAATGCTTATTTCACAGGTTATTCATCTGTTGGTGCACATTTGAACTCTTCCCAGTTTTAGGCTATAATAAATAAAACTGACATGAACATTCATATTTTATGTGGATGTGTGCTTTTGTTTCTTTGAGGGACTATGTAGCAGTAGAATGGATGGATCATATGGTAGGTGCACTTAGAACTTTTAAAGCAATGGCCATACTTTTTAAAAGTGGCTGTACCATTTTACATTCCTACAAGTAGTGTATGAAACTTCCTCCAGATCCATGTCCACACTTTGGGTGATTATTCTTTTTCCCTTTAGCGATATCTCATTGTGGTTTAATTTACGTTTCCCAAATTACTATTGGTGTTAAGCATCTTTTCATATGTTTATTTGCCATCCATATGTTCTTTTTAGTTAAAAGTCTGTTTAAATCTTTTGCGTATTTAAAAAATTGTTTTTAATGTAGTTTTGAGAATTTTAAAAATATATTCTAGATACAAAACTTTTATCAGATATACACCTTGCAGACATTTTTTTTCACTTCTGTGACTTCTCTTCATTTTCATAAGTGTCTTTTGAAGAGAAGTTTTAATTTTTAATAAAGTGTAATTTATCAATTTGTGCTTTTATGGATCGTACATTTGATGTCATCTAAGAACCCGAGGTTACAAAACTTTTCTCCTATCTTTTTCTTCTACAGGTTTTGTAGTTTTGGTTTTACAATTAGGTTTATGATATAATTTGAGGTTTGTTTTTTTGAAATTAGATTGAAATGTGGATAAATTAAATTTCTTTTCCATATGAATATCTACTTGTTTCATTAACAATTATTAAAAAGATTATTATTTCTCCATAGAATTGCTTTTGCACTTTTGCTGAAAACCAGTTCTTATGTATGTGGATTTGTTTCTAGATTCTGTGTTTTGTTACAATGATCTTTTCTGCTGTTTAATGCCAGCACAGGGCTGCCCGAGTAAGCCTGATTTCAGGGATCCTTCCTCAGATATTTCTAACAGGTGGCAAAGTGAGTGGCACATTGTAGGTGTTTTGATTTTTGTTTTTAAAAGATGTGAACATGAGGAATTATCTTTTGAATGTCATATTGGTTATTTTGCTTGGAAATTTCTGTAGTCTCTTCTACCTTCTAAAAAGTTTAGGTTTTGAAAGCTGGTTTCTAAATTTGTTCAAAAATCCAAGTGGGAGACCAATGTGAATATATCCATACAGAGTTAAGTTTTGTTTCTTTGCTAATTTTTCACTTCTTATTATCACTGTAAAGCCTTTCACTTCTTTTGCACTTAAGAGAAATGATGGAATCAATGTTTGTAGAACCATTCTAAAGCAAGTAAAAATGCAATAAACTGACAAAGGACTTGACAGATGAAAATGATAGCACACAGCCATTAATGTCTTTTGATAGTGACAGGCAAAGCACTTTTGTTTCCCCTCCCCTGGCTTCTTTGTTATTTTCTTCCTAGTCCCTAAGATCAAATAACTAACAGAACAGATTCTGTTTGAATTGCACCCCTCTTTCACAATGTATGCACACGTGGGCACATGCAGGCACACATACCACAGATGCTTTGAAGTGATGGACTGCCCTTGGATTATTTTGGTAGGAAAATCAGATGGAGACTCTAAAACCTCTTTCATGCAAGATGGGCAAATTGTGCCCTCATTTCCTATTGTCTCTGGCTTCATCTGTAATCAGCAAATGGAGCCCTGCAGCTCACATAGAGTTTCATCTGCAATTTGTTGCTCTCCCCTAGTTTGCACAACACTGAACCATCTCATTTTGAGATTCAGGAGTGGCAGAGAAAACCTTTGGTGGAAGATTGTAATTTAAGAGAAGGGAAAGTCAAGAGCAAGATCATCTATTTTGAAGACGGCTGAGTGTTGACGGAAATTGCTTTGGTTAGTCTGTCTCTGAGCCTCTCAGCATATGCGCTGCTGTGACTCTGCCCTCCATCACCAGTGACCTAAAAATCACATAATTTCAACTGTTCATGAAACCTATTCCCATCTGTTGTGCATGGCTTGTGCACTTACCCCCTCTATTGCCAGCAAATATGTCTAAATCTTTTTACCTCACAGCCAGCCTTCTGTTGGCTGGCTGGCTTTCTTGCTTTCTTTCTTGCTACTTCTGTGATTGTTAAATGAATACCTTAAAGCATTTTTACAAATCTCTCTCTTATCCTTGTGCCCTCCTCTCCTTTTCCCCTCACTGCTTGTTTGAGAAATGCTTCCCTTCTCAAATATGGGGCATAGTCCTCTTATTTTCAAAAAGCACGGTAGATAATTCTGATGGATGTTAATTTTCTCTCAAAATCACTAGCTTGGGCCTTGGATAATCATCATTCATTGATCCTAAAAAGTTATTTTATAAACCATACAATTTTCCTCCTTATGTTGTAGCAGTGTTTTATAGATTGCTGATGTTTCTTTAAGTAAATGCTCAAATTAGTTATTAATGGTTTATTGGTGCTGGGTTAGTGGATGGATATATACACACAAACACATATATGTAATCATATGCACAACTCTTTAGAATAGTATGTGTCTTTAATCCTTATTGCTTACAGTGGATAGTTTTTGTCATTTTCCCCCCAAGACAGCCACTAAAAAGTAAAATGGCAATTTTACTGTATATATACTAAGCAATCAGTAAATGTTTATATAGAGAATGAACAAACAGTGGCCTGGTTTATTTAGAAATTGTACTGAAGGGTCTATATAGTAATTTATGAATAAAATTATAACTTTAAAAGTAATCACTAGTCTTTGCGAATATAAACGTCTTACATAATAAAAAAACTTTTAAAACACTGTTTATTCTTTACCTCTAAAGCTACCACCTCTACACACACTTTGATCCTGTCTCTCTTCCCCTCTTTTCCCCACACACCCTCCAGAGTTGAAAATTTCAATATTAATTGGTGCTAAGATGATTGTACTGCTGCTGCTAAGACTTTAGCAAGTCTCTTACAAGCTAATGTCACGGCATGGGGTCCATTTACTCTGTGTAGCTATTCTGCAGTGCAGTGAGAATGCCTTGATTAATATGCTACATGAAAATAAAATGGATTTGGAAAAAATTATACCATACTCTCATAAATATTAATTCACATTTTATGGAATTGCACATAATTTTCAATATACTTTGGAGCACCTTCAGTATGAAAGATTTGGTCTCCAAAGAGAACAGCATAATTTTTTTAAAAGCACAGTTGATACATTATTAAATGTCATTTGTTTATTAATCCAGTACTCTACATGCATATGATGGAGGGCAGTAGGTGGGTTGGGCTGTATGACAAAGAAAGGATTTTATTTTTTTTTACCATGTTGGGGAGTTTATATATTATTCTTAGAAGTAGTGCAATTTAATCATATTATGTAGAAGAAGTCTATGACGAACTCACCTGGCTGCTTCTCAATATTGCCATTATACCTGAGTGTCTTTTCATGATAGCTGACTATCATGATTACATATGAGGCTAAGCACTGAATAGTTTGAGCTGAGCAGATATCTGACATAGCTGACTGTGGTAGTGGACACTAGACAAAGGATTAAATATAGCAGACTTTATTAAACATTTACCATGTGTTAGGCATAGTGCATAAGGTTCTGAGACTGGAATCAATGGCCATATGCACTTTGATCTCAGCTTGTCCTCTAAACTTCTCACCACATCCTTATTGCCTAAGGAGAGCTACCTTTCTGGTGGCAGAGGGTAAATCATCTGCGGAGATAGCAGCTAGAAGTTAGACCAGAGGCACTCATTTGCATTATAAGATTATTATCTTTGATATCTTTTTGCTCCAAGAATGACACGGCCTTTTTCCTTTTGGGGGCTTCCTCCTATTTCCTGTGATCCTTCTTGTGTGCCAGCAGTGCCTGCTAGGTTTCTTGGTTTCCTGCTTCAAGTAGCTTTTCTAGTCTGCTTCACTCTGTGTTAGAGATGGCTTGGGATATTATTAAGTCACTATTATGGTTTGTAGGATTGGATACTTTAACTAGTTGTCTTATTTATTTGTTTATCTAGCAAGTGTGTGTATATGTGTGTGTATTTGTATCTATTGATCTATCTATCTATTTATCTATCTATCTATCTATCTATCCATCCATCCATCCCACCTATTATTTGCCCAATTATATATGAAGCTCTGGGGTTACTGAGAGGAATGATACTTAAGTCCCTGCCCTCATTCTCTCAAGGATTCATGCTACTAACTGCCTCAGGGACTTTGTACAAGCTGTTTTCTCTGCTCAGACTTTCAAATCTAGGTCAGATGGCAGTCGTCTCTTCAGCCACAGCCCCGTCCCCTGGACTAGACCATTTCCCCCAGTTTTTAGTGCCCTTAGCTTTTCCTTAAGAGCAGTTAGTTCAGTTCACAATTATACATTTGTGTGTTTGATTAATATATGTTCCCTAATTCTAAGCAACATGAGGTGGGGATTTTTTTCCCCCACAGTTTTCTGAGCACTATAAGACAGTGCTAAGTTTTTATTTGGCATATTCTGGGTACACAAAAAATATTTGTTGAATGAACGAAGGCCTGAGGACATTACCTTTGCCTTATAGAAAGGTCTCCTTGAGCAGGTAGTTCTTTTGAGTCCTTGAAATAGAAAAGGGAGAGTTGTTAAAAGGAGGGCTTTTGAGGCCAAAGCAAACAGACATAAAAGTCCAAGGTCTCAAACTAATGGCCTTGGCTGATTTGGGGAAAGACATCAAGGAGTACCGTGTATGTCACGTGTTGGGATATTAGGAAATAGTGGAAATAGATAACAACCTCAAGAATACTGGCTATAAAAGAGAAGAAAGAGTGGTATGATGAAAAGAAGAAATGGGTAAAGGGAAATTTTTGTTCTGGTTTTATATTATTTTAAAACGTATTTAGGGCCATAGACACTGAGAAATTATGTGGGGGTGAGTGAGGCTCCATGAAGGAGCATTTTCAGTGAAAGGAGGTTATATCCACTCATTTACATGATTGAGTGCCAGATCCTTTTAATTTTAGTGCTTATTGTGTACCACAATTCTCAGGGGTCAAAGGATTTCACATGTTTGGAATCAGGTCATATCTGAGCCCATTTTGCACATGGGCTCAGTTGCCGTGACTTATTCCAAGTCTTATAATGAATAATGTTAGCGTCAGGGCTCAAACCTAAGTATTTTGGGATTTCAGTATGTCCTGAGCTGCCTGCAGGTACATAACTCCACTAGGTTGTGGCCTGAAATGCTTGCCTGTAGTTTCTATAGATGCTGCTTCCTATTCCAGTACATTCATTACCATTCTCCTACCCTTTCCCCCACCCCCAACCTCACACAGGAATAAATGAAAAGTTGCTTTTGATCTTGGTGATAATATTGTTACATTTTGCAAAGAAGATGGGAATTAAGGATGCTCAGAGGAGCTTGTGGTAAAAATATAATGCATTAAGGAAACGTTTTAATCATGCAAATTGACAGTTTCTTTCTTGCTGGCTCACATCCACCTGGCCTTGGTACTTTTAGTCTTGTACTGCTTTTTTGAATTGTGCATGCACTTAGTACTCTTTTTCCGAAACATTATTGATGTTCAATATTGAGAAGTGAATGTATTGAACCTCCTTGGGGAATATTGTGTGCTGGACCCAGCACAGAATCAGATGGAAAGCCACTGTCCTAGGCAGCAGTGAAATAATTTTTAATGGACAGATACTTTGTGCTTTGTTGAGTTTTTCGCTCAACAAGACCAGAAAGGATCTGTTTGTGGCATTAGGGATTCAGAAAAATTGAGAGCCATGTTTCTTAGTGTTAGGTATTCTTATATCCCACATTCCTGCCCTATTCTCTCCTCCCTTTTAGGAACCCCATTTAGCCTGTATTTTGATCGTGACTCTAGATAGCTAAGTAACCACCACTTCCCTTTCGTTCTCTTCTTTTCTACAGAAAGATGTAGCACTTAAGCCTCAGGAACGTGTGGAGAAACGCCAGACTCCTCTGACCAAGAAGAAACGAGAAGCACTTACCAACGGCTTGTCTTTTCACTCCAAGAAGAGCCGACTCAGCCACCCACACCACTACAGCTCAGACCGAGAAAATGACCGCAATCTCTGCCAGCACCTCGGAAAGAGAAAGAAAATGCCAAAGGGACTCAGACAGGTGAGGAAGTTTGGGTTTGTTCTCTTCTATGGCTGTACAATCCCTTCCTCAGGTGCCTGTTCCTCTGTGGTTCTTCCTAACACGTAGAAAGCTTTGCGCTTGCTTCTAAAAGAGTATACCAAACCAAACTCATTGTTTTTATTATGATTTAAAACTTCAGCAATGTACCATTTTGGTCAGATGTGTTCTGTGTAACAAAGCTTGCTGCTGCTGCTACTGGAGTTGAGGGCAGGCTGACTCAAGTCTTGATGAGAGTCCAGGTAGACTGGAGAGAGGGGAGAGATTCTCATAATTAGGACATGCAGAACAGGCAGATTTGATCATATACACTGTGTATTTAAAGACTCCGAGGTGCTAAACATGATTATCTGCATGTGAGCAGTGCCTTACACAAGATTTATGTCTTCCAGGAAAGCTCAAATATTGTGGCATGTGGGACTGCAGCAGTGAAGAAATGAATTTTCCTTTCAGTTTTTTAGTTGTTCTCCATAGCCCATAATTCATGACTATCTGTGATCTGCTGATTGTATGAAAGTCTGGTAGTGGGGCTTACTGGTCTGTTAATAATTAGGATTCAATGATCCACAAGAAAATATAGCTCTTGGCATTTGGGGAGCCTTTCTGCCTGTGGAAATCCCCACATGAGATGGATTAATAATGAGAAACAAAGCTGCTTATAGCAGTTTTTCTGCACAAATCCAGAGGCTTTAGTGCATGCTCAGCTACCTGTGTTTTGTTTGTTTTTGGAGGGACTTCTGGGTGGGGTTAACGATCATGTGAAGGAGGCAGAGCAGGTGCTCTAGTTAGAAGCTGAACAGGTAATTTCTAGTTTGTAGATGTTTCTGCAGAAGGAGAATACCTGGGATTATACAAAGCAGTGGTTTCTAAACGTTGCAGATCACTAGAGTCATATCATGAGTTAAATACACATTCCTAGCCCTTCCCTAGGACCTAATGAACCAGATTCTCTAGTGGGCAAGGCACAGATATTTACAGTCTTAGAAATTTCCTGTTTGATAATGGTCAGGCCACTTTCAAAATCATTCTTGTAAAGCATCAAGAGTATATTTTTGGTGATGATTTTTTAGTTAAAAGATTGGAAGGGCCAAAAGCCTCAATAAGATATAGTGGATAGTTTTGGGCCAGAGTTCAACCTGCTGGGTCATAAAGGATATACTCCAGAAACAACATCTAGAGTGATGGGTTTCAGCATAGACTCAGAGGGTCTCAAGGTAGTGTTCCCAAATGTGACTCTCAGGACAGTTTTTCTAAAGATACATTTTTGTCCTAAAATAAAATGCCAGATCGAAGTTATAATAGTAATTATTAACATTTATCTAATGTGTTCATGTTATAGTCATTCAAGGAGTGAGTTTGTAGTATAACCAATAATTCTCATAACAACCCTAGCTAATGGATATTATGGTTACTTTACAGAAGGAGAAACTGGAGTTCCAAGAGATAAAGTGACTTGTCTCAGGCCACTTAGCAAGGAGGGATAGAACTAGAGTTTAGATCCAGATTTCTCTGGATTGCTCTGTTATCCCTGTATGTTCTGCCTCTTGATTGGGATAAGAATTGGGCATGAAGAAAAAGAGAACTCTAAGTCATTAGATATAGGGCATCTATAAGTATTTCTAGAAACTACATGAGTAGTTTGGTCAGAGGAAGTGATTTTGGTCATAGAAATGGCCTATGGAGGCTCAAGAAGAAGAAATAGGATGAAGTACCAAGTTCAGAGAGTAGAGAAAGAGCTGGAAAGTTTGGAAGCAATCACATTTGGATGAAGGTTTATTTTTATTAAAAAATTTTTTTTCAGACTGAGAGTGGGATGAAGGAGGAAGGGCTGGGTCCCATAAAGGGTGATGTTCCTGTGGTATTTGTGACTCCCAACTCATGCCTCTTGGTGTGAGATAATGTGAGAAAAATAATTATTCCAAGTGGAGAGAAGTTGCAGTATAACCACCACTTCTCCCCTCAGGCCCTTTCTCTTAACAGGGTAAGCTGCTTACCTTTCAGGCAAGAAACCTGAAATTTAATTCTGAGCCCACGCTGAGCCATCGTTGCTTATCCTTGACTCTTACTCCCGGAGCTGATCTGACCTTTCTGTTCTCTGTCCTCAAGATTCTTCTTTCTTTTCTTTCTTCTTTCCTCTGGTGAAAGAATTTATGTCATAAAAGAAGGCTAGGACTCTATGTCTCAGATTTGAATAACTTTTGGTTCTAATGTCAGCCTTCTGGTCCTAGTGACATTTGAAATCATGGCTATCCTTGTTTTAGGTAAAATATTTGAAAAGTAGTTATGTTGTCTCATGAATCGTAGAGAAGGAAAGACTAAATCTTATCTTTGGTCTGTGTAAGGGTTTTAAAAATAAGTGTTGTTTTCTTGTCTTCAGTGTTGATGCCCAAATATGCTATCCAAATCAAGTGTTACCTTTCTAATAGGAAGGGAAGCAGAGGTTGGTAATGGATATAAAGCTCTAATACTTTTATTTGCAATATTCTTAGAATCACATGTGCTACTATGAAACCCTGAACAAATCACTTTTGCAACCCATATATAGTGTGAGAGGTTTAGACTAGAAGACTTCTCAGGCCCCTTCCTCTGAGTTCCATGGGTCTTTAAATTTATGAATAACACAGAGATATATAGTGTTGTTGAGGTCTGTAAAGGAAGACCATATTTTGGTCTGAAAGTAATTTAGTTTTGGAGTTGTACTTACTGGCTTTGTGAAAACATTTAAAGGAGAGGAGCTGCATTACTAATGGGAGGGAGAGGCAAGGTTAGTTATGTGTCAGTCCAGACAAGGTTAGTTATGTGTCAGTCCAGTCATTTATTGTGTGATCATTGGTAAAAGGTGACGCATGAGTGTTTAATGGGCACAGCTGATGTTCAGAAACTTATGCTAAGAATATTTCCGATTGCTTTCCTATCATGATAGATGCCTGCATGCGTCACAATTACTTTTTCCCCTGCCCTTGCTTTTTATCAGATAAAGTAACTGAATCTGACCATGATAGCTGGGAGGGGGCCTTGAGATGAGAGTGGGCCTTGAGGAAAACTTCTAAATTAATGGATTGTTGTTGAGTGCCTCTTATTGAGGGAATTGTGATTTCAAGAACTACAGATGAAAGAAGGCAGTATGAGTTGAGAAGTTAGTCTTTATTTTTGACTCGATGAGAATGGATTAGGTTTGCATTTTATTAGGAAATGGTACTTCCTGAGCAGGCAACTTAATGCACAGCTTTCCTGTAATTATGGGGAGATGTTACTACTTAGTGGAGAGGAAATCATAGGATTTTTTGTTTTTTTCTTTCTGAGAATCTGTTGACAACTAATCTTTTTACTGTTAGAGTACAATTAAATAGTTTTACAAGAGAGATGTATAGTTCTAAAACCAAACTGCTTTTTTTCTTTTCTTGCCTGATTAGAAAACCTCAGTTCTCATGTTTTTTCATATTGTTAAAAGACAGCTTTTAACTGGCATTTAACTATCCCAATGGAAATTATTCATTGGATTATATTTTTAAGTATAAATACATACCTACTTAGAAGTTGCTGAGCTGGCAACTGTCTTGTAAAGTGGTTGCATTTTTTATATGGCAAATTTGAACAGTCCTTAATTTCCAAAGGAGTTTGAAATAATGAAGAAAGGAACAAATTAACTGTTACACAAAAGAATGCATATCTTTCTGACCACCCCCCCCCCCCCCCCCCCCCCGCTTATATGTGTTCTACACAGAACTATTTGCTCATTATGTGAGCACTCGGCCATTATGTAAAAAAAAAAAAAAAAAATTAAGCTCTTACTAATAAGGGTATGGCAGTTTCTTTTTCTTCTTTAGACTTGGGAGTGGGACAATCAAAACAGAGGTTGCACAGGTCCTCTCATAAGGAGCTTTTTTCCTCTAATTGGGAGACTAAGTCACAATGAAATCACTGAGAACACAATGAAGTGACGTGTTGCCAAAACTTTTAGCCAAATTATGGCTTCCTCAGAAGCATTTTGGAGAAATTCACTTCTTCCTAGGGCTTAGAGTTTAGTTTTCATTCTAACTTCTAGACCATAGGGAATGCTTTAAAAATGTAATACTTTATAGTTTAAAACACTGAGAGAACAAAGCAGTTTTAAAAATAGAGGAGCAATGAGGAAAAGTTGGTGAGAGTTCAGAGAACTCTCAGATTTGATTCTTAATGGATGTTTCTAAATCTCCATTTAGTCCATCAGTCTGTCCTTTCTCTAGTATTTCTCTAGAGGAAATAGGCTGAAGTGAACTTAGGAGGAACTTTTGGGTTATATGAACTCTTCTAATAGACAACAGGATGGATCATCAAAACAAATCCTAGAGTCTCCATTATGATTGAATTTTTGGTGACAATAGTCTGTCCATCTAAAGGCAGAATTTCCCAGAGAAAGAGGCAACCTACTGAAATTGCTTCTAGCCATAGGGGAATACCATTTGAGAGGAAAATGTAGGAATTTGGGACTATTTCATAAATTCAGTAGGTAGACTCTAACCTTGCTGGTGAGAATGGCTTATGTGGGAATGCCTTGTGTGGTTTAAAAATTTTCGTGTAAGTTGAGCTCGGTAGGTATGGCTTGTAAGCAATGGAAATTTGCTTTCTCTCTGAAAATCTAGTATGGTGGAATCACTGAAGATAAATATTGTAAATTTACAAAATTGTAAATTGTAGATACCAAAAATGTATACTGATTTATTGGAAGAAAAGGGATGAATCATAGTGCCAGGTCTTTGAAATTAGAGCTATTGTTAGAGCTATGCCTGGTGGTTGCATCTGCTTTGCATGGCCTTCTTATTTAGAGTAAGTGGTTGTTTTGGTACAGAAGGGGGCATATGACTAAGCCACTAGCTATGCTTCCACTTATTCTGATGGAACAGTTTATCTCACATAGGCTTTCCCACTGAGAGCATTTACTACCAGAGGCTGATCCTTTATTTCAGTGGGACTTTCTCAGATTGTCTGAGGTCTTCTCTGTGACATTTATTACTAATATAAATTAACTTGCTAAGGAAGATTTATAATGGAAAACTTTGATTAAACTGATCCAGTTCAAGTCACATTTCTGAAGAACCGCTAATTAGTTTTGAGTGGAAATCCAGCCTGAAATCACACAGGTATTTATCCAGGTTGACTCTAAAGCCTACAGGTGTCTGGAAATCAGAGCATTTGAAACACTAATGTAATTGGAGATTATACTTTAGTAATAAAAAGATATATGAACTTTGCTCTGTGCTCTTTCATAAATACATTTGTTATAATGGTTAAATAACTGAAGGTACCTTGAGCTGGTATCAAGAAATGTAAGCTGCAGTTAAATCATTTTTATTTTATACTTCAGAGTTTCAAGTTTAATGTGTTACTTGGGAATTTTTCGAAAATTTTGTAGTCATGTGAAAATTACAAACTGAAATATTAAATAAAATTCTGTATTTTTCCTTCTTATGAATTAAAGTTGCACACTACTTTTTCCCTTTTGCTCAAATTACAGAAGTAAGAATAAAATATTTAAGAAAATATTGGCAGGGGGAGGAGAAAATTGCATTATTGCTCTTAGAATCTTGGTTGACTTGAAATGGGAATAAAGATACCAGTTTTTAACATCTGGTTATTGAGGAAATCCCAATACAGGCTTGTCTCTGTTTAGAATTAGTTGTGTTTTATTGGAGGTATTTGTTTGGTATCGCAAAACCTGGGACTTTAATACAGTTAAATATGTGAAGAGTGTTTTGTCTTGTTATAACCTGGGTATTTGAAAGCAGGGATAGTTTATTTATGAGTTCTAGGATTTTTGATTGCACGTCCCCTGATGCCTTGCATGATCTGGGATATATTCCGTCAGCCCTGAATGGTGGTAAGAGTAAGCAAACATTGCTTGACTTTTGTGTGACATGTTTGAAATGATGGTGTCCGGTAACAAACTTAATCTCAAGTAACATATATAATTTTTAATTAAAATATAGTAAAAGTTGACTTAAAAAGGACATAGCACATTGACTGCCACCT
The DNA here is from genome assembly GCA_003508835.1 of Eonycteris spelaea. Lineage (NCBI taxonomy): Eukaryota > Metazoa > Chordata > Mammalia > Chiroptera > Pteropodidae > Eonycteris > Eonycteris spelaea. The sequence goes on from PUFA01000089.1 coordinate 4,961,856, forward strand.
CATAAAATAAAACCTACAGAGAGAAAATAGGCTGAATTGGAAAAGTAACTGCAATTAAAAAAACGGCTAGTATCTCAGCTTGAGTGATCCTGAAGACTATAGAAATTGTCCATAAAACAGTCATGTTCACTAAATCCTAAAGTAAGAACTCGTTATATGTATGTGTGTGAAGAAATTTATTATTAAGGGCCATTTAAATCCCATATGTTGTTAGAAGAGTAAGAAGGACAAAGTGACAGAAATGATTCCCAACCTTACCTGCTGTAAATTTCTATACTAGTGATTAAAGGGTAAGAGCATGTTTTTCTCTTTACGAGATTAGCCACTACACCTTTGATAGTTGATGAGGGTAGACTCAGCTCACTTCCTTTATTAAAGACTGCATTTTTGTGTTAATTTTACATTTTCCCCTCTTCTGATGGTACAATATTATCTGAATGTGGCCATATCTTAGTTATAGAATAAAACAAGCCTCCCTGCATTCTGCATTCTAATATCAGCTCGCAGCAATTCTATCTCCACACAAGTCTGTACATGACAGGTAATGAGTGGGAGGTAGGAGTGGGTAGGTGGCTGTGGTTTGCAGTGGTGTTGGTGGGAGCTGAGCAGATGGTTCTGATAGCCACGTGTTGCGAGATTCCCGTGGGAGTTGATGGTGGTGACAGGCAACTCATAATGTGCTATTTACAGTTTGGGTTTGCAGTCTTTCAGTGACATCTGAATGCTCTTTAGCAACTGCTTTCATTACTGCCTTTCCAGGAGCTGCTAATTGAAAATGAAATTGTGGGTGGGCTTTAAGGCAGGCACAGGCAACTCGATGTGGTAAATGTTACTTGAGATCTGTTGTATGTCTTGATGCCTATTTTGTAATTATTTTTCCAAGTAGGAAAAGCCAAAGGTGCATTTTAAGATTCAGTATGTGCACATAGGCAAAGCTGAATGTCTCATCCTGCCCAGAGAGCCAACTGTGTACTCATTGGGCTGGAAACAAAGCCATCTGCCCACAACTCACCTTTGTGTGGTTTTCTTTAAATGTGTACAACTGTGTAAGGCTCTTATTTTAAATCTGCTATCATCTTGTAGTTGTCTCCATTAGTTTATTGTAGAATATCATCCATTTTTCTTCATATGTTGTTACTCTGTAGAAGAAAATGATTATCTGATCTCTTGAACTTAGAGAGATTATGTTTTAAGTTCTTGCATATAACTTTTCTTCTTCTAAACCTTTTTCTATGATACAATTCTGTTGAAGGCAATTGGGGCCTCCAGGCACTATGAGGAGAGAGATGAAGATGGTGTATTTGATTGGGCTTTGACAGTGGATGATGTTCTTGATTCTCCTATGGCTGCCTCTGGCTGCAAGATTGTCATTTGTTACCTCATCTTCAGAATTGTTAGCTAAAGCATCAGTAGCATTTCTGAAATGGGAGCTTTTGTAAGTATTTATATGTCGACTTGTTTTATTGCCCTTTCTCAAAATATCTTTGCACAGAGAAATCTTGTACTGAACAAGGAATGACCTCCCTTTTGGAAGTACTGTTAGCTCCCTTTTTAATTAAATATGAAGATAGATACAGCATTACTGCATTCTTTTTAACTTTCCCTTGAACGTTTAAGTGAATGGTATCTGAGATGAAATTATAATGATTATATGCTTTGAGTAGGACTGATATTTGATTTTAGAGGGTCCCTGAGGCTTGGGCTGAGGGGACCTTGAGGACACGCCCCTTGCTGTACCTAAACCTCGGTCCCATTAGACCTGCTTTACCACAGGAACCCAACTGTTTTAATTGAGCTACTGCTGGGTCCTAATGATGTCTAAAAGAACCTATTTAGAAATTCTAAATGAATTTTGGAGCATCGCCTATTGATGCAAGTGTTGACAATTTTATACCAAGCAGATATAACAAGAGCTCTTGCAGGAGCTTTGGGTCTTTTCACACCTAGGGGTTTACACCCTAACACTAGTGCTCACAAACACACACACACACAAGCGGAAACCCAAATGGCTCACAAATGCAAGCAAGTCCTGTCAAGGGCCCACCTGGTATCTTTCCGGGAGCCTCATGAGCTCTGCCATTTGGCCTGCCGAAACACTTTACCTGCATTCATTGATCATAGCTCTGCAGAAACTGCCACTTCTCCCTTGTGTCTGCCTACAGTGATGCTGTTATAGCAGTAATTCTGTGATCACTGTTTGCACCTGCGTTTGCTTAGGAAGTGCTTATGTCATATGTCTTGAAATTATGTAGTGCAAACTATAAACCTTCTAATTGCCAGTGATGGTTCTGAGTGGCTGAGGTCAGCTATTGTTAGATTGGGAAACAGCTCCATTTTCTAGTTAGGGAACATGCAGAAGAATGTTTCTCAAAGGGTCGTCTTTGGACCGCTTATGCCAGAAAAACTCTGGGGCTTTTGTGAACATGCAGATTCCCAGGCCTCACCTCTTACTTGTAGAGGCAGAGTCGCTTGGATGGGGTCAGCATGTGGCACCAGGGTTCTTAGTTGACCCCGCAGGTGCTGCAGTAGTCATACTTTTAAATAAATGAATTGTACTCATTTTTATTTTTAGAAAAGAGAAAGGAATATTACTATGTTGTTTGCAAAACTTAAAATTTTTAAAATTTTAAAAACCTTAAAAATTTTGAATCACATCTTGTGTGAAAATAATTTTATGAATACTGCAATTATATTCTTATTCTGTATATTTACTAATTGAGTTTTTTTTTTGAAAATACTATTGGCAAAAGTGAAATGTTTTTCCAAAATGCTATAGGTATTACAGAAAATAATGGTTTAAAAATGGATGCTTTTTAGTAGGAGCTTACTGGAATATAGCCTTGGTAGATTAATTGTGTTGTGTTCTCTCCTTAAACTTACCAGCTCCCTTAAATAACACAGTGTTTTTATACATACGGTAATTGAATTTTCATTATTCTTTCTTTTAGGTTCTACTCATTTATTTCTCTTTACGACACCACAATGGTGTTGAGCTCTTAACATTTATAAGTTTTATTAATCCTCCATATTTCAAAAATTGGTATTATTTGGTGGCAGTATTGGGGGGCAGGTATGAATGAAATCTGAAAATATTGCCTGTATATCTGGGGGCTAAAGACCATTTACTGTTTATTACCAAGAAAGCTTCAATGTAATAAAATATTATACTTGAATTTTGGGTTTGGGTTCCACAAATTCAAAAGAAAGTATTTTCCTTTCTAAAACCAAATAGAATGAAAACGCTGAGAAGAATTTTTGTTTAAGTAGCAAAACCTATACTTATAATTTAACAGTTGCCTGAGGTGTGTCAACAGTAGGTAATATTCATTTTTAATGTATTGCTATGAGACCAGAAAAGCTGTTTCCCTGGAGATGAGTACAGAATGATTTACTGAACAGAACAGTTGCTAATGAAATTATCCCACTGTATGAATTAAGACTATTAATAATGATTTTTGATTAAAAAATACTATCATCAAATTTCCCTAAGAAATAATCGGGATGATGGGAAATGCCTCAGCCTGTTAGGTGAAATACAAAGCTGGGTAATGGACCCAGCACTCATCGCTGGAAGGTTGAATGGTGCTTTTTGAAACTTAAGGAACCCATTTGGATAATTATCACTTTTCTCCTCCCTCCTTGTACTAAAAGTCTAAGTCTGTATTTCTCAAATGAATATGTCAGTATGGGAGGCTAGGGAGAAGCACTGAAGGGGTGCGATTGTGGAGTTGTGTGTGAAAGAGAATATATTGGGATAACTTAGGGGGTATATGCCAACTGCTCCCTTGGATCTCCTGGTAGAGTGAGCAAATTGACATACCAGGATATTGAAAGGGAAGGGTATAGAGTTAAAAACATTTCCCTGGTGATTCTGACGTAGTTCTTCTCTGTCTCCTTTTCAAACCTGACAGCCCATCTTTCTCCTTCCCTTCCTATCTTTGAGCTTGCCTCAGGCTATACCTTCAGCTCTTTGGCTCTTACTGTCTTCTCACTTCTCTTCTTCCATCCATTGTCTCTTGTTTGCTTCTTGACCCAGCCAGGATTGCACGGGAAATCACTTAGATTAGCTCTCAAAGTTACAAAATGCCTTTACCTGGTTCCTTGCTCTCTTGATCATGCTGGACATTTTCACTCAATATCTTACCAATCCTTACCAATATAGTATTTACCATATCTGGATTCTTAGTATATATAATTCAGCATTGTTTCACTCACTGTTATTGTTCTTTCTTATTTAAATTATCAGTGACCTTCCATAGCCAACTAAACAAATTTGAAGCCCCTTAGTGTAGGACATTCAGTTTGCTCTCCAGCATACCTTTCCAGCTGCCTCCCCACATTCCTGTTCTCCATAAACACCACGCTGTAGGTCTGGTTGTTGTTATTTGTACGAGCCTCATGCTTGTTTCATGCTGCTCTGCCTGTGCTTATGCTATTCCCTTTGTTTGGAATGGCCTTCTTCAGTAGTCATATTTGTCCTTCAGTGACTACTTCAGGTCTGCTTCTCTCTTGGAGCTTGTATGATCTTCCTCCTTAGAATCAAGTATATTTTCTTTAGAGCTCCCATGATCCTTTGTTTATAACTAGGTGACTCCAGAATTTATCATCTAAAGTAGGACATTGCTGAGAGTGAAAAGAGGCACTATTAATAATTATGTTGGAGTAATAAGCATAAATCAGGATTTCCTAGAAAACTAGGATATATGGTCACCCTATGTATAATTCAGTTTTGATCATTTTCATTTGTACCCTCTTTTAGAATTGGCTGATACATGTCCTTCTCCCCAGCTAGAGTAAAGCTCCTGTGGACATTACTCTGTGAGACCAGGGCCCAGGCCCGTGTTGCATATAGTGGGGTAGACATTGGTGGCCGTCGGCCATCCCTGTCTTGAAAAATGAAGAGACCTTTCTCATGTTGCCCATTTTCATTTTTGAGCCCTTTCAATTCACTCTCCATACCGCATCCAGTTAAACCTCTAAATATATATATTCGATCATATTATTCCCGGATACAAAACCTCTCAGTGGCTTCTCAATGTATTCAAATTGAAATTCAGACTCCTGTGAGCTGTTGTGCTCAGTTATCCAACTCCCTGGTTCTTCAGCTTCACTTCGCTACCTTCTCTTGCTCACTACCTCCTGCTCATCTGATCTTCCTTCATGTCCTCCAACATGTTAAGTTCTTTCCCGTCTCAGACACCTTACACGTGCTGTTCTCTCCACCTGTAGTGCTCCTCCCTCTGCTCTTTGCGTGATAGCTTCCTTCTAGTCTTTTAGGCCTGAGCTGAAATGTCATCTTCTCAGAGAGGCTTTTCCTGACCATATTGTTGACCCAAGCATCTGCTTTTAGTCCTTTCTCCTTTGCACCTACCTTTTTTGTTTCCTAATGTTTAACACAATTTTTAATTGTAGACTTTTCTGTACCCTTCTTTAATGTCTGCCCCTTTTGCTAGACTCCAGGTTCTTCTGATGTTAAGTGCCATATCCATTTCTTACCATAGCGTTTATAGTACATAGAAGAATGTGCTCAATAATTAAAGTTGCATGATTGAAGGTTGGAATAATTATTTTTCCAATTGATGACATTGCTAATCACGTACTCTTGTTGCATTCCAATGTTAATTGCTTACAGGAAGAAAAAAAAGCCAATACAATATGACCTTTGTTTTCCTTCTCTGGGGTTATGAATGTAAAATGAGATACTGATCAGCACATACAAACCAGGTAAAAATTTATTCCAAGAATATGGCGTCTGCTGTTCTCCATGGACTGTATGAGCAGTCTGTCTTCCCTGTGCATCCTACCTGGCCTATCAGGATAGTAAAATTACTAGTGCTGCCATGAAAGCTGGCCTGGCGAAACTGCAGCCTTCCATTTTTCAGAGGTAATCCAAAAGAGAAGAGGCAGGCAGCAGAGACAGACAGGAAGGTGGGTGGGAATGAGGTGGAATTTACTGAGCACTCTTTTACATGCAAATATTTGTGTGGGGCTCCAGTTTTTTTTTTTTTTAACCATAAAAATACAAACTATATTTAGTATCAAAGCATGAATAGCATGTCTTTGCACTGTAAAATTACTGTCCCACATGCCCTCTGTGTCTAAAATATTTTGTCTTTAAAAAAGTGTTTTTTTTTTTTTTAAGTGGAGTAATTAATTCATTCTCCCCATATTTGCTGGTTCAGCAAACATTTACTGAGCATCCTTTGTGTGCAAACCTTATACAAAAAACTCTGGCATAACAGACAGGATGTATACCAGGAAAACTCTGCTCTGGATGTATTTACAGCTTGGTAGAGCCATCTTGACCTTGTGGAAAACTCAACATAGGTGATGCTGAGATGGGCAGATTAAGTGCAATTCAAAGGGAGACACTGCTTAGCATCTCTTAGAGAGTGAATATTTTCAGATATATGTATTAAAGTTCTTTAAAATTGTGTCTTTCCCATCATGCCATTTTTCTTTCCCCCTTTACCTAAAAAAAAAAAAACATTTGATAATAATGCTGTATTCTACTGAAAGCATCAGTAACTTTTAGAATCAGTGCCATGTTGCTTATCCATTTTCTTGGATTCTTAGTTTTACAAATAAAGGCTTTGGCATTCTCCCATTTTTATCTCAGTTATAATTTATTGGGAATTACCTGAAGAGATAATTTTATTAAAATCTTAATGTTTCTCCAGTGTTTCTTTGCCATTTTTTGACATGGACCACAAAAATAGGTTTATTTTCTAGAAATGATTTTGCCGTGGTTACAAAACCAGTTGTACCCACTTACTCTTGGAACTCTTGATGTAAGAAAATCATATTTCTGAAGAGCTTTTTATGCCAGTCTACATAGCTGGAACCAAAAATATCTATTACTTTCTGTGATTTCTATTTACTTGGATGTAGACATTATTTTCAATGCAAGTAGAACTTCAAATATTCTAAAATATTCTAAAGAAGTGTTTGAATAGAAATTTAGGCCTCAAATTTATAGTGAAATTACTGATGGAAGAATATATAGTTAATGATTCCAGAAGTAGATGAAAGAAGAATTCCTCGTTTGTTAGCAAGTTATTTTTCTTGTAAAAGGTAATTTGTAATTTTTAAAAAATTCTTTCTTAGAATGTGTTAGAAATGGTGGTTTCTCAGTGAATTTCTCAAAAAAGGATTTTATAAAGCTAACTACTCACACTACTCTTTTCTTTTCTTGGTATACATTCATTAAATATTTATAGACCATGCACTGCTGGGGAAGACATAGTTTTAGGTGTGTATAGCAAATAAAATGACAAAGATCTCTGCCTTGGTGGATTCAGTCCCTTTAGCTGCAGACAGCTATCATTTAATTGTCCAATCCAGATCTTTCTCAGCTTCCAGGTCTGTAAATCCAGCTGGTTATCACAATTTTTTTTTTTAACCTCAGGTCATCCATAAGCATTTCAAACTCAGCATGTCTCACATTGAACTGCGTAAGAGTTGTCCTAAATTTGCTTTTCCTCTTCAGTTTCCCCCTTAGTTAATCAGCTAAAGATCTAAGACGTAAATCATGATAGAAACCTGGAAATCATACTCCCCTTCCCCTTACTCCACGTTTTTCCATATCCTGTAGATTTATGTCCTGTGTATTTCATGTCTGCCCGTCTCCATTTAGTACTTTCCACCCTTTCTGTCACTGTATTGTTTCAGGTCCTCCTCTAATCTTGCTGTTCTTCAATCCATTCTCCAAATTCCTTCTGGTGTAATTTTGATGACATCCAAATTGAGTCATGTTATTTGCTTGAAGAGTTTCCATTGACTTTTTTTTTTTTTTTTTTACTTTGAGGCTAAACCACAACTTCTTTATATTGTATAGAAGTACACATATTTTTAAGCCTTTGGGAACTTCCCCATCTTCCTCTTGATGCTCCCTGACCCTAAATCCTTATCACATCAGCCTTATTTATTTTTTAAAATGTCATTTTTCACCTACACCCACAATCTAAGTTCCCTTTGCCTTTGTGAGTCTGATCCTGGTTATACATGAGAAGCACAGCCCTCCTAAGTCAGGAATGGTAAATTCTACCTGTTAAATTACTTTTATTTTGAAAAGGACACGTTTTTAACTGTGAAAAATTTTAGTTATGTAGAATTTAATGTGGTATAGGGAGATTAAAAATTTTAGAGGAGCATGGGAAGAAATTTTGGGGGTAGTCCCAAAGAATTAAAAAGATAAGATTTTTTTTTTGGATGGTTGTTGGTGGGCACTTATATTGGGGTGGCAATTGAGGGTTATAGAAGGCTTTTGTTAGTAGAAATGTTTTTCAGGCTTAGGAGTGGTAAGTCAAGGATGGGCTCTACTGAGCTCTTTGGGGGCTTTCATTGCTAGAAGAGGTAGGTGACTTTGCTTCTATGTAAGTGAATTCTTTAGGGATTCAAATCCAGGAACACTAGTCATGATCTGAACCTTTTCACTCTGCTCAGTTAATATTGAAATTAAGACTCTAATTGATACAAGAGCATTTCTGTGACCAATCTGTTATATAAAACGTTGAGGGGATTTTTAGGATGTGCTTCACAATGGCTTTTATTTTTAAATACAGTACTTGAAAAAGTGACTATAAATGTGCTAAAGGTTTATTTGAAGTAAAGACAAGTGTTATAACCCCCCTGCACAGTTATTCTACATTTTGTTTGGTGAGTAAAGGCACAAACAAGATAATCATAATGTTTGTAGAAAATAGCACGTATTGCTGGGATCCTAGAATTTTAATTTTGGGGTATTTTACTTGCTTCAGCTTCCACATTCCTTTTTATAACGCTTTGATGGAAATGCTATTTTATTTTAGCAACCTATTGCTTTTATTATTTCTTACCAAAGTTGCAATATTCCAGGCCAAAATGGTTTTTAAAATATTTTTTTATGGCACAGGTGGACTTTTGTTGTTGTGTTGTTGTTTTTGTTTGTTTGTTTTAGCAGATTAAAGCAATAACTTAAGAAAAGCTTTATTTTCCTTCCCATTTCCACATTCGCTCTGAAAGGCTGCTCTTGGAAGTAGAAATATGTTGTTGAGGATGAGATTGAGGTAGGGCATACTTTTCTCATACTCTTGAGGTATAGTCCTTAACTATTCTTTTCATGTCAACCCAGCTCTCTTTTTTCCTTGACAACCAGGTAAAGGACAAGGTGTAAAACTGTGATTCAGAGGATGGGAAACAACCAAAAAGAGTACTGAAGACTTTACATTAGTCAAGCCCCTTCTATACCTTTTCTTTGCTCATTTAGACCGTATGAAGTATTGTGTTTAATATGTAAGTAATTGATGACAAATTGTGGCTACTGATAGAGAAATGATCTTTAGGTTCCTCTTTCAACAATTATGGGGATCTTCATTCAGGGCAGTATAATTATTCTTCCTGAGTGTCACATGTTGGCAGCCAGAAGACGAGGAAGCTGTCTTTATAAACATTGTTTTATGGCCGTGTCTCTGAACTCACAAAGATATTTTAAGCAGGTAATTATAAGGAAAGCGAGAAGTTTTGTTTTGAATATATTCAGTGAAGAATAGGAAGTCAGTGTTTGCTGTTGTGTTGTTCAGGTTATATGAATATTTCATCAGAGTGCTTGGGAATCAGGAGTCTAGGGTTACAGGGTCTGCCTTGCTACTGGCAAGTGGTCTGTCCTTCACCAAGTTACTGGCTCTCTTTGACCCTCAGTTTCCGTAGTTGAACTAGAATGCAAATGCTATGTAATTCTAACACTGGGAAGCTGTGATATGTGTGAAAAAGTTATAAGTACTGGAATGCTTAAAATTCCCTTTTCCTTAAAACTGTTAAAAAGTAGATTTTAAGAAACATGAATTACCTGGATTTTGGTAGTATTAGTAGTTTAAATGAAGCTGCACTTAGTACAAAGAACAACATCTCAGATTTCTGCTTTGTAATAATGGCTCACTTTGGTAAAGTTATGCTGTGCTTATGGTTATGAGACTACTGTAGATCCCCATGATACATTAGATTGAAAAACCTCAAATGGAGTGGGCTTGTGCATATGTTTTTAGCAAACGATAAAAGCTTTTCTTCTGAGAAGAGAGTTTGGGGGCCATACCTGTTGGCAGCTATCTGAGAATTGTAATTTTAGATCTTTCAACTTGAAATCATAGAAATCTGCTTCATACGAATAATTTATGGTGAAAGAATGTAACAAAATTTCTAAATTTTTTAACCATTAACCCATGTCCTTGGATGCATCAGTTTTTAGTTTACTTTAGTTTTTTAATTTTGCAGAAAGTAAATTTTGAAGGGAATGTATTGGTTCTTCTGGTTTTGGAAAATCCTTCCCTCTACCTCATTAAGTAGAACGTATGGAATTTATAAGGAACAGTGTTACCTCATTGGGACTGTTCAACAATCATTCGGATAAAATGGTCACTGTACTGGGTTTCCTGCCCTCTTGCAGATAAATTCTTGTCCTTCAGTTAATGTTTTATGTGCATTCCGTATGTCCCAAACCCTGTTGTTATGGGGACACAAGAGAAATACGAATGAGATAGATCTGTTTTCTAGGGCTTCATCCTTGGATTTCTAACTACTTTGGAACAGTTTAAAGTAAATAAACTGTGAAAAATACTCTTTGGAAAGTTCTTGAATGATAGATGCTCTCTTAGTTTCTCACTAATCTCCCTTGTGATTTTTCTCATGCCATATATTTTTCTTGGAAGAGTTTTCTTACAGCTGTATTTGTGATCTTGGGCGAGGATTTATGAATTGCCACCATTAAGGTCTTTGTCCTCAGAGATGGTGGGTGTTTGTGGTTTGTTTTTCTTGACTTTGTCTTTTTGGATTGATTTATTATGAGAAATGTATGAATTGTGAAAATTCTTCCTGAATTTAAAGACAGAGTTTTCAAAGCAATATGCAGTTGTCTGAAGAAATATGTCTTCTAATTCAACATTAGACTTGGGACTTTAAAAAAAAATTATCTGTTATAATTAGGGCAAATGGAAAAGTTAAATGAAGCAAAAAATTGTGGTGGGAAGTAGAAGGAAAAAACTCTGGACATGTAAGAAAACCATTCTGGATCTTACTGATGATGTTAACATGATAGGTAAGTGTTGCCTGACACCCAGTATATTTGAGTGGCATTCTGCAGGCTACACTGCACTTGCAGAGTTCACATACATCAACTGCATCATCTTTGGCCTTTTGACCTTACACACTTTGTCTGTGAGATGCTTGGATCTTTGGCTAAGCCTTCCGTGGGGCAGTTCAAATCTATTTGTATTACTATTCACCTAGCTTACGCTGACCCTTTACTGTTCTTAAGAAAGATGCTTTTGTATCTGGTAACAGAAGTAGAACAAGATTGACTTATGTATTAACTCAGCTTCCTCTAATACTTTAGAAATGTCTTATTTGAGCTTGCCTCTTTCTTAGCACTGGTATGCAATATTGACATGTACAATGAGCATTAAGGTGGGAAGAAAAACCACATTTTATGCTCTTACATGACCCCTGTTTGACTTCTCAGGATGATTTTTGGTTGTGGCCAGCTCAGAAACTCCCGATTTAATTAAGATTGTAATGTTATATGCCAGAAAAAGTGCTTCTCTTCTTACAGATTTCCCCAGTTCTTAATGAAGGCCATTTACTTATAGAGTGGATACTTTATATTAGAATATGATCTGGGTAACCCCAGGCTTTTGAGAAAGTGTACTGGATGTGTGGGGTGGTAGTATATTATCTCTTTATTGATTCTGTACAGTGTTTTAAATTTTTTTTATATATTCACTTCCCTCAGAAGTTGGTTTCTTATTTTTGTAGTAAAAGGAAACCAGTGTTGATATTGTTTCTCTGAGGATTTATATAACAAGCAAAAAAAGAAATGAGAGAAGTGAACTTTATTTTCTTAAAGAATAATGAACATGTTTGAAAGTGCTTAACCAGTTGTTTGATTATCACTTATCACAGATTGGTACACACTGGGCCCACACTAAGTATTTGCCTGAATCAACGGTATGAATAACTGTCTAAGCCACTTTCTTTTCCAGCCTTTTTTTAAAAAGTGGTATAATTGACATAAACTAGGCAGTGAATATTTCATTTTGAGTGAAGTTTATGTAAATTAATTTATTTTGTATATGGACATCCAGTTCTTACAAAGTGATTTTCGAAAAAGCTATCTATTCTCCACTGCATTGCCTTTGTACTTTTTTGGGGGGAAAAATCGGTTATCCATGTATGTGTGGATTTATGTGTTGTCTGTTGTATTCCAATTTTTTATTTTTTTTTTATTTTATTTTTTATTTTTTGCCAATACTGTAGCTTTATACTAAGTCTTGAAATTGAGTAGTGTTAGTTCTTCAACTTTGTTCTTTTTCAAAGGCTTTTCTAGGTTTTTTTTTTTTTATTTACATATGAATTTTAGAGTCAGCTTGTAAGTTTTTACAAAGTATTCTGCTAGGATGTTAGTTAAGATCATATTGGCACTACAGATCAAATTGGGTACAATTAACAGTTTAAAAGTATTGAGTGTCCAACTTTTACATAATATATATCTCTTTGTTTATTTAGGTCTTATTTAGTTTTTCTCAGCAATACTTGTAGTTTTCAGTATGAAAGTCTTTCACATCCTTTGTCAGGTTTTCCCCTAAGTATTTAATATTTTTGATGCAATAGTAAATGGTATTGTTTTTAAATTTCAGTTTCCATTTGTTCATTGTTAGTATATACATTTTGTATATTAGTATATACTTTTGTATATTCATCTTGTACATTGCAGCTTTACTAAACTCTCATTTATTAGTTCTAGTAGGTTTTTTTTTTTTCCTTGTAGGTTCCATCTGATTTTCTACATGGATGATTGTATTTTTAGTGAATAGAGAGAGTTTTTTTTTTTTTTCTTCCTAATTTAGATGTCTTCTTTTTCTTTCTTGAGTACACTGGCTAGAACATCCAGTATCATGTTTATTAGAAGTAGTAAGAGCCCACTTGTTCCTAATTTGGGGGAATGAATGAAAGTATCTAGTCTTTCATCATGAAGTACGATATTACTTATAGGGTTTTCATAGATGCCTGAGAATGTTTATTCTATTCTTAGTTTATAAGAGGTTTTATCAAGAATGGATGTCAGATTTTGTCAAATGCCTATTCTGTGTCTATCAAAATATGTGATTTTTCTCTTAATTTGTTAATATGGTGATTTACACTGATTGATTTTTTTCATGTTAAACCTTATATTCCTGGGTAAAATCCAACTTGGTTCTGATGTATTACTTTTTAAATATATTGTTGGATTTGATTCACTATAGTTTTGTAAATTAATCTTTGCATCTGTGTTCATGAAAAAAAAATGATCTGTCGTTTTCTTTCCTTGTGATGTTTTTGTCTGGTTTTGATATCAGGGCAATGTTGGCTTCATCAGATGAATAGGGAAATATTCCCTCTCTTCAGTTTCTTGGAATAGTTTCTGTTAAATTGTCATTATTTATTTCTTAAATGTTAGGTAGAATTTATCAGTGAAGCCATTGGGGCCTGGAGTTTTCTTTTTGTGGGAAGATTTTTAATTAACCATTTGATTTCTTTACTTGACTTTGGACAATTCATGTTATCTCTTTCTTCTTTAATCAGCTTTGAAAATTTATGTCTTTTCAAGGAATTTTTTTCATTTTATCTAACTCGTTGAATTTATTGGCATAAAGTTATATATATATATATATATATATATATATATTAATCCTTTAACATTTGCAGAATCTGTGGTGATTCTTCATCCATTATTGCTAGACTTTCTTCCTTCTCTCTCTCTCTCTCTCTCATGTGAGTATAAGTTGGAATTTATCAGTTTTGTCGACCTACTTAACCAATTTTAGTTGCATTGCTTTTTACTGTTGCTTTCTGCATTATATTTCACAGATTTTCTTCTTTCAGCTTACTGAGTTTGCTTTGCCTTTTTTTTAGGCATTTAATGCTATTTACCTAAAACTACTTCTTTAGCAGCACCTCATCTATGCTGATATGTTGTGTTTTCATTTAGTTTAAAATACTTTCTAATTTTCCTTGTGATTTCTTTTTTGATTCATGGTTCATTTAGAAAAACGTTATTTACTTTTCAAATATTTGAGAATTTTCCAGAGATCTTTCTGGTATTGATTTCTAATTTAACTTAACGTTGATAAAAAAAAAAAAATCTTTATATGACTTAAATCCTCTAAAAATTTTTTGACACTTGTTTTATGGACTAGAATGTGATCTGTGTTTGTAGATGTTATGTTCCCTTCACTTGAGAAGAATGTAATTTTCTTCTGTAGTGGGTGGAGTGTTCTGTAAGTCAGTCAGGTCAAATTGGTTTATAATATTTTTATTTTTATCATCCCGCTGATTTTTTGCCTACTGTTTTATTTAGAGAGGTTGAGATATCTTACTATAATTATGATTTTGTCTTTTTGTCATTATTGTAAAGCTCTGTTTTAAATGGATAAGCATTTTGTATTTATATATATTTTGACTGATTATTATTATGAAGTGACCATTTCTACTACTGATAATAGTCTTTGCTCTGAAACCTACTTTGTCTGATATTAATGTATATATTCAAGTTTGCTTTTGACTAGTGTTCAGATGCTTTATTTTACTTTTTAAAAATCCATTTACATCTAACGTATCTGTGTCTTTAAAGTACATTTCTTGTGGGCTACATGTCAGTGCGTGTCTTGCTTTTTAAATCCAGTCTGATTATCTCTGGCTTTTAATTGTTATGTTTACCATTGACATTTAATAAGGTTAGTCATGTGGTTAGGTTTGAGTCTATCATGTTTGATTTCTATTTGTTATGTCTTGTTCCTTTTTCCTGTTTTCCTGCCTTCATTTGGATTAATAAGGTATTTTTAAGCTTTCTTTTTATCTTCTTTGTTGGCTTTTTAGCTATAATTATTCATTCTATTTTTTAGTAGTTACTTTAGAGTTAATACTAAATATCTTCAAGTTATCACAGTCTACCTTCAAGCGATATGCCATTTTATATTTACTATAAGCATGTTATAAATACTATTCTATGTACTTCATTCATCCTTTTCAGCCTTTATACTACTGACATGAATTTTACTTTTACATATGTTAAAAATGCTATTATTTCTGTTCCAACAGTGAATTGTGTTTTAAAGAGGTTTAAATAGTAAGAAAAGATCTTATATGGTTACTTATATGGTGGTTACCATTTCTGGTGGTTACCATTCCTGGTACTTTTTATTCTTTGATATAGATCTAATTTACATTTCAACATTTTCCTTTTGCCTAAAGGACTTCCTTTAGCATTTCCTGCAGAGGAAAATCTGCTGGTAATGAACTCTTTCAGCTTTCCTGCCTGAAAGCATCTTTATGTTTCCTTTGTTTTTGAAGGATTTTCTTTTTTTTGCTGGCTATAGAATTTTAGGTGTACGGTTCCTCCCCAACCTCAGTACTTTATAGGTGTTGCTCTACTACATTGTTTGCTAACAGAAATATAATGTCATTCTTATTTCCTATTACAATGTAATAAGTCATTTTTGTGAGTGCTTTTAAGATTTTTCTTTTTATCACTGCTTTTGAACGTTTTGTTTTGTTGTACCTTGGTATAGGTTACCTCATGTTTCTTTTGCTTTAAATTTGTTGGGTTTCTTTTATCTGTGAGTTCATAATTTCCATCAGGTTTCAAAATTTTTGGTCATTATTTTTTCAGAGGTTTGGGTTTTTTTCTGGTTGTTTTTTTTGTTTTGTTTTTGTTTTTTGTTTGTTTGTTTGTTTGTTTGTTTGTTTTTGTCTTTTCTTCTTTTAGGGGATTCCAGTATCCTGGATATTAGGTTGTCTGAAGCCTTCCTATAGTTCACTGGTACACTTTTCATTTTTGTTCATTCTTTTCATCTTTGTGTTTTATTTTGGATAGTTGCTAATGCTGTGTCTTCAAGTTTATCTATCTTCTGCTATGTCTAATCTGTTATTAATCCTACCCAGTGTATTTTTTATCTCAGACATTGTGGTTTCATTTTTAGAAGTTTGATTTGGAATACAGATATAATAATTGTTTTAATATCCTTTTCTCAGTTATCCTCTGTACGAATTCTGGGTGGGTTTTAATTTATGGACTCTTCTACTCTTTGTAGATCATGCTCTCTTGTCTTTCTGTATGCGTGGTAAGTTTTGAATGGATGGCAGACATCGAAAATGTTACCTTGATGGTTGCTAGATATTTTTGCATTTCTTGAGCTTTATTCTGGGGTGTGGTAAAATTACTTGGAAGCAGTTTGATCCTATTGCATTTTTATATTGTGATTTGTTAAGGAGGAGCTGGAAAAGAGCTCAGTATAGGGGTTCATTATTTCCCATTACTCTTGTAAGACTTTCCAGAGTATTCTCTTCAGTGCTCTGAAGTATGAGCTTGCTAGTGTTGTTTATGGGAGCTGGTCACAGTCTGTGTAAATACCGGAAAATGTTTCTTCTACTCTTTCTGTGTGTCTCTTGTCCCCCCAACTGTTAGTTTTCTCCTACGTAAGCATTCATCTTTGCTACATACTCAGGCGTACACTCTGTAGATCTCTGGGGTACTTGCTCTGTGTAATTTTCTGTCCTGTGACCTCTAGCTGCTGGCCTCTCCACACTCTTAAACTCTGCCTCAGCTCAAGGAGTCTGCCTGACTCTGGCTCAGTTCCTCCTTGTCGCACTGTACCCTAGAAACTCTAGACAGTGGGTTGGGGCAGTCATAGGGCTCTCCTCATTTGGTTCCTGTATCTGAAGTCAAACCTTTGTTCTTAGTTGCCTCCTGGCCAATGTCTTGAAAACTATTGCTTCATATATTTTAGATATTTTGGGTGTATCAGGCAAGAGGGTATATCTGGTTTCTGTTACAACATCTGGACCAGAAATGTCCAGTCCTCTATTTGTATGTTGTAGAGCAGAGCTATTTCTTTAATTGACGCCACCTTCCTTTCTTTTCAGCCCAGGTTAAGACCATAATTCATTCTTCCCTGCCTTCTCGTTTTGTCCAATGATTCTTTCTCCAAGTCCTGTCTTATTTCCTAATATATTTAACATTTCTTTTATAATTGATACAGTGTTCAGAGAAATATCATCATCATCAACTTATACCAAAAATAAGAAAAATCATTGGAATGGAAGGAGTATTATCAGAATAATCTAACATCCTGGTACCCTGGTACTGTACTCAAGGAATATTTCTTAAATACATTTTAACTCAGTGTAAAATGTGCATATCTTGTATGTTGATAGAGCAGAACTGTTTCTTGATAAGTATATTTGCTTAAATATTGTATTTGCATTTCCTTAATGGCTAATGAGGTCGATCATCTTTTCATATGCCTGTTGGCCATTTGTATGTTTTCTTGGAAGAAATGTCTGTTCAGGTCCTCTGCCCATTTTTAATTGGATTATTTTTATTGTTGACTTTTATGAGTTCTTTATATATTTTGGATATTAGGCCCTTATCAGAGTCGGAGGCATTGTTTGCAAATATCTTCTCCCATTCAGATGGTTGCCTCTTTGTCTTGTTGATGGTTTCTTTTGCTGTGCAGAAGCTTATACCACCTCATACCTGTTATAATGGCTATCATCAACAAGACAAGTAATAACAAGTATTGAAGAGGTTGTGGGGAGAAAGGAACCCTTGTATATTGCTGTTGGGAATGTAAATTTGTATAACCACTATGGAAAACTGTATGGAGTTTCCTGAGAAAATTAAGAATAGAATTACCATATGACCCAGCAATATTTCTTCTGGGTATCTAACTTTAAAATTTGAGAACATTTATTCATAAAGATATATGCACCCCAGTGTTCATAGCAGCATTATTTACTGTGGCCAAGACATGAAAACAACAGAAGTATCCTTCAATAGATGATTGGGTATAGATGTGGTACATATATACAATAGAATATTACTCAACCATAAGAAAAAATGAAATACTGCCATTTATGATACATGGATGGATAATGAGATTATCATGCTTAGCAAAATAAGCCAGACAGAAAAAGTTGAGAACCATTTGATCTCACTGATATGTGGAATATAAAACTGAAAGCCAAATGAACATGACAAAGAAGCTGAGACTCATGGTCATGGACAGTAGTTTAGTGGTTACCAGAGGGAAGCAGGGTGGGGGTTGGGGGCAGGTAGATAGGGGTAGAGGAATTCAAATATATGGCGTTGGAAGGAAATTTATCTTTGGGTGGTGAACATACAATGCAATTCGCATAAGACATATTATCAAATTATACGCCTGAAACCTATATGATTTTATTAACCAATGTCACCCTAATAAATTTAATAAAAATATTTTAAAGAAAATAATATATTTGGGCAGATTTGTCTTTTTCAAGACTGAGCCTTAATGCCTCTTCTGCATTTTGGATTTTGGTTTTAACCTTGTATTACCATCTTCCTCACTATAGATATGCAGTAGAGGCATTAAGGCTCAGTCTAGAGAAGCACAAACCTGTCCAAATAAATAAATAATATGTATGTATGTATGTATGTATGTATGTATGTATGTATGTATGTATGTATGTAAGTAAGTAATATAAAGTTTTCCTGTTTCCCCACCACCACTTAGTATACTGCTTGAAACCAGACCTGTCTTCTTGGGTCTCTAGAACCTGGCATAGGGGTGCTCAGTTAATGTTTGATGGTTTGGACTAAGTAGGCTAGAGTTTTAGGCATTTAGTGCACTGTTAAGGATTTACCTAGAATCTCTACATTAAAGTTTCTTAACTGTCTGCATATTATAGCAAAAAACACCTCTGTATCATTGTAGCTTGTTATTATATGTCTTTGGTATATTGTGAAAGAGCTATCAGAAAACAAGCTCATTATCACCTGGAATTACTAGTTAACTGTGTTTATTCATTAATCAGAGTGCCTTTTTAATTTTACTTTATTCATTTTGGTTTTATATTCAAAGGTAATCTTGAGGTGCAAGTCTTGCTGGATTTCCCTTTGTGACCTTGTTGCAATATTACGAACTTGGTGGGGATCAGTCAAGTATTTCTTCTGCTGTTGCCAGTCTTTTGTAAACATTTCCCACCCTCTGTGCCCCATCTCCTGCTCCTCTCCACCTCCTGCTCCTCCCCATCTCCTGCTCCTCCCCATCTGTACCCTGACCCATAGAAGGGGAAAGAACATAGAGGTCAGCTTCTATTAAACTCTGTTCCAGAAAAACTGCATAAAGAGGTCTCAAAGAAAAAAAGAAAAAAGGCATTCCCTTCTCCTGTTATCAGACAGCCTGCCAGTTTGAGAGTCTTGACTACTTACCTTGGCTAGGGGATCTTGGAATTGATGACTACCTTTAAAATTCGTTCTCCTTTCACTTGATAGAACAAAATAGCTTTATTTTCCTTTTATTACTCATCTCCACACAAAATAAATTGTATGATGTTTCTTCTCTGAACACATAAAGTGTTCTCTCAGAATCTCCCCAGGCCTAGGGTCTGTCTGTGTGTGTGCCCTGTGTGATGTGTGCGTGTTTATATTTTTCGCTATCAATGGATTCATCCAGTTCTATGAAGACTTACAACTTACTTGCATTGCATGGTTTTGGCTCCCTCTGCAGCCCTAGGTGGAAAAGTGCTTTGTTCTCTTTTGTTGCTGAAAAATCCAGCTCTGGGCCTTCTTTCTTGAAGAGCATCCCAGCTAGTATGCAAGTTCAGACTGAGATTTCAGATTTAGGAATGCAGTTTTTTTTTTGGCGGGGAGGTATGGCAGGGCTTATTGAAGACTGAAGTCGCATTTCAGAAGAGCTTCAAGAGATGAAAAAATGGTGAAGAGGGTGGGGGAGAAAAGGCAGAAGGGGCAAGCACAATTGCAAAATTAACTTAATAAGTAGAAGGTTAATTTACTTACAAGTATTTATCGTAAACTTTTGTTAAGAAATTAGAGTTGCAGAGTAGAAGCCTGGTGCTATTGTAGCATTTCTAGGCCTGTTTTATTGAATTACATGCCTAGAACCTTAATGCACATCTCACTTTGATGAGTCGGTGTGATTTGGCTTCCAGTGTTGGCTTAGTTGTTGAACATTCAGGGTAACTTTGGGTAGGGCTTGACTTCTTAGCTTGAAATTATCGATTTTTAAGATACCCTTGAGAATTTGATTTTCCTCTCCAAACCTAGAGCTGCTATTAAATGCAGCAAAATAGTCCCTCTGTTCCAGAATAGATGTTCTGTGAGCAGAAGTCAACCAACTTGACCTGTTATGATTCCATGATAAGTAAGGGTAGAACTTCTAGACACATCTTTTCCTAGTGAAATAAAACTGTGTATGTTCAAGGGTGGCTTTTAGGGTGCTGGTATGATCTATTTGTTCATCTGGGTGCTCCTTCCATGTGTAACTTTTCGTTTGTATGTTATATATCAATAAAAAGTTTATTTTAAAAATCTCACACATTAAATACTTTTTAAGAGCATTCATCAAAGTACTGTTTATATAAGTAAAGGCACATATTGGGTGTACAGGTGCCTACTCTCTGAAATTGTCCTTGTTTTAAGTCATATCACATTAAATCTTGTTCCTTTAAAGGGATAAGTACATATACATATCTACATATGTAAGATGACTTTTATTTAATAGATAATTAGAATGTTTATGTAATAAATTAATGCTTTGGGAGTTATTTTACATTCAAAAAGTAAGTTTTCAATCTTTGAGACATGGCTTTTCTCATTTGTTAAGTCAGCATCATTTGGTTTGTTTGTTGGTTTTTCATTGTATAATCCTTTCTAGAACTTAGGGTTCCTATGAACTGCTAATCCTAGGTTCTTTATGAAACCAGATTACATGCATTAACTTTCTTGGAAGGTCATGGTGATTTTGGTTCTGTTTGAAATTAAGTATTGTAAACTTTTAGAATCTAATAGGTAGCAAAGTATTATGGTCAGTTTTATCATCCACTACTCACGTTCCTTTCCCATCTCCTGTGTTTTACTTGTATAAATCTAATATTTCTTTTCTTAAAACTTTTATACTTTCTCCCCTGTATTGTCACTAACCTTTTTCTATATGTAGAAGAATAAAGCTAGATATTCTTTTTTGAAAATATAGTGAATAATTGTTAAAATTCAACACTGGTATATATTACTCTCAGATTTGATTGTAAAGGTCTAGTTTGGAGATTTATTATTTTTGGTGTTGAGACTTAAAAAGAAAAACAATTAGCTGCAGAATCTAGTTTTTACCCTGGAATAAAACTCATGTAGCCTTGTTCATTTTAGTGGAAATTAGAAAGCTTAACCTTTTCTCTAGAGGCTCCCAAAAGTGTTTCCCTGAGTTTATGTTGAAAGGACTGCAATCTGCAGAAGTGGACATGATAGTGAGAAGGGCAGGACATTCTCAGAGGAGTGTCTGATTTAGAGCTAGTAGAGAGTGCGAGAATTTGTAGTGGCATGCTTCCGTCATAACTCTTGTGTAGCACTCTCAGACCCTGAACCCAAGGACTGTATTTCTATTTAGAACCGACATTGACCTCTTTTTTTCGGTCTGAAAACAGTGAAGTGTATCAGTTTTGGTTGCTTAGGTTATAAGAAACCTAAATTAGTTTGAAGTGGAATTATCCTGATGAAAGGGCAGTTGAAAGCCCTTGACATTGGACAGAGGATTGTCTAGTGTCTAATCTTGGCTCAAAATGCACCAGACATAATGAGAGTCATTATGAACTGCTGATCTTTTACCCCTCCCCTCAGTAGCCTTTATTAGAGCAAAAATAGCAAACACTGTGTGTGTTTGGCATGGTGCCCACTGTGTTCTAGAGGAAGAAAGCATACCTTGTTTGCACTCCAACCAGATACTGGTGCATCATGTTACAGCTCTGCTTGGTTCTGAGCTCCACTGTTCAATCTCATCCTGACAGATGCTGTCATTGCCACTCCTTAGCAAGACAAATGCAGCCACTCTGCGGGAGTTGGCTTTTGCCCAGCTGTGCTTGCCAGTGCCTTAAAATGATGTACTTGTGTACCTGTGGAAAGGTAACAGCCTGTGGGCCTGTTACCTTCTGCTATTGTGTGTATTACCTTTTGAGTTTTTGCCATTTCTGAAGGAGAGGTTTTAGGTTTTTTTGATAAGGTAAAAATATGTGAGCCCTGAGCTTCTCTTCCTGCTTTTGAACCAACAGATGTTTGTTAAGCACCCAGTGCAGATGCCCAAGAAGGAAGAAAGGTCCTTGCCTTCTAGGAGCCCACTGTCTCTGTAGAGAGAAAAATATCCAATCACATAATCATGACCCGAACAGCTATGTGCCTGAAGGACTATGGGAACAAAGAGGAAGGAAGGGATTTCTGGGTATGTGTGTCAGGGAGAGAGTCCTCTCACATGGGCTTTAAGTTAAGTAGAACTTAGAATGTAAGACATTAAGTGTTGCTGGGGTCCAAGGTGAAAGAGAAGTGACTTGAAATGAGTTTGATGAACCTAGGCTGAACCTGGTTTTGAAGATTGCAGGCAATGCGGAATCATCATAGAATTTGAAGACAGATGAGTAGCCTCTTAAAATTATTATTTTTGAAGAAACATTACTTGAGACAGTGTGGAGACTGAGATTATACAAAAAGTGGTACAAAATTAGTTGGGGAAGTGGTAGGCTGTTAAGTTGGGACATGCGAGGCAGGGAGAAGTTTTTGAACTAAAAAAATAAAAAAAGATGAGGTCCTGAGTTTAGGTAGAGAGAGAAGTTAAGGGCAGGAAGTATCTGAGAGATATTTTGGAATCTTAAAAATGGGACTTGGCTAACAACCATATATTAAGAGAGTGGGAAGAGGAGATAAAAGGAAGTAAGGACAGAATATCTGAGGTTTTCAGCTAAGACTCCTGAGAGACTTTATAAATATTTGAAGGATGCATGATGGTTTAGGTTAGGGAAGCTGAACTTAAAGAACCTGTGTAATGTGTAGGTTTCAGTTAGTAAATTTCAGTGTAGAACTTGGATCCAGAGTCCAGAACAGAACAGGGCTGCATGCACGAACGTCCTGGATAATTGGAGCATTATGAGTTTTAGTCTGGCTTAGCCATTAGAGCCATGAGACCCTCTAATCCAAGTTTGAGTAAATCTGTGTCCCATGGTGGCATTGATGCAGGAGAAGACCAAAATTATAGAGCAGCTGTTATTTGCTAAAAAGAAACTGTATTTTAGCTCTTGTGTTCAGAAAACCATTTACCAAGCGCTTTCTGAATTTGTGTAGTAGGGAATAATAATAATAATAAAGTGGGTTCTGTGTGTTGACTATTTGGGAACCATTCTGCAGGACCATTGGTTGGACATTTTTGTCCTTTACTGAGAATGGACCTTTCTGGAAAGAGCTTACACCTGGATTTGCATCTCAGTAGATGGAGTAGTTAGTATTTCTTCCGTATATTCAGCCAACAACATAACTTTTGTAGAAAGCAACAAAAGTTTTTCCCCTCTGTAAGCCTCAGGCCATCTTGGTCAGTCTACTCTCAGTGACTGCCAGTTCACCCTAGGAGGGGTGAGCCCATATAGCTTGAAAGAATGTTCTTACATAGATAAGGAGGCCCATTATGTTGTTTATGGATTTGGAATATAAGGCTCTTACCAAGTATGTGCCACTGGCTGCAAGCCACCTGTGTTCCTAGCGGCTGTGTGTATCAAACCCTGATCACCTTCCTGGTGTGGATACCCACTCTCTTGCTGCCCCCCAAGACTATGCTCTGTCTTAAAGTTCCCTTAATAAACTCTATTTAATTCTGGAATTGTCAGCCTCTTTCTTGGGTCTCTTGGCCCCATCCTCCTTGGAGGTCAGTTCCACTACACCTTGGGAAATTTTCCCAACAGACAACTTGTATGTAGTTTTTGTTTTCCTAGGGGATTTCTGAGTCAATTTAAATATTATTATACCTAACAGTGAATTGGCAATCTACACAGTGGGTATCAGTGGTAAAATACTAATATGAGAGTCTAATAGGTGATTCAAAATTCCATTTAAAAGATGTAAATGTAGATTAGTTAACTTGAGAATTATTGATCTTCTTTCATCCTTTCCCTCCCTTCTATTCTTTCTCCTTCTCTCTTCTCTTCCCTTTTCTCTTTTCCTTTTCTTTTCCTCTTGCTTTTCTCTTCATTCATTTCCTTCCTTTCCCTCTTCCCTTTACCGTTTACCCTTTTCCTTTTCCCTGCTTCCATTCACTTCTTCCACCCCCATCAACTGTAACTGAGCATTGAGCAGAATTCTGAGGCTCTTAGGAGCTGTATGTGATGTAGACTAACCAGATGATGTTATGTGAGAAGACATAAGAAAGCATGTGGAGATTCTTAATAGACCAGTTTCTGTAAAGTTGTTCCTGACACTGGAGAGAATGTTATTTCTGTCACAGAGTTCAGAAGAAGTCTCAAAGTTGGAAATTGAAGGCAGGTCATTAACCTGCTTTACCACAGATTGAGATTAAAAAGTGGGTATAACTGGAGGAGAGGTTTGGTCTGGGACTTAGGGCCCTGTTGGCCCAGGCTTTTTCTTGCTATTTGGCCCAGAGATTTCCTTGGGTCATGACAGGGTCTATCTGGAGGGAAGTCTATCTGGAGTCATGACAGGGTCTATCTGGAGGGAAAGGAAAAGAAAGTACATATTAAATCTGGATACTTCAAACTATATCATAGTTGATATAATCTTGGACCTTGAAGAAACTCCTGAGGCCACTTTAATGAGAGAATTCTGGAAGTTCTTTCATTGGAGGACCCAGGAATGTGGATTTCTTCTACAATGAGAAGAGAAGAGGGCTCAGTCATCATTTTTCATGACCCTGAATACAATTTTAGGTTTACTCTTCTCCTTCTCTCCCACTTTTCCCCCTTCCTCCTCTCCTCTCTGTTCTCCTTCACTTTCTTCTTTGAGTATTTCTGCCAGGAAGTAACTTTACCTCTCTAAAGAGAATGCTGTGATGTTGTCCGTCAGTTTGCAAAATGCTTCAGAATCCCCTTGTACCTGCTATTTCTGTGTCCTTTCCATGTGTCATGGTAAAGCCCCACCACTCCAGCCATGGGGTCTTGTTTTCCATATTTGTTCCAAATTTAGGAACTGAGTTTGGGTGTGGCAAGGAGAGGCAGTGTGCGCTACAGGAATCTGGTACCGTAATACACTGGGAAGGAGCATGATAAGGAAATGTTTTATGGTGCGAAGTCCATAATACACATCTCAAAGATTTCAGAAACTTCTTTGACGAATTCTGTGCCTTTAGGATTCTTCTGCTTAATGAATATATTTTTCACTGCTTTAGGAATAATTTTCTTAAAGCCTTTCCTTGAACTCTTGAAACTATAATAACTGCTTATTACCTATTGATTGTATTTCTAGAATGCAAGAGCTAATTAGTCTAATCATGAAAGACCTTTTAGTCTCATCAAATAAGAGTCATTCTCCCCAACATTCTTCTTCTGAGGCGTTGCCTCCTTCCCATCTTCCCATATGCCTCTTCTCCCACTGCTCTTTCTCTCTCCAGTAAAGCTACAAAATAGTGCTTACTCTTTACCATGCTCCAGCAAGCTTCCTTACCTCTTGTGGGCCATATAGATCTCTTCTTTTTTTGTTTCTGCTGTTACAGAAGGAAAATATGATTTTTAAAAAACCATTGACCTTTCGTACCTCAGAAGAATATGGGTTAGCAAGCCATACATTTGATGCATTTGATATACTTAACATTGTGGGAATATAAATAAATCTTACGGCATGGCCTTGCCCTGAAAGAGTCTATGGTTTTAGTGATTAACCCCAAACCAGTCCTAATGGAAACCGGGAATAACTGAATAACCTCTGTGACTGGGAGGAGGTGATCTTTCAGAGAGTAACAGCGCAGGCTAACCCAGGGAAATGCAATGAGTATGGAGTGTGAGGACCAGAGTGAGTGGGGTATGGTGTGGGAAATGGGAAGGCTTGCCAGAGTGTAAGGAATATGTGGGTGGAGGAGTGTCTTAGAAGGGGTAGAAGCAAATTGTGTCAGGTATGAAGGCCAGGGAAAGGAGTTTGAGCTAAGAAATGGAGTTCATTAGAAGTATTTAAGTAGTTGAATAAGACGGTAATGTGTGGGATGGTTAGAAGGGAGAGTTACAAAAGACCAGCCAAAAGACACTGCTGAGATAAGCCAGGCTTACTCACAGTGGGAAGGATGGGGAATGGTGACTTGGGAAAATGTATCAAAGAAAGAAATGACAGGTGTGCTGACAGATCAGTGCAAGCCTTGTCGGAACTGCAGTTCCTGTTTTAAACTGGAGTGTTATAGTGTCATAGGCATGTGTGATTTAAGTAAATCCAATTTGTAAAGATTTAGATTTCATAGTGATATCTTATACTGTATTTGCACAGCAAAAAGCTTTTAAATACACTTGTGTAAATATCACATTTTATCTTTAACATTGAATCAGCTTTCTTTCCTATAAATGCAGGTGACACCTACCAACTCTTTAGGCTTAATTTGTTGAACACTTAGCTTGTGAGCAGAGATTTTGGTTAACAATTCAGGGACTGAATCAAATCATCTTATCTCCCATTCATTTTGAAGGACAGGAATCTGCTTTACAGAAATATTTTGAAAGGAGCTCCCTTAAATGTGAAGCTCTCTTTAGCTAAAATTATTCTTATTTTCAAAAAAAATCAATGTAAGAATACACTTGGGGCACTTTTCCTACCTAGTTAGGTCCCCTGTGCGGAACACACACACTCCCATCTTTGCCTGAGTCTCCAGTCTTGTGTAGCTGCTGGGCTAGATTCCGCCCACTTATATCCTGCCAGGGAATAAACTTGATACCTTTTCCTTTCATGAAACACTCTCCGTATGAAGTGAGCTCTTTGATCCATAGTCTTCCCTGCTGAAGCTAAGGGATGATTAAGGAACAACTTTGAGTAGATCAATATTGGATGAAGTTTATATAATTTAAAACTCACACCCCTGTCACTCTGATGAGAGAGAAGAAATTTTTATAGTCATGGTTCCCACTAAGACATAAGGTGCTATGTCTTCTCCAGGGACATTCTTCCCATTTATGTAGGGCAGCACTTGGGAATTAAGTAAATGTTAAATGATCATTTTTATTTCTCATAGCTTTATAAAGAGAACTAATCATATATTGAATTAAATGTGCCAAAATAGAATTGAGGTCAGTTAATATCTGTGCATTAGGTATTAGGGTTTTAATATTGAACAAAGCTGATATTACACTTGTTATAAACAATATGATGATGATGATGATAATAATACCAACTAACATTCCCTGAATGCTTATTATATGCAAAGTTCTAGTCTAAACATTTTTCATCTACTTTCTCATAATAAACATATGAAGTAGGTATATTTTTATCCCCTTTTAGAGATAAGGAAACTGAGGCACAGACAGGTTAAGTAACTTGCCCGGGGTCTCACAGCTTATAAATAGTAGAGCCAGGATTTAAACCTGGGCAGCAAGCAAGCCCCAGGTTTTTAACTTCTTCTGTGCTACACTCCTCATGGTGAGAAAGGCAGACAGTTTATAAATTCTTTCAAGTGTGGGAGTTTGTAACAGGATAAATTAACCAAGAGAAGGGAAAGGCTGAGAATGCTTTCCAGAGATAATGCCCTTTAGGATGAAACATAAACACGAGTGTGTATTCTCTAAAAGAGGTATAGTGCACAAGAATATTCCAGTATGTGTGCTGACCACAAGGCTGGAGAAAATATTGTAGTATTGAGGAACTGAAAGAAGACCATTCGAAGATATGGAAAGAATGAGAGAGTGTCATTGAGTGAGGCTGGCAGGGACCAGATCAAGAAGGGCTCTTCAGGTTCTACTTTAAGGATACTGGGCATGGAAAAGTAAAGGATAGACAGTTGTGTCTATAACAAAATTTATAAGATTTGTAATTGTGATTTATAATAAGAAATATATATTTGGTTTTATTCCCATTCCTGGCATAGAACTCCTAAAACACTTGAAATTTCCTAAGTGATGAGAACAATAAAGATGTCTTTTGTTATATTAATGAGGTAACATGGAAGACCTTCAGGTAACCTAAGGGTGGGGGCTCTGGCCGGGGGAACCACCATGTGATTAAAGGGTTAGAACTTTCAATCCTACCCTAGGACTTGGGATGGGGAGAGAGGGGCTGGAGATTGAGTTCAGTCACCACTGGCCAGTGATTTCATCAATCATGCAACTGTACTGAAGCCTCCCTAAAAACTCAAAAGATTGGGAATTCAGATTGCTGCTGGGTTGGTGTACATATGGAGATACCGGGAGATTGGTGCGCCTAGAGGAAGCATGGAAGCTCTGTGCCCCTTCCCACAGACCTTGCCCTGTGTGCCTCTTCATTGGGCTCTCATATGTATCTTTTATAATACCCTTTAAAATAAACTTGATAAATGTAAAGAAATGTTTCCTTGAGTTCTATGAGCCTCTCTAGCAAATTAATTAAACCTGAGGGAGGGGTTGTGGGAACCTCTGATTTGTAGCCATTCAGTCTGAAGTACAGGTAACAGCCTGGACTTGAGATTGGCATCTAAAGTTTTGAGGGACTGAGCTCTTAACCTGTGGGATCTGATGCTATCTCCAAGTAGTAGTGTCAGAATTAACTGCTCTGCAGTGTTGGAAAAATCACATATTAGAGGAAGCATTAAATATTAAGAATTAAGGGAGAGGTGAGCATTAAAGGGGTGGAAATGCAGGAGTGACATGAGAAGTGAGTTTTGAAAAGGTGTGTCTCATGAATCATAGAGGTAAGAGTGGACTAGAGGGTGCAGTCAGGAAGTTCTTACTCTGGTCCAGGTGAGAAATGATGGTGGCCTGGACCCAGAGTAGTACCAGTGACGATAGAGAAGCTCAGGAGCTTCTTAGGAAGCAGAGAATAGGTGGTTTGGATGTGGAAAATGAGGATACAGATGGAACTGACAACAATGCCTGAGTTGAGTTAAACTTCACAGACTAAATCTTGAAGAAACTATCTACAATGGATCTTATTTGGTTAAGAGAATGATTATGCAGGAGAAAATAGATGGCTCATGTAATACATCAATTAGAGAATGACTGCTGAGGTTATGGACACACACGTAACACACATGTATGTATATATTTATGTTTTATTTTTTGTGTGTATGTATAAACATACGCACGCATATATACATACATACCAGGCTTTGTTGTTGTGGAGGTTAGGCCTCCCAACTTAAGGTAATTTCAGGACTAAGGTTGCCTCTTTGGTGCCTACTGTCTCCTGGGTGTGGTTTTATCCATAACACCAGCATTGTGGTTCAGCCACCAACACTTAGTTTCCCTTTGAGTCAGTGTGGAGAGTGATCTAAAAGTGTCTGGCAACGAGGCACAACAGTGGGAGAGAGAGATGGATGCCTCATCTATACCAAAATCCTGGCTGGATTCAAGGGGAAAAGTATCCACATGGGTGCCAATTCTAGTTTCTCTCTCCCTTGAGCTAATGCTGTTCACCTTAAAACATCTTCCTATCTCTGCTAGAGAACCTCCAAAAGCTTCATTTTTATTGTCACTATTTCTGACTCAGTGTTTTCTGCTGAGCATTTGGAACTGGGTAGGGCGAGATAAATTCAAAGCAGATGGAAGTTTTTATATTGCAGTCTATACAATAGCAGCAGCTCCACTCTGCCCTATAGACCTTCCAGGAAATTTCTCTGCTGCGTGGCAGATACCTGAGGAGTTTGTTTAAACAAATCTTTCAAACCTTGGTTGGTGGCAGCCATTTTAGTGGTCATACTTGAGAATATATACTTGCCAGTGGTATGGGGTTAACCTCAGTTATGAGGATGATTATTTCAGGAGGAGTTAAATATGGTGTTTGAAAACTTGGGACATGAAGGTCTTCTACCACACTGGCATTTCTGAAGGAAAAACAGTTGTACCAGACTGGATGAACTGGTTTAAATGCTTTGTTTTACTTCTGACTCTGGGTTATTATTTGTGGTTGCTTATTTTATTTTAATTATTAAGATGTTTTATATACTGTACCAAACTTTGCTCAAGACAGTGTAAAACATTTAGGGAAAGTCATAAAAGAAACAGGAATCATGAACTAACTTTCATCAGGGACCCGAAAACCTGATGGTTATCGAGAATACATAGAAAACTTATCTTGTAATCATATTGTACTTCTTACTTTTCTGAGTGCTCCCATAACTGATACATTATTTTATTCTAGCATCCTCAGATCAGGATCTGCAGTTGTTTTCTTTACGCATTTGTGATCTCCCTCTTCTGCTGGAACATATGGTCTTGAGAACAGACGCTTGTTCTCTGCAGTATCCCCAGCACCTAGAGCAACACCTGGCACATAGCAGGCACTCAGTAAATTTTAGTTAAATAAATGAACAAAAAATTTGATCTCCCAAATATTAGTACTCACTATATAAAACAGACTTGGTATGCTGCTGATTATGTACATCTGATTTAGTTTTGTGCCAGGTTTCACCCACGTTTTATAGTAGTTGGTTGTCCTGGGAGAAGCTTGCAGGCTCACTTTAAAGAGAGTGAATATTGTCTTAATTAAGTCAACTGTAGGGGTACTCATATATTTGTCCTGCATCTATAATGATTTTTTTCTATTAGAAAAGAAGCCCACTAGTAAATAATTACTATTCCCATGTCTCAAGGGGACTCTCCAGCACCTGCAAGGGTTTGGCTGGGATGCTGGGCCCCCCTGCCAGGAGAAGGGCTTTATCTCCTCAGGCTGGGATCCCAGCAGTAGAATAAGCTGAATTGTGGTAGCAAGTCATTTTGGCAGTGGCAAGTACAACACATTTCAACTGGCGATTTCTGCACGATTTGTATGAATTTCTCGGCGACAGGAGGCACAACAAAACTATTACGTGACTTGTGTCTCAAGCTATCAGTCTTTTGGAAGTGTGAAAATCAGTTTGCATATGTCAACAATTTAATCTTCTAATATATTTGCCAATGGAAAACTGACACTAAAATTATTTTTTTTCTGTGTTTAATGGCTAGAAAGATGTGGTTATCAAGTGTACTGATTGAAACATCTTTAAAATCCCAGGCTTTAAATTGGGACCATGTGTGTGTTTTTTCCCCCAGCCAGATCTGTTTGTACATTTCCCACACATGTGTATGCATACACACAGCATAGAGTTACATTGATATGTGTTTGTGTTATGTGTGTATGTGTTCACACAGAGCACACATGTACTTCATACATATGCATGAGCTTTAATATGCTTAAAGATTGAAGTGTAAGGATGTTGGGTAAGTTTCCTTATCTGTTAACTGAGAATAATACAATTGCCTGTATTCCAGTCTACTAGTAGTATTAGGTTGGTTAATATGTTTATAGTCCTTAGAACAGTGCCTAGTAACATGTCTTCCATAAATACTAGCTTTCGTTATTTTAGAGTATATCTTCATCCATCAGCTTCAGCAGAGGATTGTTGGTCTTTCTATCACTTCTTATAACAATATAGCTTCAAAGGCAGGCTGGCATAGCCTCAAAATTATTGTGTAATCAGCAAATAC
Source organism: Eonycteris spelaea (assembly GCA_003508835.1). Lineage (NCBI taxonomy): Eukaryota > Metazoa > Chordata > Mammalia > Chiroptera > Pteropodidae > Eonycteris > Eonycteris spelaea. The sequence goes on from PUFA01000089.1 coordinate 4,993,308, forward strand.
TTTGAATGAATTTACTGTTGTTCTAAAATGCCTGTAACCAATTTTTCTGCCTGTAGGAAATATTAGTATTTTTATTTTGAAATCAAAGACATTTATTAAATACCTTAGAAATATTGATTCTTATTATATTAAAATATTTCTCCAAAGTTGAAATCATTCTCTAGAGTCTGTCAGTGTTTTCAGTATCATTTTCATTGTCAAATTAATATCAGCTTCACTGAGGATTTTAATTACAGGTTTGAGAGAGAACAAACTGTCCACTTATTAATAAAAAATTAGATGAGGTATTTGCTAAGGTCTGTAATGTTGGTATCCTTCCTAAATTCAAGTGTTAAAATCCCAGCCCCAAAGGTTACTAGTAGTAGGTAGGGACTTTGAGAGCTGTATAAGTCATGAGTGTGGGACCTTCATCTATGGGATTTGTACCTTATAAAAGAGACTCCAGAGAGATCCTTAACTCTTTCCACTATGTAAAGTTGCAGTTAGAAGTATGAGACTTAGAAGAGGGCCCTCACCAAAACTCAACCATGCTGGTGCCTTGATCTTGGACTTCCCAGCTTTCAGAACTGTGAGAAATAAATATTTGTTATTTATAAGCTACTCAGTCTGTGGTATTCTGTTATAGCGACGTGAACATACTAAGGCAGTATTTATGTGACTAAGTGGAGAGAAAACAATGGAAAGGAATATAGAAGAATTTGGGAATATAGTTAACATACAGTAACAAATAGGAAGTAAATTAACATATAGGAAACATACACTCATATCTAGAAAGATAATGACAAGGTCACACATTCTTTTGAGACAGGTTTCTTTAATAAAGCTGGCACTCACTAGAGGAAAAAGGTATGAATCGTCAGAATGAGTGTATGATTGGCGATGTAAAGGTGCTGATTAACAGTTTTTTTGAATAACTGCAACGGACTCTACAGCTCATGTAATTTTGTTGATTAAAAATGAAGGCCCAGATAGTCAAATAAGGACCACAGAGTTGGTCGGTGGGAGGGAGTGCAAGTACTGAAAACCAGACTCTGATGAGAGGGAAAATAATGCCCCCATAACAGTTCTTTAACAGGGATAGCATGGAAATGGAGCAAATCAGCTTGAAATGTTAACCTTAACTCTCTAAGAATAATTCCAGCCCTGAGCTACACTATATACAGAGTCTGTAGACTATTATTAATAAAATGCTTTTCTTGTTTTATTGTGAATGAAGAAACTCTACAAAACTATTTTGGGTCAAGTTTGTTTGGGCATGTTCAAAAAAGGTAGCATGTTATTAGATCCAGACAACTGGATTGTATTCTGAGCATTTTTCAGCATGACTGCTTCTGTGATTTGACTCATATACATTATAATGAAGTGTTTTATCTTTGTAGATGACTGTAGAAGGCATTTGCACTTAGGATATTGATTTTTAAAAACTATATGGGTAGGCTATATTGCCTTTGACTTTTGTGACAGTATGTGAGTTACAAAAAGGGAGCACTGGGGCTGCTGGGCTAAGAACCACTGAACTTGATGGTCACCACCTTTCTTTATGCTGCATAATTTTTTTTTTAATCAGGGGAAAGATAATCTTTTGATGGCTTTTTATACTTTCACTTTGAGATTCAAAGAGGTAGCATTTTGTTGGGTACAATTTTTTTTTCTTTCTTTTTTTTTTTTTTGTATGGAGACATGCTTTCTTTTAAGGTTTTTGAGTGTGCTATGTTTTAATCCTTAGAGGTCAGATTCATGGTATCCATGTAGAAATAGGTATTGAACAGAATAGATCTTGATGGTAGTGGGAAAGTTTGAGAACAGCAAAGCAACCTACTTTTATGAAAGGATCAGATGCACCCTATTTTTATTTTTTATTTTTTTAGCATCCTGACTGTTCTGATAATCATTGGGGCATAGTAAAAACAAATAAACAAACAGTCTTGGAGTTAGCCAATCTAGTTTTTTTAGTCTCTGCTCTACTAGCTGTGTGTCTCTGTGGTTTGCTTCCTTGTCTGCAAAATAAAGCTAATGATGACTGCTTTATATTTTTTTAATTGAGGTGTAATTAACATAACATTATATTAGTTTTAAGTGTACAGCATAATAATATGATATTTGTATGTATTGTGAAAGGATCACTACAAAAGGTCTAGTTAACATCCATCACCACACGTAGCTAAAAAATATTCTTTCTTGTGAAGAGAACTTTCAAGATTCACTTGCCTAGATACTTTCAATTATGCAATACAGTATTATTAACTGTACATTGTCATATCCCCACAACTTATTCATCATTTGTTTGTTTGTTTGTTTGTTTGTTTGTTTTTGGTGGAATCTTTAAGATTTTCTTTATGTAATATCATGTTATCTGCAAATTGTAACAATTTTACTTCTTCCTTTCCAACTTGGATGCCTTTTATTCTTGCCTAATTGCTCTGGCTAGGACTTCTAGTACTGTTTAATAAAAGTAGTGAGAGTGGGCATCCTTGTCTTGTTCCTGATCTTAGAGGAAGAGCTTTCAGCTTTTAACCATTGAGTATGATGTTAGCTGTTGGCTTGTCTCTGAGATATGCTTCCTTTGTGAAATAAAGCTAATGGTACCTGCTTCACAATTTTTAAACAGGTTATTGTATATGATATATATATATATATATATATATATATATATATTTAAATTCATCAATTTAAAGTGTACAGTTCAGTGGTTTTAGTATATTCACAGGCAGCTATCAATCACCCAATCAATTTTAGGCCTTTATATCACCCTAGAAAGAAACCCTGAACCCATACCATTCACTTCCCATTTCTTCCCCAATTTCCCCAGCTCTAGGCAACCCCTAATCTACTAATCTGGATAACCCCTAATCTGGACACTGCATTTAAATGGAATCATATCATGTATCATGCTTTGTGACTGCCTTCTTTCATTTAGCAGAATGTCTTCAAGGTTCATCCATGTTGTGGCATGTAGTAATAATTCATTCTTCTTTATTGCCAAATTATATTCCACTGTATGGATGTACCACATTTAGTTTATACATTCATCAGTTGATAGACACCATGATGTTTTTATGAAAACTGAGTGAGAAAGCAAACTGCGTAATGATAGCTTTCATACAGAAGCAGTATATGCTTTGTTGTTTCTTTTTATCTGGTTTGGACAGGCTTCTCATGTGAATTATACAGCTCCTTTGGTCTTTTGAGGCAAGGAAAGCAATCTTATCAAGTAGACCATCTGTCTGTCAGTTGTCTCATGTCGGTTCTTAGCTCATTGAAGATCCTAGGTGGGCACTCTAGTTTAATACTAGAATTCACACTGCTTTTCTCAGCAGCCAGAGTGTTCAAGTGTTATCAGCAGTGCTTGTTGTCATTACGGATGCTCTGTAAATAACTGTAAACTCCAGGTTGAAGAGATCAGAAGAGGGAGTCTTTCAACTTATACAGATGTCAGCTAATCTAATGCCAATCTTCATTCTGAACCTGAGAATTAACATCACTATTAAGCCGAGGGTTAGTTATGTTGTGTGCTGGTTCCGTGCTCTGTTACACATGTGGGCTTCTTACCAAGAAAAGTCACTGATTGTCTCAGTTTAAGAATTTGGGATTGTGCAATTCTAATTCATTACTAAATGACAAGTAAAATTCAAATTGAGGTCAAGTGTTGCAAAAAGGCTGAAGAGATTATCTGAAAGCATTTATTTGTTTTGTTGGCTGTGTAAATACCATGAATTCAATTATTAAAAGTAGTATTTCTGAATTTCTACTTAAGATAATTTAAAAATAAAATTCTGAATAAGGCCCAATCGTCATTATTTACTAAGCAAATACAGTTAGCCCTTTGTATCTGAGGGTTCTACATCCTTGAATTCAACGAACTGTAGATTGGAAATATTTTTTAAAAAATGTTGCAGTGTTGCTTACATGTACTATGTAGTTAGGCTATGATGGTTGTGTCTGCACTGAACTTGTACAGACTTTTTCTTGTAATTATTTCCTAAATAATATAGTATAACAACTATTTATATAGTATTTACATTGTATTAAATATTATAAGTAATCTAGAGATTATTAAAGTGTATTGGAAGATGCCCCTAGGTTATATGGAAATACTACACCATTTTATATAAGGGACTTGGGCATCCCTGGATTTGGGTGTCCGTGGGGTCCTGGAACCGATCCCCTGCAGATAATAAGGGACAGCCATATTATTTTAATACCTACCGTTGGCCTACTACTGTTAGCCATACAGAAAAACAGAATAAATGTTTTCTTACTAACAAGCACGCTACTGCCAAAGTTTCCATTTAAAGTCATGAAACAAATTTTAAAGTTGAAATCTCTGGTGATTGCCATTTTAAAGATAAATTTATTATGAAAGCTTTCTAAGCTTGTTTGCCTTGCTCTGCAAAGATAAAACATTATTAATAGCTTGCATATATTTAACAGTTAATTTGTACTAGGCCCTATGCTAACTAACAACGTTATTTGGATTATCTTATTGATCAAACATAGGTACAGTTATCCTTTTATTATAGATGGGGAAACTGAGGCACAGAGAGATTAAGTAAGTGTTCTAAGATTACACAGCTGGTAAGTGGTCCTTATCTTCATAGATTCCTGTTTTGTAAAGTTTGTTTTTAAAAGTGATTTAGATTTTCAGGGTTTACACTTATTTTTTCTCCAATTTTCTACATATAAATTGAAACATATCTGTGGTTTATTTCTTAGGAAATTATATATAAATAAAATACTGTAATTATATTATGAATGACATTTTTTAAAATAGAGACTTCCAATAAATTCAGCTGCTAATCTTTATTCCTTGGGTAGCGAAGTAGATAAGGTGTAGGTAGGCAAGCAGAGTGGTGGCCATTCAAGCAGGCCTCTCCCACGATAATTCCAAATAATTTCTTGGAGTGAATCACAAGGGACTCAATCCCACTTCACCAGATAACTTTGTTCAAAAGAGACTTTTTTTTACTTCTTTACCTACCCTTCTGGCAAGCATTCCCAAGAAAGCTTATGCCTGTGGCCTGTGGATTAAATATATTTTCTCAAAGACTTGGAACTTATTGACAGTTGGAGTTAAGCAAATAGAAAATATGCCTCTAGAATGTAAGCAAACTAGTTTCAAATACTCCAACTGTAGTATTATTTGTGCTTTTTAAAGGTTCCCTAAGAAACTTTGTCATATAGACATTTGATGATCAGAAAAGGGACAAAATTATTATTTTCCATCTCTCTGAGGGACTGGGCCTTTTACTTGTGCTGTCCCTTAGCCTAAGATGTCTTCAGTACCCCTGGGCTCTTATTTCCATTTAAAAACAAAGAAATTGAGGCTCAGTGAGATGAAATGCTTTACATCAACACATTAAATTGTGGTATTTGAAAAGGAAAAGTCAAAATCTTATATTATTTGTTGGTTTTTTTTTTATCGATCACCTAGCCTATTGTAATTTGAATTTACCTACCATTAGAACATCACAAACCAAGTGAAAAACAGAATAGTGTATGTATGTAATGTATGTAGTACAATATATGTAAACATGAATGAAAAATGCCTGAAAGATTCTTTCCCTGTTGTCTCATGCCTTAGAAGTAATAAAATATGATAAGTGCTTATTGTGGTCCAGTTACTGTGTCAGATGTTTTTCATGTTTCATCTCACATGATTCTCACAACCATCCTATCAGATGGGTGCTCTTTTAATCCACACAATTCTAGATAAGGCAGCTGAGACTTAGAAAATTAAAGATCACTTGCTTGTGATCATGGAGCTATAGTTTGCAAAGCCATTGCTTTTAACTACTGTGCAATTATCCTTACTCACTAAAATACTTAAAAAGGTTTGCTGTAGTTTTTCTACCTCTCTATTCAAGCCATCATCAGATATATATTCTAAACCCAGCTATGATTCTGTGGAAAAATATTTAATTGCTCCCTATTTTATCAGGAAAGTTGCTATTAATATTTCAAGACCTGAGTTGGATGTCATGTTCTCTGTGAACCTTCCCTGATGTTGTTCTTCTGGTGTCCTTGTAGCACCTTGTAGCCTAGCCCTTAGGGTTTCCCCTGCCTATCCTCAGGACTTCTTTAGGAGTAAGTTGTCTGGTTCAGTTATTTGGCCTTTATTTGTATTGGTAGCACCTTGTTGGGGCTTGGTGCATAGCAGATGATTAATAGATGTTCATTGAATTGAATTGAATGTTTAATAAATGTTCAAATCTAATTATGATCTTTACTTTCTGGTACATTTCAGGCACTTTGGGAAGGTCAGTGCACACATCATTAGGTACCTGTGAAGACCCTAAGGTTTTTAGGCTGGGAATTGATGACTTGTCATTCCTATAAGAGACCAATTGAATGCATGATTGAGGTTGAATTTTTCTAAATATTACTCAGAGCACATGGTATTATATTTCTCTTTAAAGAGTATCAATGATACAGCCACACTGAACCACATAAAAACTTTTTATTATAATGAAATATTAAAAAAATGTCACAGTTTATACTGTATACTTCAGGCATTCCAGTGTTTACAAAGTTAGATTTCCAAAGCTATACTTTATTGATTCATATCTTACTGAAAGTATCATGAGCATATGGAAAGAACATGGATTTTGGAATTAGGTACCTGAATCAAATTCTGGTTCAGCCATTTTTTAGCTTTTGACTTTGGTCAAAATACTTTTTTCAGAATACTTTTCTTATTCTTAAAATGGGAAAGGCATACATTGGCAGATATGTACTAGGACTCCCCCTCAAATATCAGCAATGTTTTGACAATTTGGGTATACATTGGCAGATATGTACTAGGACTCCCCCTCATATATCAGCAAAGTTTTGACAATTTGGAGGGAGAGGATTAATTCTTGAATAGTCAGCTTTTTTTATTTACCTCTACGTACTCTTTAAAACTTAAGTCCAGAGAAAAACTGCATATTAGTGAAAAGTACACTACACTTAACTAGTAGTTATAATACTGGCTTCAGTATCCAACTCATATATAACTTTGGGCATGAGTTTTGGCCTCCCTAGGTCGTAGTTTACTAACTATCAAAATTGTAGTTTACCAACTATCAAAATTATAGCGTTCATTCTGTGTTATGTGTTTTCATGGGTATTGTGGCAGTGTGCTAGGAGCTGTGTAGTCATAGTGTAAACCCAGCAGGTTATCCTCCTGCTTTCCTTCCAGATCTGTTGTACCTGAGGTTTTGGCAAAATACTAATTTATATTTAGACAAATATATATTGAGTACTAAAGGGAATTCAAATGTATTCTTATGGTGTTAAAGATGTAAAACACCAAAACTGAATGAAATACTGTGCTAACAGCAGCCCACTGAAAGATGACTCTTGTTTTATATTTATTCTTTTCTACTATTAAGGGGACTTTGGTGGACAAATTTGAGGAACATTAGATAACAGTTAAAGTCTTCCTATTTTAAAGCTAAATAACTATGAAAACATTCACTTTTGAATTCTCTTCTGTATCAGTGGCATTTTCTAAAGAAGAGTCATATATTTTATTTACATAAAACCTATCTCAAGATTGTTTGATAACAACAACTCTGTGATGAGATCCTGCCCTGAAAGGAAAGGTGTTTAGTGTTAAAACGGGAAGAGTAAAAAGTAGTGCCATCAGCATAGGAGACACATCCGATGCTCTCTTCAAACCCCTCTGCTTCTAGAAGGTGATTCTGTATTTCTCATGCACATTGATAGTTGTGTTCCTTGTTTTTTTTTTTTTATTTTAGCCTGGATTTTAGCAGAATGGAAATCCATGTTTCCAATTTTATATATATATATCTATAGATATATAGATATATCTATAGATATATATCTATAGATATATATCTATATATAGATATATCTATAGATATATCTATATATAAAGATTTTTTATATTATATATAGGATTTTTTTTTCTTATCTTAGCAACAATACAAGTACTCTTGATGGCAGCTGCTAGTATTAAGCCCAAGAGCTTAAAAGATTAAAGAAACCACTAACAGCAGTCAGGAGGAAGTTTAAGGGTCTGTTTTTTCTGAAGGTTGGAATTTTTATTCTGGTGGTTGAGTAGAAAATTGCAAACAGGTTGTGTTCAGCAGCTGGAATGTTCTTCAACATCTGGGGAGACCCAGCCTTCTGTTCATTTCCCATTCGTTGGAAGGGTAGCCAGTCTGAGGTGAAAATGCAGGCAGAGATATTAGAATTCTTTGTGTATAGTCATTAAAATTTCTTTTTTGTGGATTTTTTTTTTAATGCCTATTTGTCATCCATTCTTTCACTAGCTTTAGAGATCTCTTCACTTTAGGTCAGTTGCTAAAGAGGGCATGAATGAGATTATTCAGGACCTCCTAAAGACTTGCCCCCTGAAAGAAATTGTTTGAATTCTGGCTTTGGAGTCAAGAGCTGGCCTGCTCCTTGATTTCTGGCCCTGTGTATCTCACAGGTTTTTATACTTGAGGATTTAGTTTGTGCCTGCTAGAGAGTCCAGGGGGCCCCGTCTCAATAATGCATGATTGTGTCAGTGTCATACTTTTGCTGCTTCTTCCTTCTGATAGCTGTTTTTGCAGAGTGAGTCTGAGGAAATCTATAACATCTGCTGATTTTTGGTGAATCCTTAAGCACAATTAGAAAATGTTCTTAATAAAATCAAAGTTTTTAAAGTTAGACCTATTTTACTGCAACCTTCCTCTTTCTTTCACCTTCATTTTCCCCCATTGCAATTAGAATTTTAGAGCTAGATAAGGAGCCCCCACAATGCCTTCAGGTGCTGAGCAGATAACATAAATTGTGTGGCTATTCCCTTATGATGTAATAGAGAGGTGAGGACTATGGAAAGCTGTACAGTGCTTGTTTCTTCTTGAGGTAATCAAAACCACTTTTTTTTTTTTTTTTTAAAGTAACATGCTGGCCAAATAAGACAGGCCTGCCAGTCTAATTGCTGTTTTTGGACAACTTCATTATTTTATAGATGGGAAAAAAGAAACCGAGGAGTTTTGCTTTATTCAAGCCCACAAAGCTGGTCAGTGGCCCAGCAAGGTCTAGAATGCGTTCCTTTGGGGCTATTTGAAAAAATTAATTGTTCCAAGTTCAATCATTAGTGTCACCTGTGGTCCCGATTATGCACCGAGCAAGGGTTTCATGTTTTGGACTAATTTTTTTTGTATTATCATTGCTAATCTAGCTTTTGGATAAACCAAATGGATTTTGTAAGTTGTTTGCAAGAACGTATTTTGATGGTTGAAACAGCTTGTGACTGTCCTTTAACATCATGTGAATTTTTCTGGATTTCCAAGTTAATACATATTGCATATTACTTACACATTGCTTAGATTGTCTTCATGAATAATGAAAGCTGTGCTATAGGAAGCTAGAGATTTTGAGAGACTTTTTTAAATTAAAGAAACTGGTCTGTTTCCTTTGTTCCTTTTGCTTTTATTTTCTGTAGCCTCAAGGGTATGTATGTGAGCTAGAGGGAGGATGCTGTTATAGGTTCCTCGATATCTGTTTTCCTTTACAGAACATTTGTTATGCTGCTAGAGGACCTGCCTGTTAGAATACAGTACTCTCTGGGCAGTGCTTTTGCCTGTGCTCATCTTTGCTGTGTGTTTCGTGTCATGTTTAACAAAGCTTCCTGAAGGTGCTGTGCTTCGGTACTTTAGGGGGAAACCATTCTCTGCTGTTAATACCTACTGTGTGCCAGGTACTCTTTAGGTACCTCCATGATTTCCACGGACAACCTTATATGATGGGTATCATTATCTCCACTTTTTAGGTGAAGAAATCAGAGGCTTGAGGTTGTGTCTTTCCTAATTATACACCTGGAAACTATAGAATGTCATTCAGCTGCAAATTTAATTTAAGCCTAGTAGCCTTTCTAAGATGCCACAACTGCTTCTTTACCTTCTCTCCTTTCCTTCAACTAGTGTTTTAACTGGCATCTCATCTCAAGGAGTTTCCGCATTCTTTTATCTAGAATATGGCTTTCAAAATTTGTGTCCTTATCCACATCGTTAGAAATACAGTTTATATCATGATCAAGTATATATCCTTAGGCACATGCAGAAATGCACATACTTACATATACTTACATATACACACATAAAAATGAAACTGTCGTGATACCTTACCACATGCAACATACTCTTACATATAATATCGTCTACTATTTCCTTTTCTGTTCTCTTCCATTAACACACATACACACACATTCATACGTGTATGGTGGTGATTACGCAATAAATTGATTTTATGACTAAGGTCCCTTCTAGGTGAGAAACACTGACCTAGAGTAGAGCTCTATATGGTGGGGTACGTTTCCCCCAATCCTGCTACAGGGATTTGTAGGATAATCCATTGGAGCACAGGACAAAACAGTAGAAATTATGTTTAGATTTATTGTTTTCTTTAAGAAAGACGCATTGGGTGTTACTGAGTTAACAGTAAACTATCACTCAGTCTATGGTACCGTTACTTTTAACTAAACTAATCCTCATAAAAAGGACAAGTGATTTTTAAAATTTCTTTAAAGAAACAGTGGAATGAGGAAACATTAACACACGGAACAGGAAAATGACAGAGCTGGTACTATTATTGTTTTTATAAGCTTACCAACCATGTTACTAGTTATAAACAGCAACTAATAATCATATGTAATAAGAAGTTGGCCAGAAAATTGAAATTATAAAGAAAAATTAGAAACTTAGGTTTATATCCATGATCAATAATGATTTACCTTGCCCTAAATGGAAGTTGTACCTTGAGATGTTAGCTAATGTCATTATGTCAGATAAAACATTGGAAATTGTACTCGTTTTATCTTTATCACCTCTAACTTATTTTTTTTTTGTATATCTTGGAATATGCAAAGTCCATCAGTGCCATGCAAACAGTTAACGTGTATATCGGAAATGTACTAATTTTTTTTTCGTTATTTTGATAAGAATTCATAATCAGAATCACATGGAGACTATTCCCGGTCTGGAGAACTTCCAGCAAAAGTGTCCAGTAATTGTTAATGGTGTTGTGGGGTCTCAACGAAGAGAAGAGTAAAAAGCCTAGTTGGAGACACAAGATAATTGTGTACAGTTAGAGCACAGACCTCCCTGGGTAGGTTCAGTTGCAAGGGTGCATGGCTGGGTAAGCAGCCTGTGCTTTGTACACATCACAAAAGTCTCCCCTTTCTCCTGTCAAAGCGGCCCTGCGTTACAGCACATGACCTGGCCAGTGAGTGTGGGCTGGATTTTAGCCCCGCTCAGTCCTTTATCCTAGAAGGTATAGCCTACAGACGTGAAAGCATGGAACAGTGCAGATGATGAAAGTGTTAAAAAAGAAAAATGTTGGATAGGAGTTATTGATGAATGTAGGAAGCAGCAGGAAGTAGTCCCCACTCTTTTATTTATTGATTCATTGAACTAGTTATTTATTGAAGACCTATTCTGTGTCACCCATCTTTACAACAGGAGTCAGCAAACCACCGCCCACTGTACAAACTCAACCTAGTGTTTAATTTGTAAATAAAATTTTATTTGGAACATAGCTACACTCCTTTGTTTACATATTTTCTCTGGTAGCTTCTGAATGATAATGGCAGAGCTGAATAATTGCTACAGAGATATTATGTCCTGCAAAGCTTAAAGTATTTTCTATCTGCCTTTTATTGAAAAAGGTTTTGGACCTCCATTCTAGAAGATGAATCAGTACTTGCTACTGGTGCCACCCCATGGTAATTGAGCTGTTTGGCTTCTTTCTCCTGTGGCCTTCTTGCCAGAAGAACACCTCCATTTGGGCTAAATTAGGGCATATTCAGGCATAGATAAAAGGGGCATAGATAAAAGCATTCAACCAAGGCACATCCCTTGTTCAGGTGTCTACAAAGCAATGTTGTGCAGAGAAGAGAGAAAAAGTCTAGGAGTCTGGAGACTTTGGGTCTAAAATCTAGTCGTTCTGTGACTTCTTCCTGGGCCTCAGTTGCCCTTACTCTATAAGTAGGAAATCACACTGGATAGCTAATTCTCAGATTTTAAGCTGTATCAGAATCACCTAGAAGGCTCATTGAACAAATTGCTGGGCCTCACCCCACCCACCCAAGGTTTATGATTCAGTAAGTCTGGGAAGGGCCTGAGAACTTACACTTTTAACAGATTGTCAGGGGATGCTGATGCTGGTGGTCTGGGGACCTGCATGTGGAGAACCACTGTATGAGATCATCTGTCAGGAATTCCTGGAAGAGTAATTGGTCATCTGCAATTAGACAGTGCGACTAGATTGTGTTTTGGTAGTCTGCCTCTCTTTGGCATTGGGGAAAGTAGACTAGGATGTACACTGTGAGAAATGACATTTGGAGAGGACCCATGTTCTACATGCCTCTGTGATATGTAAACCAGAGTTATCCTAATCTAAATTGTAAATCGTTACATTCCATCTATACAAAGGGAACTGCAGGCCTCTGCATAATCAGTCATCCCACATTTTGCCTGTTGCCTCTGAAATTTTAGACTCTCAAGTGGTCAGTCTTTTAGGGCAGTGTGGAAGACCAGAACCCATTATGACAGGTTATTTTTCATGGTCTCTTCCCCATCCCTTCTATTATGACGGCTATCCCTTACCTTTCTCCTTTTTTAAAACTCTTATATTGTTCCTGTTACTTTTTTCCTAAATGATCATTTTCTTAGTTGCAATAAAGTAGTAATGTTTGAAGAGCTATTGGTAGCCTGTTGGTGTCAGAAGGATGCAAGTTGATTGGAGAATAACCTTATCAGTACTCTCAAAAATTCTTGGTAGCATTCTATTTTCCTCACTTCACAAATGAGTAGTAATTAAAAATTAGGAGTCAAAGCAGCTAATAAGTGACCTGGAAAATTTCAAGATCTATGTAGATAGCCATCAAAAATCAATCTTCCATGGTATATGGCCTCCTCCCCTCTGGCCCTTCCCTTCACTTCTTCCGAACTGTCCATTCTCATGTTTGGATCTTGAACTTTGTTGTCACCTAGGGTTATTCCTTGTTGAAAATCCTGAACTCCAGTGTCATTCAGTCACTGCAGCTCAGCAGTTTAGGCCTTGGTAAATTTGTCTATTACCTTTTTTCTCTGCCAACAGAAATAATTTTCTTCTTTGAACTACTTGTATATCTTAAAAAATTTGTACACTTTTTACTAAATCCCATTGATTTGTGCTTCTGGTTCCCTTTATACAAGGTATACTTCTTGAGAAAAAAAAATATTTTGTATTATTCATTTAGGGTTATACAGAACCAGGTACTGTATCAGGTATATTAGTAGCCACTCAGTAAATAACTGTTTAACTGAGCTAGGGAATAGTAAGGCAGGGGTTTGAATCTAGGTCTGTCTTGCCTTATGGTACTATATTCAGGCTTCCTATGGTCTGTTTATTTCTAGTTTGATCTGGATGAAGAAGGAATTGCTCAAAACGTGATGTTATTTGAGAGATGCTTTGTCTGTTTTTTCCATACCCAGTATGCTATTAGGGTTGATTTTTCATTTTGTCAAAATGTATTTTCTCTTTTTCAACTAGAGTTCAAATAATAATTTTAGATAACAGGCTAAGAACATTTGGAAACATGACATTTCAGGTCTGTTTTCCCCTTTTGCTTTAAAGAAGTATATACAGCTGTAATTACTAATTGCTGCACTTTAACTAGAGGCAGATGATACATATATGTGTGACAGTTTTCCAGAGGGAGAGCTAAGTAACCAGGCTGATTTTTCCATAATGTGAATGTTATTCACAAACTATTACCATAATTGATGTACCAAGCCACTGTAGGATAAATAATGTGTGTGGGAAGCAAGCCTAGTAGTCAGTGAATATTAAAGAACAAAACCTCATTTTAAAAGAGAAACTGTAATTTTAATCATTCTGATTCATACTACAAAACCAGTTAAAATAATTTGGCTGCCATTTATCTTGGTAATTCTATGTATTAAGGAAGTAGGTATATGAGTACAGTATGGAGACGTATGTATACATATAACACATATTTTATTAAAAGATATAATGCCAAACTTTAGTATTAGTCATTTTTCAGACATTTGATGCATGGTGAGGTGGACATAAGTAAAATTGTGAAATTTATATTGATGAGAAAGAGCACAATTTAAGTGTTCTTGTGTTTTGTCTGTGTTAGTATTTTATGTTTACTTGCAATGTCTTGTTCCTTTCTTTGACCAAATCAGCTTTGTTTTTTTCAAGGCACCTTTTTCATAGCAAGTCTTTCTCATCTACCTCTAATCCCTATCTTATGGCCTGCTAATGCTCACCAACTTCTGCATGTGTAGTGTATTGATTTGCACTTTGGGGACTTGCTGTTTTGCAATAGGAAGTCATAAGTCATTTCTTATGTGTGTCATTAATTTCCCCGATGAGACCGCCATGTCATTTCAGGAAGGGATTGTTCTGTTTTGTGTGTGTATATGTAGTTCCTTCTTGTATTCCTCATGGAGCATGGTAATGCTCTCTACATGCACATGCTAATTCCTCAGTAAGTACTGTTGGTTATCTTTTTTTTTGTATGTCAGATGTTGCTTTATTTTGGTAAAATCTTTTAAGTTTTGTGCTTGCTTACCAGTGTCTCTAAAAAGAGCTCTAATAAAACCGGAAATAATTAGATCCCACTGGTGTTTAGTTTTTGTCAAAGTTCCCTTATCGTTGTCAAGTTCTGAAATCAAAGGGAAAATGCTGCTTTTGTCTCTTAGTATTGAATATTTTCGATACATACATTTTTATATAGAGACAAGGCGATTGAGTCAGAGCTTAGATATTTTTATATTTTAAAAGAAGTCATAGTGTATCTACTTTTAGGAACCTTTTAGAAAAATTTCATCAACATTGGTTCTATTCTTAGTTGTAAACTCAGTATATTCTTGTAATTTCTTTCCTGTATATACCTGTCCCATCTGTCATCTTTTCCTTTCACAGCAATGAAAGTTTGGACAGCTTCCAATATGCTTTTGTAGCTCAAATTTCCCTGGCCCTTAATGTCAGGCAAAGTCAATATATTCAGCTAGTTTAACCAACCAGACACATTTCATTCTAGAAAAATGAGTAAATAAGATGTTTCTTAACATATCAGTTGTATAGAGAGCACCCATGTTGTAAGGCTGTGTTGTTCTTCCTCTCCTGCCTTTAATCTAAAACTTGACTTTTATGAGGGCTTTTTGGAAAGTTCTGAGGGAAAAAATATCATACAACCTCAAGGAATTCTAAGTATCAAAGATTGCCTCTATGAAGGTAATTGGTTCAAAAATTAAGCATTATTTGCTGTATATATTTCAGCACATGATAGGGCCTGTCGATGTGTCTAATGCTTGAGATAGCTTGAGCTTGCTCGCTCAGATCATAATTATAAGCAGGGAGGAACATCATCCAGGAGTGGACTCTTTAGAGGGGCAAGGAGCCCTGGAGCTGACTCTCGCAGAGGCCGTTCTCATTCTGCAGTCTCCATACAGGATAGCTTGGCGTCTCGTTGAGACCTTTCTCCCACCTTGAGAATCCTAGATAGGACTTTGGCCTGGTTCCCTCAAGGACTCTGGAAACTACTTAGCTTGGAGTGGTGCCATTTGAGTCTTTTTTTGGCAGTGGGCCCTGGCTCTTGTCCTGCTCAGCCTGTGCCTCTTAGAAGCAGATTGGAGGTCAGATGCAGATAACGCAGGCATGATTTCTGCCTTCTGAAATGCTCAGTTGATGTGCACTTATTCCTCCCCCTGAGAGTTTCAGGGAGAACACATTTATCCTGGAGTGTAAGCAGTAGGAAAGAACATGCAGCTTTCTTTTCTGCTGAATTGCAGAGTGTAGGATAAAAATCTTTGTTTATAATTCAGCTGGTATCTTTTTGTACTTTTCATTCAAGTCATTTTAAACTTTATTGTTAAACTAAACTAATGAGCATTTTAATTTGCAAACTTGTACTCAGAGGGTCCAGGGAAACTTTGAAAAGAGTTAAAGTCCCAGATGAGCACTGTGAGTTAAGCAAAGGCGTGTGTGTATGTATGTATGTGTGTTTGCATGCAAAGCACGTGCATGAATGTGTGTAGTTGGTTGGGCAGGGACTAGAGTTGAAGAGGAGAGGAAAAGTCATTTCCAGGAGAGGAAGCACCACTTATGAAGGCTGGAAGACTACTGTAGTATTTGACAGATAAATGAATCCTTCTGAAGGTTTTATAAGAGCTGTGCTCAGTTCTTTTTGCTGAGAAAAGGGAAAGCCCTTGAGCGCCTAACGTACCTCTTCAGCCTCTCTTAACAAGCGTTCAGATGCTCTGCCAGAGGAAATAGTGTGTTCCAAGCACAGCTGCAATGGAAATGGGGTTCTTTTAGTGCAGCTGAAGCAATTCTTCCACATAGATTGTTCCATTTTAACAGTAAACTATCTGTTTAAAACGAAACACAACAAAAGGCTGGTGGGAGTTGGAAGAAGTTTATGCCAGGAGATGAAAATGAGTTGCTGCAGAAGCCTATCTTGGTTGTGTTTTCAGTTATTAAAAGGGTTCAATTGTTAGTGTGTTATATCACTGTGTATGTTTTTGTGAACTTTTAATTCTCCAGTAAACATTAAAGATAAAGTAGCAGTCATATTTTTATTAGAGAACACTCTTATTCTCAGAAATGACTGCCTTGGAACTCATGAGCCATGCATTTACTCTACTGCTTAGGTTCCCCTAGGAGCTGGGTAACTTATGGTATTCTCACTAGTCTGCCTACCTGCCTGCCTCCTTCCTTCCTTCCTTCCTTCCTTCCTTCCTTCCTTCCTCGCTCCCTCCCTCCCTCCTTTCCTCCTTCCCTCCTTCTCTCCTTCTCTCCCTTCCTCCCTCCATGTGCTCTAGAGAAGAATGTATAAGCAGCTGTTTTGGGATGGAAGGCTCTATAAATGTCAGTTATCTCCAGTTGGTCTAATGTATCATTTAAGATGTTATTTCCTTATTGATTTTCTTTTTGGATGATCTGTCCATATCTGATCATAAACTTTTAAAGTTCTTCCCCAGGTAGAATATTCACTAAGCCTATTAATGAGTCTAACTGCATGATTACTCACATTCCAGCTTTTTGGAATCTTTCATTTTCTTCCTTTCCATGAGAATTTGGATTTACTATAACGAGGAAAAATCATAAGGAAATGAACTGACTTTTAATAAAACTGATCTTTCATAATCTGTCCCAAAGACAGGATGTTTTGCTATCATGTCTGTAAGTACAAAATTGGTCAGTGGTCACCCTGTCATCTTCCCCTCCTCACTTCATCTTTTCTGTGAAACCCTGTACACCTCACTCTTCTGTCAGACCACAAGTCCCTCTGGCCTTACTCTTTTACAAACTCAGCCTGCATTATACATGTAATCCTCTCAACACCCCTCTCAGCAGTGTTCTTAAGTTCCTTGAAGCTCTTGTCCTTCTGCCTATTTCCTTCCAAAAGCATGTTAGCTCTCTGCCCTCTCTTGAGCTTTTATATGCCACTTGAGAGAATTAAAACTGTCTGGACTATTATAGATCAGTGGGGCTCAACATCTGATTGATTTTTCAGTGTTGCCCATCAGTGCATTTACCAAGTTACTTTCTGTGTTCCCTTGGTGGCAGTTCTGAACTCTCCCCATCCAAGGCTATAATGATAGCTAACATTTATCAAGAACTTGCTGTGTTTGAGAAAATGTGCTGAGGACTTTACATACATTGTCTCAACCCCAATCTTTCTATATGACCCAACTTTTCCTCCCATCCACCAACACATTCATCCATCTATCCAGCAGATACTAACTGAGCAACATGTCCAGGCACAATGCTGAGCCACATGCTATAATTGTGATTGAGGCAGACTAGTGACTTTCTCTCAAAAGGCCTCCAATTCAGAAGGAGAGACAGAGAAGTAAATAGACAAAAAGAATATTATATGGTAAGTGTTAAAAAAGGGAGAAGTTAAGTGTGCTGTAGATGTACCCAACCTAGACTTGAGGATGAGGAGAAGGAAGACTTCTGGAGGAAGTGACAACTAAGTGCCAAACTAAAAGAAGAGAGAATATGAGTTATGTGACTTGATGGGGGAATATAAATCTGTTCTAGAAAGAACACCTGGATGCTGGAAAGACTTCAGGGATTTGACAAGGCCCAGTAAGAATAAAGCCATTTTTCTCTGAGAAATTAGGGGTCTTCAGATGTGAACTTCATTGACTCCCTTTTCTACCTCCTAAGTGATTTATACCCTCATTTGTTGACTCAAATTAGAAATCACTGAGATTCTTTAGTAGTAGACATTGGTCTTAGAGGATGAGTTTGACACACTTGCTGCCAGTCTCAACATGAACATTTAATATGCTCTTCTCTAACTGCTTTGCTGAAATAGTATTAGCATGTTAGGGTCAGTATAGAGGAAAATGCTTCTTTAAAAACGTGATGGGAAGGTTTATAACTATTGTGGTGTAGGGGTGTTTTTTAGGAGGTCTTCTTAGATAATCAGCCTAAATTTTTGAATACTAAAATGAAGCTGTAGCTTAATCTATAATAACAGCTTAAAAAATGGAAGCGCATCCCTTTTCCATAAAGACATTCAGTAAATGACATTTAGATGTCAGCAAATGTATGCCCTTAAACACCTTGGCTGAGCCTCAGATGAAGCATCTATAGGGATGAAAGGTTGGTCCTTTTATGACACGAAGGTAGAGAAATGAAATAATGGTCCACAGATGCTCCAGGTCATTTGCAGATGTGAAAGGATATGAGCCCTCATGTAGACTTTGACCCTTCTGATTGGCAATCGAAGTTGCTTTTTCAAACAGCATATTGGCCTCATTGCTCTATTCAGTTTTAGGAATAATAGTCAACTCAAAGCAACTGAGTGGTAAAATATTTCAAACTCTTTATTTAAACCATTTTGAAAGGTGGAGGCTGATAATATCAGTCATTCACATGTACCTATATCTCTTTCTTCTCTTTGCAGGTGGAGATTGTTTATAACATCCTATAGAGTTTACTTTTAAATCCAATGATTTTTTTTTCAACTGCCACAGCAAACTTTTAATTATAGTTGAAATACAGTATTATATTCATTTTAGGTATATAACAGTGATTCAAAATTTATATACCTCATGAATTGATCACCACAACAAGTCTAGTTTACTATATTACTTATTGTATTTCTTATGCTGTTCATCACATTGCAACTGGATGTTTGTACTTCTTGATTCCCTTCCTCCTTTCAGCCCATCCTCCATCCATTCCCCTTCTGTGGCAACCATCAGTTTGTTCTTTGTATCTGTGGGTTTGTTTTTATTTTATTTTATTTTTATTTTATTTTATTTTATTTTAATTTTAGATTTCACATAAAGTGAAATCATATGATATTTGTCTTTTTCTGGCTATTTAGCTTAGCATAATACCCTCCAAGTCCACCCATGTTGTCATAAATGGCAAGATTTCATTCTTTATGACTGAGTAATATTTCCTTGTGCTTATGTATAATACATCTTCTTTATTCATTTCTCTATCAATGGATACATAGGTTGCTTCCATATTTTGCCTATTGTAAACAATAATGCAGTGAACATAGAGGTGCAGATCTTTTCAAATTATTGTTTTGTTTTCTTCAGATAAATTCCCAGAAGTGGAATTACTGGGTCATATTGTGGTTCTCTTTTTAATTTTTTGAGGAAACTTCATACTGTTTTCCATAGTGGCGGCACTAATTACCAACAGTGTAAGAAGGTTCCTCTTTCCCCACATCCTCGTCAGAACTTGTTATTTATTGGCTTTTTGATAATAGCCATTCTAATAAGTGTGAAGTGATATCTCATTGTGGTTTTAATTTGCATTTTTCTGATGATTAGTGATGTTTAGCATATTTTTATGTGAAAATGCAGGTTATTATTAATTATGTTATATTTGATTAATAAATATTTATTACTTGGATGTAGGGATGTGGGTAGTAGGGATGAGAGATATGTATGTCATCATATTAAATATTTTGAGAATCACTTTTTCACATCCTTGGTTGTCTCTAGCATTTCATCTTTACTGCAGTAGTGATAGGTGCCTCACATTCACATATGCTAAAGCCATGCTTTAGATTTTATCTCTTTTTCTTCACTTTATCTTTTTCTTGCATCTTGTAAAGTAGGTGCTGATGCTCTTTCATAATATTTCTTGATATCTTGGAAGTTAAATGAGTTAGTAGTAGTAAAACAAAAATAAAAACATTTTCTTTACATTTTTGAAAAAAATATGTGTATAAAGAAAGTGTCAATCATTTTTCCAAGCTGCCAGCTCCTGAGGCTGAATACCAGGAGCTGTTTTGGCAGCTAGTAGATGTAAAAGGGAATAGCAAGAGAAAGCTGTCCCAGTTTTTCTTTCGCTGGCTACAAGAGGTTGAAAGATGTTGTTTCAGCTGGAGAATTTAAAATGGATTCTTATTCACTTTCTGCTAAAGAGACTGGGCTGATTTTAGTGTTGTAATCTTCTGTAGGTGTAGAGAAAGGTCACCTCCTGGTCTTGTTTTTGGGATCATGGGGTTACAGCTGTGGCAGAGTCCTTTTTCTAGACACAGGCGCTTGTCAGAATAATGTTTGGCCAGGTGTTAATCTGTATACTGAGAGGGAGTGCTGGAATTCATTATTCGTCCCATGGGGGTAGTAGTGGGAGGAGGAGGCTGTCCTGGGAGGGTACAGGGCCAGGGCCTGCCTCCTGCCTTTACTGACATGTGCCATTTGTGATGAAGGCAGCTAAAGTCCATTTGAGGAATTCTCTTGTCAGCCAGCCAAGACAACAACATGGAGGGAGAGGGGGGGAGAAGGAGGGAGAGGGAGAGAGAGAGGGAGAGGCAGTCAGCTCAGCAAGGCAGTTCTGGAGTACAGTTTCCGGAGCAAGATCACACACAGTGTTTTAGGCGCTAAGGGAAGGTGTACAGGAACACAAAGGAGAAGGAAGCTAGGCTGGAAATAGTGCATTTTCCTATTTCTTTCTTCTTTGCCCCTCCTGCCTTTGAATACATGTCATCCTTTGGAAAACTCAGCATCTGAAAGGAGCCTTTGCTGAAACACCGCTTTTCCTTCAGCATTGTACTTTTTTTTCTTCTACTTTTTCTTTTTTATTTTTTTCATTATCTTTTCCTCTGAGGGCAGGAGGTGAGACAATGATCAAGTCAAGCTGGTTCTATGTTAAGTTCAAGTATGCAGAGAAGGTAAGTCAATATATTTTTTCCCCCAAGGGAAATATGCCACCTCCTCCAGCCTTCTCATTTGATGGGCTACTCTGGCTTACTGGGGAAGAAATGAGCTTGGAAATTTTATTTGTGATTGTGTCTCCTCTGGTTTAATGATTCTTGGATGAAACACAGGCTCTCTGCTTGCATTCTGACATTGCTACATTGCCACCAACCAAGAGGAAGGAACCTTCAAACCCTATTCCAGAGGCATTATTTAGAGTTAAAAAGAAAAATAATGAAACTACTTTAACAGGAAAGACAGTCCATGCTGCTTTAGGCTGAGTAGAGAATTTTCAAGAGGAATATTTGTTTTGAGGCTTGATTCATTTTTGGTTCTGAAACAAATTGACAATCACTTCCCATTACCTGTAGTTTGCTTAGTCATTTCATTTTTGATTTTTCTTTCCGTGGACTGACTGCTCATTCATGTATAAAGAGCCTTGCAGTGTTATTTGGATATAGAAAAAAATCCCATCATTTTGGCTGACCACTTATGAGACTATCTCTTTCTGTCTGTTGGGGAGTTATATTTTAGGGAAGCAATGAATTTTGGTTGCATCTGATATTTTGATGTTACAGTTCTGTGTTTTAATATGCCATTACTAGGATTTGGAGAAAGAAGTGTGTACTTCCTAACACATTTTCTCTTACCTGGGGCTCTTGGCCATTTTTTTGGTTCTAGATTCAAATGTGTCACCTGTTGGGAATATATAGTGCTAGTCGTGGGGTTTCCAGGAGGATTCTAAAATGCCCCCGTTTTGAAATCCATCCTTCCTTCCTTGATTTGCTTGTTGAAAACATTAGCATATTAACAGTATACTTAAGCCGAGGTCCTAGAGAATGGAATCATGATGTGGCAAGATGAAAAATTGAGATGGCTCTCTTCATGCTTCTTATGATTATATGCATAAGCACAACAAATAATCCCTCCTCCATTCCTCTAGTTTAAAAAAGAAGTTAGTACACTTTGGGCTCATTTTTCCTGCATTGTTTTTTCTGTATGGATTTGTTTCTGCTATGTTTTTATGTCAGCAAAATTATTTGTTCTTTATACATATTGAAAATACAGGATTTTTAAAGATTTATCCTCCATTTTCAACTCATTTGCTTTGTTAACTAATAAAGCTATTATAATTAAAACATTATCTCTTTGTTTACAGGTTGGGAAAGGTTATCATCTTGTTTGGAGATTTACTTTTTTCCTCAGTAGATTACTTTCTTTTGAGCAGCCTAATACCCATTGTTTGCTGTTAGAAATTTTGATAAGTTAACACTGTATTCCACCTTCTTAACCTTTTCTTTTCACCTTGAATGTCCTGCCATAGAAATCTGAAACTCAGAGTTAAGGAATGAGAGGAAACTAATGTTAAAAGAGGAAAAACATTTTAAGAAACAATCTTCATAAAAAGAAGTGGTGAATATTAAATTAACTGCTTCATTTGAGTGACTATATAACAACCTCACAAGGAGAGTGTGCATTCATCTACCAAGACATGGGTGTAATATAAAGCTAAATGCCAAATAATGTAAGGCTCCATTGCTAATTAAAGAATATATTTTTTTATTGCTATAGGGGGAAATGAGAAACACAAATCTCAGTCTTTTATATATAAAAAGCATATATATATATATATACATATATGCTTATGGTATTCAAGCTCTCCATGATTCTCAACAGAACGTTTTTCTTTTTGTTTCTTCACAATGATTTATTTTTAAAACTTATATTGTAGATCTACCCCCCCCCAAAAAAAAAAAAACCAAAAACTTAGTTAAAATTAGTTTAGTTTCATCTGGGGAGATAAAAAGCCTTAGCATACATCCAAGGACAGAGATGCTTAAAAAACACATTTAAATAATATTTTTTCATCTTTTTCCAAAGAGCCATTATTTTCAAGGGTTACTAATTTGGAATTTCTGCCATTATCTTAAAAAAGGCCAAAAAAAAAAAAAAAGAAAAAAAAGAAAACCCTCTCTTTATTTTCTAACATGACCACATGTTTTGATAGAAACTTGTAATTATTGGAAAGATATTTTTTCTACAAGCTTTTTTCAAAGCTATAAGAAAATACGTTATGTGATATATTCGATAGCTAGCCATTTCCTAGTTTTACATTTAAGAAAATAATTTAATCAACTTTAAATAGTGAGCAATAAACTAAATCAATGCATTACCAAAAACTTTGGCACAAGAGAGTGTTATTTCCTTGTGATTATCAGGATTCGGATACCTTTCCAAAATTAAACTGTGTATGTGTGTATTTGTATGTATAAACAAACATCTTTCTTACCACAACCATACACACATGCATACTCCAATGTATTTTGATTTAAATTATTGATGGGCTATCTCTTTCTTTAATTAGGTTGTTACTCAGCCATTATTTCTTCTAAAATAGTGCTTATTTGAATTAAGTTTATCTATCCCATTTCTCCCTTCTCATTCTACATAATTTCTCTGAGCAGTTTCCTATTTTCATGTGCTTTACTATGTCCTATAACTGATAATTCCAAAATCTCTATCACTAATCTCTTTCTTGAGTTGCAGAGACATGTATTTAGTTGATTGATTAGATATGTGTTTTGAAGTTCAACAGATGCCTCAAATACAACATTTTAAAGTACAGTTAGAGGACTGATCAAGATAGCATACAACAGTGGCCCCCAACCTTTTTGGCACCAGGTACCTGTGCTCCTATGAAGATCTAATGCCTGATGATCTGAGCCAGAGCTGAGGTGCTCATGCTAATGCTAGGAAGCAGCTACAAATACAGATGAAGCTTAACTTGCTTGCCTGCTGTTTACTTCCTGCTGTATGGCCATATCAGTCTGTAGTCCAGGGTTGGGAACCCCTGGGGTAGAAGGTAGAAGCTGTGTACACCTCCTCTTGTGACCACACTCAAATTACAATGAAACTACAGAGCAACTACAGAGCATGCGAATTTGCCTGATGTCTAGCTGAACAGAAGCCATACAACTAGGGACAAAAACAACAAGGTCACCTTAAACTAGTAGGAGGAGTGGAGAAGCTAAACAGTCTGGTCCCAAAACCGCATATGGAGATCAAGAATCAGGACAGCTATTTTGGCTGAAGAGCCCCCTTCCCCACCTGAGAAGCGAGGGGAACCCACCCCACTTTGTGCTCCCCAGCCCAGGGTTCCAGTGATGGGAAAGGAAGTCCCCACAACCTCTGGCTGTGAAAACCATCAGAGATTATAGGTGAGTGAGATGGAGGGCTATGGCAGTCACAGACATTCTTCTTAAAGGGCTGGCGCCTGGACTTACTTGCTTACGGACTTGCTCCCTTTAAGCTCCAGCCCTGGGGCAGCTGCTTGAGGAGTGCTGGGTACATATGGGGAGACACTGAGTGGTTGGGCTTCAGGACAAGGGCTAGGGGGGCAGTGTCCTCCCCGACAGAAGTACTGGCAGTATCCAATGTTCCTTTGTTGAGCCCTCCCTGCTCCCAGTGTGTAGATGCAGGCACCGTCAAAGCTGAATTGAAAACCTATTTGAAGAAATAATGATGGAAAATTTCCCTAACCTGGTGAAGGAAATAGACATATAAGTCCAGGAAGCACAAGGAGTCCCAAACAAGATGAACCCAAAGAGGCCCACAGCAGAACACATCATAATTAAAATGGCAAAGATTAAATACAAGGGAAGGACCTTTAAAGCAGCAAGAGAAGAGCAATTAGTTACCCATAAGAATATCAGCCCATTTCTCAAAAGAAACTTTGCAGGAAAGAAGGACTTGGTACAAATTATTCAAAATAATGAAAGCCCAGAACCTACAACCAAGATTACCCTACCTAGCAAAGCTATCATTTAGAATTGAAGGAGGACAGATAAAGGGCTTCCAAGATAAGAAAAAGCTAAAGGAGTTCATCACCACCAAGCCAGTATTACAGAAAATGTTGGAACGACTTCTTTAAGAAGAAGAAAAAAATATGTATCTAAAATATGAATAAAGAATGTCGGTAACTACATATTTGTCAACAAGTACTTCAAATAAAAAAGAATTAAGAACTCCAATCAAAAGATAGGATGGCCGAATGGATAAGAAAACAGGACCTTTATATAGGCCGCCTACAAGAGACTCACTTCAGATTAAAAGACACACAGACTAAAAATAAAGGGATGGAAAAAGATAATTCATGATGGACTTAGAGGGTATTGTACTGAGTGGACAAATGCCTTATGATTTCACATACATTTGGAATCTGAAAAACAAAATCAGTAACAACAACAAAACATACTCATAGATACAGAGAACATTTTGAGGGTTACCAAAGGTGAGGGGGATTGGAGGGGTTGAGGGAAAAGGGTGAAGGGATTAAGAAGTACAAATTGGTAGTACAAAATAGTCACGAAGATATAAAATATAGTATAAGGAATATAGTAAATAATATAATAACTATGTATGTTGTCAGAGGGGTACTAGGTTTATTGGGAGTGATCACTTTGTGAGTTATATAGATGTCTAATCACTATGTTGTACATCTGACACTAATATAATATTGTATGCCAACTATAATTGAAAAATAAAAAAAATTTTACTAATAAATAATACAGTTAATGTCTTCTTCCTTAACCATTTTCTTTCTCATGCGCTTCCTGCCTATCACTATCCAGCTGGTCATGTGCATTCCCAAAGGACCTGCTTTAGTTCTCTTCTTACCATCTCCCTCATTAGAAGAGTCTCCTAATGTATCTCCATTCTCTGTTATGGTACTTTCCAGTGCTCCAAGATACTTCTAGGGTGATCTTGTTAAAAGGTCAGTCTGAGTCCCTTAATCCTCTGCTTGTTACTGGCTGCTTTCTTCCATCTCAGAATCCTCGCTTGATATCCCTCAGCAGTGTTAGCAATTGGCTTTAAATATATATAATGCATTTTATTATGATTATTTATTGGTTAATATGTGTTCTCTATAGTACCGTAAGATCCTAGCAATACAGAACTATGTTGTCTGTTGTTTCTTTTTTTTTTCTCCTTTTTTTTGTATCCCTAATTCTTGGCACATAACAAATGCTCAGTTATTCTCAAAATGCTCTTGAGTAAATCTGTGACTTTGTTGGCGAATCTGGCAGACATAAATTTGAGTTCTGCTTTTATCACTTACTGGTAGTATATGACTTTAGTAATATGTAGAAACTTGATAAAATTATTTCCTCTTGGTATATTTGGGGAATTATCATCTAATATACTTTTTTAAAACTAAGTTTTTCATGTTGAGATAATAGTAGAATCATGTGCAGATGTAACAAATAATGCAGAGAGATAACATGTGTCTTTTACCTAGTTTCCCTAATGGTAACTTCTTGTAAACTATATTACAGCTAGAATATTAACATTAACACAGTCAAGATAGATACACAGCAATTTTACCACCTAAAGTATCTCTCCTGTTGGCTTTTTATAGCCACATCATTTTCCTCCCACCTCTACACCCCCACTCATTAACTCCTGGCAACCAATAATTTTTTCTCCAATTTTTAAATTTTGTCATCCCAAGAATGTTATATTAATGGAATCACACTATGTAAGTTTTGAGGATTGTCTTTTTTCACTCAACATGATTCTCAGAAGATTCCTTCAAGTTCCATGTGTTTTTTTTGTTTCTGAGTAGAATTCGATGGTATGGATGCATTATAGTCCAGTTGTCCCGCAATTGAAGGAAATCTGTATTGTTTCCAGTTTATTCTATTACAAACAAAAGTGCTATGAACATCTCTATACAGATTTTGGTGTAGACCTAAATTTTCTTTTCTCTGGGATAAATGCCCAGGCATGCAGTTTCCGAGTAGCATATTCAATTTTTAAGAAGGCACCCAACTGTCTACCTTAGTGGCTCTGCCTTGTACATTCTCTTCAGTGCAGTGTATTAGTTATCCAATTTCTCCATATTTTCACTAGCTTTTGGTGATGCTATTGTGTGTGTGTGTGTGTGTGTGTGTGTGTGTGTGTGTGTATGTTAGTCATTCTGTTGGTTGTAGTGATATCCCATTGTGGTATTTTACATTTCTCTGATAACCAGCAATGTTACTCATCTCCATGTGCTTGTTTTTCACCTGAATACCTTCTTTTGTTAACTATCTCCTACTCTTTATATATTTTTCCTGTTTTCTAATTGTATTTTTTACTTTTATTATTGAATTTTTAAAAGTTCTTAATATACTAGATACTGATCTATTATTGGATATGTGGTTTGCAGATATTTTCTTCCAATTTGTACTTGTCTTTTTATCCTCTTCTTTCACAGAGAAAAAAATTTAATTTTGATACAGTCCAATTTATGGATTTTTTTTCTTTATATGCCCTGCTTTGATTGTTAAATCTAAGAAATCTTTGCTTATCTCTTGATCCTGAAGATTTTACCTTATTTTTTTTTTGGTTTTAAAAGTTATAATTTTATATTTTAGATTTAAGTTTATGATCCATTAGAGATAAGTTTTATATAAGATGTGGAGCATAGGTTAAGGTTTTGTTTTGTTTTGTTGTTTCTCTCTGCATGTCCAGTTAAGCAGCATTTGTTTCAAAAACTATCTTTTCTCTATTTAATTGCTCTTGCACCTTTGTCAATATCAGTTGGTTATACTTGTGTGGGTCAATTTATGAGTTCTCTATTCTATCCTATTGATCTGTGTATCTATTTCTTCACTGAAAAAAAATCTTGATTACTATAGCTATATAGTAAGTCTGGAAATTGAATATAGTGACTCTTCCCATTTTATTTCTTTTTCCAAATTGATTTAGCTATATACTACCATTGCTTTTTCATATAAATTTTAGAATTATCTTGTTTATGTTTATGAAATATCTTCCTGGCATTTTAATAAGAACTGTATCGCTGAATCAATATATTGATTTGGAAAGAATTTTAAAAATTTACTGTGTTGGGTCTTTCTATGAACATGGTATGTCTCCATTTATTTTGATTTTCTTCGACTTCTTTTATCATCATTTTATGGTTTTAGCATATAAGTCCTGTACATGTTTTGTTAGATTTATAACTAAATATTTTCTTTTTTTGAGCAATTACAGCAGTATTTTTTATTTGAATTCCACATACACATTGTTAGCACATAGAAATATGACTTATTTTTGTGTGTTGTTCTTGTATCTTATGACTTTGATGAATGGACTTAGTAGTTATAGAGGTTTATTTGTAGTTTCCTTAGTGTTTTCTACATGGAGAATAATGTAAAATGCAAATACAATTTTATTTCTGAGCTGTAAATTCTTTTTTTCCCCCTTGTTTTGTTGCACTGGATAAAATGTCTAGTTCTATGTGGAGTAAGAGTGGTTAGAGTGAATATCTTTTGCCTTGTTCCTGATCTTTAGGGAAAAAGCACCCAGTCTTTAATCATTGAGTATAATGTTAGCTGTAGGATTTGGTAGATAGTTCTTTATCAAATTAAGGAAGTTCTCTTCTATTTCTAGTTTTCTAAAGATTTTTTAAAATCATGAATGGATGTTGAATTTTGTCAAAAGTTTTTTTATGCAATGATTGTTATTATTTGATTTTTCTTCTTTTGCATGTTAAAATGGATTATATTTAAAAATATTTAATATTAAATATGTTAAATATTATATTTATAATATTATATGTTATATTTTCAAATATTGAATTACCCCTGCATCCCTAGAATAACTCCCATTTGGTCACAGTGGTATACCTATTATATTGCTGAATTACTTTGCTAAAATTTTGTTAAAGATTTTTACATCTATATTCATGGGAAATATTGACATATTCTTCATAGATTTTGTTTTTGAGGAAGTGATCCACTTCATCTGAGTTGTCAAAATTAAGTGTGTATAATTGTCCATAGCATTCCTTATCCTTTTGATGTATGCATAGTGATATTCCCTATTTCATACTTGGTATTAGTAATTAATTTCTTTTTTTCTTTGTAAGTCTTGCTAGAGATTTGTCAATTTTACTCATCTTTCTGAAGAACCATTTTTTTTGCTTCATTAATTTTCTGTGCTGCTCTTGTTCTCGACTTCATTTTTTCTTTTGCTATCTTCATTGTTTCCTTCATTCTTCAGATTTAGGTTAATTTGCTCTTTTTTTTTAGATTCTTAAGACAATAGCTTAGACTACCGGTTTGAAAGTTTCCCTTTTTTTCTAATGTAACTATTTAGCGCTATAAATTTCCCTCTCAGCACCACGTTAAGAGTCCCACAAATTTTGGTATGTTCTATTTTCAATTTGGTTCAGTTCAATATATTTTTAAATTTCCCTCGAGACTTCTTGTTTAAGCATGGATTATGTAGCAGTGTTTTCCAGTGTTTGGGCATGTTTTCTGTTATCTTTGTTACCATTTCCTGGTTTGATTCCATTATTGTCAGAGAACACACTCTATAGGATTTGAATTCTTTTAAATTTGCTGAGATTTGTTTTCTGGCTTATTATATGATCTATTTTGGTGGAGTGTTTGTGGGCATTAGGAAAGACTGCATATTCTGCTTTGAGTAGAACATTTTGTATATGGCAAGTAGATCCTGTTGGTTGATGGCATTGTTAAATTCTCTGTCTCTGATGATTTTCTGTTTAATCATTCTATTAATTGTTGAGAGAGGGGTGTTGAAGTCTCCAATTATAATTGTGACTTAATTCAACTTGATTATAATTCGACTCTTCTTTCTTACAGTTGTCAGTTTTTGCTTCATATATTTTCAGCTCTACTGTTTGGTGCATATACATTTAGGATTATTATATTTTCTTAGTAGATTGACTCTGTATCATTTTGTAATTTTCTTCCATCTTTAGTAATTTGGTATGCCTTAAAGCCTATCTGATGTTAATATGGCCACTAGTGTATTATTTTCGTACATTTTTATGGTAAATCTTTTTCATATTTTTGCTTTCTGTATTGTTATATTTAAAATGGGTTTCTTGTAGTCTATGGCCAGGCTACCCTGAACAAGCCTGATCTTGTCTGATCTTGAAAGCTATGCAGGGTCGGGTCTGGTTAGTACTTAAATGAGAGACCACCTAGGAAGACCAGGCATAAAAATAGAGATGGTAAGCCAATAAAGTCCTTGCAATCTGTGAGGTCAACCAAGGGTTGCCTCACCTAAAAAATAAAAATAAAAATAAAACGGGTTTCTTGTAGATAGCATTTAGTTGGGTCGTGTTTTTCTATTCACTTTATCAGTCTGTCTTTTAATTGGTATATTTAGATCATTTACTTGTACTTATTGATATGTCAGGCCTTAAGATTACCAATTTTTGTTTTGTATTTGTGTGTTTTATTGTATGTGTCCCTGTCTTTTATTTTCTTTCCTGTAGGTTATTTTCTAGAATTTTCTCTAATTCCATTTTGATTTATTTATAGTGTTTCTGAGTGCATATTTTTATCCAGCATTTTTAGTGGTTGCTCAAGGTATTACATTATGTATATACAACTTATCAGTCTATTGATGAGAAATGATCTATCATTCTTTCCTTTATAGGTCATGCATTATTTCTCTAGTTACTTCTAGATTTTTTCTTTGTCTTTAGTTTTCAAAACTCTTGCTATATGTTTTGGTGTGGTAGCTTTGGAGTTATTGTGCTTGGGGTTCTCACAGCTTCTTGAATCTGGAGGTTTGTGCCTTTTGCCAAATTAAGAAGTTTTACCTTGTACTTTTTAGCCCCTCTCCTGGTGTGCTGGAGACAAAAATATTGGATCTTTTGTTATAGTCCAACGGGTCCCTGATACTCTGTTTTTATGTTGTTTTATTTTTATTATTATTATTTTTTAGTTCCTTCTCAGTCTGTATTTCCTTTTATGTTAGATTGAATAAATTTAAATGTTCTCTTTTGAAGTTCCCAGATTCTTTCCTCTTCTCCTCTACCTTATGTTGAGTTCACCCATTGAGTTTTTTTTTTTTAATTAGAAAAATTATTTACTGTGGTAAAAGCACATTCCATAAAAGTTGCCATCTTAGCCATTTTTAAGTGAAAAGTCCAGTAGTGTTAAGCATAGTTGATCCTTGACAACATGGGGGTTAAGGGTACCAACACAATGAAAAATTTGCATAAAAGTTAAACCTACCCTCTGCATACTTGGATTCCAAGCACCAGTTGACTCCTGAACAACTCAGGTTTGAACTGCTCAGGTCAATTGAAGAAAAGTTATGTGTAAGTAGACCTGCACAGTTCAAACTCACCCTGTTCAAGGGTCAACTGTATATTCACATTGTTGTGAAATATATCTCCAGAACTTTTTCATCTTGAAAGTCTGAAACTTTATACCCATTAAATAAGTCCTGTTTTCCCCTTTCTCCTAGCTTCTGGTAACCATTATTCTGCTTTCTGTTTCTATGAATTTG
Source organism: Eonycteris spelaea (assembly GCA_003508835.1). Classification (NCBI taxonomy): domain Eukaryota; kingdom Metazoa; phylum Chordata; class Mammalia; order Chiroptera; family Pteropodidae; genus Eonycteris; species Eonycteris spelaea. The sequence goes on from PUFA01000089.1 coordinate 5,024,828, forward strand.
ACATCTGTGTATACATCAGATAAATGGAATAATGCAGTATTTTTAGTTTTGTGACTGGCCTCAAGGTTCATCTGTATTAAAACACGTGACAGGATTGAATAATTTTCCATTCTGTGTGTACCAGATTTGGTTATCCATTCATCCATCCATCGATTGACTTTTGGATTGCTCCTATCTCTTGCTTATTATGAGTAGTGCTGTATTTGGGTGATAGTGAGGCCTGCTTTCAATTCTTTGGGGTACATGCCCAAAAGTAGTATTGCTGGATCATTTAGTAGCTACATTTTTAATATTTTGAGGGCTCTCTATACTCTTTATATAGCACTTTCACCATTTTATAATGCCACCAGCAGTACACAAGGATTTGAATTTATCCTAATCCTCTCCAACACTTGTTATTTTCTGGTTTTTTGATAGTAGTCATCCTAATTGATGTGAGGTTATATTGCATTATAGTTTTGATTTGTATTTTTTGGGGTAATTAGGGATGTTAGACATCTTTTCATATATATATTTTGGCCACTCATATATCATCTTTGGAGAAATGTCTTCAGTCCTTTGCCAGTTTTTAAATCAGGTTATTTATTTTTTGTCATTGAATTACAGTTCTTTGTATATTCTGGATGTTAACCTGTTAGATATTATGTAAACATTTTCTCCCATTTCATAAATTGCCCTTTCACTCTGTTGATTGTGTCCTTTGATATACAAATGTTGTTAAGTTTGATAAAGCCCCATCTGTCTCTTTTTGCTTATATTGCCTGTGATTTTGGTGTCATATATAAGAAATCATTGCCAAATCCAGTGTCATGAAGCTTTTCCCTTCTATTTTATTCTAAGAGTTTTACAGTTTTAGGTCTTAACATTTAGGTCTTTAATACATTTCAAGTTAACTTTCATATGTCACGACAGATAAGGGTTCAACTTCATTCTTTTGCATGTGGATATCCAGTTTTCCTAGCATCATTTGTTGAAGAGATTCTCCTTTTCCCATTGAGTGGTCTTGGCATCCTTGTCAAAATTATTTTACCATTTACTGAAGGGTTTATTTCTGGGCTCATCGTTCTATGCCACTGGTCTCTGCTTGTTTTTATGCCAGTACCAAACTATTTTTGATTACTGTATCTTTGTAATATGTTTTGAAATCAGGGAATGTCAGTCTTCCAGTTTTGTTCTATTTTTTTCAAAATCGTTTTGGCCATATCATGCTCCTTGAGATTCCATCAATTTTAGGTTGAATTTTTTAGTTCCACAAAAAATGCCATTAAGATTCTAATAAGGGTTGCACTGAACCTGTGAACCTCTTTGGGAAATATGGAAATCTTAACAGCATTAAATCTTCCAGTCTATGAACACAGAGTGTCTTTCCATATATTAGTATTGTCTTTAATTTCTTTAAGCAATTTTTGTAGTTTTCAGAGTTGTTATTGTTACTGGCTTCTAAAAATTTCTCTTAGGTCTTTACATCTTCTATTACTTTGCCAAAACTTTTTTTCTGTGGGTTCCTGTTTTTTTGTTTGGTTTTAAGCATGTTTATAACTACTTGCTGAAGCATTTTTATGGTAGGTGCTTTAAAATCTTTGTCAGATAATTCTAATGTCTGTTAGACATAATGTTGGTGTCCTGTGCAAGTTGAGAGTTTTCTAATTCTTTGTATGAAGAGTGATATTTGATTTAAACCTGAATATTTTAGATTTTATTTTTTGAGACTCTGGATCTTAGTTAAACCTTCAGTTTTTAGCTAGATTCTTCTGACAGCTCTTTGGCAAGAGAAGGGGGCTGCCTTGCCACATTGGGTAGAAGTCCTGATTTCCTGCTCAACCTCAGTTGTCACGTGAAGGGGCAAGAGTCTCTTTGTTAATGCTGAACAGGAGTTCTGGCTCCCCTTCAGGCCTTCGCTGATACTGTACTGGTTGGGAAGGGTAATAATGTCTCAGTATTACTTTCCTTGTGGGCTTTGCTGACACCACTGGGGGAGGTGGCCTTGTTAAATACCAAGGAGTGTCTCTCCCCAGCGCCTTTTCTTACATCACCCCAAAGGCGAGAGGTAGGAGGTACCGGTTATTACCCTGTAAGGGTAGAAGTTTAGGCTCCCCATATGGTTCCACTGACATATTGGGAGGAGATGTGTTTTCTGCCTAGTGGAGTTGAAGGTCCAGGATCTCTACTCAGGCTTCAGTGGCACCAACTACAGGTGGAGGTGGAGTACCTCATTAAACTCTGTAAGGGTGTAAGTCTAGGTTCCCCAGTCACCTTGTGATGAGGGGAGTGGGGTGTGTCTAGATTTTTTTTCTCTGGTATTTGCCTGTAAGTTGTTTGTCTTTCCAGTTTGACTCTTTAATGATCCTTTATCTTAAGAAAGCCAACTTTTGGTGGGGCATTTTTGGTATCTGACATTAGCATTTCTGAGCTTCTGGCTTCTTCAACTCATAGTGTGGGATATATGAGGCAAAAAATAATAATGAAAACAAAAACCTAGAGAAATCACCACTGTTTCATTTTTTGAGTCCCAAGTTCCTAGATGGTCTGCTTTCTTTTCTCTACCTTTCAGAGTCTACTTATGTTTCCTTTATTTATAATGTCCAGGGTTTTTATTTGTAAGTTGTGTGAGTAATTGGAAAAAGTATGTCTGTTCCATCCTTCTAGAAGTAGAAGACTCCTATGATGCTTTTTAAAAAGTAATTAAATGACATAATATTTTTAAGTGTTTGCATTACATAAAGCCTGATAGGAAGTGCTCAGTAGAGAGTGATAATTGTTTCCTGTTATCTTCTTTATGTTTCGCTCATTTGTACTTGGCAAGTCTTTGCTAGAAGCAGCTCCATTATAAGTTTACCCTGCTTTATTAAATTATCATCAGTAACACAAACATTTGCTTCTAGATACCCCTTCATTACTATTCCAAGGTATAGATCCATAAAAAACATTGTCTTTGCAATATTTTTCTTTTTTCTAGGTATTTTTGACAGCACATTTTTGTATTAAGATTGGAATTATTCTAGTTTTATTGAATTGTTGGCTGTTAGCCAGAAAGAACACAGTAGAAGAAACTAGATTTTTCTTCTTGAAACATTTCATTTGATGAGGTGTTGAATTAGATGGGGGAAACTGATTATATTTTTTTTCCTTTGGAAAGAGTTGTTCCACTGAACAGCTGCTCTGAGATTATTAAAAATATTATTTAACCCTATTGCCAGCCTTGCTTATCTGTGTAATAAGTTTAAAATATGTACTTTAACTTAGTCTTTATCTTCGGAGCTAATTTAAAATTTATTTACATAGTATGTTTGGAAGTTTACATAATCATGATGACTGTACCTAAATTTTTATTAATATTTTATCAAATACTGTTGAGTTCTATTAGAATGAAGAAGTAAATTTGTGTCACAGAACTAAGTAAGAAATCCAGAAAAATTTAAGTTATGGAACTTAAACTGTGGATATGGCCAAGTAAATCTCTTTATTCTCATTTGATAAGACAGTAGAACCTTGTTTCCTGTGCTCTGATTTGTGGTTTAGTGGAGGCTAATTTGTTGTTTGAGATAAGAAGGACTCGATCTTTATATCAAGGCTATACTGTACATTTTTCTCAATCCTTAGAGAGGACTCATTTCATAGTTTTGAAGATCATCCATAGTTTTGACAGCTCAAGTAACAACCCTAAAGGATGAGCAACTACTCAGAAGTTTCAGGGGCTTCATTTCCAATATAAGGATTTCAATTACAGTCCTTTTCTTTGAGTAAGTACAAGGAAGTGAATGGGACCCCTGTTTCAAATATTGAATTTGAAGACAATGTTATTACTATGGTACTCTGTACATAAAAGATATAGCTAATCTAAATTAAAGGCATGATTCCAGATTACTTTATGAGTATGAGGAGGACTATAGCTGGCAGTGGAGCCACTTAGTATTGAAGAATACACATATGTGACTTTCATCAGGCAGTGCTACCTTTGCGTGATGCTGAGTGTTTTAGACTCAGAGAGTAATGGACTCATATATTGGCTTTGTTTTTCAGATAATATTTTTGCTTTGTTTTAGAGCACTTGGAATAGCTTTATGTATAGAGTAACTAGTTATTTATTGTATTTTTTGTATGAATAAATGAGAGAGTGAATTAATGAGTTTGGTTTCTTTTCCTACCTTAAGAGGTTTTTACTATGCACACATTGAAACTAAACTTTTGTCTGCTCTCCCCCCGCCCTTCCCAATGAGATACCCCTAACTTCCTACTGCCAGCCTTTTAAAACTCCCTGTCCGCTCTGCTCTCCTGGAATGTGACTGTGTATACTTAGGTAGTTGGAGGATCTCACAAAGGAATAGAGAGAGCAGGATAGATAGTACAGTTTTATAGAAGGAGGACACAAAAACTTCATTGAAATTGCAGATGTTAAAGTTTCAACTTCACGTTGCTTTAACTGATAGGTCTTACCTGCAGATATTTTTGAGAACATATTCAAATCCCGCTCATTTTACTTGTTAGGCCAAAGTAGATCTTGTACATACTTTTTGTTATTGTTTGGTAAATACTTCTTATCTGACATCATCAGCTCTATAGTGCATTTACAAAATAGAAACAGTCACTAAAGCTTGAAATCATTTTTAAAAAACTGTATACTTAAATACATTATCATAAGAGAAGTAATTATACATCCTCTCACCAAACTTTTGCTGTAGACAGTGGTTTGCCTTGACTGCATAGTGGAATCATTTGGGGCTTTAAAAAATTGTGATGTCCACGTATCATCCCTAAAGATTCTGAGTAAATGAATAGGTCTGAAGTGCAGTTTTGGCATTGTGTTTTTTGAAAAGATTCCCAGGAGTTAAAAAGTGCAATGAGGATGGTTCGAGAGTCTTTTCACTGATTTGTGTCCCAAAGGTTCTTTCTTGAATAAACCACATCCATAATGCATTGACCACAATTGTATACGGGGATTACTACAACTGTTGAACCAACTTAGACATATGTGAGTAATTTGTGTGCAGGGTCCTTTTAGGTTTCCCTTCCCAGTCTTTCATAGTTGTCTCACATTAATTCAATGAATTTTTTGAGGAGCCCCTGTTACGGCTTAATTTTTATGGATGTATCTTCTCGCTTTTATTTTGCAATCATCACTAGTTTAATTGATATTTAATTAAATAAGAAATAAAACTAGCATAAACAGGTTTGGTAACAGTTTACTATTAGTGTGTCTGTGATCCCTAGTGTCTAATAGAGGAGCATTCACTGGCTACGACTCGTTCAGTATGTTATATAAAGGAAATGAGGAGTATCAACTGGTCTAGCTGGTCAGTTGAGAGGAAGTCAGTTAAAAGATATTTTATTTTAAAAGATATAGGATTGGCCTGAGTTTAGGTCAGGTTGGTATTCACTTATAAAATGGTGGGATACGTTTTATTTTTATTCTGTAGGTGAATTGCATGAATTTTCATTATTTCATATTTAATTTCTTATTCAGAACTTTAATTAATGTTCAATGTTTGTACTTAATACACATAGATATAATCAATATAATCACTATCATCTCAAGAATGAGAACTGTTTTTGCCTGTGGTTTTTATATTTCATCATAACCATCTAAATGATATTCATTATGGGCCTTCATTACACACTATCAGTTCTTAAGAGTCTTAAACTCTGTCGTCTTTGAGTATCCCATGTATTGAAATACACTTCGCTTTAGAGTTGTCAATAAACTGTAGAAAAACTTCAGATTGATTTTCAGGAAGGAAATGGTATCTACTCCAAATAAGACGTACTGATAGACATTAGAGCATTAGTAGATTTGTAATAGATTATGTGAGATTAGTATGCCTATCAAACTATGTGATCTCCTGTTCTTGATAGGTATGCACCTAGAGTTAGTTGCTTAATCTCAGTTGTTCATGGTAATTGCATTTACATTTTACTTTAATTTAGATAACTAAAGATGAATCTTTATCCTTTTTTTTTCTTTTTTTTCTTTCTTTTTTTTTTTTTTTTGCTTAGCTACCTTCTCTCATTCATTAATCTGGTTTATATCTGTTTGTTTTGTCTTTTTTTTTGAAATTGTGTAGTCCTTGAGGACAAGGACTCTACTCTTCCTCTGATGTAGTGTTTACAATGCAGAAACAGTTTTAGGAATATACTGTCTGAATTAAATTTATTGAATTAGTCAGTAGATATTTAGGTCTCTACTTTGTGCAGGACAGAATACCACACCTTATGAAAACTGATCCTAAGATCATTTTTATTTACTTTCTTTCCTGGGAAGGAAAGAATCACGTGTATAAGCAGCTAAATGCAAGTACCATGGTCTGTGCTTTTTCCTTTTGACTGCTCTGTTAGATTATCTTTCAGGAAAGCTGAGTAGCTTAACACAGTGAATACTAAAGGGAATACATTCCTTCCCTCTCAGGGGACCGAAGTAGTGTTTAACACCACTGTAAAAGCCTCAGCTGTGGCTTTCTGTAATGCAGAATTTGTCTAAGAAAGATTACAAGAACAAGGACAGCTTTGTGTGCTTTTTTTCCCTTACTCTTTTCCTTTCTTCTCCTGCTCCTGCTCCAGGCTATTCATAAAAACATGGAGTATTTTCTTTGGGCCTCTGGAGTGTGCATGTTGTATATGTGAGTCTGAGAGAAAAATAAAAGGCAAAAGGAAGGCAGTGCTTACCAGTGGGAGTCATTATCCAAAGGTAAAATGAACAGAAATTACATGAATGAGTTTGTTTCTGTCCAGCCACTTTAGCACTCAGTGAACCAAACAAATTGTCAGAGACAAATCATGGGTCTTAGCATGTAATAACCTAATGGCCTAGCCATTTACTTAATCAGTGGAGGGCTCAGTTGTGCTATGTTCTCGACAGAGATGAAAGTTTGCAGAAGAGGTATAATTTGGCAACTATGTTCAGATTCTTTCTTGGTATAATGTTTGAGAGCTTCATTACAGTGATTATCTTTCAGCAGGAAACAAGGAAAGACTTTAATATTCACCAAGATTTTTTAGTGACGAGGAAAGACTTTTTGAGTTTTGGAGCTGAAAAGCTATTTAGTTTAACCCTTCGATTTGAAGACGAGGACAGAAAGCCCAGAATCACACTTAGAGTTAGTAGCCGGAAATGTAGACCTTAGATATAAAGTACATTTACTAGAAACCAATGGTGTATCCAGATTTGACCCTTTTAATTCATTTAGTGTTTTTTTTTTTTTAATTTTGTTAGGGAAATCCTGTTATCATCCTAACATGGGCAAGAGTTCTAATTTTTTGCATATTCCTTTCCAGTGTTTGTCCTTCTTTATATTTTATAACTAGTTCTATGTATGTCTTTATTTTCCTTTTGCACATACATCATTCTTTGAAATGTTTTTGAAGTATTTGTCACAGTTCCTTTGGGTTTGCATTGTAATTTACTAAACTATTCCCTCTTTATTTAGCACTTAAAAATTTCTTGCCCTTAAGGAGAAAGCCATAGAAAACAATGTGGTAGATGCAACTTTCACTCTCTTAATTCGTTTTTTTCTCATCATTTAAGTTCCTGGCAGTGACTTCATTGCAGCATGGGAAGCACGCTGCAGCCTTCTGATATCTGAAGGAATGTGCCCTGTACTATATGTGTGCAAGAATTGTGAGGGTGTGAATGTGCATGACATAAAAAATTCTGCTACTCCTCGTAGGTGAAACAACTGATAAGTCTTAATGTAGGATTTTGCGTTTCCTGTCAAATTGCTACTTCTCCTGGGGAAGATAAAAGCATTTACATTAGTATAGTTGATTAACTTTGTTAATATTGGACAAAATCAGTATGTTATAAAAATGAAATGAATTTATAGCTTTAGGGGAAATTATAAAATTAAACATATAAGTGACCCAGTTATAAACTTCTGTGAAGAAGAGATATATGCATCACAATTTACTGTTTATACAAAATGTATATTCAAAGATGTTCTTTCTTTCTCCAGGGTTCTAGGAATATGACTAAGAGCAGATATATTTAACCACAAAATCATGTGATACATCAAAGAGCATAATTTTCATTCTATGGAGTTTATCTATTGACTCCGATTTAAACTATTACTTTTTTTTAAGCGTGTGGAAACATATAAGAATAATTATACAGACAAAAATGTAAGGATTTGAATGTTATTTTGATTCAAATTGTTGTTCCCTCTCCCCCCCCACCCCCAAAGAGGTATCAGTCAAAATGGGAAGCTTTGTAACAAATCTGAGTTCTAAAATGTTTATGAAAATTTTGACAAGAGTTTTTAATAAATATTTATCTCCAGAAGATTTCCTGATAGTAGAGTTATTAGGACCAACGAGCATGCATTTTCTGCCTTCTTGATTGTATTATACTATTTTCAAGAAAAGTTTATTTCACTTTATCTTCGTAAACAAATGAGGAGTGACACTTTTGCCTGTGCTGACCATAGTATGTTGTGCCTCTTAGGGCAATGGCCTGTAGAAATCCTTTTTCTTTCCTGGGCCAATTTGTCTGAAATTGCCATAGTTGGTAGCAGACAGACTTCCTTCCATTCTTCATTGTACCAAATAACACTTTATGGAAATTCAGCCGCTCTACTGCTCTAATAACACTTTTTCTAATTGTGGACCTTGGCGGATGAGTAACCTGGTAGCTGTGAGTGGGAGAGGCTAGGAAACCACTGCCACTTGCCCTTACTGTGAGCTCTTTACTACACCCAGGTCTGGAAGTGGTTAAGAATAATGGCTCGTCAATGACATAAGGTTTTAGAAAGGATTTTGCTAGCGTTTTTATAAAGGAGAAAAATTGATGACAAACTAAAAATAAAGCCTAGTGTTCATTCAGCCATGTACCTGAAACCACTGAGAAGGTTCCCAAGTAAATTTTTCAGCTTTCTGAAGTATAATTGACAAAATTATTATACTTAAAGCATTCAATATGATGATTTGATGTATGGATGCATTACAAAAAAGTTAGCACAGTCAAGGTAATTAACACATATATCACCTCACATACATTTTGTGTGTGTGTGTGTGTGTGTGTATGTGATGAGAAAGCTTAATATCTACTCTCTTAGCAAATTTTAAGTGTAGAGTACAGTGTTGATAACTATAGTCGCCACGCTGTACGTTAGATCTTTAGAATTTCTTTATCTTATAACTGAAAGTTTGTATCCTTTACCAACATCTCCCCACTTTCCCCGTCCTCCAGCTCTTGGCAACCACCATTCTAACTCTTTCTATGAGTCTGACTTTTTAAAAAAAATTCCAAAAAGAAGTCATATGCTGTAATGTTTGTCTTTTTCTGTATGGCTTATTTCACAGAGCACAATACCTTCCACGTTCATCCGTGTTGTTACAAATAGCTGGATTTTCTTTTTTTATGGTTGAGTAATATTTCATTGCATGCACACGTGACTTCCTGTGTGTGTATGTATACGACTGGCCCTTGAACATGGGTTTGAACTATATGGGTCCACTTCATATGGGGAGTTGTCCTATAGGGATGTCGTGGCTGAATGGATTTTCTTTGTGCCTTAATGGCAGTAGTAGCACTTGTGGCAGATGTGCAGGCAAGCACATCTGTGGAGCAAGCACAGAGCCAGGGTCAGGAGCATAAATGCTTTTTGAGCAATAGCAGCTCCAGGGTCTGGGGTGCTGGCAGACCTGAGGCAGCAGTAGCTCTGGTGCCTGTGATGCAGATGCATGTGGAGCAGTCATGGAGCTGGGGTCTGAAGGGTAGGTTCCTGTGGAGTAGTTGGAACTGTGAGGCTTGAGTAATGTGTGGTGTTGGTGGAAAGTGACTCTGGTTCCAGGGTAGTACAAGGGCAGATCCTTCTGGGGGTGCATAGCAATACCTCATCCTCAGAGGTGAGGGTTCAAAGGCTATCTGACTGGAGACTATAATGGCACCTGTTGTTTGCCAATACTGATAGCCTCCACTCTTATTCTTCGTTCCTTGCTGTCTCCTGATGTCTCAGCCAAGTCCATCTTGCCAGTGATGCTTTCTTTGTGGTTATTCTCTGTTTTTTGCTCCATGAAAGTGATATTCCTCATGTGTTGTTGTGGTTTCTTAATTGGACTCTTGAGCCTTCTGAGGGCTATTTTCATTTGTGGATAGCTTTATAATTGTTATTTTCTTGTAGGGGGATGAAATCTAGCATCTCCTACTCCTCCATCTTGCTGATGTCACTTCCTCATATACATTTGGAGCATGTAAAGGGAATATGCTGCAATTCTCCATAGTTAAGTCACATCTCTTGTACTGAGACAGAAAACCAGGTCCCATAGCTTTGTGGTTCCATGCACTTTGGTTACACTGCCTTCGCAGTGCTGTGATTGTGTGCTTTGCCTCTTTTTAGTGCTGGAAGTAGTATTGAAGCCATAAACAATGGTAGAGACACTGGATTCTCTGGTTTTCATTGTGGAGTTCTTTTCATTCTGTATGTAATCAGTCAATATGATCTTTTAAAAACATAGATTATGTTTAAGCATTCCCCTGCTCAAAATCCTCTAGGACTTTTCATTTTCTTGAGAATAAAATCCAAACACTTGGTCATAACCTGTGAGACTCTTGCCAACTTCTTTTCCCACTGTCCCTCTAGACTTCCAGGAGTCCCTCATTGACCTTCCTATAGGCCTGTTCACTCTGCCACACAATCTCATGTGGTGGGTCCTGTCCTGCCTCTTAGGCCTTATTTTGCACGTAACCTCTTCAGTGTCATCTTATCTGACCATCTATGTGTTTTTGCTTCCTTTGCTTATTTCTGACTTTGCCATTCTAAACCTGTTTATTCCTTACTAGCACTTATTACTACCTGAAATTATCTTTTTTTTTTGTAAATGCATTTACTTATGTGTTTAGTGTTTTTTGTCTTTCATTTTTTATTGAAAATAAGTTCAGTGATAGCACCACCTTTAGGATGTTATTTGCTATTATATCTTCAGCACCTGGTACAGTGAGTGCCTGGCACCTAGTGAGTACACCAAATAAATGTTTGTTGAATGAATGTTTGAGTGGACAAGTTTCTTTTATATGGCAACAATTTTAAAAAAATCAAATTAGATCCAGTTCCTGCAAATGATGTTTCTCATCTGGAATTGTTAGAATTATTTACAGAAATTAGAGTCACGCTTGTTTGGAAAAATAATCTTGCTGATCATAATCTACCCGCCCCCCATCATTATGGCTGTTCTTGGTGGCAAAGCCAGTTTTCAGGTCAGAACTTTACAGTGCTCCTTGCTTGAAGAATTAAATTTTCTGATAGTTGAAGGCACAGTAGAAATCATAAATGCTAATCTCATTATTTTTTATGTGTTCTTAACACTTAGGAAATTTGCTGTGAGGACTTAGTCATTACCAGATCAAACAGTATTACTTTTAGTTTTTAGTCTAATTTTCCTGTACACTGCCATGTATGAGATTCTGATTTCAGAGTGGGAAAAATTGATAACCAGTTATTTGATTAATTTTTGCAATGTCTCGGATGTAAATATTGTGATAACTCTTCCCAATATTTTATAACAATTCTTTTAGATTTAATGAGTTATATCTTGGAGTTGCAGAAGCAGTAGGTTTGAAGTTCAGAATCTGGAGATAAACTTTGCTATCATGTGTTTGGACCGTGCACTTCTGGTTTCACAAAGACAATATTGAGATGAAAAGATTGAAATTTTTAAGTCTTTAAATTTATTTTTTTTAAATTTAGATTCAAGTATATAGTACATTGGTTAGACATCTATATAGTTTATAAAATGATCCCCCCAATTGCACCCTTCCTCCCCTGATGCTAACTGCATTCCCTATGTTGGGCTTCCCATCCCCATGACCATATATCAGTGACTAATTTGTACTTCTTTAGCCCTTCACCCATTCTCTCAGCCCCCCAAACCTCCCTCCCCTCTGTCCAACGCTAAATTGGCCACTATATTTGTAAGTCTGTTTTTGATTAGTTTGTTCTTTTATTTCTTAGATCCTGCATTTAAGTAAAATCATGTAGTGTTTATCTTTCTCTGTCTGACTTAAATACCTCCTAGGCCCATCAAAGCAATATCCTTTTCCATCCCCTTCCTTTTCATATGTAGGAGTCTTGTTTTCTTATCCTTTCAGCCACTCTATCTTTTGTTTGGAGCACTTAATTCTTTTTCATTTGAGATAATTATTTATAGGAATGTAGTTGTTGCCATTCTTCATTCCTATTTTTGATACATCTTTTTTCTTCTTAAAGAAGTCCCTCTAACATTTCCTGTAAGACTGGCTGGTGGTGATAAATTCCTTTAGCTTATTTTTGTCTGTGAAGCTCTTTATCTCTCCTTCAACTCTAAATGATAGCTTTGCTGGGTAAATTATTCTTGGTTGTAGATCCTGGGTCTTCATCCTGTCGAATGTTTTTTTGCCAAGCCCTTCTGTCCTGCATAGTTTCTTTTGAGAAATCAGCTGCCAGTCTTTGGGTGTTCCCTTGTAGATTATTTGTTTTTTTCTTGCTGCTTTTAATATACTTTCTTTGTATTTAACCTTTGGCATTTAATATCGAGGTGTGGCCTCTTAGATCCTGATTTTTGGCATTCTCTGAGCTTCCTGGGTTTTATATCCATTTCCTTCACTGGGTAGGGAAGTTTTCCAATGTTATTTCTTCAAACAGCTGTTCAACATCTTGATTTTCTTCAGTTTTGCCAATCAGACGAGTATTTGAAGCCTTAATAGTGTCCTATATCCTCCTTAAATTATTTTTATAGTCTTGACATCTTTTTTCTTGCCATTCTGATTGCGTGTCCTTGACTTTCCCATCCTCTAGATAGCACATTTGATCCTTTCTTTATTCACTTTATTTACCTTTGTTTCTTCCACATAATATACTTCTCATCTCAGATAATGTTTCTTCATTTCTGACTGGTTCCCTTTTATAATTTCATTTCCATTTTATGTTTTTTTTATCTCTTATTTGAAGTTCTCACTGAATTTATGTACACTTCCCAAAAGTTCATTGAGCATCTTTATAACCAGTGTTTTGAACTCTGCATCTGTTAGATTACTTGGCTGCATTATATCTGGATCTCTGTTCTGTTCTCTCATATGTTTTCTGCTGCTTTGTCTTCCATTTTGGCTGCCTCTCTGTGTCTGTTTCTATGTCTAAGCAAAGCTCCTAAGTCTCCCTGTCTTATTAGTGTGGATTTGTGAAGTAGTTGTCCAGTGGCACAGTCCTGAGTTCAGCTGAAGGCCAAATTTAGCCCAAGCCTCTACCTTTCCAGGGCCACCTGCTAAGATTCAGCAAGCAATCCACAGATGCTTTGCTTCAAAAGGCCACACCAGAAACCGAGTCTGCCTCCAGTGCAAGTCTAAGCAAAGAGCCCTGACTCACTGAGGATATACCTGGATATGGCTTGAGTGGGGCCATGATTTGAGGGAGGTGGGGTTTCAGGGAATCCTCTGGGTGAAGTGACCTCTGTTATCCAGTTTGATGATGTCATAGCTCTGGCAGTGCTGTGTCCGCGCACGGGGAGGGGGAGGGCTCAACAGGGAACAATGGATACCACCAGCACTCCTGTACAGAGTGAATCTCACCTTGGCCTTCACTCCGACAATGTGTCTGTGTTAGTCCCTGGTACCCTCTACATGCAAATGAACCGGTATTGATTCTCAGAGCAAGCAGGTTCATCCCCATGAAAATCCGCACTTGCAGACGCAGTCCCTGTAAGAGGTGTCTGCCACTGCTGTAGCCTTCATCTCACTCAGCCGCTCAAGCCTGGGCAGCCCTCGTCCTCGCCTCGTCCTACTTTCTGCCATTGCAGGGTTCTTGGATTTCTCCCTAGTTGCATGGCTTGTTCCTCTAGATCCCAGATGATTTTCCCTTACTGCTGCTCCTTGTTTCCATCACGACATTGATTTGGTCTCCAGAGGGACGAACAGAGTATCATCTATGCCATTTTTTTCTGCTTCCCCTAAGTCTTTAAAAATTTAAAGCCATTTTTTTTTTATCATGGTATACTTTCTCTTAGATGAATTAAAACATTTTGTAGCTGTTTATAAAAGTGATTCAATACTTTAATTTAGTTCACATGACAATCATAGAGCGTTGAATCTCTGTTAAACTAGATTAAATGAAAAGGTAATATAGAAGGCAGTGTTAAATTAATGGATGCTAAAGAGATAAGGCAATCAAAAATGCAGATTGTGAGCTTTGATGGAGGGAAATGCCATAAAGTTCATTTGGGGACAACTAGGGAAATTTGAAAATTGGATTTTATTAGATGGTAATATTAAATAAATATTAAACTCTTGAGTGTGTTAATGATATTGTAGCTATGAAGAAAATGTTTTTAGACTCATGCTAAAGTAAAGGGTTGAAATGAAAGAGTGAAGTATCATAAAAGTTTCAACTATTTTCAAATGGTTCAGCAAAATTTGTGTGTGTGTGTCTATGTGTCTATGTGTGTCTGTGTATAAAGCACAGCGGGTAGAAAAGAAAATAGATGGGGAAGGAAAGAAGGAGAGGGTAAGCACATGAGTAAAGGGTAAATGAGCATTCACTGTACTCTTCAACCTCTCTGAATTTAATTTTTCACAATGAAATATGGGGGAAATATAATAAAGAGAATCTAAGTGTGGAAAAGCAGTGATACTTTAAAGTGATTTTCATCACTTCCAAACTCTGTGAAAGATACCTTGTTATTTGTAAATGAAATCCAGTTTTTATTTAAATATTGAGTTTGATGATCAAATAATTTTCAGTAGGTACATTTAGGTTATATTAATGGAACCTGCTCATAAAATGGCACTATGTAGACAATATTCTTTAGTTTATCAGAAATCAAAATTAGGAAGGTAAAGTAGAAGGAAGCAGCCTGTAATCTCAAGCATCTACTGGGTTGCCTTCCAATAGAAGCATTTTTGTTTTAAACTTATCGTGTGTGTACCTGGAGAGAAAGATGTTTACCAGTTTGTTCATTGTTACACTTGGTATGGAATTTTGAGTATTTGTTTTAAAATATCTAGTTTGTTTTTATGTTGTGCTAGGTGATACCTTATTTCAAATTTGAATGGTAAAAATAGCCACTGTTCTGCAAACCAAAAAGAATTCTGAGGAGAAGGGGAGGAGAATATGAAT
The DNA here is from genome assembly GCA_003508835.1 of Eonycteris spelaea. NCBI lineage: Eukaryota > Metazoa > Chordata > Mammalia > Chiroptera > Pteropodidae > Eonycteris > Eonycteris spelaea. The sequence goes on from PUFA01000089.1 coordinate 5,039,896, forward strand.
GTGAATGATTATTTGAGTGAATTTTGATAATGCATGAATAGCCTTTTACTAAAGTTGCTTTTCTATTGTTGCCCTTCACTTCAGAGATGTGGTAAGTGCCTCTGGAAAGGTCAGTGACTTAATGACATGAAAAAATAGTATTTGCTTCTAACGGTCTTCTTTTGTGACCCATGTTCTTCCATGAGACAATTAGGAAATCTAAAAATATGTGTTTAGAATTCTACCAGCTCAGCCTTCTTTGCATCTTTCAGGGCAGTGGGAGACTTGGCCAAGATGGCAGGGCTGGCACCACGGTGCTGGCTCTGGAATTCAGTGCTAGTTTCATGACCGCTGTAGTGCATGATGTCTTCATTTAGACAAGATAACAGGTTTCTCAGATCCTTTGTACATGTATCTGCAAGAATGGATAACATTTAATGCCAACTGTCATGTTAGATATCATTCTTAAATTGTTTATTGTACATGCCTCCAGGGTAGGATTTTTGTCTTTTTTGTGCACTACTATTTTCCTGGCACTTAGAACACTGGTTCAGAGGTGATAGGCACCTAATAAATAATTATTAAATGAATGAGAGAACCAGAACCAAATGACTTAGGAATAAATTTGTAGCTGCCGTGTTGCAGAGGTTCAGGGAAATAATCGATCCACTAAACCACTACACCCCCTTCAAAGTACGATTGTCTAAACTGAAAAGTTAGACATTGGTCTCCTGCTTAATTTCCAGTACTCTTGGGGGTGGTACTACATTAAGTTCAATTAGCTCAGTGGTTTGCTAACAGCTTGAATGGTTTCAACAACCCTTTCCCGAGGAGCACTTTTTGATGAAAGGAAGGGTGGAGCATGAAGGGCAGGAAAAAACGGAAAATGAAATGTAAGGACAGACTTTGAAAGTGTCATGACTTTGAGCAAGACAATGTTATTAGTATGTAGGTTGAAAAATACTTTGCAATAAATTTCATAGTATGATCTGTTAAATTCATTCATGATCCTGTGGCGCCAGGAATTTGTACCATGTAATCATCTGCAACACGTGGTGACCAGGGCTTGAATTTGGTGAATCTCTGCTAATTCTCAGCACTCTGTGAGGGCACACAAATGTAATGTTTCAGGAGAGTAAGCTGTTATTCTCTGGGGAGTGAGCGTATTGAGCTCGTAGTTCAACATACTGCCACCTTATGTGCAGTGTATTATGTGTCTATTATCATTGTGTGTCAGTTATGCCTTGAGAAACCTGTTTGAAAAAATGCTAACACTCTTAAGTGTCTTGAGGAAATGTCAAAGATCAAATTCATTTCCTATGTGCAAAATTTGTAGTTAGGTAGAAATATGTTGAAGTCATGATCCAAAATGAAAAATTGAACCCCTCAGAATAGCCATTAGACAACAGACAGCTTCTAGCATAGTGTCTGACATGTTATAGTTATTTAATAAATATTTGGTATATGGGATGACAGGGAAGAAGAGAGAGGAAAGAATTTTTCTAACTGGCTCATCAATTTCAGTTATAAATACAACTAGGCTCATGGTTCCATTGGTTGTTTCTATTTTGAGGTTTTAGATGGTATCCTTAATAGTTACTCTTACCTTTTAGATATGTGCAATTAGATATCAAGTAGACTAGGGAAAAAGAAGTAAATCTGTTTTCCCTATAGAATGAAAGTAATTTAAAAACAAAAAGAACAATACAAAGCCACAATCTGAATTTGTACATGCTAATTCACCTCCCTGTGCCTCAATTTCTTCACATGTAAAATAGGGCTAATAATTTGTATTTAATATGATGGTTGGTGAGGATTAAACACTTCATCTGTAAAAAGATATTTAGATAGTTGTACCTGGCACGTTGTAAGTGTCCACTGGAATGTTAGCTCTGAATGCTGGTGGCCGTATTATATAGATTAAGGCTGAAAGAAGAGACCTGAAATGGACTTGATAGGGGAATACCACGTAGTGGGAAAAGGAAACGTGTCTTTTAGTAAAGATATGGGTATTATGAAGAGAGGAGAAATCTCGTACTTAATTCATTTGAAAATCATTAATTAGTGAAAATGAAGGGGGACATAGGGGTTGGAGCAAAGAGCTGGAAATGTAGCAACTTGTGAGCACAGTTATGTCTTGACCTTCCAGGAGAGATCAGTATAGGCACCTCTTGATTCCTCTACTTCCTTTCACTGCATAGTAGAGTTTAATTTTATTTGTGCTATTAGTAAAATGATTTGAGGTCCAGGGAGACATACTGAGGTGATAGAATATGGGAAAGCATTTTAGAAAGGTAAGTTGGAATGCAGATCTGGGCCACACAGTTTAAATTAAACATTTTGTTTTTTCCATTGGCCTTCCTAGAATAAATGAGCTGTGATCCCCAGTTTTCCCAGATGTTCTGTCAGAATCATGACAGAGGAATTCAATGTAAGAAATCCAATCTGATAAAAATAAGAGTTAACTGGTTGTTACTATATCCCAAGTGGACTCACCGGGAGGTAGCCCTTGGATGAGAAACTCTTTAAAATATTTAAGGAAAGAGACTACTGTTAAGACATTTAGAAAAAAAATATGTGTTGTTGACTACATGATAATAGAAGAAATGAAACTTTATACTTATTTCTAAGAGCTTATCAGTTGAAATATAATGAGGAAATTATTAACAATATGATAATCACTAGGAATTTATCAGAGAACTCTGGGTGTTTATGATATGTCAATGTAGGTTCGTCCTTGGTAAAAATGGTACTGTCTTGGTGACTGATGTTGATAATAGGGGAGGGAGGCTATGCATGTTTGTGGGTAGGGACTATATGGGAAATCTCTGTGCCGCCTTCTTAGTTTTATTGTAGAACTAAATATGCTTGGACCTTGGAAATCATCTAGTCTCAACCCTTTACTTTAAAAACTTGGAAACTGAGGCTGAAATATAGCAGTCATTTTCCCAAAGTTATATTGTGAAACAGAGCTTGTTTCGATATCTGAGTACTAGTTATTATTCTCAGCGAATATTTGAGGTATCTACAATTTTTTTTTTTCTCATTAGCTCAGTGTATTAAACTGGTCATCTAATTGTGCCAGTAAACCTTCAACATTAGCAATCACAGTTTCATTGTCATTACCTCTCAGTATTGTTCTTGGTCCTTAGTTCTGTGTAAATTGCTTAACAATAACTTCCTGTCTACAACTTGTGTGGTCTCAAGTTTTAAAACAAACTGAGGCTGTTTCTGCTTATTCCTAACTGCTGTAGTATTGTGGTAATTTAAAGCTAGTGGTTGGAGGTTTAGGGAGATTTAAGAATGACTGGTTCCAAAAATATCTGTGTGTTCGTTTGTGTGTTTTCATGTGTTGGTGTGTTCTCATGTGTTTGTGTGAATATGTTGGAGCGGGAAGAAGCTATGTTTTGATTAGGTGTTTTATTTTATTCAAAGTACTCTTTGGAAAGCCTAGAGCATTTTGGTGGGATTATAGTTTGTAGTGGCTATATTGTGATAAAATCATTGAGTTTTAGCAATTCAGGTTAACAGATTATCTCCCATTTAGCGGTGTTTTGATTTGTGGGCAGATAATTCTTCCTGTTTTGAACTAGCTTCCCGAGGCACCCTGTCTTGCAGTGCCTTCCACTGGACAACATAAACAAATTAAAAATAAATACCACATGCGATTTAGTTTGGGGGTGTGTGTGTATGCGCACATGTATGCACATTTCTTTTCTGCTTGTGGGAGAGGTTTAAACTCTGTGGAAATTCATTAGAAAAGATACATTGTCTGATAATCCTGATAGCATCAACTGGCTCTTTTCTCTCAGGGTACAGTGGGGCATCTATTACTTTGTAGGGCCTGACTGCTAGAATTGTTCCCAGAGTTCAGGACTTCTGAACCACAATGGGCTTTACGAGGCTTTGTAGCCTTAATAAGCCCCCTGTTATTGGCATTTCAAGTATTGGTATACCTATCAAGGCTGGCCATGTGTCAGGAGAGTGGAGGCTTTCTTTAGAGCCACCACTGATGGATCACATGCTTTTTCTCAAGAGAGCAAACAAGTACTTTTTGTTTAGGCTCAATAATGCTTGGCAAAGAAATATAGCTGTAATTATATATCCTAGTTCTTGTTCCTTTCACCCCATCTAAATTTTACTCCCCCCCTCCCAACTTCATATAAAAGCAGCTAGCATTGAATCTGAAATAAATGTCATGAATGAATAATAATTTCTTTCATTTACACAGCAATTAAACCTGTTGAATGCTGTCTTAATGCTTTGCTGCACTCTAATTTGACTGGAAGATTTGGCCTTTGTGAATTCAAAGAAGAGGAAAAAAATAGAAATTAAATACCTACTGAGACTGTTAAGGAGGACATTTTTCAGAAGAGTCCTTCCTCCTCTTATTTCTCATCTCATGTTTTCCCTCTGCTTTCTGGGATACTTAATACTTGAGAGTTGTTCAACAAATCATTCTTCAGTTTGTGTGCCCAACAAAGCACCCCAGAGTCAAGGCCATCAGCTGCCACTATGGATAGAAGGTCAAGAGCCTATTCTGCTGCCATCATCAGATTGCTGTTGCTGGTCTTCTGGAACATTAGATTTCTTTCTGGTTGTTTTCCACATTTCTTTGCTTCCTAACCCATATGATTCCAGTTGGTGAGTCAATGGTCCATATGATCATGCTTGACACCCCAAAATATACTGAAAGTTAATGGATGCTTTCAAGCCAGGAGCGCTTTAGGTTATCTACTGCTCTTCTGATGTTTTCTGCTTGTGCACAGTCTGAGTCACTCAGTCTGTCTCTCCTAAAGTTCTGTTTTCTCTAATGTGCCTAGTAAATCGAGTTGGAAGCCCACTTTGTTGTTCTTGGAAGGAAAGCATCTTCCAGTATAACTCAGTTTTTATTTAATAATAATAAATAATAAAGCATTCATTCCTAGAACTCCCTGCACAGAAGTCTGTAAGTTCCCTGAGTGATAGTCACTGACACTGCCAGGGTACTGCTCTTTACCTATAGAATAGAGATGGTTTCAAGTGTTCTGTCACAGAAAGCAGTGTACTTAGGGACTATGGAATCCCCTTCATACATCTACAGCATAGTGCATGAGGCCTGCCAGCATAGTGAGATATGCTACAAGGAGCCTTGGCTGCCTGCTCATTCCCTTTGTCAGAGGAGCTAGCACTCAGGGACAAGTGGCTAAGCCTCTTTGAGTCTCAGAGAAAAGCCTGGTTGTATTCTGTGTAGATTGTGTCTGTGCAGATTATGGGTAGTGAGTGATGGTTTCCTTGCAGGGTTGTTGGGAGTATTGGCTGAGATCATGGGGGTAGAAGGCCTGGCACTTAGCCAGAGTCAATAAATATTAGTTCCTTAACTTTGTCTGGAGACAAAGAGAATGAAAGTGTTAAGTTTTGTTTTGTTTTGTTTGGGAGTCCCCTGTAAATATTCCCCTCTCCACTGCCCACTGCATTATTTATAGGAATGAATTTCCTTTGTTTGTCCTTCTTCCTGCCCACTCATCACCCTTTCCTTCCTTTTCAAAGTTACATAAGTTTTATTCAGTATAGATTTTTCTTTTAAAGAAAGTTCTAAAAACATTAAAACTTATATTCTAGTATGTATTTTAAGTAAATTATACTTCCTGGCTGTATTTGTTAAAATACAGGTGGACTCATGGATGTCATGAAGATAAAGGCTGTTTACTCATCAACTCTTTTATATAGTTTATGGTTGTGGATTCCTTCCAAATGTACCCTGCATTAATACATCTGGCATGGAATAATACATAGCTTTATTTATATATTTAATTATTTTCTATTTTGCCATAATTTAAGTGCTTTAACTTATGTGCTAGGTACCATGATAAATACTTTAAATGCTTTATGTACATTAGTTTAGTGTTTCTCATGCTACTTGATTTTAAGCATCATGTAGGGGTGCACGTGAAAAAATAACATATTCTCTACTCCAGACCTACTAAATCTCGGTATTAGAATCTAAATTTTGAATTTTCAAACCTGACTTCATGTTGAAACAACCCAGAATTAGAACACTTAAAAAAATACTAAAGGCCTTCAGTCAAGATGATAGAGTAGGTAAACACTGTGTTTGCCTCCTCTCATGATCACATCAAAATTACAACTAAACTACAGAACAACTGTCATTGAGAATTGCTTGAAGTCTAGCTGAACAGAAGTCCTACAACTAAGCACATATAGGAGAAGCCACCTTAAGACTGGTAGGAGGGAGAGAGACTTGAAACAGACAGGCTCCACATCCATGTGTGGTAGTTAAAACTTGGGAGGGACATCTTGGCTGCGGAAGTTCCCCTTGAGGAGTGAGGGGTCCTGGCCCCACACCAGTCTCCCCAGCCTAGGGTTACAGTGCCAGAGTGAGAAGTCCTCACAACTTCTGGCTGTAAAAACCAGTAGAGATTACGACTGAGTGAGATGGAGGGCTGAGGGAGTGCCTCTTAAAGGGCCTGCACATGAACTTACTCGCTGATAGACTCACTTGCTCTGAAGTCTAGCACTGGGACAGCACCTCAAAAGGCACCAGGGACCTATGGGGAGGGAATGAATTGTGTGTCTTTGAGAAGAGGGCTGGAGGTGCAGCTTCCTCACAAACAGAAATATTAGCAGGATCTGTTTTTCCTTTGTTGAGCCCTCCCTTCACCCAGCCTCGCACACAGGCAGGCATCATATCTGAGTGTCCACCAACCCACCTAATACCTTTTGCCCTGCCCTGGAGATTCCCTCAGAGCCCACCCCACCCAACTTTTGTGCCCGCCCAAGCTGCTTCCAGTGGCTTTTCCATACAAACAGTCTACCTTGGCTCATGTCGCAGACTTTCCTAAAATCTCTCATAGTTTCACAAAACCCAAACAAGCAGCATCTGGCTTCAGAATTCTTCATAACTCTTGCTAAACAGCCTCAAACCCCACACTAGCAGCAGCCAGCCTCACTTTACAGCCTCTCTCAGGCATCTCCAAACCCAGCACAAGTAACAACCATCTGGACATCACTTTGTAGCTTATAACAAGTGGCCCTGGGCAGAGCACAAGCAGCGGCTGACCTTGGCCCGTACCAGAGTCCCTCCTAAGATGCCCTGGAACCAGCACACCTGGTGGCCAGCTTCAGGTTACCCCAGAGCACCACCCAACCACCTCCACAAATGACACACCCAAAGGGCAGACTAGGCAGCACCAGAATATCAGTAAAGCATATTCTGCTTTGTAGAATCAGCCCCTGCACAACAGCTCCTTCACTGTAGTCCTTGAGCCCTCATGGCCAGTCCTCACAACAGTCAGCATGAGGGTCAGTCCCTCCCACTGATGTACAAACAACAACCAATATTCTACTATAAAAGGAGGACATAAACAACCCACATAAGTGTCACAACTGGAGCACCTGGCTCAGGAGGCCAGGGAGACTGAGCGACCGGGCCCCATCAGACATCTACTACATAAGGCCACTCTACTAAGACCAGGATACATAGCAGCCCTACCTAATACATAGAAACAGATATAGGGAGGCAGCCAAAGTAAGAAGACAGACATGTCATAAATGAAAAACTAGAATAAAACTCCAAAGAAAGAATAAAATGGAGATAAGCATTCTACCAGATACTCAGTTCAAAACAGTGGTTATAAGTATGCTCAATGATCTCAATGAGAACTTCAATGAAGAAATAGAAAACATAAAAATGGAGATAGAAAACATAAAAAAGAACCAGTCAGAAATGGAGAATACTATAACTAAAATAAAGAATACATTAGAGGGAATCAACAGTAGATTCATTGAAGCAGAGGATCAAATCAGCGATGTGGAAAATAAGATAGCATAACACATCCAATCAGAAGATCAGAAAGAACAAAGGATTCCCTTAAAATGAGGATAGTGTAAGGGGCTTCTAGGATAACATCAAGCATACCAACATTCTTATCATAGGGTTACCAGATGGAGAAAAGAGAGAGAGCAAGAATAGAAAACTTATTTTTAAAAATAATGACGGAAAACTTCCCTAACCTGGTGAAGGAAATAGGCACACAAGCTGAGGAAATGCAGAGCATCCCAAACAAGATGAACCCAAAGAGGCCCACACCAAGATACATCATTATGAAAATGCCAAAGGTTAAAGGCAAAGAGAGAATCTTAAAAGCAGCAAGAGAAAAGCAAGTTAGTTATTTACAAGAGAACTCCTATAAGACTGTCAGCTGATTTCTGGACAGACACTTTGCAGGCCAGAAGAGACTGGCCTGAAATAGTCAAAGTGATGAAAAGCAAGGACCTACAACCAAATTTTATCTGCCTAGCAAATCTATCATTTAGAATCAAAAGACAGATGTAGAGCTTCCCAGACAAGAAAAAGCTAAAGGAATTCATCAACACCAAACCAGTATTTCTTGAAATGTTAAAGGGACTTCTTTAAGAAAAAGAAGAAAAAATATTAAAAATATGAATAATAAAATGGCTCTAACTACATATCTATCAACAATTACTAAAACACTCCAATCAAAAGATATAGGGTGGCATAATGAATAAGAAAACAAGACCTTTACATAGGCTGCTATAAGAGACTCACTTCAGATTGAAAGACACACACAAACTGAAAGTAATGGGATAGAAAAAGAAATTTTATGAAAATGGAAACAAACAAACAAGAAAAGCTCGATAGCCATACTTATATTGGACAAAATGGACTTTAAAAAAACACTATTACAAGAGGCAAAGAATGACCCAGTAATCCCACTTCTGGGTATTTATCTGAAGAAACCCAAAACACTACTTTGCAGGGACATATGCATCCATATGTTCTTTGCCACATTATTTAGAGTAGCCAAGATATGGAGGCAACCTGTGTGTCCATCGATGGATGAATAGATAAAGAAGAGGTGGTACATATATAGAATGGAATATTACTCAGCCATAAAAAAGAATGGAATTTTGCCATTTAAAAGAATATGGATGGACCTATAGGATATTGTCCTGAGTGCGGCAAATCAGGTAAAGATGAATGCCATATAATTTCATTTATATATGGAATCTAAAGGACAAAATAGATGAACAAACAAAAGAGCAACTCATAGAACATTTTGATGGGTGCCTGATGGGAGGGTGGTTGGGGCGGATGGATAAAAAAGTGGAAGGGATTGAGAAGTATAAATTGGTACTTGCAAAATAGTCATGGGGTTGTAAAGTGTAGCATAAGGGATATAGTTATTGAATAATATTGTAATAACTGTTTAAACCAGCATATTTGCTAAGTGGGCCTGGCCATCATTTCTTTAAGCTCCTCTGGTGATTCTAAATGTGCAGCAATGTTGAGATTTAATAGCCTCTCTAGGAGTTTCTTATAATCTGCAACCAAAACTAGAAAATAAACTGGTGTTGTGCATTTAATCCTTACAATAACCTTGTTAGGAAAAATTAGAGGTTTGGAGAAGTGTGAGGTGATAACATAAGAATGAGAGTCACTTGATCTTTTAAATCTTATTTTCAAACAATAGGCATAGTATTACCATCTATTTGGGAATGCAAATACCTGTTTATATTTATAAAATGTTGGCTTTGACATGAAATTAAGTGGACCATCTCAATATGCCTTGGAACCAAGTATTTGTGTGCTAAGTCCTTTTGAATTTACATGCTCATAAATAGACATTATTAGTTTATATTGTAAAGCTCTGTGGAAAAGAGAATGAGCTTGACACTTGAGTTTATTAAACCAAGATGGGCTTTGAGTGCATAGGTGGGTAGAAACAATTTAATACCTGCTTTTTTAAGAAGTTTTATGGTGAAACAATTTGGTGTAATTTTATGAACCGTGCCTTCTCATTCATGGATTCTTTTTAAATGTGCCCAGTTGCCCTCCTTCCCACAGCTCTCTGTGAAGGGACTTTGTTGCAGGTGCTGTTATTGCGGGAGAGTGATTTGATTATTCTTTCTCTGTGGAATGCTGACCATGTGAAGCAAACCTTCCTTCAACTAACTATCAATATGAACCACACTAATATTTTAAAAAACACTTCTTGTAATTCTAAGTGCTCCCCAGGTGGGAACCTGTGTCTCGTCTTTTGAATGGACCACATGTGCAAGAAAGCGGCCATTCAGCATGAGCCCAGATGTTTTACTTAGTTTTCATGTATTTGAGCAAGTTGCTTAAAGACACTTGGTTCTGTACATTTGAGATTATTAATTTTATTCTCATGATGGCATAGAGAACCGTGGCTGTATGTGCACTCACGTACTCATTTCTTCAGCAGATTTTTATTGAAGTACTTCCATGTGCCAGGCACTGTTCTAAGTATTGGGGTGACAATATCCAAACCCAATACATAAAAATTTCTGCCCTCATGGAGTAAATTATAATGGAGAATATAGGAAAAAATAAATACATAAATCTTAAAGTATTTTGGAAGGTGAAATTTAGGAAAAGAAAGCACATAAGGAGTAAAACAGCTTTACTGTAGTTGGGGAATATTGAAATTTTTACTAATGCAGTCAGGGTAGACCTGAACAAGGTGACTTGAAAGCAAATGGTTCTGGGAGGTAAAGGTGAAAGTCAGGTAGAACTGTAAGGGGAAGGCATTCTAGACAGAAAGCACTTGGAGTGCGTGAGGGGTCCTGGGCTCCTCCGTAGGTTATGTCTACTGCCTACCCGTAGGCATTTTCTCTGTAATGGGGTTAACAGTCTCAACAAATTATGATCAGGGATCTACCAAATTATATTCTCCGGTGAGTTAGATTTTATCATTAGCACTTGAAGGTAAGGGGAGGGGTCTGTGAAACTTCTTTAAAAATAACTTATTTCTGAACTCTAAAACAGGCAAGATTTACCTCATAATTTAATTTTCTGTCATTATGTTTTCACCCTGCTTGAGTAGTTATGTGGATGGTGACCGAATCGGAAGACATGGATTATAGGTACAGTTCTACTACAATTAATTACTTGTGGGACTTTAAGGGAAAATGCTAATTTAGTCATACTTCTGTTTCTGATATTTAAAGTGAAGGTAATTTTTTTTTCTACTTGTTACATTCATTAAGAGTGAAGACCAGGTGAGAAAAGGTATTATAAATTCAGAAGGACTATGTGAATGACATTTTTTTTTTTTTTGCACAATTTACCTCAAAAGATTACCAAATGTTTTCTGGAAAAGGGTTTTAATTAACTTTTCTCCATCTTCCCCAAGTGTTTATTGAGAGCCATTATGTTCAAAGCCCAGTGGTGGACATTTTTATTTGACATTTTATTTCCTTTCCTGGAGCAAGACATGTTTCTTGTAGGTCTGTCACTCAAAAACTTCATTAGTGACCAAGAAAACAAAACAAAACAAAACAAAACAATAAAAATAGCCATATAGTTTTCAAATGTTAACTGGTTACAAAAACCTACATTAACCATGGCACTGTATGTTGGAAAAGACTGAAGTTGGTTGTGTAAGGGGTGTTGGAGGAGTCACAGCTTATGAATTACCGTTAAATGATAGAATAAGGGTATTTGAAGTGGGTGGAAATTTGTAACACCACACATAGATGGAAGTGGCTTATGATACACAAGTGAACTGAGGTAGCTGGTAGATGTTTGAGTATGTGTATGTGGATGTGTTGTATATTCCTGCACAGCTCAGTTCAACTGGTTGCAGTTTTCTGAATTCACTTAATATTTCTTACATATGAAATTGTACATAAGCAAATGCAAAATTCACATTGTGCTCAAATTGTTCCTACTATAGCAATTGCATGGAAACATTTTTTTTTCCCCAAAATAAGCTTTATGTCAGAACAATCTGCACAAAGAAACATGATTCATTCTGGTATAATAAGGTACCTACAAATGGAATAGAATGACTGGAGCATAATTTGGAAAGGCTGGAATGGCAGGAGTTAGTCAGAAAGGGAGAAAAAGCTGGAATCAAAAAGAGCTTGGTATTCTGTGTCACTAGGATTTCAGATTTTGTTGTAATTGTGTATCTTTTACCTGTCCCCAATTCTGTATTTAAATTTTCTTATAGAGAGCTAAGTCCGATCATTATGTGTAAAATGTCAGTTGTGTACAGTTTAACAAATTTAATTTAGTCACAAAATAGAAAAAAAAAAAACCCACCAGCGGGACATTTAATTCTCGTGAACATTAGAAAATATCTTTGTGATCTCTCATCAAACAGGAATAAAATAATAAAAGCAGATGATTAAGAGTTCCCATCTGCCCCATCTCTAACCTTTCTTCAACATCATTCCTATTTAGAATAGCAGATGGCACCAGTTCTTGGCCAGTGTCTCCAGTTATCTGTTACAAGGGATTGTTCTTTTCCTTGCCTCCTTTAAAAGAACAACAACAAAAAATTGGTAATGGCTGACTGTATGCCCATTGTCTGGGGGCACTGATTCCTGAGAACTAAAGAGAAGCTGGGCATTCAACCCAGCCTTCTGTATTGCATTAAGGCAACATAAAGCTGAGTCAGTTGAAACTTTAGCTTTTCGATATTGGAAGGCTTGTTCAGTGCTGGCTGGGAAAGGAGTTAGTACTAATAAATTTCAAAGACCTTAAAAAAAAAAAAAGCAGAGGTTCTTGTAAGTTTTGTTCTGAGAATGGTGATTACTGCCAGTGGTGGGTGGTATAGTGCTGGGTGACACAGAATGCAGGATTCATTAGTTCCAATTTTGCATTTGACCTCTCTGTAAGCAAAATGAGTTTCTAACTAAACTGGGGAAAATGAGATTTGACAGATGAAACAGAAGTTAAAGGTGAAATAACAGCTTGTAATACCTACCTGCAGAAAATGGACTTCAAGACTACTGAGTTATAGACTCATTGTTATCATTGAGGCAGTGTTTTTGCTTTTAATAATAAAAACAATATAATTAAAATTTGTAACTTTTTATTTGAGTTCTGGACAGTATTTTAAAATAAGTGATAAAGTAAGTAAACTCTGAGAAAAGAGGGCAGTGCTTACAGAAAGCCAACATAAATTCACTAATTCCTTTTTTTTTTTTTAAGCGAATCTGTGGGGATAGACATGAAATAGACACAATTCATTGGACTTCAGCAAAATTTGTGGTTTTGTCGCCTTGATCCATTTGTGAACAAGTAGAAAAACATAGCTTAGGTGGCATTATAATCATCAAGATTCATAATTAATTTTGTAACTATTTCCAAGGTCAGTGTTTAAGAAAATGTTTTTATATACTCTGGTATAACTCTTCAGTGTCATTTCATAAATGTATATCCTTAGCTCTATATATTTCAGATTTTTTTTCTTAACTGGGATGAAGATGGTTTCAAATGATGACAAAATAAGAGGGATCATAAATATGGGGGATGGAAGAAACAGGACATGCCTGTATTTTGACTACTGGGGCAGTGGTCAAAATAAGATTTACTAGGGCTAAAGATGAACATAAGTTTAAAGAAAAAACAACTAAAAATTAAGAATTGAGAGAGACAATACTTGATTTTTAGCTGACACATTCATTGAGTCAGTAGTGTGTATTTGGGTGGTGGTAAAGCTAATGATATTTTTTGAGTTCCTTAAGAAAAATCTAGAATGAGATAATTAGTATGTGATTACTCTGTGTGTGTTTGGGAGGAGGGGATGGAAAAGTCGAAGGTAGTATTTGCTCAGAGTCACAGGTCTTGTTTATGTTCACATTCTGTGCATTTCAGCTTATTTGTAAATCACTCTTAATCTTTAAGTTCAAAAGATCAAATAGCTGTGAAAACTTAGTTGATTTTAAAGCTGCTTTGGGAGAGAATAAAACTACTGAAAGGGAGATTTTCAAATAATGGTTAAAAGACATTTTAACTTCTCTAATGTTAAATTTTCTTTAAAAATCAGCTGTTTTACGAAAAAGTCATTAGAGGATTGTGAAAAACTTGGTAGTTATATGTACATTTAGGGAAGCTGACAGAACAACTTTCAAGGAGTGAGGCATAGATTTCCCATATTTTATCATATTATGAATTTAAAAATTCAGTTCCATATGTATTTTTTGCTTGCTATATATATGTGTGTGTGTGTAATACATGGTAAACTATCAGAGACTCAGAACTTATAAATGGTATGTTTCCTGTTCACTTAAAAATAATAAACTAATTAAAGAGAAACTAGGAAATGTTTCCAGGTAAGTGGATATGATTAGGCAAGGCAGATCAGCAGGGGTTTCATAACTTGTTATGCTTCTTTGGTAGAAATAGCAAGGAAGAACTAGGGTGAGAATCATGAATTTGAAGTTTTGGCAGACTTAAATGCACAATCCTTTAAAATTAATTTTGGGAAACTGCTCCCTGTTACCCTCTTAGAACATCTTTTCTGATTTGAGGCACAGTTTCCTTCTAGTTTTAAAATTCATCTGGTACTTAGAAATCATCATTCTAATTCATTACTTTCATCTTAAAAAACTGAGACGTAAGGCTTAGATACTTTATAAAATGTTAGTATTTAATTTAGTTCTAACTAACATTTTATACTTATAACAGCCTTCCCATAGTTCTGTCGTTCCTGGAGGTAAAGATTATATTTTATCTCTTCTTCTTCAGGATATGGCACAGAACCTGGCACACAGTAGGCACCTCATAAATATTTATGAATAAATATTGAGGTAAGTGGTCTAGAAATTAAGATAAAAATCCTCAGTGGACACAGTAGAAAACAGAATCTTTGGTTAAGTGACCTAGTGTTCCAGAGTTTAAAGGAACACATATAACTTCTTTCTTTTATGAAGAGGAAGGCAAGGCCACACAGAAAGATGCTTCTGGAATTTAATAGGGGAGCTGATGTCTGAGCCTGGAAATTGACACATTGCCTCACTGAGGAGCCATTGCTTATTGCCTTGGATTTAGGATTATTTGGAAAAGGCGGTGTTGAGAGAGTTGAATCAAGGTCTTCAGGATTTACATCATTTTTTTTTTTCCTACTCTGACATGCTGTCTGGATCTAGAGCACATCTCTTTTTTAATAACCCCATCTCTTATTCACATGTGAGCACAAATCCACATTTTTGCCTTTATCATTGGGTGACGATGTTGGCACTGTTTGAAGTATAGGTGCTATGCTTTAAAGGGACAGTTTTGTAGCCAGGTTGTTCATTTTACATACTTCGGTAATGTTTTTTTTTTTTTTTGACTGTCTTTTCATTGAGTTACTTCATGTGGTGCTATTTAATGTTAATGATTGTGTCATTTTGATTACCCAATTAAAGTTATATAGCACTTTTTTTAAAAATAAGGTCAATCTCCTATTAAATTTAAGTTTTATATGGCTCTGAATGTAAGTATGGTGTTGACAGGAGTACCAAACTGATTTTTTGCACTTGTAGAGAATTCCATTAGATGATGTGTAACTTAGAATGCTTTCAACCATGAGTATCAGAAAACCAGATTTGACCTTGCTTAACCAATAAGGAAATTTACTGGCTCACATAACTGGGAGTCCAAGGTAGGACCTCAGGGTTGTTGGTTGATTTAGTGACTTAATGAAGCACCTGTCTTCAGAAACCCAGTTAATTTCTGTCTCATGTCTTAATATTTGCAGCTTTTTGTGAATGGCTACCAGTAGTAGTTGGGGCCATGTGTTTTGCTTAAATCTAATTGCAGAAGGGTGGGAGTGTGTGTGGGGAGATTGAGAGAGAGTGAAAGCAAGCTGACTTCTCCCCCAGACAGAGAATAAAAGTCTTCCCCTTCTGTCTCTCTGAAACAGTTAAGGGTATAAGCACAAAAACTTTCACTGATGGGCCTAATCAGGCCAGAAGACAGAGTTAGTTCCTCAAGTGGCCTGGCCCAGCACTGTGAGGAAACGGTGGGATGAATGCTGGGGAGGCCAACCTCAGTTTGACTTCGAATGGCACTTCTTTAATACTATGAACTGGTGATCGTAGTTAACCAAAATTTTCTATCAACAACTGTACTAGTTTACTCTGTTATGAGAATTATCTCTGGCTATCAGTATGAAAAGATTACAATGAAATACATCAGTTATAATCTTTTCTAACTCTTTATTATGTTTATTTCAAAATTCAGTATGGAACATTTATGAAGGAAGTATATAGAGTGATTTGTCATAAGATACTCTCCCCGGGGTAACTTGAGATCTGGTGGACAAAGCAGAAAAACAATTGCCTTGTAAGGCTCATTGGCAGATGTGCAGTACACACACTGACTTGTAGAAATTCAGAGTTAGGTTTGTAGAGGGGACAGAGCCTCTTGGTATACCCCAGGACCTGTGGAGTATCTACTTTCCTTGTCTTCTCGAGTAAGTGCAGCATTTTGATAACTTAATAAAACATTAAGTTGTAAAAAAATATTAATTGAAAAAATTTCATCAAAACTCTAAGCTGACCAAGATTCAGCTGTGATCCTTAAAGACTGAGACTGTGACTACATTTGCGGGAGAAGAGTTCTGAGTGCTAAGAAAGATGTAGTTGACTATAATATAAGGCAGGATGATGTGAAAACCTAGAGGGACAAATCTGAGTTCAATGAATAACAAAAATTATCATGAAATAGATGAACACATTGTCTTTAAAGGGCAAAAATGAATTTTGACAGGTTAAAGTGAGGGTGTTCCAAAAGTAGACAGTAGTTTGTCTAGAAACCTCAGTGTTATAAAATATGGAATGAACATGCAGTGACAGTTTGGTGGATGTACAGAACACAGGAAGAGAAAAGTCCAGTGTGTCTGTCAGCATTGGTTGGGGTCACAGCATACCAAACTCAGGATAAAATTTATGCACAATTTGGTAAGCAACAGCGAGCCATTTTTTTTTTTTTACAAAAGGAATTTGTGACTTTATCTAAACAATGAATGAAAGAATAGTCTACATTTATTTTACTTCATTTCTTGTAAACTGGACAGTGAATAATCATTGTTCTCTTTAGTCCTCATCTATATGTCCTCATAGCATACCTTAGAATTCACATGCCAGTGTCAGAATTGATGTACTTTGCTGCCTATTGTATTTGAAAAAAATTCAGATAAAAAGTTAAAAAGTAGTGTTAAAATATAGAAATAAAATATAGAACAACTCTTCATACTTCTTGTTCCCTTGTGTACATTGATGTAATTATCAGGTTTACCTGCTTGTGTTTGAAGGGGGAAGAAATGAGTATTATGTTCCATGAGCCAGTGAATTATTAAGGTTAAGTACGTCATGGCTTTTACATACTTAGGAGGCCAACCAGGATGCTGGGAAGAGCAGCAGAACTGGTCGAGTTCTCATTTCATTTTTTTCCTGGTATTTATTGGCTGTGTTGACCACATTAAACCATTTACTTTCTCACCCTTTTTATTCTTTATAAAATGGTGGTGGTTATTTTCTCATTGCCCACCAAACATAACTTTTATGAGGCTCAAATAAAGAATGTGTGTAGTAGCAAAGGGGAAATCATAAAGGATAGTAAACACCTGTTTACATACAGGCATGCACACTTAACTACCTATTCTGACAAATGTGAGGTGATAACTCATTGTGATGTTGATTTGCATTTCCCTTATGATTAATGATGTTGAGCATATTTTCATGTGTCTGCTGGCCATCTGGATGTCTACTATGTCTATTCAGATGTTCTGCTCATTTTTTAATTGGATTTTTTTTTTCTTGGTATTGGATTTTTTTTTTCTTGGTATTGTAGGAGTTCTTTATATACAGTCATGGGCCACATAAAGTTTCAGTCAAAGACAGACCACTTATACAACAGTGGTCCCACAAGATTATAATGGAGCTGAAAAATTCCTGTCACCTAGTGACATTGTAGCCATTCTAAAATCTTACTGTGATATATTATTCAAGTGTTTGTGGTGTTGCTGGTGTGAACAAACCTACAGCACTACCAGTCGTGTAAAAGTAGAGCATATTCTATTATGTACAGTACATAATAACAATAATAATAAAAAACAATGATACTAGTTTATGTGTTTGCTATACTTTTTATGTTAGAACGTACTTTCTACTTATAAAATAAACTGTACCTAATGTTATACAGGCAGCAGCTTCATATATCTTGTATTTACTACATCTCTTGATTGTATAATTTTTCTTGTGCTTTATTTAATTGTATTGTTTTATACATCATGGTCCCAAAGCATACACAGTCCACTTATAATGTTGCCAGTAAAAGATAACTTCGAGTGATTGACTTGGAAACAAAATTAAAAGTGATTAAGAACTTGAAGGTATAAAGTCAGTGATAATTATTGCTTGCCGGTCAGGCATATCCCATTCCACCATAACTGTGATCTGAAAAGAAAGAACAAAGTGATGGAAGCTGTAAAGAATTTGCTTCTTTGAAGGTAGACACTAACAAGAATTTGAGAAGGGCCTATATCAGACATGGAGAAACTTCTAATGACCTGGATTGAAGACCAGACACAGAAGCCTGTCCCTCTCAGGACCATGATGATCGTGGCCAGTGCAAAAATTTTGTTTGCAATGTTGAAAGAAAAGGCTCAAAACTTGTCCCCCTTCATTAAGTGGTGGGCATGGCTCTGTTGTTAAAAATAAATGTAAAATGAATTATCATGTACCTCTGTTTTCATTTGTAATTTTATATTGCTATTCATTCATTCATTCATCAAAAATTTATTAGTATCTGTTGTGATCTCAACTCCATTCTAGATGCCAGGTTATAGCAGTGACTACATCAGCCTAAAATTTCTGTCCTTGTAGAATTTACATTCCCATAGGGGAAGAGAAACAATACAATTAAACAAATAAAAAATAAGTCACATCAGGTACAATCTTGAACAGTGGAGGAAAATAAGGCTGATAAAGGGAATAGTGAGTCCTGGGTGAGGGTACTACTATTTTAAAATAAGGTGTTCAGAAAATGCTTTACTGGTCAGGTAATATTGGAACACTGAGTTAGCATTTGAGACCTGGAAAGGCAGAGGGGATGGCCTATGAGAATATCAAAGAGCAGGGCGTTATAGGCAGAGATAATAGTAAGTGCAGAGTCTCTGAGACAGAAGCAAGCTTAAAGGGGAGAGGAACATGGCTAGAGGTCAGTAAGTGAGAAGTAAGTAGTAGAAGTCAGAAAGAAAGGAAGGCTGGACCAGACCTTGTAGAGCATTCTAGACTTTGGGCTTGGAAACTGTGAGAGGGTTTGGGGTAGAGAGATCCCATGCTGTATTTACAGTATGGTCACTTGGCTCCTGTGTTGACAGTAGGGACCAAGGTGGGAGAAGGGAGACTGGTTAGGGAGCAAATGCAGGAAACCTCCAGGTGAGAAATGATGGCAGTTTAGACCAGGGTGGGAGCGGGAGAGGTGGGAAGAAGTAACGGAATTCTGAATTTGGCTATTAGAACTGACAGGATTTGCCTACAGGTTTGGTATGGGATGTGAGAAAAATATTGACTATTAACCTGGAAATGTAATTTTTCAATAGATTCATCAAGTAATATAATATTTCCTCTTTTGTTATAGTGGAAATTGTTAGAAACCATTAGCAAATAATATCTAATTTCTGTTTAATACGTATCACATGCTAGATTTTATTCTAAACGCTTCAAATATAATTTTAGTTAATTCTCATATAAACATCCTGCTGTTGTTATCCACTTTATAGATGAGAGAACTGAGGCACAGAGAAGAGAAGTAGCTTCCCCAAGATGACACAGCTAATAGAATTTTCTAATCACATTCAACCTTCAAGACTATTGTGAAGGTTTTTTTTTTTTTTTTTTTTTTTTTTAGGGAACATTTATTAAGCATCTCTCATGTGTAGCTGGTCTGTATTTCAGATTACCTTATTTACATAAGACTGAACATATTGTTATAATTATTACTTTTATATCAAGGTTCATACTGTGGCCTAAGCTTCTGGGGGGACAGGAGCTGTATTCTGTGAAGGTTTTGAATCTCTGAAGTCTGACACATAGTAGTGGTTAATATTTTTTTTTTTTAATGATTGTCATGCATTATGCTAGGTAGGACTGGTATATGAAGATCAATAAGACATAAGACATGACCTCTTTCCCTCGGAAGCTCAGTGTGAGTTGTGGATGGACCTGCCTCATCAACAGAGATTATCTAGAGGGCTGTTATAACTCACATTTACTGCTCGAATTCAGGGGAAAGAGTTGCTGCTTAAAAGAGGGGACTTTGGGCGGTACACTGGAGATGGAACCCCACCTGGATCATAAAGACTGAGCTAGCCTGACAAAGAAGGGAGAGGTACTTGGAGTGGTGTAACAACTGTGCAAAATTACATAGGACAAGACAGAGGTTGATGGAGCCTGAAGCAACGACATTCCCAAATGTGATCAGTGACATCAAATAAAATTTTAAATTTTACTCAGTGTAATTCTAGCATATTTTATATGCCTATTCTTAAGTTCTTAGAAAATTGGTTTTATATGTTTAGCATATGGGGCAACTCTAAATCAGAATATTTGATTAACATTGTATGACAGTCCTTTGAAATTCTGACATTGGACTATATGCATTGTTTATAATGTTACTTCCTTTCTGACTTCATAAACCCAGCATTTAAAGTGGGGAGAAATGCGTGCATGTGGTAGTGTTTAGTGCAGTGGGTAGAGAAGCACAGCCCATCCTTGCCAAGGAGTCAGTTCATGCTTTGGGTCCGCCACCCCCACAACACTGCTCATTATAGGTTTTTATTTCAGAGCTCCTTAGAAGTTCTCCAAATCTAACATTAGTTTAACTACCAAATGACAAAAACCAGAGCACATGGTTAATTTTTCTTGAAAAAGACAACTGGAAAAAGTTTCACAGAGGCTCACATGATGCTGTATGTCCATTTTTCTCTTCTATAGAGACACTTAAAATTCATTCCACATTGCCTACACGAGAAAGGGGTAGGGGAAGTGGGGAGAAGCCTGCATTCGATAGCTTTGTATGTTCCTCCAAAGAAAGAAAGTGCTTAAGAAAAGAAAGACAGGCTTTCAGATGTTGTCTGAACAAAGATATGGAAATGCAAGGCGAGAGCAGCATCTGGAGGTTTTCAAACACTGGAACAGAGGCTGCATGCTTCTTTTGCTGTTGGAGGAGTGAAAGCTGTTTTCTGTCATTTCCCATCTTGTCACTTCCAAGACCAACATCTTGCTACTTCTTGCACCAGCTGTTTTTTGTTTTGTTTTGTTTTTTTTTCCCCTCCACAGACAGATGGTACAAGAGCTTTGATACCCACCCCATCCCCCAGCCCAGTTCTAAAAAGGTTTGCTTGTGTGGTACCTTTATAAAACGATCACATGTTCCTGTCACCGCCAGAGCTGAGAAGGTAGGAGAGGGGATCCAGTGGAGGCTAGCAGCATGTTTTGTAATGTCTCATGGAAATGCCTTACAGAAACCTTATTTCTACTGGTGCAGCCATTTTGTTTCTGAGTTTTACTCCAAAAAGGAGAAGAAGTAGGGAGAGTGAACTTTGATACCTTTGCTTCCATAAGAATATGGGATTTTGATCTCAAGTTCTCTGTATTCTGGACTCAAGATAGGAGTTCTGATATCGTTGTTTATCTTCCTAGGTTTTGGCTAAGTGGAATTGGACACAGGTGGTATAGTATCTCTTTTACAGGGCAGGATATTTCTTTTTTTTTAAAGTACCTATTGCATTAAATATTGTTTTGGATTCCTCAGTGAGGATAGGAACTTAGAATAAACGCAGACAGTGCACTTCACATTGAGAAGATACTTGATTGGAACTACTTTGATTTTGTTTGTTTTATTATATTTATTATGAAATAAAAATAATAAATAAATAATAAATAAATAATAAATAAATAGTAAATAAATATGAATGAATGAATGAATAAAAACCTCAAGGGGGGAGCTTTTCCTTTTTCACTCAAAATATATATTTTTTAAGAAGTACCATATTCTTTGTAGAAAACAAAGTCTACTAAAGAAAAGCACAATCATTTATAATTCTATAATAACCATTGTTAAGTTTGGTATATTTCCTTATAGCTTTTTCTTCAGAGTTCTCTGTGCATATATTTCTCTTGTAAACTTACAAACTTACATTAATATTTTGGTCATTGTCCAGAATGGATTTGGTGGTAGTGGTAGTGGTAATGATATAAGAGCTATGATTTATTGAATATTTATTATGTGGCAGTCGCTTTAATGCTTTACATGCATTGTGCACTTCAGTTCTCATATCAGTCCTATAAAAGACTTATTTATTTATCTTTATGGGAAAAATGAGACTGAGAAACATTAAGTAATTGGCCCAAGGTCACACAGCACATATGAAGTGAAGATGGGATTTGAATTCAGTCTGTCTTCAAAGATGGTGTTTACCATTTGTCCATTCTTTCTTTAAAGTGTTTGAATTTTTTAAGACTCTTGATACATATTGCCTAAGATTTTCTATCAATTTATGCTTTCCACAGTTCATAAGAATACTTATTGCACTCTCGCCATCCTCAGATATCCTCACATGTATTTTATCTTCACAGGTGTTCGGAGTGAATGATCACTCACTTTTACTTAGCCTTTCTGTGGTTACTAGAGAGAATGGATATTTTTCATTTGTTATTGGCGATTTGTATTTCATCTGTGAATTGTTCATGTTCTTTTCTC
This sequence comes from Eonycteris spelaea, assembly GCA_003508835.1. Classification (NCBI taxonomy): domain Eukaryota; kingdom Metazoa; phylum Chordata; class Mammalia; order Chiroptera; family Pteropodidae; genus Eonycteris; species Eonycteris spelaea. The sequence goes on from PUFA01000089.1 coordinate 5,062,406, forward strand.
CTCGTTTTATTGACCAGTTAAATATTTTTGTACAAATTCATCATATGTTAAATATATTAACCTTTTGTTATGTTTGTTTAAAACATATTTCCTTCTGTTGCATGTTTACTTTTGACCAAACTGTTTACCTTGTATGAATGCTTTAAGTATGTACATATCCAAATGATTTTCTTTATATTTCACTTCTACAAATTGTGTTTTTCTTTACTTCATGATTTTATTACTTATTGTCAACTCTTTATTTTAAATCTAAAATTTATTTTAATATATGACATGAGGTGAGATCCTGACTTTGTTATTTATTGATAGATAATCCTTTTTTATCTTTGCTTTGCTAATCTATCTTTAAAAATTTTCATGTGTTGTATATTCACTCTTCTGTAGTATGCTTTATTACATATTTATTTTATCTAATAGCATCTTTAAGCTCCCTTTTCTGTGTCTCCAATCTGTCTGTTCTTATGCCTATAGTGCATTTTAATTAATATGTTTACAAAATAGGCAGGGATCTTTTTTTATTGAAAGCACCCAGATAGTGCCTTAGAAGGTCTATAGCCAAAACCTCTCTATGGCCTCATCTTTGCTTTGGGACTTGACCACATCTCTAGTTCAAATTTCATCCACAAAATAAAAAGGAAAAAATATGTGAATTTAGAACTTTAGAAATTTCGAGATCTTAAAAATTGATATTTTGTGGTTGATAACAAAGCTGCCTATATAAACATTATTTAGAGTACTTTGATATTGTCTGTGGTTTTTGTGTTTCATATTTTAACTGTTTTTACTCATACTTTTGACTCCAATTGTGTGTGTGTTTTCCTCCATATCAACCAGTTTTCCAGTCTCCGGACACCAAATGGATGTTTTACAATTTAGCACTTTTCTGACACTAACTACCCAGAGTTACACAGACCGTACGGGTTAAGAGCTCAGTCCCACCAGACTGTCCCCATTTCAGATGCTAGTCACCGGTTCCTTGTTGATACGTGTACTTTCTACCAACCAGCTATAAATTCAGAAGTTCCCATGACCCCCCCACCCCACATTTAATAATTTGCTACAATGGCTTGCAGAACTCAGGACAGCACTTTATTTACTATTTCTGGTTTGTTATAAACAATACAGCTCAGGAATAGACAAGTGGAAGAAATGCATAGGACAGGTGTAGGGGAGGGGTGCAGAACCTTCATACGCTGTATGGGTAAACACCCTCCCAGCACCTCGATGTGTACACCAACCTAGAAGTTTTCTGGACCCTGTTGTGTAGAAGTTTTTATGGACATTTTATTACATGGGTAGGATTGATTAGATTATTGACTGTTGGTGATTGAATGTCTCCAGCCTGTCTCCTCTTTCATAAACTGGAAATTAGGGGGTAGTTCCAACCCTCCAGTCATGCCTTGATCTTTCTGACAACAAGCTCCCATCCTGAAGCTATCTTGGGGATCAGCAAGAATCCTCTCAGAACAAAAGACACTCATATCACTCAGGAAAATTCTAAGGGATATAGGAACTGAAAATCAAGACCAAATATGTATTTATCACAATATTATATAAAGTACTGAATTTGTAGCAAATAAGTAATCAGGTATATCTGCCGATATGAAATGGTTTTTATCCTCTACTTTCTTTGAGATATCTGAGGGCTTCACTGTAGAAAAGTGACGTTTGCAAGGGAAGGGTGATATTTAAAGTTAACATCAAAAGAGAATAGTTTGACAGCACTGAAAAGACTGGAAATAATATTGGTTAAAGCACAAGTGTGCTATGTTCTTCCTTCTGAATTGCAGCAAGACTTAATATGGTGATTCCAAACTGTTACTTTGATTTTACTTAGGGAAAGAACCGAGTCTTGCCTTTGTGGTTTTATGCACATACTATATGCAGCTACCAATGACAAAGATCTCTATGACACATGATGCCCCCTTATTTTGGAGTCTTGTTTTATAATATGAAAAGTGTTTTGAGGTAAATTTCTTCATTTGATCCTCATAATTACCGAATAGTAGCTTGATTGAAGATGTTATCTCTACTTTACACATGAGGAAGATAAGACTCATATCAGAATACTTGCCCAAGGTCATATGACCTTGTAAATGGTGGGACTGGTCACTAACTTAGCTATGAGACCTAGATTGGTATTATTTTGACTTGGTGAATTTCAGGCCCCCACTATTTTTTAGAGATTTGCATATCTACCTGCCCACCTTTAAAATGTTAATGAATCTATTTTAGGAGCCTGCCCACAGTAACACATGTCAAAATATTTTTAAACTGTAAAGTACCATTCAAATGTAAAGCTTTTTCTTTGTTATTCCCTGGGGACTAACCTGTCTGCCCTGTTCAGTGTTGTATGATGACAATTAGTAAGGTCGTGTTATATGTGAGCTTGATTTTTTAAAACAATGTGTCTCAGCTGTCATGAAGGACATTTTTAACTAAAAGGAGAAACAATCTTTATTTGTCCTAGTCCAGTTGAAAGTAAATGACACTTGAGGCAGAATTGTCAAATTTGTCTTCTTTTGGATTGTTAATCATGGTTTTCTTTTCCTAATCTTAAGTAATGGGGTAAAAAAATGTGCATCTCAATTTATAGTTAGTATTTCGGAAGTTTCATATTCAGGTGTAGTTGAAATAGTACCATGTATTGTGACAGTCATTAAGCTGTCTGCAAATATTCCAACTCTCTAGGCACATGGATGCTCTGCCCATTTCAACTTTGGGGGCAATATGACTTGCGTTTGCCAGTGAAATGTGAGTACGATGTCTGGCATGTACTTTACCATATTCTCTTTCCCCGTACTTTAGGATTAGCGGTATTCAAGCTGGTAAGCCACTCCATCAACCTGGATTCCTAAAGGACTATGATGAGAAGAATATTGCTGATTCATAATAGACATACAGTATGAATGAGATATTATATATTACCCAACATCTCCTAACTGAGGCAAGATCATAAGAATATGTTTATTTTACATCATTCACATCTTTTGGTTGTTTCTATCTGAAGATCTTAAGTTATACCCAAACCGAATATTCTCCAATATTTCCAAGCAGGATCTATCCATTTTACAGTGTTCACAGAAAAGGTTTGGAACTTGGGAGGAAAAGCTTGTACAGAGAGCTCAGTATCTGGGATCAAAGCCATTGTTGGACAGCTAAGGGAGACCTTTTCTTCAGTTACTTGAGTAGTTTTTGACACATACTTGATTCGATCTTTAGTCATAAAGGTCTGCCAAATTACTGGTAACTCTTATGGAGGTATACCTTTAAAATAGGACCGAAGGCTCCTTAAGTGTTTATTTGAAATTAGGAAAAGGGCAAGATTTCTCCCAAGTGTCCTATTTTCAGCCATGACGAAAAACATGAGAGGAGACCACTGAGGAGGAAAAGGTCACATAGTAATTTGGCTAATGAAAGAAATAAGAATTGTGTTGTGCTGAGATGCTAAGATCTGGAGATGACATCCAGCACTGTTCTTGAGGAACTGAATCTTGACAAAACAAAGTTAACATTGGCCACGTCTTTTGTGTGTTCACATTCTTGTGCTTTCCCCCTTTTATATGCTCTCATTTCCATCCTCATTTCCTTACTTTACCGTCTTCTCTTCTAATTTAGCTCATTGTTATATAAAGATGGTCTTTGTTATAAAAAGGGGTCTCTAACCCCTGAGCCATGGACCTTTTCCAGTCCATGGCCTGTTAGGAACCGGGCCACACAGCAGGAAGTGAGTGGCAGGTGAGTAAGTGAAGCTTCATCTGTATTGTAGCTGCTCCCCAGCGCCAGCATCACCGCCTCAGCTCCACCTCAGATCATCAGGCATTAGATTTCTCATAGGAGCGCAATCCCTAATTGTGAACTGTGCATGTGAGGGATCTAGGTTGTGTGCCCCTTATGAGAATCTAATGCCTGAGGATCTAAAGTGAGCTGAGGTGGTGATGCTAGCTAGCACTGGGGAGCGGCTACAAATACAAATTAACATTAGCAGAGAGGTTTGACTGCACAGAGACCATAATAAATCAATAGCTTACAGATGCATATCAAAACCATGTCAGTGAGTGGCAAGTGACAATGAAACTGCATCTGGTGGCAGGCTTTACAGTGGCAAGTGGGTTGATGTACTTCAATTGTAGAGCTGCAACTGGTGGCAGGCTTTAAGTCAGAATCCGACACTTTTTAGTCCATACGTGGCCAGCCCGTTATTTTATTTACCACTTCAGTCCATACTTCTCTCCCACTGCATAATTGTCTCAGTCACAGTTTTGGGAAGCCCACAAGCTAACTCTAGCCAAAATGAGTAAAAACTAAATGTCACTGGAGAGCTTCTTTGAAAAGGGGAGAACACCCAATGATGAGACAGCAGAAGACTCTTAAGACTGCCAACAAAATGAAAGCTTCACTTAAAAGAAAATACCAAGAGCCCTACTTAAATTACGGGTTCATTGCAACAGGTGATTCACATTCTCCAATTCCTCTTTGTATAATATGTGGTGACCAGCTTTCCAATGAAGCATAAAACCTTTAAAACTGCTTTGCCACATGGAGACCAAGCACCCTGCATTAAAAGACAAGACTTTGGAGAGTTTTTCAAAAAAAAGAAACCGTGAACATGAAGAGCAGAAGCAATTATTGAAAGCCACCACTTCATCAAATGTGTCTGCACTGAGAACATCATTCTTAGTGGCTAACTGCATTGCTAAAGCTGAAAAGCCCTTTACTATTGGTAGAATTGACCGTGCCTGCTGCTAAGGACAGTTGTTGTGAACTTTTAGGAGAGAATGCAGTTCAAAGGTGGCATGTGTTCCTCTTTTGGCTAGCACCAGATGAATTAATGAAATAGCAGAGGATATTGAGGCATAATTATTAGAGAAGATTAATGAGCTGCTGTGGTACACAATCCAGGTTGACAAGTCTACCAATGTTGACAACAAGGCAACAATGCTAGTTTTTGTGCGATATATTTTTAGGGAGGATGTATTTGAGAATATGTTATGTGCACTTTTGTTGCCAAACAAAATCACAACTGTAGAACTGTTTAAGTCTTTGAATGAGTACACATCAGGAAACCTGAATTGGTCATTTTGCGTTGGTGTATGCATGGACAGAGCGTCTGCCATGACTGGACAGCTTTCTTGTTTCACACTCAGGTCAAAGAGGTCTCTTCTGAATGTGCATGTGTGCACTGTGTCATCTATAGAGAAATTCTGTCTAACCAAAAACTGTCACCTGAACTTAATGTTTTACAGGATGTGGTTAAAATTATCAACGACATTGAAGTACATGTCCTTAACTCACATCTGTTCGTGCAGCTCTGTGAGGAGGTGGACACAGAGCACACACGTCCTCTCTCATACACAGAAGTGAGATGGCTTTGTAAAGGTAGATCACTGGCCAGAGTGTCTGAGTTATGAGAGCTGCTCCAGAGATTTCGTTTATAAAAACAGTCACCACTGGCAGTACATTCCAGTGACACAGAATGAGTTGCAAAACTTGCTTACTTATGTGACATATTCAGCCTGCTTAATCCACTCAATCTACTTCAGGGGAGAATGATACTGTGTTCAAGATGGCAGATAAAGTGGCTACATTCAAAGCCAAACTGGAATTATGGGGGTGATGAGTGAACATTGGGATTTTTGACGTTTAAATATTAGCAGAGATTTTGAAAGAGACTGAGCCAGGGCCTTCTTTCTCCCAGCTGGTGCATGATCAACTATCTAGCTTTCAAAAGAATCTGAGCATCACTTCCCAGCCACAAAAGACCCCTAACTGGGAAGGAATGGATCTGTGACCCATTCATGAATAAGCCAGGCAAATTGACTGTGCTAGAAGATCAACTGCTTGAGATCATAAATGACGATGGCCTTAAAAGTATGGAGACAAAGATAACTTCAAATCTCCATACGTTTTGGATTAAAGTCAAGGCGGAACATTCTGAGATTATCCCCAAAACACTGAAAAGCCTGCTTCCATTTTCCACATTCTACCTTTGTGAGCAGGGTTTTCTACAGTGACAGCAACCAATGAGATTACAGAGTAGACTGGACATAAACGATAAACTTCTTGTGTCACTGGCTCCTACCACCCCCAGATGATACCATCTAGTTGCAGGAAAACAAGCTCAGGGCTCTCACTGATTCTGCATTATGGTGAGTCGTATAATTATTTCATTATATATTACAATGTAATAATAGTAGAAATAAAGTGCACAATAAATGTAATGCACTTGAATCATCCCGAAACAATTCCCTCTGTCTCCCCTAACCGCCCTGGTCTATGGAAAAATTGTCTTCCATGAAACTGGTCCCTGATTCCAAAAAGGTTGGGGACCACTGTTTAAAGATGGTTTGTAAGTCACTTATTTGGAACTTTTCATGAAATAGATGACAAATGTTATGCCCCAAATTAGAAAACTTGAATAATCAATTGTATCAAGAAGTTACATTAAAAATTACTAAGAAACCTAAGCCCCCATTGAAACCTTAGCTACTTGAAGGATATGTAATTGGAGGTGGCCTCATGGACCTTTGGTACTGGTGATATTAGGCTTTTCTATTGCCGTTTCATACTCAAAGCAGTTCTGTGCATATTCCAAGTTGCTTCTGTCATACTTCACTTAGCCGCCTATAAATTTTGAGCTCTAGAGTGGCCATGCATCTTCTTAGTCTTTGCTTAAAGGTGGAGCCTCTGCCATGCCTGCTTCAGTGAGTGTATAGAAAGTTCCCCTCTGGCTTCCTCAGTCTTTGCACTGTTGTCCTCTGTCTCATGAACCTCTTATGTAACGGGACTGGGTATGAGGCTGAGTACTTATGGAATCCTTTCACTGTGAGGCAGAAGGAGCCTAGGCTTGCTTTCTTAGGGCTTCCATTCGGGGAGATATCTCCTCCAAAGCTCCTTTCTCTTTGTTGCCCCATCTTCATCTTTACCACCCCTCGCTCTCTGCAAAGTTTTAGTGGTGCTGAATTCTGACAGGTACCAGTTGAGGCATCCTGTGAGGGAAGGGGTCAAAGAGCATTAAGCAGTAGGCGTCATCTGACAACCTCCCTGGGCACTTAGGGCATTGGGTGGACAAGTTGGAGAGGAAGACAAGCAGGATTAGATGGAGGGAGCATGGTCTCCTTACTGCTACCTCTTGTCCCCGGGCCCTGTCATCTAGGGCAATTCTCTTCTACCTGCATGGTTCACATATTTAGCTCTCTGCTAAGAGGTCCACTTTATGAACATGTCAGTTTCTTTCTTAACACACACATAATTTTAATACCCATTCTGGAACACATCATATAAAAATATGAGTCTTTATGATATTGAGTGTTCTGAAGTCAGGAATTTTCCATATTTTCTTTTGTCTTCACTTCCTTTTATTCTCTCATTTGCTTTAGTTTCCCCTAACTTCCCCTGCCCCTTCCTCGTGTGAGGCAGGGGACAGGGGCACTGTTCAAGGACTCAGTGCAGGTAGTAATATCCTTATCCTTTATAGGTGCTTGTTCATCGAATGGTGTTAGGAGACTCTAACTTTGTCTTTGCAATCAGGAAGATCATATTAAGCTTAATATTTGAAAGTACACCATGCTGACACTGAGAAAACATCTTGCCCATGGACTTCAGTTGAAAGAAAAACTCTGATATGATCAGTATGTGATGATGGCCTTCCAGCTCAGATAGCTGAGTTGTATTTATAATTTAAGATATTTCTACTGTGGGGATAGAAGATAAAACAAATGAGAGTTTACCAATGAAGATCTCTTAGAGTTTGGGTTATAGAGAAATAAGTGCTGTGAACAAAGATACTGTTTCCACTTTTTGAAACTAGAAAATTGTAAGCATGTGTCTATGGTGTGTTTCGCTGGCATGGAGACATTAAGAGAAAGAGAAAGGGTATTTTATACAGAAAAATTCCATATGATTGCTTTTTATTGGAGCTAGCATATTTCAGTGAAAGAGCATTTTATGGGAAAAATTGCGTCCTCTTTAAAGTTTGGTGCAGTAAGGGGTGAAAATGTAGGGATGCAGCTGGAAGCTGAAAGACTATTTGTGCCGAAGGCTTGCAGCTGTACTTACCTGTGATGCGATGAATACAATTTGATTATTAATCTTTCTGTGACTGAAAACTTGCTTCCTTTCCTAAAGCTGGTGGCAACAATTTACTGACTGTCTAAACCTTGAGGACTAACTTGAGTTGGAAAAATAAATCCTGTCTCTTAAAATTCACATCTTGTTAAAACTCAGAACAGCCATCAGAGAAGAGAAGAATCTCCAGGCTGGATGCTGGGAGAAAGAATTCTGCTTAAGCCATGATCACATTTCAGCTCTCTTAAATCCCCTAGAGTAGAGGAAGAACTGTTGGATTGAATGATGGCAGAAAAACTGACATGGCTTCATTTAATTAGCCTCATAGCATACTCCTCCTATCTACATTTGACTATCAGTGAGATCCCATGGAAAGTGGAATGGGAGGTAGATACAGCTGAGATGATGAACTGGGGGCAGTTTTCAATTTCTGAGCTTGCTCATAACTTCATGATATTTGCAATAGCCAAGGATTACCTAGTATCCTCCTTAATTTGCCATTTTGGAGTCTTATCTCATTATTTATTCAACACATTTTTGAAAAGTTGACTAGTTTTGTTTTCCCTACACGCATATTTAAAAAGGAAATATTATGCCATTATAATAAACAGAAGACAAGTATCACTCGCCATAAGAAAGTAACTGTAAAAATCTATATAAACAATTAAAATATTATGAAATTCTAGTTAGATACTGTTCCTTAGGGAAGGCTCTGAACCTGATGCCTACTTTCCTCTCACGTGACAAGGGAGTTTAGAGAGACAAACATTTTAAATCCAATTAACAAAATGAAACATTGTTCTTAACTAATTGTAAGGATTAGAAAAGAAAGGCCTAGATCCAACCCAAACCATTCCTTTTGGTTTTTGTTTTCCTGTCATGATTTTGAAAGTGGAAGAGAGATAATACTCAAAAATAAAACCTGCTTACTCAAGAATAACTGTGGTCTTTCATTCATTGTTGCTTAGTGCTTATTACAGTATTTTGTCCAGTGCTCAGTAGGTATATGCTCAATGATTAAAGATTTGAACGTCGATGCCTAGTTTCATTTGCCCTTCCTCTAAAAACTATTGTTTATCTCTCTTGCTCTGATTTTTCATTTCTCTTTTATGTGTTCTTTTACATATGAGTCTTCGCTTCTTTTGAGTGAATATAACAGACATGCATGCCTCGTCAAATACGCATGACTGTATGCAAGATAACAGGCTGTGCTGTCTTGGTAATTAGGTAGTTTTTTACCTTGATGTTGTCATAGGGTGTTTGAGTACTTCGTCCAATATACTGTACCTGGTGCAGTGGAACTGGCATGGACTAGCTTTCCATGACTAGGTTATATATGCAAGTGGCTTCAAACAAACGTTTTCAAACAAGCTGCTTGTTGTTCTGTGGGGTCTTTCTCTTTCAGCAACCACAATGCATGCAGCACTAAACTTGTTGCCACTTTCTTGGAACTACAAAATTGTAACATTTTCTTCATCTCTCCTAATATCCAGCTGTTGTGGTGGTAGCAGTTGTCAGTCGCTTTCTTGTAACCAAACAACACTATCTCAAGTGTGAAGAGATGAAATTTGGTGACTGCTCTCCCATGCACACTCCCCCCAGAAGTTCTGTAACATTACTATTTTTTCTTGACTAACGGATTGCTAATCTGGCCATCTCAGCTGGAGAAGGCAAAGTTTTATTTGTCTTTTAAGCACTGTGCCTATGACAGTGCCCCATAAGGATTAATATCAATGATAAGCAGTGAACATTTTGTTCAGTGCTTACTGTGAGCCAGATACTGTGCTTTAAAGACATGAACTCACTCAGACCTCACAAAAATTCAGCAGGCTAGCTACTGTCATTACCCTCATTTTGCAGATGCAAAAAAAAAAAAATTGAGGTTAAATAATTGCACAAAATCTCACAGTCGTTAAGTAGGACTGAGGTAAATTTAAGGGCAAGTGTATTTGAATTCTCAACTCACATTCATAACCACATATATAACATAGTATAATTACTTCCTCGATAAATGACAATCCTTTACTCAGCAGTTTTACAAGGACAGTAACAAAGAATTTGTTGAAATGACACAACCCATGTTGTGACAGGATTGCTTTCTCGATTCACAGTTCATACAAAGAATACACAGCAGACTGTAATGTACTAAACTAAATGAAATTTTATTGAATAAATTATTTGTATCTCCTTTTAAGAAAAATTGGTAAGGCATTTACCTGGTCATAGCTCAGGGAATGTCTCTATTCTTGTTCTGTCTGATTTTTATTCTGTAAACAGTCATTTTTTCAGCATCAACTGGCTATACACACACACACACACACACATACATGCACATGCATATACACACATGTACATACACATATATGTTCACACACATATATATGTGTGCGTATATATCTGTGTATATTATATTTTATATATATATATATATATATATATATATATTTTTTTTTTTTTTGGCTTGGTGCTTATAAATGCAGGGCTGCATTTCTCCTTACAGAAAATTCTCAGTCTTCCTGTCTGCACTTCAAAATTCAAATTTGAAATTCAGACAAATGTTGACATCTAGCAATTGCATCTAGGGGACTGAAACAAGACTAATAATTTTCAGAGTATGGCTACCGCTTGTTATCTGACCTAAAATTTTAATAGAAGGCAGATCTAAATATATTAAGAAAAATACACAGAGATTTTAAGTAAAAACAGAACTGACTCTCAAAGAAGTTATTAAATGAAAGAAAGAATAGACAGTTGTTTCAATGGTCAAAAAACTGTTTTCTAGATGATAAAGGTAACCTGAGTTGGACTGAAAGCAGAGTGGAGTGGAGTCATGTTAATAGGGTCAGTTTGACAGATCCAAATATTCTGTCATGTAATTGACATTATTGATAGCTAAGGGATGGATTTTCTAGATTTCTTTCTGTAGCACCTCACCCGCCTTTGTAATTTTTTTTTCCATTTAATCACTGGGATTATGTGGTTTATGAGGGGATTGGAGGATGGAGAGAGGTGATTATGAAGATGAACCATTTTGGCTGCTTCTGTAGACTAAAATTGGTCCAGAGAATGCACTGCAGAAACCAGGGATTTGTGGATGATTGGTCAGAGTGGGGCTGTGGACAGTTGGTTTATCTTGTTGCATTTGCTTCTGTCACATAGTTCATTCCTTTAACTTCACACATTGTACAGTACACACATGGAGAGAAAGGAAAGTAATTGCACATTTCCTTGAAAATATAATGTACACAGGAAATACAACATCCTTTGATGTGTTTTTGACTGATATATATGATAAAGACTGACCAGGCAATGGCATGAAACCTCAACTATTAGATTTCTAAATCTCTGGCATTAGGCTGCAATCTAGATTAAACTTCAATACTTTTTATCACTTGTAACAGCCAAGTCAAATAAATCAAATCATATTTAGCCAGATAAAAGATTGTTAACTTTGCAAAAATGATTGTGATTTTTTTCCCCTGAGATTTCCACATAATAAGCCTTTCTTTTGGAGGGGGTGGAGAGATTGGAGATGAGGAAGTAGGAGGTTATCGTAAATTTCAGATTATATTGATTAGAACCAGGTTTAGCTAGCTCTGGTATATAAATTAGAGATTTGTGGTTGAGTAGAATTGATTTTGCTGAGACTAAATTAATCACAGTGCTTAATCACTGTAACCTTTAAACATTACAGTCCTGGCCACAGCTGCAGGGCAGAGTGGTGTTCCTTTGAGCTTTGTTGTCATTTCATGAAAGGCTGAGTGCCCATGACTTGTGCAAACAAGGATTTTTATGCACAGACTTCAGAGCTGATTGCCTGCTCTGCAGAGGGTTAGCTGGAGCATCTCTCATGGGCCAAGAGGCTGCTGCAGTCTCTTCAACCAAAGAAGGCTTTCTTCTTGCATACCACTATCTTCGGTTTTTTTTCAAATCCAGGTAAAGTCAAAATGGCCATCATTGCCAAAATGCTCACAGGAAGGCAGACTTTAGAATTAGAATGGAAACACTCCATTATATTGTGATAGTTATTTTTTTTTCTTTTAAATACAGTTTTAAATACTTTAAACATATTTTGAACTATTTAAAAGTGTGTGAAATGGACAATTCAGTGGACAATTGACTCCTTGGAACTCATCCTGAGAGTCTGTAAAAAAGATTGAGAATGGTACCTAAGTTTCTTTGTGTTTTTGTTTTTTGATGTTCATTTCAGCTCCTTGGTGTCTGTCTTATGCAGCCTCCAGTAAAATCAAATCATCATTATACCTCCCATAGAAATGCAAATTATTTTCCCTACTTTGTGGGCATATCTGAAAATAGATTTTTAAAACTCCTTTTGGAGGCCATCCATGAAATTTATCAGTATAGTATTGTTTTAAAAAAATTATAACTATTAACACACATATATGTGTGTGTGTTTATATGCTGGGTTCTACAGTCACAATTGGAAAAATTACAGCATATTCAGTGTAATAAAATGTAACTAGACTCATTTTTAGAATCAGTGAACACCTGGATTTCACAAAAATCACGCCTTATTAAGGCTACAAAGTATGTCAGGGATCTACTTAAGCCTCTTGATTTTATAATTCAGGAAACCAAGAGCCATGAAAGTGAAATGACTTGTTCAAGATAACTTATTATAGCCAAGCCTAGGCTGAAACTTACCTGATTTGATTCCTGTTCGGGATTTTCTTTATGTCACTGGCTTTTTTTTGTAAGAGAGATCCTGGCTTTACAAGTTTTGCAGTCAGATTTCTTATAAATAATAAGTGGTACTCAATAAATCTGGCTTAATTTATACATTCTAATGTAAAATGAGATTTATTTGTAATCTGACTTGGTGAGTTGCTTATCATAGGAGAGAACAATACCTTAAAAACTTACTTATAAATAATTTTTGTGCTGTCTTTTCCTTTTCTATTATACACTGGTTTGCCTAAGTCCCTTTACATATGTTTTCATTGACGAGTCAATAACATTCATTAAAAAATATTTGGTAGTGTAATATATTGCTTTCAACACAGGCCTCAAAGTTGGAGCTTCTGGGTTTCACCTTGTCATTGACCATCTGTTATTTTGGTGACTTTGGTTAACATTTATCAATCAAACTGTTGTACTTACCTCCATGTCCATCTCTGCATAGGTCAAGAGCATCTTTTAAGATCTGCTACCTTGAGTTTGTTCAAAGTTGGCTGTTTAAACATTCTATTGCAATTACCTTTTGCTGTCAGACTCCCCAGGAGAGAGTTTGTCAATTCATGAAGGCAGTGACTGTGTTTGATTCATCATTATATTCATAATGTGTTGCACAAAGGAACAAATTCTTTTGTTCAATGAATTTTGAGTGCTCCAGGAAGATCCAAAGGATCTTCTCTGAGCCAGGATTCACACTGGTGGTGGTTCCTTACTAACCTTTCTTCTTTCCTGCCCGCACTGCCCCCACCCACTTGAGAATTTCTTCCCAATAGAAGATGCTTTAGATTTTAGGAACTTTCCCTAACTTCTTAAACTCTTTCACTGTAAATTATCTGGATTTTAACTTTATGAGAACTGATCTGTTTTTAAAACTTGTTCTTACTTAGAACATTATGTTCTGAGGTGTGTGGCTGAATGGGAGGGAACGGAAAGAGCAAAGGAGAAGAGGATATTTCTAGCTGGTTTGAAGAGGCCCCACCTGTTGCAGAAAAGACCCAAAATCAGACCAGCAAGAAACCAAGCAGCATTCAGAGAGTTGGAGAACTCAGGTTTATTACACCAGTGTCACAAAGAGCAAGGGCTCCGAAGATCTGGGCCGGATCTGAGTTGGAACATTCCTTATATAGACCCTTTTTGGCATGAGTTGCTATGAGTTACTGGCAGTTACAAAGTGTTACAAAGTGCAGGAGTTGCTAGGAGGTACAGTTACATTTGTTGCTTAGACAGATAAAACAAAAGGGAAGGTGAGTCTTTAGTCAATTTCAAGTACAGCCCATGCAGCAAGAAAATTTACAGAAGCAGAACAGAGAGCTGATTAGCCTTTTGAATGAAAATTCCTCTTTACACCCACTATTCTAAACTGGACATCTCCAGTTAATTACTCAAAGCTTTCCTCTATGTGTTTTCTAGGCTGCAATGTCCAAATAGAACAGATAATTCTCATATTGACTAGTAAAATAACGTGGAAAGGGTACAATTATCTGGAAAGTAAAGGTTAAGGGTAGACAAGAAAAGTGATTTCATAAACCTACAGTGCCCAGAACTTAAGTTCTGAAAGTACCTTGTTGCTGGTACTCTTCAATCTGACTTTCTTGAGTCACTACCTCCTGCTAGTATTTAATTCTGTTGAATTCTTCCTAATTGGCTTGTTTATTTTAAGATTATCCAAATTTGCATACAGCCTTCAGCCTTGCTTTGAATCTACATTTCAGGAAATGTAGACTCAAATACACAGGTTTATCTCTCTGACCTTTAACTAATTATTAGATTGAGATAAATGTGTGTGGGTGACAAATTGCCTCTAATGGCATTTAATCTGCATGCTCACATTAATGTCTGGTTTAGTGTCCCAGTTCCATAGAGGCAAAGAGCATGGACTTTTATCTTAATTTGACCTATTTAAAAGGTGTTTGTGGTGAAAGTCAATTTCTGATTAGCCTAATAGCATGTTTTACATGGAAAGCAATTAAATATTGATGTAACAAGAGGCTACTTACTAGATGAGATATTTCCCAGTCTGGCATAACTGGCCAAAAAAGTGGAGAAAAGGGAGAGTGGCTGGTAATTAAAACTGAATGACAGCCTCATAGCTGTCTGGAATCCAAGAATGATGAGCAAATAGGTAGTATCTGGGAGAAGGCCCTTCTCGTTATTGTTTATTACCATGGAGGCTGTTCACTGACCTTTTGTGGGTGTTAGGCTAATAGATTTTAACACCTTTTTGATTTTCTAAATCACATCAAAGGGGCAGTTAAATAAGCCAGCCATTCTATTACTGGAATGAGGGGCCTGGGAAGTAATATTCATTGTGTACCTAGTGCTGAATGCTTTGCCTTTTGTCTTCTCATTTAACTCCTGAGAAAGCATGTGTGTAGGTTACTGTCTAAGTGGTGATTTCTTGATGCACTCTGACTTCAGTAAATGTGTGTTTTACAATGTCATTACTACCAATAATAAATGCTCCTTAATTTTTAACCAACTGGAGAAATGGGGAAACTTGTGTTAAATGAGATCATTAATAACTTTCTTCAGCACTTTAAGAGCCAAATGAATTTCTCAGTTCCTCACAGCATTACAAACTGCTCTTCCTGGTGAATGTCATTTTCTTAAAATTCCTTTTAGAGATATGATTGCGTCTGTGTCATTCTGTGTGCTTCGGCATGCTGAGTGGGTAATATATTGATGGCAGCAGGAGCATCCAGACTTTGGACACTGTTAACATGTGGCCATGGCCAACTTCCTCAACATTGTTGTGCTTTGATTACCTCATCTGTAAAGTTGGGATAATGAGTTAGTAAATGTAAAGCACTTAGAAGACTTCTGGTCCATAGTAAGGACTTAATTATGGGTTTTTAGTTATGTTTTCTGGAGTTGGTTTGAGGATTGGAAGCAACATTCATAAACTAAAATAAAACTAAACACTCTCTAATTCACTGAAATGGTTTCCAGGTGAAATAATAGTATAGCAAAGGGGACTTAATGAGGGAATACTCTGAATTGAATCTACAGTGAGTGCCCATTGTGCAAATCTAGGCCAACCAAATGTAGTTTCTGTATGATTAAAGGGATGTCGAGATGTAAGGACAATCTGGCTGTGACATCTATTACCCCAGTGATCACCATGGTTGATTCGGCTGATCTGGCTGGCTAGGCAGGTGCCCCCTTCCTCCCTCATCACTCCATGTGCATCCCTCCTGAAACTGTGCACTCGGTCGAAGAGATGACTTTCCCCAATAGAGGAGAGGACCGACCATTCTTTTGGTCAAGGATATAGAGTAGCTGCACTTCCCTGCTAGAACTCCAAACAAGCTCTCAAAAAGGATGTTGATGCATAAAGAAAAGAAATATAGGTTGGAGATCCTTAGAACTTCCCCTCCACCCCTGTAACCTGTGATGCCTTTATGTAACACCTTAAGAGTTTCTCTACTAAAGTAGAAGCGATGGTTATAAACCATATTTAGATAAAGTATACGCAAGTTATTCAGGAACTGATTTAATTGGCAGATAGGTCTCATGGAAACAGATGAGAGTACTTTTAGGAAGAAGTGCTTTTGCACTACTGCCAGGATCTTCGCACTCCCCTCTCCACCCGACTACTTCTGGATTCTTAAGTTTTTTTTAATGACAAACTTTTTTTTTTTTTTTTTGCCTGGCTTTAATAAAAGACCAGGGACTGGGTTTAAAAGGCAGTTATGGCCTTATCAGAAACTAAGTTACTTAAAATGCAGTGAGTGCTAAATCTGTCTTAATACAACTTTGATGCAGAAATATACCTTTAATCAAGAAGCAGACACTGAGTGGCAAAGTGAAGCAAGTATACAGTAAATTGAGATCAACATGTATACCATGAAATTATAATTAAACTACAAACAGTGGAATGGAATGTGCTTTTCCTGAATGTCCCGAATATTGCTTGACATCATATGGCAGTGCTGTGTGCACTCCCATTATCATGAAGTAGTTATGGAAGGAGTCCTGCACTCTTTAAATAGTACTTTTTGATTTCTTTTCTCTTCTTTCCTGTCTCTCTATTTCTGTCTTTATCTCTGCTGGTCCGTATATCTTCTTTTCCCTCTCTCTGTGTCCCATTTGGGGTTCTCCAGAGAAATAGAACCAATAGGAGGTGTGTGTGTGTGTGTGTGCACACGCACGAGCGAGTTGATTGATTTATTGATTGATTGATTTAAAGGAATTGGGTTGCCTAATTGTGGAGGCTGCCAAGTTTGGCTGCAGACTGGAAACCTAGCAGGAGTTGATGCTATAAGGTTTTGGCGTATTTTTTTCTTTTCTGGGAAATCTTAGTTTTTGCTCTTGAGGCCTTAAGAGCTGAGTAGGTGAGTCCCATTCACATTATCAAGGGCAATCTCCTTTATTCAAAGTCAACTAATTGAAGACATTATCCACATCTACAAAATATCTTCACACCAGCACCTAAATTCATGTTTGAGTAGATAACTGGCTACTAAAGCCTTGCTAGGTTGACACACAAAATTGACCATCACAGTCTTTTTTTCCTCACTATGTATCTCTCTCCCTCACCCCTTCCCATCCACACACACACACACACACACACACACACACACACACACACACACGTTTATGAGACATCATTAGTATTAATGAACTTCAGGTAATAGGATAATAATCATAATGATAATTAGCAATGATTGAGTGACTATTGTGTATTGGATGTTCTATTGGATACTTTATGATCTCAGGTAATAGAAACACTCTTGACAGAGTTTGCAGATTGCATAGATTTATTTTTATTTTATGGGTAAAAAAATAGGGCTTAAGAGCTGCTAGCTCTTAATTGGTTGAGTTCAAAGTTCAAACCCTGACCTGTCTTCCCTGTTCATGGTCCCTTCTTCAGTGTCCTATATTGTCTCCCTAATATTTCTTTCCTTGGTTATTTTGCAGTCTTTTACTTGGCTGAAAAATATGACAAGTTCATACTTTTTTCACCAAAGCTTATTTTTAAAATAGGCAACTCAGGATGCTGACTGAGCAACCTGAGTTTCCATATTCAATAACTTAAAGATGGAATGCATTAGCCTTTACCATGCCGAGATCATTGCTGAACTAGGCATGAAAAGTTCTAAGGAGGGTCACCTCCGGGTGCCGTTTGGCCTGTTTTTCTCACTGATGTATTGCTTAATACATCTTCTGCCAAACCTTATCATTCTGGCTCAGTCCACAGACTGATCAGCCACAGTGAATAGGCAACACAGCTGCAGTTCTGGTGCACAGGGCTTTGGATGGTGCCCACTACTTAATCTGCAGCCAGAATTTCTCTAGAAGGAAGGCGAGACAGCACTTCTTGGTTCACTGGAGGAACAGGCCTCATCTATGGAAACTAGTCCTAATAATATTCTTTCTTTTCTCAGTGGCTTCCAGCCATTGTCTTTCATCTTCCCTTGCCTAATTTTAGTTACTGCCAGCAACTTTTGCTAGGCTTCTGGCACTTTGAAATGGAATTGGATAGACAGGGGTGAGAGGGGCCTGTGAGTTCCCTTGGGGAGGTTGGGTTTTTACAGCACACTTTGGAGGCAGTGCTGATGGATGTTAGAAAATGCACACAGTGGAAGGACTGACTTGTGGTTCCAAGGCCTAATTGGAGACCTAGGCTGGCAATTTCATACCGCTTGGCAAGAAACAGTTCGAATGTTTGTAGATGGTGCTTGCCTCATACCATGCCAAGTTGAGTTCTGGCAAATTAGGTTCAGTGGCTTTTGTTGGAGATGTTTTCCAACTTCAAATGGCTGTGTGGGTCTTTAAGAAGCTATATACATACACGTGCACATATGTGTGTGTGTGTGTGTGTGTGTGTGTGTGTGTGTGTGTGTGTAGAGAGAGAGCGTGCACTAGCGTGCATGCTTTACATACATACATAAATATATAGCTAGCAGGATGTACTGCCATTTTAAAAGAAATAGACAATATGTTCTTCTATAATATTGAAGAGGAATTTTCCATTCTAAATGGCTAATCTTGTTAATCAGCTCTTTGTTGTGCTTCTGTAGACATGCTTGCCATAGAGGCCAAAGGGCAGGGTGACCTTGAGATCAACTGAAGACTCACCTTCCCCTTTGTTTGTTCTATCTAGATAAGAGATGTACTGAATCTCATGCTCTGTTACTGACCGTAGCCCATAGGAACTCCCATGCTCTGTAACCGTCTGAGGACAAATTGACCAATTGGCTCATGCCAACTATAACTGCTAGGATAAGCTCTATAAGAGCAAGGTTACCCCTGAGCTCAGGGCCCAGATCTACAGAGTGCTAGCTCTTCTCGTACTGCTGGTACAATAAACCTGAATTCCCCAACTCTCTGAGTGGTGCTTGGTTTTTCACCAGTGCAACAATATCTTTGAATGGATATACCTCTGTGCTCCTTTTTATTTTGTAAATGGGTAGGGCAGAGGCAAAGGAAGGAGAGGCAGAAAAAGACAGAGATAGACTCGGCCAGGAGATGAAGCCCCTGCAGATGCCAAGTGCTGGCTTAGTTCTACTGGTTAGTTCTACTGGGATAGTATGTGTTTATCTGAGTTATTTAAGGATTCTTGTTACATCTTTTTCTAAACTTTCTGCCATTTGTTTTCTTAATTTTGTCTGGTTCTCCTCGTACTACTACTCTAAGTTTCGGGTTGCTTTATGGGCCTCTTCCTTGGATGTCCCTTAAATGTGTGTATGTTTTTTGATGTTTCTTCTTTGTCTCTTCATTTCCTGTATTTCCTTGAGCTGGCTTCCACTGCTCAGTCTTCATCTAGCTCCTATATTAGTAATTCTCAAAGTGTGGTCCCTGAACCAACAGCATCAACATGACGAGGCAACTTGCCTGAAATGCTTCAATCATAACTAAGGCATTAGGTAAAAAGAATGAGAATTTTACATTTTGATATACAGTGTCAAAAAGATACTAATTTCATGGTATGTAAGAATACCATAAGGTACAGTTAAAGTAGGTCAAACCTGTGTTCCTAATGGAAACAGTTCTATTGCCCTTAGGAAATAGAGTACCATATAATAGAAATAGGATTATCATTAGTCAAATGAATGAGAAAGACTTTAAATGATTGTTCTTTACCTATTTCTTATACTATAAACCTAGGTATAGACCTCAGGGAAATGTGGGAAATTATCTTGTTTTTCTTCTGGGTTTAGATACAAGGAACCAAGATCCAGTCTAATTGCCTTTAAGAATTTTTCTTTTAACAGTAAGAAAATACTTAGTGTGGGGAACCTTATTTCAGCAGGACCTTATATGAAAGGGAACCAAGACAGTCATAATATCATTCTCTTGTGGCTTCATATTGATCGGTTGTTAGGTTTCTGTCTACATTCACTTTTATTCTTTTTCTTCCTTCCCTCTCCCACCTCCCTGCCTCCCCCAGACCCTATAGCTGTATTAATTCATCTTCATTTCTTTATCACCCAGCTTCCTTTCTCTTTTAGTTTGTGTGTTTTTGGCACTCTCTCAACTTTAGTTAATGTATTAGTCTTTCTGTAAACCTCTTAAACTTTTTTTTTTTAATCATTTATCCCTTTTGCTAACTGTCATCACAACAATTTCATAATTCAAGATTTCTTAGAGTCTCTACAGAACAATATCTGGCTACTACATGGCAGATTTAGTGACCTGGCAGATTTCCCTAGAAAATGCTATACGTGGAACAGGCCATAGTATCTCTTTCTGTTTCTTAAACCATCGCATGTCCTGGTATTAAATGAAACTTCAGCTCCCCTACAACATTTCTGAAATGCTGTCTCACTTCACATTAAATTATATCTAATGTCTTATTCATCTTCACTCCCTACAACATAGCTTTTTTCCCACCGTTTCTGTGAATGCACCCTATCCTCCATTCACATGAGCTCCCCATCTCTGTGCTTGTTTCTTCCTCCTCCTTCCTCAGCCCCCACATTTCTTTGATACTTTCCTTTTTCTTTTCCATTATTTAATGCTATGCTACCATGTTAGTTCTTACCTAGATTTTAAAAAGTTTTCTAATTTCGATTTGTCCCTTCATCTCAGTCAGAATAATCTACTTCTTTCATTCAACATAACTAGCTTCCCTGAGAAAAATTCCTCAGTGCCCCTAATTGCCTCCAGAATGACAACAGACTCCCACTGCTTGACATTTAAGATCTTCACTAATATGCTTATGACACCCCTTTTCAGTTCTGTTACTCTTAACACTGTCCTCTTACAATTTAGGACTAGTGGATATTCCCTTCACAGTCTTCATCTTCTTTTTTTTTTTTTTTTTTCCTAATCCCTCAGCTTTCGTTGGTTCCTTTTAGAATGCTGTTTAACTGTAATAGTAGAGGGTGGTGATAGGAGTGCAAACCCCAGAGCTAGACTGACTTGGAATCTCAGCCCAACTGTATGACCTTCGTCAGGTGTTATTTTACCTTTCTGTGCCTCATTTTCCTCATCTGTAAAATGGAGATAGCAATGCTATCTACCTCATGGGTTGTTGTATTAAAAGTTAGCAGATATAAAACAGTGCCTGACAGTAGTAAGTGCTCAGTTTTTCCTATGAATATTTTTGTTATATTCTCAAATAGTGTATTTCTCTGAAAGTGATATTTTTTTCTTTTTTAAGGTGCACCTATCATAGCTTTATCCCCCTATTTCAGATTATTTGTGGATTTGAGCTACTTGCCTGTTATTCTTCAACTTACTTATATTTGGGGATGGTGTTTTATTCAAACATGTATTGTGGCACATGATAAGAGCTCAATAAACATTTGTTGAATTGGATTATGTCCAAAAGATGCTGTAGCTGAAATACTGTAGTTACTTCTATCTGTTCTATGAGTGCCAATGTTCTGAGAAAGTGTATTCTGAATCAGAGATTGGTATTTTTTTTTCTATACAGTACCAAATAGTAAATATATTTGACTTTGCTAGGCATATTGTCTTTGTTGAAAGTGTTCACTTCGGATGTTGTAGCCATACACAGTATGCAAACAGATATGGCTGTGTTCCAGTGAAACTTAATTTACAAAAACAAGTGGACTAAAATTTGCTGATTTCAGGTCTATAACATTGCTATGCAGACCACTCATTGTTTTGAAATACTTTTGATTGCAAAAGTTCCATGTGCCACATCCAAGGAGGAAAAGCTTGACTTCTCATTAGGTATGGGGATACCGATCCCAAAACACCTCAACAGATTCTCCACATGTTTTATGGTGCCAAATTGTATCGCATTCTCACACCTAAACTGGTCTCTGACAACGGAATGCGAACACCGTGATTGGCCCTGACACATCATGAAGCATGTGGTTGGAGTTGGGGCCTGCAGGCCTAACTACATCATGTGGCCTTGTTGATGAAAGTGGTTTATTTGAAGTGAGAACCATTGAATTGCACATTGAACGTCACTTCCTCTTAAGTCATCATAGTAAAGACTCTTAACAGGTGTGAGGTTTCTTTGTAAAAAAATTATTTTAATTTATTTTTGTAACATGAATAGTTCTTTAATATTAATGAATGTAATGACTTTAGATGAGTAGACTCAATTTCGTTGTGAAGCTTAAGGTTCTACCTGTGCTTCTTTAGGCTGTTCATTTTGGTACCTTCAGATAGGCAACCTAGAGAAAACAGCTATCTTTCCATTTTAAGGAAATAGTCCACCATATACCTTTTTTCAGCTTGAGAAGGGGATATTGATCACTGAAAAATAAGGACTAGTCCCCTCTCATACTTGAAAGGATAGAGAATGAGCCCCTTAGTATTTGTCTAAAACTATGGATTAAATGAGTTTGTTGCCCATCTTGTACCAAGAGCTCTAGTGTATAATGGTGAAATGTGTTTTCTGTTTCCAAATTAGACTTCAGGCCCTTTGGTCTTACTTCAGACTGTTTTGACAGTTCATTGATTATCATAGCAGGACCTGCTCTCATAGGGGATCTTAGACTGAGCTAATTATCCTCGTCATATCCCTGGTAGAAAGTGATACCACTACTGCTTGTCTGAGACTACATTGTCATCCTGGATTTTATGGGACCATAGTTCAAATGGCCTTACTGTTCTTCTGCCTGACTTTTCCACAGTGTAAAACTATCCTCAGCAACTACAGAATGCCTTTCTTTTACTTGTTGAAAGATGTTAAGAAAGAAAGGTGGAGAGAGCTG
The DNA here is from genome assembly GCA_003508835.1 of Eonycteris spelaea. Taxonomy (NCBI): domain Eukaryota; kingdom Metazoa; phylum Chordata; class Mammalia; order Chiroptera; family Pteropodidae; genus Eonycteris; species Eonycteris spelaea. The sequence goes on from PUFA01000089.1 coordinate 5,085,313, forward strand.
TGAGGGAGAAGAAATCATTAACATGACATGTTTCCTGGCCCTATCCAGCCCAGTCTAACCTTGGATGATTGTATTCCCATTGGTTTGTTGAGAGAACATTTGAGAAAGGCTTCCCCTTGGTCGTATCTCAGTTTACACTCTATAAAATTGGATTAGACAATGTTAATTCAATTAACAAGTGCACTGAAAGTTTGTCTTAGTGTGTAGTAAAAACAGTAAGGGAGCCTCTGATAATCTGTGCTTTTAATGACTGCAACTTTGAAGTGTGCTAAGCTAAAGTGAAGTTCAAAATGGCTTGTTAACTGGGTTTATTAGCTGTTGACCTTCCCTTTCAGTATAATAGTGGCAGTCCGACTGAAGAGAGCACTAACGTCCTAATTAGCATTTATCCAAAGATAGGCTGCTGCCTGTTCCACAGTAAATTAGTTCAATCAGCCATAAAGAGCTTGAGAAACATTTTCTGCTTTATAAAAAGAATTAGATGTTAGAACAGTTCGTCTGGCATAGTGCAGTGGAGATAGATTGAGCCCCTGAACGTGCTCAGTTGAGGAAGATGCTTTGAAGATACTGAGTAATTGAACAGATTTCCCCACAAGATTGGTCGGGGGTCCAGGGTTCCCTGCACAAGAGTGATGCCCTAATTTTTGCCTTTTAATAAGAGTGTACCACATCTCCTATTCCTATGTATTCACTCATTGAAACTGAAAACCCATTTCTTTAGCACCTACTATGCACGTGTATCACTCAGGAAATAGAAGAAACAGAATCCACTGCTCACAAAGAGTCTATGATTTGATTGAGGAAAGGAAAACTAAAATTTGAAAAACACCACCAAAATAAGGTAACTGAAGAGAAAAAAAAATACTTAATAACAGCTGCCAATTATTGTATAGAGGTCATTTTATAACGTGAAGCCTATTTTCCCAAAGAATAGTAGAGTAGTTGTGGGGATGGTGGCGGTGGTAATATTTCTGATCAAGGTTTGGCATCAACTCAGTTCTTCTCATACATAGTGAGTCATAAAAGCAAAGAGGCAAAAATTATAAACCTTTCCAATTATTTAAAGTCTTAAATTATAACCCAGGTTCACTAAAAAAGGAGGGGATAAATATACTGTACAATTGATTTTTATGAGGTGCCCCAGTATACTATAAAGTGTACCTAGAGCAGATAAAATTATAACTCTGGTATATCATAAATTTGACCTCATTGAAATGAATAGGCTCAGTATATAGCAAACACTAATGAAACATTTGATAAACAGTCCCTCCACTTGTCTTTTTAGAGTTTAGAAGGGCTTCCTGGGGACTATTTTGGTGGCAAGGTTTTTACAAAACAAAAGTATAAAATCTTTTCATGAAAACTGATATCTTTCTCTCAGTAAATGTTTCACTAGAGACATTTAATTTAATTATACTGATGAACCGGAATCTGAATTTTGTACCCAAACCTGTAATCACCCTTTAAAAAAAACTTGATACAGTTAAATATGTGATGACCTTATTAAGGCCTCCTTTTGACCTTTTTTTGCCACCATGTACACACATGTCATGTATATCCTTGCAGCACCCTCAGACTAAAGTCAAGGGGTATTTTTTGTGGAACATTGTTGTAATGTTGTTTGTGGATAACCTGTAGGATTGTGGGCTTCAGATCCTTTAAAGGATTGTGTAAGGGATTCTCCCCTCTAGCTATTTCTATAATTGTTATGTTAGTTTACTTTATTACTGCCTGTCACTCCAAGAGAAATCGTTAGGAAGACAGAACTGAATGAGCAGGTCAAGGCAGCTTAAAAATAAAAAGATGAAAATATGCTAAGTGAATGAGGCCAGTTACAAAAGACCTCATGTTGTATGATTCCATTTATAAGAAAAGTCTAGAATAGTAAAATCTATAGAGATAGAAAGTAGATTAGTGGTTGTCTAGGGCTGAGAGTGATGGGAAGGGAGGTGGGGAGGCAGAGAGATTGCTGATAGGTACAGAGTTTTCTTTTCAGTGTGATGAAAATTAAGTTGTTGTGATGGTTGCACAATTATATAAATATATGAAAAACCATTGAATCATACACTTTAAAGGGATGCATTGTATGGTAAGGAAATCATTTCCTAGTAAAGCTCTTACTTAAAAGAGTAAATACTAAATTTTGTTGAGTTAACCAGCATGACTGGAAGGGAAAAAGTTTTAAGCAGTGAGTGTCCCTTATAAGGTGAGTGTGTATATGTTTGTCTAACAATAGTGTTTGTGATCCAAGTGTGTACCATATTGTACTAGTTATGAGCTGTACATAAATTGTAGAAAAAGACAAAGGACCTTTTAAATGAGAGATGTCTTGCATTGGGAAGCAACTTGGAACAAGATTTATGTGGCTCTAGGGTAGTAAGTTTGGTTGGAGCTTGTGAGTCCATGGAGAGATTGGCAAGTATTCAGTATTTCTTGGTAGAAAAAGAAATACATCTTCTCCATGTGAGAAGGTTTAGGGAAGCAGAGACTGTTATGAAGGGAATGTGACTCTTAATTGTAGTTAGCAGTCTAGATATGTGCAAAGTAGAAAAATGAAAACAAAAAAAAAGAAGGAGGTTATTGGTATCACAAAGCTGTTATGGTAGAGGACAGAGGCTAATTACAAAAGATAACATGTAGATTTTCCTTCAACTGTTTTGTGCCCTTCTGAAAAACTAGTCCCATATGTGATATCACATTCCCAGAGAGTGCTAGATGAGGACTTGGGAAAGCTGGTTTGTGAATCCAACTGTCTCTTCCATTGTACAGTAAATAACTTTTGTATGAGCCTTTCCTCCTCCCTTACATTTTCCTGCTTACCCTGAGATGATTACACAAGGATCAAATGAGATAATGTATACCCATTGAATTGTACTTAATAGGAATATAACAAATATTTGGGGAATGGAGAAGGAAAGAAAGTGCTTGGGAAACTAGAGTGATATATAATACAAGAGATTGGACTTGTTGCCTTATTCTTCTGGCTAAGTTTGTGAAGGTTATGAGAGTGATAATTATTGCATCAGTACTATTGCTGCTCATGGATATTTTTGCTGTATTTGTTAATTCTGTGGTAAATTTGGAGTTATCTTTGGAGTCGCACTATATTGTTACACTTACAGCCTTGCACCTAGTGACAGTTTTGGCAGTTGTTAACAACTGACACAATTGCAAATAGAAATTAGGCTCCTAGATGGATGGATTTGACTCCTTGTCATGGCTAAACTGCTGGGATTAAGCCAGAACAAACATTGGTATTTACGCATATCTTGAGTCTGAGTGCCATAATCAGAATAATTATGCTTTTGATGAAGTTTTTGATATATCAGCATTGGATGTGAGTTATCATTCCAGTATAACAAATCTGCAGTGGAAAATATGAAAACAGAGCATTAACATTGTCAATTCCTATTTTATGCCACCCACTAAAAAATTTCAAGCTCATATAGAATGCTTTTGATGATCTGAGTTGGAGGCCTTCTGTGAGTAATTCTGCTGCATCTTAAGTTCTTGTTTGGTTTGTAAATCCTTTTGTTATCCAGCTTAATGATGAGTTGTATCAAATTATCCTTCCTAGGCTTCAGTTTTCTCATCTGTAAATTGGGGAAGTGATGGTATTGTCCCTGTGGTATTGGCAGATTAGGTAAAGCCTGTCACACAAAATGTACTCCTTTTTGGGGGGCTTTTGGGTGTTTTGAAATATTAATGTTTTCCACATTGCACAGTTAAGTTCTTATATTTCCTCATTTTCTCTTATCAAATTCTTTGTCTTTAATCGCTGACCTTCTTTCTACCCATCTTTTGCAATTCTTATATCCATCTTTTCATATATCCTAAAGTTTGTCATAGTATACCTAATAGGAGGAAGCAGTATGTTAGAGCTGGATGTACAATAGTGAAAAATATAAACATGGTTTGTGTACTAATGAAATTTGCAGTTTATTGGAAGCAGCTCAAATAACACATAATAATTAGAAAATATGATAAGTGCTATTACAGAACAAGAGAGACTTCTGTGAGTAGGGAAGCAGCGTACCAACCTAGTTTAAGTAATTTTTCTAAAAGTTAATTTTCAAGAGCTAGAGGGTCTGGACAGGATATTTTGAGAGGAAGAGCAGCGTAGCAGACAAAGACCCAAAGTAAAAGTGAGATGGGCCACTTTTTGGAGCTAGAAGGCCAGTGCAGCTAGGAATGTTGTAAGCTAGAGAGACCTTGGTAAGAATGAGACTGGAAATGCATGCCAAATTTGAGGCCAAGTTAAATAAAGATTTTGCATTTTATTTTAAGTTTACTGGGAAGCCTGCGATAAATATTAAGTGACGACAAGATGGGAATCTTACTTTAACTTCACTAAAACAATTAAAAGATGCTTTTAAAAAATAAATCCTAATTTTACATTAAACTTAACACAGATAGGATAGTTAATATTATGCCTAAGTTGAATACAATTTTAGTTTGTGCAGAAGCTGTCTTATGGCCAAAGTTTGCACATTGATGTTGTACTTTTGACAGAGCCTTGGTTTTCTAGGGGTTTCTGACTTTTTCTTATCTCTTTGATCCATTCTGATACCAGTTACCTCTTCTCTCTGCATTTGATCACCTTTTATTCTTCTCAGCAGTCCTTTGGCCCTTGAAATTCTGTAAGAACAATGGTTATTGCCATCATAGACCTTCAGAGAGCAGATGTGCCTTTGGCCTATGGGTCTGTGACTCTAGAGGGATAGGAATTATAGATGAGTTAAAAGAGAGTCTGCCACAGTTTTCAAGAGAAATACCTCTTCCAGCAGAAATTTTAAAGTCAGCAAAATCGATGTCATTAGCCCAACAGGTACAGATACTGAGATCTTGACTGAGCTGATGCAAATCAGAAATTTCCTACTAATTCCTATGTAGATCAGTTAATTGCACTTACCACATGTGTTCATTTGTAGGTAGCACTTGTGTTGACATTTGGTGGGGAGTAAAGGGACAAAGGATGTAAAAGGCAGACAGGTTTCTTCCCTTTAAAACCTTAATCTAATTGGGTAAACAAACCGTGTACCTTTGGAAGGTCATATTGGATGTAGTCCTGGTAAATATGTAACAGGTTATTCTTTCAAAATAATTATATTTGATGTTTTTAAATGAGGATAATTGAGAAGGTTACATCTAGAATAAAATGCCATAGAACATTGCTTTTCAGAGTGTGGTTCATGAAATGTTATCACTGGTCCATGATTTTACAGCCTTGTCTTTCTATTTATTGGGCAAGATTGACCTGTGGCGAAAACTGCGCTGTTTTAGGGATTTGGGATCAGGGAAAGGGGGTTGTGTCTGGGATCTTTGACTTTGACCAGAGATAATGAAAAGAAGGTGGACTTCTCAGAAGCCTAGTTATCCTCTGTGCTAGGGCCTGAGATTGTTCTTGGTAGAATGGGACACTCAGTTAAAACTCAAGAGCTGGTATAAGCACCGTGCAATCTTTTGGAGCAGATTTTGAGGTCTGCCCAGTAAGTTTTGCTGACACAATCCTTGTACCCAGTGAGCCCTCAAGGCATTCTTAAGGTAGTAGACAGGGAGAACTGATGTCCCTCCATGTCCATCCAGAGCAGTGGCTAGACTAAGAGATGTGAAAGAAAGTGACTGCTGGAGCAGAAGCAAGGACAGCCCATGTGAAGGTGTAGGGTGCTCTCCTTTGCATCATGGTCTCAGAACTACCTGTAGGGTGAAGAAATCATTAGTTTTCTCCTCAAAGTGGGCAGGTGCACCTCCCATCCCAGGCTTGTCATAAACCATTCCTTGAGCTATTAGCATAATGCTATTGACACTTTCCTTCTCTGAAAACACTTCCTTTTTAAATTACCAACTGGCAACTCACTATTCCCAAATTGGGAACATAAGGAGACAGGCATTTTGATGTAATGGCTAAAAGCACTGGGACTGAGTAAAGCAGTGTGGATCTGAACTCTGTCCGACCACTTCCTGGCCATGTCTCAGTTTTCTCATCTGTGAAATGAAGGTAACAGTGTTCACTTATTATAGTTAAATAATATATTGCCTATAAAACTTTGAGTTCAAAGTTTGGCAGGTATTAAGCACCTAATAAATATTAGTTATTAAAAATATAGGGAGTAAGACTTTTGTTTTCAAGAACTTAATCGATAAACATACTTTAATTCCCCACCCACCCCCTGCCCGCCTGCTGATTTTATTTGAACTAGAGCGAAATTGAAGAGTAATGAGAGGTGAAATTGAGAAAGTAGGACTGAGAAAGCTGACAAAGAGTCTTCTTTATATGGGCTGTTCCTTGAACAATGCCATTTCACAAGTGATTCTGGCAGGTGGGTGTAGAAAGGATTGTAGTGTAGAGAGAATAGAGACACTGTTAATAAACTAGGAAGCTCTTGCAGTAATCTGGGGGATAGCCTCCTTCAACTTGGAAACCGGGTGATACCAATCATTTAGCTTGTCCTCTTCAGCCCATCCATCCAGCATTTTCACTGTTTACAAATGGAGTGACTAAAGTATATTTTCTTTTCTTATAACTCTTTTGGTTCAAAAGAGAGAACCATGAAACTTTGACAAACACGTCCACACAGTTCCAAAAATGGATCTCCTGAGTCAGGGATCACTGGTCATATGAGAGAAAACATGACCTGATTTATGCCTTATGCCTTCTCTTGCCAGACATTCTTACCTAATTGTAAAATAGGCTGTTATTTTTAGTTGGTTCTTCATATTATATTGATTAAATGTTGAAGAACATAACATCTCAGTTTTGTGGGAAAGTTGCATGGAAGCATGTTTATAATAAAAATTCTGCCACCACTTGTCTTGAAATGCCTTTGATTTAGGAGTCCACATGGTATAGAGGTAAAACCATAGGTTTGGCTGTCAAATAGACCCAATTCCAGCTCCATCTCCTAAGAGCTGTGTGACCTTAGGAAGGTTAGAGCACTTCTCTTAGCCCTGAGTTCCTTATTTGAAATGTGAAGTTATGATACTTATATACATTGTAAGATTATTATAAAAATCAGCAATGATATGTGCAAAGTCCCCACATATAGTGCCTGGCACCTGATAGGCACTCACCAATCTTACCTGTTGTCTTCATTATTTAAGTCACCTCTATTTAACTTGGTTGTAATGAGGCTTAATTACAAAGGGGATCCATAGTCCAAAAATAATGCTGAAATGAATTTTAAAAATTCACTACAGTGAAAATTCTTCAGATTAAGAGTTGATAAGGGCTCAGTCTCCCCCATCCCAAGGGCTCAGTAATAATGATTGATTTTTAATAGTAAAATTATTTAAACAGATTTTCCCTAGTCCCACATATTTCCTAAGTTTGAAAATTTCAAGTTAATTTATTGTGCATGTGCCTGGTGTGAGGGACAGTTAGTTATTTGAGGTATCGATTTGACTAATTCAGTATGATAAATTATTAATTTTTATTATTGTGTGCTAAATTCAGTCTTGTTGGACACAGAGAATAAACATTCAAACATCATTCCTTCTCTGAAGGAACTCACAACAGAATTTGTTTGACTTTTTTTTTTTTTTTTTTTTTTTTTGCAGCAGTAGGGGGGTGCGGCGGGGAGGATGAGAGTTTACAGAGGAACAGACATCCAAACAGCATCTCTCCTCTTGAACCTATGATAGAACTTACTTGAAATGTTTTCTTTGGCAGAGGAAGAGTGGTTTGCGCTCTTGTGTTTTCCCATTTATTTTACCTTCTATCTTTATTAAGGCTTTAAAAAATTTAAAAAATACAAAATAGTGAAAAATATATTTAAAGCAAGAGTTAGAGAGGGATTTTCTTTTTAAGTTTTCAGCATTTCTTATACATGTTACATATTGATACTCCAAAACAACCTTTTAACAAATTTCTTATTGAAACAAGAACTTAGGAAAAATAATGTATATTAAAATCAGCTTTGAATGTTACACTTTTGGAGCAGCTAGAGACTTTCTGTATTAAAGGTGTTCTTACTTTACCTAAATGATTGAAAATTTATGTCCACACAAATTAGATACAAATTATTAAGTGAAAGAAGCCATATATAGTATATGATTCAAGTATATGGCATTCTGGGAGGGCTAACTATGGAGATAGTAAGAAGACCAGTGGCTTCCAGGGTTAGAGGTGTAGAGGGATGAGTAGGCAGAGCACAGAGGGTTTTTAGGGCAGTGGTAATATTCAGTACAATATACTGCGATGGTAAATACAGCTATTATATATTTATCAAAACTCAAAGAATATACAATACCAAGAGTGAATTCTAATGTAAATTATGGACTTTGGATTACAATGAGGTATCAGTGTAGGTTCATCTATTGTAACAAATGTACCACTGTGATGCAGGATGTTGATGGTGCTGGAGATACTGTGTGTGTATATATTTAGCTCAATTCTGCTGTTAAGTTAAAACTGCTCTAAAGAAATAAAGTTTATTAACTAAAAATAAATGGTCTTTCTGCTTTGGAGCTAAAGCAAAGCATGTAAAGAAGGTGGTTAATTAACATACTTTTACTATAGATTTAGTTTGCTTTACTCAAGTGTAACATATGATGTTCAAAACATGTACAGTTAAATTAACAGCCACCTTAGAAAGGAAGCACCTGTTTTACAAGATTTCACTGGACTCTTAGGGCACCCTGGCTTGAGGGTAGAACTGGGTTCTAATTCCTTCTGCCACCAAGGAATTTTGTGACCTTAGGACAATCTTAGAACCCCTTTGACTAAATTCTGCATAGAAAGACTTAGGACACCAATATGGCATGCTGTTTTTACATAAATTGCTTTGTAGGGCTAGCTGGGTTGGTGGATAGGCTAGTGGGTATAGGATGTAAAGCGGGTGCCATTTCTATACACTGAGTGGGTAGCTTTCACAACTGTTTATTGTGTGTGTGTGGAGTTAGAGATACATGAGATGGTCTCCAAGGCTTTTTTCACCTCTTCATTCACTTCATTCAGTAGGTATCCAAAATAATTTGATTTTAAACATTGTTTATACAGTATTTTTTTTATTAACACTTATGTTTTCTAAAGAAAGAAATCCATGTATTAGTATAGAGTGATTACTGAAAAGGTAGGATAATTTTTCACACTCCTCCCTTTCCTCAACCTTTACAAGGAACAAAATAATATGAATTAGCTTCCTCTAGTGATAAACTGCAACAATTTTCAGGAGAAAGAAAAAACAGGTTAGTAGCACCATCTACAGGCTACCAAAGAGGAGAAGTTTCTGTGTGGCTCTAAAATGCTCTTAAAAGGATTTGTGGAAAAGGGAATGAAAAAAGCCTTGTACTCTTTTAGATGTTTATTTGTAAAACTTAACTAATTTCAGTACTTTTGTTCTTCAACACATATACAATTCATTTTTAAGTATGTCCCAGGTATCCTGAACCTGGAGAATATTGACATGATTAGTTTTGTGCTTTCATTGGGATCCCTGTTTCATCCCCATGCTTAGGAATTTCCCTCCTTCTCCCCAGTAATAATTAGGATAATGCTCATATGGATTCCAGTAGATTCATTCACAATGATTCACATTATAAGACTCAAAGCTTAAAGCCTGCCAGCCAGGGACATTTTATTTTGGCTTTTCTATATGCTCAAAGGATTTATTGCATCATTTACTTCCATTGAGATAGGGAGAATGAATGAGGGCATTTTCAGATTGCGTGTATGTATGTGTACATACCTGGGTTTACCTTTTTTTTTTTTAAAGATGAAGTCAATATATTACTCTTTGGTTCAGAATGGTCTCTGAGTCTTTTCTGTCCCCAAGATTCTGTGATTCTATAATCAGAAATAGATTGGGATATGAATTATTATTTTATTATGACAAAATCTGGAAAACTTGTCTTTTAATGGTAATAGTTGAAGTAGTTATTTTCTTTCCCAGATACCCCAGTTTATTTATCTTAGTTTTGTTTTATTTTGTTTTCTCATTAGTAAACTTAGTATCATTTTTTGGCAACATGTGAAATTTTATTTTATTCTTTGGATTGCTGTTATAAAGTATTTATGATATTAGCAGAGTTGAAATTTTCTGTTAGAAATAGAAAAATTAACTTAATAATTGGCCTTCTTGTAAATTGTTGGTGAAATGGATGTTTCATTATGCTATGTTTGTTATTGGCAAGTGATTAGGAGTTTCTGGAATGCACAGAGAATAGGTGTTCAATAGAACATTAAAAACTGTAAGATACCACACCCTCCAAAAACTATAAAATATTGAACATAAGTTAGAGGGAAGAATATTACTTGAACAATATTATTTCTCGTAGGAAAAGAAGAATAGGGGAAATGCTTATTGAATAGAGAGCATGCTAAAAGAAATTCAAAAGATAAAAAAAATGATAAGATTCTTAAGATACCAATTGAAACAGATGAGGCAGATCCTATCAAAAACTGGCACCAGGAGTGATAATGGTTTTTAAGTTTATATTTCTCAATTGCTGATGGTTGGTTTATGGAAAACTTGCAATGATTCCATTAAAAAAAGAAAAAGTTCATTATTTTCAATGTGTAAAAAATAATCGTGCATGAAATACTAGGGTCTTTCCCTGAAAAAAATGTAAAGCACTAATTCTAATACAAGTAGAGACTTAAAATGAGATGCTGCCTTGTAGTTCCAGCTAATATTTTTCCTTGTTTTTCTCGCACCAGATGGCACTGTTTAGTTCTATTTCACAGTCTTGTTCTGGAAGTTTCTTAGGGAGAATCTGTTTTAACCCGGGCTCACCAGTGACACCTCTGTATTATGCATGAAGGCTTTATGAATACTTGTAAAAGGCCATTGACTCAGAAATGAAGCTGTTTATTTGAGGTCTTATGGTTCTTTCTCATTGCACGTTTGCTGTGAGGTGAGCCTAATAAACCAGCTGATAGAAACCTAGATGCTTGTCATGGAGTTCAGCCAGTATTTTGCTTAGAGACACATTGCAGCAATATGATTTTCTGCATTCTCACAGGCCAGTCTAATTATCTGCTACATTTTAGAATTAATTTTTATGTGAAAGAGGAACTACATTCATATGGGCACACTATTTTTTTTTTTAAATCTTGAGTTTAAAGCGATTTATTATAGGCCTATTGAAATTTTTAGATTCATCAAATTAAATTAAGAAAATAAAATTTAAAGAACTTTCATAATCCATCTTTTTATTTTCAAGGCTGATATAGAAAGAAATTATCAAAGACCTCTGATGTTATTACGTATGAGTAAGGCAGTTCATAGCCAGTCCTACCTCTTTGCTGCTGGTAAAAATAAAGCATCTTTTTTGAAGGGTAGATTTAACTTTATTTAATAAAAATGCCAGGATCATATATGGTAAGCCTTCTCTCTCTGTGAAGCTTGTTTTCTTCCTTTCCTTTCCTCTTCTTTTTCCTTCAGAAACATTGAACATAATTATGGCATCAAGGCTATTTCTCCATTCACTATTGTCTTGTGTGAAGAACAATGTGTAGGAAAGTGGTAATAAATGAATGTTGGTAAGATACTTCATTGAAGCAGCTATCAGAACAGGTGAAAGAACTCTAGCATTAAAAAGGTAATGCAGTTCCTAGGTATAGTCAAGGTCTGAAGTCAGGTCTTTTGTGGAATGGGAGTTGGGGAATAGAAGAGGTTTGGAAAAAGAATCATCTATTTGTTCACTGATTCTGTGAATTAACTTATTTTAGCCAGTTTACCAGACACAGCCTTATCTGATTATCATTGGAGCCTCCATACATTTCAGCTTCCATGTATCAAATTGATTTTAATAGTTCTTTCTCTGTGTCTGAGAATGTGTGAAACATAATCATTTGATTCTCAACCAGCATGTCATTCTGGAATGTAGTTAAGTTCTATCTCATTGTTCTGTCTCATTATTTTATTTGCAAATATCGAAGCTCCTTTAAACCTTGCCATTTTCTGAACACTTCTGATTTGGTACTAACTGCCCTGGCACTGGCATTTTATTGCTTCTGGTGTGATACAGATTGGAGCTTGTGGGGTAGAGATGGAGAGCTCTCTGTAGAGTAGGGCAGTGAATACACAAAATATCATTATTTCTTGTCTTTAATTAAAACCACAGTGAGATACCATCTCACACCTGTTAGAATGTATTTCATCAACAGGACAATTAATAACAAGTATTGGAGAGGATGTGGAGAAAAAAGAACCCCCATAAACTGCTGGTGGGACTGCCGGTTGGTACAACCACTATGGAAAACAGTATGGAGGTTCCTTGGGAAACTAAGGATTGAACTACCCTATGATCCAGCAATCCCTCTTCTGGATATTTACTCAAAAAAAAAAAAAAAAACCCCTGGAAACATCTATCAGAAAAGATATATGCACCCAGATGTTCATAGCGTTATTCACGGTGGCCAGGGCATGGAAGCAAACGAAGTGTCCTAAAATTGATGATTGGGTAAAGAAGATATGGCACATATATACAGTGGAATATTACTCAGATATAAGAAAAGATGAAATACTGTCATTTGCAACAACATGGATATATCTTGAGAGAATCATGTTAAGAGAAGTAAGTCAGACAGAAGAAGTTGAAAACCCCATGATATCTATCACTCGTGTGGGATAAAAAGCTTAACGCAGCAAACAAGCATGACAAACAAACAAGAGATTCATGGACATGGACAGTGGACTAGTTACCAGAGGGAAGTGGGGGAGGGGGAGATTGATAGGGTAAAGAGGGTCAAATATGTGGTGATGGAAGGAAATCTAACTATGGATGGTGAACACACAGCACAGTATATATACGACATACTGTTGAATGGTACATTTGAAATTTTTTAGATTTTATTGATCAATGTCACCCCAGTAATTTTTTTAAAAAAATAAATAAATAAAAAGAGAAAGATAAATATCTACGGTGTTTTTAGCTTCCCCTTCCCCATGTGCAAGGACAGCCTCTCTCCCCTCTCTCCCCTCTCTCCTCTCTCCCCTCTCCTCCCTCTCCTCTCCTTTCTTATTCTCTAACTGGAAGGCACAGCAGCTTTCAGCACAACTTCACTCTTCATGCTGCTGGGGAGGTAGCAGGCGGCCTTGCCGGTTTTTAGACGTGGGTCCTCTGTGGAAGCAAGTGTGAGACAGGCTGCATCTATAAATCAACCCTGGGTTTTATTAGAGTGTTTATGTAACCTCAGTTTATGTGCTATAATTCTTTGCTGTGTAGCCTAGAGTAATTCCCAAAGAGGATGTTTGTTCTTTTTCCTTGTAAATTTTCTAGCATTGGCTTTTGTTTTGACATCCTCCTTTCTTCTCTTTACCCTCTGCTTTGTTTTGTTTTGTTTTGTTTTGTGTGTTGTTGTGTGTGTGTGTGTGTCTGTGTGTGTGTGTGCGCGCCGCGCATGCAGCAGGGGTTGGGGGGGCGATGTCAGTAACAGTTGATTGCTTTTTACTGAGTAAATTGAATAATCCAGCAAAGCTTAGATTCTGTTTTACTGCTTTTGAGTGGGGGGGAAAGACAACTTTTGCTCCCATTAATTTTTCACATTTTCGCAATTGTAGGGTGATAGGGTAACATGTACTTAATTGTTGAGTAAATGAAACATAAGTGATAAAAAACAGCCTTTACCATCCATGGGAGCCCTCAGTAACTCCCCGACATCCCCCAACTGATTTAATGTTGGTTGAGTCAAATTGACTGCTGAGAGAGAAAAATCCAGACTGGGAATTTAGGGTGAATTAGACTTTTAACTGAAGAAAAACAATAAGATGACCAGATTCAACTATAGATTTGACTATATTCCATGTAGACAAGTACGTAGAGAGAGAACTGTTGTCCTTTGAAAATAAAGGCAATTTGACTTAACCAAACATGTTTTTTAAGAAGTAGCTACATATCTGCATGTCTTATTTCCTTATTCACCCCCCCCCCCGTTTGGTCCCACAGAGCAATTAGGTGATGAAATGAGAGCTAAGGAAAGTGTTATTGAACCCACTCTATACGATACATTAAAATGACATACTGTCCAGGAACAAACATACTTCACTAGCAATTAATGTTTGATCATCACTGCAGCTTGACAGTCTTACACAGATACATTGTCTCTCCCCCCCCCCCCCCCAGTTTAAAGAAGATAGTCAAATACAGGGGAAAGTTTACGAAGGAAGGATGTGAACAGAGGCATCTTTTTGTATTTAACTAATTAATTGGATATATGCGAGGGCGGTGCTGTTCCCCTACTACAGCCACTAGCCATGTGTGGCCACTGAGCATGTAAATGATGTTATATGTAATTGGGACATGTTACAAGTAGAAAATACACTGGATTTTGGATCTTTAGTCTGAAAACAAGAAAGGAAGGTATCACTTTAATTAATTTATATAGATTACATGTTGAAATAATATTTTGATTCATTGGGTTAAAGTAATATTTAAATGAATTTTATCTTTTTACATTTTTAAATATGATTGCTAAAAAACTTAAAATTATATATATGACTTATATTTGTAGCCCCCATTATTATTATATATTGCTGCTTTAAAGTTATGTTGTTCAGTGAAGGGAATAACAGACCAGTATTCAGTAAAGCTTTCAGAATTATACATTTGAATGAATATGCTGTGCTTTCTGATAACATATTAATACCCAAAATTGGTGACAAAGTATGAATGAAGTTGGACAGATTGTTTTCTATAGCCTGAAGATTTCTGAGGAAATACTGACTAGAATGCCCTAGGCTGATAAGTCTTCTTTTTCTGTTAAACTTCCTTCTCAGTATCTTAATAGAGAAACCACATCTGATAGTGTTTAGAAGTTAAGAGAATGGACTCTAGGTTGGATTTCCATATCATCCACTTTCTCTTTGTATGATCTGAAGCAAGTGATTTAGCCTCCCCATACCTAGTTTCCCTATCTTTAAGATGAAAATAATATAGGACCTACCTTAAAGGATTCTGTATATCAAATAAGACATATAAAGCACACAATGGAACTTGCACATGTTACATAAGTACTACATAAGTGTTAGCTATTACAGTGATAAATATTATCATTAAAGAATGTACAACTTTGATAGATTATTCAAGCTTAACCTCTGCTCTCAATCAAATGGAAGCTGTTGGCTTTTAGCAATCAGTCTATATATTTTTTGAAATCTAGAAGCAACAGTAATTAAAAATGTGAAAGTAAATAAACAAAAGGGGAAGCTCATTTATTGGGACGTATAATTAGAACACTATAAAATGAAACTTCTGGTAGATTAAATCAATTTCCTTTTGATATAAATTCAGTAGCAGTACTGTATCTTTTTGTCATATTTCCCTGTCACTAAGTATTTGGTCAACAATTCTGAGCCTTTGCTAGCTATCTTTATTATATTCTGATAAAGAGATAATAACCTCATAATTCTGTTTTAGAAAGTAACTGTTCTATATTGTCCTCGAACTGTTTGATTCTTAGGGCAATGTGTGCACACACATATAAAAACAAGTTTTATACCTCATTACAATGTGCTATTTAATAGGGCGAAATGACCTGAGAGTCAGTTAGTTTTTACTTTGCTGATTAAAACTTGTAGTCTGCTGAAGACACTAGACTGCACTCTATAACAGGTCTCTTAGGCTAATGGTCAGTGTGTGGGCATTCTGTGGTGCTGGTAAATTTATCATGGTGAAATTGATGTTTGTGATGCAATGTTTAATGAGTTTCATCCATGAAAGGATCTTTTTAAGGTAAAGATGGTCCTAAAGAAATTTATCATCAAAAATCTTAAACAGTCCAGCATTGCCACTGTATCTTACATAAAACAGTTTATATTTTTAATTGTATATGTCATGTGAATTGATCAGGAACTTCTTGACTTTTTAAAAGTTATCCATTTTGTCAGATCTATTGAAAACCTATACTATTCCAGGTAGAATGCTAACCTTCACAGAACTCTCCGGGGACACATACTATGGGATCCATCTTTTAGTATGGCATGGTGCTGTTGCAGAGACACTCACGTGTTTGTGTATTTTTGCTTATTTGTATCACATCTCTTTGCCCTTGTGAGGTAGCCTTAGCTTAGATCTGAACCAACTGTTAGTATACTAAGAAACTCCCTTATATAAACTGTCAGTATATTAAGGAGCTGAAGAAAACCCCATCAGGAGGCAAAATTTGACTGCATTTTATGTGGTAGAACATAAGGCGCCCTCAGGGGCTTTGAAACCAGTGAGTAGAGTGTTGGTTTTTGTCATTTGGAGAGATCACTCTTAGTGATGGTACTGTGGTATGCATGTGGAATGGGGGAGAGATCATTAAAGAGACTGAAACCAAGGTATGGTCAGATACTTGAACTAAAGAGAATGTGCTCAATGAAGGAGTGAGAGATTTAAAAAATTTTAAGGCACGTTCTTCAGCTTTTAAAGTGTGGAGGTGTGGCAGGAAAGAATGGAGGAGGATAATTCTGGTCTGATTTTCTAGAGTAGAATAGTTTAAAAATTTTATGACAAATTTGATGTGGAACATCTTAAATTTGAGGGTGGTATTAGATTTCATGTAGCATATGGTAAATAAATGATTAAATAATGCACGGCTGGGAACATGAGCCTGGCATACAGGAGAGGGAGCCTGGGCTAGAGGTGTACTTTAGGGAGGCATGGTCTAAAAGTGATGAACTGAAGCCATGGGTAGGCAGGTAAGATCATTTTTATCTACCTGGTGTTACAGTATCACACACTCTTCTACTGTGCTTTCAGAAGACTTCCAAACACCTAAGTATGCCTTTCAAGGCCTTTTAAGATCTCTCTACTTTTTGAGTCTGTTGTGTAAGATTCCTGCTGTTCTCTCTATGCAACATGCATTCTTATACCCCCATCAGTTTATTGGCCACCTCACTTCCCATATTCTGTATCTTCATTACATCACGCATGCTGTTCCCTGTGTCTTGGCTTTGCCCCTCTTTGTCCTTCTTACATACTTCATGTCTTTCATTAATACCCAGTCTCTGAACCCTGGGAGCCCAGTTAGTATTCCATTCCTGAGCTCATAAAATTTTGTTTTCATTAGAACTTTCACGATATAGTGGTTATAGCTTGCCTTTATCTCATTCTCTATAGACAGTAAACTGGAAGACAGAGAAGTGCCTTTACTTATCTTTATATCCCTAGCAAATAGGTGATCAGTGATTATTTTTGATTTAATTCATTTATTTGTATGTGAGCCACAGTTGTTACATTGATGATTTTGAATGTGGTCAGAAGTCTATATTATACCTTAAAAATATAATGATCTGCAAAATTTCAGTCTATTAAATATAAGCAGGAATAAGATAAAACCTAAGATTATTATCAAAACTATTTTTTCTTATTATAAAATCAATATATATTCCTTGTAGAAAAGTTGGTTAATACAAATAAATTAAAAGAGGAACAGTTAAAATATCCATATCCCATCACCCAGTGATATCTTAGTTAAATCTTTCAAATCATTTTAAGAATGTGTACACAAAATAACAAAAATAGTATCAATCTCTGCTTATCATTCTTGACAGTTTCTGAAATTTGCTGTTTTGTGCATCTTTAATTATCAGTAAGTAGTCACTTATTAAATGGCTAGATAATAAATAAGTAACATTTCATTATATAGTTTATTTAACCAAGTCTATGCTGTTGGACCTCTAGGTTGTTCCAGGTATTTCACGTAAATAATCACACTTTGATGAAGAATCTAGTAGTCTTGTCATCTTCATGTCTCCTTTTAGGACATTTTTGGTGAAAGAGAATGTATGTCTTTATTTTTTAAAGCCCTATGTTATGAAATTGCCTCTTGGAAAAGCTGTACCAATTTACATTACCACTGGCTGAATTCTTTTCATCATATTTTTGGGTTTCAGATTGCCTAAAACTAAAAAAAAAAATATGGAGGTAATTCAGCTTGCTAACATAGGAATGACAAATTTAGGGTCAAAGAAATACAAAACTGTGAAGATTTTTTGTAAATCTAAGTATTTTTATGGAATTTAAAAATAGTCTTTTATGAGTAATTGTCAAGGTTTTAACTATGAGAAATGTGTTTCATAGTCTAAGCAAGAAGTTTTAGATTATAGAATTTAAGCTTAGGACTCTCTTCGGTATATGTTGTGGTGATGATGTAAAAACTAAGCTCTCCTGTTCTGACTCTGTCATTAGCCAGCCTTCTTGGATCCCTTGTGTGGCTGCCTCTCAGCTCCAACCCAGAATTTTATTGGGATGAAATGTTGAATCTAGGCCCATAAATATTAAATATCAGTGGCTGAATTGGGGGTTTGGGATAACTTCTGCATATTTCTAATTTCTCTGTGCTACTCTAGATCCTTTTTACCTGTACTATCTATAGTGAATAACTACTTTAAGTGATTACTCATAAAGTAATAACAAGCACCTCCCACAACCCCTGACAGGTTGTTTATTTGAGCAAATGTGTGTTAGTTCATTTTGAAGTGCTGCCCAGGCCTTTGAGTGAAATGTGTGCCCAGATCTTTAACCCTTGCTAGAAAATTTGCTCATTTTTCAAACTAATTTGCACAGTCTTAATCACTGAGGAAGCAAGAGAGAGGCTTTTCTAATAATCTGATGCTATTACAAATCTTGTTTCAATTTCAAAGAGTCCCCTACCTACCCAGCCACCATTCATTTGCTATTATTGCCTTGAAGCCTAAACTGACCTCACAGAGAGGTAGCGGGATTTTTAAAAACACTGCTGTCTTCTGAATAAATCTATTACAGGTTTCTGGACAGACTACAACTCCTTCCACTCACCCCCACAAACATCAGAAAGAAACACAAGAGAACATCAAACCACAGAAAGCAAATCATGGTCAGAATAAATATACTGTTTTGCTGGCAAACTTAAAAATTCACTTGTGGAATATAATAGCTGTAGGCAAGAGATATTTACTGCAACCAAGATTTAAGTGTGGTTTATTATGTTTATGAAGTAGTTTAATACTACTTTTTTTCAAATGAGTTTTTAATTTAGGAAAAAAGAACTCAGATTTGTTCCCAGAGTAGAAATGACTGAACATCATGGGAGTGGTTAGGGCTTGGGGTTTATGTGGGTAAGATTTCTATTTACCCACTGTAGTCAGTCATTGGGTGGATTTAAAAGCCTTCCCAGATGGGATTTATGGAGTGAAATTTAAAACTAGTGTCCTGTGTACTACAATGCATGGTTACAACAGGCTATCACTTTTGAAAGAAATGAATTGGAGAAAATGCAGGTTAAATGATTAGTATTGTGCAGTGCAGTGAGGCATACAGAGAGCAGGCTTTAACACTCAAGTGGGATGTCAGCATCCACCCTCTATAGGAAAGCTCCTAGGCAGTGGCTAAATCCTGAACACATTAACTACTTTCAGTGGCAGAGTATAATCCATTCTTAATAGGAAGTTCCAGGGATAGTGACCATATAGATGACTGGCCAAAGAGAAGCATAGAGGTAAGAATAATATTTCCTAGGTAGTTAGTCCTAATTCTTCAGACTCCGTGCTTGGGTGCTTTATATCTTTTACCCTGTTTAACCCTCCCTTCAAGCCAATGAGGTGATATTATATTCCTTTTGGAGACGAGGTGACTGAAGCTTAAAGAAATTTTTCCAAAATAACATATATACATATATACAGGATTATAAGTTGTTCAGTGCATGAGGGTAGTCGGCCAGGGTAGTAGGTAAGGATTGTGTTGGCCCAGAAGAAGCACTTTTTTTCTAATTCATACTGTGTTGTATTGGCTAGCTGTAGCCCTAGTTATAAGGTTGATTCATGACAGAGCTAAGATTTGAACTGAATCCTGTGTGGATCCAAAGATGTCATTTTTATTAAATGATGATACTTCTTATAGAGATACAGTATACTACATTATTTATCTATCACTTATTATTTCTGTTTTATACAAACCAAATTTTTCTGTAAAATGCATGATGACATTGAATGATCTAAACTTATTTGAAAACAAATGTTGAGATCTTACTTCCTTGAAAAAAACTAACTTGTTAACTTGGGGTAGGGACGGACATACCAAGGACTTTAACTTGTTTGTTAAACTTTCTCATTTTCTTTGTTTCCTATATATGTGTGAATAAATATTGGTGTTATGTTCAGTGTAAAGGTCCTAAAGAGATTAATTTTGACGTAGAAACATAATGAAGAATTGTCTATGGTATAAGGAAGTGAAATATCTGCAGGGTAGGTAGAAGATTCTGAAATTGAAACAGAATTTGTAATAGCGTTGGATTATTAGAAACATATTGAAGACTTCAAATTTTGACCCAGTCTTATGGCTCATATTACCTGACCAAATATGTGAGTTAACTTACTCAAGGTAACTCAAAATTATCCAGAAAGCAAAATATTTAAAAAAAAAAAATGTATGCCCAGTTTCACTCTTTCCAGGAATGTCTTGGGACATCTTAGGTAACTGGGTCTGAGACTGAGCTTGTGGAGACAAACAGGAGTAGAGGGGAAGAAATGTGCAGATGTGTCAGTAGACTCCGCAAGGCTTGTACTAAAGGCTTTCTGCAGACTGGTGTCTTTCCTCACTGTCTCATCCAGACTATTTCCTCAGAATGTCTCCCAGGGGCTTCCTTACCGTGAATCCCACAGTCTTTGGCAGAGAGATGAACATTCTGAGAATCACAGCCAGGGTTAGAGTTTGCTGATGCTTATTCCAAGTCCTACATGCTTTGTGTATGAGATGATACCAAAGAATATAGTAAAGAAAATGAATTTGAAATAAATAGAATAGCTAGAATGAGATTTTTCTAGCACACCTTATATTAATTGCTCACTGGTCCTGCACTTAACAATATGATATCTGCTTGAGGGAATATAGAAATCTCTGCTTTCTAGAAAATTGGTCTCCTCTTCAATTAGGGATCAAAATCAGTGCATATTTTATTATATAAAATGAGAAATTACAAATGACAATAAATAAAACCAAGATACCTTTTTAAATTGGGCATGTCCACGTTTCTTTACCTTATTTTAGAGCTTAGAGGTCAGGCTGCAGTGGGAGAATTGATATTTTCTAAAGGCCCCCTACTCCAAAGGGTCTAACTGCTGGCCCGAGGTTCATATGAGACCCTTCTGTTAGCAGTAATTAAAAGAATTTTCTATATTAATTGAAAGCTTTTCTCTATAGCCATCTTCCCCACCCCCAGGCCAGGTACTAGAGGGAATAATAATGAGCTATAAAATCTAAACAAAAGTGTATCTTCTTTGGCATTTGCAATTTCAGTGATGTGTGTGTGTGTGTGTGTGTGTGTGTGTGTGTGTGTGTGTGTGTGTGACCACAACTGACCTTCGTTTTGGCAGCCATCATTTTGGGTGCTTTTGAATAATCAGAAACTAGTAACAGGACACCAAAGATAGCAAAATAGGAGTCATATGTGCCTTGGTGATAGGTTTGTATCTGTGTTTTCAACTTCCAGTGAAAGAAAGCAGAAATAATCTCATATGGTACTCATGAAAACTAGAAGAAAAGTCTGTGTCCACTTCATGGTATCCAAAAGAACTTTCTGCAGTGATGCAAATGCTCTGTATCTGCACTATTCATTTTGTTAGCCACCAGCCATATATGTACTTGTATGTGGCTAATGTGACTGAAGAACTGACTTGAGCTTTATTTTATTTTCACTAATTTATATTTACATACCTGCATATGGCTACCTGTCTACCATGTTGAGTAGCACAAGCCCTTCAAATGTTGTTTCTCTCTCTCTTTTTTTGTTAAGTTGGCATTTTAACTTTTGTTTAAAAATTTCCATCTTGTTTACTTGGCCCTTTCCACATTCTCTGTCCTACTCTGTCCTCTTTCATTTTCCCCTGCTCTTCCTTTTCCTCTCACTTCTCTGGTCTTTGCTTCCCTTTCTGTGTTGCTGTTAGACTGGCAATAACTTTATTAATTTGAATAATTTATTACGATCTTTCACCTAGTTATGTCTGTCTACCTGTGTTCTCTTTCCTTCCACAAAAGTGTGATTCGAGATGGGCATTTGCCAGATATACAGTGTTTACCACAAGCTCCTGATGCACTGGTTACTTATTTTAAATAAAACAAAACAAAACAAAACAAACAAAAAAAACACAAGATTTTTCTGATAAGATATTTTTTGGTGACCCCATTCAGACTCCTGAGATCACTGCTTGTTTGGTTAATACACAAAAAGACTCCTTTGGTAATTCATTCTAGAATCTTTCACAGAGTGTTATCAAAATAAGTAGCATTAAAAAACCATAAGCCTAGGTTCCATAGTTCTGGTTTCCAGAACTATTGACTAATTATAATCAAATCACTGGATAACCATAGATTTCTCTGGCCTAACCTCTAAGGTGGAGGGGTGGGGAGGATAAAATAGCCTCTCAAAGTTTTCTTCTAGTTTAAACATTCTAGTTCTAATCTCATCAGTTTGGTCTCCTCTTCCTTTTCGTAGTATATCTTATTCTCTTTCTTTTTAAATGGGAGTGCCACTTGTTTCTTTCTAGCTTTGGGCAATTTTCTCTGCTCGATTCCTTCTACTTCAATTCATGGAAAAGTACTACTGAGATTTTGTAAACACACCTGCTTAAGGTTTTCCCTATTCAGTTAAATGTTTCTCTTTTTAGAATCATGACTCTCATTTTTTAATTTCTAGATTTGATTTAAGTCTCAAATAACTTCAGTGATAATGATTATCCATTTGTAAGAGTCCTTGTTTGTTATACTGTTGTGCTCTGTTGTACTGAGACTGCTCTAAGCCATAGGTTACCAATGTGCTGCAGACCTCTAGCTTTTTCCAATTCCCAGACAGAAGCTGTGGTCAGTCATCTAACTGCATTAGACATAAAAGCAATTTTTTGCCTCTAAAGGTTAATGAGTTTTCACAAGCGCTAGTCATGGAGGTTTATAAGGTGGGTATTGACAGGATCTGTTAGTCAGATGTGGTAAGACCCTTCCCATCTTATAATCTTCGCAGTTACTATTTGTATAGCCTGAAATGGTTCTTGGCATGCTGAGATATATTTCAGCCTTCATACTTTATCACTCTTGGGGGTGTTTCCTGAGTGCCTGCTTCATCACCTTCACCCATGCACTCCTTTCATAGCAGTTTTCCCTCAACACTTGTTCTGTCTTTCTGTTTCTCTGCCTCATTGGAATGTAAGGTTTTTCTCTCGTTTGTTCTGTGCCACGTCCTCCGTGCCCTGGAACACAGCTCAGTGAATGTGTGTGTTTAGGAAATATATTGATGTGGGGAGGGAACTAGGTTAGTTAACTTTTACTAGAACTAGACAGAAGATTCTGACCATGCGCATTAGGGCCCTGAGCTTGGGGAGGGGAATGTTAAAGGAAGCATTTTAAAGGCAGAATTGGTGCCTCTATGAGGTTTCTATGAATTTTAGACTGTCTTTTTCAGTGTCTTAAAAATACCAGAGGAAGGGTCCACTGTGGGTAGTCACTTTTTCAGGTACTCTACCTACATTATCTCAAAGCTATTCCTTAAAAAAAAAATTCATGTGGGATAAGTATTTATATTCTTACTGTAAAAGATAGAAAGCTGAAGCACAAAACCCACTCTTTAAATGGTAGACTCTGTTTTCTGCTTCTCTTTTAGCAGCTCTCCAGGGTTTCCAAGCCCATTTGTTCTGTGCCATGTTATGAAATGTGTCTGCCAGCGTAAAAGGGAAAGTGTCCTTGGGAGGCAGTGCATGTAAAAAGCTTACACAGTGCTTGGTACATGCTAAGTGCTCAAAATATCACCACTATATTATTATTATCATTAGCCTTTCCCCTCTAAGTTTTTCTACCATCCAAAGAGTTATAAAACTTTAAGAGTTCTGATGTTAAGAGAGTGTTATGACTGTGTCTGCCATAATAAAAGGACATCAAAAGACATTTAGTCATGGGAATAAAGGTAAAGAAACACATGTCCCATTGGAATGGCTTCTATTAGTGACAGAACCTCCTATATTTTTGAATAATTCCCAGATGAAAAGATTTTGCTGACATTGAAGCATTAATGAACTAATATAAAGCCATTCAGTACAGTCCGATTTATTTTTTAACTTTGTGATTTGAGAGGCATATTCTAAAAATCCAGTAATTCAGCCAAGCTGGACGTTCACTTAAATGTCTGATGAAACCAGCTGTGTTTGGGGCCAGTCTGACTTTCTCCTATAAACTCCATCGTGTCTGGAGTTTTACAAAACCATTCAGGACCTTGTTCTTTCAGTAGAGTAGCATTAAGGTCTTATGAAAAAAAAAAATAGTAACTTGATTCTGAGGTAAATTTCCCTGGAAAGTATTAAAAGAAAAGTTGGTTTCCATGTGTGCACCCTGGCTTCCAGATAGCATTATTTGAACACCGGGAGGCATTTGCAGTCAATTTCTTTATTGATTGGAAAGAAGCTTTAAAAATTCTTATAATTTTAAAGACTTTTGAAACAGAAGAGAAAGGAATATTTGTAATTTTTCCTTCAGGAGGAAACATGCTGCGTGCTAGTTTTCTCTTTTAAAACTAATTGGAATCCAATTATTTCTTACTTATTCTCCTATCATTCCTTATTAAGAGTAACCGGTTTATGGAGGATTCAGTTATGATGATGATAGTATTAAACACTGGTCTGGATAAAATCAGAAAAGTGATATAGATAGATATCATGTTTTGTATATATACTTTATTTTTTTTAGAGCCGTTTTAGGTTCATAGTAAAATTGAGCTAACAGTACAGAGGGTTCCCATACACCCCGACATATGCACAGCTTCCAAGACTATCAGCGTCCTCCACCAGAGTGGTACATTTGTTGCAATCACTGAACCTACTTTATCACCATCCAAAGTCCATAGCTTACATCAGAGTTTCAGAGTTCATTCTTTGTATTGTATAGTTATGGGTTTTGAAAAATGTTTCATGACATGTATATACCGTCATAGTGTCATACAGAGTAGCTTCACTGCCCTAAAAGTTCTCTGTGCTCGGCTATTTGCCCCCCCCCAACTCCCCCAAGTCCCTGGCAACTTCTGATCTTTTTGCTGTCAGCATAGTTTGGCTTTTCCCAGAATGTCATGCTGTTGGCATTATATAGTATGTAACCTTTTACAATTGACTTCTTTCACTTAGTAATATGCATTTAAGTTTGTTCCATGTACTTTCATGACTTGATGGGTCATTTCTTTTTAGTGCTGAATAATATTCCGTTGTATGGGTGTACCAAAGTTTTATTTATCCATTCACTTACTGAAGCCCATTTTGGTGGCTTCCAAGTTTTGACAAATATAAATAGAGCTCCTCTAAACATCTTTGTATAAGTTTTGGTATGCGGATCTTAATATTTACGTGTGTTACTTTAAACATGTTTAGATTTCTCAATATAATAGAGAAATTGCAAGAGTTATATGGGAATCAGAGGTCTGGAAATGCTCTGTAAAAGAGGTGGCATCTGATTAGGACCTTAAAGGATAGATTGGTTTGAATACACTGGTTGGAGCAGTGTGAGATTCCCCGTTTGCATGGAGTGCGTGGTCAATGCACATTGTGGCTGGTAAGCTTTGGACACCTTTAATGTTGGGCTAAAGAAGATGGACTTACTTAGTGAGGCCATGGGAGCCATGGTAGATTTCTGAGGTGGGAACTGGTAAGTACTGTTACTTATTAAGCAGCTAGTTAAGCCTTCACTTGACCTTGCTTGGGTCAAGATAATTGACTTTAAAGTAATAAAATGACATTTGTTAAGCAATAATTTATTGTATTGTTGAAGTGTAATTGTTTACCACTTTAGACTGGCCTTCCCTGTAGTTTTAGTCCGAGTGAGATTTTCATAAAAGAGTAAAGAGAAGCATAAAGAACATTGTATAATGGGAATTAAGTGGTCAAGAAGCTGTGCTTCTCAAAGTGGAGAGATTTTTAAAATAGAGGAGAAAACTATCAAAGCAAAAATATGGAAGTATCAGACTCCACCCCAGAAACTCTGGGAAGGGACCATAACAATGAGTAAGAACCACTGTTGTAAAGGTATTGAGGGAGGGGGAAGGTAAGGCTTTTCCTGTAAGAGAGACAGGACAGGTTGTACTAATAATTGCTGTTTATTGACCACTTACTTACAAACATAGCTCATGTAATCTCAACCTTAGGAAGAATAATATTACATTGCCTTATTTTACAGATGAGGAAAAAGAGTAGTTTCAGAAGTAGCACAATAAAGCATCAATGTCATACTCTTGATGTCTGTGAACTTTGCCAGGGCATCACCGTGTATAGATTGTCTCCCAGAAAGCAACAGTGGGGCTTAGGAGGCACCCTCTCCTAACACACCTCTTTCTTCTGGTGTGCTCCCTCTGCTGCTTGCCCAGCCTCTCCTGCTTGCATCCAGCGGAGGCGTGTGGTTTGAGCAGAGCATGAGTGATAGGAACCTGGTGTTTCCATTTCTCTGACTTCGGTGAACAAACCTATGTCCTTTGACATCTTGGTGCCTCATTTTTATCTTCTGTAAAATGAGGAGTTAGGTGAATCTCTACGTTCATTTTGAATTTTATCAGCGTCTAATGCTTAATTAGAGGCAGATGGTCAAACTAGGTAACCTTAGAGGGTCCATTCTGGTTCAGTGTTGAGAGGAATTTGACATTAGAAATATTAGATTTTTTACTTATTTGTAAAATGAAGATAGTAATTTCTGATGGCGGTGGTGTGATGCTAGAATGAAATCATGGATGTTAAGAGCCTAGCAGAGTGCTTGACATACCTGGAAGATACTTAAATGACAGTTTCTCAGTTCCAAATGCAAAACAACCTAATTTCTGGTTCTGGCATTTTTATCCTTGAATGTAACAGATTAGTATTTTAATTTTCTTGAGAGGGGAGTAAGAGTTGTTAGAGTGATATTAAAATATTAAGCTAATTAAAACTTCCTATTAAGATTTTAAAACAGAGATAAAGAATGGAGCAATATAACCCAATAAATAAAACAGCTAGGTCATTATATTTGCAAAAAAAAAAAAGTATTAGCCCCTATTAATAGTTTTTGTAATAATAGTAATTTGAAAGATATTATTATAAAATAATAAAAGACACTTAAGATAATATTCTGCTAAGTACTATATAGACATAGAATAATACTTAATACCTTTAATATTATAGTTTGGCAAAAGAAACTTCATAGTGGATTTGCTATTTATGAACTTGGGAGTAGCTTGTGGGTAGAATTCCAAGAGTTATTTCTTTCTTACTTTCTTTCATAGTCTTTTGTTTATATAGAGAGAATGCTTTACATTTTATTTGAAATATTCTTACTATTTTTTTTGAAACCCTTATGCAAATTCAATTACTTTATGCATCTTCTATGGAAGATGCAGAGTATTTATCCTAATACACATTGCCTTTTTAAAAGTTCCAATTTCATTTCCTAAGCTGGTTTGATCATTCCACAGTGACATTTATCTCTGTTTATGACATTTAAAAATTAAAGCCCATCTCTCATTTTAAACAAATCTCTAAGCTCTTGGAGCCTATAAAATAGCTGGCTGATGTAATATTTAAGAATATTCACCCACACCCCAGTATTAGTTACAAGTTGCCTAGTTGTTTTGGGATAAGAGGTCAGTGGAAGCACACCTGGGTAGAATTTGGAGAGGAACTAGATAATGAACTAGGAGGCAGAAGACACTGCCTAGACCCTTCCTGCCAGTATCACTTTACAGACTACACCTTTCAGTCGTTCTTACTAGGTCAGTTTTCAAGTGGGTATAGTATCTTTTTTTTTTTTTTTCCTGAGGGTAAGAGACTGTCGTAGCTTTCTTCTGTTAAGGAGACCTATTATTCGTTGCTTCTAATGTGAAGACAAGTTATGATTGCATGAGTTGTAAACTAAGAGTGCACTTTAAACCTTGTTTACTTATGATAAAGGCTTCTCTTCAGAGTGTAAGTCAGCTTGCCTGCTACCGCTTTCCCGCCTGCTACCTCTTTCCCAACATCACTTCTAGCATCTTGGTGGATGCTGGTAATCATCTCATGTTCAGCATTTGTAGATTGACCTTATTTTAATCTGATATGATCATCAAAAATTTAAATTTATAAGATAAATTGGGATGGTTATTCTCATTGCTGGTGATTTTTTTTTTTCTCCTTTAAAATGGTTCAGTTCAGGGGTCCTTAAAGCAAGTTACTCTACTGGGTTTAAATGGGATTTGATATATAATAATTCCATTTACACACTTAACAGGTTGTTATGTTTGTATAGCAGAGTGATTATGAGGAAGATTCTGGAGTCTTAACCCTAAGCAAAGTTAGGACCCCATTTTTCTAGCTTACTAGCAGTGTGATCATGGGCAAGTTATTTATTGCCTCTCAGCCACATTTTCCTCATCGGTAAACCAGGACTCTCTTAGATAACACTTCATGGAGTGTTTAATATGACACAAACAAAAGGCGCTCTGTAAAGACAACACATGGTGTTAGGAAAATCCTAGCACTCCACTAGCAGTGCTTGTTTTAAGGGTTATTTTGTCTGAATTTGTTTGTCTCTCCTCCCTTCCCTTCTTGAGATGTGTTTGTAAACTTGAAAGGAGCACCACAGAAAAGAGCTCATGTTTCTGTTTGATCACATTTCTTGTGCTCTGTGGCTTGGCGTGATTGATTGTCAAGAGGACTGTAAGACAATCAAACCATGAATTACCCTGCACTGGGTGATGACAATGGTTTGGATGGCATCTTCTTAATTTTTGCTTTGCTTTTTCTTTTCTCTAGGCAACAGTAAATAGAGGGCAAGGCAAGAATATGCCTTTTAATTACTGAGTTCTAAATCCTTGGAATGAGCATTGTCCAATCTCTCAGGATCAGACTAGAAGGTATCATTTTACTACAGAATAGCCAAGACTTGTCCTGAATGAATGTGGGTTCGGCAAAGTGTCTTTAGCCTGAGAAATGAAGGCTCTGCATCGTATTCAGTGTCTGTGCTTCACCAGGCCACTCTTTATTCTTTCAGTGAGTCCCATTTGTCTGTCTTCTGTCAAGGGTCGTGTATGCCATGCTGATTTAATGCCAGCTGGGGAGATTAGAAATGCTTTGCCTGGCGCTGACAGCTAAACCTGAATCAGTGTCTGTGTCCTCTGACCCATCTACTCAGAAAAGTTCACCCTTAGCTCTGCTGATCACTCTAATAGGCAGAAAAGCTCAGTTCACCCCAGCTTTTATACTGGGGTCAGCTCCAGAAATAGCTCCTTTAACACAGCAGTAGATGCAATACAAGTTCAGCAAGCAGATAGTATACACCAGCTGAGTATAGGCCTTGGAACAAAAGAAAGTAGTTTATCTTCTTTACACATCACTAATAATGCTGCTCTCTGTCATTTACTAGAGAGTTTATTATTCCTGAGGGACAAGGCCTAGATTTTCTTTACTCAGATGCCTTCCAAGTGGGGGACTGTTTGGTGCACTAGTGATTGTTTTCACCCAGAATTGTAATTTGGAGTAATTTAGCCATATAGACCTAAGGGTAAATATGATATTTGGTGAACCTGAACATCATTTGGTGAACATCATTTTAAAGGTCATAGCATCCAGAGAGGAGGTCCCCTTATGAAATTTTGTCTTGGAGCTCAGAATTCTACTGTAGGGTGCTATTAGACCTCCACAAGCATATGAACTTTAGTTGATGGTATCGTGAGTTGCTTCATCCCCTGTTCCTATCTTTCCAGATAGCAGATAATACTTTGTTGGTGGGCTACATATCTTTCTGCTCTAAGATCTAACTTGGGGATTATTCTATTCATATTTGTAATACTAGAGTTGATAGTAGTATGGTAATGTTGAAAAATGAATGAATAAACAAATGAATAAGTTAATGAGTAGTAGAGTAAACAGAGATGTAAAGTGGGGCAAGACGGTATATCTTTCTTTGTGTGCAAAGATATCCCTAATATAGTATCTGAACAAATCATTTGTGGAAAACTTATTCTGTCCATTCATTTTCATCAGCCTTTCCTATCCACCCCAACTCTCCCCCTGACAAATTTTGGTGATGTATTTATTACACTTAATTTTATATTTTTCTGCCTCCCCCATGATAAAAAAAAAACTGAATTGTCAAACCAGTGCATTACATTAACATGAAAGAAAGATCTGATTTACCTTTTGCCTTCCAAACACAAGGGGGAAAAAATGTTTAGGCTGAAAACTTTGTTGGGTAGAACCTTTTCTGAATTGTGTTTTGACTAAGAAAGAATTAAGTCTTACAAATTCATTTGAGTGTTAGCAGTGATATTGCACACAGAACTTTGCATTCTGAAGAAATAGTTGGTTCTATAGTAATAAAAATAAATCAGTGAAAAATTTTGCTATAACTTAAAAGTATTTTGTAAAATCATGGTTCAAAATCACATGTGCAATCTTGCCAATTTTTACTTCAAAAGCCCATATCTATAAGGCAGTTGGAATAACTTTTGACTAGTTTCTCAATAGTGGTTGATCATAAATGATAAACTTTTCACTAAATATGTTTAAAAAGAGATTATTTTAAAGTATCTTATGTTTTACTTTAGAGATGAATGGTGCATTACTCCTACCTAGTGAAAAAGGGTCTTGATTTTAATTTTTCTCAAGGGAAGACAAATATATGAGGTTATCTTTGATGGATGAAATAAATGAAAACTGGATGTTTCTTGTGTGTATGTAAGAATCACTTTATAACCCATTTCTGAAGTTTCATTTAAAAATCTTACCTTCTAGATCTTAACCCAGGGAGTAATTTTAAGAATCTTAAAGTCTCTTATTTTCTTCTTAAGCTTTATGGGATTAAGCTTTTTGGAACTCACCCCTTTCACCCCTGAGAGCTATTTACAAATGTGTGTACACTCTAGAGTGTGGCAGTATCCAAGTCAATGCAGAGTCTCGTTAGCATATGTGATGGTGTCAGATTTGATACACATCTTTCCCATTTAGGCACTTAATGATAATCATTTCTCATTTCTTTAAGAAAAACTACTTACTGGGGAAAAAGAGATGAAAAAGTACAGTTTGATTAACTTATGATTCATTTCCAATTGCTTCCTTTTAATCAGAAGAGAATCATCATCAAAACAGTAATTCCTCTGAAGACTGGTGACATTTAACTTTTTCTCAATCAATTTAGTTCAATTTACTCCCAGTCAATAAAGCCTGGTTTGGAATGAAAATGGGAATCAAATATCTAAGAATGGAGTATTCATAATAGTTGAAGAAATGCAATTAAAAGTCACAAGGAGGTATCATTTTCCGCTTATGAAATTAATAAAATTTGTAGAAATGAGACTAGTCATTTCTAGAAAAAATACAGTGGGTCAGTTACTTTTATACAAGCCTTATAAGCCTTTTATATAATGTTTCAGGATTCTTTAAAATGTTAACACTTTTTGATCCATTAATCCTTTGTCTAGGACATTACGCTGAGATACTAATATGTGAAGAAAGTGTCATACAGTTGGTTCCATTATCATGCCAATGCATGGTTTATTTATGTTATTTTTATATTTTAGAAAATTATGCATAGTTAAGTTATCTTTCAAATAGTATTTACTTCAAGGGAAAATATTTACAATATGTTAATTTTATTTAAAATGTATATACACAAACAGTATTACTTGAGTTAAGTCTAGAAAAAGAAGATTAAGAACAAGAATAAACCAAAAATGCAGAGAAATGCACCCGGATATGTACAGTGATCTTTAGATTGGCAGAACATAAGTAGATTATTTTCTACAAAAAGTATGTATTACTTTTTATAATTATAAATGATTTTGTTTCCAAGATATGCATTCTACTTTGTATTCCTCTGATGTATTATAGCCATAGATAGTGGCAGCAACTTGTCAGGACACTGTTTTGTATCTTCAGAGTGAATTGACAGTATTTGTTTAAATAATGAATGGGGCTTAACAGAAGAAAGGTAATCGTATCAACTAAGTGATTAATATAACCACTTCAGCTTCCTGTCACTTCTTTGGCTGACATGCTCTCCTACCAAAGCAGAAGTTCTTAACTAACCACAGAGAAATGCTCAGACATGTCCAGAATGAAATCCAAGTGATCTGTTTTTGCCTTAGGCTTCGCACTTTTTGTAGAAGTAACCTTTTTTAGTCTGAGACCTTTCTATAAGTAGCGGTAATCCAGAAGGATGATGTAGTCATCCTGGACTAGAGATTTCTTTTTACCACTAAACTTTTCACTGTCACTTGCATCTTAATGCTTTCATGTATTTTTTTTTTTTTTGAAGCATTGGGGAACTAGGTAAAGTCACTTTTCCCTTTCAAGTATGTGGCCAACTGATCCCAAGGCCTACCAAGGCCTAAGAGACGTGATTAGGGAGGGATTGGCAAGAATCTTGACCTCTGGAGGTCAGGGAGGCACAAGTTAGCCTCAGTAGGGGGTTCAGGGAGTCATATACAGAAGAAAATTCTCTCTCATTCTACTTGGGCAGAGTTAGCTAGGCCTCTCTCCTATGTAGTATGTGTGAGCCAGAGAACCCTTACTTAGACTCACTGTTTATGAGGGTTACTGAGTCTCAGGATGTGCCAGGCAAGGTTTTAAACACCCTCACAGATGCCATTCATACAGTAATTTATTGATTGCTTGAATCTTTTAGTACTGCAACTTCACCATAATTTCTATTGTAGAATGTAGGATCAATTAGGTCAGATTCTTCCTTTGTAATTAATTCCAATAGTCCAGGTTTAAATGTTACCAAAAATGTTTGTCCCAATTATCCTGTCCTACATATAGGCTTCTTCATTCCAGGTTATTTTGTGAGATCTATCATATAGACATGCCTATTACAGATTAGCTACTTACCATGTAATAATTCCTTTTTTTTTTTTTCTATCAGTGGCGGGGTGGGGAGGGCAAATAATCTTGAATAGAAATCACAAGTAATTTTTTTCCTTTGAAAGAAAGTCCCTCTGTCAACTTCTATAAAAGGCCATTAAAAAAAAAATCGGAGAATCTTTATTAGCACTTATTTTTACCTTTTTTTTCCTCTAAATTATAATGCATGAATGTCAGAGTAAAAAAATTAAATATGCTGGCTCAGTATCACTTTTCAAGATCGTTCGGGCACCATCCTGTTCTAATAAGAAAGTGTTGGTATGTCTTTGACATGCATATAATTTTCGAATTATTATTGGAAGTAAAAAATGCAGATAAAGAATAACTTAAACATAAAATTAAATGAGAACAGATCAGTCCCTGACCAAGATATTAAGTCATTAAACCTCTCCATTTTCGATTTTTTACTCCAAGCATGGTAATACCCAAACTCTTATTTTTAAAGGGGCCACCTGGTCCTGGAAGCTTTGGTTTTCAGCAGCAATTTTAGTTAGGTCTCGTTTCCTCTGATGTTCTGTGCCCTCCTGGAGCCATGGGTGCTTTAAGGAGAGAGGATAAACATGAGGATGTTTGGGATACCTACACAGTCAGCTTGGTGGCATTTCTAGGATATTGGATGAGTGCCAAGAATATATGTGTTTATTTAAATTTAAACAGAAGGTATTTAAATGGAACAGGAATTCACTAGGTATAATAAAAGCCTTAATACTTGAAAATATGAAGTTTAAATTAAAAAAAAATGTGAATTGCTTAAAATATACTTCTCTGAGGCCATTGAAAGGACTCTTAAGACCTTTATTTTTCCCTTCTGGATATAAGAGTCTCTAATAAAGTCACTGATTTGGTTAAATGGTCAATTGACTGGAGCTTTCTATCATCTGCTCAGAAACTACTGCCTGAGGAATCTAATTCCATTTGTGAATCCTGACTAGAAGCTCTCTAGAGTCTTCATAAATGAGTACATCACTTCATGGCTTTCCTGTTTATCTGTGGCTGCTTCTCTGTAGGGTCAGAGGGCAGGAGGGAGCTTTTTGTGCAGTCTAGCCAGTGGGGTCGAAGGAGATGCTGATACGTGGTCTGTGGTCTCAGAAGACAGCATACCCTCGTGTCTTCCCTTCAAACCCACCTTTGAGGGCTCTTCCTCATTTCTGGAGAACAGTGGTAGTTATTGATGGCATACAACACTGAATGCTTCCTACAATATGAGGAACTCCTGCCACTCCCCCCTCCCATCCTGCCACCAGAGATGTCACAGAGAAAGTGCCTATTGTCAACACAGCAGTGGAGAAAAAATGTGTTCTCATTTCAGCAGGTGACTTGGTGGTGGCTGGCTGTCAGCCTGCTTTTTTTCATATTGGCTTGTTGCTACAGGGTCTGATGCTGGCAGATTACAACTCTGTAGCTAGTCATTTTCGATTTATTTGAACCTATTTCTCCAGTCTACTGAGCTTTCACTGGCTAGCATCAATTCAGACACATTGCAATTCCTCAGAATCTCTATCCCCATCAGATGGTTCGATCTATGAGAAATTTAGCTAGAGGCGTTTAGACAAAAAAGAAATATTGTGGCTGGGGAAGCATTTAAGTTAGAGGAGGCAGCCTGGGCTGTTTTATTACTTAGGCCTATGTCACCTGTGATGACCCATGAGAGTGGAGAATATTGATCGCTTGTCACTCAAGGCATTCAGCAGATTGCATTGACAAAGCTTGGCAGGTCTCTAATAGCAGGGTTACTGGCCTTGGCTGCAACCCAAGGGAAAACTCTGCAGGCCCTATTACTTGGCGGCCTTTAACTCTTAGAGAATTGGGAGAAAGCACTGACAAAAGTGAGGACGTGATTTTATGGTTACAGATGGGTTTTTCCACTTGTTTTCTTCTCCCCCTTTAAAATTTTACTTTTATTCTATTTCTTTCTATTTTACCTTTTCTCCCTGATCCCTACCAGCCCCTCCTTTCTTATTATAAATGATAGAGCGTAAACTGGATAATATTTGGCAGGCCTAGTCTGAGGCCTGAGTTATTTCCTCCTTTTAGGGCAGCTTGTGTCTAGCCATATTGTTTCAGGTAGTGGGATGTGCCTGGGTATATACATGAATCTGATATTTAGGCCATTCACAACTGCTATCTGAAGAACTGCCACTTCATGGTAGGGGTGATTTTCCCCTTCTCCATTTCCTGGTAGTCAGGCTTGATTCAAGCCTTCAATGTAACATAGTTCAGAGGTCCAGGTGAAAGTAACATTCGGACATCAGTGAGGCAGTGGCAGTAGTTCACAAAAATAGTTTTAAAGAAAAGTAGAAAGGATTCTTTCATAAACATGGCCTGATTTTCCAGGGATTCAAACCATCACCATTAATAACATTCTCATTCCTATTACAGGTGGACTTCTAATCGACACTATTCCGTAATTGTCTTTCTGTATGGATGCCATTTGCTTTATGAAACAAAGTTTGGATTTTTTTGTGGACCTTTCTCCAAAAAGATCTTATTTGTTATCTCCTTTATCTCTGTGAGGGAGGGAAAAAACAAACATCATTATTCCCATTTCAAAGAATAGTAAGTTGATATATAACTTGCCCTAATCACAAGTTATTTCAATGTTATAGTTTTAATCCAATTTTCTCATCAAGATTTTCAGTCCTCTAGTAAATCAGTTGTAAGCAAAGATCATGTACCTACTCTACATAAACCTCTGCTATTTTTTCATTCCTTTTTTCTTCCCACATTTCTGTTGCATAATTTCTTCCAGTCATCTCTTTCTTTGCAGTGTTTTGGGCAGGGCAGCACTCTTTCTTCTTTTTAGTTCCATGAATAATCTTTGGTGGCAAAGATGTTTCTGCCCTTTGCTAAGGTTCTTCTCCTCTAAATACCTACATTTGATGTCTAGAATTGACTACATAGCTCTTGTTTTCTAGGTTCTCAAGAAGGGCAGGCAAGCCTTGAATATTGAAGATTTCATTGGCTCTACATTTATATTCCAGCATTTTGCCACAGATGAGTTACATATTAGTGGGAGGGTTACTTAATCTCCAGGTGAGCTTCAGTTCCCTCATCTGTCAACTGGAGGAAAGTACTACTTGTCAAAAATAAATGAATATTATACTATGTGAATTATATCTTAATATTAAAAAAATTAATTACCTTGTGTAAAGTTTTTGGGATGGAAACTTCCTTATTTCCTTTCTTCTCTCTTCTATAACTGCAGGCTCGAGACGGCAGATTAAGAACTCACGTGTAGGCCAATATTTGGGGAATAGGTGGCATTATTGGAGACAGAAATGGGAAAGTATTACAAGAGACTATGGGCCTATTAATATTCTATAGCACTTTGAGCCACTTTGAATTAAAATACTTATCTGTGAAAGGTTTTATAATTCATATGACCTGAAATAATTTACACCTAATTAGATTTTGTCAACTGAATAATTCCGTCTCATGTTGCTTCCACAGAATAATTTAAGCAATTGCATTTTATTCTCAAAATAGCTGTAAATGTCAAATTAATTTTGTTGACATGATCAACATGTAGAAGAGCTACTTGGCAGAATTGTTTGTCAACTGAATATATTATGGGTCCTTATAAAATATGTGGAATGATTATGGTTTAGCTTACTTTTGCAGTTTCTTCCTTTTCTGGAAAGAAGTCACTGGTAATGATTATAAAAACTGTTCTACATTTCTGCCCACCTGGTTAGAAACTTTTTGATATTTGGAAGGTTTTGTTCTCCTTTCATTGTATATACAGCATCTTTCCCTTTGGGAGTTACCTTCTCTGGGTGAGACTAATCCCATGTAATTGCTTTGGTGTTTGTTATAGTATTCAGTAGTGCCATGGGGCCCTTAGCTGACACTGGCCATATATAAATTATTGCTCAGTCTCACCCTACCTCTATTTTTTTTGGACCATTCCTTTCATTTGGAGAACCTCTCTGTCCTCCTCTTTGAAAATGCTGTCCAAGATTAGTGTCCTTGTGGTTTATTTCTAGCTCACTCCAATAATCCCATTTGTTCTAAAATCCTTTCTCCACTGCCTAATTCCCCACCTTCCAGCCCTCTAGCTGCTAAGGCTCAAATCCTGTCATCTGCCGGTTTAGCTTAACCCAGTGTTTCTCAGCTTTTGTCTTATCATGGCAATGTAGAAAATGATACTCTTTGTACAACACACTTAGATCAATAGATGAGACTTCTTTGTGCTGAAGGTAGTTGGCCCAGAGGCCATGACCAGCCTAAAATTGGAGGGGATAACTATCTTGGCATATACACTGTCCTGGAAATTGTAGTTTAACCAATCCTCAAATTAGAGCTAATCCTGGCAGATGCTAGAAATGCACTTATTTGGTAGTATCTGGAATTAATCTATTTTGAGCTCAGCTAATCTGGGTGAATTCAGTACTTATCCTGTGTATTATAAATATATCTTTCAGTTTTACTCCAAATCATTCCTATTTATATTTGGGCATTGGGAAACTGAGATTTCTTCCTTGAATGCCTTGGGATGTT
Organism: Eonycteris spelaea; assembly: GCA_003508835.1. NCBI lineage: Eukaryota > Metazoa > Chordata > Mammalia > Chiroptera > Pteropodidae > Eonycteris > Eonycteris spelaea. The sequence continues at coordinate 5,122,602 of PUFA01000089.1, forward strand.
GACACCTCTTGTCAGTATTTCTCCTGAGGGGACCAATATTTTACCTTTAGTTTCTGCTTAGGAGCTGGTATTGTCCAGAACCGTTACTCTACCACTGGACATAAAAAGATTGCTGTACCATTGGCAACAAGTATAAGCATAGCTCAGAGACTGCTGTTGACAGTAATTATGCCCCCTACAATAATTTTGGATCCTTAAGAGACTGAATCAATGTCCCCTTGAATTCACCTCATTAGAGATTTAGACCTTGCATGGTAGCCTCCTTGGGAGGGATGTCTCACTACAGAGTTGGCTTCTCTAGCCCTGATTATATTTCCTTTCAGCTTTTTCCAATTTCTCTTCTGACCTGTTGATGCCCCAACATGCCTTGTAGCTAAAGGCCCTCCATACTGGGTATATACTATGAATATGCAAACCATACATGTTGTATGTAATATAAACTACAGATATAAATGTGTCAATATTTGCCATAGAATTTATTGCCAAAAGATAATACCTATTCAGACTCTACAATGCACAAATAAGACCTGAATACTTCTGATTTTTGTAAGGGAGAAGAAAATGAATTTTAGAAGCCATAGATCAATAAATCTACCCAGAAAAGATTTTGGAAGGTGTTACTAATGCGTGCTTTCTGGGGGCTTAGTCAAAGAAATAGTTGTCACCGAGAACCATTATGGGTTCACATAAAATGTCATGCTATATGAGATTGTTTCCTTCAGAACAGGGATTGGTAAACTTTTTCTATGAAGAGTCAGATGGTAAATATTTTAGGCTTTTGAGGTCTTATAGCCTTGGCTACAGCTACCCATCTGCCACTGCAACACACAAGCAGCCACAATGGATGGATGTGCTGTGCTCCAAGACAACAAAAACAGGCGGTGTGTGATTTGACTTGTGGGCCATGGTTTGCTGACCACTGCTTTAGAAGAATGTCTTTGGTAATGTGTACCTGGATGTCTGCAGTAATTTTACAGGTTTCATAGTGTAGTTAGGCAACATTTATAACATATTGAATAATTATGCGAATGGTTTGTGGTTCCATGCCACAGACTGTGCATTTGATTCAGTTTTGTCAACATTTTTGTTTATGATGTGACTGAGGTCAGGGTTGGCTTTTGGATCAAATGTAGATGGAGAGAAAGATCACTTGTACTAGGTGACAGGAGCAAGTTCCAAAGGTCTTATGTGGGGACAGTAGTTCAAAGCTAGCAGATTGAAAGGTTGAAAAGAAACAGCTGTGAAATCCTATATCTAGAACTAAAAATGGATCTTCATAGTACAAATTCAGATTGTGAAAACAGCTGAATAGCAGCCTGTTTGAGCAAAGCTAGGAGAGTATTGAAATTAGAGTGCATGCAGAGAAGGAGTTATCGAGGTGGTTGAAGGAACTCAAAATCTTGTCCTCTTAGAAATGATTGAAAGGACTGGAGATATTTAGCCTGGAGGAATGTATGATAATTGTCTTCAATCATTTAAAGGGCTGTTATATAGAAGAAAGATTGGACTTATTTTGGGGGATCCCAGCAGACACAAGTAATAACTGTGGGTAGAAAGTGCAAGTAGATGCAATGTAACAGGTAGAACTTTCTAACAATTTGAGCTGTTCAAAGAGGGATGGGCTTTATTTGGAGGGTTTAGGTCGCTGAGAACATTGTTGACACCTGTTGCTGACCTTGTAGGGATATTGTGAGAGAATATGAACTTTGACTTATGTTTGGATGAAATGCTTTTTATGGGCACTTCCATTCTGAGAATGGATAAAATAGACCCAGGGCCAATGTCCTAGCAGTTTTCAGAGCCCATACCCTGATGTTTTGAGTCCTCTGCCTTGTTTATATGGTTCAAATGCTAAATGCACATATTCCATGTATAGTATCTTTACCTGACATCTTCATGTGATCATTCAGACATCCTGTCACATTCATCTTTGTCATTTTACAAAGCCTAACACATGCTGTGTACATAGTAGGAGCAAATTAGGTGCTTGTTGAGATAACAACTGAGACATATCCACATGTTTTTTTTACTGATCCTGGTTTCATAACGAAAGCTCTTGGGAAATTATCAGAAATCATAGTGTGGATTGGTAATATGTTGGCATTTAGATTGAACAGCTCTGTGCCTTTATTTCTCTCTGTGACACACAAACACAAATGCTAATACTTCACCAGGAATGGAAGCAATCAGGCCACACTGTTTGACCAGGATTGTTTTACCTTTTGTGGATGGCTATTCGCTGCCCCCTTTCTACTTTACTGCTTCCTGTGCAGGCCTCTTTGTTCAGTTATACTCCAGACCCTTGGATGTCTGGAACATATTTTCCAGTCTTCAAAATACTATATTCCTAAAATAGACATCTGCTGTCGTTATAATTCTGGAAGATTTAATGCTGAGATTGACAGTAGATCTGCCAAGGTCTCATTTTTTGATATTTTATACTTAGGCAAGCAGTCCAGGATCATGGCCCATTTATCACTGCATTCCACATGCTCTCTACTCAGAGTCAGGCATGTGGTAGGTTGTTAGTGGATGTTCAGTTGTTTCCTTTAGTAGAACTCCTCTGGTTAGTCTTTACTTCTGTATCAGCCTAATGAAGTAAAGTTTATTTGTTTCTTAGAGCAGTATTTTCTTCTTTTCTGTCTACCATGCTCTACCTATCGCATATTTTCATTTTCAGTGCCATTTTCTAGCTGTGTAGATAATACCTTTGAATGCAGTGGAGAAGGGCAAAGATACAGTGGTTGAATCTCTCCAACTATGAACTTATCTCGGTTCCTCCTAGAAGGAAAGGAGGGAGTGAGGGAAGGAAGAGCTGGGGAGGAAGAAACAAGGATGTGAGAAAGGGAGTAGAGAAAAAGAGATGCATCTTGTTTTATACTGAGAAGTCTTTGGTATTGAAGGGTTTTGGCTTTGTTATTGCTGTACAACTTGTGTGCCCTTCTGTGTAACCTCTGGTCTTTCCCCATGTTTTCATGGCCTTTTGTGGGTAGGAGCTAAGAGAGCCTCGAGACATATCTGTATTAGGAAATATAATAGCTATTAACATCAGGACTGTTTCTTTGCTTTTTCCCTCTCAACTGGTTTGACTCACCTGGTAGAAAACCTGGTTCCAGGGTTAGCTTTGCCTAGAAAAATGTTCTGTTTGCCAGTGTTTCTATAGATTCTTAACCATCAGCCTGGTTGTGAATTAACGTACACACTTCACAGCCTTATGCATCCCTTATTCACCAATGGGAACAACCCAGATACCATTTACGCAATGATAGAGAGATAAGAGGCTCGCTTTTGTAACAAAAGGATCTTATTCTGATTTGCTGGAACTGGCTTGTTAGCAATTCACAAGAACCAGTATTTAAATTTTCAGGAATTTTATAAGCCAGTTGTCAGCTTTTTAAACAGCCTTAAAAAAATTAAGTTCCATAAACTTATCTTTATTTTTAATATAATTTACTTAATTATTTTGCCATATTTTAGTATAACCTATGACCTTGAGGCTATTGTGTGGTGGAAATACTGTAAAATGATGTGCTATTGAGCATCTCTTCCCAACTGTGCATTTGGTGACATCACTCCCATAGCTTGAACGTTGCCATGATTGATTTACACACAAGTTGGTAAACAGTACAGATCCAGTCTTGATCTCTTATTTTGTTGTCAAGAATTAAACAAACAGACAAACAAAAGAATGAAGAAGAAAATGTTATTAATACAGATTAAATTTAAGTGTTATATCTGTATCCATTACATCATGGATAGCACAATAAAATGAATAAATTTTCTTCCTATATTAAAAATATCATCCAATGCAAGAAAAAAGGTATTCTTTTCATTGACAAATGAAGTTCTGACATATGTCTTAGTTGTATTACTATAATTTCAGTGGGTTGAAAATATTAGTTGTTTCACATCAAAATAGAGAATTTTGGTGAAGGATAAATGAGAGTTCTTTATGCTCATCTTGCAACTTTTTCTTAAGTTTACAATTATTTCAAAATCAAGATTTAACTAACTTACTAAATAAAAAAAAAAAATCTCATTCTTCAAATGCAACCATAGTTTGGCTATAGATAACAGAGTTCCACATAGTTCAACAGAAGCATCTTTGAAAATCAATTGGCTGTTTGGTTGGAATTCACAATAAAGAATATTGTATACTTTATTATTATTTATAAATTATTTCCTACACACCTTTTATATCACTAAAATTTGTAGTAAATATATTCATGTATACGTCTTTTCCCAGAGAGCTGGGTGTTAAACATTACCATTTAAAATCCAAATGGGGGGAGCACCTGGCTAGCTCTGTTGATAGAGTCTTGGACTCTTAAAATCCAAATGGGAATTAAGGTCAGTGATGATCTTGTGTAAATGGCAAGATTTTTGCTTTCAACATAGCAGGAGGGTCAAATGCAATATAGGATATGAAGTTGGGATTTTCAAATGTCACCTACTGTATGTAGAACACTTGAAGGACAGTGTTTATCGGGCCTTTAAGCATGTCTGCCATATCCAAAATAACAGAGTGTTAAGAGAAGTGTTAAATATCGTGAGAACATAGGAAAGGCTTTGAAATCCAAGGAATTGAAAGATAATTGAGTGGCAAGGAGCTTCGGACACAAAGCAGGCAGTTCAGTTATCTAAAGCATTTATGTCAAGTAAATACTTGAGGATTTATCTGTTTGTGGTTTTCTCTCAGAGCCTAATTCATGAGGAGTAGGGAGCGAGGAGGTAAGGTGGAGGTTAGCTTTTATTTTGCCTTGTTCTGAGAGAGAATGCAATGATGAAAGAAACTTAGTGTTCTGGAAACATTATTATAAATGAAAAATCTTATTAAAAAGTTTAAAAAAAAATAGGATTAGAATTTCAAAGTAAAATGACCTGTCTCTTTCTGCTTAACCAGCTAAGACAGTTGAAGTAAAAAAAAATATTTTTGTGAGAGAATTTTGTTTATAGAGAAGAGTTATTTCCATTCATCTGTTAGACTCAACGTTGAGAAATGTTTTTGTTAATCCACTTTAGCAACAAAATGGCTTGCTGAAGTTTGTAGGTTGAATTGCAAGGTGTTCTAACAACTTCGAAAGTCTCTTTAGTAAGTATAAATCAGGATTTCATTAATGGAACGATAAATGTGAAGAAACAAAAATCCAGTTCATGCCAGTTAATGTTAATTTTTAGAAAAGAAAATATTTGGTGGATTTTCCTTTGAAGTGTGTGTGTGTGTGTGTGTGTGTGTGTGTGTGTGTGTGTGTGAAAATATTGTTTTATCTGGTATTATTCATTTATCTGGTTGTATTATTCATTTGCTTTGAATATGTGTGTGAAATGGAGAACCGTAATAAATATTATGGTTCCTTCTCTCCACTCTATATCTATTCCAAAAATAATTTTATTAATCCTAAGCATGTTACTGAGGAAGTAAAATGGCTTTTCAATCTTGTGTTGACTACGTGCCTACAGTGTTGAATCGCTAAAATCTGGAACTTCCAAATTAAATTTTATGGATATGAATGATTTATTGTAATCTCTCCTACAAGGAAATTCCTCTTAAAAACTTTAAAAAATCAGTCTGTGTTGGGGAAGGGGAGCATTTCTAATTCAAAGCAGGAATCAGGCTAAGATCACATGTCTCCATAGAGGAAAGGGGAAATTTTACTTGTTGCTTAATGTTTTTAAAATATTTATGGAGACAGCTGGACTTTTAGTACTTTACTTCTGGTTTTAATGATGGAATTCCCAGGGGACTAAAATTGTTCCAAACAGTCTGAACTGTGAAGTTCAAGAACAGTATTTAGAGGGTCTAAAAATGTTAATTCTCCTTGAGAACTTTGAATGGGAAAGCTGGCCTTTTGGTCCTTTGTTTCTTAAACTTCCTGTTCACAGAACATCTTCTTGCCTCCTATTCAGTCCTTAACCAACTGCAGACTGACTTTGGTCTTCTCTACTAAAACACTTTCTGTATAAGGTTATTAGTAAATTATTAAGTCATAAAATCTCGTGATTTTAATTCTCATTCATCCAGTCACTAGTCAGTGTATTCAGTGCCTCTTATGTAACTTGATGCTAGGGATGCATTGGTAATCATGGCAGATATACCCCTTTACATGGTGGAGCTTTCAGGCTTCCAACTCCATTGACTTTCCTTTCTCAAAGGAAAGGAAAGTGATTTCCCTTTTGCGAAATCACTAAGCACTGGTTTATGAAATCATTCCTTATTGGTTCTTCTTTCAATGCTGATTCCCACTTCACCCCCATGATTCTGCCCCTGGTACCCTCTATTTGCTTGATAATTTATTTTCTTGCTACTTTCTGGGGGATTTCATATGGTCAAGGCTTTCACGTTGTCATGGCCTATACACATATGACTATATTCAAATTAATTTTTCAATATACAACAATATTGTATAATTGTGGCCTATGGGATTTTGCTTTAGTTTTTAATAGTTTTATTGAGATATAATTGACATAATGAATACTCATAGTTGAACTATAGAATTTGCTAAGTTTTGACATAGGCATACACCCATAAGGCTTTACCGCTGTCAAGATAATAAACATCCACCACTCCCAAAAGTTTCCTATCATCCCTTTGTAATCCCTCTACTGTCTTCCTACCCCTCACCCTTGCCTGTTCTTAGGCAATCACCAAATTGATTTTCTGTTAGTATAGAGTAGAATGCACTTTCTAAATTTTATAAAAATGGAATCATACAGTATATATTCTTTCTTCCTCTCCCTCTCCCTTGCCCTCTCTACCTCTCTCAGACTGGCTTTTTTCACTCAGCATGATTATTTTAAGACTTATCCATATCGTGACGTATATTAACAGTTCATTTTTTGTTACTGCTTGTATTATTTCATTCTATGATTATACCACAATTTATTTACACAGTTACCTGTTGATGACTGTTGGGGTTGTTTCCAGTTTTTTGTTGTTGGTGGTGTTATGAATATTTATGTACAACTGCAATATGCATTCTTTTCTCTTGATTAAATATCTAAGAGTAGAATGGTAGGTGTATCTTAAATGCTTTAAGAAAATGCCAATATGGTTATACTATTATACATGCCTACACACATTATGTGAGAGTTCCATTGCTTCTATATCCTTTTTAATACTTGATGGTTAGTCTCTTTCATTTTAGTCATTTAATAATTGGATAGCGGTATCTCATTGTGGTTTTGAATTGCATTTACCCAATAACAAATGATGTTAAACATCTTTTCATGTGCTTATTTATTTGTCATCAATATATCATTTTTGGTGACTATCTGTCAAATCTCGTTCCCATTAAAAAAATAGATTGTTGTTTTTTAGAATTATTTAGTTTTGAGAGTTCTTTATTGTGGATTGAAGAACTTTATCAGATATATAATTGGCAAATATTTCCTTCCAGCTTGTGGTTTGTCTTTTTAGTCTCAAGAGTGTCTTATAAAAGCAGAGTTTTAAATTTTGATTAACTCTAATTTATCGGTGTTTGTTTTTTTTTGTTTGTTTGTTTTGTTTTTTTTTTTTTTTTGGATTATTCTTTGAGTGTCCTATCTAAGAAATCATTTGTAATCCAAGGCTGCAAGGTTTTTCCTATTTTCTGCTGGAAGAGTTATGCTTTTAAATTTAACATTAAGGTCTCTTACCATTTTGAATTAATTGTTGTATATCATGAAACGTATTGAATTCATTTTCTTTTTTGCACATATGTATCAAATTGTTCTAGCACCCTTTGTTGAAAAGACTATGCTTTTCCCTCTGAATTGCCTTTGCATCTTTGTCAAAAATTAGTTGTCTTTATTTGTCTAATCTTGGAGTCTCAGTGTGTTCCATTGATCAATTTGTCTATCTTAGAGTTGCTACCACCATGGGCTAAATACCACTTATAGCCCGTTTTTGTATAACCTCTGAGTTAAGCATGGGTTTACATTGCTGAAAGTTTGGAAAAAAGAAAAAAAGAACGAAAGAAAGAAGAAAAGGAGAAAATGTGGCAGAGACCATATGTGGTCTGCAAAGCCTAAAATATTTACTATCCGGCCCTTCTCTAAGAAAAATTTCCTAACCCTGGTCTATCTTCATGCCAATACCACATGTCTTGATTACTTTATAATATATTAGCTCTATAATATCTTTAAATCAGATAGGGTTAATCTTCCAACTTTTTTCTTTTTCAAAATTGTGTTGGTCCTTTGCATTTTCATATGAATTTTAGAATCACTTTGTTAGTTTCTCAAAACCCCCTGGAAGTTTGATTTAGATTGTATTGTATGTATAGATTAATTTGCGAAAAGTTAACATCTTAGCAATGTTGAGTCTTTTCACTCATGATGTAGTATATTTCTTTAGGTTTTCTTTAATTTCTCTCAGATATGCTTTGTAGTTTTCAGTGTACAGATCTTTTACATCTGTTGTCAAATTTATCACTACACATTTTTATGTTGTTATAAATGGTATTATTTAATAATATTTAATAATGGTTCCTTGCTAGTATATACATATACAGTTGATATTTATATATTTATCATGTATCCTGTAACCTTGATAAACTCACCTATCTGTTCTAGTTGCTGTTTTGTGAATTCATCTGTATTATGCATATAATCAGCAATGTCATCTGTGAATTACAGATAGTTTTACTTCTTTTTAAATCTGGACACCTGTAATTTATTTTTCTTATCTTACTGCGCTGCTTAAAATCTTCAGTGTAGTGTAGGATAGAAGTGTTAAGAGTGGATATCCTTATAATTTTGCTGATCTTAAGTGAAAAGTCTTTAGTTTTCCACCACTATTTAGGATATTAGCCATAGGTTTGCCACAGATGCCCTTATGAAGTTAAGAAAGTTCCCTTCTGTTTCTTGTTTGCTGAGAAATCGTTTTTCAACAATGGATACTAGATTTTTGTCAAATGCTAGTTATGAATCTGTTGAAATGACCATGTTTTTTTTTTTTTAGCCTGTTAATATGACAAATTTTACTGATTGATTTGCAAATATTAAACCAACCTTTTATCCTGAGATAAGCACCATTCCATCATGATGTGTTTGGTTTTGTTGTTGTTGTTGTTCTTTGTATTTTGTAGTACATGATTATTCTGTCATCAGTTTCTTGCAATAACTTTTGTTTTGCTGTTGGGATAATTGTGGCATTATAGAAAACCAGTTTTTGGAAAGTCGGTGTAGTACTTGATATTTCTTCCTTAAATATTCAGTAGGTTCTAACAGGGAAGTTGTCTGGGCCTATAATTTTCTTGATGGAAAGATTTTTAACTACAAATTTATTTTAAATAAATAAAGGACTATTCAGGTTTTTTATTTTTTCTTGAGTAAGCTTTGGTAGCTTGTATCTCTCAAAGGATTTGTCCATCTCAAATTTACTAACTTAAAATTGTATATACTATTTCCTTTCTATATTTTACATATTTGCTTAATATTTCTAGAATCTGCTCTGACGTGACCTTTGTAATTTTTGATGTTAGAAATTCATGTTTTCTCCCCCCCCCCTTTTTTTGATTAGTCTGGGTAAAAATTTATCAGTTTCACTGATTTTTCTCAAAGAACCAGCTTTTGGTTTTATTGATATTCTTTATTGTTTTTCAGTTTTCTCTTTCACTGATTTCTGGTATTATTTTCTTTCTTCTACTTTTGTTTCTATTCGATCTTTTCCTAGTTTCTTATGGTGGAAGCTGAGGGCATTGATCTGAAATCTTTCTTTTCAAATAAAGATAGCACTACAAATTTCCCTCTTAAGCACTGCATTAGGTTTATTCCATAGATTTTGATATGCTCTGTTTTCATATTTATTTAAATCAAATACTTCCAAATTTCTCATTTAATACTGTTGTCAGAGGATGTGCTTTGTATTGCTTGAATACTTTTATATTTATCAAGACTTATAGCCTAGAATATGTTCTGTCTGGGTAAATATTCCATGAATGTACTCTGCTATTGTTGGAGTATTTTATGTGTCAATTTTTGTTGATAGTGTTCTTCAAATCATCTGTAGCTTTCCTGATGATGTATTTATTCTATCAACTATTAAGAAAGGGTTATTGAAATTTTTTACTACATTTGTATGTATGTCTATTTCTCCGTTCAGTTCTATCAGTTTTTGCTTAATTTGTTTTGAAGCTTTGTTATTAGATAAATATACATTTAAGATTATGTTCTCTTGATGAATTGACTCTTATTATAAAATACTCTTTCCTCTAAAATGTACTTTGTTTAATATTAATATACCTACTCCAAGTTTTTAAATTAGTATTAGCATGGTGTACCTTTTCCATCCCTTTGCTTTAGCAGAGAAAAGTTCCACAGGCAATAGTCAAATCCCCCAAATCATGAGTGTGCCCCTTATAGGTCTGTGAGTAAGAAGATGGTGGTGTAAAAACATAGTTTCAACAGTGCATTTTCATGCTCTTCTTTTTTAGTAAACCAGCTCTGACAGCTGAAAAGAAATCTGTACTATAGCTCAGATTTCCTATTTTAGGCATATTTTAGCCATAAACTTAATTATCACAAGAATTTTCAAAAGACTCCAACTTTTTCTGCACTTGGTACCAGAGGATACCAAGTTCTATTTTTGAGCTGATAAAATCCTCTTCTGAAAGCATTTGTTTATTATATTACAGCTTCACATGAGCTGAGCTCCATCCTGACCCCGTGTTAAGTGTCTGTGGTAGATTTCATTACATCCATATACTGGAAGTCCTGCCAATATACTGGCAGCAAAATCCTAGTGGAAAATAAATGGCAATAAAAAAGAGAAATGATAGCCTGTGTGAGTGGTGAGGAGCACAGCTTTATTGAGACTGGACAACCCCAGAGTAGTGACTTGGCATGCAGACATGAGCTTAAGAGAGTGTGAGTGAAAGCTGATATTGGAATAACGACTCTGTGGCACAGACATGGGAATAATTTAATTAATTGCACTGAAATTTCTTTGATGAATAGTTATGTGGTGATAAGCATGAGGTCGAACAGCAGAAATGAGTTTCAGCTTTTTAATGGGCCAGCACAGCTGCAGTTTTGGATGCCTTCCCACTTTATTTTTCCCTGCAAGCTCTCTGCCGCTTGCTCATCCATTTCTCTCCAGCTAAGTGCACCACTAGCAGGGCTCCCTCTCCATGTTTGCTGAGCTGAGGGGCAAGTACATTTGGCCATGGAAGCAGGCTGGCGACCCTGAAATGAAAACAAGATCAAACAAGAATGGTGGGATGATTTTCTTATGATGGCTGCACCTCCCTCCTCCCCAAATCTCTAGGATGCTTTTGCAGAGTCTCTGCTGCTAAGTTTATAAAGATTTTAATAAAAATTTCTTGTCCCTGGAGAAAGAGGCATGTCTTTGTTGTCAGGGAGCTAGAGGGAAATGAGCAATGTAGCCCAGCTGGAGCTCTAGCATTAATCCCGTGATTCGTAGCCCGTATTTTCAGACAGATCAATTACTTATGGCTGTAACCAATCTCTCACCATTTTCTTGCTGTGCAGGGCTCCATTTCCAGGCTTGGCAGCTGACATAACCTTCCAACTTGATAGAACTTCAGCTGCATCTCTTCAGGTCTGTGGCCTCTATTCAGTGAGGTTATACAAATGAGTTGTTAAATAAAAATCAAAAGTAAAGAATTGTGGGTGGTAATCTCTGCTTGGCTCAGAAACACCCATGGATCTAGGCAACATTTTCAGTTGGATTTTTTTTTTTTTAAACAAGATGAATGATTCATTTGTCTTACTTTTTTTACTTTTATGGGTAGGCTTTGCATGAGAGAAAAGCCTTCTCTAAAGGGAAAAAATTATCCACAGTGGGTGCATTTGTTATCAGTTTGTAAGTTGAAAGATTAACGCAGAATGGAGAGAAAGGAGATTATGAGGAGACATGAAGGGCATGTACAGGTGAGCTGTGTCTAATGCATTTCACACATTCACCCCTTTTCAGCTTCGAGGCTGCCTCGTCTTAAGGCCAGGAGATTGTATATCAAAAAATGTGACCCTTGCTAACACACAAGTGGCAGAGAACATGTAAGCTGTTTACAGAGTATGTCAGTGTGTGAATATAGAACTTCTGTCAAGTATCTAAATTCAATAGGCTTTGAGGACTTTACCCAGAATTGATTTAGTGACTGGAAGACATACTACTTTGTGTATTGAAGCCTTCATAGCTAGGTCAAGACAAGTCAGCCTTCCTGGAAGAAGTGATTTGGGGTCAGATGGAGGAAATCACAGAGTTTTGTGACTTGACTCACTTTGGACACACAGATGTGTGTGTGGCTCTTAGTACAGCATGCATTGCCCGCCGCTCTGCACTGTTCCCTCTTGTCTTCCACTCATTTCCATTTCTCTGACGTGCGGTCCTTTGAGGACATTTCTGTTTTCCTGGTAGTAACCAAATGTGAAAAACTAACTGGAAGGAAAAAGGAACATGTTGACATTTAGAGGAGATAAATAGTTTAATGTTCCACCGAGGGGGATTTTTGTATTTCTATACATGTTTGCGTGTATGCCATGGGTGCTTGTTTTGTATATTTCCGAATGCTCTGCAAGCCTTGAGCTACTTGGGGCCCATTACTAGTGTGTCCTTTTGGAACATACATTCATGAATTCTGTTAACAATTAAGGAGGTGAATCCCTGCTGGTGTAGACTGGCAGCCACACATTCCCCTTGGGCTTGCTTACTTTGGATTGATTCTGAAGAAGCAAAGGAAACATGCAGAACATACTTGTTTGATTTGAAAGTTGAAAACTTGTCTATGCCTGTTTTCCTCTCTCTTTTTACTCCAGCCTTTCCTAGGCATCCCAACGTGAATAGTAAAACATAAGTCATGCAGTACATTAAGGTGCTGCCCCCAACTCTTGCCCTGCTCTGGGCTTCGTTTTTTGTGGGTCTGCATTTTATTATGATTCATTACGTAGTATAGAAAAGAGTCATTGGTAGCCATGCACGACAGTCCCCGATCCTCAAAGCCTGCCAACCACTGAAAGTTTGAGAAGAATGAAAAGGGGAGGTAGATTTATAGTGAGTTCCAGTTGCCTTTTTCCTCCTTGGAATATTGCCCGTTTTATTAGGAGTTATTTAGTGAAACAAAGTGCAGTGGTAGCTTGGAGAAATTGTGGATAGTTTCCAGCAGCCAAAAAAAAAAAAAAAAAAAAAGCTTAGACGTCTGTAAGCCTTCTCCCTTGGTTGCAGTTAGGAAGCCAGTTGACAGTATAATAGGCTTTTGGAAGTGGGTGCAATGGTTTGTGTGTTCTGTTTGATGTTGCAAATACCAGGCCCTCAGGGAGATCTGCAAAGAGGATGTTCTGTTCTTAAAGAAAGGAAAAGATTAACCTGAAACGTGAACTGAAAAACTCCTGAATTCTAAAGGACTTAGGTGCAACCAAGGCATGATCTCATTTACTTCTGTGGAAACTACATTTGGCAAGCTGCCTGGTACAGACAAGCAGAGGGCTGGGGAAATATTTTTAATGATTTTGATTAATGAAGGGCGGTCACCAGTAAATTTGAGAGGATTAGATCACAGATTAAGGATGTATGTGTGTGTGCATGCGCACGTACGTGTGTGTGTGTGTGTGTGTGTTTATGGTTTACGTGATTTAAGGCTTTGTAGACATGTGTATACTCATACACACATAAAAGTCATAAACCAAGAAATCTTGGAACCTACCTAATAATGCTTTTCCTCATATCCAGAAATAATGCTCCATAATGCTCATTATGAGGAGATATGACACTTCCCTATTTTGGAGATATCTTTAGGAGTGGTAATGAATGAACATTAAGCTAGTTATGTTCATTTCATGAAATATAATGCATTAATTTAGCAAACATTTATTGAGTATCTCCTATATGCCAGGTACTATGTTAAGCACTGGAGATATAATGGTAAAAAAATACACACACACACACACACACACACACACACACATACAGTCTTGGTTCTACTGTAGTTTATAAGCTGCTATAGAGACGACTAAAATTAATAATTTAACTGTACTGACGGTTTTTATATTGGCTTTGTATTCAATCAAAATTTATTAAGCATCTCCATTTGCTCTAACTTCTGTGATAGGCCCTTAAAAGAAAAAAGCACTTTGACTAATTTCTATTGAAGTCAGTGGTTTGTAGTTTTCAAGGAATAAAGAAACTGTGTTTGGTTATGGAATTGAGCAAAGCCACCTGATCCAGATAACTCTAGGTATTAATTTAGCACACAGTTCTAATGACAGCAAGGTCACATTCTAGCACAACATTCTGTTATACACACATATATACCCTGATGCAATTACTGAAGATACTGTTATATCATCCCCTTCGCTGGTATCTTCACAAGGCAGGGTTCAAGAGCTAGCCTACTTCTCCCTAGCTATGTGAACTGGGATGACTACTCAGCCCCTCTGAACAGTTTCATATCTGCAAAATGAAATAATTGTACTGGTTCTTAGGACTGTGAAGATTGAATAAAATCATATATGTGAAAATTCTTAGTAAGAGACTATACTCACATGAGTCTGTTTTTATTTCTACTGTTACTACTTAAGATTTTCTAGAGAGAATAATGCTTCTTGAGGCCAACTATGTGTCCCATTACCTTAAATTAAAAGAATAGCAGAAGGAAAATAATTTTGAAGTTTATATATAAACCTGAAATTATATATTTTTCTCTAAGCGTGTTTCAGAAAAATTAGATTATGACGCTGATAATAGGGTAGAAATGAAGTTTTTCTAAAGGCGGAATAACTGGTGTCAACATGTACACATCATCCTTGGAATGTGACCTGTGGCACCATTGACACTAACCTTGCAATCATGCATCCTCTTTTTGTGTCTTCTATCTTGTATTATTTGTTCCCCCAAGAGAGGGATGAAATTGAAAGGAATCATTATGAATGCATTCTCAGTGACCATGTTCTGACACCTTGGTCAGGAGGTTCATACTCTGCATCATTGAACAGACTGCTATAATTAAAGTAATAATCAGAAATATAAAGCCACACAAGAACAATTGTTATTTAAACGATGAACCTTCATGCGAGATTACCCTGGGTGATACTGATCTGTGAAGTTGTATTTTCTGAGGGGAAATCAATACGAATGAAACGAGAACTCAGTGTGCATCCTGTAGTGCGTATTATATCCGTATGAACTGTGATGTGATCTCTTGGTCTTTTGCATCATTTTGTTTAAAGGCCTTACATAGATTATTCTGTCCTTGGAGATAGGTGACTTACCTAAGATTTTATCCCTACATAGACTAAATTGAAAGACCACATGTATGCCTTTTGATCTGTACTTTGTGTGTTCATATGTGTATACAAGAATATGTTTAAAATAGGTCATCACGAAGCAGACTGGGCTACTTAGCACTTTACTAACTCCACATTATCAGAGATTGAATTTGAAAGCATTTTTAATTCTCTTTACTTTGTCATTGATTTCCAATGTTGCATATATCTGTGCAAAGAATAAGTGTTATAGCTTAGAATCAATTTGAATATTTATTCCTCTGTGTATTCTATACACTGCCAGCCCCATTTATGGCTGATAGACACTGGATAATGAGTGGAAAGTTTGAATGAGATGCACCTTTGCTCCTGTTCCTTCCTATCTCCCTGTCTTCTGGTTAATTTAGGTCTGAAAGGCTTGTTAGTAACCAGGAGCTACATTTAATGTTAATCCAGGGTCACTTCTGGTCCAGAGGCTCAGCTTCTCTCACCATGCATGATACACATAGTCATCAGGCTGCTTCCTTCTCGGTTGAAATGCAGCAGCCCAGAAAGCACCACACTTCATTGGGCAGAAATATTGGTGAGGCTGTACAGAGCAGATCAGATTGCAGCTACCTTAAAAAGTGTTGCTATGGAAACTCTGGCTAAGGCAGCATTTTAAATAATATGTAGAATCAGCATGCTGTCTCTGAAACATGTTGCAGCATTTATTAGCAAGGCATGAGCTAAGGTAAGCTCCTATTAAAAAAAAAAAAAATCTTTGTAATGATTAGTAAGGACCCTGTATAATTTAAGGTATTCTTTGGAGTTTATAAATATGGCCTCATAAAAAGCGTGAATATAAGGGAACTGTGACTTTAAGTCATTAGAAGCCCAGTGGTTTGATAAAATAACAGGAAACAGACAATTTAATGAGCAGTCTCAGTAGCTCTGGATTATCTATAAAACTTTTACGGCCTTCCCCAAGTGGCAAGAAGCCATAAAACTTGCCTGAATGAGGGACTTGTTAATTTACTTGTTAAAGCAAATTAAAAATTTATAAGTGCTTTTAGGTAAATGAGATCTTCTCTCATTGCTGCCCTTGCGGGGCCCTAGAGTCCTAGGAGGGGAGAGTGGCTATGCTCAGACACCACTGCAGAACAATAAAAGCTATTAAATTGTTCTAGTTTATTACAACAGAGCCCTGCAGCTGTTGCCATGGCTAGCTGTGGGGTACCAGTGGTTGACAGCCAGGGAATTTCACTAGGTTTTCTGCCTTGAAGAAAAAAAAAAAAAAAAAGGTGGCAGAGAGAGGGATGATTTTTTTACCTTTACAATTCTTTAGCACTTGGTGTTATAGATCAAGTCTTCTATTTTTCCTTGACCTCATGAACCCAGAGGTTTTAAAACTACTTTTTCCTATTCTCAGATGTGTTTCTCTTTAATTCCATAGATTGTTGGCACTGTAAATTCCTACCCATCATCATGAGTTTTAGCCATTAAGCCATGGACAAAAGCCTAGGCCTTAGAGTGTTTCTGAAAGCTCACCAACATTTCTTCAAAACAAAACAAAACAAAACAAAAACAAAACCTCTCCCTCTTCCCTCTGCCTTTTCTTAGCATGAAATTAGGAAAAAGAGGTAAGAAAGGGAATCCGGTACATGTTCTTGTGTATTCAACTCCAAAAATTGTGTATAATTATTGTTTTTTGTGGAATCCGAAGTTTAAAGATAAATTTTCGTGTACTCTCACCTTTGGATGAAAAGAAAATCAACTTAGATTAAAATTCTTGGTTTTAAACATATTCCTTCATTTTTTTTTTTTTTTTCTGTTTTTCACTTGACAGATTTCTTCTAGAAGTAACCCTGGAGTAGCAGGTTTCTGATTAGTGACTTTGGCTGGTGGGGATCCTCTTGTCCTTGCCTTTCTTGTACCTGCTTCACCATAAGCAGTCTGCTCCCTCTCTTAGTGATGGCAAGGATTTTGGTAAATAGGAAGTAGCAAATTCTTTCACACAGATCATACATTTTGATTTAGGAAGACCTTTTGCATTTATAGGGCAGAAATATTTGTTCTATCTCAATTACAGACCCTGTTTAATGTTAAATGAAAAGGATGGATATTTCACAATTATGTTTTAATTTCAAATATCTCTCTAGAAAAATCAGATCTGCAAACACTTTCTTCTGGTAATATTTCCAGTCACTGCAGTGGAAAGATACATTTCATTAGCTTTAAGAACAGAAATGATGAAGAGGTGTAATTTGAACAAGTGTTTGTTCTTCTGCAGTATTCACCTTTCAGTTATTTACATATATCTCCATACCTCTCATTTGGATTTCATCTGAAACTGTGTTTGAAGAGCATATTGGTGGCAAGTAAAGTGTCACAGAAAATTGGGGTTAAAGGGAAAGCAGTAAAAACGGCAAAAAGAAAAAAAATATATATATGTATGTATATGTGTGTGTGTGTGTGTGTGTGTGTGTGTGTGTGTGTGTACACACACACACACACACACATATTTTAAATGGTATTCCAGGGTTTTAGAAGATGTCAACTTTCAAACAAGAAGATTCCGTAAGATTAAAATGTGCTTCAATGGTGACTCTCTTCTCTGGTGACCATCTTGAATATTTTTAAAATTCAGTTGTACAGTACCTCTGTGTGCTTATTGTAAGTCTCAGTGAACTTCATGAGCCCCTTAGTGTTTTGAATTGTAATGTCTTTTGGAGTCTCTCATCTTCAGAGTGTTAGCAAAAATGCTTGGTTATATCCATCTTTGCACAAATTATCTCTGTGCATGTATATTTTCTGGGTTTTGTCTTATGCCCTATGGATGGAACTTTGAGTGGAGCTTAAATAGAACTCTTCTTACTGTATTACCACGTAGACATGACCACAAAGTCTGTGGAAGTAGAGGGTCATAATGGCTCTCTACTTTCGTTCAAGAGGACCAGAGTGAATTGCATGTACAGAAAAAGTTGATAAACTTTAAAAGCTTTGAGTAGGAAAAGAAAATGACATTGTGCCACAGGTCAATTGCTGAGGAGCTAATATAGTTTATGAGGAGATCCATGAAGAACTTTGTTGCAATAGGGCAGTAAAGTGGTGTGGTACTCAGGAACAGCTATGATGATAAAGTTTTTACAGGAAAATAGCAATATTTAAAAATATTTGTTTTAAAAGAGTTCATGTCAGAAATTTAGTGTATATGCTTACTTGTTAGTAATATTGATATGTGTTGTGTAATGATTGCTTAATTGCTAATTTTCCTATGCTAATTGATGTTTTTCTATAAAACTAAATTCTTTAGCTCTTTACATTTATTGAATACCATCTGGCTTATGAATTTTCATAAGAACTGCCAAAAAAAAAAAAAGGTACAGATACCTCCCCCACCATCTTTCTCCTAAATAAGCAGTGAATATGTATCCATAAAGACTTTTCAGAGTGTCTTGAGAGATTTTTTTTTTTTCTATAGGACTAAAAACATCATTCCACTAAAAATATTTTCTTTCTCTCCCAATTTGAATTTTCTTCCCGTGGTGGAAGGCATGACTAGTTATTCCATGGCAAATATATCCTCTTATTCATTTTAGAAATAGTCTCCATATTATTGCTCTGGATTAGTATTGAACAAATGTTACATTTAATATACTGTGTTTTTCCTGACTTAGGAAAAATCCCAAACTTATTTTGTATTTTTTTAAAAAAAAGATTTATATATTTATTTACTCATACCAATTTTAAGATATCATTAAACTTTTGTATAGTAACAAAGAAGTATGAAGTAGGAGACCCATACACTCTTTTTACTTTGCAATGTTTAAACTTTTTAGTGATTTCCTTTTATAAAAAGCTGTCATTTCTCTGACATCGCTACGTATATAGTTCTGGTATTATAGTTTCTTTGCTTAAATTACGTGTATGTGTGTGTACATGTACATGTACATTGTCTTAGTCTGTTCAGGCTGCGATAACAAAATACTGTAGACTTGGGTAGCTTATAAACAACATAAATTTATTTTTCACAGTCTTGGAACCTGAGAAGTCCAAGATCAAGATTCAGGCAGACTTTGTGTTTGCTGAGGGCCTGCTTTTTGGTTCATAGGTGGCCTTCTCCTCCCCTTATCTCACATGGTGGAAGGCATGACAGAGCTCTGCCAGGTTTCTTTTATAACGGCACAATCCCACTCATGAGACTCTACCCTTATGATCTAATCACCTCCCAAAGGCACCCCCCCCCACCTCCTAATATCACATTTTGGATTAGGTTTCAACATACAAATTTGAGAAGGATGCAAACATTATACATATACAGATATTTATATTATAGATATAAGCACTAGAATTTAGCAGGGCCTTTTTGGCAAGTATGCTAGTCTACATGCTTTTCTACTTTTTTCCTCTTTAATAATCATACACTAAATACTCAGAACTAAGCGTAACAGTTAAGTTATAAACCAGCCAGGAACTGCTTGACACATGTAGATTTTGAATGAGAAGTAAAAATAACTTCAGTTGATTAGGGTTTTTTTTTTTTTTCTACCTCATCATTTAATTAATCTAAATTTCTTGAGATTGCTAAGTAAATGAAATTGTATTTTCACTTGCTTGTCAGAATCTAATGTGATATACACAAAAACCTGTATTAAAGAGTGTTTCAATTATTAGTCATTCTGTGAATAAATTTGAGATAGTTCTATAGAATTTAGTTTCTAGGTTAATACATTTAATACATTAAGATTCAGCCACATTATATATTGGTTATTTATAATTGAGAGATAGGTTCGTAAAAATAACCAAAATGTGATGGCATTTTCCTTTTTTCCCCATTACAAAGTTAATTACTTATAGCTAAATTGCTAACTGCTTACCCCCCAAATATTAAGGCACTAAATTACAAAATGTTAGATTTGTAATTTGCCTAGAAGAACAGATACACTGCAGTTGGTTATGACATGTCTGCATTGCCCATGAATGATAATGATAACCCGGAGGGTAGCATAATATTGTGGAGTAATAGAGATTTTGGGATTAAAGGCCTGCCTGTGAATCCTAACTCCACCTTTCTGTTTAACCTTGGGTTAACATGGGCCTACACTTACTTAGCCTTAAAATGGTAATGATTATGTATGTGTGCTTCACAGGTTGTTATGGTACGAATCTGTATATTAGTACAGCATGTTGTTATCACTGCTCAAGGGCAGTGAACAGAGCATTCTGTGAAGGACCAGGGATCATATTCTCCCCTGCTCTCTGTGTGTCTTTGGTTGGGTCATTCATCTCTGAATTTTAGTTTTTATCTGTAAAAGGATTTACTTTGCTTATTACCTCAGAAGATTTATATGATGATTAAATTAGGTAAATTATGTACAATTATTGGAAAATTGTAGAACAGCAAACACATGTATACAGCATTGTCATAAAAACGAAAGCAGCTTCATGGTCACGCTGTCTTAACCTGCCAGGTCTGAGAATGGGATACATCCACTTGTCCCTCATAGTTCTGTGATTGTTGCCTTTACATGTCACTACATGAGTGAGAAGTGTAGGATATTTTTGGCAAGTTGAGTCAAAAGGTGCCTGTGTTATTAAACAAACACATCTTTTTTTAGTAATAGCTCAATGAGAGTTTCTGTTATACACCAGAGGGCTAATATGACATGGGGTTTATTGGGGGGGGGAGTGGAGAGACACACCTAATTAGACAATTGTATCTGTTCTTAAATTGCAAATGTGTGTACGTCAAAGCCATCATAAGAATAAATTTAAGTCTGATAGTGTACAAGGTTTCAGTATACATTGGTGAAATATCCTGCTGATTGCTGATTGAAAACAGTTGTTAATTCTCTACTTCACTAAATTCAGAGTGGAAAAACTTTCCTTAATAAAGAACAGATTGAGGAGATCCAAGACCTTACTGTGTGGGAATTAATGGCAGATGCATATACTGGTAGTTAAAATGTTTCATTAGATGTTAATGTCTTGCTGTGTTTTTAATTGTTCAGGAATTAGCCTCCAGAATATTAAAACCATCTGTTTGTTATCATGATGAAACAGAATGCTTAAATAGTTATTAATTTGTGTTTCTTGTCTTTTTTTTTCTTTTCTTTTTTTTTTTTTTTTTTTGTTTTCAGGGATAATCTGTAAAACTTTGATCTGTTCGGAGTTTAGGGAATTTGGGATGTGGAAGTGAAAAATAATTTTAAAACATGCTAATGTCCCAAATAACTGTAGTGTTTTTCTTCCTACCTGCTGTGCACATTTTATGTGTATTCTTTTTCACATTTTAAAGTATCTTTTTACAAGATATGAAAATGAGCATAGAGCTGGTTTTATAGTTGATTTAAACTGTAAGACCACCCTTAGAACATGCTGATTATTTTACATTCAAGATCAAGACAGAATTAGCCATTTGGAGTGATGAAGGAATGCTAAGAATTTAAATTCTAAGGACATGTACCTCCTCCAATACTCCACTAGCTCTGTATAACAGGTCAGAGCTATACCCCTTGTAGAATCAGGCTGGCATTGGTTCTAGTCTGCCTCAGCTGTTTTCTGCCTTTTGTGACTTTGCTCAGATTATTTTGTATTTTTCAGCTTTGGTTTTTCCATCTGTAAATTGGGAAGTACAATTCAATTTACAAAGTTTTTGTGATTTTTAGATATAATATGAAGATTGCTTATTTGTTCAGTATAGCGAGCCTAGTAATTGCTTTCTTTCTTGGTCACATGGAACCAGTGAGGTATTTTGGGTATGATGGAGAGTATATGTTAGCACTATAGCTGCAAGGGCCAGGAGCAAACTCTTCATTTACTAGCCTTTGCCTCTGTGTTGATAATAAAACATTGGTGTGTTTAAATTCTTATGCTCAAATTGAAAACCTCAGCTTGTGTCATTTTATCTCTAGTTAACTGCCACACACACACACACACACACACACAACAATGGAGAAAACTAATCTACCTTTTGCATGGATCCCTATTTATGTTTCTAAGAAGCCTAGTAGTAGTTATCTTTTCATCTCTGAGTTTAGTTAAAAAAAACTGTCAAGTTCTTTTTTACTAATTTATGTAAATCAGCTAAAATCATGCCAAGAATTATAAACTATATATTTGAATCGTTCTGTGTCTTGGAAATATGCCATGTGTTTAGACCAAGAATTTCTGATAGTTGGGAAATTTATGGTTTTCTGTGTAAGCTGTCTTTCTCTCACCTGCCCCTCAATCAAAATTGGATTATCCCACTTCCTACATCTGTTTTGCCCAGGTTAAAAATGAGAGAGACTTCATAACTTTAAAACGTATGGAACCACGTGAAAATCACCTGCTATATCATAGTAAAATTTGTAGGAAAGCCTGAGTTTCCGATTCAGGTTCCTTAGAGACCAGGCAGATGATGCAAATAAGTGATGCAGGACAATGTAGGATGTAGGGGCCTTTAATTCAGCTAGTGCTCCTGTTTCCAGTGGAGTGTGCTGGTCCTGGAGGTCGCACAAACCATTAATTTATGGTGTGGAAAAAACAAACATACCATCTGTGGCCATGCTACCCTGAACAAGCGTGGTTCTGTCTGATCTCGGAAAGTTAGGCAGGGATGAGCCTGGTTAGTACTTGGATGGGAGGCCACCTAGGAAGACCAGGTGCCATATTTTTAAAAAAGTAATAATAATATAAATAAATAAGGGATCGTAAGCTGACAAGATCCTTGCAATCTATGAGGTTAACCAAGGGTTACCTTGCCTAAAACAAACAAACAAACAAACAAACAAACATTCCACCTCCTAGAAAGTACTTTCTATTTAAAAATTTACTCAAAGAGAATATATTTATTTCTATAACCAATTAGGTTTCTTTTATAAATGATGTTGTTGTTAACAAATCAGTGTTTGGTAGTACACATGTTTAAACATTTCTGCCTTTGTGTGCAATATGTTGGAAAAGGTTTTTTTGCTGGATCGATTTTTAAAAATAAGGGCTTTTTAAAGCACTTGTTAGAAGGTAAAATACATAGGATTTTAAATGCTTCATATTATCCAAATTACTTAAAAGTGGCAATCTCATCAATAAGCATGCATAATACTAAGAGAGCTATTAACTTCTCTTGCTAGTGGTTTTTGACCTTTTGCTGAACAAGTACTTTTAAAATTCTCAAATGCCAGGATGAAGAGTTATTAAACTAACTAATTATATGCCACTTTTCATTTTATAATCTTATAACCTGACTATCTAAAATATCTTAAATTAGCTGTGATCACTGTTTCAGGAACAAAATTAGCAATAGCACTTTTTGAAGAATGGCTGATTTTTGTATGATCACAAAGCCCACAAGTACACTAGTGTACATGCTGGTTTTCATGCTACAACTAAGCTTTCGAGCTCTTTGTATTGGCCAATTTTGGAAGACTAGCTTTTTATGATGCAGTCATACTTTGTTAATAGCTCCAATGGCCATTTTGTGGGAGATTTTAAAGTCTTACTTACATGTTGTAGATCTTAAAAGTTAATGCATACTGATTAATTAAACACATTTATTGAGCATCTAATAAATTCTAGGGACTGTTTTAGAATCTGCAGATACAACATTTAATTAAACATAAAAATCCTGCTTCTTCTGAAGTGTATAATTTAGTAGTGGTTTAGTTGAGGGGTCAGGAGTTTGGAGGAGACAGAGAATGAATAAAATAAGTAAAATATAGACTACATTGCAACATATTAAGTAGAGGCAAAATTACAGTTATAAGTAGGATAATCAAGGAAGTCCTCATTGAGAAAGTGACATTTAAATAAAGATCTAAAGAAGGGAGGTAGTAAGCCTTGTGCCCTCTGAGGGCGGAACATTTCAGACAGACAGTACAGCAAGTGCAAAGGCCGTGAGGTGAGAACATGCCTGGCTTATTTTAGGAACAGTAATGAAGCAAATAAAATTGTTACAGAGTGAGCAAGACAGAGAGTAGTAGAAAATGAGATAAAGACATAATGGGGAAACCAGATGGAGTTGGGGCTACCTTGTTGTTAGGCCAATCTAAAGAACTTGGTCTTTACTCTGAAGGTATTGGAGAGATTCTGAAAGATTTTGAGAAGAATAAGGACATTGACTTACATTTTTATAGGATTACTCTCGCTCCTGGGAAGATGCATGGATGTAGCAAGCAAGAGCACAGGCAGGCAGATCAGATAGGAAGGTTATTGTCATGACCCAGGTAAGAGACAATGGTAGCCCTGAGCAGAGCAGTAACTGTAGAGGGAAGAATATTTTTGCCTAAGCAATTGGAAAGGTGAAGTTGCTATTAATAACAATTGGAAACATTGACAATATTGCTTTTAGTCATCTAAGTGAAATTGTAAGATGCAGCTTAATTAGAAGACTGAAATTTTGGAAAGAGATTGGGGCTAAAGATATAAGTTAGGCATCATCAGCACATAGGTAGTATTTAAAAGCATGAAATTACCATGCTCATCTCATGCTAGATGAGATTATCATGGGTAGTGAATATAGACAGAGAAAAAGAAGAGATCCAAGGACTGAGCCCTGGGGAACCTACCTTTAAGAGTTGGAGGGATGTCCACCATACTTAACAGGAGACTGATAAGGAGTCACCAGAGAGGTCAGAGGAAAAGCAGGAGTGAGGCAAGTGCTTCAAAGATGAGGGGTGATCTCTTGAATGAGATGGTGCTAGATAGATCAGTAAGGTGAGGCTTGACAGTGACCACTAGGTCTCACATTTGTAGCTTGTTAATGATCTGGTACTGCCTTTAAAGCCAGGCAAGGGTTTTTTTTGTTTTTTGTTTTTTTTTTGCCCTGAATCCTGCTTTGGTGCTCTCTAAGCCATGCCCCTTCACAGAGTGGAAGAATTCAAAAGGCCAAGGACATGCCCACTCGGCGCTCACTATTCCCATTCTATACCATACTACTGATTATCTGGGACTCCAGTTCCTAGCCCAGATATCCTCAATTTGGCTTTTAGTGTCCGTTTCCTAGTTCATCGTCCTGAGAGCAGACTGCACCACAGCTGCACATATGCCCAAGACTGAACTGGGGGGACTGCAAGTGGGAGGAGGATAAAGTGGGAGATGTGGATGAAATCTGGAGCTTGGGCTGGGATGTTATCACATGTGCAGGTGAGGCTTCTTGAGATATGGGACAAAACTATAGATGGGAAGAGAACAGTAGGCCGGGGCTTGACTCTTCTGCACTGTCACATTCCATCAGGAAACTTCAAGGAATACAGAACTCTAAATTAAAACCTGGTTTCTGTTGTCTTTATGAGCATTCATTTAAGCAATATCTGAGAATAAGACACATTCATGTAACACTAAATTAGCTTGATTTACATCTTTAACTATTGAGACACAAGTTTTGGGGTCTCTTTCCCCGAGCTCTGCATATGCTTTTGATGGCCTGTTGTTGAGTTTGAGGAGCAATTTCATGCATGTGGGGACAAAAGTCTCACAAGATCAGGTTAAACAGAGAATGGGAGGAGAAGAATTAGAGATGCTGAACAAAATGTTTTCAAGATTTTTTTGTAATAGGAATGAAAGAAATTGAAAGACAGCTGGATTTCTTTGTTTTGCCTTGATTCTTTGTCTTCTCTTCTAAGATGGGAACAATAATAACCAAGATGTTTGTGCTCTGAAGGAAAGGATTATATTCGTTTGCTAGGGCTGCCATAACAAAATACCACAGAGTTGGTAGCTTAAGAAACAGAAATTTATTTTTTCATAGTTATGGAGACTCGAAGTCCAAGATCCAGATGTTGCTAGGTTCAGCTTCTCTTAGGGCCTCCCTCCTTGCCGTGTAGTTGGCCGCCTTCTCACTGTGCTCTCATGTGGCCTTTTCTCTGTGCGCGTGTATTTTTGGTGTGTCTCCCCACATTTCAATTTCCTGCTCTTAGAAGGACACCACTCAGATTGGATTTGGGCCCTCCCTAATGAGCTCATTTCAAATCACTTATCTTTTTAAAGTCCCTCACTCCAAGTTCAGTCACATTCTAAAGTAATGGAAGTTAGGGCTTCAGCATTGGAGTTTTGGGTGGGCACCATTTAGTCTAAAATAGGAATCTTAAATATTCTAGAACATGCATTTGTGAGACCTGTCCCACCTATGAAATATCTGTGGCTTTTCAAAAAAGTGTAAATGTAGTGCTTGCTAATAATCCACTTTATTTTTGTCCTCATGGAAGTAATGGAGCCTACCTAGTATGAAATAGTCATTAGTTGATGCTAAGTTTAGTGATATACAGGTTGCTAAATGCTATGGACTGAATCGTGCTCCCACCCCCCACCTTCAAATCAAATTCATGTATATTTGGGGTAAGGAAGTAATTAGTGTTGAATGAGGTCATAAGAGTAGGACCCTGATAGTATTAATGTCCTTTATTAGTAGAGACACTGGAAATCCAGCTCTCTCTCCCCTTCCTGTGAGTCTGCAAGCCAGTGAGCGAGTTCTCAGTAGACACTGACTGTGCTGGCACCTTGATCTTGTACTTCTAGCTTCCAGAACTGTAAGGAAATTTCTGTTGTATAAGCCACCAAGTTGTGGTATTTTGTTATGGTAGCCTGAACCACCTAAGACATTAAGATACTTATGGATGGAGAAGGACCCTTAGCCTTGATGAGAGCTTTTTATTGGATTTGAAATGGAAAGAGGCAGGTTGGAAAGAAGTCTGTTGTCAAAATTCATATCTTAAGGTTTTTGATAGCTTGCAACTAAAGTGATTTCATAAAGTATCGTAACTAATTCTAGATGATCATAATCTTTCAATTAAAATGAATAGCCAGTAAGTATATGGATTAGAGAAGAACATACCTTTTCTGGAAAGAAGATTTTAAAACTTGTTATAATGGTAAATTTAAAATGTATATGCAAATACAGATAATAGTGAAATAAACCCCCATGTTTTTATTATCCAACTTCATCAATTAAGACATGGATAATCTTGTTTCTTCTGTATCCCTACCCCTCCTCCACATACACACACAGGCTTATTCTTACATCAGGAGGCATGTGTTGTCTGGTTTTCTCTCTTTTTTTTATAATTTTAGGAGATACCGATACTTGATTCTTTCTTTATTTTTTTTTCAATTCCAGAAGGTTTTCCAAAGGTAACCAATGAAGTATTTGTTCATTTATTGATTTTCTTATAATTATATACTTGTATATTTAAACATGTAGGATATGCTTCAACTCGTCGTGTTATTACGATATTGATACTCGAATTGTCCCATATTAGCGGGAACACTTAAAAATTGGTTCCCCAGTCCCTCTGATATGGTGTTTCTAGGATAAGTGTGCCAGACTTGTCTTAGTTATTTCCTTCCTCAGATTTCAGTTGGCTATTTTTTAATGGTAGAATGGGAAAAACAAAAGACTAAAGTATTTTTTTGGAGGGTGATGGTTATTTTAAAGAATGCCAAGTCATGTAAAAAGTTGTTTAAAAACATGTTTTCTTATAGAAAAATGTAAGTTTTGTGTATTTGTTATTTTTATGTATTCATCCTTGCTAACCAAATCATATTGTCTCAGAGTTTCTTTTTAATAATCAAAAATCTCAGAAACTGTACCAAAGCAGTCAAACATTTCTTCATCAAATTATTTTTGCATTGCATATGTGTATTGTGTATGAATTTCGGAGCCTATTTGAAAACAGATTTATCTTATAGTCCGCAGTCAAATCCGAGGAATGCCAAACACCTTCTGTTCATTCAGACTTTTCTCTTTAATATCATTCTTGTATATCACTTTCTCCTCTGTAGTTTAGGCTTCATTTTTGTTAAAGAATAAAAAAAAAGTCAGGTATGTTATCATGCCTTTTCTCGCCATATTTCAACCTAGAAATAGTAGCCAAATTGTAGATAGAGATGGTTGTTACTTATCAAGCATTGCTTTTTTACACTCCCATTCTCTTTTCTTCGCATTATTAAGTTATGAAGAAATAGTATCATAATAGCCTCTTGGCCAAATCATAGAGAGTACAATTTTGATTCTCTTGATAAGCTGTAGAATGGTAAGTTCTGTTATCTGGGTGAGTGTGTCTATTGGAAAGATATCAGAGTTAGTCAGATTGTTCTTGATTGCCTTAATTGTTTCTCGTTTATGTTCGTGACTATGTAGTTAGATTTATCTTGGCTTTTGTCCTCATCAGATTGATCTTGGCTTATTTTCCTCTCTTTATTTTATTAACTTTAGCTTTCAGTTTTTTCTTACTGCTATGAAGTCCACTGAACCTTATTAAATCTTGAATAATATATGTGATTGGCAAATGGAAGTGCTTTAATAGTTTTAAATTTTCAAACTATTATCTGTGCCTTACCCCAAGTGTTTATTTGGAAACATCACTGACACATATAAGTGACACTTAAAAGTCCAGGCATATTCATGAATCCTATCTTATTTTCCATCAATAAAACTTTCCTAATTCTATCAGAGTCATTTTATAATACATGAATTTATCACAAAAAGGAGAGGCAATTTCTCCTTTCTTGTCTTTGTAAATCCCCTGTGGTAGGCAGAATCCCAAGATGGCCCTCAAGGTACTCATCCCTGTTTACTCCCATGATTAGATTTTTACATGGCCCAGTTGACTTTAAGAAAGTGAGCCTGATCTAATCTGGTAAATCCTTAACAGAAACCTGATTCTTTCTGGAGTAAGGGATTAAACTGATGGGATCTTTTACTTTTCATTGAATATAAGTTACATTGCATAAAATCCACTCATTGTAAGTGTACAATTTAATGAGTTTTGGTAAATTTATAGAGTTGTGCAGCCATTACCATACTCCAATTTTAGAACTTTGCCATAACCTCAAAAATTTCCTTTGTGCCCACTTGCAAATTAATGGACTCATATTCTTGTGAAAAGTTGTTAGATTTTATTTTTAATTCAAATTATTATATTTCATCAGATTTTTTGCAGCTCTTTTAATTAAGAATATCATTCCATATTTTTCCTTTTTTCCCCATTATTATCAGATATGGGTACAGATTAGTTTTGTATATGAATCAAATTTTGTTAAAATTAAAAAAAAAACTTTAAAATTATTTGATTATGATTTTGATAGTACCGCTAAAGAATGTTTACTACTACAATTAGAAATCTACCTGTTATATTTTATAATTTTAATTTATGAATGTGCATATTTTAAAATGATAATCATATTATATATTATCAGATTATGATTACATAATGGTATCTCATTATTTCCATTTTTGGTTTTGATTTTCATCATTTTTTATTCTTAGATTTATAAGAGATTTTTTTTTAATCTCTTTGCAGGTTTTGCTCCTATTTTTACTCTATTAATTGTACAGTATTTTAATTTCCCAATTGATTATGTAATTCTCATTTTTAGAATTTTCTTGCTATAATTTTTCCTATAGTTGCTTTATCTTATATCTTTTTGTCTTTTTTGATCTCTAAATTAGCGATTTATTTCTATTACTTTCCATTTAATAGAAAATAAATGAGTTAATCTCTCACATAGATTTTACAGGTCCTGTAAGTTTTTTAACTTACATGTTTTTAATTTTCATTTTTTAAATACATATGGTGTATTTGTGGTTTTCTCTTTGACTCAATTATAATTGTGGAGAAAAACTTTTAAAATATCGTAAAAAGATTTTTCTAAAAATCTCTAGGTGATATGACTGTTTAGATTAAAATATCTTCATTAATTTTCATCAGAGAGAAGTCTGCTTATGTAACTTCTATGATTTGAAATTTATTCTGATCTTTTTTTGTGACTTAATACATCTTCAGTTGGTGGTAATGTCCCATGGATGCTTTAAAAGGTGTGGTCTCTGCAAGTTACCAATATTTACTGTATTTTGCCTAAGTCAAACTGAGTTTTTTCACCTCTAAGTCCTTTCTTACTGTTTCATTTTCTTGATTCCTGTTTAGTAGGATGCTAAAATATCCCAGCTTCTGTTAATTTTCTTTATTACTTAAAATATTTTTTACCTTATCTACTGGCCTATCAAGGTTTATAACTTATTTCTTTAATTTAAAATACAGAAACATCAAAGGTAAAGATTGTGCTTTTTATCACTATAAAGTTACTATCTTTAACATGATTTCATCTAGCCATTTATTTGTAATATTTTATCTTTTATCTTTTTAATTTAGGAGTCTTTTATGACTAACGTTTTTTAATAACTAACAATTTTTTTTCTATTCAACTTTGTCATTTGTAGTAGTTATTTCCTGTTAGCTCTTTTTAATATGCCAATTTTTTTCATTTTCTTTAGTTTGGTTCTGTGTATCTCATCTGAAATACCTTTTGAAACCTCAGGAATAAAATAGTTCAGGTGCTACCCAATCTATGAAACTTCCTCCATTTGTGGACAGGTATTTTTTGAAAAAAACAAAACAAAACATTTTTATAAGTTAAATACTTGCTGCTTTGATGTTAGTGAAGGTGTTCTACAGAATGTCATTGAATGAAGGAAGATTCTTTGCTTATTGACACATTTTAAAAACCTTGTATAGAGTTCATTTAGATCTCTGTAGGAGAACTCAGCAGTCTGAGATAGGATTTATGTTGCTTTGAGGAACCAAAACTGTGGTAAGAGATGACTTTTGGATGCTCTTCTGGATTGCACTGCATAATTCACATCATTCATTTCGAGTTCCAGGCATAAATATCTTCTTAACATACTTTATCCTTCTATGAATTTTTTTTGAAGAGTTAATGACACCTGCTGAGCAGCTAGAATCTTGTTAGAACTCTTCATACTCAAGTTGATAAGAATGGCATAGCCTGGCTCTCAAACCTTGCCAGATGTGTACGGAATGACTCCACCTTCACTTAGTCCAGGGTGATGGGACTTTATTATATGTTTATTAGTAGTGATAAAACCATGGTTTGTTATTTTTCTAATTAACCATTGATAATAGTTAAGTCTGTAATGAGATCACAGTTTGAGAGATTGGAGAATATATTGTTGATAGTAGAACCTAATAAAATATGAAATGGCTTCTTATATTTTAAAAAGATGTTAATCTTATTGATAGAATTATCACCATTTATGCTAGACACCAGTGTCGTTTCAAATCTGTTTTGTTTTAATTCCAATGACTGAAAATATAATATTCTAATGGGAAGAAACTTCTGGTACTAGAAAGTGAATTACAGTAATTTTTAAATAAATGAGGTCCTGAAGTATCTACAGGGTGATATAGTAAGAAATCACATTGCATCAGAGCAAAAGCTTTACTGTAACAGCTGCTGTGGATGCTAGGAGAAATCAATGTAAGCAGATCAATTTTCCTTAGGTCCTTAAATGTTTAAGCCAGCACCTGGCCTTTGCATTGTCTCTTGGTTGTAGGTAATAGCTGGGAATTTCAGGTGAAGGATTACAACTTCTGAGTTAGTTATGCTACCCAAATGATCCATTGGATGGGGCTGAAAATGCCAGTTTTAAATGTATTCATGGGATTAGAAATGAATACTTCTTTTGCCTGAAATCCTGTGGTTTAGCTTTAGTACTTACTGTAGTCAATCCATTACTTTGAAATATTGAGCTGTCTGACAGCTTAAAATCCTAAGTTTCCTTTAAACTTGAGCCTGGCTTTGGAGGAAAAAGGAGTGGTGCGGGGTGGATTTTATGTAAGGGTCTCTGGAGAAAATTTGCTGAAGTGCTTTTACCGGCAGGGCACAGGGAAGGCTAGCAAGCTGCTTGCTCTGCCTTTTTTGGCTTTTGCCCTTAGCCAGCACTTAGTCAGACATTTTATAACAGGGCCACTGGAGGATCTTGTTGGGCTTCGTTGAAATCATTTCCTTCCATGAAGAAATATGGAAAAAGACCCAAAGGCAAAGTCCAGGTTTTGCTAAGCCAATTGGATATTAGGAAACATCCTCACACCCTTATATCCTTTATTCCCTGCTGGATGTTTATTTCTCATCTAAGGTGAAGGACTGAGTTTTTATAAGCATCTCTTGACCAAGTATCACCTTTTAAGAGTTCTTTCTTTGTGAATGCAGTCAGGTACCACAAATGTATTCAAAATATGTTTTTGCAGGTATTAAACATACTGCAGACTCATTATTTCCATGTTAAATGTAAACATCTAAATGTGCACTAGGAATTAAAGTGAAGTGAGCAGTAGGCAGTAGAGATATGGGCTTATTTTCATCCTCGATCTCATGCCTAATTCTGAGCACATCATTGGCTGTATTTATTTCTTTATCCATACATTGGAGGTAGCTTCACCTACATTTACTTAACTCAGAGATCCAGTTGGATAAGGTTTCTGACATTGGTCATGAATTAGGGGCCTATTCCACATACAGATTTTATCATCAGGAAAAATATATATAACAGTAGGCTGTTTTAAACTTGAAAACATATGATACTTATTAAAGGTATTTGATGAAGAGAGATAACACTAGCTAACTCTGAGGGCATATGTTAAAAACATAGAAAGAGCTCTTCAGAGACCATACTGGAGGATATACTATCTGAGCTTTTACAAAATTTTGACCTGAAAAGCACAGAGAAGTTGAGAATGAGCATCCAGACAGAGGGAAGCTAGAGTGAAAAAGTGGAGGGCGGAAATAGACATGCTGTGTTCAAGAAATTGAAAGACAGTGATGTTCATTTTTAGATTAAATCCCCCTTTATTGTAAGTATAAAAATGAAAACTTGAAGAGAATGACAATATTCTGAACTTTTTATTTCATAGTAATAAGAAAAGGCTCATATAGCTTGCATCTGAATTAACTGAGAATTAGCAGGTTTAGCAGTAATTTAGGAGGAAACTAAGTACTTAAGGGCTCAGGAGGATACAAAGCAAAATTAGCTTTATTTGGGGTAGGTTCCATTAGAGAAGACTTCTGCAGACTGAGATTTTAGAAGAAAGTGATAAAAGTGGATTTATAGACAGATTGAAAACAAAAAAGAATGTTCTCCATAGTGGGGACCTGGAAGTAGCTGATTAGATTGTATGATCAAAAGTAGGGTCTGAACTGTAGTCTTTAAAGAGGCACATTGAAGGTCCAAGAAATCCTAGTACAGATTCATTGTCCATTCATCTTGGTTCATCTTCCACCATGGCCCTAGAGCCACATGAAAACCTGCAGACAAAAGTTGCTACCTATATTACCTGTTCTGCTCCCTCCTGCCCAGACATATGAGGCTTATGTTTTGTTTAAGAATTTCCATGTTTCAATCCATACACCTCTCTAATATTTCTTCACATTTCCTCCCCAAAGGAACTTGTTTCTGAGAAGACCCTAATCATTTCCTCACTTGTTGCTTTCACTGACTTTGCTTTCTGCCTTTCTTCCATCAGGAGTGTCTTTTTTCCTCTCAGCCATATGAGCTCAATTGCTTTTATTTATTAATTTTTAAATTAAATTTATCGGGGTGACCTTGGTTAATAAAATTATATAGGGTTTAAGTGTACAATTTAATAATCCATCATCTGTGTATTGCATTGTGTGTTCACAACCAAAAGTCAATCTGCTTTTAAAATCCAAGGCTTCAGAAATCATTTTTCCTCTGAATATCATGGCTGCTTTTTGGTTTTCTTTTAGCATGTGTTTCCGTGTGTTGTTATGTTGCAGAAAAGATGCAAAATCAGACCTGTGAGAAACCAAGCAGCACTCAGAGTTGGAGAATTCAACTTTATTACTCCAGTGGTCCCAGGGAAGCTAGCTCTCTGAAGATCTGGACCAGGAGCTTAGTTGCAACCTTCCTTATATAGAACTTATTTGGCATGGGCTGATTGGCTTTTGTCCTTAGGTGGTTACAAAGAGTGGGAGTTGCTATGGGTTGCAGGCAGTTACAAACTTACAAAGCATGGAAGTTTCTGGGGGTACAGGCAGTTGTTATTAGTTGCTTAGAACAAGCAAAAGGGAAGATAAGTCTATACAGTAAGCATATTTACAGAAGTAGAACAAAGCTGATTAGCCTTTAAAGTGAAAATCCTCTTCAGTTATACTTATTTGTCTTGTACTGTCTTTCATTTGCTAGATTGAGAACATTGTAAAGAGGCTGTCTCTTGTAACCTGCTTTGAATTGCTTGGGGTCTCTGCAAATGTGGTTGTTGATGACATCACAGATAGACTAATCTTCCATTTGTGCATGACTCAATCTCATATAGACTTATGTTTGCAATTCTGTGCTTTTGTTCATTTTTAATGGAAAATCAGAGCTGGGTAAATGTGTACAACATTCTGAATATGAAAGTCATGGTTGGGTAAATGTGTAGAAACTGCTAAAATGTAAGCATTGTAAGATGAGAGGCATTTGTTTTTTTGTTTTTGTTTTGTTTTGTTTTGTTTTTTACTTTAGCACCACATCTCCAGTGCTTACTACCAGGCCCAAATGTGGGCCTTAATACTATTTGTCAACTGAGTGCTGGCTTAATTTACTTATAAACTGTAGGTCTAAATCTGGTACTTACAAATATCTGGCAAAAGACCTCCAGAATGTTGTTTGGACAAACAGGATCGTTAAGTGTTTTACCAGTGGTTAAAGAATAACATCTAGCATCTGGTCATTTTGTCCTAGGATAAAGAAACCTTGTTTTTTGTTCTGTTTCTTTGTTTCTTTTCTTTCAGAAGAGAACAGAAGAAATGAGGTGGGTATTCACAGTTGATGTAATGTGGTTTTAGCTTATTTAGTGTTTTGGGTTTTTTTTGTTGTTTTTGTTTTTGTTTTGACCAAAAAATCACAATGAAACAGGAAAAATCTGAGAGAAGATTACTTACCAAGATTCGTGAACCTTTGTTAGACTTTTTGAGTGTTTATTTAAGGCTTGCTCACTCTCTTATCTATATCTGCATTTTACCATAAAGTTTTGTTTACCCTACCCTCTGTGTTTTTTTTCTATGACAGCCTGCCTAGCACTATTCAGAAACTGAGAAGAATGTTAAAGATTAGGACCTTACACTACTCACTTTTGACAAGGTTTAAAGAACAAGGGCAAAGAAACCATCTGGTGAGGAGACCACTGACTCTTTTCCTTACTCTTCTTTTTCCTTTAGCTCAAGCCTGGACAGAATAGCTGCAGGGACAGTGACAGTGAAAGTGCCAGTGGAGAATCCAAGGGCTTCCACAGGAGCAGTTCTCGGGAAAGGCTCAGTGACGTAAGTATTAAAAAAAAAAAAAAAAAAAAAAAAAAATCAAACAGAAGCACCAGACCATACATCCAAGGGTCATTCTATTTTCTAGTTTTGACCTAAAATGTGTTTTAACCAATTATGAGGTAGGTGGGAGTACTTGTCACCTTAGAAACAACAGATTATAAACAGAAGTGATGTATCTTGTTACAAATGAGTAGGCAGTGCTATAACTGGGAGATGAGCAAAACCCATTTTGTCTTCCTTTTTTTTTAATACTTCAAAACAGTTTTCTTTATTATGGTGTACAAGGTCACCCAGTATATTGCCAGAAGAAAATAATAGTACTTATTTGTTATTTTGTTTAAAAAAAATTTACCTTTGCTAAAAACCCATTTAATAAGCATGAAATAATATATTTTTTATATATTTTTTATATTTTTATATTTTTATATTTTTTATAAAATATATATTTTTTATATTTTTATATATATTTTTATATTTTTTCAAAATATTTTTTTACTGATTGTTGTCCATAAGTATAAAAGTTTGTAGACCTTTTGCAGCACATTGAGTCATTCCTATAATAATCTCCTATCCATTGCTCCATCGGCCAACATGGACAACCTCAAAACAATTAACCTTCCTATACCCTCAGGAAAGTTTGTGAGATTTAGGGTGAGATTTTATGTATGAAACATCAAATTCTTGCAAGAATTAAGTGGAATAAACAAAGTGTAATTTTTTCTATGGCACTTTTAATATCTTAGTTATAGATAATCATCTATCCTTCTAATATTGAATATCAATACATATATAAATAAATACTAATTCAGTGTTTGCTGTGAATGAGTATGTCTGTGTATAAGAATATTTCTCTTTAGTTTCATGAATTTTGTGATGGAACTATAAATTATAATAAAACTATAACAATATTTCTTACCTATGTTGTTAATTAATATACTTAATATAAAGTAGCTATTCTTCTGAGATATTGTTTTGCTATTTTGTGCAAGATCTTATTGACCCTGGAAAATTATTCCCAGATTAGTTCATCATGATTTCATTATAGACTGGAGAAATGAAAGCCCTATGGGTCTGGTGATAAGAGCACAATATTGTATAGTCATTGAGATCTTTTGACTGGTTGTCCTCAACTTACTTTCCATTAGAGCAAAAGAAATTGCTTATGATATGCCATGTTTATGTACAGGAAGATTTAATATTGTTAAGATGTCAGTACTACCCAACGCACTTTACACATTCAGTGCAATGTCTATGAAAATTCCAAGTCTTTTTTGCAGATATGGAAAAGCAGATACTCAGTTTCATATGGAATGGCATGAGGCCCCTACAGAAAACACAATATTGAAACAGAAGAACAAAATTAAGAGACTTACACTTCCTGATTTCAAAACTTACTACAAAGCTACAGTGATCAAAATAGTATGGGAATGATATCAAGATAGACTTATACAGAGCAATGGAATAAAATTGAGAGTCTGTAAATAGACCCATACATCTCTGGCCAAGTGTTTTTTGACATGAGTGCCAAGTCCTTTCAATTGCGAAAGAATTTTCTCTTCAACAGATAGTGCTGGACAACTGGATTTCCCCATGCAAAAGAATGAGTTGGATCCCTGTATCACATCATATACAAAAATTAACTCAAAATGAATCAATGACTTAAATGTAAGCACTAAAACCATAAAACTCTTAGGAGAAAATATATGAGTAAATATTTATGACCTTGAATTTGGCAGTGAATTCTTAGATATGACACCAAAAACATGAGCAACAAAAAGGAAAATAGATAAATTGGACTACATTAAAATTAAAACCTTTTGTCAATCAAAGGGTATTATCAAGAAGATGAAAATAAAACCTACAAATTGTGAGAAAATATTTGCAAATCATATGACTGATAAATCTTTAATATCTAGTCATGTAAAGAATTCCTACAACTCAACAATAACAAACAGCCCTATTCAAAAATTGACAAATGACTTGAATACACATTTATGCAGTTGTCCAATAAGTATATGAAAGATGCTCATAATCGTTAGTCATTAGAGAAATGCAAATATAAACCATAATGAAGTATCACTTTATATCTACTAAGATAGCCATGATTTTTTTAAAAAGAAACAACAAGTATTGGTAATGATATGGAGAACTCAGAAGCTTTGTACATGCTGTGGGGAATGAAAAATGATGCAGCCACTTTGGAAATTACATTGACAGTTCCTCAAAATGCTAAATACAGAAATACTATATCCCTACCAATTCTACTTTTAGGTATATACTGAAACAAATTGAAAACAGGTACTCAGACACTTATAAGCTGGTGTTCATTCCAGCATTTTTTATAGTAAACACAAGATGGAAACACCACAAGACTACATCAATAGCTGGATGGATAAACAATGGTATATATGGACAGTGGAATATTATTTAGCCAATCAAAGGAGTGAAGTTCTCATACTTGTTATAACACAGATGAATCTTGATTATACTAAGTGAAAGAAGCTAGATGCAAAAAAAGGACAAATATTGTATGATTCCATTTACACTGAGGTATCTAGACTACGTAAGTTCTAAGGGACCAGAAAGCAGAATAGGAACTTCTAGGGACTGAAGGTGGGAGTGGGGGAATTATTGCCTCATAGTTATAGAGTTTCTTTTTGGGCTGATGAAATAGTTTTACACAAATTGCGACTGTAATGAATATCACTGAATTGTACACTTAATGGTTGAAATGTCAAACTCTGGTTATGTATATATTTTACCACAATAGAAATAATGTTAAAAAAAAATCAGAGCTTAACAATCCTGTCAGTCTGCAAAATACTGAGTTTGCATTGCTTATTAATTGTTAAAAGTCACACTTTTTGTAATAACATTATTAAAAGGTGAAAGAAAAAGTAGAAACAGCCTGTAGTCTAAAGCTAATTTTTTCCTAGTACAGATACTCTGCTTGGGTCCTGATGTATTACGAGTTTTACTCACTCTAGCTGGTGGAAATACCAATTATTCCATGTCCTGTGCAAGCCCTGAGGACTGTTCTACCTTCCACTTTTCATTGGTTTTCCCCTTTGTCGCATATGCTTTCCTCCCATGGATGTGCTGGTACGGAGAGGTAAAGATTGCGGGGGAGCCTTCTTCAGGTTTCATGATTCTCTGTGAAGTTCTCATCCCTTCCATCCTCTGCTTTGCCTGCTCCAGCTGCCTTGGTTTCCTTTGATTACCATCTCTATCTTCTCAACTCAGGGATACTGCTGGGCTTCACCTGAGTCATCTCCCATTCCACCGTGGCATGAAAACTCTCTTCAGGCAGTAAGCTGAGGCAATTGTAAGGATCGTCTCATTTACTTCTCTTCTATCTGAGATCACTGTCCTATACTGCTTATTGCCCAATTTCTGAAAACCCTTTTTCATGCAGTTTGGTTATTTAGTAGCTTAAGCTTAAACTACTAAAAATGGGAGTTATGTGGTCCCTGTTAGTCCACCATGCCCATTATTGGTTTTTCAGCTGAGATAAAAATTCTCAGAAGTCTTTCACTCACTTTTAATAATTTTAGAAGCTTTGGCAGTTGAGATTTACTTTCAAGTGCAACGAATTAAGATATTGTATTATTCTAGTCTTCCCCCCCACCCCATTGAACAGGAAAAAGGAGTAAGAATAAAGAATTCCACTACAAGTGGAAGATAAAGCTTATGGGTTAAGCTTAAAAACCAAATGCGCTTGGCTTTTCTAAATTCTGTATTCCCAAGCCATATTGCCAGGAGGGAATATTTGTCTATAAGGACTTTTAGATTGTCCACCTTATTTGGATTATTCACTAAGGAAAAGGTCAAGGAGAATAATTGAATATATCAACCTTCATTATGAGTTTATTCAAGGGGAAAATATTGCTTCTGACTTACATAGAGTTTTGTAACTGAGGAATTTGTCAAAACTTATAGTTTTAGAAGGAAATTTAGTCTAGACCTGTGAAGGACTTTTGATATTCTATTTCTCCTTTTTTCTTTTCTTTATATTTGTGTCATTTATTTTTCCCCTGTTTGTGTATATCTTTTTCCTTCCCTACAGCATATGTTTGTGTATTTTCTTGGATGTGTCCGTGTTACGATTGTCCAGAAATATTTATCAGTACCTTTTATGTGTCAGGGCTTTTTAGGTTGGGTAGGGGACAAGATGAAGTCTCTACCTCATGAAGTTTCTATTCTGTTGGGGGAAGCAAACAACAAACTTGTGAGCAAACAATAAAATTATTCCTGATGTGTATTTTATGAACCAAACAAAATAGTAATGGGGAGGGTAGCGTGTGTTGTTGTTTTAACTAGTGTGATTGGATTAGACCTTTCTGTGTAGGTGATATTTGAACTGAAGCCTGAATAAAGAAAAGGAGACAGTCCTGTGAAGATCTGTAGGAAAAGTATTCCAGACGACAGGCACAGCAAGCTCTTAAGTCAGAGCAAGCAGGACATGTTTGAGGGAAAGAAAAAAGGCTATTGTGGCTGGAGTGTGGTGAATGAGCACAGAGGCTGATCACATACTTACCAGCCACTATTAGGGGAGAAACAAACACAGGCTATATCATCAGTGAACTTCTCTGTATTTAAGAAGAAAATCTAATCCAGACCTATGAAGGACTCTTGATATTCTGTTTCTCCTCCTAGTCTATGGTAAGAAGGCTAGATGTTGTATTAGTTTCCTGGGCTGCTATAATGAGAGACCACAAAATGAGAAGTTTAAAACAATGGAAATCTATTATCTTATAGTTTTCAAGGCAGGAAGTCCAAGATTAAGGTGTCAGCAGGACAATAATCCATCTGAAGCCTCTAGAGGGGTATCCTTCCTTTCATCTTCTAGCTTCTGGTGGCTTCTGGCAATCCTTGGTACTCCTTGGATTATGACTATATCAGTACAGTGTCTTCCTCTGTCTTCACATGTCCTTCTACTCTATTTGTAGCATTGTGTGTCTTCTCCCTTATAAGGGCAACAGTCATTGTATTAAGAGCCCACCTTAATCCAGTTTGACCTCAACTTAAAGACCCTGTTTCTAAATACAGTCAGGGTTCTCAAGAGAAACCGAGCTAATAGAATGTATAGGCATATCCAATTATGGAGACTAACAAGTCTCAAAATCTGTAATCAGTAAGCTGGAGGCCCAGGAGAACTGTTGGTTAGTTCTAGTCCTAGTCCGAAGGCCTCAGAACCACAAGAGCTGATGGTGCGATTCCAGTCCAAAGACTGGAAGGCTGAAGACCCAGGAAGATTTGATGTTTCAATTTGAGTTGGAAAGCAAGAAAAAACTGTTGTCCCAGCTCGAAGGTAGTCAGAGGAATTGCCTCTTATTCTGAGGATGATCATTTTTTTATCTTATTAAACTGATTGGATGAGGCCCACCCACATTAGGGAAGGGGCAGTATACTTTATTCAGTTTGTGTATTTAACTGTTAACTCATCCAGAACATCCTCCCAGAAACACCCCAAATAATGTTTAACCAAATAAAGTTGATGCATAAAATAAACCTTCACAACCAAATTCTGAGGTTGCAGTTGAACATGAATTTTAGAGAGATGCTGTTATAAGTCATTATTTTAAAAGCCTTTCTCTGAAAGATGTTAAAAGAAATGTTGTTATAATTTTTACTTTAAAATGTTTGCTTTGCCTTTTATATGAAAAACTGCAGATAAAGATGAGAGCAAGAATGAAATCAGTGAAAGAAGTCAAAAGGCTGTTGAATATAGATGAAAGCTTGACAGCTTGAAGTAGGTTATAACAGAAGGTTGGAAAAGTGAAGTTGGAAGTGACCATATTTATCATACCAGATACTTTTTTCAAGTTATTTCCCTGCCCCCATTTTACTTGAATTTTTCTAATTGCTCATTTCCTCATTCAGATATATTATTTTGCATCTTTATCAGCTATTAGTAATCTTATCTCCAATGCACATTCCTTAGGATTAAGATTGCATTTCTTTTAATTGTCATTGTTTTCTAAAACACTACAGAAAAGCCATAAATGAGCTTGTTTTATGACCTTTGCAACAAATATGCTTGGCCATGATCCTTCTGCTTTTTACTCTCAAAGAGAGAAAAGCATTAACATGGAGGTGGGTAGACAGGGATGTCAGACACAATTGGTGATTTGGAACAATTTTAAATATCCTATTTAAATTAGCCCTAGGGTCAGAGCATACATCTCATCTTGGGAGGGAGCACACATCCATTTCATACTCGGGGAGCTATAATAGTAGCCATGGCCTCTTTGGGTAGATCTCTAATGAATGGAACACATCTATTTTAGATAGATAATCAATTTTGAAATCCCTTGTTGTAGGTAAGCTGTTAACACAGAAATGTTAACTTCACTAGTTTAATGAGTAGCTTCAAATGATAGCTTAGTGACAGAGATGGAAAGAAAGTCAGGTGGGGGGCAGTGAGAAAGAGTAGAATGAGGGTTTAATGAATATCCACTTGCAGACTTGAATGTCAGCAGCAACATTCTCCCTCCTGGAAAATGTCTTTCAACTACATATCCTATTACTATTCCTGCAGCCCATGGCAGC
This sequence comes from Eonycteris spelaea, assembly GCA_003508835.1. NCBI lineage: Eukaryota > Metazoa > Chordata > Mammalia > Chiroptera > Pteropodidae > Eonycteris > Eonycteris spelaea. The sequence goes on from PUFA01000089.1 coordinate 5,164,434, forward strand.
TTGGAGAATGAGGCAGAGTGTGTTTGTAAGAAAGCTCTCCTTTGCAACATAATGAGATCGAGGTGGGTAATTTACAGAGATTGCTTGAGCAGTGGTCAAATCTGCAAAAAAAAAAAAAAAAAAATGAAGAGACCATGTTAAACAAGAGATGGCTTATAATGAGCCCAGAAATTACATGTCATACATCCAGTTGGCTAGTACTTTTTCATATCTTTGTCTTCTCATGCAAACTGCTAAACTCTTTCTCCTATTCTTATTTTCTCAATCTCTCTATACCTCTCATTTCTACCTAGTATATTGAAAATATGAATGAATTTGGCAGCTCTGCTACTTGAAGAAATAAGAATGAAGGCTTTTTCATTACTCAATGGGAGTATTTGCCTAAAAATAGGTATATGATATTACTCAAGATACTTTTTATGCCTTTATTTGTTGCATCTTTTAAAAATGTTTCCTTTTCATGCCTCAGTTTGACTCATAGCCTTTTCTGAATTCTGTGGCTACTTTTGCTATGCTGTTTGGATAGAGTTTGCCTTCTCCCTTCAAGCAAGAAAAATGGAAGACCCCACCTCATATTAGAAATTGATTGGAGAAATACAGAAAGTTGAAGTCAGCTTTATTTCATCAAGTAGTTCAGTGGTCAGGGCATCACCAACTGTCTGTTTTCCTAGATCTTTACCTCTGGTGTCTGTCTCTTTTTCTATAACATGAGAAAGCAGTACCAATCCCTAAATGCATGTCTATAAATGAATAACGTAACATTTTAAACAATGAAAAGCTGTTTCTAAACACTTATTCCATTTTTGTAGTATAATCTGTCATTGCCCATGGTGATTTGGGGTATTCATGGAATTTCTGACTTGGAAAAATGTTACCGCTATCAAATATTTGCAGCTGTATTTAGATGCAGACTTAGATTAGGCATACGTGACCAAGGCTCTTCTGGACCTTTTGAATAGCAAGGCCTCAAGGATGTGATGCATGTCATGAGCTATCAGTGAAACCGACTCCTGCCCTGTTGCTGATCTCAGATTTGTTACATGTATCTGATGGTAGAAATCCTATTGGTGACCAGGGGTGGTGTCCTACAGAATACAAAGCTGTAGTCAGATTCTTGGAAATGTGGACCTGGACAAAGGGAAATCTCTTTATTTCAGAGATGTCATTTCTGTTCAAGGTCTGCTGCTATGATTGAAAGGAGCTGCTAATTGGCCAAGACAAATATGGTGGAAAAGGGAGTAAGAGAAGAGGAAACGTCAATGCCATGGGCATTTGGCAAAGTAGATTAGAAGACTTTTCCTACAGTTTTCTTCCAGGTCCAGAAATCACAACTTTATGCCACAAATCTTTTCCTATTTAAAAATAAATGAATAAATGAGTGAATACCATGGATTGGAAAATGTGGGTAGCCTCTGACTCTAAGGTTCTGTATGCTTTCTAGTAAATGCTGAAACTCCAGTGGACTATAATGTACGTGAGGAACTAGTGTCTCTGTTTCTTCGTGTGTCTGTCTATGTTTGTGTGTGCCTGTGCGTGGAGTGTTATAAGGCAGGGTCCTTAAATGCTTTGTTGCATTATGTTAATTCCTCGGCAGTGCAATCAAATTCATGTCGTAATTAAAGCTGTCAGTTGGAAGGCAAGCCAATCGCCGCAAAAACACAGCATAACAAATGAAGTGAAATGATTCTGCGTGTAGCTATACAATGCTTCGCCAGGCATGAAATTAAATAAGTAATTTGATGTTGACATCAGAAATTGAAATGATACCCACTGTTCCCTCATTCAGTCAGACCTGCATAAACAATAGCCAGAACAAATATGCACAACAAAGCCCTCTTCTCCACCCAGCTCCCTGAGTAATGTACAATATATATGCAAAATGAGTATAACAGAGCTTTTCCAGACCTGAAGGATGTAATTTTCTTTGGTATACAATAAGATGATATGTTTGTGGGGGTGGGGATGTGGGTTTGGAGGGTTACTTCTGCTTCTGGGATAAAATACATTTGCAAGAAGGAAAAAAAAATTCTGAAATAAACAAATTCCATGTTTTCTCTGAGTAATTCATCCTAAAATGCTTTTACCTCCCAGGGGCATGACTCCAGGCTGGTGGAGACCTAATCTGGTTATTGCTTTCCTCTGCTCCAGGGAGGGCTGTGGGTGCTGCAAACAGGTGATGCTGTCACATGGCTAATCGCTGCTGTGAGAAGCTGTCTCCATGACTACTGTGGCTTTCCCTGCGTACCATTTATGGGATCAAGAATGCAGCAGGATTTTTTTTTTTAAACCCAAGTCCAGTGTGCAAGATCACACATCTACAGTCCTTTATTCCCCCGAGCTTGTCGAAACACTGAGGCGAAGAAAGTTTTGCTTTGGGAACTGCATTTAGGAATGCCCTGGAGCATACTACCCTAACTTGATGTGAATGCTTTTTCTACTTTCAGCACTGTATTTCCTTTTCAGAAACAGTTTAAAATCAAGAAGAATCACATTTACTGCATTTTTGGAGATATTAAATTTGCCCAAGGCTTTTCCCTCTAGTACAATCCATTTATTCATTTATATATACATTAATTCGTCCTGAGTGCCAGGTATTGTGCTAAGCTCTGAGGAAGCAATGATGAGTAAACCCGATGGTTCTTGCCACCTGTAGGCAGAGAAGGGACAGGACATTTAGGTGGAAGAGCTAGAGGTGAACTGAGTAACTGTTGCATCAGAGTGGAAGTCAGGCCATTCCAGGGAAGGCGTAACACCTGACCCAAGCTAGTCAGGGAGAAGGCCTGGCTTGTGTGAGGACACTCAGCTAAGATCTGAAGACCGAGTCAGCATTATCATTCCATATTTTTCAAGCTTATTTGGGATCTCTATTCTTCACAAAGAGGACTCTAAAAATTAAGGAAATTGTAATGAGATGTTTTAGGAAAAAAATAAGCAAATATTACAAACAAGAAAGAATCACAGACAAGTTTAAAAAAAACCAAGTCCTTTCTTTGACCTCCTTCTCCAAAGAAGAGATACCCTGCATACTGTTCAGAATTACTGTTTTTTAGTCTCCATGTGTCAGAGCTGTGGAAGTCTAGATTGATAATTCTTGGGACCAAAACCTTGAGAAAAATAGTACTTTTCACTGCTTCCCTTCACCCACACATTCTTTGCATTTTAGTCTACTAATTATGTTTACAAAATGTCTCATTTTTGAAAAGCGCTCTGTGTGTACTAACTGGTGCCTTTAGGGAATAAACTGGCAAGTAGGTCATACACTGGAAAAGTCATCCAAACCCACTGGGCTTTTTATTTCAAGTCAGTCTGGGCTTTTTCCTCTTGCCTGCCCCTTTGCGGCCACAAAACTGAGTAGCTTGAGACCAGGGCATTGAATGTCAGCAAGTCAGGGAGGCAGGCTGATGTGTGTCTGTTTAGTCTCAGTGCAGGGCGAAATGCCATCATTAATTCATTACCCAGCTGCCTGTCAAATAAATTGGCAATTACGTCCACCGCAGAAGCTTGGAATTCAGTAAATAGCACGTTAGCATCTCTGAGTTGTTGAGAGATGTAAAGGGGAAAATTAAGCAATACGGTGTATCAGGAGCAGATGACAAGGGGCAGCATACACTGGTGATGTGATGTAGTGATGAAAAGCCTGCAAAGGGCTGGTAATGAGCTGTGTGGATTGGAACGTGTTAAAAACCATTGCTGATTTTCCACTTTGTCTTTATGCTTTATTGCAGAGTTCAGCTCCTTCCAGCTTGGGAACAGGCTACTTCGTAAGTTTATCTCAACTTCCACATGTGTGCTTGCCTTGGCAGTGATTTACTTCCTTAATGTATGCTCATTAGGACATGAAAAAAATATATAAGAAATAACCTCTCAGTCCTAAAGAGCAGGCTAATATCCATCCTTTTATTAAGAATTGTTTTATTAAAAAAAAAAAAAAAGAAAAGAAAGCAAGAAAATGTTAACTTGCTGGGCCCTGGGCATCATCAGTCAGTCTGAGATATCTTTCTGGTTCTGAGCACAAAAGACATTTGCCCCTTACCTGGCAGCATAAGGGGATACAGGGAAACCTGATTGGCTCATTCCACCTTTTCTACATAATTGTTTTTAGTGAGAAGTGTCATGTGGCGGGTGGAATTCACATTATGTATTGAGGCATTTATTCGCTTTTAAATCTCTTAAAGAACTTCCCGACATATACAATGAATCTTTTCTTTTTTTTTTTTTTGATGAGAAGGTAGTATTTTAATGGATGTTTTCCTTCACAGTCTGAGTAGGTGGCATTTAGATTCCATTTCAGCAATTATTAAATTCCTTTTTTTTTTTTTTAGCAAATATAGGTGTATTATTTTATTTATAGACATTTCTCTGTCCTTTGGGAGGAGTGGGGATAGTGACAAACCTTAGAGATTATCACAGTATTTCTCATAGAGAAATAGTCACTTCATTTCTTTTACTTATAGCAAAATTACCCTTTTTGGATTCAATCATCTTTTTAAAGATAGAAATAGAAAAGAATTACACATAGGTATTGTTTACACAATGGGATAACATACCAGTGTAGAGGTTTGTTGTGTGTTTAAAGGAATGTGACTTGTGTTCTGAATGATGAACAAATGATACTCTAATGCCTGCTCAGCATTTTCTGAGAAAATAATGAAATCATGAAAAAATAAAGTAGAAAATAATTACTAATTCAGTTTAGTTGCCTTTAAATATCTTTTCTCTAAAATGCTAATTACTCTGATTTTCTTTGCCTACACTTTTCTCTCCATACAGTTACATTAAATATATGAAAACTAGCATCATTTCATTGAATAAAATGTCTTTCTCAAGCTTGGCACAAGTAGCATTTTCTAAATGTTGATTTTTATCTTACTCTATGATAGGAGAAAAAGGATAAAGATTTTTTGGTACTTGCTTAATACAGTCAGCACACTTACCCTTGCTTCTTATTGTGGCTGAATATGCATGCTTGCAGAAACAAGCAAATTGCTTCAGCAGTCAAAATAACAGAAATAATCCCATCTGCCCTCTTTTCACACCAGGCTGGATGTGGGTTGAGATGCTCCAAGTAAAATCTGGAGATTGCCAATATCTCTTCTTCTTTCAAAAGCTAAGTTCTCTCTGTGCTTTCTTCAGCAGAACAAGGCCAAAGCCACTAATTTAGCCCTTGATCACTTCTAGACTAAACATTCTATTATTTTTTAATGTCAGCATGATCACCCTGAAAAAAAGAAATTCATGTCTAGAAACATCCAGAATTTTATCATGCTTTTTGCCACTTTTTTTCTCTCCAGTTCTAGGAAAGTTTATTTTTATTCTCTAACAATATATTATTATGAGTAAAGAGTCTGCAATCATGAATGTAAAATAATTCTCACACTTACAATACTGTTGGATGAGTATGAAAGTTTTTCCTCACATTGTAAGATTGTTCATATTATTACTTTGCTTATATAAAAACATTTGTAGTATTATTAACTTACATGGAGAAGATACATACCAGATGTATGTTCAGCTCTCAACCATGCAAAAATGTTCTACTTAGAATGTGTTTCCAATCATGGGATTATTATGTTATCACTGTGCAAAATCTATTAATATTATTGCGAAGACCTCATCAAAAAGTGTCTTCTGTTTCGGTTTTCATTCTAATACTATCACATGTAATAATTTTAAGTACTAACTTCAACATTGGTGAGTTTTACACTTGTAAGTGGAAATAGTATGTGTATTCACAATTTATGTTAGTTTTGTGGCAATGTTTTATTTGCACTGTGCTTTATAGTCTTTACCCATGTCTATAATGTAGATTTAGTATCAAGTAGGTAGAATGGTGATACTTTTGCTGTATCCTTAATCCTCTTCAGTATCTCTTTGAAGTGTGGACTGAGGCAAATCACCTGCAGAGTCAATAAGCTATTAATGGAATTGAAACATAATGTGAATTCTGCTATAAGAAGACTGAAGGCACTCACTTACTGGGTTAACAACCTGGAACTTTTTTCTTAAATACTCTTCCATGACCTAACATGACTCTAACTTCAGAGTCTCCTTTCATTTAGACTTTTATGCTCCTGTAGAGTCTTTGGTGAACTCAGGTAAAATGCTAATTATTGTATGTGCTAATAAAATAGACACCCCATTCAAGTATATGCACATACATGTGTATGTGTGTACACACACACACACAATTTCTTATCCATAGCCAGTATTTTTGGTTTATCAATAGTGGTAAGTTAAAGGGTTTGAAGAAGAAACCTTTGTTTTTGATTTAGTTGTATTTGTTTATATCTCCTTGGTTTTGTGTTCCAAAGATGTCTGCTTAGGTCTGCCACTTTTCCAATCCATTTATAAGCTGAAGACTTGAGAAATGAGAACAGCAGCTAAAATCAGTATTTACATAAGCATATTGCAGAGAATTCTTAAAGTAGACAAAATAGAGAATGATTGGAACAAACTTTTCACATTTTGGGGAGCTTTTGAATAATATGTAGGTGTTATACACACAGAGATACACACATATATATTCATTACATACACATGTCGAACTCATATTCTAAATATAAATATAAGTATAGACTAGTTGGAATTTTTTTTTTTTTTTGGCAAGAGTACCAAAGTGTGTTGGAGTATGTAGGGTTTTACTTTCTTAACAAATGATAATGTGGTAACTCATTTTCTTTTCAATTTAAATGTTTATGGCTAAATTCTCTTTTTATACATGTATTTGAAGTTTTATTACATGTAGCGAATAATCAGCTTAGAGGCAGACTGATTTGAAGATAAGTGGTGTGAACTTGAGCAAGGTCTTTAATATCTGAATCTCTTTCATCATTTGCACCTACCTAATAGAGTTGTGAATATTAAATGAGGTAAGATATTTAATGTACATAGAACAATAATAGCAAATAATAAATGTTGTCTTCTGTTATTCTTACTGTACTGTGTGATAGAAAAAAAAAACTTTATCTCATTAAATGGCTTGCAATGTTATGGCAATAGAGAATACCCACAAGAAATTAATAATATAGAACTAAGTTTTGTAATATGTTGCTATAGGATAGGAATATTACATTCTCATTACAGTCATCTCATAGCTTTCTCAGGAGCCCAAGACTTTGTGTTTGGTCAATCTATACCAATTTACTCTATATAAATATAAAACAAATATGGAATTCATTCTCTAGGATCCTCTGTGATCATGATGTTGTAATGAATTATTCTATAGGCTGTATTCCATAATGGGCCTTATAGAAGGTTGTTTAATTTGTCTATTAAAGTTATTTGTTTATTTAATTTCTCAGACGTGAGGCATTTAAAAATGGCTAAAAGCTTTTAGGGTTAGAGTGGGAGGTTAAGGTGTACCTGTTCCACATATTCAAGTTTTATAAGGTTGTGTCACATTTTTGCTGTTCCTGCACAACAAAAAGTGGATGCCCTAGATGCCTCAATGAAGTAACTGAAGGCAGTAAAATGAAAAGGCCAGTGAAAACATCTCATGGTTGCCAGTGGTCTGATGTGTCATCACAGGAAGGATCTGGACTTCTTTACAAGCTCTTGACTCCATATTGCCAATAGCTGGTATCTACTGTTGGTGTATGGGTGAGTGACTTGTCAGGCTGAACTTGATCCCTGATGTAAAGGAGAAGCCTTCCTTTATTCAGGTGACATATTCTGCTTGCTCCTCTGGAGTTTGACTCTAAGTGTCTTAGGCCCAGAGTCTCAAATAGCTTGGATCCTGATTTTGTAAACCCTATTGATCCAGAGATTTTTCTTAATGGTTCTCGACTAAAATTTTTCATCCTTCTCAGTTGGATCACATCTAGTAATGTACATACGTTAAGAATGTCAAAGAAACCTACTTTTGCCTAGTGATTAAAACTACCACAGTATATAATAAAGGGGAGTTGTGTAGTGGTACACATCTTAAAATGGGATTTGTGTAATTACTGTTTTCCTATGCAATTGAATTACTTACAAAGGTGTATTGATGGTACTGGTAACAGGCAATAGATGTCACATATGACATATGACCTTCCATCAGAGTTATAAGGTTATAAAGAGTTTAAACTCTTTTTCCCTGATCTAAGTTTGACTATAGACCTTTGGAATAGCTTCTTTGTTTTTGCTGTAATTTGTATAACTCTCAAAACTGATTTGTGATATTTTACATAACCATAGTTGCTTTTTTTTAAATCTCAGGGTGAATTTTATTGTTAGGTGAAAGTGGAATGAGTTTCTTAGGAAGATCAGACTTTTTCGAACACAGTTATTTATTTGATAGACTAGGCTTTTCTTTAAACCGATACTTCTGAATTTTTGTATTTCAATAACTGTTAAGTACCTTCTCTGTCAGGTACTGTCCTAGGTGATAGATTATCCATGGTCCCTCTTTCAAGGAATTTAGTCTTCCCTAAACCCACACCCTATCCTTCCTTTGTGATGTTTTTAAATATTTTTGACACATTGTATTTAAATAAGAGGGTTTGGGTTCTACAGAGAACCTAACATTACTTATAATATCGCTATGTTTTTTTAATTTAATTAATTTATTTTTTTAGTTTCAAGTGTACACTACATTGATTAGACATTTATATAGTTTATAAAATGATCCCCTAGTTGCTCTTTCTCTCTGGCTCTACACCTAGCCATTACGTTGGTGCTGACTGCATTCTCTATGTTGCGCTTCCTATCCTTGTGACCGTCTATCAACTACGAATTTGTACTTCTTTAACCCTTCACCCCTTCCAGTCACCCAGCACCCGTCCCCTGTGGCTGTCACTAGATTATCCTCTATATTTGTGAGTCTGTTTTCAATTAGTTTGTTCTTTTTGTTCCATAGATTCCTCTTATAAGTGAAATCATATGGTATTTATCTTTCTCTGTCTGACTTATTTCACTCAGCCTAATAACCTCTAGGTCCATCCATGTTGTTGCAAATAGTAGGATTTCATTTTTTTAATGGCTGAGTAATATTCCATTGTATATATGAACCATAACTTCTTTATCCAGTTGTCTGTTGATGGGCATTTAGTTGCTTCCATATCTACCTCAAGAATCAGGAAAAAGCTCAAATAAACAATCTATGGGTTTTAACTTTAGAAATTCAGATACATCAACTTGGCCTTGACTGCAACCCTGTCCAAAGCAGGAGAAAGTTATCTTTTTCTCTACTTACTGGTACTTATTGATGATGATTAGAGAAGATTATTTCATAATCTGTGGAGTACTTATATTTAAGATTAATAATAGGATAATAAATTAACTCTGAATGAATACTTAATTAACTTTAAATGAATTTTGGACATTATTTTCTGACAAGTTTCCATCATAATGGAAATATTTTTTTAAATCTGAATTCCATTTGGAATCCTATCAGGGATCTCCAGTTTTTATTTGGATTCATTAGTGTGGACTGAGTTGGATAACAGCTCACCAGATGGATGGAGGGTTCAATTCATTTCAATTCTCAAGACTACATTAATATCAATAAAGCAATTCTTTAACAAACAACAACAACAACAACAACAACAACAACAACAACATGTTGTTAAGATAAAACTAAGATATCTTAGTTCTTAAGATAAATGAGATATAAGCTTGGCCCTCTCAAGTCCAGGGTACATTGCTGAATTTGATACAAGCTATGAGAAGTTTAAGTGGAGCACATGGGAGTATCTTTTAGAGTTAATTAATTTAGGAGGCTTAGATTATGCAGAACTTACTGGATGTTTAGGTTTTCAGAAGATGAAGAAAAGGTGAAACAATTTGAGGCATAGGGAGCAACATAGAAAATAGCACAGAGAAATAGCATCATAGTGTGGAAATGGTTAGACTGTCTTATGTTTCTGGAAAAAAGCCAGACTTAGATTGGTTAATTACAAGGAAAGTGAAACAAAGCCAGGGAGGAGGTTGGATGAGTAGGAAGGAGATGATTTATAGGAAGACCCAAACCTGACTTAATAGCTTGTTAAAAATGAGAAGGATGTCAAACCAAGGATTGATGAATAGGGTGCTTCTTTTCCTTAGAATAATAATCCCAACAAGAATAAATAAGATTTGGGAAGATAATGAATTTGGAATTAAAATAGACATATTTAAGTTTGTATATATCTTCAATGATGGTTTAAAGAAGTAGCCAAAATAACAGGAAGAACAAAACATTTCCACCCAAATTTAAATTTATTGTTAAAGCATGTAAAAAAGAAATACCTGGTAAGTGTGTGCTTAAAATTCAACCTTTGCCTGTCACAAAATATCGTTCAGATGTGGTCAGACATGTAATTTCCCTGACTGACCCCTAACAAGTATCCAGTGAGTCACCGAAGTACATTGAAATTTTGGCCTCAGAGATACCCTGTCTCCAAAATATCACTAAAATTTTTTATTATGTAATATTTAATATACAAAAATAGTTGTTATTAATATGTTGTTTTACTATAATAAAAACCTTGAAACCCATCACTACCTTACTACTTACCGCTTTTGAAGCTATCAGTATATTACAAAGAAATATCTGGGCAAATGAAATTAGTTGCTCTTTCTAATGGTAAACAGTTGTCACATTTTTTAACTGTAACTTTTAATACTACCTTAAACTGCTTGCCTCCTATAACGTAACAAAAACTGAATCTACACTCATGTAGATGTTTTGTTCATACTAGGAACCGCAGAATTATTCTTAGTTACACTGGAGGGTTGATTTATACCTAATCAAGTGTCTACATTGATGCGGACTCCTCTACCTAGTCCCAGATGAACTCTGATTTCAAGGCCTTGAACTAGAAATGTAATTGTATTTTCCATCTTCTGTTCTTATCCTTTTAAAAAATGGTTTTGATTGTTTGTTAACACTATAATTTGGGTAATCAGATCAACGAGCCATGAGCAACACACGCCGACTAAAGTGAACATTACAAGTTAAATTTTGGTGAGCAGATATTTAACCATTTGTAGAATCTCTGCAATGGGATGGCACTTCTAGCTCATCCTGTGGAAATTGTCTTCTGCTTCTACACCATTTTCAGCTTTAACTTTATCCTTTAGTACAGGAATTAAATTTGGTGAATAGGATAATCAGATGGGGAAGGACCAATTAGTGTCTTGAGCTGCCACCATTCTCATAACTCCTTGATTTTCTCAACATTTATGTGAGAGTGTAGGCTAAGTATTTTTAAATATTTTCTACCTACAAGAATCTTTCTTGTTAGTTGTTATAGACTCTAATTAAGGAGATAGGATGAAAACCTACGTGCTCTTGATGGTTGTGGAGAAATAGCCTTTGGCCCTGTCTCCTTATGCTCTTGATTCCCTATCCCTGGCCCTCAGATTTGGAGAAAATAAATCATTTTGGAGAAAAAAAAAAAAAAGATATTGCCATCTACTGGACTAGAAATGCTAAAGGGCCTATGGTTCAAATATTTCAACATCTATTATTTTAGCCACCTTTCACCTAAAAATGTTTGCCACTAGGGATCAGTGCATTTGATTGGCATTGCTGCCTTTCTTTGCTGTCATTTGTACCACAGAAATGCAAGACCACAGTCCCCTTAAGTACTTAACAAACAATTCTCTTCAGAGTCAGCAATGAAAAGAGTCCAGATTTCAATTGAGTGGCCAAGACTGCCTCTCTTTGAAATTAAGAATAATTAATAATGTGTTTTATTGCATTATTTTGTTAGGGTTAACATTTAGGAATAGTGAGGCTTTAGGTTTATTCTGTCCCATAGTTAATATGTCCTGTTGGTCATAGAGAAGATGCAGTAAAAGCTTTAGTAAAGTGCATTGGCAGTCCCAGAGGGAATGGACAGGTCACATCATAGAATTCAGAAAGTAACTTTATTTTTATTTTTATTTCCCTTTTTTCCTGACACTACCTTTAAGAAAGGTTGTCTTATCCTTGTTAGAAATTTCCAAGTTGCAGAAATGTTGAATTAGTTCACATAAGCTATATAAAATGAGCCATGAGCAGTGTCAAACCTAGGGTTTTTCTCTGACTGCTCACACAAACTTTGATAGATTTAACTGACCTAGAGTTTTATGGACTATCAATCAGCATCATTCAAATCAAAGGACTCATTCTTTGGCTTAACTGCTTTAAAAAATATTTTTCCTGAAATTGTAAATTAGATGCCTCCCAATTCATTGCATAAGAAACTTATAGCTTGGTGAAACACCAAGAGTATCATTTGAAAAGAGGTTAAAAAACACAACTGGGGCTTGTTAAAAAGGAAAAGTGCTATTTTAACTCTAAGTGTCACATTTTCCTGTAGTCAGCTTTAGCAGTAAACAGGAGTTATTAGAGGCTTAGATAGTTTGAGACACTTTGCTTGTCTCCCAGAACTTGACTTCAGAAGACAAACATTTAAAATGCATTTTGCTCTTGTAAAATGTTTATCCACTTAAAATACAGTGTTGCTTTAACAAAAGCACCCTGGTGACAAGCGCCCTGGTGACAAGATATAGCACAGTTAATAAACCGTCAGGTCCCTTAACACATGTATTTGAAAAGACCAGCACAGTTACCCAGGGATTGGCATTATAAATCACTGTTAACAAACCTTAATTTGCTTACTAGGCTAATGAATGATCTCCAATTTTCTTGTAATAATTAGCTTCACTAACAATCATGTTAAAGAGACCTACCTTATACTGCTACACTTAATTTCTGCTCTGAAATCTTTGGTATCTGGTTTACAGGGTGAAAACAAAACAAAACTAAGGAAAAACAATAACTAAAACTAGTAGTCTTTATTGGCAGCATCCTGGTAATAAATACAGATTGTGGCTTTCCTTGAGTAGAAGCACTACCAAAGGTGATGACCTGTCTCTTTGGGCTTATAAACTGTAATGTACTAGCAGATTTGCAATGGAGTGGTGATGTCAGATAATTGTAGTATTTCCTGTCTAAATGTGCTGCTGTTTATAGTGGCCTCTGATTTTAAGGAGCCATTAAAAATGCAGCAAGGCATAACAGCTGTGGTTCCTAGTATTTCTCCTGATATAATACTCCTAATATTTCTATGTCTATCACATTTCATAAAATCTTACTGAGCCCAACAAATGACTATATATACAGCTGGCCTGCCCCATAAGGAAATTGGAGAGAATCTAAATCATGTAGGTAGCATTACAGAGATCCACCAAGAACTCATCCAAGCTGACAGTGTGCCATTTTTCTCCAGCTACTACCCAGAGTTCTCCATTTCCATTTTGCAAGAGGATCCTATCAATAACACACTTTTTTCCTACCTTTATGGGAAATAGGGCTGACTTTGCCAAGGGAAGGTAGGGCTGTATCCTTCTCAGAGAAAATCATTGAAAGTCAGCTTCTCAACCCTAAACTCAAAGGAGGCAAGAAATTTGGTTCTTTTAGAATTTATTTAAAATACATTTCTAAAATAACTTTGTAGCAGAACTAGCTCTGTGATCTCTGAACAAAAGGAGCATTAATACTAGAACATTTTGAGAAGCAAAGAAAACTGGGGAATCCAACATATTCTTTTAATCAAATATTAAACAGCTAAGCTGACCAAAATGGAAGCCTTAAACTACATTTTGTGCAGAGGCATAATGTAGTTATAATATATTTTCATCTATATGATGCTAAGTTGCTAGCCTTCAATTTGCTAATTAAAATTGACCTATTATTTTGGCTTTCATAGGCTTAGAGTTTTGAAACTCTAGGTAATACGAGACTTCAAAAATCACCTTGTCATGTCATACAATATTTGTCTTTCACTGTCGGATATATCTTGCTTAGCATAACGCCTTTAAGGTCCATTAATTTAGTCACAAATGGCAGAATTTCCTTCTTTCTCCTTGCTAAATCATATTTCATTGTGTGTGTGTGTGTGTGTGTGTGTGTGTGTACACACACCACATCTTCCTTATGCACTCATCCTTTGACAGACACTTAGGTTGTTTCCATATCTTGGTTATTATGAATGCTGCAATGAACATACGTATGTAGATATCCCTTTGAGATACCAATTATGTTTTCTTGGGATATATATGCAGGAGAGGGATTGTTGGGTCATATGGTGGTCACTTTTAAAGTTTTTGAGGAACCACCATACTTTTTTCTACAATCACCGTACCAATTTACATCCCCACTGATTCTATATAAGGATTCCTTTTTACCCCACATCCTTGCCCACATTTGTTATCACTTGTCTTTTTTTAAAAAAATTCACATTTTATTAAGTTGAAGTAAACTACACATAACTGATTTTCTTCACCAAAAATGACAACAATATTATTTCAAAAATATTGAATCATTAAAATATTGTATTATCCCTAGATAAATCAGAAAACACATTTTTGTAGGTTTTCCGGGTTCGCTTATAAATCAATATGAGGTGGTAGATATAGTCATGGAAAAGACAAAATAAAACAGACAAATCAGTTGTCAGTATCCATGGCCTCTGATCCCATCTTGACCATGAAACAGAAGTGTTTGACATATGCCTGCTAAAGAGTTTATGAAGAAATAGGTTCAACAAAGGAATGTAAACAGCAACAACCAGATGTGGAAGAGCAATGGCAGCACTTTCAAACTTTAATTGTAACTTGTCTTTTTGGTAATAGTCATCCTGACAGGTCTGAGGCGATGTCTCATTGTGGTTTTGACTTGCCTTTCCCTCATAATTAGTGATGTTGAGCACCTTTTCATATACCCCTTGGACATTTGGATGTATTCTTTGGAAAAATATCTGTTCATGTTCTTTACTTATTTTATAATTGGATTATATGATATGTGGGATCTAAAAAAACTGAACTTGTGAAAACAGAGAGTCGAATGGTAATTACCAGGGCCTGGGGAATGGGGAATTCGGGAGATTATTTTTAAGGATACGAACTTACAACTAGTAGATAAATAAGTTCTAGAAATATAATGTACAGCTTAGTGATTAGTCAACAATACTGTATTATTAACTTCAAATTCAAAGCTGCTGAGACACTAAATCTTAACTGTTTTTAACACAAAACAAATGATAGATATGTGACCTGAAAAAGGTGTTAGCTTATGCTTCAGTGGTAATCATATTGGAATATATTAATGTGTCAAACCAACATGTGCAACTTAAATATATGCAATGTTTGATGTCAATTATATCTCAATAAAAAATATTTTAAAAATTTTAAATCACCTTCTCTGACTACCAATCTGAAACATAACATGGAAAGCTAAGTATTTCTGACAATTAGGCTTATGACCCCTCTCACCCTGAATACTGCCCTGCAATTGGCATTGTTAGAGATCACATCGAGTTTTTAAACATCTATGCTTCACTGTTTACTTGAGGACAGCGATAGTTAATATACTTAGTACTTTTAATTTTTCATTCTCAAAGTTTATATAAATCTTTGTGTGTGTATGTGTACATACAAAAGCCACACCATGTGTACACTTAGTAGACCTGGCCCATTATTTTAACCTATTTAGATTTCTGTTATTATTGTCCCTCTTAGCTCTATGCTGGTGAAAATTACCGACTGCTATATGCCTGACATCTTGATCTTCAGTTGCAGCCATTGACAATAAAAAATCAGTGCTGCTAGGTTTCTCTCCTTGCTCTTGTTGTAATGCCTCTTTTTAAGGGGATTTGGTATATGCTGGCTGGCTATTACAGGTTCTGGCAACTTATTTCCTTTGATGATTTTATCTGGAGCCACAAAGGAAATCAAACATTCTTGTGTTTTGTTTATCTATACCTACATTTGGAAAGGGCTTTGAGACAATCTGTGGACATGCTTGGTACACAGTCATTTATTTATTTATTTATTTATTTATTTATTTATTTACTTATTTATTTATTTTTAGTCTCTCTATCTAATTGTTTTTTTAACTGGACATTCTCTTATGGATACCTTTGTTCTTCTGCAGAATGGCAAAGTTGACCATTAAAATATACTTATAGATTTATTTGTGATGTGGATGTACTCATAGTCAGGCATCTTTGAACTCATATATGTGGACAGTGTTATCGAAAATAGGAGAAATGGCAAACTGTAAAAAGGTGCAATTTGATGTAGTATTCATGTAAGATAAATATGCATGAGTATTAGAAAAAGGAGATAAAAACTTGCTATTATTTATAATAGCTTTGTGTTTTATATAGTAGCATCCTAAATATAAAAGTATTGAATTGTGACATGTAGATTTTGAATGTAGAAGTGATAAGTTCATTTTTGAAATTATTATAATTCTAAATTGGTAGGGACATAAAATTAATGAAGTTTTTTTGTATTCATCTCTGTGCAGTCATTGCTATTCTTTTTTCTTCATGCTTCAAATGACAGTTTGGATCAAGATGCTTTTAATAAAGACGGCCTTTCAATGTAGGCACATCTGTGGATGTGTTGGTAACTATTGTTCAACCAATTAAAAGACTCTACATGTTCAGGGATCATTTGAAAGGCAAGGTGCCTGTTATTCCCTACCTGAACTCTTTTGTAGTAAACTTAATTCAGTCTATGATCACTTAAGTCCTTTAACTCAGAATGTTACCAAGCAAGGATAAAACCAATGCAAAGTCAGTTATTAATGTAAATCTTATACAAAGTTTGGTCTTCGTTACCCTTTATGACTTAGAGGATGTCTAAGTCCTCCTTAGAGGGGAGTATTTAGAGTTGGATTTTAATATTGTTGGATTTCCTTATTTTCATGTCTTAACAGTGGAAGCTAGGCTTCAATGACCGATGAAGCACTGAGGGACACCCTTTCAGTGTTGAGTATTAGAGTTTAGTATTTTGCACCAGAAAAAAAGAATCTACCTTGCTATTTTTTCCTTATGTAATGTATATGTTGTGTTATATTTTATTTGGTGTGACTTCTCTTTTTTGTGTTATCCATTTTAGTTTCATTAACCATAATTTTATTCATTTTAATTACCATGGATCTTTATAATTTTTTTTCTGTGTAATATGTGTGTATGCCATGTTGTTCATTACATACATGAATGGAGTCTGAGACTTCATTAGGAATAATGTTTAGAGTTTTGACCATGTGCTAGATACTGTTCTAAGCAATTTACATATCTTAATTATTTAGTACGTAAAAAACTTTATAAGACTGAATTATTTCTCATTTTATGGACAAGAAAACTGAGGATCAGAGAAGGTAAGTAACTTTCCCAAAATCATACCACTAAGAAGGGTTAAAGTTGAGCATTGAGCCTGGTAATATATAACTATCCTGCTAGGGACTGGCTACTTATTTCACACTGAGCATTGGAAAGTAGAAGCTGCTTTTTATTTATTAAAGTCTTTTCAGGATTTTATGCCAAATGATGAAATCTGTCTGTACTTACTTTATCTCACTAACTGGACATTAGAGCAAAGGGTTTTTCTTTTTATCACCCTTTCAGCCAAGCATAGAACCTTAGTCGAAACAAAGGATTTTATGTATTTTAAAAAATATTCATGCCTCATGAGGACGTTACATATATATATAGGCCAAGCAAATAAGGCCTGACCAATGCAAGGGAGTGGAGCATACTGGGCTCCAAGTTTCCCAAACCTCTTGGCTTGTGTGAGTGGCCTGGATAGCTTTTTTTTTTTTTTTTTTTTAATAAACTTATTTTTAGCAGAGTATTAGATTCACAGGAAAATTTATCCTAAAGCACAGAGAGTTGCCATATACTTTTTGCCCCCACACATATACAGCTTCCCCACTAATGACATCCCACAGTGGTACTTTTGTTGCACCTACATCAGCATGTTATTATCACCCAAAATCCATCCTTTACGTTAGGGTTGTGTAGGGCCCTATATCCAGCATTACAATATCATACAGAATGGTTTCATTGCCCTAAAAATGCACTTTGCTCTGCCTTTTCAATCCTTCTTTCCCCTGAAGCATGGTAAACACAAATCTTTTCACTATCTATGTAGTTTTGCTTTTACAGAATGTCATATAGTTGGAATCATACATTTTGCATTTCCATTGACAGTAAATGAAATTTGCCATTGCTCCTAATCCTCACTAGCATTTGGTATTGTCAACGTTTTGGATTTTGGATATTTCACTAGTTGTGTATGTGTACTCATATTGTTTTAATTCGCAATTCCCTGACACATGGTGTTGAGCATCTTTTCATATATTTACCTACTGTATGTATATATTCTTTGGTAAAGTGTCTATTCAGGTCTGTTGTCTTTTTTTTTTAAGTTGTTCATTTACTTATTGTTGAGTTTTAAGAGATCTTTATATATTTTGCATAATAACCCTTTATCGGTATGTTTTGTAAATATTTTCTCCCAGTCTGTGGCTTGTCTTCTCATTCCTTTTACATTATCTTTCACAAAACAGAAGTTTTTAATGTTAATGAAATCCAGTTCAACAATTATTTCTTTCATGAATTGTGCCTTTGGTGTTATATCTAAAAAGTCATTGCTATAGAAGCTCACCCAGATTCTCTTCTATGTTATCTTATAGTTTTGTACTTTACATTTTGGTCTTTGATTCATTTTGCCTAATTTTGGTGGAGGATGTAAATTCTGTGACTAAATTTACTTTTCTGTATGTGATTGTAAAGTTTTCCACCATAATTTGTTGAAAAGACTATCTTTCTTGTTGTATTACTTTTCTCCTGTGTCTAAGATCAGTGGCTATATTTATTTGTGTCTGTTTCTGAGTTCTCTGCTCTGTGGCATTGATCTATATTTGCCTATTTTTTCCACCAATACCACAGTGTCTTGGTTACTGTAGATAAGTAATAAGAATATTACTTGATACTTATTTATAATAAGTCTTTAAAGTTGAATAGCAATAGTTGAATCTTGTTCTCCTTTAGCATTAAGTTGGCTAGACTGGATCATTTGTCTTTCCATATAAACTTTGGAATCAGTTTGTCAAAATTCACAAAATAACTTTATGGGATTTCGATTAGCATTACATTGCATCTGTAGATCTAGTTGAAAAGAACTGAGATCTTGACAATATTGAGTCTTCCTACCCATGGACATGGACTATCTCTCTACTTATTTAGTTGTTCTTTGATACATTTCATCAGAGTTCTGTAGTCATTCTCATATAAATCTTGTACATATTTTGTTAGATTCATAACTAAATGTTTCATTTTTAGGGATGCTAATCTAAATGAACATGTGTTTTTAATTTCAAATTCTATTTGTCTGTTGCTAGCATATAGGAAAGTAATCCACTTTTGTATATTCTTGTATCTTGCAACCTTGCTCTAATTGCTGATCAGTTCCAGGAGAGTTTTTTCAGATATTCTACATAGGTAATCATGTCATCTGTAAACAAAGACAGTTATAGTTCTTTCTTCCAAATCTATTTATCCTATTATTTCTTTTTCCTGTCTTATTGCATTAGCTAGGAATTCTGGTACTTTGTTGAAAAACAGTAGGGATAGAGGACATCTTTTTGTTGTTCATAATCTTACAGGAAATCTTGGAGTTTTTCACCATTAAGTATGATATTAGGTGTAGGCTTTTTCTAGATGTTCTTTATCAAAGTGAGGATGATCCCCTTTATTCTCAGTTTGCTGAGAGTTTTTATAACAAATGATTATTGGATTTTGTCACTTTTTTCTGCACCTACCAATATGTTCATGTGATTTTTTTTCCCTCTAGCCTACTGATATGATAATTACATTATTAATATTTGAATGTTGAACCAGCCTTGCTTTTCTGTGATAAATTCTTTGTCATGGTGTATAATTATTTTTATACATTGTTAGATTTGATTTGCTAATATTTTATTGAGGATTTTTATATCTATGTTTATGAGAAATATTGTTCTGTAGTTTTCTTTTAATGTCTTTGTCTGATTTTGATATTAAGGTAATTTGCCTCATAGAATGAGTTAGGAAACATTTTCTATCTTCTGGAAGAGACTGTAGAGAATTAATATAATTTTTTAAGTATTTGGTAGAATTCACCAGTGTATCCATCTGGGTTTCCTGCTTTCTCTTTTGGAAGATAATTTTTGATTTAATCTTCATTATGCCTATTTAAATTAATTATATCTTCTTGTGAGAGCCATGGCAAATTATATTTTTCAAGGAATTGATCCATTTTATCTAGATTATCACATTTGTATCATAGAGTTCTTCATCATGTTTCTTTATTATGCTTGTAATGTCCATGGGATCTATAGTGATGTCGCTCTTGCATTTCTAATATTAGTAATTTGTGTGTTCTCTCTTTTTTCCTTTGTTAGCCTGCCTAGAGGCTTGGTGATTTTCTTGACCTTTTTGAAGAACTAACTTTTGGTTTAATTGGTTTTTCTCTATTGATTTCCTATTTTCAATTTCATTGATTCCTACTCTAATTTTATTATTTCTTTCTTAGGATTAAACTGCTCTCTCTTTTTTTTCTATTTACCTAACATAGAAGCAAAGATTATTGATTTTAGATCTTCTTTTCTTATATATGCACTCAGCGCTATAAAGTTCCCTCTAAGCACTGCTTTTGCTGCATCCCCCAAATTTCGATGTTATATTTTCATTGTATTTAGTTCAAAGTATTATTTAATTTCACTTAAGATTTCTTCTCTGACCCATATGTTATTTTATTTTATTTTATTTTATTTTGTTTTATTTTATTTTTTTATTTTATTTTTAATTAAGTTTATTGGGGTAACATTGGTTAATACAATTATATAATTTTCAGGTGTACATTATCATTGACATCTGTATATTTGTTTGTGTGTTTACCACCCAAAGTCCAGTTTCCTTCAGTACTATATATTTGATCCCCTTTACCCACTTCACCCTCCCACTAAACCCTTTATTTGACCCCCTTTACCCTGTCTACTTCTCCCCTCCTCCCCCATCCCACTAGTAACCACTAGCCTATAGTCCATGTCCATGAGTCTGTTTGTTTGTCCTGCTTATTTGTTGCTTTTAGGTTTGTAATCCACATATAAGTGATATAATAATGTGATTTTTCAACTTTTCTGTCTAGCTTATTTTACTTAGTGTGATTATCTCAAGGTTGATCCATGTTGTTGCAAATCTCTTCCTATGGCTGAGTAATATTCCATTGTATATATGTACCACAGCTTCTTTAGCCAATCATCTATCATAGGACACTGGTTGGTTCCATGCCCTGGCCACTGTGAATAATGCTGCTATGAACATTGGTGTACAAATATTTTTTCGGATCTGGATTTTCAAGTCTTTGGGGTAAACACCCAGTAGAGGGATTACTGGATCATATGGTAGATCAATTCTTGGTTTTTTGAGGAACTTTCATATTGTTTTCCATAGTGGCTGTACCAATTTTCAGTACAACCAGCAGTGTATGAGGATTCCTTTTTCTCCACATCCTCTCTAACATTTGTTATTACTTGTCCCGTTGAATATAGCTATTCTAACAGGTGTAAGATGGTATCTCATTGTGGTTTTGATTTGCATTTTCCTAACAGCTAGTGGTGTTGAACATCTTTTCATATATTTGTTGGCCATTTGTATGTCCTCTGTGGAAAAGTGTCTGTTCATTTTTTGATTGGATCATTTGTTTTTTTCTTGTTACTGAGTTGTATGAGTTCTTTGTATATTTTGGATATTAGACCCTTATCGAAGGTGTTGCTTGCAAATATATTTTCCCATTTGGATGGTTGTCTCTTTACTTTGTTGATAATTTCTTCTGCTGAACAGAAGCTTTTTAGTTTGATGTAGTCCCATTCATTTATTTTAGCTTTTACTTCCCTTTTTGAGGTCAAATGCATAAAATCCTCTTTAAGTCCAAGGCCCTTGAGATTAGTTCCTATGTTTTCTTCTGTGCATTTTATTGTTTCAGGTCCTTAATCCATTTCGAGTTAATATTGGGTGTGGTGATAGACAACAGTCTAGTTTCATTCTTTTACAGGGGGCTTTCCAGTTTTCCCAGAACTATTTGTTGAAGAAGCTTCCCTTTCTCCACTGTTTTTGGCTTCCTTTGTCGAAAATTATTTGCCCATATAATACGGGTTTACTTCTGGAATCTCAATTCTATTCCACTGGTTCGTGTGTCTGTTTCACTGCCAATACCATGCCATTTTGATTATTGTAGCTTTGTAGTATAATTTGAAGTCAGACAGAATGATACCTCCAGTTTCGTTATTTTTTCTCAGGATGGCTTTGACAATTTGAGGTTTTGTGTTTCTATACAAATCTGATGATATTTTGTTCTGGTTCTTCCAAAAATGCCAATGAAATTTCGATGTGGATTGCATTAAATCTGTATAATGCTTTAAGTAATATGATCATTTTTAACTATGTTGATTCTTCCAATCAAGAACATGGAATGTTTTTCCAATTTCTTTGTATTTTCTTCAATTTCTTTTAATAGAGTCGTACAGTTTTCATTATATAGGTCCTTCACCTGTTTCATTAAACTTATTCCTAGGTATTTTATTCTTTTTGTTGCAATTGCAAAAGGAATTATTTTTTCATTTCTTTTTCTGACACTTCATTATTAGAGAATAGGAATGCTATGGATTTTTGAATGTTGATTGTATCCAGACACTTTTCTGTAGTTGCTTATAGTTTCTAGTAGTGTTCTTGTGGAGTCTTTAGGGTTTTCTATATAGAGAATCATGTCATCTGCAAATAGTGACATTATGACTTTTTCTTTCCTATTTGGATGCCTTTTATGTCTTTCTCTTGCCTGATTGTACTAGCTAGGACCTCCAATGTCATATTAAATAACAATGGTGATGTGGACAGCCTTGCCTTTTTCCTGATCTTAGAGGGAAGGTTTTTAGTTTTCTCACCATTAACTATAATGTTGCTGATGGTTTGTCATAGATGGCCTTAATTATGTTAAGGTCTTTTCCTTCTATACTGATTTTGTTAAGTGTTTTGATCACAAATGGATGCTGAATCTTGTTGAAGGTTTTTTGTGCATCTTTTGATTTGATCATATGATTCTTATTTTTTAATTTGTTTATGTGGTGTAGCACATTAATTGATTTGCATGTGTTGAACCATCCCTGTGCCTCTGGGATGAAGCTCACTTGATCATGGTGTATAGTCTTTTTAATATGTTGCCGTATTTTGTTCACTAGTATCTTAGAATTTTTGCATCTGTGTTCATGAGACATATTGGTCTGTTTTCTTTTTTTGTGTTATCTTTACCAGATTTTGGTATCAGAGTAATATTGGCCTCATAAAATTTTTTGGGAAGTATTGCCTCCTCTTCAATTTTTTGGAAGAGTTTGAGGAGAATAGGTATTAAATCTTCTTGAATGTTTGTAGAATTCACTGTGAAGCCATCTGGTCCTGGACTTTTACTTTTTGGTAGGTTTTTGATGATTGTTTCAATTTCCATACTGCTGTTCAGTCTATTTAGATTTCCAGTTTTCTTGATTCAGTCTAGGAAGGTTGTATTTTTCTAAGTACTGGTCCATTTCTTCTAGGTTATTAAATTTGGTGTTATTATTTTTCATAGTATTCTTGTATGATCCTTTGTATTTCTGCGATATCAGTTCTAATTTCTCTCTTTCATCCCTGATTTTTGTTTATCCTTTCTCTTTTTTCTTTAGTGAGTCTAGCCAGGGGTTTGTCAATTTTATTAACCTTCTCAAAGAACCAGCTCTTTGTTGCATTTATTTTTTCTGTTTTTTTTGTTTGTTTTCAATTTCATTTATTTCTGCTCTAATTTTGATTATTTCTTTCCTTCTGCTGACTTTAGGTTCATTTGTTCTTCCTTTCTAGTTTTTTTAAGATGAAGCATTAGGTTGTTTTTTGGGCTCGTTCTTGTTTTTGGAGTAGGCCTGTAATGATATGAACTTTCCTCTTATGACCACTTTTGCCATGTCCCAAAAGTTTTGATATGTTACTATCATTATCATTCTTTTCTATGTATCTCTTGATCTCTCTTTTTATTTCTCCTGACAGTTTCTTCAGTAGCATGTTGTTTAATCTCCATGTGTTTGTGGTTCTTCCTGATTTCTTTTGCAGTTGATCTCTAGTTTCAAAGCATTATGATCAGAGAATATGGTTTGTATGATTTCAACCTCTTATATTTGTTGAGGCTATCTCTGTGTCCCAGTATGTGGTCATTCTTGAGAATGTTCCATGTGCACTAGAGAAGAATGTATAAGCAGCTGTTTTGGTGGAAGGCTCTGTAAATGTCAATTATGTCCAGTTTATCTAATGTGTCATTTAAGGATGTTATTTTTTATTGATTTTCTGTTTGGTGATCTGTCCATATCAAGTGGGGTATTTAGGTCCCCTACTATGATAGTTTTTGGTCTGTTTCTCCCTTTAGTTCTGTTAGTAATTGCTTTACATATTTCAGGGCTCCCTGATTGGGAGCATAGATATTAATAAGGTTTTGTCTTCTTGGTGCATGATTCCCTTTATCATTATGAAGTGTTCCAGTATCTTTCTTTACCTTTTTTATTTTGAAGTCTATTTCATCTGATATTAGTTACTTCCGCTACTCCTCTTTCTCTGAATGCCATTTGCTTGAAATATCATTTTCCACTCTTCCCTTTGAGTCTATATTTGTCTTTGGACCTAAGATGTGTCTTCTAAATGCAGCATATGTTTGGGTTTTGTGTTTTGATCCATTCCGCAACTCTGTGCGTTTTTATTGGTAAGTTCAGTCCATTTACATTTAGGGCGATTATTGAAAAATGAGGTCTTTTCTTATAGCCATTTTATCTTTTGCTTTCTAGTATCTTGGTGTTCCACTGGTTCCTTGTCCTTGTGCTTCTGTTTTCTTTATTTTGGTTAGCTTTTGTGGTTTTCTCCCGTCCTTCTTGCTTAATGTTGCATACTTCAGTTCTGAATCTTTAGTGTGTGGTTACCATTAGGAATATGTAAAGGAAGTTATATACATAGCCAGTTGTCCATTTTATTCTGAACGTGCCTTATCTCCAATCCCCTTTGCGAATTTGGATCTCTGAATCTTTCCCTTTTCAGTCCATTATTATCTCAGTTGTTTCTAGGTATGCTGAACATTCATTACTATCTTGTTATAACAAATCCCTTATTATTCAAGCTTATAATCCTGTTCTTTGTAAGGTTTCTATTTGCCTGATAGTCACTTTACTTCCTAATTATGATTTTTTTTCCTCATTTTGTTTGAGGTGAACTGGCCTCTTCAGTATTTCTTGTAGTGCAGGCCTCATAGTGGAGATTCCCTCAATTTTTGTATGTCTGGAAAAGTCTTAATTTTTTCCTTCATATCTAAAGAGAGCTTAGCTGGATACATATTCTAGGCTGGTAGTTCCTTTCACTTAATAGTTTAAATATTTGATTCCATTCTTTTTTGGCTTGTAAGGTTTTTGCTGAGAAGTTTGAGGATAATCTAATGGGTTTTTTATACATTACTGTTTTTTTCACCCTGGCTGCCTTGAGAATTCTGTCTTTGTCATTGATTTTTAATATTTAATGCAATGTGTCTTGGTGAAGGCCTTTTTGGGTTGAGATAATTGGGTGTTCTTGTGACTTCTTGAATTCCAAGCTCCAGCTCATCCTTAGATTTGGGAAATTCTTATCCACATTTGTTTGAAAATGCTTTCTAATCTCTGTTCCTTTTTCTCACCTCTGATAATGCCCATTATTCTTATGTTTCCTCTCCTGATGGGTGTCAACTAGTTCTTGAATTTTCTTTCATTATTTTTCATTTTTTTGTCTTCCTGATTTATTTCTAGATTTCTGACTTCGATATCACTGATCCTTTCCTCCATTTGGTCGACTCTATTTCCCAGGCTTGCTATTTCATTTTTCAACTCCTACAGTTTGTTCTTTCATCTACAGAAGTTCCATTTGGTTTTATTGAGGGTTTCAGTCTTCTTGCTCTGGTCATCTAGTTGTTTTTTTTTTCAGTTTCTGAAATTGTTGATTTGATTGTTTTGGATCTCGTTGAGTTTTTTTTCAGAAGTACCATCGTGAATTTTCTGTCATTTAAAGTCGCATATTTTCTATTATCTGTAAAGCTTATTTTCTGGAGATTTTTTTTTTTTTCCTTTCTGAGATGGCTTTTCAACTTGGTTATGTATGCTGTTTAATGGACTATTTCTCTGCCTGGGCATTGATGGAAGTGTATTCTCTGCTGCTTTTTCAGAAAGAAGATTTATTATATAAAGGTCTCTCTTTTAGCCTGCTGCAAAGAAGGCACTTTTTCTTTGGTTTCCAGTAAGTGGTGTCTGAGCCTCTTGGATCCCTGCTTTATATACAATCTTAATAATGCTTTTTCATTTTCTTCTGTAACTATTTAATTACACTCACTACCCTCAGTTTCAGTCCCTTTCAGTGTCAGCGACAGTCTTAGATTCCCCTGGGGCTCTGCAGTGATTGGTCTCAGAAGGTATGGGGAGATGGGCCCTCTGGGTTAGGGGTTGGGGCTGTGGTGCCCCCAGTTTTGCAACCGCAGCCAGCAAAAATTAGATGTTGTTCCTCTGCAGTTCCGTCCTGCTTCTCTGCTTTCTGCTTGATGACTGCACCCTGCAGCTAGCAGCCACGGGGAGCTCACAGCTATCCCAGACAGGATTGTTCAGGGAACTCGCAGCATGAGCTCGCCACTCTTCTCCCTCACCCCTCCTCCTGCAGGAGCTCCAGTGGCTGTGAGAGGCAGCTTCTTTATTACTTTCAGTCCACCGCCCGCCGGACACCAGGGTTCTGACCTGTGGTAGCTCTTATGCACAGACCCTATGCTCAGATGTGCTGGTGTGCAGTTTGGGACTTTTTGGTTGTATTTAGGTGTTCAGTTTATTGTTGTTTCAAGGGAGAGATCTGAGGATGTCTCTCACTCCACCATGTTTTCCAATCCCCATGTAATTATTATAGAAGTGTACTGTTTCCTGGAAGGTTTTTACTTTTCAAAACTGTCCCTTTCAGGGCCCCTATCCCTGGACAGCCTAGAAGTATTTGATTATAACAAGCTCTCAAGAAATTCTGGAGGAGTATGCCCAATACATATTCATGGTCTTTAGTTAATACATATAACTAATGTATTTGACAGTAACCTCAGCAGTTTTTTTACTACTTGATTTAATTAAAGCATAATAGTGTAAGCAGATTTTTACCTGTATTTTCCTTTTCTTACTATAGTATAACTTTTTCAGCACTCATTTAAATATTTATTAAATCTGACGTTTTATTTTTACTTGATTAATTTTGTGTCTCATCGTTACTCTTTGTTTTGCTTATGTAAAGACTCATTACTTTCTGTGAGGATGCTTTCATAATTGAAGAGAGCAGGAAGAAGACTTCTCGGTTCTTGCTAGAAGCACTTTTGTGAGTCCAGTTACTCTTCTGTTTGAGAAAATGCCCTGTGAGTGTTATTTATAGTAAATTACTTTTTTGGAAATGGAATCTATATTTTAAACCTGTCAATTTCTATGTACAGAAAATTTATTTCAGCAACAGATAGCTCATTAATGTTTTTATCCCAATTTCCATTTATCAAGCTAATTTATTACATTTTAAATCATTATTTCCATCATTCAGCAATAGGCTCATTCTTGGTTTATTTATTCTTTTGAAGCAGTGGAGTATTTATGTATCTTATTTTTTCTTGTACTTTCTTCTTTCCATTCTTCACCCCATTTGGCGATATAATAAGATAAAATTGTAAAACATGAGTCTGAAAAAAAAAAGGATCCCATCAGTGTTTTGCTAAACCTGTATTATAGTGCTTTAAAGCCCATTTCAGGTCATTGTGCTGCCAATTAGTTTGATTACAAGCATTTAAGTTATCACATATGAAGCCTTCTACTTCTTAGGGTTTCGATTTCAAATCATGAAAACTGAGTGCTCTGTAATTCTCTATGTTCAGAGATTGATTTTAACATTTGGAAGAAGCTTATGTCTCTTGTAAAGATCATCCATTTCAGAGCCTGGATAGAGTCGGCGTGCAATGTTGGAGCAGTGGCAATTTTATGACAAATTTAAAGATGAACATGTGTATATATATAGAAAGGTGACTGTCAAAACTATTTTTTTATTTTCATTTTTGCGTATAGTCCACATTCCCACATAATTAAAACTTTGGAATCTAAGCATTATTTGTTGACTGATATTTTGTCAGTGAGAGTGGGAAGACTTTCAGAGAATTAAACAAACAAGATTCTAATGCAATATCCTGAACATACGGAAATAGTCTAAGAGTGTTTGTATATACAAAAATAAAATCCTAGGGTATTAAAGTTTTATAAAGTTGATGAGTTTCTTAAAAGATCTTTTTCAAAGCAAAGGTAAAATCGTGACTCTCATACATTATAAAATATAAATGTTTAACATATATTTAATAATGATGGAACTTGGTATATGCTATAACCAATTCAAAGAATTCAAAGAACAGACAATTATAGATGTGGAATATTGAAATGAATGAGAACTGGCTTTGAGGGAAGTCAATTGAACCCCTATCTGATGAAACAGAATTTGCTTGATATAGACAATTTTGATTTGTTTATCACATATCTGCACCTTACAGAGTTGGAAATTAGCTGCCATGGGATCAGAAAAATGTGATGCCGAAGAGTACATCTTAGGCAATGCACCATGTTCTCTTGAAGCACAAAATTTTCCCTATTTGATCAAAAAATAGTCTCGATGTTGGTTTTGTTAGATTATTTACATGGGTACAGCGAGAGTGTCAATTTACTATGTAAGCCTTTTTAGGTTCACTTTTGTGGAAGGTTTTACAAGAATCCAGTGTGACCCTTTAAGGAATCTCTAGTATTTGCTGTCTTAAGGCTGGAAAGCCAACCCAAGGAATTCTCTCTATCACCTCCATTACTTGTATATTTGGGTGAAATTCTTTCTTCTTAAAAGTTTCCAAATATCCCAAGGTAGCCTGCCAGGAAGTGATCTTCCTTCTTATTTGTACTCTGGACCCTCTAAGCCAGGTTACAGGCTAGTTTTTCTAGAAAGGTTTTGTAAGTAGTAGCTCCATAAAGTCAACCTATTTCCTTAGAAGTGTCTATTCACATCTGATAAATGAGCATCACTCTCAAATACAGTATATCAGACAACACCTTGGAATTTTTTCCAGGTATATCCTGGTGAACAGGAAGATCAGTTCTTATTGAACCTACGCAAATTACTAATATAGCCATGAAAAGTAAGAAGACTTAGAGTTTCTGAATTGAGGGATGGGGCAGTCAATGAGAATAAGACATCATTTAAAAATATTTTAGCTTACAAAGAAAATTGACTAAACTGTTATAGATAATAGATAAGTTAAAAAAGAGAAATAGCTCCTTAATACATTAAAACAATATCGTCATTTTTTGCCAGATGGGAGGGGGGTTGAAGGTCAGGGTGAAATATGGGAAGGAATAAAGAAGTACAAATTGGTAGTGATGAAAGGGTCATGGGGATGTAAAGTACAGCATAAGGAATATAGTCAATAGTAATAGTAATAGTATAGTGCCAGCTACTAGACTAATTGGGGGCAATCACTTCATAAATTATATAAATGTCTAACCACTATGCTGTAGACCTGAAACTAATAATAAAATAATATTGAATGTCAACTGTAATTGAATAAAAAACAATATTATTGATGTTCCAAACAAAACAACCACTAATGAACCTCACTGAATGATCTCTTCAGTCCTGTAAATTCGTTCTTGCTCCACTGGATCTTGGGTTATTAATCTCATTAATTCATCTGCTTCTCATCTACAATGAGTTCTGGAAATCCTGACTCACTTACTACTCTGGTCTTAGAGTTGTCAAAGCAGTGCCATCAGAAGTCTGTACACAAAAGTATCTTCTTTGAAGTCTTAGTTATTTGAAGTACCTGGTATGGTCCTTTTATTTGGGGCTGAGATAGTTCTCCTTTGTTGAAGTGCAGAACTCTGGATTAGCCTGTTGCTAAATGCAGAGCTTTCTAGGAAACATCAAAGTAAAACAAAAAAGCTGCATGTGAATGACAGAAAACTAAAATGGCTGTGGTTAATCACTTGCAATTTTTGAAAGTGGAAAATTTGATGAGAACTTAATAACAAGAATAAATTAAACCAAAAGAAATTTGGTTTGTTCCTGTGGCTTGCAAAAAGAAAAGGTAATGAAAAAAGATCTTAGACAAAATGATAAGGAAAAAAGCCAATCAAAACCAAATGAATTTTGGCAAGATTTTAATACATCTTATTGCTTTTCAGACTCAGATATTATAAACCAATGTAAAGAAAATTCATTTTTCAGGTTTTTCCTCATTATGCTCTTTTAATTCTGGAACAAAATGATACTTTATTTCAGGACTGACCTAGGGGTTCATAAACTATTAACTAATTTTGTAATATTACTAATGTGTTGTTATTGTACATCAGGTTCATTATTAGTTAGAAATGAATGAGTAAATAAGCATTTAAATTTTTTTTAGTTTCAAAATTTCAGTATGGCAAATGTTGATAGTTACAACACACACAAGCACACGCATACACAAAATAAGCTCATTAGAGTCCTCAATAAGTTTTAAGATTAAGAGTGTCTAGAGACCAGAAATTTTGAGGTCCACTGCTTTAGGGCAGGAGTCTCCAACGCCCTGGCTGCAGAACTGATATTGGTTCATGACTTGTTAGGAACCAGCCACACAGCAGGAGGTGAGCAGCAGGCTAGCAAGTGAAGCTTCATCTGTATTTGCAACCACTCCCCAGTGCTAGCTAGCACTTCGGCTCCATCTCAGATCATCAGGCATTAGATTCTCATAGGAGCACTGGTCCCTGGTGCCAAAAAAGTTGGAGATGCTGCTTCAGGGCAAAATGTTCTTGAAAAAAAGAAGCACATAGAGTTACAACATGCAGAGTTATATTTCATGGAA
The DNA here is from genome assembly GCA_003508835.1 of Eonycteris spelaea. NCBI lineage: Eukaryota > Metazoa > Chordata > Mammalia > Chiroptera > Pteropodidae > Eonycteris > Eonycteris spelaea. The sequence continues at coordinate 5,195,172 of PUFA01000089.1, forward strand.
ACTGTTGTTCTTAAATGTAGTGTCAACTCCTTATACTTTTAACTGAAGTCACTAGCTTCTGTTTTCCAGAAAAAAAAATGGATGGAGTAGATGATTGTGAACTGCCTGTCATATATCAGCATTTTATCAGAGATCGTGAATAAATGTAACTTTCTGCATTCCATACACGTTCCTTATACAATCTCATAAAGTCGCAAAAATGAATACATTCATTAATTTGACTGAAATATAGAGCCTCTCATTGGCTATGAAAATAAAAACCCAAAGCATATATATTTAAAATTAAGACTAGTAATCACTTAATTAGATATGGCCTAGATAACCAATGAATAGCCATTAAATTTAATATTAAAGTTTTAAGTTACTTGAAGATCTTAAAATTATGTTTTAGCTAACTACAAACATTATTACTGTAGAAATAAAACTTTGTCAGAGTATGATTCAGTTTCATAATCCTAAAACATGAAGTGGAAGTGAATGTTAGCTTATTTGATCAGTAAAACCTATGTGTAAAGGACATGTATAAATGTATATACACATGTGTATACATTTAGGAAGAACATTTCAAGCGGGATTAAAATATACACTTGTATTATTCTTAACACTTATAAATCAGAATACATAGCTACTTTTATTAAACCAAATTATATTAAATATTGTTTGGCAGGATTTTACTTAATTATGTGAACTTGGGTTCATAAAAATATTTTTGAGTTAGCTTATGTAAGAATTTTGTTTTTTAATCTACCTCTTTTAAAGTGCTGGAAATTTGATTTCCTTGCTTTCTGGAATTTTTAAAAATATTTAGTTTATATTAGTCATCATTTATATTTGGTAGCCTGTTAGAACAAATTATTTTAATTTTAAAGACTTTATAAAAATTATTACACTGTTGGACATAGAATAATATCACACACTCATTGAAAGGTAAAAGGCCTTTCAGAATTACAGATACATAGACGCACAGAGAGAAAGACTTCAGAACTCCAATTCTAAAATTTCAGCCATAGGTCAAGAGTAAACACAGTAAACACACACAGACAAAATCTCACTGGTTCAAATTGCAAGAAGACGTTCTTCCTCCATGGGACACAAAATTATTAGTTATTTGAGCTTACAAGTGACCAATAGACAAATAAAAAGACTAACAAATCAGAATTTCTGTTGTTTCAAGTGTCTTAAGGATAGAAATCCACACTTAATTTTTAGCATATTTTTTTATAGAACCTTTTCTGTGTTGAGTGTACATTTGTAGTTAGCATTGTTATTCTTATTGGTAATTCAAAAGATTTATGCCCTTCTGTTTGATTTCCTGTGGATAAAAGCAACAGTGACTAAAAAAAAAAAGTCTCTCTTTTCATGACATTTAGAGTCAATTCAATTAATTCATAAATGCCAGTGATGGTAAGGTATCTGAAATAGTTATAAAGAGATTTGGTCTTTCAGCCAAATATAGTATAACAGGGACTAAATTTACTCTTTCATCAGAAACAATAAAAAAGAAATGAAAAAATACACAGAACAAGTTTGTAAGACCTAAGAGAATGAAGGACAGTGGTCCTCGAGGGCAGTAAATGAATGTGGTGATTCCTATGATTGCCTCAGCTTACTGTATTGAGAGAGTTTTCAGGCTTCCATGCAGGGTAGGAAGGAGTTTAATTGCTACCAAGCAGAGCCCAGAAATTCTGTATTAGGAGAAGATACTGAGAATTGAAAGAGCAAGGTAGCTAGAGTTCACAGAACTGGAAGGAAGGAACTGCAGAGAGAAAGAATCCCAGAAATCTCCGGATGATTGCTTTTAATTATTTAGCAGAACCCTAATTAGTTCATGGGAGGAAAACTGCCTGAGGCCTGGGAAGGAAGTATCTGAAAAAGATCAGAAAAAATAATGTCTGGCAGTCATACAAAGCCAGGAACAGTCTCTGTTCCCACCAGCCAGGTTGGAAACCTCAAGATTTCATGGGGCATTGGTTAAGTACATAGTAGGGTCTTTCCTCAGTATTGAGGAATAATTAACCATAGACTGAGCACTGCTGCAGTCTCTCCTAACACACTTTAAATGAATGATCTGAAAGGATCAAAGTGTTTTCAAGTAACTTAACTGAATCTCTGGAATAGTTATGTGAATGCCCAATGAAAAATTAATCAGATATTCAAGGAATCAAGAGAATATATGAAAAAATCAGTCAATCAAACTGACCCAGAACTGTTATAGGTATTGGGACAAGATCATTTGAAAATTTATAATTGTATTTCATGTTTAAAAGTTAAGTAATATAAAAAAAAATAAACTTCTAGAAATAACTGCAAATTGTGAGATGAATAATATACTAGATGGTATAAACAACCATTTGAATATTTCAGAATAAAAGATTATTGAACTCAAAAGTCATAGGAATAGAGACTAATAGAAAATGAAACATGAAAGAATAGAGAAATTCAAAAAATGGACAGAGTTCATCAGTGAGCTGTCTTGTCAACTTCATAAGCCTGATATACATGTTCTTAGAGTTCCCAAGAGAAAAGGGAGAAGAGTCAAAAATATGTGGAGAAATAATGTCTGGAAATGTTCAAAATTAGATGAAAATTATAAGCCCACAGATCTAAATACAAGAAACATGAAGAAAACATAATACAAGAAAACAAAAACAAAACAACTTTGTAGACACATAAAGAAAACATATCTTTTTCTCAGAACCAATGAGAAAGAGAAAATTTTATAAATGGCCAGAAATAAACAAGCAAATACCTAAGTTGGTTTGAGGGTGTGGCGGTGGGGGAGGGGGGGGAAGAAGGGGACGCGCAGCAGCAAGATAAGGATGACAGCAGATTTCTTGTCAGAAAAAAAATGCAGCTAGGAAACAGTGGATCAACATCTTTTAAGTACTGATAGAAAAAAGTACCAATGTGGAATTTTATACCGTGAATATATCTTTCAAAAGGCACTGATAAGAGGAAAAGAAGATAATACATAGGTTATGAGAAAATTTTTGCAAAGTATATGTGATAAAAGACATTCAGTATATTATAAGGAAATCCTCAATACTAAGTAATAAAACGAGCAACCTAATTCAAAAAATGGGCAAAAACTTTGGAATAGGCACTACAGTACAGAAGACTCACAGATGGCAAATAACCAGATGAAAAGATTTTTTACATCTTTTAGTCATTTACAGAAATACATTACCACTACACACCTATTAAATGGCCTAAATGAAAATTGAATGCCCATAACATATTGGTAAGATATGATGGTAACTGAAATTGTTCAGTTCTGCTGGTGTGAATATTAAAATGGTACGACCACTTTGGGAAAACAGTTTGACAGTTTGTTAAAAAGTTAAACACGTATCTGCCATATGATCTAGCCATTCCACTTCTAGGTTTTTACCTAAGAGAAAAAGCACATGTCCATAAAAAGAGTTTTATATGAAGGAATTTATAGTAGATTTATTTGTAATTTCCCAAATTGGAAAATAGTTGAAATGTTCATTATCAATTGAATGATGAACATTTGTGATATAAATATATGTATACACAAACACAATAGAGTAGCACTCAGCAACAAAAAGGAAAAAACTATTGATACATGTAGCAACTTGATGAATCTCTAGTTATGCTGAGTGAGGAATGTGCAAAAAGGAGTACATATATGTTTTCATTATAGACAATGCTAGAAAATATCACAGAATCAGCAATGGACAGAAAGCAGATCTGTGGTTTCCTGGAGAGGCAGGCACAGACAGAGGGTTGGGATGGAGAGATTTTCAAAGAGGCTTGAGTAAAATTTTGCAGTAAGATAAATTTTTCTTTATCTTGATTGGTGTAAGTTTTACAGATACTCACATGTTCAAATTTATCAATATTGTACACTTTAAACATTTGAAGTCTAATATATATGTATGTATGTGTGTGTGTGTGTGTATACACACACAATATTGTGTGTGTATATTACTATATTATATAACAAAACCTTCAATAAAGCTGTTTTAAAAGATTTATTAACACTTTCCCTTGCTATTTTATATGCCTTGGGATCTGTTGCCCTCTCTTCCTTATCTTCCTGTGTTTTAAATTCATAGCAGCCTATTGCCATCATAATACCACTCTATCTCAGACAACTATAAACAAAAAAATCACCTAAAGAATGTCTAAATGCATTTTCCATCAGAGAAATATTTCATGGTCTTTGTTAAATGTTCAAGAGATACATGATTGGGCCTTATGAAGCCAATTATATCCTGTTTTATAGAATTAGGGAGAGAAAATGCATACAAAGGAGCCTAGTCCTTTTTGTGGCAGCCTTTATGTCAAAAGCTCAAAATTGCTGTCTGATAAAGTAGGCCACCAGATTGAATTACTTCATTGAACTACTGCTGTCCTCTGTTAATGGTGATTGCAACAGATATATAGCGTCTTTCTCGGCAACATCTTACGATATTACCTCCTACTGTTTTCAATTCAAAACCTTTGATTTAAATATTCCCAGTACTTCTTTAAAGCAGACATCCAACTGTCTTTCTTGACAAAAGCAAGGTCTCTAAATCAGATCCTGACAATTTGTGACACAGCAGTCTATCCAAATCACCTTTTACCTATGTCACTATGTCATTTCCTGGAGAAAAATGTGTCCATAAGACAAGCATTTCTGTAGGTTTTGGGGACAAGGAGGTTTATATTCTAGCAAAAATGGGTGAGGAAAAGGGAAAAGCGGTTTCTTCCTTTGACTAAAGTGAAAGGAACTCAGTGAGGGGTTTACCTCATCTAATAAAGCAAAACTATATTTTAAAGATATATTGATAAAGAGAAAACTTATTTAAATATTTGTTGGTTTCAAGATGGTAGTGAGTAAAATTATTTGTAAAAGCTACTACTTTTGAAGTATTGGACTCAGTGAAACAACGTTAATACATATATTTTTTTCTTTATCTGTTAGGTTACTTGAATACGAAAATATTTAGCATTTTATTTTCTTCTTGGGACCCAGCTCATTTTCTGATGTACCTCCAGTCCTAAACTGAGCAGACAACATTTTGCCACATAAAGGCTGTAAAAACAATGCTATCGGCATGTACCATGATCAGCTCTCTGGTTGGTGATAGCATGGTGGCCAGAGTGTGGAACATGGTAAGAGAAGGAGGGCTAAATGACGCGAGATCCACTGAATTGGCCTCAAAGTGAAACTCACTGCTTATATCTCTGGCTGCAGCTGGTTGGGCCTTTTTTCCCCCTTTTAGTATGGAAGGGTACATTTGATAATTACTTTCTTGGATACATTGTAGCATCATATGTTAGATGGATAGGTTACCTTTAGGAGCTCTGGGAACCCCTCTGGGGACCTGCTTTCCAGGTTTGGTAAGAAAGCAGCTGACAGCAGAGCAAGCAATTCCCTGTCACCAGCCTGGTTTTGTTCTTCCTGAATGGAATTCTCATTATGGAAATGAGCCTTGGAATTGTGTTTGCTCAGCTGCATAGTGGCCTTCCTTGGTGGCCCTGGTATGTATGATAGGATGCCTCATATGCATGGTCTCACCCAGGCCTCTTCAGCTTTTTGGGAGAGAAGTGAGCAAAACTATAGGTTGAACACTGGGGAGGATTAATTTGGGGATAAAACATGTCTTAGAATCTCAAAGTTGGGTTCCTGCTTTTAAGAAACAATGAAAGGCTCTTAGGAAGGTGAGGCAAGGAGGTAGTAAGGAAAGAGGTTAAAGAGAAAGTCTGCATGGGGACTTGAATCTAGCTAGTCCTTGCTCTGTTTATAGCCTCAAAATACATTTAGGAGCAATTAATCTTTTAAGAGCCCTTGCTTTTCTTTTTTATTGAGAGGAAGTTTTGCCCTTTAGAAAGAGAAAACTATAATGAGTTATAATGAAATGTTCAGTGGTGGCCGCCTACCCTGTTTTCCTAATCTTCTGTTTTAGTATGTTTCCTTGGCTGTCCCCATCTTCATTAGGAATCAAAACATAGGAAGGGCCACCAGGAAAATAAATAAGTTCATAGCTTGTCAAAGCATGGGTTTCCTCAGATACCCAATTCCTATTTTTCCCCCCTCAGGCTTATATTTTCAAACTGAAACCTGGGGTTACTCTTTTACTAGGTGACCTAGTATTCAGAAGCTCAGAAAGAAAGGGGCTGGCCACCAGACCTGTTTTGGAGGCAAAAGAGGAGGTTCATTTGTAGAAGAATCATTTGCACCTGGAATAAAAACCTCAACCCAAAATATTGCCATCTGCCATGCAGGGAGTGATACTAGCTTTCTGGCCTGTAGGAACATCTGAAGCATCCTGCTGGTTTTGTCTGCTGTGTGGATAGCGCTGGCCTAATATCTGACCTGATTATCTCTACCCCCAATTTTATCTAGCCTTTTTTTTTTTTTTTGCAAAAAGATGAACATAAATGACAGCCTCAGGGAACCCGTTCCTTGAGGATGTCATTCCCCCTCTCCCACATCACCTTAGACTCTCTCATAGGTACAGATAGTATGTAAAGTCCAAGAGAGGTAGCAATGCCAGTAAGAGCTAAATTGCTTGCAGCTGGTGGTACCACCTGTGCCTATCAAAATGCAGCCAAAGCAGTTGTTTTCCCAGAGTGCCCTGCTATGGGGAATTGCAAAGTGATTCACAGTGAGGGCACCGGTGGACTGGATAGAAGAGAAGACTTTTCTCTGGCTCACTCTGAAGACAGAATTGTGAAGTACTGTTTCAGATGGTCCAGTCCGCTTTCCGCCTCTCCATGGAACTGCTTGGCTCAGAGGAGCCCAAGAGAGTTCTGAGTTGTCTCTGGCCTTTAGGGGCCCGAGATATAACAGTCTTTACAAGCAGGCCTCTCGCGGAGCTCTGTACCCCACTCTGGTTGTATAGCTGAGGATTCTTATCATCTCTTATAACTTTATAATATCTCTCAGTTTCTATTTATATTTTTTATTTTGTTTGGTCATTTTTGTACTTAGAACAATTTCACAGTTTTGTACCCCATTTTATAAAAGATCTTCCATATAATTTTGGGGGAAAAATGTGGTAAATTAAATAAAAATTTTTATTTAATAAACTGCATTCTATAACTTTTGAGTATTTGCCATTTCTTAGCATTCTTTCTTCTCTGTTAAATCACACCTTATTTTCAATCAGCATTCCTCACTTTTAACTTGTTCATCCTCAGGAATTTTTCTTGTATACTCTCTCCTTTCTTTGTTTGCTCATTCTTATTCTTTGCTCCTCTAGAGCCTGTAATTATTGAAGCACTTTGAAAAGATCTCAGCATAGGGAGATGAGAGATACAGTTCCTCTTAAGAGTTTGACTCTTAAACTGGAATGCCCATGGGGACTTTGAAAATTAACCTGGTAGAACCCACCTAATTTGCAACAATCCCCTTAATGAGTCCATGGTTTGTGTAGGAGTCGAGGGAGAGAGAACATTGAAACAAACAATATAATGTGAGTATGATGCCACTCCAGGAATATGATTGCACAAACCAGGAAGCTTTCTGCTGTGATGCCTGGACTGGTGCTTGGAGTGGAGTAGAGAAGCTTTCCAGAGGACTAAAGGGGTTGGGGATTGGGAGGAGGGGGTTGCATTCAATGGAACACCATGTAGAAAAGTCCAAAGACTGGGCCTGATGCTTTCACGGAACTGCAGGTATTTTGAAATGCTTGGAAACCAAAAAGATGAGGTTAAGAAGGCTCCATGTCACACATAGTCTTGATGAGTCTTGTTCAAGAGTTTTGCATTTTTATAATGAAGGTGATGGGGAGCCACAGAAAGATTTTAAGTAGTAGAGGGATGCGGAAGCAAAAAAAGATGATAGGAAAAAATGATTATAATAACACTACTATGGGATAAGAGGGAGACAGTTCTAGAGATACTTAGGACATAGAATTGACAGACTAAGTCATCGAGTAAACGTGGGCAGTGAGCTGTAGAGGCCTTCAAGGATGCTGCTGAGTATCTATTTCTTCCCCAAGTGAGTGCTGATGTGAGGCATTAAGAGGGCAGTAAAGGGTGTGGTTTGGAGCATGTACTTGTGTCCACTTGCTTTACTGAGTTAAATTTTGGACATGTTGATTTTAGAGGCCTGCAGGATGTCCAAGGAAAGATATCCTCCTTGGGGGTATGAATCTGGGGTTCAGGGGAGCAGCATAAACTATAGATATGATTTGATGTTCCATACAGCCCATAAATGGATTTTCCCTTTTAGAAAAAAAAAAAAAAAAACATAATGCGATATTTTGCACTAATTTATGTGTTGAGCTTGTGAGTTCCTTGTTTCTGTGTGATTTACCTAGATGACTCTAGAGTTTACTGGATAAACATATAAATAATGATCTATCTTCCATGATATATTTTCCTCATTATTATTAGAGAGGTATCATTATATATTTCTTTGACAAAGCATAATTTTCAAAAACTCTGGGTAAACAGCTTTTTAAAAAAAATTTATGGCTTTGCCTTCCTTTGATTACTTTTGCTGTGGTATCAACCTGCATCTTATTTTAATCATCTCCTCTCAGAACATTGATGATTCCACAGCCCCTTTTCGAATACATCTTGGGAAATTCTATTTCTTCAAGGCTGTTTCAAGGATATATGGCATCAGATGATGATGATATGGCATCTTTGGAGGATGCCAGGATTTCTATCCTACTGATCCTGCAGACATTCGAAGCTGTTAGTATTCTCTCTGTTACCTCATGTGACTTGTTGATCACTATTTGTGGGTGTCATAAAATGTTGGCAGGACCCCAGTGTGAAACAAGGTGTGAAAACATGTAGTTAAACTTCTCTGAATTTGTGTATCAATCAAGACAAAATGGTTTAAAAGAGTAAATGAATTTTCAAAAGAAACTTTAGGATTCTAGAACAGAAATAGAACATGGAAGCTTTTTAGGTCAATTTTTTATACTGAATTTTTATATTTGATGAGAATAATACACAGAGGGGTAGATTGTATAGTATAGTGGAATTCTGATTAATTAGAGTTATAACTGTAAATGTTATGGACATTTACAAATGGACAACAGCTTTTTTAGTTTAGCATGTATGGTTCCCAAATGCAATGCCATGAAGTTCTGGCTGTTTCAATACTAAATGTGTGCACATTTTCAGGGGATAAAGTATATAAACTATGTTATTTAATTATCTAAAGAATAGTTTATGAATTGTCAGTGAACATTTTAATGCACATATCTGTGATATATAATTCTTAAGATGAATGTCTAGCTAATGAAGACCAATAATTTTATTATAGTCCAGACATAAAATATTATATTCTGTTCATCAGAGCGAAGAATATATAATGATGTCAGTATGATTCCTTACCTCCTTTTTATTTTTAATTTACCTCTGCTGCTGTTCTTTAGCTTTGAATGGGTGTCTATAGGGGCATTTTTTTTGTGGCTTACCCATTAATTACCCTTATAGTATTCCATCTAATCAAAGGGTCATTAGATTGATCTTTTCTTATACTTGATCAACCCAAAAATATTCTTTTTATATGTGACTTTTAGTATAACCTATAAGTACTATCTGTCCAAATGTTGTTTGTACTCTCAACTGTACAGAGAAGATGATTTATTAATTTAATAGGATGTGTTCTATAAATGAAGTGTTTGATGACCAAATATATTTAGAACAAGTTATTTAGAGACCATGATGTTGCTTCTGAAATACCTTGAAAAAGGTAGCCCACCATGTAAGAAAGCTGGTCTGGATGCTATAATACCCTCCTGCTTTACCCATATGCTAGGTCTTCCTCCTACAAAAGCTCTCTGCTCACCTTAATTCTTTTTAAACTCAAACTTTATCAGCATTTACCTTTTTCAGGCTCGTTAGAGAATAACTCCTAACTCATTAAACAACTCCAGGTTACCCAAAATTAATCTCATAGGTTATATTTTTTGATGGCTTGTTAGATGGCATAGGTGACTAAATTTGACACTCAAAAAATGGCCTTCAGGTTTTTTTTTTTTAATTTTCACACTGTTGTAAGTTTTCTAACATTTATCATCCAATACATCTTATTATAGTTGACTTTTCTTTTTCTACTCATGCTTCTACTGTCAGTACTTATATCTATACTATATTGCATGAAGACATTTGTGAGAAGTCCTTCATCAATGTCTGACACTAGTGAATGGAAGAATAATGTACTAGCTGTATAATACTGTTATTCTTCCTAAACCAATCTTTGTCTTTGCAGTATTTCCAGTGAAATTGTGATTTTTTTTTAGAAGATTCTTCTTTGATGAAGCTGTGATTTGCATAATCTTGTCATGCCAAGCTCAAAATACTACTAAATGAAGACATTTTGTGGAAGGGATGATTGTAAATTGCATGCAAATTTCAACTCAGTTGGAATTAATCAACATGGAAACATAATATGTGTGTTCCTGATATAATGACGCTGAAAACTAATCCCATGGAGTTCTATTTCCATGGGAATTAGGCATTTATTTTGATTTAAATCTCTTTTTTTCTGAAGACAAGTCCTGTTTTTGAGTGTTTTAATAACTTTTTTTGGGGGAGAAAGAAAACAGGAGTAAAACTAAACATCTGACTCCTGTGGCGAACAGCTGGCATTTCTTATTAATTTTACTGTGCCTGTTTTAATGAATCTTTTCCCTCCAAATTTTCTTGTTCATTCCACTGAAAATTCTAAGGCTGTATGCTATAGTAGGTGATTGCAATTTTTATATGTTAAGGATGCAACATTGGTCTATGGCATATTCTCATTTATGTCATTTCCTAGGGGATCTCAGTTTAATAATGGTGGTGTGTTGTGTTGTGTGTGTGTGTGTGTGTGTGTGTGTGGTGTGTGGGTGGATGTTTTTGGATTTGGTTTTGTTTTTATCATTTGCCATAAACATCTCATCTGGGAAACAGATCACCATCTTTGAGTTTTAATGCATACTTTCATTCACAGTATTTCTCATTTGTGTGCGTGTGTGTATATCAGGATTACTTTTGTTGCCTTTTATTCTTACACTTGGCCACTAAACTCTGTTAACCTTATTTGTTCCTCACCTTTTCTTCAAGCTTTTAGTTCAAGAATTTGCAGATAGAAGGTCTTATCATTGGCACATTGTGTATCATGACTGCATTAGGATTATGCCTATAAATCCTCAGAGCCTGACAACTTACTTCCCAACCTATTTAGAGTGCTTTAAGAGTTCCTTTATTTATAGCTCAGTTTAAACCCTAGCGGGTAATATTCCGTAAACTCGCAGTGACATCCAATGGCTTCATGGTGTAATTTTTTACAAAATTTTCAAGAATTACATAGGCATTATTGCTTGTCAAAGAAAAATACTGCTGGATTTGTTGAAGGGGGTTCTCTAAATACTTTACATTCCAAATAGTTACTGACATACCCCGTCATAACATTACCAGGAGAACAAATTATTCATTTCTTGGGTTTTGAATGCAAGAATGGCAACCTGTGATGAGATCAACTTCAATTATTCCAAGATCTGAGGAAAGTATAAAATTGAGAACAATTTATTTAAGAGGACAGTTTTTATTAAAAACAAATCTGCAATGTCAAATTTCATATTCTGGATCTTTTTAGAGCTTAGGAATTAAAAGAGAACCCTTATTTTGTGCTCTTGCGTATGAAATTAAAAGTTCTATGTTCTTGGTTCTTGTGCTATCAGTTTCTTTGAGAGTCATGTGTTAACACTTAGATTTTTCTCAAACTTTCTATAGATTGCTACTATAAACAGAGGCAAGTGACTCTCAGTCTGATTATCATGCTTAATTGTTATTAAAGAAAATATTATTTTAAAAAATGATATATTATTATTATAAGTGATTTACATAGTAGAAAAAGTCATAGAGAAAGTGCCGCACATCAGCCTTAATCTTACCTTAATCTTCTGCAGAAACACCCAGTGTTACCATTTGGTGAACTTCATATACAACTACTGTGTTTACTTGGTTCCTATTGACCATAGTGTTTATACTAGGTAGGAAGGGGCCAGGGTAGAGGCTTGCTGTTTTTAGAAGTGACTCTGACTGTAGTGTGACAGTTAGATAAAACTGGCTAGTGAATTAGGTTAGGGAGAGGATTTATACAAAGGAGTGGTAGATAGCCACCTCATGGCCTGGTCCAGATAAATTAGTAGGCTAGAATGGATCAGCATAGTTTATGTGTTTAAACACCCAACGTGAGAGCTTTTCCAGAACCCAGAGAGTTAACAGAAGTAAATCTAACATGCAGAAACTAAGCAAATAATATGTTCCAAACTCGTGTTAGGCATATTGATACCAAAAATGAATGTTAGGCTCAAAGAGAAAGAAACCATTAGATCTTTGTCTATAGTTGATATGAAAGCAGAAATTTGCTATTTAGATTTTATTCTGTCATACCCACTCCCCAGCCCTTCTCAGATACAAAGCAAAAGCCATATGCCACTGGGGGAGGGGCAAGAAACCCATCTGTCCTTCTAGTCCTACACAAAGATCAGCTTCTATGTGGGAAGGGTTATACATTCACTCCCCCTATCCCCCTTCAGAGACACCAGGCTAAAAACCATCTGCCGTTGGAAGAGATCATGGAGCCCACGATTCTTCACTGACACAAAGCGATAGTTGGCTGCCTCTGGTAGAGGAGCAGGAAATTTCCTTATGCATAAGATAGTCCACCAATACAGAACTTTGTTTCCCATAAGAAGGGTGTGGGGAAGAGCAAGAAACCTGATTACATTCTATACCCTGAACTGAGTAGGAGACAGTGGTTTCCTGCCATTAGAGAGGCATACATGCTGAGAAGGTCCCACTCTTAAAACTCAGATTTACAAGGTCAGGTTAAGACTGTGAGGTTGGAGCAAGAGGACTGAGAAACTCCTTCCTGAACCACAAGCCTTGCACCAATAAATAAACAGTAGTAGCCTATTGCTGAGAGAGTCAGGAGAATAGAGTGAGACTTCCCCTGTCACCCACATACATACCTTGTAATGATTATATGTGGGGCCTCCTGTAAGTTTAAGGTGGATCACAAATACTGAGAAAAACTCTTTGATACTTTTACTAAAATAAACATTTTGCAGAATAGTTTTAGATATGAAAATTTTGTGCATATAGTAGAGAGTTCCCATGTGCACATCACCTAGTTTTCCTTATTATAAGTATCATACATTAGTGTAATACATTTTTATAAGTAACAAACCGATATTATTACATTACTATTAACTAAAATTCATATTCTATTCAGATTTCCTTATTTTTTACCTCATGTCTCTTTTCCAGCATTCTATTTATGATACCATATTATATGTTTAGTCATTATGTCTCCTTAAGCTCCTCTAGACTGAGACAGTTTCTTAAACATTTTATTCTTTTTGATGACAAAGTTTTGAGGAGTTCTGGTCAGGTATTTTGTACAATGTTCCTTGATTGTGGCTTTAAAAAAATTTTTTCCCATGTTTTTTCCATGATCAGATTCTGAATTGTTTTCAATTTTGGAACTTGTGGACTCTCACAAAGAACTTGGTCACAGCAGTCTTTCAAAGGAGGAATTTTAATCCTGTGGTGCACTGAAAGTAATTATATTAACAGTAAAACGCAAACTGAATTTAACTACTTATTATATTTACTCGATCTCCCATGCTAATAATCTGAAAGAATTTACTAATTTCCAGGTAAACATTATTTACTTCAGATTCTTTCATGCACAAAGTCTGAAATTCAATAAAAAATTATGAAATACAGACAGAAAGGGGGAAAAGAATAACCTGTATCAAGAGGCTTAACAGTCAACAGGACCAAAGAAAAAGATAATTTAGATATGCAGACTTTAGACAAGAGGCTTTGAAGTAACCGTGATTACTATATTGAAAGTTCTAATGGATAAGGTGGACAATATATATACATCGATGGGGAATTTTAGTAGAATGTGGAAATCTGTGAATCAAATGGAAATGGTAGAAATGAGAAACACAATATCATATGTGAAATTTTTTTAGGGGTTTATTAATGACCTGGACACAGTGGAATTATAACCAGTGACCCTGCTGATAAACTAGTAAGAGCCTTCCAATATGAAACAGACCAGAAAGAGTGGAAATGAATAACAGCATCCAAAAGCAGAATATCACTGTGTAACATACAAACAACCTAATATATGTGAAGAAAAAGAAAATAAGGTAGAAGAAATATTTGAAGAGGTGATTACTGAGAATTTTTCAAAATGAAAAAAAAAGCCACAGATCCAGTCAGGATAAATATGAATAAAAGCACACCTATATACACTGTAGTCAAACTGCTAAAAACTACAGATAAATGGAAATCCCGAAGTCAGAATGAAAAATAAATATTATATAATGAGGTACATAGATAAAAGTTTGCAGACTTTTAGTCAGAAACTATGAAAGCCAGAAGACAGTGGAGTGACATCTTCCAGGAACTGAAACAACGAATACCCTCTTTCTAGAACTGTGTATCCAGGCAAAATATCTTTCAAAAAAGAAAGCAAAATTAAGACGTTGTCAGATTAACATATGACAAGAGGATTTTTTGCTAGCAGACCCATATTACAAGAAAGAACATAGAAGATGTTCTTCAGGCCCAAGTATACCCCTGGATGGAGCAATTGGTGTTACACAATGCAACAAGAGCACCAGAAATGTAAAAGTATGGATAAATAGAAGAAACATTTTCCTCTTACTTTTAATCTTTTGAAAATAGATTAGAACAAGGGTTGACAAAAAGTAGCCCATGAGCTAAATGTTATCTCTGACTTATTTTGTACAGACTCATAGCTAAGAATGCTCTTTTTTATAATGGATTGTAAAAAAATAAACTATAGTAATCAAAGAATATGCAACGGAGGATATATATGGCATGCAAAGCCTAAGTTATTTACTGTCTGATCTGATATAAAGCAAAAATAACAGCTATGCATTGTGGGGTTTGCCACATATGTCAAAGCAAAATTTTGGCAGTAGTAGCACAAAGGACAGGATGGAAGAAATGGAAATATACTGCTGTAAGGTTCCTACCTACATTGTATGTAAGTAATATAATAAAATTTTAAAGTAAACCATAGTTATTTAAGGATGTATATTATGAACTCTAAAGCAGCTGCAGGGAAAAACATGAAGCAAAAAAGTACAATTAACAAGCCTATAAAAACGATAAAATGGAATCATAAAACATGCTCGCTAAAACAAAAGAAGACAAGAAAGGATGAAATGAAAAAATGAACCAAAAGAAACCATGGGGCAATTTTTTAAAAGTATAATAATATATACCCTTTCGTAGCAATAATTACATTCTATGTAAATGATCATTTAAAAACCAGAGTTTATAAAATTGGATAAAAAGCAAAACCCCATTATATGCTGCCTATAAGAAAACCATTTTAAATGTGAAACAGCTATGTTGAAACTAAACAAATGGAAAAAAAATATATCATGCAAAGTTCAAGCAAAATAAAGCTGGAGTGGTTATTTTTAATATCAGATAAAGTATACTTCAGAACAAGCAATATTTTCTTTCCTTTTTTTTTTCTTTTTTTTTTTTAGATGAAACAATGCTTGGTTGACCTCACGGATTGCAAGGACTTTGTCAGCTTGCAGTCTCTTATTTAAAAAAAAAAAAATTTTATGCCTACAGCACCTGTTCTTCTAGGTGGTCTCCCATCCAAGTACTAACCAGACCCGACCCTGCTTAGCTTCTGAGAACAGATGAGATCGAGATCGAACTTGTGCATGGCCGTAAACCAGAACAAACAATATTTTCATGGCTCCATAATGATAAAAAGTTAATAGGAATTCATCAAAAAGCTAAAGGCATATGCACCTAATAACAGAGCAGTAGAATACCTAAAGCAGAAACTAATAGAACTGCAAGGAGAATTAGACAAACCCACCAGTTAGTTGGAAGTTTCAACACTTTCCTCAGTAATTGGTAGTGCCAATGAACATAATTTAGGAAAGACAGAAAGCACTTGAGCAATACTATCAACACACAGTGACTCAGTTGCCTTTTATAGAATACTCTGTTCAACAATATAATAGTTTTATTTTTCAAATGCACTTGGAATATTCACTAATATAGACCATATTTGGAGGTATAAAATATAAAACATTTAAATTATGCAAATCATGTTCACCTACTGAAACTGATTTAAACTAGAACTCAGTAACAGAATGATACCAAAATAACCCCAAACATTTTGGAGTTAAATGGCATACTTTTAAATAACTCACAGATCAAAGAAGAAATTTTAAAAATCTAATTTGGTTTTGCTTTATAAATTGTTCTTATTTCTAGGCATTTAAAAATTTGCCGAAATATAGTGTGCACTACACATACATGTAATCAATGATAATTATATTCACTTGAGATCTGTAGTACTGTAATACATAACATATTTTAAGTACATTTGGCTTAAGGACAGATAGTCAGATGACTTGTTTGGGGAATGTAATTTCTTGGGATAAAATTAAATACCTGAAACTTGACAAGTGATCAGGCTTAAAAAATAACACTTGAAGCCTTCAGAAATACTAGCAAAAATGTCAGTGTTGCAACAAATCTACTTTACTTTTTTTTATGGTGACATTGCTTAACGAAATCTATTAAGTTTCAAGTATACAATTCAACAGTAAGGCGTATATATAGTATTGTGTGTTCGCAGCCCATAGTTACCACAAATCTACTTTTAGCTTTACACTGCAATAGTGCTCTTAGATACTTTGTGATTAAACTTGTTGATTTTGAAGTGTGAATTGGTTCTTAAGATGTATGACCCATCAGTCTGTCAACAAACATTTACTGTATGCTGGCTAAGGAAGGGGGCTGGGGGGCTTCCTGGTGGTGTTTATAAACATTCCCAGTAATTTTAACTCCCTGAGTAGGAAGCTTTAAGACTCGGGTGAGGTCATCAAGAGGCACAATCAAGTAAACCAGTGAAAACAAACTTGGGAAGTTCTCAGCTTTTAAAGAAGCAGAATTTGGGCATAGATTTTGGAAGAACCATTCATCGTAGGATAGCAGTTAGATAACAAAGTCTCAATATGTGCCTAAATCAAGGTCTGGGAAAAATCTTAGGAGTATTTAAAAACTTTTATTAGGTTTAATGTGACAAATAATGAAGAATAGAAAGACCATTGTGGGCTGGTGAGTGAGTAAACTTTAAAATTTTACTCCTGGAAATACATATTTTGAATTAGCAACTGTTAAGGTCATAATTTTTTGCCCTAAATATTAGACCATCATTTTTAATCCTTAACCCTTTTATGAGGTTACCCAAAATAAAAGGTGGTTTCTAATAGAAAAGAATATAATTTTAGTTTTCATGTTCACAGTTGACCTTATAAGAGTTCCCTTCCTCGGGAGAAGTATAAACAGTTCTTCAAATTAAGAGTAAGTAAGAATAATTGAATTTGTAATTTACAGTCCTTCTAAACTGACAGAGATTTTAAAAGAGTTGTAGACTCATAATCCCAATAAAAGTCTCATTTTACATGTGTGTTTAGATGCTCTTGGCATTTTTAAGTTAGTAACATGAGATGGATATAAAACTGAGGCCCAGGGCTGAGGGTTTGTTTTCATGATTTATCCTATGCAGCAAACATGACCAGCCTTTTTGTAAATTTTCTTCAAATAAGAATTTTTTATTTATTTAAAGAAAAATCATTTCTATTTCTGGGTTGTTTCAAATGAGTTATTTTTGGAGAACTGCTACAGAGTTTATGATGAGTGATTATTAATCCTTCTTGAAAACAATACACTACCACTAAACTATCACCCAAAGTCTTGTTTCTTCCTTAGCCTTGGGAAGACTTCACAAGTCATGAGTTAAATGTTTTGATTTTAATTTTTAAACTTATGTGTGCCATATGGCTATAAAATTCAGAGGTTTGCATGAAATAAGTTCAGTGTAAGTCAGAAGTAATTTACAATGCTTAGGATTTATTTAAACATCCATGATTACAATATGTTCACAATAAATGTTAAGGGATATGATATTGCATTTGATTTTAACACTTGCTAATTATTTTCTCTTAGTATTACTAGTTAAATGGGGGTTGGCATATCAGTTAGTAATGTCATATATGTATGAGCTACTTAAAAAACTACTTGCTACCTAAGTTTCTAACATTGCATCATTCTCTAAGTAGCTTCAAGAATCAAATACAATTGCAGTAATATTTGCTGAAAGTTGAAACTATAAAACCCCTCATTTTGCTGAGAATCAGAAGAGTAGAGAGAATTCCAAATAACGGAGCTTGCTATTGTAAAAAGAAAATTCATCTACCATCTCTCAAAAGGCTGTTTGTTAACTAAATATTAACTTTATTTTTTTATATCACTTTCATGTTTAGTTTTTGTTTGTTTTTCATTTTTTTGGTGGTAAGGTGAGTGTACAGGCATCATAGATCACAGAATTTTATATTCAAGGGTCTCTTTATTTGTGATCCATTTACAAGGGGCAAGTTCTCTTTATAACACTTCTTTATTTAATTCACTATTTGCACATTGAATAGATTGGAAAAGCTGGGGGGGGGGAAAAAGTCTAGGGAAAATTAAAATAACGGTCCTTAACCCATTTTGATTATGTTAAATTCACCAAATGATGGGATGGAAATTTCAGCCTGTAGGGTCTGTCTCTAGGTACAACAGTTATCTGCACTCAGAGAGAGATATTCACTAATTACACTGTGTGGCTGAACTCATTTAAAAAAGTTAACTGATCCTGTCTCAAATTTGAGGTTTTCTTTAAAATGAAAAGTTAGTACACCATTGTTCTCAAACTGTCAGATTGCATGCTATTGTCCCAAGCACACAGGAATTGATGTCAGAGATTTCAGGCATATAGGGAAGAACAAGGGGAGGATCACAGTACAGATGAATTCTTTCGCCCTTTCCCTGGCTGTGTTTTGACCACCTGTCTTTTACCCTTTGCAGTTCTATTCTGAGAGGAATATGAGGAAGAACACTGAAGATGGGGGCCACTGCTATTACATTGTTGCCATTAACCAGCTTTCATAGCTTTTGTGGGAGCCTCCTTTTCATTAGTATTTGCAACATGTTACCAGCAAAATGATTATGTTAGGCAGAGACATCACATCACTTACATTTCATAGCTCAGTGCAATTTTCATAAACTGCGAGGCAACATCCAAAAAAACATGACTCAGAATTAGAGTTTCAGAAGATTATTATATAGACATTATTTCCCTCAGGTCACGGGCTTTAGTCAAATTTGGAGGAGAATGAAATTGCCAACAGTGAAAAGCAGACAGAAAGGTATGAGTTCATGAGCAGAGAAATAACATTTTCATTTGTTCCTTCCCCATGGGAAAGATTCAGCATTCCGGTAAATGGAGACGGTTATAAGAAATGAATTTTTGTCAGCAGGGATGTGATTTTAAGGCTCACTTATCCATTGGCAATCTAGATTTCTAACCCCAGGAATCTAGGAAATTGCTACAGAATGTAGTCTTTATTATAAACAAGCTTTTTTTTTTTCCTGGTAGTTTTTGCCCCCTTCCTTTCTTGCTCAGAGATTTTAAGGCAGACTGCATTTTTTTTTTTTTACCTGTCAGAAATCAGATGACTGCAGAATTTCCTCATCTGCCATGTGTTTCTCTTCATTTTTATTGCTTTGTGATGGAAATCTTCTTTCCCACCAAGCTTCCCCCACTCTCCTCTTGCCTTTCCTAAATTCTTCTGTTTAACATGCACAATGCAACAGTATTGGAAGCAAGGACACTCACTCATGCCGAATCCATGGCCTCTGTCTCCATTCCCAGCATTTGTCGTATGTCTTCTGATGCTGCTGATTCTCATTTCAGTCTATGGACTTGAGAGAGTAAAGCAGAAAAAGGACTTTCCAGGTCGTTCTCATTTATCCAGGTATAAAGAGCAAGGATTTGCAAGATTTTTGTGGGGTAATCCCAGACAACCTTCTTCATAATTAAAGAATGTTCTTTCAGGGGAGATTTTACTTTCCTTCTCAATTTCTTCTGATGCTTTTCAGCCCATCACTCATTCAAATTCTATCCAAAGGTTCTTCTGCTAGCTGTAGTACATCCTTGAGAGCAGAAGATATTTCATATAACCTAAACCCTTCATTTCAAGAGATGCAGATAGCTTTGGTAACATTAATCTCACCTTTATATTCTTTCAGTTTTTAATAACTTGAAAATATGTATATCTAATGCCTTCCTCCCCTGTGCATTTTTGCCCATTTTAATATCTCTCTCAACATCATGAACTATTTTATTAGAAAGTGTTATGGCCTGCCAAAGTTTACTGAAAACAAATTGCATTTACCTTCATTATTATTTTGTCTACAATATAATGATTACATAACATTGTGATGTACTTGATTAATAAATGAGAATTGGTTAACGTAGTCCATTGGACTCAGCCCATGCAGCATCTACTTTACTGCAAAATTTACTGCAGTCACATATTTTGATTTCCTTGTGTGTGGTGTGGTAAAGGATTTACTTAACTGGCCAGAGTGTTGGCATATTCTGGTATTCTGTGGAGTCCAAGCAGTTACCCTGAAAATTACTCGTTGGCCATAGCCTTAGAGTCTCACTGTCTACCATCTGGAGCCAGGGACAGGATGTCTCAGATCTAAATTCTTGACACTTGTTCAAGAGTAACTAACTTTAGAGAAATTGTTCGACTTTTCTGGTGTTCAGTTTCAGTTTCTTCTGTGAAATGGCAGTGATTTTGGCTATCCAAACCACTATTACTATTTTCCTCAGCAGAGCTTAAGTGAATGAAATGTATTACAGGATTTGAACTCCCAGAAATAGTTAACCCACCTTGTTTTCCTATACCAATTCATAATACTTCATCCTCTTGATTAAGAAGAAAACACAGTAAAACTTCAGATAACCGGAAAGAAGTGGTGTTAATTTAAATTTGGATCATTCTTAAGGAACATTTATTTCAATGTACTTGTTCTTGAAAATCTTTTTGTAATATATTCAGTGTATTTTTGCTTGGAGAGCATCTTCTAGCAATTATAATCAAGTCTCCCTCTGATAATGGATTATCTTGCATAGCCCTGGGGCCATGATGTTGGATTGCAGTCCTTTCCATACCAAGAAATGGATGTAACATGAAAGTCATATGGAAAATTCGGTTGGGTTTGCTCTGCTCTCAGGCCCTACCTTGGAATTTGTTTTGTAATCAGTAAATTGATTATATGAATTGTTTTCTCAGTGTTTTAACTCTTTCTTCCTTAAAGTGAAATGAAAAGTGCAGTATCAATGCAAAATATCATTATTATATCAAGATCTTCATAGGAGTTATAGTATGCTTAGAAGGTCTGACTTCATTAAATGCTTTGCCTCTAGGTTTTCAAAATTCAAAGATGGTATTTTCTTTATCCATAAGTTTTCAAGTTTTATATATATTAATAATCATTAACCAAGCTAGCAGTTCTTGAGCTTTGACTGTGTGCCAGGCACTGTTCTAAGCATATTTCAGGTAATAACTCAATTATTCCTCACAACCACATCAAGGAGGCACTATTACTCTCTCATTTTTCCAATAAGGAAATTGAAGCTTAGGAAAGTTGAGAAGTCTGTCTAAGGTCATATAGCCAGTACCTGGCTGAGCCAGGATTTGAACAGTCTGATATAAAAACCTGTGCTCACAACTACCACACTGTGGTGTAAGTGTTTAGAAGAGGAAATTCAGACTTTTCGACTTTTGCAATGGGCTTTGCATGGCATTTTACTAAATACTTTTCCTCCAGGTAGCTTTTATTATTCACATTTCACAAATGAAGAAATTGAGACTCAGAAAAGGTAAAGCTTTTAACCACGATTATAAGGCTAATGATAATTGAGGGAGCAGAGATTTGAACCTTTTAACACAAGGTTCTAGCCAGGGATATTATTAAAGAAAGGAACTTGCTTTCAAAGAAAAGTCGTCTTCATCATGTGTAAGAGATGTAAGTTTCCTTTACACCAGCCCACCCCTAGCAAAGATTCATGTTTTCTTTTTGAGTTAAAGCTACCTGTGCTACATTGGAATGATCTCATCTTTTTCTGGCCACAGAATTTCTTCAAGTTATTGCTGAATAACACTGGTTCTTCTTGTTAGTGGTTTGTGGTTGATTGGTTGATCTTCCACAATTAATGTTGTTTTTTTAAATTTCTTTTTCTTGAGAAATTAATTTTCCATTGTGCTTTAGACCCCTAATATTATGTCCTTTAGCCTCCTGAGGAGTGAGTGTCCCTTTGGTGCCATTTGCCACTTGTAAATGTTCTGAGAACATTTAAAGAGAAATATGAATGGCAGTACCACTTGAAAACCAATGAAAAATAAATCTCTTTTTGAGTGAACTCTGCCTTGAAGCCTGCCAAGACACCGAGGGTTGGTTGTCTCAGTTTCCTTTGCCATCATTTAGAACTCCTGGCATAATAAAAAGAGTTTTAATAAAAAGTTTTTTTTTTTTCTGTGCAGTGGGAGAATAGCCAGTTTTCAAATAGCTATATATTGCTAAAAATATTGAATGGACTTTTTGCAGGTCCTGCAAAGTCCTGGTGAATTGCCATTGTTGTATGAGAGAGTCTGAGGATGTCTTTTGGAATACCTTCGCAGCAGGTGGGCAGCAGCTTGACAGCCCACTGTGACTTATGGGAAAGTCTATGCTCCATGTTGTCTTTAGCTGTTTTACTGGGCTAGGCCTCTCTACCATCCCATTTTCCTGGCTTGTTTATTCTGTTTACCTTGGCCCCACCTTTGGATTGGCTGGATGCCATGGTCTTCACTTGAGTTATTTGGAATGCAAGCCTATCACATGAGGCCTTCCACCTCTCCATGGCAGTTTTTGGCTCAAAAAGAATTAGAACTAAACTCTGGGTGGTTGATGGTTGGTTGTCTCCAGCCAAGTCTGCACAAGTGGAGAAAATGCGTGGGTTTGTGAGTCTGCATATATTTCACATTCTCACAGATGTGTCCTGGAGTACAAATAAATAACATCTTTTTTCCTCCTCGATTTTAGTAGTTAATTATGCAGGTCCTGAAGAATGAGTTTTAGTTACCCCCCATACAAGAAGGGAGGTTCTTCAGGAAAAGCTGTGATCATCCAGAGATGTTATAGTGTGCTTTTTTCCTCATGCATTTTTAATACCTGCACATCTTAGCTTTCCTGGGCACCTCTAGCAGACTTAAGAGACCCTCAAACCCATTTCTTACTTCCTGTGTCCATTGTTTTCATCACATCATGATTTGGCAGACCTTTTCTGAAAATCTATTTGCCTTTTCACAGCTCTGCTGAAGAGTGGTGAATTGGACCCACATACTCAATTTGTAAAGTGGGATTTTCACAGAAACAGGAACGGGAGGCAGAAACCTGTTGATCTCAAACTTAGTATAAATTTTCTGACCTGGAAGGAACTAGAGGACCTGGAGACCAGCCCTTTCCAGCTTGCCTCTAGCCTTGGTATAACCTTCATTGCAAATGCCAGGATCAATGCTTTGGTTGTACAAGAAGGAGATTATTTCAGGGTGGTATTTTATCTCCTATTCTCATACTCTTTCAGTTGGTAGGTTCAACATAATCCTTTTACATAACTCCCACAGGGTAGTTCTGTAGTTTGGGTAGTGGTCAAAGAAGCTCTAATGCCAGAACATATAATGCCATTAACAGAAAAGAATAGGAGTCATCTCTCTGCAAAATACCTCACAAAGGAGACTTTCTTTGCTGCTCCTGGTACATGTGGTAAGCATAGAAATAGTTTATTGTGAATGTCTTTCAGCCACAGGTCTTTCTAAGGCATAATTGTACCCTCCAGAGAAACCAAAATAAATACCAGACTAATAAACTTCAGATTTAAAAAAAATAAGTTATCCAATTGCATTTCTGTTAGAAGAGAAATATGAAAGGTTGACATGCGTTCTTATTCCTCTTTGATTTACTTTCTATGCTGTCCTGCCCCAGTTCGGCCTTAAAATGGAAGAAAATACTTTATCGTTTGAATAAGAATGATAGTACAAAATACAATCTTTCAAGAAAGTAGGTGAGAAAGTAAAATTTAATGCCAACTTTGGAATTTCCTTAAAACACATGCACATCCATTTGTTTTTTTCTAGAGATTAATGATAAATATGTTCTCTATATTCCTTGTAAAGAAAGACTTCCATCCAGGCTTCTTTTCTTTTGTATTCAATGTGGTCACGTCCACCCAGTCCCCTCACTAGCTCTCCCTATCCCCCTTCCTTTGCCCTTGTTTCATTCTCTTCGTCCCTCCTTATCTCGTTCTCTCATGAGCCTTTGGCTTCCTATCTCCCTGTGCAGTCTGGACCAAGTATATGAACTGTAGCCTACATTCTGCCGGCCCTTCAGCTGCACATGCCTGTCACTTTCCAGGTCTAGAATATGTCAGTAATCTGACTTCTCCCCTTTTTTCACCTCCCTTCTTCAGTCTACTTCACTGATGATTATCTCATCCATACCCTTAATGTGTCTAGCCCCCAAGATTCCCCTGACTAATCCTTATCATTTTTGCTTTATCTTCATTTTATTAAATAAAAGTATGAAAAATAATATAATGAACATATATGTACCATCACCAGCTTGAAAAGTAGGACATCTCCAGTATAGTTGAAGATCCCATTGTAATTCTGATCATATCCTCCTCTCAGAATAAGCACAATTCTGAATTTGTCGTTTATGTGATGAATTTCTTTATACATATTCTACATGAATTAATCAACAAATATTATGTAGTATGTTTATATTTTGAAAAATTACATCTTATATATGCACATTGGCAACTTTTTCAAACTGAGCAACATGTCGGTGAGATTCATTTGCTCTACTTTGTTCTTCCACTACTATATAATATTCTAGTTTAAGACTCTGCCACCATTTATCTATTCTGTTTATTAACATTTAGATTGTTTTCAATTTTTTGCTATTACAAATAATACTGCCATGAGCATTCTTGTACAAATCTTGCACACAAGTCTATTTGTTATTTCAGCAAATTGTATTGAGCACCTATTAGTGCTTGGCATGATTGATGGCAGACTGACGAAACAAGGTGCTTATTTTTAAGCTGCCTGCTCTGTAGGACTTGCAGGGAAATTTGATTGCAGGAATCTTCCTAACACTCATCTCATTTGTCCCTGGTCATCTCTTACAGGTCTGTTAAAGTTAACTTCTTAAACACAGTTCTAATCCTTGCTATTATGCTTGAAAATATTCAGAAGCTTCCTGTTATATATTTGATAAAGCTAATACTCCTTAGCTTGCTGTTCAAGAATCATCCTAGCCTAACCTCTTTGGTCTTTGTACTATTCACATCTCACCCATATACCCTTACATTCCAGTGTCAGTTCTCTTTCATGCCTCCCAGTGACATTCCTTAACCTTTAGTTGTCTTCTTTTTGACTCTTATCCAGGATGTTGAAATGCTCTGCAGTTTTCAAGATCCTAATAAAATACTTTCTTATCTATGTGCATCTTATACTTCTTGTCGGATTCTAACTTTATGCTGTAGCTAGTTAGGTATACATTTGCTTAGCTGACTATGAGTAGAAACCACATAGTCAAAGGCCTCAAACATAGTAGGACTCATTAATTAAAATAATAATCGAATTGAATGGATCATTTGATTCTCAACCTTGCTGTTAAAACACTTTAATGCTATTAATGGGAGGATGAAGTAGAGAGAGAGCAAATGTTTTATTCTCTATTGTAATTTTCAAACGTTCTTGGCTCCCTATAAGCTCATGTAGCTTACTAAACAGGTAGTTATCCTTACCAGGACTGTTTCTACTTCAAAGTGTGGCAGGTTGGAGAGAAAACTGACTTTGATGAGAGAGATGTATTCTTTATAAAACAACATATTCTCACCTCAGCAGGATCTACCTAAAGCACATTTGAAGCAGCCCCATGTCTCTTAGCTAGATCCTTTTAGCCTTTTGGGTGGTAGTACAGGTTGATGACCTGTCACTAATTATATCCTTCCACTTAGCTCCTGTGCCCAGGGAAGAAGGCAGATTGTGATTACTTGTGAGTAAGGGAAGCCTGAGTCCACTGTGTCCGTGTTTTCATTTTGAAGGAAATGGGAGAAATGAGGCCAGTGGTTTGATAAATTATATCAAAAATAGTTCTTTCATGCTAATGGAGTGTGAAGAAGCTGATGTACTGGAGATGATCTATAATATTACATATTTCTCTGAGGAGAAAAATGATAAACTTGATGATGTGTGATTTATTCATGTTTTTCCAGATGTAGAAAAAAATCCTAAAATCAGCTACCTGATTCTCACTCCCAGAAGCTGGCTTGTAGATTTTACCCTGGGATTGGAGGCTGGGCTTGCTTAGAGAAAAGCCTAGAGAGACTGATAAATCACCGAATCTTGGGCAGTTGTTTGGGAGAGGCCAATTATGCCAGCGTTGCTCCCATTTTATCCTCATGATTTTATGCCTCTACAATACTAGTTGACAGATGTGCCAATTATTATACATCTTACCCAGGATTTCTCTTGCTGCCCCCTCCCCTTATGACTTTGGCCCTAGGTCCTTCCCTATAGTTCAGCCCTGGAGGGAGCCACTTCTGCAGTCAAAGAGCTGCTCTTCGGAAGTCATGCTGAGAGGGACATGGTTCTCAGGCCTGCTGTGTGCTCATTGCAAACACAGGGGGTCTGGTTAATTCCCTTTCCTCTTCCTTCTGCCCATCACCCTTTGGGTCAAGTGCTACTCAGAGTCAGAAGCTGTGCTTGCTCCTTTAATAACTGAAAATGGCATCCGTGGCCTGGGTCATTTCACTCTAAATAGCCCCCTAGAGGAGGTTAGAAATAGAGGTTGTCTTAGGCAATGCTATTTAGCAGGTAATTTTTTCTTTCTTTCTTTCTTTTTTCTTTTCTTTTTTCTTTTTTTCTTTTTTTTTTTTTTTTTTTTAGGGGGGTGTCGAGGGGGGTGCAGAGCAGGGGAAACCTCTTCCTTTACTGGCCATTACCTATAACAGGACTCCTTTTTACATTGACTCTAACCCTTCCTCTCATCATAGGTCACCTACCTTTATTTCCCAAGAATGTGGTTAATACATTTGCTAATTTTACTTTTGTGATTATGTTAGTGGATACTAAAGGTTTAAGGCTGACCTTTATAAGATAAATGATTTGCATTTTAATAGGTGTTTGGAGACTCCTTTTAAAGGCCTTAATTGAAGGATAACTTTCGCCAATGTGCAGAGATTTGGGGGAAAAAAGAAGGCTTTCCAAGGAGTCTCAGGACAAGCTTTGTAAAATGATCATTTTCTCCATGTTTGCTGGATCAGCCAAATGGCTGTATCCTTGAGATTATGGCTGCCCAGATTACTTTTCTAGTCTCAAACTATACATTCATTTCTTTCAGATCTGCCATGATACCGTTTACAGGTACTGTACCACACTGGTGGTTTCATGAAACAGATTTCACAAGGAAATTTTGTGTTCTCATAGTGGTTTAGAAAGTGTAAAGTCATCTTGGAGTGTGATTTGTGGACTATAATGGGGTTCAGGACATACTACCCCAAAATATGACTCCTTCGTGTATTGAGTATTTCAAGATGAAGGACTATGAGAATGGCAATTGCAGTAAAGACTTCCTGATCTCCCCCTAATGCAAGTCAGACAGCCTTCAGGTGAGCAATGCATACCTGCAGGAAAAGAACATCCTTATCTCTAAAACTAGAGGAACTCCAAGAGGAATCTAAATGAACAAACCTTGTTACATTTCCCTCGGTTTACTACGTTTAGCCATACTCTTTGTCCTGTCACATTTTCCCAGTATATCCCATTCTTCATCAAACCTAGCATAAAAATGCCCAGGTTTAATGGCTTCTTTGGGTCTTTATTTTCTTATGAAGGCCCCATGTCATGCGAAATTTTAAAATTAAATAGATTTGTATGCTTTTCTCTTGTTTATCTGTCTTCTGTTACAGGGCCCTAGATGAGAATGTGTATGGGTAAAAGGAAAAGATAATTTTCCTCCCTTACAATTTCTAACAATCACGAAGGGACAGTAAAAGGCTGTCTCCAACTCCACTTGCTCCAGAAACTGCAGTTGAGGTCTGGGACAACTGACAAAAAGCCTCAGAAGGTAAGAATTCTTACCGAGTCAGTTCCCAGACCTGTGTCTGTAGAGGCCTGTTGAGAGAGGACAGTAAAAATTTTCTTTCAAAATTCAGATTAGCAGGAGAAATACCTTTGTAATAAATACATTTGTATGCTTTTTCCTTGTTAATCTGTCTTTTGTTACAGGGGCCCCAGCTGAGAATTTAGAAGTTAAAAGGAAAAGATATTTTTCCTCCCCTACAGCAGTCTGCTAATTCCCTTTGCTTGTGACTCTGTTGGAAAAGAGTCTGCCTTCCCCTCATATATTTCCTGTCTGCTTCAAGTGAGATTTACCATACTGTGGCAGCCTCATTATTTAATGATTCCCATGGAGTAGAATCAGAACATTGTGGTGAAGAGTGTGATCAGATAAGATAGTATTAGATGTTTAGGATGAATAATTATCTAAACAAATCAGGTCCAAAACTTGTAGCTTATAAAACTTTCTTAAAAAAAAAAAAAAAAGGATATATAGACATAAACTAGTGTTGCTTGTAAATAAAAGGTGCACTCTCTTGGAATCTGGATACCTAGTTTTGGGTATTAAATTTCATTTAGGTAATTTTACTGCCCTAAGCCTTAATTTCCTCATCAGGAAAGAGTGGTAGCAGTTAATGTTAATAATGAAAATGTAAGTACTCTTTTACATCAAATGCCATTTCACTTATATTGTATGTAACTTATTATTGTAGGAGGAACACTGTAAAAGTCTTCAATTTGGTTAATCATGTCCTCAGTTGCTTTTTTTGTGGGAGTCATCTTCTGTGTTTATTTATAGTCAAGTTATTCTCAGTACTTTACATGGCAAGAAAAATCCCACAGAACAATATTATAGAACCATTATCTGCTGCTACCACACCCTGCTGACTTGCATAGTTTAAGAACCCCCACAACTTTGCATGAAGTATTCTCACTAATTAACCCTGGAGCATGGGAGTTTTCCTCTAACAGGTTGGTCCCTTGCCAAAATAGCTTGGGGCCAAAAACATTCCACAAACACACCTATAATTTTGTTGAACCATTTGGTAACAGCTGAATGAACTGAAATTTGAAGAAAGAAGTGGAAGTATCTATTCTAGTTTGGCCAGTGACGGTGGGTCTCAGAGAGAATTTTCAAGGAGTAAAGATTTTCTTCAGGAAGAAAAGTCAGCATATCATTTTCTCCTCTTACTTTAGTAATACTGTGATTTATCAGTTTCTCAGTCAACAACTTTTGCTTTGAATAGAAATTTTTTGTTCTTTTACTGGAGAGCATATTCAGTTAATTCCATGCCTGACCTCAAAAAGAAAACCAGCTGGTTATATACCAATAAAAAGATGAGTAGCTACAGAATGTAGAAAGTAATTCCCAAACTAGCCACAGAGAAGACAAGTGCCAGGGCTGGAGAGAAAAGTCTGTGCAGACCTTAGGGAAGGTTTCTTAGGAATTCCACCTCCCAGAAATGAGAATCTCTTGTTTTGACCCTCCATTTCTTCTGGAACTGAGGTGCCACATCTTTTCCTCTCTGGCCAATTCTTTGTTGATTGTGTGTTTCTCCCACTGGAATGCAATAGTTGTCATGTTCTTGCTTGTATTTCAGACTTTAGGACACCTGACCTCATCTATGGTCAGTATGTACTTTCTGAATGATAATGAATAGATAATGAAGCAAAGGATCTTATATATTAACTTTTCTTTTTGACCAGATAGGATTTTGACTGTTCCAAGGTTTGA
This sequence comes from Eonycteris spelaea, assembly GCA_003508835.1. NCBI lineage: Eukaryota > Metazoa > Chordata > Mammalia > Chiroptera > Pteropodidae > Eonycteris > Eonycteris spelaea. The sequence goes on from PUFA01000089.1 coordinate 5,224,971, forward strand.
GGCTTTTTTAACCCTCTATTTTTTGGTCCAAAGGCCGTCTGAAACTAAAGCAGAAAAACTTACCTTGTATTGATCTAGTGGCTACAGACAAGACACACACTAGCATCTTTGTCTTTCAGAAGTTAGAGATGTACCTCTGAGGAAACTGAACCCAGGGAAGGGTTTAGTTCTTACAATATAAAATTATATTTTGTGATTGAACTGGAGGCTTATATGGATTTCTTTGGGTGCTTCCTTTCTTTCAAGTGTATATTTTGGTATAAGCTGTACACACCACAGAACTATTCATCCTAATTATAATTTATAGATGAAAGTGAGATAAGTATGTCTGCCACCAAATGTGACTATTAGATGCTTTTGAAACACTGTCTAATACCTTGCATTATATAGTTATTTATGCATATCTGTCTCTTCCATTGGGTTTTAAACTTCTTGAAGTAATGTTTTATTTATTTTTGTAACCCTGTTGTTTAGCAAAGGGTGGCACGTAGTAGACCATGAATTGATACTCACTAGTGTTCTGTGGCAATTCATTTCAACATCCTTGGCATCTCTCTTATCCATCAGAGACAGCAAATAATTTGAGCTATAAAAACCAAAGGTTTTGGTTTGGGCCCAGGCGACATTAAACTACTTTTTCTGACATTAATTGGTAATAAAATCAGTGCCTCTTTGAAGCCTTTTCTGGTGTGCGGGGCCACTTATCTTACTATTTATAATGGCAGAGGATATGCATCACATTCATCTAAAGATTGAACAAATTTAATTGTGGCTTGAAAAGAAAGAAGAGCTACAGTGTGGCCATGTTTTATGCTACTTAGGATTGAAAGTCAGTCAGTCATGAAGACATTTATTTTCATTCTACTTTTAGAGATCATGAGCTTTTCTAAAGTATTAATAACCTAGACTCAGGCCTGTGTAAGTTTGGACCTTCACGTCTTCCCATACATGGAATCAAAGAACCATAGGAGTTGATTTATATATGAAATGAGTTTTACATTATTTTTGGACTGTGTCATTGCCAGTGGCATAGTCATGCATGACCCTGCTGGCCACAGAAACCGTATGAGTGTGAGGGACCTGTACTTAGAGTTTATTGAGAAAAAAATGTTGTTTTAAGTATTGAAATTTTACATAAAAATACATGTTTATGTGGCCGTAAGAAACATCCAAACCTGTAGAGAATTTTTATTAAGTTTGAGCCAAACTGATGACATATGCCAGGGAGCAAGATCTCAAATGCTCCAGAGAATAACAATATGCACCTTTTTTTTTTTTTTTATCCCTTTGAAATTAAGAAGGGAATTCAAGGAAGACTACATGGAGATGCGAAAAACAAGGTAAGGATTGGATTACAAGATAGTTAACAAAATTATGTGTTTTCCTGAGGGTGGCTATCTCAAAGGTATGTTAACCTAGATGCACAGAAACTATGGGCAGGATTTGCTAAAGGCAAAGATAAACCTTTTACTTAAAAGTTATATGGCTGGGGCATGACTACTTGCTATGACCTGCCCAGTTAGGAATTTATGATCAGATCACTTTGTGAGGTTACTTTCCATAAAACCCTTTTTTTTTTTTTTTTTTTTTTTTTTTTTTTTTTTACCCATAGTAGTCATTTATGCACGAATAGTATTTATCTGGTGTTTGGGATAAGTTTATAGTTTAAGAATAGTTATAGTTTTAGATTTAAAAATAGTGTTTATAGTGTTTATGGTGGTATGCAGGAAAAGTTTAAGGAAACTGATCACTTTATGCTTGATCTAAGATATATATTGTAAATCATATGGTCATATAGAAATAAACTAAGATAATTACCTATTAAATTATTTATTCTGACTTTTGATTGAGATGTTACACAAATATTCTTCCCTTAAACTTGTCTGTTAGGTGTCTATAGACTGGATTATGCTTAAATATTTGTTTGTCCAAGTCTTTCCTTTCTTTAAGAGGCCATCTTGTGAAAAATTAGACTGTAGTAAAGCAGTCATTACAGCCTCGATTTTCCATGAGGGAAGTTTTGTCACAGCTACTACTAATTCCAACATTAAAATCATCTGAATGTATTATTCAAGTTAATGAATTCTTAGACTGCATAAATTTCAAAGGACTGTTCTGTTGATATCAGATATCTAAGAATCGATATGCGTAGTAATAAGATGAAGAGGAAGAATATAAACTGTCAGACATGCTCAACTGGCCTTGTTTTAGAACCACACCAAAAAAAAAAAAAAAAAGAAAAAGAAAAGAAAGAAAGGAAGAAATTGTGATTGCTTGTGCCAGGTAACTAGAAGACATGTTTGTAATGTTGATGGAGATCAGCCCTGGTGAGCCATCATTACTCCTACCAGAAGGGTCTAAAGCCTTGAATGTAATAATCACTTGATAAAATCCAAGTTTTTGTTAAACAAGTCATATTAAAACACCCCAAATTAATTAACCGATGATAAATCTTGCATTTACCTTCTTATCTCATTACATTCATTAATATTGGTGATACACTAGCAATTACTGAGTGCTATTATAGGTGCCAGGGACTTGCTAGGTGCTCGTGTATGTTTTATTGAGAGTAGAACTGCAGTCCCACAACTGCTGCTTGAGCAAGAGCCCGGCTTGAAAGGCCAACTTTTTTGGAGAAAAACTTTGAGGAGACAAAGGAGAGCAGCTGCTCTGAGAAGGGCCAGGCGGCTGCAGAGGTTGACAGTACTTTGAGATTGGGGAGAGTGGATAAATGCCGATGAGGTACAGGGCAGGGATAGTCTCCCTCGCAGAGTAGAAATTAGCTGGATTACTTGTGATTCTATCTGAAATCACCAGTCTATCAGGTGTGAGCTTGAGGAAAAGAACTGTGGGGTTTAGTGACTACACCATGGGTTTGAAAAATGATGAGGGCAGAGCTTTCTCAAGAATTTTGTATGAGGCTGACTTGCAGCATCCTCTAAATATGAGCTGTGCGCCTTGTTGTTAGGGAATTCCACCATTTGCTAGCCTGTGGACTTAAGTGGGTGTTCTGTTTCCTTTATTAACTAGTTATTTGTCAAAAAGTCTAGATATGTATTTCTCCTCATCTCTAGTAAAGTAAAAGTACCTATAGGAAACTTCAAGTAACGCAAAGATTTCTAAAAATGTTAAGAATTGTCGCAAGAACTGCCAGGATTGCTCAGCACTAGTGATTATCCAGTGTAACCTGATGAAAGGAGGACCAACCATAAGTAGTATGTTATGAAGATGATGTAAGTGCTGCAAGAGGAAAGCTGACTGCACAGTCCCACACTCATCTCTCAGTAGAGTGTGCCTCTGAAGGACCCTGCCAAGTCTAATTCGATAATAATGAAGCAAAATGATGTGAATTAAAAGAAGAGGGACATTCTATGGCCAAGACTTGATAAATAATGGAATTTCAGAAAGAAGACAGGAAAACCAGAGGAAGAAAGCTGGGACTGTAGTATTTTGCTGTATATAAGCCAGATTCCCTACCTTGACCCTGATTTTGGCTGGACAATATTTTATTGCTAATTTCCTCAAGAAGGAAAGATTCTTATGTACGTAAGGCTTGGAGTCAGATTAATGCCCAAGATACCATTTGGGGATAATCAGTATATCTGTGTGAACGATTACTTTGCCTGCTTGGGTCTCAGTTTCTATATCTCTAAAATTGGTATAAACATAGCTGTGAGATATTAAATGAGATGGTATATGCAAAGTTCCTGGCACTTAACAGTTGATTGTCTTCTTTCTTGAGCATCCTCAGAGATTCTTTTATTCATTTCTTGATTTTGAGTGTAGAAAAGGGAATAATGACATGTGGGACAGTCTGAGCTGTCAACTTCATTTTTTGAAGTTGACACGAGTATGCTGTTACTCACTTGTTATCCATCTAGTGAAGTCACCTATATAGCATGTCAGCCTAAGGAGTTATTAAGTCCTGATGTCATGCTTTGAGGTGGTTTGAGGTGGAGCATGTTAAGAATGAATAAATAGCTGAATGGCTCATGTTGTATACTTAATATCTTTTAGAATGTTTATATAGTGATATCTAGTTTGCTTCTAAGCACAAGAGACTACAGAGCAAAATGTTCATTATGTTTGTAACAAAAATCACAGTAGGAAGGAACATTGCTCTTCTAGCTTGGCACCCTTTTTCTGCTATAATTTCGTTTCGTTTTCATTTCTCATCATACCTGCAGCTATAGCCAAAGATATGGTAATAAGCATTGATTGGTATTTAATCAGATTAAAAACCTTTGCTAGGTAATGCCTTTTGGGTTTTATTTTGCCAAAGTGATTACTTCAGTAGAATGAGAAATACTGTATATTAGTAAAGGGAGTATTCTTGTTTTCTTTTAAATATATAATTAGTATTAAAACTGTCTTTTTCCTGCCAGTTGGCTCAGCTCATCTCAGCAGTTTAAAATTCCTTAATTGTCTATTGCTTACTCAGTTCATTTCACAAATTTCCTCACTGCTGCATTTTTTACCGGACCAAATTCTGACAGTGTTGGGCTGAGCTGAGTTCTAGTTACCCTATTTCAGTAATAAAATTAGTTCTCATTAGTGTATTATCAAGGGGCGATTGTTCCCTAACTCTCATTGGAGTTGATTATTGCAGAAATGGGCATTTGGGTTGCCAACTGTGTTGCTCTTCTTTTTACTGATGTTGTTTGATTTCTGTGTAAGCCAACATAGCCTTTTTTTATGCTTATGAAGGGATAGGAGTTTACTATTGGCTTTCAGTATTCACATGCTTTTATAATCCCATTCCTTATAATTTTGTTCAGAATGAAGAGAGTGGACATTTCAACCATAACGTTTTCATTCCAATGTGTTTAACCATTTCACACTTTATTCAGTGCATCATATTTTTTGTTAAAGTACCATAAAGTTTATCTGTAAGTAATATATACCCCTGAGATTAGATGGTCTACTCTTTCCAGAAGCATCAACATGGCATATTCTTCTAGTATTAGGTTTAAGTAATATAGTATTTAAGCTTTATTGAATTGGCTTTTAGATGTTGTGCATTTCAGTGGTACAATGAGGTGTCACATTATATGTGAATCTTCCATAATGTGATCCACTACTTCCCTAATGATCTGAAAGCTAGTAATATAAGACCAGGTTTCTGTTTATACTTCAAATTAACACCCTTCATATCTTATTTCATAGTTGTACATTGAAGAAATGTATACTGCATAGTAAAAGTGACATTTTTTCTTGATTCAAAGTACAGTCATAAAACAATTAACAGATTTATTCAGATTTTTATGCTGCAATATTATTCTTGTCTCCCATGTGAATAAGTGCAATGGATAGTTTGTAATCATTTTAATGATCATAATTTAGTTTTAAATAGTTTTTTTCTTTTTCACATAAGAAGAGACAAAGGAAGTGGTTACTGGGTTCAGACACCTGTGGTTTTAGGCAAATCATTTAACTTTACCCTGTCTCTGTGACTCTCACTGTTTTGAGAAGATTCAATGAAATCATGGTGACAGTTCCCTATCACAGAGTTTGTAGTTGATGCTGAAAAGTTGCTGTGATCTTTCCTTTTGTTCTGTTAGGAAGAAGAGTGTCTCTTTTATTGATTGTACTTTTGCATCAAGGGGGAAAAAATCCCTGTCTCTTATAAAATTTCTTAGGAAATGCATAAATTTAGTGCACACATTCTAATTCTGATGAATTAGAATTTTGATTTTGAGTTTGTTGCTGTAAATTTGACATGAAAGGAAAGTCTCACACTACTTTTTTTCAAGCTACTTCTGATATATCTTGAGCAAACAAAGTCTGTATTTAATAGTAGTTTGCTAATTGGAAAGCTCTACTAACTCAACACAGATGTAGAAAGTGAGAAGCTGAGAGGATTCCATGGAACTAAATAAGAAAGTAGGATAAAAGCTGCCACTTCATCATGCTTGCTAGGATGAACTTGAGACTGTATGAGGCCTTAGTGCTAATTACCTTTAGCATGTTTAAACTCTCACTTCTCACTGTTAGTGTAAAGACAGGAAAATCCTTATTGGTCTGAACACGTCACTCTGTAGCAAACTGAAAGCTGAAGGCATAAAGGAACTCTGAAGGCATTACCTCCACTGGGCTTGCTGATGTTCCAAATGGAATATAGGCAGATGGACTTCTAACTCAGGGAGGAAAATGACATGGAAGGTGTTAAAGGGTGGTTCTTTTCATTTGTTATCATCTTACCTGTTCTGTGTGAATGTGAGAGTTCTAGCCCACAAGCAAAAAGCAAGTAAGACTTGAACCCTAGAAGAAACACCATTACATAGATACTAGCAGCAATCTGAGAAAGCCAGTAGGTGCACAGAGAGGAGAGGAAGAAAGCCAAATGATGAGAGTGTAATTGACTCGGTGGGCTTCTTTCGGTCTATAGTTGTAATCACCGACAGCAGCCCACTACCTTTGTTGTCCATCTAGACCAAACTTGACTACACGTAGACCTGCTGTCAGACGCCAAATATGTGGTCCTTAAACTCTGATGGCAGCCTACCTTGACAGAGTCAAAACCTACAGAACCCTGAGCCCTTCTTGGCTTCTTGACAGGATCTAAAAATACGCGTTTGCACTTTGCCAGACATAATGCGGAGAAAGAACTGCTGTCAAAGATACTGAATGATGATAAGCCAAAATATAACAATGCAAACATGTCCGTATCTCGAATACAAATGCTAATAGAAATGAGCACCTAGTGATCCCTTCATCTGTGCCAGGCATGGTGCTAATACTTTACCTGCAGTATTGTGTTTGTAAACCACACCACTACCTTCTAAATGGTATCTCATTTGTTGGTGTAAATCTTGAGTTTAGAGGGTAGAATAACTTGCTCAGGTCACATAGCTCATAAGGAACAGAACTAAGATTTAAGGACAACCATCAGATTTCTGAAAAATCTTTTTAAAAGATCATTGATTTTTGCAACAAAACATATGCCAAGCACTGGGAAGAAGATTCAAAAATATATGAATTCCTACAGAGGGGCACTATTCAGATTATAGTGGCCCAGTATAATGTCCTAACATGATAAAGCAGGCCTGTGCCAGCCACTGACTATTTGGGATAGGTTTGCCTCTGGGGAAGAAAATGTACTGATTCATATAACCTACTGTCAGGGTTATTTAAATCTCAGATCAAACCTAGAATTCACTTTAATAATCTTTTATTATTTGCCTGTGTTCTTATGATTTCTTCATTCTCTGTAAAGAATATTGTTCAGCATAATGAATTCAGTTATTCTAGGCTTCTTTATGTCTGCATTGAATATTCAAAGCACTTTCTTCTCTTTGGTCCCTGATTTACCAAAATCTGTTGCTGTGCAATAAAAAGATGACAAAGAGAACCATCTTTGAACATAGAAGGTATTAATATGAGTTCGTAGGTTGGTGGATGCAAGCATAGTAGTAGCTTGACCAGAAACGTGCCTCCATTGACCTTTTCTGCAGTCCACTGTAGATACCTTTTGAACACAACCCACATGCTCACCCAGGAATACTGACCACAGTTAGGATAGTCACATATCTTCTGGGCAAGGCCACAGTGAGGGAGGGACTTTATTTTCTTGACTGTGGTTGAGCTTTCCAGAGTTTATTACTCCCTGTTTGCTTCTCTCTCCCATCCCAAATCAGTCAGGGGTTTTAACTTTGAAGATAATAGTTAACTATCTTCAGTCAGAAAATCTAGGTCTGTTTTGACCCCAAAGATAATTTAGGAAGTTTATGGAACCGAAGCTAAATGTCAAATATAATTAGATGTTACTGTTCTGTCTTGCCTTAAGAAGAGAGTGCTGAGTTCTAACAGTGTGTAAGAGCTCTTTGAGTTAACTATTTCGATTCTTTCCCACATTATGTAAGAGTATCTCAGGCAGCACAGAAATTGTCTCTGGGGGATGGGAAGGTGTCATATTTCAGGAAATAGCTATAGCATTTCTTCAGCCTGACTGGACCTGGGTTTCTCAATACTTTTTCTAGAATTCTCCACCTCAGTGGATAGTGGAAGATGGCAGGGATGCCATCTTAAAGTTGTGTAACCTTTTTAAAGAAATTAATTTTGAAAAAGTCGGTAGACTCTTTGTAGAAGCCTTTCCCAAAAAAAATGTTTAAATTATTGAATGGGAAAATTTCAGTAAGACACAGTTATTAACATAGTGCTAAGTTTAAGAAAAACCGAAATTATATCTCTCTGTGGGGAGACAAAGTGAGGCCTTTGACACAGTGACACCTCCCTGTGGAGATCAGGCTCATTTTAAAGACATAAACCCAAATCAGAACTAGAGTAACTCTTTTAATAGGAATACTAAATTTGCTCCTGAATGGGGAAAAATGGGAGTATTTTAAAACCCTTGTCTTTAACCTCTAACGACATATCCGAAAGACGTTGTGAGTTTCAGAAAAGGTATATTTTCTTCTAACTTCTTTATTTTTCTCTCAATCCTAAATAAAATATTCTCTGGGCAATTTTAGAGGTCTTTCAAGGAAAGTAGAACTTGGTTTGTCTGCTTGTTAACTACTGCAAAGTGTGTAGATTCCTGCTGTTCACTGGTACTGCTAACAGTAATAAGGAAATACCTATTATTGTCATTATCTGGAAGAAAGAAGCTCCTAGATTGGATTAAGTGAGGTTGCTGTGCCCTTAAGAAACACAGGTATTAGGTTCTAATTAAGGGATGGCAGTAGGAATGAATACTCTCTTTCATCAGAGTAGCCCCCCTCCTTTATTTTTTATTTATTTTTTCCTGTAGGAGGACAATGTGTTGTGTGAGAAGAGCTCTGATCTGTTTTGAGGGAAAAGTATCACAGCCTATTAGTTAGAAGCAATGAAATCGAGACAGCTTCAGGGACTCTATTAAGTGTGTGGTGTTTAGGCAGACTGTGTCCCTAGGTAAAGTGTGTTGTTGAGGAGGAGAAGCACAATGAAATAATTGGGCCTGGGAAATCAACGGGGCTTCAGCAGCCTCATATCACCTTATGGGGAATGGGGAGGGAGAGAGTTTTTTTCTTCCCCTCCCGAACATACCTCCTTTCTTTAAAAGCTATCTTGAATAAAATAGAAAATTTCTTGCTGAGTAGATGTACTGCCAATATATGTTGAATAATAAAAACAATGGATATAATTAAATTTCATGTGGCACAGCAAAGATTCAGAGCTTGTCACCTTGGAACCATCACGTGCTATTTTATTCTGTAGGCATCTGGATATTTGGTTGCAGCAGATGAATGAAAATAACCCAGATTTGATCAGTAATAACAGCATCTACAGAGACATGTATTAATGCCTTGATATGTCTGGAATTAGGTTCTTAAATAAAACATCATTCCTGTGTGTTTATTTTCATTTTAAAGGAATAAATTAAAATCAGCAAATAGTAAGAACTAGGTTGACTTTTCCCATCAAGACATACTAATAGCAAACTTTTGTGGACTTTTAGTTGAGGGTAGGCTCGTTAGTTCAGGTACCATTAGAGTTCACGTGCCAGTATACCTTTTGAGGCAGTGATAGCAAGTCCAAGGCTCAGGTAGTCATTATTGTACTATTAAGAAAAAGGTTGAAGAAGCTGTCTTCTTTACATTCAGCATGCGTAATGATAGTTACTGCTAGCATCAAGAATAAATATAAATGTATACCATTACTGCTAATTAAATACCTTCCTGTGTGCCAGACACTCGACGAGGTATTTTATGTTTGTGTGTCCACATGTGCACACTGTCATATACACATTTGCTGTATGTGAAAAAAGCCCAGCTTTTGGCATCAGAAATAATTATTTTCCCCTCTGCTACCTATTAGTTATTTGCTCGTGAGCAATAAATAAACTTTTTTTAACATCAGTTATTTTAGAAAAATGAGGGAACTAGAACAAATAATTGCTGAAATTCTTTCTGCTCCAGATATACACACACATTAATTTTTTCTGCTTCTGAAGTCACTGTATAATGCTAGTTGTCTGAGCATTTGTATATGCATGTACATCTATATCCACACATGCACACATTTTAAAATACCCATTATTTTCTGTCCTTTAAGTTTTTATTTTCCTTGCAATTTATCCTGATTGATGCAAGATGGTGGCATCCAGGCCCCAAGGAAGAATATGTTGCAATTTGAATAAATAAAAATGTTTTCTCCTGGTTCATATTTTCAAAATTATAAATATATATTATTAGATATCCATAGGAGAATACTGCCACATTCAGTATTTTAAGCCAGAGTCCTCTCTGCTGTATTCCCATACTGTTAGCAGCAGGTTGCTCGCCCAGATGTTCATTGTGGAACTGCAGGGCTAGAGAGGCATGGTCTGTTCCCTTCAGGCGCTCGTTTTCTTTAAACTTCATGAAAAAAATTGTTTAAGGATTAGAGTCAGCATTCACTATGATAATAATCCTTTTTTGCATTATTCAACTTTGGCCAAGAGAGATAGACACACACAGGGGGCGGAGGGAAGGAGGGAGAATGTGTGCACGTTTTCTCAAAAGTAACAGGGTGTCCAGTGGCTCAGTAAGAGGCCCAGTATAGCAGGATAGATTTGTAGATAGTTAAGAAAAGCTAAGTTTAAAGGTTTTAGTTCCCTTAGGGTTCCTTTTGGTTAATTTTCCCCCCCACTGTAATACATACTCTTGAAAGGTAGGAACCTTCTATTTATCATTGTATCCCCAGGGTCTATCACAAGCACCCGGTAACCAATAAATGTTGAATTGATATATGAGAGGTCCCTGATCTTAGAGATTAAATATTATCTTCATGGTCTGGGGAATGAAACATCCACATTCATACCATAGTAATTGTATTTCCATATTCTGCCACCTAAGGGTTTAGTTATTATTTTACATATTCTAAACTTATAAAAATCAAGACTAATTTAAAAATTTTAATTTTAATTTGGTTGTATAGTAAATAAAGCAGGTTATTTGAGTTTGGAGGCTGTGCCCATCACTGTAGTTTTACCACTGAATTCACAGTAGATAACCTAATAAATATCTACATTGTGTGTATTTTATTTTTATCACATCAAGCCCCAGATTTCCTTTGTAATGCGAATCACAGATGTGATTAATTGTCTTTGCAGTGATATAGTGTCTTCTGTCACTGCTAATCTGTAAGCTCCATGAGGTCAGGTGCAATGTTAGTGTGAATGCCCTAGAATTCCCTATTCTAGCATGGGCTTGGCATATAGTAGAAACTCAACAAATTTTTGGTAAACATTGAAAGAATGAATCAGAACTTTCCAGAGGTAATGAAGCCCAGCTTACCAATATTTAGACTAGACAGACATTCACAACCACCATCTGCTGGTAGAACCAGGTAATTTCTGATGTACACCCTCAGCATTTATATTCAGTAAATTTGTTGAGCATGTTTGGGGTGCCAAGTGGGAGAGAAAGAGGTAGATAAGTCACAGTTTGTTCCTCTCTGGGCCTTCTGATTTGGTGAATAAGAAAGGCATATACAAAATGAGTATAACCTTGAAGCAAGAGCACTTTGGTTCATGTTCCTGTAGCTTATGCTTTTGAGTTGATAGATAAAGAAAGTAGCCATCTTTAAAGCTTTGTATATCAGAAAAGGTAAATAAGAGAATAGAAACATAGGGCAAGATAGTAGCATATCTAAAGCTGAGTGAATTCAAACACAAATAACAATAACAATCACTTTCATTAACATTCATTCAGCCCTTATTATGTGATAAGCACTATTCTAATCACTCTTCATACATTATCTCATTTAATTCTCTTAATAATCCTATCAGGTAGGTACTGTTGTTATCTCTACTTGACAGTTTAGAAAACTGAGGGTAACATACTTGTGAAGTTAATTACCTAGGGTCACTCAATTAAATAAGTGGTTAGGATTTGAACCAGAGCTCTTGATCACCAGAGGGGTATATAGACTCAATAGAATATGCTTTAAAAGGAGGTAACTACTAGTTCCTTCTAGCTGTATCAGGGAAGACTTTTTTGGAAGAGATAGGCCTTAAGGAATAAGTCATATCTTGAATTGGATATATGCTAGAGTCATAGAATTCTAAAATATTAGCTTCAGAACAATAAACTTTAAGGGGTATCTGTTCCAAGCCCCTAATTTGCAGGGAAGAGAACTAGGATCCTGAGGTCAAGTGACTTGCTGTAGGATATATGGCTAATTAATTAGCATTAGAGCTGTTCTCCTAACTCCTGCATCCATGTTATTTCCCCCCTGTTGTGCACACATGTCTGGTTTTGCATGTTTTCAGTCTAATATGATTTCCTAAAATATTTTTGCTGCTCGGAAATTGAGCTTTCTAGCATATCTGTGTATGATGAAAATTAAGCCAGGAAAAGTCAGGGCAGTCATGGAAGAGAGAGAGATTAGAGATATGTGAAGGGAAAGATGGAGCTATAGAAATAAAACAAACAAACAAACAAACAAATAAATTTCTGTGTTTTTTCTAGTATTTTATTTTATTGTTGCCTCTGTTTCTTACCATAAGTATAGATAGACAGTTGGGAGTTGAGAGAGAGGATACAAATGAAACCCTAATAAGAGAAAACTAATTTATAAGGTCTATGTCAGAACCCCAATATAATTTCTCAGCCCGCTAAGCAAGTAATCTGGGATATTTCTAGTATCTGCTAATGCTTATTAGCCAGTGTGCTACCTGCCACTTACCCAGCCACAAGGACATCTTGAAAATGAAAAAGATAATCTATGTGAATGTGTATATGTGATAGAAATGCAAGATACTGGCAGGCTTGTGTCTTCCCCAGGTTTAAACTGTTCTTTACCTCAAGATGCACTACCATCATGTGGTGTTGATGTTGCTTAGTTTATTTTATTAGCCAAGTTGTTGGGCCAGATTTACTCTCTTCTAAATAATCATTTTGGGATTTGGGTAAGTACTCAATGAAAAAATATTTACCTTACTCTTGAGCTCGCTGTTACTTCTCTTCTTCTTAGATGGCATTCTGCAGCTGGAGATCGAGGTACCCCCCACTCCCACCCCTTTTTTTCCCCGTTTCTCTCAGTGACTTAAAATATAAAATGAAACCTTTCCGATACAGTCTGAATCAGCACATATTTACATCACTTGGGTGTAGGCTTTTTATAGACCAGGTAGAAGATTACAGTAATTAGCCTATGCATTTCCTCATTAAAAAGTCATTAGTGAAGGCTTTGTTCTTTTAAGATCCAAATATGGTTTATTGCATTGCATTCTATCATTAATAGTTTACTAGGAGCCAGATGTCTTATATAGGTGCTTAGAAGGAAGAATTGCTTTGGACTGTCATAGATAAATCTTTGTTTAGATTGGGTGGGATCCCGCTTTATGTGCCACTAGTACAAGAGCAAGTTTTTTCTTATACTGCCTACTGGTCATGCCTCACTCTTTAGGTATTTCGGCAACTTCTAAACCTAGACTCATTTGGAAGGCTAACGGTGTGCTCATCTGCGCTAAAGTATTTCCCTTAGTAGTACCTTGGTATGTTTGTGGGGAAACGTAATAAAGAATGCAAATAAAATAACTCAATTTTCTACTATAACCACATCAGTAGTATTCAGGGATAAGAATATAAGTTTTAGAATCAGACGATCCTGGGTTCAAATCCTAACTTCACTATTTATATTTGTTATGGAACTTAGACCATGATTACGCTTCGTCTTCATAAACCTCAGTTGTCTCAACTGAAAAATGGAAACACCAATGGTGCATACCTTATAAAAGTGTTTGAGAACTCAATGAAATTATGCATGTAGAGTACTTAGCACTAGTGCGTGAAATATATGGTTTATTAATATATTGCTTTTATAATAAAGCACACATGTATTTGTATCTGTGTCCCTATTTTGTCGTTATGCATCTTTTACCTGATTTAAGAAATCTTAACATGAAATTTCAAAATAAGTAAATATTTAAGGAGTGATCATTAAGATAATTAAGTGGCTTAAAACAGCTTTCTTTAAAAAGCCACTTATATGGTGCATTGGAAGTAAATTCACTTATATTTTAACGTTATTTCTACTGTGTACAGTGATGGCAACTTGAAGGAACAGGTCAGGAAATGTACATTGATTACCCCATTAAATTACTAGATTATTAAGTAACTAAAATAAACTGCAGCATTGCAATATTCCAAGGGTAGTTTGTGTGTGCGTGTGTTGTTGTTGTTGTGTTGTTGTTGTTGTTTTTAGCATTGTAATATTGCAGAGATTTTTTAGACTAGTTTCATGTCATCCCATTGTTATGGGAAAATTCTGGTTAAGTCAGTCAGTTAAAAAGTATTTCTATCAAGTATCTACTCTGAGCCAGGCATTGTTCTTTGTGCTTAGAATATAGAGCTGAATAAGATGAAAGCTGTGTACCCAAGGAGCTTACATTCTGGGATAAAGATAGATAGTTAACACGTAAAGAAGCAAATGATTAATTTGGAGAACTGTTGTGTGGAGAAGGAACTGTGTGCTCTCAAGTGCGGGAGCTAGGAGGTCACCTTGCATGGGCCAGGAGGGAGAGAATGGTACCTTAAGGAAGGATGGTAGCAGTGAAATTTAAGTGGTTGCATCTAGGCTTTACTTTGGATATAAATTTGACAGGACTTAAGGTGGAATGGATGTGGGATGCAAAGAAAAAAGAGAAATCAAGGATGATTTCCAGAATTGTAGCTGGATAACTGATGTCATTTGTAGGTCAGGAAAGATTGTATGGGAATGAATTTGTAGGGTGAGAAGCAGGGAATCAGTAATTTTGTTTTGACATGTGATGAAAGAAATGCCAGGTAACAGCCAAGAGAAGATGTTAACTGGAAAGTTAGTCTAGGAGGCTGTGGAGACAACTAAGGTGGACATATAAATTTGGAAGTCATCAGCATATAGATAAGATTTAAACCCCCGGGACTGGCCGAGTCCCCTAGGAAGAGAATGTAAGTAATGAAGAGGGCCTAGAACAGAGTCCCACGTACAGAAGGCTAGTAAGGAGGAAGAACCGAAAGGCATGGAGAAGGAGAAGTCCATGATGTAAAACAAGCAGGGGTCACTAAAATAGGGAAAAAAGTGTTTCATAATATGGTCAGTCCTGTCTGTGCTATGGAGAGGTCGAATATGATCAGGACAGAGAATTGTTCATTAATTAAAAATTATAGCTTTACATTACTCCTTTAATATAACCCATTAATGAAACAAAAAACCTAGTAGCTGACATCACTCACAGAGGATCTCCCAATCTATTTTAGTATTATTTTTTAGTTACTCCCACAAACCAATGTTGAGCTCTTTTCTCCAAAATGGAGGAAAGATTCTTTTCTTTAGTATTGTTTATTGGAATTCTCCCCTGCCCAGTTATAAAAGTAATGGGGCTTTTTGTAACAAAAAAAATACAAGTAAATAGGGACAAGATTTTTAAAAAGTTATTCATGGGAGTGAAAAATTAAATTAGTGGTATAGAAATTCAATTATATGCATCCTGTCTCTCACCTCAGTTTTACAGGAATTTGCTGGGAACCTTTACCCTAGTGATACTCACATTGCTTCTGTCAAGAATAAAGTACAATCTATTACCCTCTGACTCCCCATCTCCTTATTCCACATTGCAGATGCAGTGTTTTCCTGAGTAAAGTTTTAGCAATACTTCTTTTTGAAATGAAAGCATTTTCCCTTCACGATTAGCATCTGTTTATAGAATAGTTCCTATTTTTGTAATTAGATCCTGCATAGAAATGCAAAGGCTGCTATATAAAAGGATAATGAATCTTTATTGCACAGTTGAAATCAGATTTGTGCAAAAGGCACTTTGAAAACAGTAATAAGCAGAGACATGTATTAAATCACCCAGATAAGGCACCTCTTTATATTTTCTATTTATAAATGGAAATTATGACTACTCAGTGGATTCCATATGACATTTCCTATTACCAGCAAAGGCTTTAGCTTTAACCATAAAAGTTATCTTAATTCAAAAGCCCCTGTGGATTCATGGCTCTAAAGGATACCTCTGGAAGGTGCCAAGGCAGGGTAGAGAGGGTCCTTTGTTTTTTTCCTTTGTCTGTGCACTCTGGAGGAGGCAAAGGGTAGCAAGTGGTAGAAGAAAGAAGCTGTTTGAAATAACTGATAAGATCTAATCAGGAAACCCAGAGTCCATTTAACATATGCAGTAACATTTTAAGACTCTTCTGGGTGGCTTCCTTGAGACCCAAGTTCATGTCCTTATAAGGTCATCCTTCGATTTTCCTATTGTACACATAATTTCCTGGCAAACATAGGATATATTCCCAAGCTAAAACCTTCTTGCGTGAGATGTTTGTTATCTCTTCACCTCCTTGGCTAGTCTCAGAATGCTGGAGCATTGCTTCATGGAGAGCTAGAGGAGGCGGCATTGGGGAGGAGGCTAAGAAAGAAAAAAGAATTGGGAAGCAGGGAAAGTCAGTGTCAAATGAACTGCCAAAGATGGATATTATGGCTGCTGGGGACCTCAGAGAGTATCATGTGTCTTTTGTGTCTATTTTACAGTCAGTGCTTCATTTAAGATGGCAGTCTCGCCTGCACTATGCTTAGTATCGATTTGCTCTCAGGCATGCCAGACCATTTTAGCATTGCTAAAGGGAGAAGATCCTATGTATTTCCCTTTATAACAGACGTATCAAAAGTGTATCTTTTTAACCCTTCATTTTTCCCCTGTCTTTTCTTCTTACTATTCTTTTTTCCCTTCCTGGAACTTGCCCCTGGGCTTTTTTTTTTTTTTTTTTTTTTTTTTGAGAAAAAATGGAGAGCTCCATATTGAAAGCATTGTAAAGAGAACAAATCAAATAGACTTTTTTGGAGAACAATAGAGTGTCAGTAACAACTCAGACCTGTGAGATAAAGGCTTCAACTCTGGCACATTCCTGCCTGTCAGTAGAAGTAAAAAGAGGCTAGCTTTGTGGTGGCAGAAACTGTGCACTGCTGAGTGTTGACAAAAAGGAATGAGTGGATGCTAAGTTTGGAGACCAAAACTATCATTTTTCACCTGCTCAAATGCTTCTGTTTTCCTGACTTGCTGCATTGTGTATGGGGAGAGAAATTGGTTGTCTGGCGGTGTAAACTGGCATCTGCTTAGCAGTTTCAGCAGTTCAGAACTGGGACTCTCCCTCTGTCGAATTCCTTTCCTTTTACCTCTGCCCCATTAGTAGGGAGGCTGGGACCAAGCTCTGGAATTGATTTGCATACTTCTGTGCTACCCAGTTCAGACAACAACATATGGCAATGTGGAATACTTGGATTTATATCTCTTTGCTCAAATTCCTAAAAAATTGGAAAACTCCAGCGTTTGTTTTGTGTTACAAGAATTTTTAGTTCCATTTTGAGTAGGCCAAAGCAACAAATTTTGGCATAAAAATTTTTGGATCAGTTACTTTAAAAAGAGAACATTGATTTGCTCCCCCTCTTATATCCCGTCAGGAAAAAATGTGTGTTGGATCTTGCAACACTGCATCATGCAAAATGCCCATGTAAGCACACTGACTAGAAAGGGTCTTCAGATCATTTTTATTTTTACAATTCAGTGATTTTATATCTATTTCCTTTCCATTTTAATTTTTCTTAATTTTAACTGTAACTAAATGCCTCAAACTTGGGACTTTTTGTAGGATCATCCATGTGTAAAAATATGTAGGTACAATCATATGAAGAATACTGCTTTAATGTGAAATTGATAAAAAAAGTGACTGTTTTTAGTGCACTTCAACTTTAATATTAATATCTAAAATCATATTTTTCTTCTTTAGGAAAATACTTTGTTGTCTTAATTAGGGATAGATATTATATACTATGGAATAAGTGAGTTCTTAAGAGATGTCTTTCAAAATGGGAAGTAGTTTTCTTTGGGTACTAAGAGTTTCTTTCCTAAAGTTTGCAGGGAAAAGGTGAAATAGCATGGGCATTAGAGTCCTCAGGGCTCAGTTCGAATTCTCACGCTGCAATTTGTCCTGCCGGGATAGCCTTAGCAAATAACTTTGCAATTTGTCCTGCTGGGATGGCCTTAGCAAATAACTTCTTCAAAGTTAGAAAGTCATCATAATGTAATGCATACTAACAGTATTATTGTAAGAAAAAGTGAGATGGTGGATGCCAAGGTAGCTGGTGCAGTGTTTGACACTTGGTGGTGAATAAATGTTTATCTCATTTCATTCCAGAGGGTAACCGTTGTATTTCCAGAAAGGTGTGTGAGGCCCACAGAGGAGGACTGGACCTAATTATAACTTGTACGGTCTTGGAAATAGTGAGCTCTGTTTTTCAGCTAGTATACCGTATTTTGTTGTTGCTTCTTTTTTACTTTAAAAGAGAACACAATTTTGAACTCTGTGCTCTATACTGGTGACTTAATTAAGCAAGTTTATTGACTGTCACAGAGACTGTGGTTAAAAACTGGCAAACATCATGTGTCTGTATTAGTATCTCCAAGGAAATAAAAGGAAAAGACAGGTTTCCACCCTGCCACATTTTTTTTGCTTCTCTTTTCTCACAGGCTCATTCTTGCACTGCAACATTTCACTTATAATCTGTTAATTAAATCATTTCACTTCATTTTATATAATTTTTAATTTAGCATTCATTTTCAACTTAGCTTTTGGCTTCATTTACTGATAATAAACAGTGTTGCACACAACACATGTTCCACAAAACACTCAGTCATACACATTCAGATGCCAATAATTTTTTCCAGGATGTCAGACACATTAAAATTAAAGGCAGCATCTCCCCTCACCCTTTCCATTACTGAATGTGCACCCTGTCTGAATAATATATACTCCCTGACAGCCAGCAGTAGGCTAATGTGTAAAAATTATGTGTAGCATGTCCCTAGTACCTTTTTGAAAATTCATGGTTTTCCCAGACAGTTCTGTAGAAGGTTTCTAGAATGATCACTCCAATACCTTGGATCTGTACCTTTGGCTTAATACATACAAGTGGTAATGGCTTTCTAGAATAACTGCTTTATAGGTTGATAACCATGTAGTAGTTTTTGTGAAAAAAAGTTCTAGTGTGGCATTTAGATCACTTCCTTTTAGATTATTGTTTGAATTCTAAAGATACAGATTTCTTTAGCTTTATGTGATATCTAAAAGTTTCCAAGGATTTTGAACTCCAGATTTTATGGATCACTTCTAAATGATGGATAATGTGTTGTTGTTGTAGCTGTCCAGGCCCTTAGGATCCATTTACTTTCATTTTGCTCCTGTATATCATTTGAACCCTCTTCAAAAAGTTTCTGCTGTTACAGTTAATATAAAGTTTTCATGTAGTAATTCCGTTCTTTGCCCACCATCTGTCGCCAGCTAAAAGAAGTACTCTTGGTCATGTTCTTCTAAATTCTGGCCAATTAATCAGCACAATTTATTGTACATGTGGTATGTGTTAGATACTATGGGAGATGCTGGGATGAGATGGCAATCAAAACCAAATAGTCTTTTCTCTTATGGAGATGACATACTAGCATGGGGAGATAGTAATTTTACAAATATTAGCCACTCAAAAACAGAGTTATGTGAGAAGTTCAGGGATGTCTGAAAGAGCATAACTGAGATATCCCACTTTGGGAGTTTGGGAAGCTCCCTCTCAAGGCAGTATTAATTAAGCTGAAGTGTGAAGCATGGTTGAGATTTAGCGTAAGTGAACAGAGGGACGTGGAGGGACATCATATACAAATGATAACTGTGGAAAAGATGACTGTTTGAGTCCCAGAGAAGGCAAGGGGCAGAATACCATGAGGCTAGTAAGACTCTGATACCAAAGGGCCATATAGCACTGAAGGTGAATGTCAAATGTTAGTCTAAGGGCAATGAGTGGTGAAGGATTTTAGTCAGGGACTAACTGAAACACATTTGTTTACATTTGGAAAAACACCACACTGTGTTTTGGAAAATGGTTGGTGGAGTGGTGGGAGAGATGAGTTTGGAGGCTTGCAGTAGTAGGGGTGAGAGATGAGAGATGGTGATTACCTGGTGTATAGCAGTGGTGGAAGTGAAGATAGTGAGTAGATTAATTTCAGAGTTCTTTGATGGTGACATGGATGGGACTTGTGGTTAGTTGAATTTAAGAAAAAGGGAAGCGTTAAGGATGATACCTGGAGTTTGGCTCAAGCGGTTGTATAGATGGTAGTAAGTTTTTATGTGAAGGATATACTTTCTGTATCTATCTCATTACCGCTATCTGAGCATAAAGGTCAGAGGTCAGAAGCTTATAAAATGTGGTGGCAATAGAATCTTTTTATACAGGATATCTTCTGTTACAGTTGAACAATAGACTTTCTCTTTATTTTGATTGTCATCTGCTGAGAGCTAAACATAGCAACTTACAAGGTAGATCACAGATGATTTGACAGATTACAAGATAAATAATTGTAGCATCTCTATATCCTCTCCCGTTGCTTTTAGCACTTTTCACCTTGAATGTTAGAGGTGCGCTTTATCTTGAGAAGATCTTCATGGAGTTTTCTACTCTATAATATTTTAACAGTTTCAGTCCTAGTTTATTGCAACTGTTGGGTCCTCCCTATGCCTCCAACTGTGGATATTCTCTTTCCAGTCCCAAATTTCCAGCATACAAAAATTTCATCTTATCTTTAAGATGGACAGAGTGTTGGGAAAATAATGTGGATCCTGAAGGGTGTAAGACTAGCTTGAAGTCTCAGCCCTACCACCCACATTTGCTTTATTTAATTGTAATAATACCCTAGCTAATGCTTCATCCCCCTTTGCCCTTCCACTGAATTACCACTGGCCCTGTATCTGTCTGCCAGCCACTGCATTCATTCATCTATGGGATTTTCTCTCCTCATTGAATTCTGCTTTGCCCACAGGGCAGGCAGAAAGTAAGAGAGAATTAACTCTGACCTGAGCAGCCCTCAGTCAATGACCAATGAGAGTCATATAAATATCCGAGCTCCCTGGTCCTCCAAGTGGGATAATGCTGAGGTATGCATTCCACCTGGCTTCCAGGGTCTCCCCAGTGTCATCAACTTCTATTGTCCACAGTGGTAGTGAGCTTCATTATACACCCTTTATTTTCTACCTGTTATACTTGTCTCACTTCCCTCCCCTGCTGTTGTTTACTTTACCTCTCAAATAAGCTTCTTACATTCCTCTCGGGGTCTGCTTTTGGAACCCACACCAAGACAATTGTGCAATTTGGTTTCCTCATTTTGATAGGGATTGTGTTTTACTAGTTGGTCACTTTCCATTGGGCACCATCTCTGTCATTCTTTCTGGTTGTGTATCACTTAACATAAATCCTTGTCTTTGGTTTAGATTAGTCTGTTGGTCTGCAACTCTGAACTGTGCTGGAGCCCCAGGTTGGAGGGGTCAGTGGTACTCTGAAGTACAGAAGTGACTGGGTCATATACATCCAGGATCTGTACTTCCCCAACAGGCCTGTGGGACTGGGCATGTATCTCTGAAGCAGAGTACCCTCTGCATCCTGAAGAAGGGAGCCTAGCCCTCAATTTTTTTCTAAGTACTTAAAATTTTTCTCTGTGTTCTATAATGACACACTACCATCTACTGTATTAGTCTTCATACTCTCTCTGCTTCCTTTCTCATCCTCCTTGTTCTTTAAGATGTGGTTTACTGTAACAACAACAACAAAACAACAGCAACAACAACAAAAATGGTTTCCTTTTGTTAATAGTACTTTTTAGCTATATGTCTTTCAATTATGTTTCTGTGACAATCTTTGATACTTGATAGGCTTTATTTTATTTTATTTTGTTTGTTTCTTTTTCTGGCTCCTACCACTATTTGGATGATTTCAAAGTTTTACTTGTCCTGCTTCAAATGTTTGTTGGCAAGGAAAAAATGTTATCTCTACATAATAGAACCCCACAGAGAAAACAAATTGGTCTAGGATATTGGTTTGCCATCTTCTCTCTCTGTTTCTGTCTTCAGCATTCACAGATATTCCCATCATTCTTTTCACTGGTCTTCACATAAAATGGATCTTCCATTCTATGCAATCACTTTCAAGTTGGGTGCTAGGAGATAAAGAGTGTGGCTGAGACCTACTGGTTAGAAGAAATTTCAGATTCACATATAGAGCCTTGTTAAGAGAAGAAAGGAAAAATTAACTGAGGAGTTCAACTGGCAGTTATAGTGTGGAAGAAATGGCTGAGTGACACCCACTATTCATTCTTACCTTATTCTAGTTATTCTTTCTTAACTACAAAGACTAGTAAACTGAAAAAAAAATATTTTCTAGATTCCCTTTCAGCTGGGATTCTGAGTGAATTAGGTATACAGTTAACCCTTTGACAATGCAAGGGTTAGGGTACACAATCAAACATCTGCATATAACTCTTAACTCTCCTAAAACTTAACTACTAGCAGCCCGCTGTTGACTAGAAGTCTTACCGAAAACAAAGTCAATTAACACATATTTTATATTATGTTGTATGTATTATGTATTATATTCTTACAATAAAGTAAGCTAGAGAAAAAAAGTGTTATTAAGAAAATCATAAGAGAAAATATTTATTCACTGTATTTATTGAAAAAAATCAGACTATAAGTGGACCCATGTAGTTCAAACCCATGTTGTTCAAGGGTCAAATGTACCTGTTCAACATTTGGAATTTAGAAATGAAGTAGAGGCCACTCAGCTTTGGCTTTAGGTGTTTTTGTTTCATAAGCCATGTACGTTATGGAGAAGTATGATTTTTTGCAGCGGTGTTTCAGCGTCTAGTTACCAGCTTCCTGGGTATTAAAAGGCAATTGTGGTGTGACTTCTTGATCCTAGACTTTAGCTTTACCAGTATATTTCTAAACTCAGCTGTACCTGTGGTTGCTTCCTGGTTGTAGGAGAGGAAAGGCCATCCTTCATCCCTGTACAATGATTTTCATAAGTAGCTGCTTCTCTATATTAAACCCTTCCTGTCTAAAATTCCTTAAGTGTTTTCTCTTTTCTGACCTGAGTCCTAACTGATATAGATGGATTGATGCAGACCTTGTGCTTTAAGGGTGTAGACCCAGAGAAAAAAACAAAAAGGATGATAAAGAAGCAGCAGGGTGGTCAGCAGGCCTGCATATGCATACACAGCTCCATGATTTAGTTTCAGCAAGAAAACAAGTCCACTGCTGGTTAAGTTACACTCTGCTAATGCTGTAGCTCTCCTGATCTTCTTTCTTAGACCTCCTCCTAGCTCCTCTGTATATTCATCCACCTAGCAAAGCAGTTCTTTGTTGTATATCGCATCATCCCTAACTTAGTGTTTTGAAGCATTTTACATTTCTTCACATCTGGGAAATAAGGTAAACCATGGAAAAGTAGACTAATTTGCCTCACTTGTAACTAGAGGAGAAAGGAAAGATTTAGAGCCCAGTGCTCCCGACTTCCTTATGATGCCATAAAAAGAACAAATAGAGTGCCTGACATGCTGAGGCACAGTGAGACGGTTGACGGCATGCACACTAGAGCAAGCCACGGTCCCTGCTCTCAAGGTCTATGACTGGCCACTGAGGCACACAATTCCACTTCCCATGTTTCATTCATTATGCTAATTTTCCACCAAGCTCCAGCCCCACCTCTGTCAATTATTTTTGTCTCAACCTTCTAATTACAACATTATATGACCATTCAGACTGGTACTAATTAAATCATTACTTAATTCACAAAGTGTGCAATAATGCTAATGCTTCTTGTCAGCTAAAATTGCAACATGGCACCTACTTTCTTCATTCTCAGGAGATTGGGTGTGTGTGTGTGTTCTTCCACCCAACAATTTTGCTTACCCTGTGATAGCAAGCTGACTGTCATGTAGTTTCTTCTCTTTGAGAAAAAATGGGAAAACAATGTGGTCGACTTAGCGATGTAAACCTGCAAATCATATCTTGACGTTTTTGTGGAAAAAAGTCTTGATAGTAAAGAAAAAAAAATTAGTGTTAAGATTTAGATCATTATTTGCTGCCATATTTTCTCGTCATGATGTTCTTCATATTATATTATTTTTTACAGTAAAACAGTAGCTTATCTCTTTTTCTCATATTTAAAACAGATTTGTTTTTCGCTCAATTAGACTTGTGATCACAAGAACACAAAGTAGTATTTTTCTCCTTCTGGAGAGAGACATACCGTATGACAAGCAAATTGTCAGGAATAATTATACCAAATGATAGAATAAAATCCAATGGAAAACATCTCTCTCCTTGCTAGTGATACAATTTTATTTAAGACACAGTGAGCATCAAACACATTTATGACAAGGTGAAATTGACAAGTGGCCCTCTGCCATGATTTTATTTTTAATTGCTAGTAAACTAATTAGCCAGAACAGCATGTTGTATAATCCACAAAACTGTCACTAATGCATTCTCCAGTAAAAACGAGGTATATGACGTGGAAAAGTTCACCTTTACAAGATAGCCAAAAGAAAAATTGTTTCAGAAATCTCATTGTATAGACACCACAAAGTAAAAAGTTTCCTCCCACCCATAGAATAGCATTTGTATGTAACGTTTGTTTTGGGATATGAATAGGAATTAAGGACAAGTATTTTTTTTTCTTTTTAAAGACCAAATTGTGCATCAAAATAGCAACTACTTCCTTAAATAAAACTAAGTTTCACATAGTTGAGTCGTTTCTAAGACTGACAGTCAATCAGTAGTTATTTCTCTAGTGCAAGGGTTGGCAAATGTTTTCTGTAAAGGGACAGTTGGTAAATATTTTCGGCTTTGTGGCATCCAGTGTTTGCCCAGCTACTCATTTCTAATATGGTACAGCAGCCGCCATAGATTGTACGTGAAAAAGAGTGAGAACGTTCCAAATAAACTTTATTATGGACACAAAAATTTGAATTTGTCACAAAATATTCTTTTTGATATTTTTTTCAACCATTTAATTCACAGCTGTTACAAAGACTAGCAATGGATAGGATTTAGTGCGCAGGCTGTTCCAGTCCTTGCTCTTGTGCCTGCTGCATGTCAGTCAGAGTCACTAGTTATTTCTTTAGGATCTGTTATGTTCCAGGCCAGATGCTAAGCACTGAGAGATGTTCAGGGATAAAGACGGTTTCTGCCCTGATGACGCTTACAGTTGAGCTGGAAAGGGCATTTAGACAGGACTGAGAGACACAGTATTAGAAATTACATATAAAGGTCACTCTGTGACCAAAGCCACAATTGCTTTATAAGTTTGAAAAAAGAAGATCATTTCAGCTGAAGAAATCCTCTGCTAAGATCTACCTGGTTAAGTAAGGAAACATGGAAACAGGATTTTAGCTGGACCCTGAAAAACAAAGATGTGGGCCTCTAGAAAGAAATCAAAGGCGTACATTACATAATGCCTTTTTTGGGGGGGGGTGGGATATGGCAGGGGGTGGTGAAATCATCAGCCGTGAATTAGTTATTCTTATTATTTCCCCCTCATTCATGTCTTGATTTTGTCTCATT
This sequence comes from Eonycteris spelaea, assembly GCA_003508835.1. Lineage (NCBI taxonomy): Eukaryota > Metazoa > Chordata > Mammalia > Chiroptera > Pteropodidae > Eonycteris > Eonycteris spelaea. The sequence goes on from PUFA01000089.1 coordinate 5,250,353, forward strand.
ATGAATATTTCAAATATATAGCAAAGTTTTAAAGAATTTTACAGTTAACGCCAAATACTCACCACATAGATGTTACCATTAACATTTTGCTACATTTGTTTTATCACAGATTTATCCTTCTACCTATGCATTTTATTTTTGGTTTATTCCAAAGTAAATTTCAGGCATCAGTATACTTTCTTAGAAATACTTAAACACACATATCATTAATTATAATTTAATAATGGTTTATAGTTTTTTCTTTTCTTTCTTTCTTATTTTTTTCCTTTTGGTGTAAAATTTATATGTAGTGAAGTGTACCAAGATTAAATGTACATTCTCTGAGCTATAACGAGACTTCTCCCTATGCCACCTAAATCCTATCAAGATCTCTAATGTTCTCATCACCCCAGAAATTTCCCTCACAGTCAGTCCTTGTCTCCATCCTACTTCTAAAGGAACAACCATTCTTTTTTTTTTTCTGTTGTAGATTATTTATTCTAGAATTTCATATAAATGGAATCATATAGAACCTATCATTTTCATTTTGGCCTTTTGACATCACATATTTTGTCTTGCTTGGTTGTAATATTCTTAGAAGCAGAAGGATCTAAATGCAGTATTTTCCTAAGAGGAAAGTATCCTCTCGAGTGCAAGCTGTCCAATATTCTATTAACAAAAACAACAATTTTGCTCAATATATACATACACACACACACACACACATATATGTGTGTGTATATGTTTAATTATTATAAAATTAAATGACCTATGGATTAAAATTTTTACATTAACATTTCTTAAATGTCTATTATGTCCAGCATTTTACATATTTCATGTTTTTATTTTGTCTTTGCAATAGCTATTATCTGATTTTGCAGAAGAGGAAACTGAGGCAGAGAATCTAAGTAGCTAAATCATATTTCTTACCTCTTTCTGTTGCCACTTTAGATGTCTCTTGGGGAGTAAAGGGTAGCAAAGGTAGGAATGGGTGTTTAAGGGGTGAATGGTCATGGAGATGCATTTTAACAGTTGTTCTTAACAAATGGGTAGAATGTAGAAGTGGAGATGGTTGATAGGAACATGCAAAATTTGTTATTCTTTTGAAAAGAAGGAAAGAGAGCTAGAGAATGCAAGGACTGCCTTTAACATTTATGATTAAAATGTGGATGGTTTTTTTCTTCTTGATTGCATGAGATGTTAGGGTTTGAGATTAAAGGGTGCATGTCTTCTTTAGTACAAGGTTTTAACTGATAGAGTTATATTTATTTAAAGATCTGAAGATACTTTATGACCCTCAAATCACTAGGCCACTTCTACTGAAACATTGGGAAATTACTCCATGAATTTTACAAGTTAAGATTCTGCTTTTAAAAGTTCCCCAAAGTTTGGAGGAAGCAAAGTACAGTACGCATCAAGAGAACTGGCTTTATTGTTCAGAGTGAGAATGTTCTCATTGATCTGCCTTCAAACCAGCTTATAAAGTATTTAAATGTTATTTGCTATGCTTTATGGTGATATTTCTTTGCCTGGAAATTTGCATTATCATTGTTTTTTTATGGCATCCTTTTTAAATATTGAACTCCATATGCATTTGTGACATGTGGAAAAAATTGGGCAACATTTAATGTCACTTTAGAAGCAGTTTACATTCCTTGTACATAGTCTTTTACATAGGCTTGGTCTTCACTGTTAATCCAAAGTCTATGCTTCTCATTAGTTTAAGAAGCTTGTTTAAGGATTTAAAGCTCCCCTTATAAACAACTTCTGTATTCTTAATGGCGGGGACACTTTCCCCTTGTTTTACGATAAATTTTACCTAGCAATTAATAAAATACCAGAGCGGTATTGCATCAAATCATTGTCGCCTCTGGGTTTAATATGTCCAGATGTAAAAGAAATAAAATCACTGAGGTTTTTTGGTATCTTAGTCTGTCTCTCTCTCTCTCTCTCTTTTTTTTTTTAAATTTTCTTCCCAACAGTTTTTAAAAATCAATTTAGGAAATCTTCTCTGATATAGTAGACTAACATAATTTTAGAGCTGTAAGTTTCCTGAAAAGCTTATTTAGCAATATCCTGTTCAATGCTTGAATCTCTTATCTAGAATTTTAAATGAGTGCTTATCCCACCTAAAGAACTGACTGAATCCATCCAATGCCCCAGCGGCTTTCCCATGTAAAAGTTCATAATCCATTTTGGTACTTAAGATATCGAAGACCCTATGAAATTCTCTAAGGTAGCTGCCAGTAGAGATGTTGGTCCTTTTGATGTTTGTAGAAAGGTTAAGATGTAGTTGTTTACTAATTACCATGTTTTTTTTCCCCCAGCAAGATAAACAGCAAAGCATCAAAAACATTGATTGTCATGCAGGGTATTAATTTAGGTAAGATTGTGATACTTAAAAAATTAATTTGATAAAAAAACGATTGTATTATGAACTTTTTCTGCTCCTTTTTCTCAAGTTAATGCCAACATGAAATGGCTATGTTCATGTAATTTCTTTTCCCAATTTGGCTCAAGACTTGTATAGCTCCCAGTGGTAAATTTTGCAGTTGTATTGCATGATTAAAGTGTCCATCAAAACCTTACAGTTGGTAAACAGTATTAAAAATCCATCTCCAGCTTCTGTAAACTGTACAGAGAGCTATGAATACTAGAAGAAATGGAAATATTTTAATTATCTCAAGTAGGACTAATCAAAGCAAAGCAACCAGTTTATTGAATTGAACATATAAATGTCTATTCATCCATGACATGGCTTAACATTTATGTCATCTCTTAAAAGCTGTTCAGTTATTTGTATGAGTATAGCTGTTGTTCAACATGGAACTGAATTCCTTAGAGGCTTCCCCCCAACACCTTTAAAAAATTACATGTCATAGATTATTTCCTTAACATTCTTTTTCTGTATTCAGTTAACTTCTTTCATGAAGGAATGAATATGAACTTGGATAACTTGATTCAGCCACCCTGCTATCACCTGTCTTTCAAAGGAATTTTACCTCTTTTATTTCTTTCCAGTAAGGCTTAGTATATTCTTGCTCTGCACTGGGTACTATTTTAAGCATGTTTTATACATATATCATTTAGTCCTTATAGCAGTATCATTGTTTTTTCCATTGTACAGATGAAGACATGGAGGCAAAATGTTGTACAGTGTTATAAGTGGTAGAACTAGGATGTGAATAATCTCAGAATATTCATTGTGTTAAAATGAATTTAAATTGTGCCAAAGATCATTAACATAGACACCAGGCAGAAATTCCTAAAGTGAATAGAAGCTTAAAAGACCCTCTTAAGTGATTACAGCTAAAATGGGTTGGAGTAGTGGTGATTTCCTGGGATTTTTATCACCAATAAGCCATCTAAAAACAGTCTGTATCAAAATCTCATTTTTTAGTGATTAGTTGTATTCCTATCTTGAGATAGGAAGTTAAATTAGATGGCTGTCTGAAGACTCCTTTGATACATTTAATGCTGTCTTCAATGTGGAAATTTAATGATTCTTTTTAACTTTAAATAATTATTTTCACTGTAAAAATAAGTACAAAGTAGACAAAAAATGTTTATATTTCTGCCAGTCTAACATAATGATACTTTTTGACCTATTTCTTTCTAGTCATTTTTTCCAGGTGGTTTTTAAAAGAAAACAACATGTTTATTAATTATAATGTATGTGCCATAAAATCTACCCATGTTAAATATATAATTAAATGAGTTATAAATCTAGAGAATTGTGTAGCCATCACCACAATCCAACTTTAGAACATTTGCATCACTCTACAACCTCATTCTGTAGTTTCTTAAGATGGAAATTTCTGTTATTGGTTTGATCTTTCTGTTAGAGGTGTTTATAGCACCACTTTAGTCAAAGCCCATACATTTTGACATAGTGTTGTGTTTTTATTTTCATTAAGTTCAAAATCATGTGATTCCTTTACTGACCCATGGAATATTTAGAAGTATGATGATTTGTTTAAATATATTTGTGGTTTTCCCAAATCCTACATCCTTTTGTTTTGATTTCTAATTTAATTAAAAATATACAAAATAAACTTCTTATGATTTCAGTCTTTTAAAATTTATTGATACTTATTTTATGGCCTAGCATATGCTGTATCCTTGATAACGTATCATATGTGCGTGCAAAGAATGTGTACTTATTGCTGTTTTTGGACAAGAATCTTCTACATGTGTCATTAGGTTAGCTTGGTTGATAATGTGTAAAATAACTATATCCTTGTTGGTGTTTCTGTCTAGCTATTCTATCCATATTTAGAGTGAGACATTGAAGTTTCCAACTATTATTACTCAGTGGTTTATTTCTCCCTTCAGTTCTGTCAGATTTTGCTCCAGGTAATTTGGAGCTCTGTTGTTAGGTGTGTATATGTATATAATTGTTATATATTCTTGATGATGGACTCTATTATCATTATAAAATGTTTCTCTTGTCTCTAGTAACAATTTTGGTTTAAATTCTATTTTGTGTGATAGTATACTGTCTCAAACTGTTTCATGTTTATTTTTTGCTTTTGCAATAATTTTTCTTTCAATTTATATTTGTATTTGAGTCTAAAGTGTACTTCTTGTAGACAGCATAGACTTGAATTTTTAAAATCCAATCTAAAAATTCTTCTCTTTTGAGATTTTAATCCATTCATATTTAATGTAATCATTAATTTGGTTGGATTCCTGTTTTTATTTTTATTTTTGCATTTGTCTTATTTTTTTTTGTGTTCCATTATTCCTTCTTTACTGCCTGTTTTGTGTAAAGTAGATGTTTTTTGTTACATTTTGAAAATTTCTTTGTTGGCTTTTACTATAATTTTAGAGTTGTTATCTGAGTAGTTACACTAGGACTTAAAATATGTGTCATACCTTATCACAAGTTTAAGACCAACTTAATTTCAGTAGTATGCACGAATTTACTTCAATATAGTTTCATGTCATCCCCTTTGTGCTTTCATTATCGTGTACATTATACTTATATATCTCATAAACATAACAATACATTATTATAATTATTGCTTCATACAACTTATATCTCTTAAAGAGGTAAAGACAAGAAAGGAGAAAAATATATTTAGAAATTTAAAAAAAATATGTATGTATTAACTATTTCCATTACTTTTTATTTCTTCCTGTGGTTTTGAGTTACTGCCTGGTATTACTTTTTTGGTCCACCGTAGCTCCTTTACCTCCCTTCTTCCTTTGTGTTATAAATAATTATTATTGTATATAGTACATCTTTTATGGTATATAATACAATTTTTTAATTACTATTTTATGCAATTGTCTTTTAAATTAGTTAAGAGAAGAAATGAACATTTCTATCTCTAGTTGATGAATCACGACAGTGTACTTTATTCATTCAAATACTGTTTCCTTAAAGTCTTTGAACATATTTGTATTAGCTGTTTTGAAGTCTATCTCCTGAGTCCAACATCTGGGCCACCTCAAAGACAGTTTTTATTAACTTATTTTTTCTAATGTATGGGTCAGTTTTTTATTTTTTGCATGTCTCCTAATTTTTGCTAAAAATTGGATATTTTAGATAATATAGCAACTCTCCATTCTGATCCCTCTCCCCTTCACACGTATCTAAGGTGATGGTTGTTCCTGTTATTTTAGCTCTGTAGAGCGTGTTTCTTCCATAGTATATGACCACTGATGTCTCTTCTTTGTTGTCCTTCCATGCTCCCCATTAATGCCCCCCCACCCCACCCTTTGTTGTATTTTTAATTCTAGCTTCCCAGGAATCACGCCTGGGTCAAATAGCTCAGTGCTTAGCCAGAGAATGGTCTGTGGTTGTTCGGGCACTTTGAGCTCAACTCTTTGATCCACTGAATCACAAAGTCTTTCATCTTTTTCCGATGGATCCTTATATGGTTTGGAGAATGAATTATAGTTCAGCCAATTTACAAGTCTGCCTTAAATTTTACCTTCTGTGTCTGTAAGGTCTCATGCTCAGCAAGAATAAGTCGCTTGCTTAGGGCTTTTCCATTCTCTCTTGAGCTCATGCCCAGCTTTGTGGATATGCACAGACTTCCATACCAAAATAGGATCTTATCAAGGCCCTCCTTCATTCTCTGGATCTCCCTATTAATCTTCTGGCTGGTCTGCTGGTTTGTTGCCTGCTTTAATCAGTAATGACATTTCAGACTAGCTGTGATATTGCCCTACCCTGATTATTTGCCATTGAGATCACTATTATTTTTCATACCCCTGGGTATAGAATTTTCCACGTTCTGCTCCAAATGAAATCAGTCCTGAAGCAGCAGAGCCTGCTCTTCACAGCTTGCACACTCAGACAGTGTTCCCCATGCACCTGGGGAGAGGGTGGGACATGGGAGTAGCACCAAGCTGAAGTATACAGACTCCCATTGTTCTTATTAGGGTTCTTGAATCTTCTTGAATAAACACCTCTCATTTCGTTGTGTGCCTTTGGTCAATTCTCAATGCCCTTAAAAGGATGTTTTTTACAATTTTGTCCAGTGGCATTGTTGCTTTTTGTGATGAGGGTTGCCAAGCTCTTTACTCAGCCATTCCAGAAGTTCTGCTCTGAGTTTTTGTTTTGTTTTTTTTTGTTTGTTTTGTTTTGTTTTCTGCTGTAAATATGTTGGAGTTCTAATGCCCAATGTGATAGTATTAGGAGGTGAGGCCTTTGGGGAGGTGGTTAGGTCATGAGAATGGAGCCCTCATGAATGAGATCCCACATGGCTCACTAGCCTCTTCCACCACAGTGGATACAATAAGTCAGCAGTCTGCAACTCAGAAAAGGGCTCTCCCTGCAAATCAACCATGTCGGCACCCTAATCTTGGACTTCCAGCCCCCACTACTGTTGGCAGTAAAGTTTTGCTGTTCATAAGCCACCTAGTGTATGATGTTTTGTGATACAGCCCAAGGGGACTAAGACACTAATCTTAAGTATACAGCTCAATGTCTTGTTATGTGTGAAAACACCCTTGTAATTACCACCCAGATTAAAATAAAGAATATTTTCAGTGCCCCTTAAGCTTCTGTTTCTATCCTCAGCCCCTTCCCAGACTTAATAGCTATTCCAACTTCTATCATCTGATCCTATAAGAAATATATATATATATTTTAATTAAATCAAGGTTAAACAAATATATTTCTTTTTCTGCCCCTTTATATATTCCATAGCATTATGGGATTCAAATATCAGTAGTATTACTTTTTTAATAGACAAAAGGAGGAATTCCTGAGAACATTGGTCCCTAAACATGCATTTGAATATTTCTTTTTTACATATTTCATATTTAGATTAAAAAATTGAATCCCCTTTTATAAGACTTTTGGTATTATTGCTTTTCTTTCTGTTTCCTGTCCTCTCTCTCATACTAGCTAACACCTATGTGCTTATACTTGTGCAGGTACACACCAGTCTCTTTGTGTCCTAGAACCCATACTTCACACTGTTCTTGGAAATATTTTTTGCCTATGCAGATGAGTATTAGAATTGTGAAGGTATAGGTATGCTTTTTTTCTTAAGTGAATGGTGGCTTTTCTTCTCAGAAACTTTTGAGACTTCTGATGGGTAATGTAAGCTGTGAAGGGTGCAAGGAGAATAGGAGGTGAAGGAATTGCTTAATGGACCTCACATAATTGTGATAATGACTCCAGGTCTGTTGAGTTTAAAGATGAAATTGCAGGAAGATAAATTTATCAAGTCTGACTTAATTCCTTAGCTTTTATCCGATGTATATTTTTCCATTAACAGCAGTATACCTTTCATCTCTGCTTTTACACAAATACGGGTCTAATTTTTGGTGGACTTTGTTTTATTTTTTGATGCTAAAATAGTTCCCCCAGGATTCTAATAAAGCTTCAGGCTGTGAATAGAATCCCATGAGTTGAAGGCTGAATCTCCCATTGCCAGTGAAGGGAGTCAGTCTCAGTATGCAGTAGCCTTGAACTATGACAAACCAGGTATGAGCTAATTGACATTATACCCCTATACCAGCTTTACTTACTGGATTTGCTTAGTGTCACTACTTTAACATATGTGATTGTCAGAGTGCGACCACCGTGCAGAAGGTTGACGGTGACAGGGTGGGTGATACTTGTGATTCATAGTGTTCAAACAAAAAGAGAAGACCAAGCTTGTGGTCTGTAGTCATCACCACTAAATTCCATCTTGTGATGCAGTTGCATTGGTAGAAATTCTAGCCAGAATGTGGGCACTTAAGTCACAGTTGTAGAATGAAAGTCGTAGATATTTGTGCTTTCAGCAGGCTTTGATTTTCTGATACTTTGGTCACCCTGTTAGGGCAACTAATATGTATTAATTAATATATGGTGTATTAATTATTGTATTATGTATTATATTTATTTAGGCCCCAGACTGGATACTAACTGGCGGGAGCATATGTTAAGACTTCTCAGGTGTTGGGATGATTTTATTTTTCTAGAACCGCTGTTTCTTGAATGTTGTTTACATTTCTGTTGACCTCCTTGTGAAAACTTTCTCACCTCTTTTCTCTCATTGTTTTCTTCTTCACTATGAGATCTGTTTTTTTTTATACTCCCTTACTCCTCTACTTGTAATAATACTAATTACAAACATTTATTGCGTATGTACTAGGTGCTGTACCAGTTGCTTTTCTTGTATTTTCTTTTCAGTTGCTGTTCTTAACAGTTTTATGGTATTTTTATCCACATTTTACAGAAGAGGAAACTGAGCCTATGTTGAGCTCATCTTCTCTGAGCATAAAGTCAGCCCTTCTCTTTAGACTGAGCTGTTAACCTCATTAAACAGCTCACTTAGAATTACATTTACTGCTGCACCTTGTGGATACTGGTCCTTTGTTTTGCTAAACTTCTAAAACATGAGTCTGCCTTCTAGAGATCTCATAGCAGCTGTATTACTGATCCGGGAGCTTCACTCCTAGAAAATTCATCCTCACAGAGGAATTTTGGAAGAAACAAGGGGCAGAGGTCATGTGGATCTCAGTGTCACATGCCAAGGCAGCACATGTCCTCAGTGAGGGGCGTTTACCAAAGGAGCAGTGGTGGGAAGGTGAGGGTGTGGTTTTCTCTCCTGGAGGCTGCAGAAAATATTCACATTAAAGATTCATTAGCTAACATTATCCTCTGAAGGTCTTTCCTCAAAATCTACCAATTTTAAAGGTTTAATGTGCCAGTGATTTGTAGCACAACAGCCTCAGCATAGGGTGAGGCTGATGACTTAAAAAACTGTTTTAAGCCTATTGGATGCATAGTAGTTGTGTCATAAACATGAGGCTTTGTCACTGCCGTCTTTCCTGTGCTACTTTTTATTGTTATCTAATAATTAAAACTTATACCGTTACCTATATTTTATATGGATACTTGACATGAAAGCAGGACACCTGACTTCCACCTTTACATGTTTCTATTACCTACCTGGCAGAGTAGCTGACTTATAGCAGGATCTAGTAAATGTTGAATGAATAATAGATGTTTAGCATGGTACCTTATTGTAAATACTTGATAGACATTCTGCTGATCATTCTGAGGTTAGCTGTCTGGCTCCACTCTTCATTCTCATGAGTTTGATTGGAAGCAGATAGCTGAGCATATTGGTTCTTTGGTGATTGGAGATACTTACTGCTAAGAGTAAAATTCAGACACTACATTCCCCCCCTGCCCCTCGCCCCACCACCTTTGAACAGAATAGTGATCTTCCTGAGTTGAGAACAAGCAGAGGTAAGCAGGGAGGGGGCTGAGCTAACATGGGTGCTGGAGAGAAAAACAGTAAAGAAACCAGCTGGGACCCTGGAAGCAAATGAAAGAAAAGAACATGAACTAGATAAAGGTCAGAATTAAGGGAAAGAAAAACCAACCAAATACTGTAGAGATCACAAAAAAAGAAATGGAGTGGATTAGTAATGTTCCCTAAGTTATCTTTAATATGTTTTTGTTGTTGTTGTTTTGTTTTTTTAATTCAATCTATAAAGGAAATAGTTCTAGTAGTTCTTTTTGGACCTATTTAGGAATTTCAGTAATTTTTTTTTTTCCTTCAGGAATTTCCATGACTTTTCTTTCATGGTGTCTCTGCCTTTCATCATCACTAAAGCCGTTGTTCATTCTCTGTCTCACTCCTCATGGGGCTAGGAAGGCTTAGCTCCTTCTTATTCATTTGTTTCTCAAATTGGACTGTTTGGTAAGCGTTCATTTAAAAAAAAATGCTTGACAGTAAAAGTAAAACTTTGGAAAACACTAGAGTAACAGAAGGAGCTCTAGGTAGAAATTCTGTCAGATCGGATGACTAGTCATGAGGTTTTTGCTTCATCTCTGAAGGCCTTTTATTTTTTCCATTGGTAAATTGAAGATATTGAACTTATATAATCTCTAAGAACTCTTCTTGCTCTCATATTAATTTTAAATAAAGGGTTAGCTGTAAGAACAAAAAAAAAGTAAGGAAGAAGTAGATAATTCACATATCTCTTTCAGGCACTGTTCTGGGTATTTTGGATACTTGTCTCATTTAATCCTCATAACAACCCACTTCTTAGATTACCTCTCTGAAGCTCAGAGAGGTCATTACTTCCTTGAGGTAATGGAGTAGTCTCTGTCTGTGTTCCTTCCACTGTACCATGATGACACCCTGTGAGGCAAGCCAGAATACAGAAGAGAAAAAGTATAAAATGAAAAATCATGTTGAGACTCAAATGACTAACACTTCATGCAGGCTTCCACACACATGCAATACTGTCGGAGGGGCTGTCTCTGACTGCCCTCTACAAAGCCAGACTCTCTGTACTCCCTACTTCCAGAACCTTGCTCTCCTTTTTCATAGCGCTTACTGCTATTTGACATTACATTTTATATTCTCTGCCACCAACCCAGACTAGAACGGAAGGTCCACGAAGCAAAGTCTGTGCCATATTCACTACTGTGTCCTCAGTATCCAGAGTAACACACTATTCTAGTACATAGTGAAGCTCAATAAATATTTGTTCAATAAATGAACATAGGTAATTATAAAAATTCCTAGAAAAATCTTTAAAATGGGCTTATTAGCTAGAAGTTGAATTTATACTTTTGATGCATTTGGATGTTTTTTGTTTTTTTTAATTTTTTTTTGGTGTTCAATTCATATCTCTGAGGAGAGAGTATAGTATTTGTCATCATTACAAAGTGGCAACTTGTTCAGTATAAGTGGTGAGTACATGTGGCCTACTTACTGTACCTTTTGGAAAAGAAGTAAGTGAACATTTTATTTGGAACCGAAAAGCAGTTTCCAACCTCTTTAGAAAGTTAGGTTAACACTGCCTTCCCAGTAAATTTTCTTATTAATGCATTTTCTTTCTTTCTTGTATTTCTTATTGATGCATATTATAATGCTCTTGATCCTGATCAATATGCATGTGTTAGTTTTAGGAACTAAATCAGAAATGAATCAGCGAAGTAACTGTATCTTCTACTTCAGGAAGTATTTTATATCCTCAATGCAAGTTGTTTTTGTCTCCTCCCATTTTCAGCTTCTGTTTGGTATATGAGTATAACCAGCTGTGCATGCAGACCCATCACCCACGCCAGCATATGTGGAAAAGGAGGCCTGCGGAATAATGATTTTAATTCCACAATCTCTGCACTGCTCAGTTTAATCCTTAGTGTAACCATATACTTCCTTCCTAAAGTAAGCACAGTACAATTATTTCTACTTACTATTGTAGAATTTCAGAAATAGAAGACACTTAGAGCTCATTAGATCCCATTCATTTATTATTTAGAAAGAGACTGAGAACCATGGAGGGGCCTCACACTAGACTGTAAGCTTTTTTTAACGAAGGGAGTCTCTTGTTCACTATTATGTTGTCCGTGTCTGTAGACTCCCTAGTGTCGGCAATAGGTGCCCAATAAAAAATGTTTGCATTTCTTAGGGATATACAAGTAATCATTGTGGAGCTAGAACTTGAACTTGTTTGTGTCTCCTAGTTATTTGTTCCTTGTCACTTCCACAGTTATCTCATTGTGGTTTAAATTAGGGAGTCAGCTTCCAGTCTTTCAGTTCATCTCTGGTAAACCAACAGCATCTGTCCCTCATTGGTGTGGCTGCAGCCCCACCACTGAGCAAGTCCGGGAGCTGACACTGTTAACCATTCTGCTCAAAGAACTATTCTTCTACTCACATGATAGCCGGGCTGTGTCCAAAGTGTAATATTTAATTGCATTTTCTTAATCTTTACCACTGTATAGCTAAGCTTTCTAATACCTTCAAAATACCAAATCTCAGGCTTATCCTAATTAAAGAATCTCAATTTAATCCATATTGCATGACAATTCAATTTGTTGATTGCTTTTTCTCCCCTCTTTGTGAAATTCCCGTCAAATGTATTAATTCAACATGATGAATCCTGTATTCAACCCACTGGAGTGAATAATTAAAATTAGCTGATAAAACTTTCAGCAGAATTACTTTGTGAAATTGCTGAACAGATGTGTCATTTTAATGAAAATCCACAGACAAGCTCCTTCTCCCCCTCGGCAGGATAAAAATATTATCCCCTCGGCACATACTTAATTTGGTGGTAAATACACTCGGAGCGATTGCTGGAAGGGAAGAAAAAGCAACTTGTCACACTTAGTAACTTGATTTTTCCCCAGCATGCAGTAACAGCTATCTACAGTAATTCATAGTGCTCTATTGTTGCTGCAAGTCCCAAAGAGAACTTATTAAAATGCAATAATCTCCTATTTAAACAGAAACAATAACCATTAAATTTCCTGTGGATCCAAAATTGAGCACAAGCCCCATCTGGTAAGAGTGATTAGAGGCCTGATGAGGGAATTTAATTTGCAACATTCAAAGACTAAATCTGAGCAGATCTTGTCACCTGGGACTGGAGTGCTGCTTGCTGTCTTCTTAAAAATCTCGACCTAAACTGAAAATGGAATGTAGAAGTGAAAACGTTACCCAGGGGCCACCTCTGACAGGACTGTGTTTCCTTATATGTCTCCAGCAGGCCCAGAGAGCAGAGGGTTGTTAGCGCTGTCCACCTTGGCTTAGTCGTCAAGGCCTTTCGAAAGGGCTGACACCAGTGCTGCCGTCTCCTGTGGTGCTCTGTACTTCAGTGTGGCTGCCCCTCTGGGGTCTGGGACTGCTCGCTCCTCCCATCTTATTTCCCTCTTCTCTCACCCTCTCAAGTCCTCTGCCTGCTTTGAAGGTGTTCCTTGGTCTCACCAGCCTCTTTCCCATCTAAAGAGTCAGACTCTTTCACAGGCTTCTTTTAGCACCACAGACTCTGTGTTATGTTTTATGTCTTCTCGTCAGGAAATAATCTCTCCCTGTCTTTGTTGTTGTTATTGTCGTTGTTGTTTTAAAGTATGAGAAGGCCAAATTTGTTGTGTGTCATTGGTAAACACATATTGTATCTTCCTCCTCTTCCCAGCTGTTTTCTCAAAGTTCTCCTTCCTTATTTAAGGTACATTCTAAGCTGCAGAGAAACAAGGTATGTGTGCATATGTCATCAGAGAAATACGGGTTTCTGTGTATGTATGTGTGTATTTGTGTGGTTGTAGCTCTGATCAGACAGTAACAACCCACAGATGTCACTGTATTAATTAGTATAAATTCCTAATTAAGTATTCACTTTCAGGAGTGGCGCGCTTGTTGGCATTAAGGTAATTTGGTAGGAAGGAGGCAGTTAGATATTCATCAGTTAGATGATAGAGATTCCTGATGCTTCTTTGTCCACATCCTATTTGGTGTCCTTTATTCCAAATTTCTGGATTCTCCGTAGTCATCAGCCTCCCCCCAAGTTTCCACAGACACTCTGCCCCTCTGCAGTGTCCTCTCCAGTTCCTGTGTCTCTGGGCAGTCCACGTCCAGGAATGACTCTGCCAGGTCTCCCTAGACTGCTCTCTTTGCCAGGTCTTACTTCCTGCTCTGGTTCATAAATTTAGCTTTTGAGAAGATGATTTTCCAGTTCTCTTCTATAGTTCAGAAAACTAAGATTAATAATTTTTAACCCTTTCTACCTTGTTCTCCTTCCTTGCCATGTAAATTTGTGTAGAACCTGCCCTGGGACCTAATTTTTAGGGGACGATGGAAAGGTTCATGCCATACTAGACTGGGATTCTTGAAAAATTAATTATATTTATTGAGCACCTACTGTCTGTAAGGCAGTATACCCAAGAATATGGGAGATACTGAAAAGTTTGAGATCCTGTTCTTCCTGTATGCATTTATACATAGTTGGAAAAGTACACCATCAACACATGAATGTAAGTGGTGCTGTGGTTTAAATAGTGGTGAAAAGGGGGTCATCGAGCTTAATGGGATTTAACGAATCATTGACTAATAGAATCAGAGTGGTGAATGCAGAAGAGAGGTGAGTAAGGACTGGTGTAGTTCATAGAGGCTGCCTGAGCAGTCTGGGATGACTTTGACATTCCTAACAGCTAGAATCCCCCAACCACAGTAGCAGTGTATGTATAGGTGCTCTGCCGCAGAGGAGAATTAATGCTGCACAGCTGTGCTCACTAGGGTGCATCTTCCAGAGCCCTGAATACAACTGATGTAACCCGTTAACTAGTAGCAATGACTTTGATGTCAGACACATCTGGTTGTGAATATCTCCTGAACTACCTTTCGGCTCTGGGAAAGTTTCTTAACTTTACAAGTCCACATTTCCTTGATGGTAAAATAGTGTTTAATAATACTTATGTCATATGATTTTTATGAGACTTGTGCAATGTACTTGGCATTTAGAAGGCACTAGATAAATGATGGCAGTGCACTTCTAATCTTACGGGCAGAAGGAGTGAATTAAATACAAAACAAGACCTAGAGAGTCTTGCCATGTTTCCCTATTCCTTTTCAGTATTACTTACATCAGTCCAGAAAATGTCCTTGATGTTTTGGCCCTTTGTGTCTTTATCACTAGCCGATACTCAGTTTATCTACTCAAGACTTGCTTTAGTTTTTGTGTTGAACATATCACCCCCGGGACTTATATAACGTGCATGACATGGTACTTAATTCGAGAAAATAAATACCGATATGCATAGAAAACACTGGAAAGACATACATCAAAACATTCTCAGTGGCTACCTTTAATTCATGGGATTATGGGTAATGAATTTCCTTCTTTTGGTTAAGTTTGTATCATGTTTATAATAGAAAACCAAAATTTTCAGTAAAATGTTTTCCTATATAAGTTACCGTTTCACTCATAACTATGAAATAAGTCACACAGTATACTTAGGAGAAAGAAACTTGGGGACTGTATCTTTTCTGGGTTTTGAAGAGCAGTAGTGAGGTGGTCTAAATCCAAGGGTATAAGCCTAATGATGACAGCCACCCCCACGGCATTGTAGAATTCATAATGTCAATGGCATTGTGTAAATATGAAGCCTCGGTAATTAGGAGAAGCCTTCCCAGTCCGGCTGCTTGGCCTCCTCGAGACCTCAATTACCAGGAAGATACATGGCCCTGAATTCTGAAATGAGACATAGATTCCCATATCCCAAATGATAACTTTATCAGCTTTAGTCCCCTCTGGTATATATTTGCCCTGTCCACGTTGATTTGTACATAAAATTCTAGACCACCGTAATAGAAAAAAAGGTACATAATGGGAAAAATAACACAAATCAGTGTGATTTTTTTGAGAACATTCAGTGCCTTAACACTATGTACTTACCTTTGTTTTAAAGTTAATTCTGTGCCCTGTCTAAGAAGTTCAATATAAAAGATCTTATTTTTAGCTATACACTGTAGCTGTATACAAATGTTCTGTAAAATATATCCCCTAGGTAAAAGTGCTTATTACTTTTTTGAAGTTTTTTAAAACCTTTCTTTTGGTAAATAAAAGTCTTTTTGGCTTTGATGTGACTATTACACCCTTGGTTTGGGTTCTTTCTCCATTCCTTCATCCCCAGCCCCTGTGGGACCCCTGTAAGAAAAATGGGAGGTGGAGGGAGGCATGGATTCCTTAATAAGTCCCAAAAGTAATCAAAAGCAAGAAATGCAATATGAACGAACTCACAAAATATTCTTGTGCTTCTTTGGGGAATACTTAATGCACATAAGGTCAGGCCTTTGTAATGTTAATTTCAGAGTTGTAGGAAGAAAGCCATCATTTTAAAGAGTAATGTTGCTCTCTCCGAAAAAAGCTTTGATTTACAGAGAAAGACTATTCTAACACACCTGCATTAAAACAGGCCTGCTGGCCCTCAGCTGCCAGAGCTGGTTGGGCAGAGGAATGCTCCATTCGGGATGCTTAGGACATTTCGCTGAAGCCGAAGGAGGCCTACCAGACATTTTCTGTTTTCCTATGGTCAAACAACTTGTTCATTTTGGAAATGGTACACACTTTATTCTTTAGGTTGGTCCAGGACAGCACAGCTCAGCAAGTGCAGACTGTCCTTCTCCCCTTCCAAGGTCGGCATTAAGGAGGTATGTCCTGGCAGATACAGTAGAAGAACAGTATGGTTGGCTGAAGGTATCTTGATTATCGTGAGTAGGCACAGACACCCTGATTTCCACTGCAGGTGGCATAGATGCCTTCTCACTAACCTGTAAACCTCTATACTTCATTGAGCAGTTTGTGCAATTGGAAAGAATGTGAAACATCCCATGCACTCACAAATAGGGCCCAAGACAAGTGGTCATCCACTTGATACTAGAGCATTGCCACGGACTGCCAATCTGTTATTTTCAGAGGCCAGTCATTTCATCTTTAGTTTCCTCCTCCACTTCCATTTCTACCTACTTCTCTCCACTTCTTTTATTTCTATTGCTCCTTATTTTACTTCTGAAGTGTACATTTCAGATAACATTTACATTTAATTAATAATTAAATATAATTAAACAATTAAATAAAATTAAATATGAATATTCTTTACTAAGTGCAGAGTTTGGGCTCAGTTCATTTCTTCCTCCATTCCTTTCTTCTACATAATAACTCTTCCAGTATTTCAGACAGTTATATTGTCCCTTCTGAGTTAATCTCATTCATCCTAGTTTCTCATTCCCTCATGTTTCTTGTCTCTCTTCCCTCAACCCATGTTCCACTGTGTTGTGTGTGTGCATGTGTGTGTTTGTGCGTGTGTGTGTATGTGTTAAAGCATGATTTTCAAAACTGGCCGTAGTTCTCTATGTAGAGTCGGCTTTGCCAAATTCTTATTATTAAAGAATGAGGAAACAAAAGAAAGAGCAAGAGGGGAGGAATGCCAGGCTTTTTCTAGAGGAGCCAATATATGAAAATTACCCTTGTTCCTTCTCTAAAGTAGTAAAGGTCACAGCAGTAGTTGCAAAACCCGTAGGCAGCTACCACCTTCCACACGTTCAGCATTACTATTCTTGCCTATTTTACCCTTAGGCATCCTTTATTTCTTGCACAGATGGTCTCACTCAGGCCTAACAAAATGTTTTAAGCTCTGCATAAATTAAAACAAGAGGTCTCTGAGTACAGAAGTGCAACTTTTTTTTTTTTTTTATCTTAAAAACAACTATGCTGGCATCTTCTACAAAATTACAGCCTCAAGCCAGGCTTCCATTATCAGTTCTCCTTAAAAAAAGGGGAGAGAGAAGAATGTGTTAGTGTATCTACATATGTTTACAAAACAGAAGTGGTTCTGTATCAGTGGTGAGATGGCTTTTATGCTGCTCCCTGTTTCCTTGAAGGTTGATGAGTCCCTAGTAGTGATTCAACATGAAAAAAACAGATTTGGAAGTCTTATTTGGGGGTGGGGGTGGGTTTTCTGGGTTTCTTCATTAGTTTAGTACGTGATAACTATTGAGACATTTAATCTTATAGGAACTCCCTCCTGGACCTCTTCACTATGCACCATGTCACAGGGTCTTATCTAGGCTAAACTCCACTGGTGAAAGTGATGAGTCAGCTCTGAAAGATAATATGCTATTCCTCCCAACTCTGTTATAACTTGTCCCAAAGCAGTGACACAGGGCACATTTTATTCTTAAGATAACTTAAGAACAATGAGTATGATCTTCCAGAGACATGGCCTCTCTTTTGATTCACACATCATCAACAGAGGGGTAATGCTACAGATCTTTTCTACTCTGCATGTCTTCTCTTAACAGCATTGACTCATTTAACAGACTTTGTCTTATAATGAAGCTTATTGTAAGTTGAGGAGCTTCTGTTGACTTTGAAGTCACTAGACTGGGCCTATCCTTAAGTTTTACATGGGTGGTATTAATTAAAAGTACTACTATGTATTGAGCTCCTACTATGTATGAGGTACTATGTGAGTTATTTCTATGCATATTATTTATCATTTAACATTATTATTTTCTGTAATTGACCCATTGTCCTATGGGCCTATTATAGAAGTGAAGAGTAGAAAGAAGAGATATGTATCTATTGTTCCTTTGTTTTCCACAGATGACATTTCCATATATTTTCTCCTGATCTTTCTATATTTCCTTAGACAGTATTGTTTATACTATAGGATAAATAATACTGTAAATATTATTCTAGATGTTAAATCTACCTTTTTTCACTTACTCTAATAACATAAGCCTATTTTCATATTATTAAGAAGTTTTGTTAAAACCAAATTGTTTTAAAAGCTAAGTTAGAGAGGCCCTGGTGGAGTTGGGTAATGCCAAACAGGACATACAAACTACCTTTAAAAATGAATCCAACTATTAAATGAAATCCAGCAGCCAATCCATGTTTTCTTGTAACAAAGAGAATGTTTTTCTGTAATAGCATCTCCTGGGAATTTATTCTTAAATGATTCAGTGGTCGAAATGCTGTAATTTAGGGTCTTGAGTTTCTCATCCCTCTAAAAGAAGACATTTTAACAGTTCTGTGAATAACTAAGGAGAAGCAGGAAGTGATGTCATGTGAACTTTGGCACTACTTGCTACAATTATTATGCATTTTGTCTCTCATTCTAATATTATTCTAAATAAATGGTACTGGTATTCATGATCACTTGGATCGTATAAAGAGTGGTCAGTTTTTCGTGAAAGGGTGTGGTATTTTATCTTTCTGTTGGTCCCTGAAATGTTTACATACTCTAAAAGCTCTTGACACAGTAATTTTATCTAGGTAGTATTTAATCCTAACTCTTTGGAAGACTACGTCATGTTACTACTAATAATGCAGTGCTCTAACCTATCATTAAGGGAGTCATAATGGAAACTGGCAATGATTTTAAAGCCACCAGTACACTTCTTTGACAGTGAGTGATGATTTGCTATTTCGATATTTAAAATGAATCATTTGCAGGAAACATTTTTTAAAGTTTATCTTTGTATCAGTAAACAACTTTTGTTTTGTTGATTTTGAACTTTATATAAATGGAATCAGTTCTGTAGTTTTGTTTTTCTGTTCCTTAATTTCCGATAGTCAGCTGTGCTGTTAAACGTAGCTGTAATGCATTACACATTCATTTTCACTGCTGTATAGTGTTCTCGTGTATCATTATACCACAGTTTACATATCTGTTCTGTTGGTGGAAAATGGACAGGTAGGTTGTTTTCAGCTTTGAGCTATAACAAATAGTGCTATATGACTATCCATTTACATGTCTCCTGGCAGATATTCTTAATTTTTACCTAAGATTAGAATTGCTGGGATTTTGGGTATGCACATAATCAACATTACTGGATAATGCCAAATTGACTTCAAAACTAATTGTACCAATTTATACTTTCACTAGCAGTGTAAATGCAATACAGTTGTTTCACATTCTCATACCAATATTTTTAAATGTCAGATTTAAAAATTTTGCCTGGGAGGATATGAAGTATCTCACGGGGGTGGGGTGTGTGTGTGTGTGTGTGTGTGTGTGTGTGTGTGTGTGTGTGTTTTAACAGCCTCATTTGGTTTTAATTTGAACTTTGTTGCCTGTTCTGATTTTCTTTGTGAGCGTGCTTTTAATTTTTCATCCATTTTCCTATTTTGTTATAGGACGTTTTTAAAATTCAGCTGTAAGAATACTTTATATATTTTGATCACTAATTCTTTGTTAATAATATATATTGCAAATTACTTCCTAGATTGTGGCTTATTTACTCATTCTGTTTATAGTGTCTTTTGGTAAGTAGAAGTTCTTAATTTTAAAATAGTTGCATTTATCAAAGTTTCCCAAATTAGTGTATATTTTTTACAGCTTGTTTTAAGACTTCTTTTCTACTCCGAGGTCCTAAAAGTATTCTGTATTGTCTTCTAAAAGTATTCTAGTTTTATCTTTCAACATTTGATTCATTAATGAATCTAGAATTAAATTTTATGTATAACATGGGATAAAGGTTCAATTTTGTTTTACCCCATATGATGAAGCATCTATACTACCGCAATATATTAAAAAATCTATTCATCCAAGGGACCAACTCTGCCATAAATTAAGTCTCCAAATTTGCATAGGGTTGTTTCTGACTTTCTCTTCCATTAGTCAGTTTCATTCATTTACCAACACTGCACTGTTTTAATCAATACAACTTTTAAACAGTGTTTGGTATATTTTTAGTCAGCCCCTCTCCTACGACATGCCGTACATGCACATATTATTTTTCGGGAATGTCCTGGTGACTCTTGGCTCATTGCTCCCCCCTGTAAATTTTAGATCCAGCTCATCAGGTCTCAACTCCTAAAAAAAATTGGCTTTTCATTGGAATTGCATTGCCTATTTAAGAATTTGGAAGGATTTGACATTTTGTCATAGTGTTCTTCGATCCTTGAATGTAATATTTCTGTTATTTATTTATTTGTTTGTTTGTTATTTAAATCTTTATTGGCTTTTCATAAAATTTTATGATTTTCTCTTTATATGTTTGTCTATAAAATATTTTCATGTTTCTATTAGATTTACTTCTAGGCACTTGATTTTTTTTCCATACTAGATAGTGTTTTAAAATTTTATGCTTACAACAATTCTTCCTCTGTCTGTATGCCCAAAAGAATTGAAAGCAGGGACTGGTACAGATATTTACACCAGTGCTTATAGTAGCACTTTTCACAATTGCCAAAAGTTGGAAATGACACAAATGTCTATTGACAGATGAACAGATAAACAAAATGTGGTCTATCCTATAATGGAATATTATTCAGTCTTAAAAAAGGGAGAAAATTCTGAGCAATGCTACAACATGAATGAATCTTGAGAACATCATATTGATTGAAACAAGTCAGTCACTAAACAAATACTGTATGATTCTACATATATGAGGTAGCTGGCGTAGTAAATTCATAGAGACAGAAAGTTAGAATGGTGGTTGTCAAGGGCTCTGGGGAGGAGAGAGTGGGAAGTTACTGTTTGATATACTTAATGCCACTGAACTGTACGCTTAATGTTTAAGTGGTAAATCTTATGTTATGTTTATTTTATCACAATAAAAACTTTGATTCCCTAAAATTTATTACTAGTATATAAAAATGCATTTGATTTTTGCATATTGATTTTGAATCTAGCAGTCTTGCCAAACTCTTATTCTAGTAAGATTTTTGCAGCTTCATCTAGATTTTCTATGTATCATATCTTATGCATACTATGACAGTTTTGTTTCTTCTTTTCTAATCTTTTATTTCTTCTTGGTTTACCCAGTTACCCTAGGACGTTAAGTAAAATGACAAATAGAAATGGTAATTGCAGGATCCCTTGCTTTAATCTCAAAAGAAGCACTTTGAATGTTTCCTGTTAATTAAGATGTAAGTTTTCTATATTGTTTTGTTTTGTTTTGAGGTAGCCTTTATCAGATTAAAGAAGTTACCTTCTATTTCTGGTTCGCTAAGATTGAGTTTCTGTCATGGATGACTGTTGAATTTTATTAAAACTTTTGCATTTATTGAAATGATATGATTTTCATTTAATTTGTTAGTGTAATAAAATAGAAAATTGCTTTCCTAATGCTAAATCAATCTGCAATTCTTCAGTTAAACCAAAATTAATATGGTGTGTTATATTTTTCATACAATACTGGATTCAGTGTTTGGGCTTTTATTTAGAATTTTTTCATCTAAGTTCATGAGTACAGTTGTCTTTTTTCCCCCTCAAACCACCTTTGTGAGAGTTGGTATCAGGGTTACATTAACTCAATTAATTGAGTCATAGAGTGGAATTATTTCTACCTTTGGTGTTTGGTAGAAGTTACTGTTTAAATAAAAGATTGTCTAACTTCTGTACAGGGTCACAGAGTAAACATTTTAGGCTCTGTGAACCACGTAGTCTGTGCAAGTCCTCAAGTATTGTGACAGCAGCTATAGACAATTCATATATTGCTGTGTCCTATACAAACTTTATTAATAAAACTGATAGCAGGCCAGATTTGACCTATAGGCAACTCTTGGTTTAAACCTTACCTGAAACTAAAATTTCTTTATGGGAAGATTTAAAAACTTTTTTCTCTTTCCATTTATTTGGTGGAATTCCATTCAGACATTTTTTTCCTTCTTGCATCAATTTTATTTTTTTATATTTCCAGTAATATTTCTATTTCATTGATGCTTTCAAGTTTATTAAATAATTTAGATACCCACTGTTAATTTTTAAACATCTTTGTAATTAATTAACCTTCTTTTTTCCTATTAGTTGTTTATTTTTACTATTTTTGTTTGTTTTTCTTGATCTTCCTTACTGAAAATTTATCCGTTTTTCAGTCTCTTCAAAGAACTAACTTTTTAGCCTTATTTATGTTCTTCATTGTTTCTATACTCCTTTGTATATTTTTTAATTTTAGCTTTTGCTCATGACTTTATTATTTTTAAAAAATTCTTTAGATTTATTTTTTGAATTTCTGAGATGAATGCATAGTTCATTAATTTCAAGCTTTTATCATTTTTAAAATATATATATACATATTAAAGCTATAAAATTTTCTCTAAATACTACTTTAGCTTAAATCACAAGTTTTGATATTTTTATGATTGTACGATTAAAACTTATTTTTCTATATAATTTTTTTCTTTAACCTATATTTAGAAATGTATTTCTTGATTTCAGATATATGGTTATTTCCTAGATTTTTTTTTTTCTGTTACTAGGAACATGGTCTGTATGATAATTCTTTGCAGTTTGTTTAGACTTAAATTTATGGCCCATATTGTTGTCAGTTGTCCAAAGTGATTTATTAGACTTTGACAATTGTAATTGTCAAGTAAAATGATATTTACATTTATAGTAAATCAACCATGTTAGTTTTGTTGTTGAAATCATATATAAGTACTTATTTTTTTTGATTGCTCCTGTTGAGAAAAGTATGTTAAAATCTCCAAGTATAATTGTAGATTGTAGTTCTCTTAAATTTTACCATATATGTATATTTCTTTTCTCAAAGTCATGTAACATTGCATATGTTTTTAGAATTGTTAAGTCCTCCTGAGGAAATGAATAATTTATTCTAGTGACCTTTTTAAACTGTAGAATTTTTTTTTGCCTTGTAATTTACTTTCCTGATTTTATTACAGCTACATAAGAATACTTTTAGTTGTCATTCCCTGATTTTTAATTAATATATTTTTACTTATGACCCTTCTTATGTTTTAGCCATATCTCTTATAAGCACTGCATAGATTGATTTTTTTTTTTTTTAGGCCAATATGATCTGATAAACTTTGTATTGTAACTGGAAGTTTTAGTCCATTTACATTTATTATAATTACTGATACATTTGGACATTTTTATGCTTTCCGTTTCTGCGCATTCTATTTTTCTTTTCCCCTTTTCTTATTTGCTTCAAATTGATTTTTTTCTCATTTAATTTTTCTCTCAATTATTTTAAAAATTATTACATAATTTCAGTTCTTTTGATGGTGACTCTAGAAATTTTATAGGAACTTAACAAAGTCTAAAGTTATTCAGAAGAAAGACGATGATTAATATAAGGACCTGTGAAGACTTGAAATCTCATCATCCTTTTTCCTTTTTTTTAGTGCTCGATCTTATTTCTCTTTTTAACCCCAGCAATTATCACCATCATTGTTTATTATTATTACTATTATTTTTATAGCTATAATTTGTTTACATTTATCCATCTTTGACTCTTCATTTTTTTCTTGCATCTCACACTTTCTGTCTTGAATCTGTTTCATTTTATGTAATCCTTTGTATTCTTTAGAGAGTTCTTTACCTGGGAAGATTTATTTTACTCATTATAAATTTTTGATTGATAATTTTATTTTAATGTGTTGAGAATATCATTCTAGTGTCTTCAAGATTCAGTGTCACCATTATGATTGAAAACTCAACTCTTGTTTAGCTGTTGCTCACTCAAATGGAATTTGTTCTTTCTCTGGCTGCTTTTAAGTGTTTCGTATTTAGTATTCTGAAGCTTAACTGTGATGCATCTAGGTTTAAATTTCTTTTTGCATATCCTGCTTAGAATCTTTTGGCTTCTTGTATCTTTGAATGAGTATTTTTCATCAATTTTGGAAACTGTTATTTGAATTTTATTCAAAAAGTGCCTACTCATCATTCTCTCTCTTCTATGACACTAATATTGTTTCCATGCTATCCTTGGAAATTTTCTTATGTTTATCTTTCTTTTTGCTGATTGGTTTTTCACCTCTGTGTCTAACCTGTTGCTTAACTTGATTGCCAAGATTTACATTTTTGATTATAAATTTTAAAAACTAAGCTTTTTATTTGGAAATAATTTATTTGGAAATAATTTTAAAAATTATTATAGGACCAACTGTATGAATTGCAGTCTTTGTGATTTCCACTCAGATTTGCTTTTGGCATTTTATCCTATTTCCTTTATAATTTGCATTTTCTCTCTCTCATATATATTTTTGTCCTGAACCATTTGAAAATAAATTGCACACATTATGGTATTTTGCCCTAAATAATTGTTTGAAGTTCTTAAGAATAGTAATATTCTCTGCCATAATCTCTGTATAATTATCCACTTTGGTAAATGTAACATTAGTACAATACTTTTGCTTAATTACCATTTGTATTCCAGTATTGCAAGTTGACCTAATCTTTTCCTTTATAACATTTTCCCCTTCAGTACTAAATGTAGTCTAAGATCAGGTGTTACATTTAGTTGTCATATCTCTTTAGCCTTCTTTAATCTGGAACATTTTCATGGTTTTTTCTTTTAACATTGGCATTTTTAAAGAATGCAGTCCCCCATCTTCCCCCACACCTTTTTCTGAAATAGAATGTTTCTCTTTTAGGGCTTATGTGACATTTATATTGAGGTTATGCATTCCTAGCTAGAATATTACATAACTAATGCTTCTTTCTCAGGTTATCACATCCAGATACCCACAATAGCCATCTATCCCTCATAGCGAATATTAATTTTGATCATTCAGTTCAGGTGTTCTCCAGTTTTTCCACTGTATAATTACTGGGTTTTTTTTTTAAGCAAACAAACAAAACCCTGAAACTATAGTAAGACACTATAAGACCATGTGGATAGCTTGTTTACCATCAAAACTACCCCCAGTGTTTAGCATTTATTGGTGATTCTTGTCTGATCCAGTCTTTATCAGGATAGTTGTAAAATGATAATTCACTCCCCTTTTATTAGCCTTCAGTATTCCAGTGCAAACAAGAGCTATACTTTACCCCCTTTTAAAATTTATTTAGTCAACATGAATATATGATTTTCTCTGTTCCCCAGCAGTCTTACAGTCCTTACTATGCTTGATTATTTTAGTACTCAATTGTTTGGGTAGGTAACTATCTCAATGCGGTTGTTTCAGATTTGGCCAGCAGTAGATGCATCTGAACTGACTCCCCTGTTCTTGTGATGGGCTGCTCATTGTTTCGAGCACTTTCTTACTTTCTGGCATAACAAGATGACATTTTATATCTACCTTCTTTTATCCCTGGAATCCATAAAAGAAAATTTTCTTTTCTTTTTTTTTTTCAAATTGATCAACTCTTTTTAAGATTCTTATTCTTTTTGAAAATTTGAACATGCTTATTTTATATTCTGTGTCTGAAATTTCAATATCTGAAGTATTAGTATTGATTCATGTATCTGTTCATTGTATCTGCTAGTTCTCACTCATGTGTTTCCTTACTTGTTTAGTGATTTTTGAGTGAAATGCTCATTTTCCTTGCAACTTTCTCTATGAGAAATCTTTGACACCTGGGTTGAAGGTGGCTTTTATCAGGTATTTGATTTCATTTCTCTAGCAAAACTACCAATGTGGGACCTTTAAATATTCTCAGCTTGAGGTTTTTCAGACCATTCCATGTAAATTAAGATTTACTATTATGGTTAGCTCGTCATTGAATTATGTTTTTTCTCAACAATGATATTTCGGAATGGGAAATTTTCATTGAATTTACTTGAGGGAGAAGGTGGCTTATTTCTGGTTTACCCAGAACTAAATGTGTATGTTTTTCCTGTCCAGCCCTGTTGGAAAGTTTCCTATTAGATTTCTCATGTAAGGTGGGACCTGTGCTTTGTTCTTGATCTCTGGATTTCTGAGGATTTGAAACCAAAACTAAAGTTCAAACCAATTTGTCAAATATTTTTAAAGCAAAAACTAGAAATTATGGTTTTTCCTCTCTTTGCTTTATTTTTAGTATGAATATTGCTTATTACCTGGCCATAGACATAGATTAGATGGATATTTTAAAATTCATTTTGTTTAGTTTTTAAATTGTTTTTGGTGGGAGATTAAGTTTCGGTATCTAATTTTCTATGACATGAGGTTGGAAATAGCCATGTTCCTGCTAACGCTGGCACTCCGCAACCTTTCTCCTCTATAGAACGCAAGCAATTGGGTTATTTTCCCAATGAGATAAAAAGTGTAAACATTAATGTAATTTAAATTATTTCCTTTGTTTCAGTCTTTGCTCATATGCTTTCAAACATAGATTTATTCTTTCTTCTTAAAAGGGATTAATATTTCATTATTCCATAAAGCTCTGCAAATAGCTTCTTGCTTTATAGAGAACATCATGAATTCCAGGTGCTTTGTAACCTGATCAAGTTCAAGAACTGCTGATACAACCAAATTTAATCACTTACTGTTCTTCCTAAGCACTCATTGCTTTTCTGCTTCTATGATTTGCTCTCACTGCTCACTGCTCCCTCTTTTCAATTATCTTACCTTTTTTTTTTACATGTTCTAATGTCACCATTTTGGGGGGGGGGCAAATGTTTCAAAAGCTACCTCTTCCATAAGCTTTCTTTTATTCTTCTCTTTTGACGTGTATGAACTCCTTTACTAGTTTGTAAACTCCTTAAGAACAAGTTTTACAAATATGTTGTCTTCGTTATGTCTTATGCAGCAGAGTTTTTTCACAGGTAAGAGTAAACGGTTCCTCTCTAATGTTGAATAGAATGGGCAAATAGCAACGTAGAGGGTTTAATTGTACTCTTGCCTCCTGGACTATCTCAGTATTATGGTGTGGCTTTAAACCAGTGGTCCCCAACCTTTTTGCAGCAGGGACAGTGGTTTCCTAATGAGAATCTAATGCCTGATGATCTGAGGTGGAGCTGAGGTGGTGATGCTAGTGCTGGGGAGCGGCTAAAAATACAGATGAAGCTTCACTCGGCACCCCCACCACTCACCTCTTGCTGTGTGGCCCTGTTCCTAACAGGCCACAGACCTGACTGGTACTGGTCCACATCCTGGGATTTGGGGGCTCCTGTTTTTAAAACCCTAAAACTGGCTTGGTGGTGTTGCAGTTGAAAGGGTCCTTGGCCCTCTTCCTTCTTGGCACAGCAATAACGATCCTCTTCTTAACTCAGAAAGAAGAGCAGCTGAGCCAGGCTCAGTGGAACCAGATCCCCTTCACCTGCCTGCAAGCAATCCCAGCTATTAAAATATTAGTGATATTTTAGACCAGAAACCACCCTTGCTGAACTTTTAAAAACAAAATGGTTAGATACTAACTGTAAAAAAAATAATTTAAATGACAGTACAATATTGCCTTCCCTTTTTTTTCACTTCTCTTCCTGTGGTTGTTTCCTTTTGACATTTGCATTCCAAACCAAAGCCCTGCAATAAATGAGCAAAATGCCTGCACTCCTTTGGCAAGGGAGGCTTTCTCTCAGATGTATTTTATAATTTTGGTTGAAACCAGAGGTGGTTCATGGTAATTATCCTTCAAAAGCTCACATTGTACAATTTAACTTCTAAAGTCTTTATGATTTTTTAGCTTTGCTTTGGGAGATTTTAGTCTTCATTTTAGCTGGCTTATGGAAAGAGACAGAACTTTTAATATAGCAATTTGAATTATTGTTTTCTTGCATACTAAATCATGTTTTATCAAAAGCATTTATTTACCTTGTGTTGTCAAAACCAAGAAGGTGAACATAAGCCATTTTCCAACGTTTTTAAGACTCCTTAATTATGTATGCTAAAGAGTAAAGCTCAGTTTTTAATTAATTATTAGATTATGGTTTTTATTTGGAAAGAAACAGCCTGCAACTTCCCCCAGTTTTCAACAGCATGTGTACTAAAATGTTGAATAGACTCATGTGCTCTGGAACTAGGGACTGAAGTCTTATCTTTCCCTGAATACCAGTGCTGCTTTTATTATGGTGTTTCCATTTTGTGCATAATGAAATGTTGTAGGAATGCTAATAATGTGGTCTCGAGGTGGTTCTCCTACTACACAGAACACTGATAATGAGCTTCGAGTAATCGGGTACGAGTCCCTGAAGATGAATTCTGATTAACCTTCGTGGGGCCATTCCGCTCACTTCCCTTTCCTCCTTGTGTTTCTGTAAAGAACATTTGGATTTTGAAGAGAGTATTGTGGTATTTGACTTTTAAGTTAGATTTGCAGTATGTTGGGTTAATAACTAGGGCCTTCTCTCTCAGCTTTTCCTGAAGGGAGGTGTAATGGGCCACAGTGGGGCTGATGGGGAGAAGTGAGGGTCATTCAGGCAGCAATGATGGGTGCTCTCCCTTCGTGCCCCAGTGGTGAAGGGCAGGATTTTTAGTGATTGAGGGTCATTTTGCCCTTTAGTCCTATAATCCACAAATGGCTTCCAGCCCTGCTAGGGACCTGCCGGACTACAGTGTCTGCTCTTTACAGGGAGGCAATCTCAGAATGAATATGAGAGGTGTCTGTCAGGCTGCATCTGGGTTCCTGGGCTTCTGGCCGTCTGTTGGCACTCAGAAAATAAGATTCACCTTGGCTAAGCAACAACTTTTTAAACTCAGATTTATAGGAACAAACTTGGGTTTTTACGGTTGTTCCCTTTCTACCTCTTGCTGTTTTTCCTCAGAGGTTGGGTCTATTTTATCTTTTCTTCCTGTGGGTGTTTTAGCTTGTCGCTTTTCTCTATCACAGCTTATCACAGCTTTCAGAGTCCATAGGGAGAAGCTTTATCAGAGTCATAGGAAAGTGCTTTATCAGAGAGATAGGAAGTGCTTTAGCATCTTTAAACCAACCTGGCTCTTATCTGGAGGAGAGCTAAGAAAGGGAACCACCTTCCCAGTCCACCCCACTGGCCTCTGAGCTTCATTTTTTATTTAGTGATTTACAACATGTCTCCTGTCGTTGTCCCAACTATAATGTATAGTCCTCTCCCACTTTGTAAGAAAAAGTAGATGTCTGGCTCTTCTTTGGTATCCATTGTTTTCTAGTGAACTTTTCAAGATTTCAGTCTTATTTTTTAGCCCCGTCTTACCAGCCTGAGGCCCTGTAATTTGGGCCTTGCTTTTTTAAAGATAGGTCTTCCAGGTGGTGCTTGCTGCACCTCTGAGTAATCTTATTATTCTGTGTTTCCCCTATTGCAGTTCTCCACCTTTCTTTGACAACCCTTCATCTCTCCTACTTAATCTAACTCACTTAAGAGATAGAGCCTTTCCTAAGGCATAGGCCTTACATAATGGGCCCGTGCCTTTTCCTCCCTGAGATAGTTGTGTGGCTGCACCATTCTTTCTGCCCACCTATCCTACTTAATCTGGAGTGTGTCACCACCCATCAGTCTGTGAATCAAAGATCTAGCGCATTTTTCCTATGTCCTCAGACTGAGAGCATAGGAACCAAGGTAGGCTGAAAACACGAAAAGGGGCAGAGGTTTGCCATTCATCCCCCACAGGGTTTCTTTCTTGGCAGAAGTAGGCTCCGGTCCAACTCTTGGCTGACATGAGCTTGGACAATGTGGCACAGTTGTTGTTCTGCTTCTTGTGTGTGACTGCTTGCCCCTTTTTTGTTAGCAAGCTGCTATGCCAATTTACTATGCATGTTGTTACATATTCTGCTCTAATTTGACTGCATTTTGCTTCAGTGAGACGATGATTGTTTTATGGCAGGGCTGTAAGTGTTGTCAGCACAGGTTACTCGCTACTTGTTGGCAATGGCCTAACACTGCCTGAGACATAGTGTCACTGTGAAATGGTTTGACATTGTTGAGACTGTAGTTATGGTGAGCAGTAACAACTGCAGAGGTCGAGAAAGGGCATCTTAAAAAGTGTGTTCATAGGGGAAAGACGGAGAAGGAATGCTAAAGTAGGACAGTAGCAAATGTCATCTAGAGTTTCATTTTTCACGCAATTTTTCATAATTTTGGTTTGTTTTCTGTGGAACAGTGTTAATTTCAGCTGCTGCTAGGAAGTAAAATAACATTTCTGACTTAGAAATGAATTTTGTTGAGTGTGACTGTCATTTTCTTCTTTGAACAGTTTTAAGAAGTTCTCAAGCCTGTTGAAGTACAACCTAGATCTCTGTGCACGTGTGAAATGAGGGTTCATTTGGAACCTCCACAAGGTTTCATTTTGGAACATTTTTTCTAATGAGTATCTTGCTACCGAATGACCCTGGCTTATAGCCCACTTTATGCTATGCGAGGATGCGGGTGAAAATGGGATCTGTGATCTTGGTTCTAGAAAATTTTGGGGCATAGTCAAATGTGAGAACACAATATGCCAATTACAGTAGATAAGGTAACTTAAAAGTGACCAGAAACCTCTGTAGGGTCCTTAGGATAGTGACCCTAACAAGTCTGAATGACCTTTAATAGAACTTTTTGGTGCATTGTATATATGCTTACTGATTCTTTTCCCACCATCTGTGCAGATGGCCTTCGGTTCAGTGGAGCCATACCTGAACGGAGACCCCACCCCAATGTCCATGTGGGATGGTGCAAGAACAGTGGCCATCACAGGTCCTCAGTGTCTCATTTACTGTGGTGTTGCCCTGTGGGAACTGCACTGCGGGAACTCACTATGCCCCCTCTCATTCCTTTTCTCTGTTATCTTACAAGCAGTGTTGGAAAAATATTATAACTCTTAGTAATGATATTTTTTCTAGGTGTGGACTTTCTCTGAATGGACAGTAATTGGCAACATATACATTCTGTCCATGATGGAAGAAAACAGCACTTTTTGAGCTTGGTATGTATCCTACAGTTGCCAAAGAGGCTTCCTTCTGGTACCAAATACTTTTCTTTTCATAGCAGAAATGGTATGAAGGATGAGCAGAAGGTATAACTTCTAAAGTCTTTCTAACCCCCTTCTTTTAATTCAATGAACAAGTCCAAGTCTGGGCCCATAGCAAGCTTTTCTTCTTCTTTATTAAAAATGTTTTCTTAATCTTGAACATTAATGGTGGTCTAGCTCATTAGAAAGGGACGTGCAATTGAATTGATGACCAATGAGTGGCACAGGGCATAGTCTCATGATTGGGTCAAGGACCTGGCATGCCTGCTGAGAAATGGACTATGTTCATTCAGCCTCCACCAAGCTGACTCTCCCTCATTGTTGCTTTTGCCAGAATTTCTTTGCCTATGGATGCTTATGCCGAGTCCATGGTACATTTGCCAAGCCTTTGACAGAATAATGAGTCAAATCTGATCCAGTCACCCCCCTAGCAGATGCCTTCTTGTTGCTGAACCACTTCTTACCAAGTGTGAGCTGAAGAATATTTGTCTGCTAAGAGCTTTTTAGAGGACTTTACTGAGAGTGCTAGGTTTGACATTACTCCAATTTGAATCAGACCATTTGGAGCTCTTTCTTTCATTTGGAATCTTGCAAAGCTGTTGACTCATTTGCATCTTGGCCTCATGATATTGGGGAAGAGAGGTGCCAACATGTTTGAGTGAAGTCCAAATGCATTTTTTTTAAGTGTGGATATGTGGAGAAGGAAGGGGTACCAGGATCATAATTAAAACCCTGGTTAAAACTGCGAATCAAAGATTCATTCTAATTTGGCATATTCTTATTTAAAGTTTTTTTTTTTTCCTAATAACATTTCTTACATATTTATCCTGCCATGCAACAATTTCATATCTAAGATTATTTTTACCCAGGAGAAATTAAGACATATGCCCACACAAGGACTTATATATATTAATGTTCAGAGTAGCTTTTTTCACCAGTAGCCAAAACTGGAAACAAAAGCTATGTCCATTAATAGGTGGAAACCTGGCATATCTAGATCATTGTTACTGCTAAGCACTGAACAGACTACTGACATGCACAATACCATGGATGAATTTCAAAAACATTTTGCTGAGTGAAAGAAGGCAGGCAACAAAAAATTATGTTACTCTATGATTCCACTTACATGAAATTCTGGAACAAACAAAACTAATCTGTAGTAACCGAAAGTATAGAACCAGTGTTTACCTGGGACCAGGGGTGGAGACATTGGTACAAAAAGGCATGAGGAAACATAGGTGATGCAAATGCTTATGCCTTTTGATTGTGGCAGTGGTTGTGTGTGTGTGTGTGTGTGTGTGTGTGTGTGTGGTGTGTATTTGTCAAAACTCATCAAAATGTGCACCTCAAATGGATACATTTTTTTTTTTTGTGTGTATTATATCTCAAGTTGATTTAAAAAATACATTTGTACCATCCTACTTCTGCTATATAGAGACCAGAGAATATATTAGATGTTCCTTCTCTATACTCTCAAAAGTATATCCTGCTCAAAGCATTTATGTCACCATATTGAAACCATTGATTTAAATATCAGTTCCTCCAATAGACTCAGCTGGATCCAAATTAATGACCCCAATAAAATTATTCCTTTCTGTTGTTATTATTATTATTATTTGAAGGGCTTGACTAGGTAAATTTTGGATTCAAAGAGTACCCTGTGAGTATCTTAGTAGGAAATCGGAAATCCCTGCATCCCTTTGTTAGGAATTTCTTATGACTGCCATTTAATTTTCTAAATAATGTTTGATAGAATTCATTTCTTTATATTGTCTATATAGCTGATAGTTTTTTAATATTATCATTTTGGTTTTTTGAGGGGTTTTTTTTTTCCCCAGTAAAGAATACAATTTTATTTTCATGCTGTTAATTTTGTACTAGTGAGAGTGTTACAGGTGAAGTTAAAGCACATAGGATGTAGTACATTTAATTAAAAATATTTCCCTGTGATATATTTTTTGGAAAACTATTTTATTTAATAATCCACACACTTTGAAAACCAACTGTTAGTATTCTGTGGTTAGTGCCTTTAATAATCAATTTCTTATTTGTTGGTTTAAATATTTTATATGTTTAATTTAAAGATCTAACATCTTAGTTTGATATCATGAAATTAGTTTCTTGTTTTTTCCTTATGCTAAACTTGTTTTTGTGTATCAATGAAAAAGAAAGGTTTGAAACTTGTTGGCAAGTATGACTCTAATCTTCAAAAAGATACAGTAATATAGAAAACTAATTTTATGATGTGTATGTTTAATGAATGAAGCAATAAAATTTATAACTGTCATATCTGAAATCTCTGGTAAGATATGAGTTTAACAATAAAAGAAAAAGTTCTGAAGAGGTGATCTGTTGAGTTGAAACAAATAGTTTCTTAAATACAATGCATGCTTAGGCGGCTTCCAAAACAGGCCCCTTCTTCACAACTGGCCATAGAAAGAGTTATTTATAATAGGACAATTCTGAGTTATTGAGAAATTAAATATGGGGTTCCCTGGGCTATACTGTTTATATTTATACACAGTGGACATAGAAAATGATAGACATTTCTTATATTTATCAAGTTTGAACTTTCTTCCATAGAATTAACTTGACAAATATACATAAATTGCATTTACGTATTATTAATTTAGTTTAGCCCTGTGTATTTGCATAAATGTTATTGCTTTAGGAAATTTACTTGTTAAAAAATATAAGGATTTTAGCATGACACATTCAACCATATACTCTTTAGCAGTTTACAGTTTCCGTAAAATGGTCATCTATTAGTTAGAGATTTTAACAACGAGGCATCTGAACCAAATGACAACCTAGAGTTCTCATCTAATTTCTTATCTTATATAAGGCCTAATATAGTGCTTATAAAAGGCCATTAATAACATACCTGGGTCAGGGCAGTACATCTTATGTTAAGTTTTGTCTCTAATGAATATTTTAATTAATATAATGGGAAATGTGGTTTCTCCTTGGTAGAAACATGATATAGGTATTTTTAAAGTAAACATCAATAAGGTTGGAATTTTTATCCTCTAGAGAAAATTTCACATCTGATTAAATTAGTTTACATAAACTTAATCTTTTTCTGCTAGAAATGCATTATAATCTCAGATATTATTCATGTAGCTATTCCTCTGTGACCATAAGAATGCTCATTTCTTCAAAATGAATATGAAGCTCAAAACATTAGTGGTCTTAAGAGCATAAAAACTTTATTGCTTTGTGCTTAACATTTTTCAAGTAACTTTGGAAAGCCGAAACAAATTTTGCATTTAGATTAATGGAAGATGTTTTCCATTTGAGGGAACTGGCAAGGGAGCAACAATAAACAAAAAATCCCCCAAGGTTAAAAATGTAGTGCTTTTGATTCTTACCAGAACTATGTTAGCAGAACAATCATTTCTCAGCATGGAAAGGTATCATAATTGGTCTATACGGTGGCAATACTGAAAACGAGTATGCTTCAGAGAAAGCTAATATGATTCTACTTAATAATTTCCTTCAAGAGCCTGAATTTAAATGTATATTCTACCCAGCTTGAGGCAAACAATTTGTTTCTATAAGTTCTAGTGGAAGTTACCAGGGGGTCATGCAATTTCTTTTTGTCTTGAAGTTTTCAAAACTGTATAGAACTAAAGACATATTCACTTGCATTGTTCCACTAGTAATTTGATCCAATTGGCAATGCTGCTTTCTCTTCTCACCATTTCTATTATGTTGGAAGAGTAGAAGCATTCATAAAATACTGTGAAAAAATTTCTTCCTAAAGATGTTTCTCCTTTATGTTTAAACCTCTGGTTCAGTTGTGAATATTTGTATTATCTTTAGCAAGCTACTGGCCAAAATGGACTTTGTTTTTGTTGTTGTTGTAGGTATTTTTCTTAAATGCAATGTTATTTGTCATTTTTACTAAGATCACCTAGTTTCCAAAACTGTTTCTTTATACTAAAGTTTTTTTGGCCGTGGGACTAATTTAAAGCCCCTCCACAACAGAGAAGGGTCTGTCACAATGGGTACTGTGAGCAACGTGAGAAAACTTTTTCTTTTCCTTGAAGAAAAGAAGGAATGTGTTTTGCATGTTAGAGGATGAAGATATAGAGATGGATCAAGTATCAGAAGGAATGATATGGTCTCTGCATTGCAAATATCAGTAATAAGGATGCAGAAAAGCCAGAAATCATTTTTTTAGAGTGTAAGGGATCATTAGACACTTCAGTTTCTAAGTTTGATCCCATACTTTTAAGAAGTGGCAATAGGTTGAAGGTCAGTCTATCTTAATATTCAAACAGGATGCTGCCTCTGGAATCAAACTAAACATTTTAGTTTGGAGCATTTTTCTTCAGTTTAATTCATGTTCTCCAAACATATCTTGTTCCTTAGGATTGATTAATGGTTTTGTTTTTTAAAGATAGTGTGTATTGCCTTAATCTGAGAACAGTCATGGCTTTCTAGTCCTTGTATCTAGAAACTCAAAGATTGAAAATAATTTTATAATCTTCCTTACTGCTACTTCTTATAGCTAAAACAATTAATTAGAAGAAGGGGTAACTAAGGTAC
This sequence comes from Eonycteris spelaea, assembly GCA_003508835.1. NCBI lineage: Eukaryota > Metazoa > Chordata > Mammalia > Chiroptera > Pteropodidae > Eonycteris > Eonycteris spelaea. The sequence goes on from PUFA01000089.1 coordinate 5,286,185, forward strand.
CTGACAGGTTGCAGGTAGCCACTGTTTGACAAAACATGGCTGTGAGGCTGTCCATGTTGTAAATTCAGCGCCTACATGAGAACAACTATATCTGGCTAGTTTCTTGTGAATTAACTACAGGCTTTGTTTTTATTTTTTACTTTAATAAACTGGTGTATTTTCTTAAGTGACTATTTGCTTAAGAACAATGAGTAGGATAATAAGGAATTAGGACTAGAATGGAAAAATAATCAATGAAAAGAATAAAAATGCTGTCTTTTCTTCAATCCCTTCTTCTCCTGAACTTTTTAGATCAGTTCTCTTAATGAGAAACCAGATGAAATGTCACTTTTTTTTTTTTTTTCTTTCTCATTAGTTCTTTGCAATTTATAGTAGGACTACTAATGAGAAGGGTGTATAAGATGGAGGTAGCAGAGGGGGGTGATGGAAGTGAATGTACAGATGTGGCCCATAAGCAGGAATATTAATCTCTGAACAATTGGGATATTCCATATTGACTGTGACTGAAAGTATGATATTGGTCTAATTTAAGCCTGACAACCAGCAGTCACTTGAGAAGCATAACTTTTCTTAACTCAAATGTAGTTCCTTTAGGAAAACTATCATCAAGGGTCATTCAAATCTATTATGACAATTAACTCTAATGTCTGAAGTAAGCAGAATAAATCAATTTCTCAGTAAAGTCCACATCAAATAAGGCTGCTTTGTAAGTTTTACAGCTTGTAACTGCAGTGTGAGTGGTTTGCAACCCAGCAATACCATTCCGAGATATACACCCAAGAGAATTGAAAATGTACATTTCTATAAAAGCTGTACAAAATGTTCATGCAACATTATACATAATAGCCAAAAAGTGGAAACAACCCAAATGTCCCTGAACCAAGAAATGCATAAACAAAATGTGGTATGTCCATATAATGGAACATTGTTCGACCATAAAAAGGAATGTATGGAATCTTAAAAACAACATGTGAAATGAAAGAAGCCAGGCACATATTCCATGAATTCACTTATATGGAATGTCCAGAATGGGTAAACCCTCAGAGACCGAAAGCAGATTCATGGTTGCCAGTGGCCGAGGGAGAAGGGGATTGGAAGTGACTGCCTGGTGAGTATGGGTTTCCTTTTGGTGGTGACGAAAATGTTCTGGAATTAGATAGTGGCAATAGTAACAAAGCCTTAGAACATACTAAAAACCCAGTGAAATATACTTTTTAAATTGGTTAAAGTGATTAATTTTATGTGAATTTTATATCAATTAAAAATTGGCACAAGAAGTAATATTAAAAATGAATCCATTGGGGATTAACTATAAATTGATATGTGGAACTTTTGGGGGTGAATGAAATGTTGTAAAACGAGATCGTTGGTGGCTGTGTAACTGTGTAATTCATGAAAACTCACAAAGCCGTACACTTAAAATGAGAGTGAATTTGATGGTATGCCATAAAGCTGTTTTTTTTTTTTTTTAATGGTATGAGGCAGTACTGAAATCAGTTCCATTGTCTGAGTTTCAGAAGTATCAAAGGAGAGTTTCCAAATGTGAATTTATCATAAGTAACATTTGGTGTGTTTTTTTTCCTTTGGTTTCACAAGGGCTGGAGATGCGAAGTCACATCAGCACATCCATGTCGAATTGCTTGCTTTGAGGCACAACCCATTTGCCATTTTGCAGGTGGCCTGTCTGAAAATGGGCACATTCCATCATACCAGCTCCGATTTCTATTGTTTGTGGCACGGTAATAACCAAACTACTTTCCTCTGTACGGATAAGGTACTTCAGTGATAATATTTGCAAAGCAGATTGCATTTTCTTTTTGGGCTACATTGTCCTCAGAATTTTCTGAGTGGTTTGATTACAGACATCCCTGTCTCAGCTCTCTGTCCTCTTTTTAGTGTAAGTATCTGTATGCTAGAGCCAACTACATTATGAAATCCTCTCTCGCTTACTGCGGTTGAGTGCATGGAAGTGCCATTTCCTCATTCTCAAAGTTGTGGGATTTTTTTTTTCCCCTGGAGGCATGGAATAATATATTCAAAAATCTTTTCTCTATAGCGTTATTTCTCTGAGCTCCTTTTTCTGAAGGCTGACACCAGATGCAGTTTGCATGGACATTAGTCCAGGGACATCTTGTCTTCTTCCTCATACAGGGAGATTAACAGGAAGCAGTGCTGACTCTTGTTGTAGATTCACAATGTGCTGACATGATAATAGGACATGAATGGGCTTTGGAATGCCTTTTTCTTTGGGGCGGGTTAAGAGACGGACAGAGGCAGATAGCTCTTATGGCCTGAATTTCGTTAGCCGTGTGACAGTGAAGAGAGATAAGTAGATGTGACAGTTATGAATGATCCTCTGTCATGCATTTTACGCGTTCAGATTCAGATAAACTGACACTGCTGTCAAACACCAGCTATGGAGAGCTGAGACCTCTGATGAACCTTCTAATATGGTAAATGGGAGTCTTAATTCTTCATTAACTGGAAAAAGGAGATTTGGCCATGTAATTTTCTCCTTGCTGCCTGTTTTTAAAGATTCCAATAACCCAGCATTTACAGTTGACTAGGCAGGGATTGCTTTTCCCCCCTACACTTGCAACATGCAGACTGTGAAATCTGAGGAAACGCCGCTTAAACCCAGACTTATTGCCTTGGTTATCTTTAATGACTTTGAAATGTATTGGCCTCATTATGGAACAGTGCAGTTATCAATTCCTCTAATTAGGTGATGTGCTCCATAAGAAATTTAACATTAAAGCACAAAACTGAACTAGTTAGAGGCATCCAATGCTAGCAACCTCAGTATTTGTGATATATTTAAGATACTGTATTTCTTTATCAACTCTTTTACACCTAGCTCTGACTTTCCTTGAAGACTAGAGCATGGGCATATTTTCTTTTCCTTAAGGTTTGATCTTTACATAGCATCTCCAATACCTTTTATGACATTTGAGTACTTCTTGATAATAAACTGTGTTCTTACCTTGCACTGAATTGACCAGGAGCCTAGGGAAGAGAAGGTGAATATTTAAATGCTCTCAGTGCAACACATCTCCATTTATCCCATAGCTTGTTATTTTTTCTCTTGTAATTTCAATAAACTTTCTATAAGTAGCTTTAGCACAGACCTTTTTTTAAATAGCATAGAAAGACAATTATTTGTTTATTAAGTAGTTGATGCTAGTTCATTCATAAGTTTTTAGAGAAGGGAGATGGGGTTTCTGGGTTTAGACTCTTCTCAATCATCTATTTGAACAACAAAAAAATAATTGTACCGTCCCTCTGGGGAATCTATATAGTTTAATTAGTATTTTCTAATAACTTGCAAATCCTTAGAGAAAAAGTAATAATAAAGGCATAAGAAATTACCTTTGGGGTTAGTTTTTATTATTATTGTTATTATTATTATCATCATTATTATAGCACAGACTAGTTATTCTTTTTAAATTGGCTACTCGAAGATGTGTTTAAGATCTCAAGGAGTGAAATTTACCTTTAATGTGGCAGCGCTCAAATAAGGGAGGTATACAGAATATAAAAAATAACCATAATTCCTTGAAAATATCTAGTCCTGTTAATGATAGGAGTGTTAACTTTGTCACCTACAAGAAAGATTCACTCCCAATTAGGAAATGCCAGAATGCAAACTCTAATCACCTCTTCTCAGATGGTCATTGAGGAAACATGCCTGTGCATGACTGTATGAGCATGTCTTTTCAAGCTATTCTTCAAAAGTATTACATAGTTCTGAACCAGTCTTTATCTTTAACCCAAATTCGATTTGAACGACCGCAGTGTCTTGACTATTACTATAATAGCAGCAGTGGTCAGGCTCTACCTGACGTGCAGATTTTTAAAACCCTCTTCCCCTTATAGCATCTAGGGCCTTCTTAGGACTCCTTAAAAAACAGGCCCGCCTTTGCCGTGGCACTTCCTGTAGTTTGTGGTCCTTAACTTGGTGCTCTTGTTCTATTTGCCATGTGAGTTTTCTCAGTTACTTCGTAGATGCCTTGACTAACCCTATGATTTTGCCCAGGGCCTCCCTGCCAGGAAATGAGGCCTGAACTTGCCACAGGTGGGCAGCAGGAGGACCCACTTGGTCCTAAGACAATTTTTTGAGAGAGATTGATGCTTAACCGCCTACACTGAAATTCTAGTTCTGTCACTTGCTGTCTGAATGACCATAATGACAACCGTTTGAGTGACAGTTGACTTCTCTGTGCCTTGGTTTCCCGTCCATTAAAATGGAGATGATAGCAATACCTGTTTCATCAAAGCTCTTAGAGGAGATTAAATGAGTTGATAGATGTGAAGCACTTAGAACAGTCTAAGTCACATAGCAAGCATTAATAAATGTTAGTTGTTAACTGCTTTTGCTTCTGCCGCTATTATCCATTTATCATCTCACCTCTTTCATAACCCATAACAATAAACCAAATCCTTTTGCTCTTGACAGATCTTTTCTTAACATTTGAGCCCTACTATTTGCTATTTCCTTTTTGAACTCCTATACAGTAATGATTGTAAAATTGTAAATCAAAACAGTTGATCATGATATAAAAGAGCCCTGAAAAAATCAATATATCCTTTCTCTCCTTACCCCTTCTATCCTAATGTTCTGTCTGGTCTTGAGCATCATCTCTGTAAGATAAGCTGTTCATTATGAATTTAACAAATATTATTAAGTAACTAGTGTTATATTTATTGGGTTGGTGCTGGGGAGAGAAAGGTAAATAAGGCAGTCTGTGCTCTCAATAGCAAACACACACACACACACACACACACACACACGTTTGACTACTTCACAAGAGGGTGTGGCATGGAAGTTGAGTTCTGAAGGATGAGTAGACGTTTAGCAGATAAAGGGAATTAAGAAGATCATTCAGGACAGAAGCAGGAGCATATGGAAAAGCTGGTGGCATTGTCTGCCAGTCCTGAAATGTGTAATTGAGCATTTAGGAGTGTGAAGTTTATGGTTCAAGAGGAGGGAATGAAAGTGGAGAGGGATACAATGGACTGGCATGAAAATCCTTGTATACCGTGCTAAGGAGTTTGGACTTACTCCTGTGGGCAGCCAGGAGCCTTTGAAAGATTTGCAGAAGGAAAGTGATATGATCCAATTTGCCAGCTCATTCTGATGGCTCTGTGGAAGGACGTCTTGGAGAGGAGTTCAAGACTGGAGCCAGGGGACATGTCAAGTAGTGTTTCAAGTGCTAACTGTCCCCTTATGCTTTTTGTATTGCCATATAGAGTGGAGCAGAATGATGTGTGCTTCTTAGAGATGGGTGTTTGAACCGACTTTCCCGCAGTCTCTTGAGTACTTTGAGAGGGCGCGTGGAAGGAACACACATAATCCGTACCCTGCTCATTTCCTACCTTAATCTTTTAAAAGTGACAGGAGTAAAAGCTCCTATCACATTGGACTTGAGTGAAGAAAGAAGTCCTTGAGCATCCTTCCCCTAAGTGCTGGAAAGACTGGTGCTTGCAGAAGAGAGGAGATTAGAATAACACCCTCATTCCTCAGTGAGAGGGCAGGCAGACCCGCACACTGGATAGTTCTGTTCTGGAGCCTCTCCTGACTAGAGCTGCCAGCATCCAGTGTCCTTGGCGTCTCTTTTGCATTGCTTAACCTGAAGCAGATAAGCGTTCAGGGCATTCAGTTGCTTTCCCCTCAGTTGCTTCAAGAACGTGATAATTTGCTTTAAAAAAAAAAATGTGCCAAGAAAGCTCTATAAAATGGCATTTTAAAAAATCCCACACTTTGTCCATCAGAATGCTTTTCTCCAGTTGCCATTGTCCCCACTTTACCCCTCCCAGAGCCTTGCAAAATATTATTTATGTATATTATTGTAATTATTTGTGGAAAATCAATAGAATTGCTTGTCCTATCAGCAGTGATACCTTCTGCCTCTCCCTTTTCATCCTCTCTTCATCTCTTGCAAATTGTTATATCTGAGGGTATTATTATTGTAATTACTTTAAGGAAATTGACAAAAATACCATGACAATTTCATGCCTCAGAATTATTACAGTTTTTTTTTAAAAAAGATTACTATATGTCAGTGCAGTATTTGTTATTCCTAAATGATTATTCCAGAAATACAAATCAAAAAAGTCTCCCTCCAGAACAGCACTATGGCTTTAATATCAGATGCTGTTTCTTTGAATGGGTTTGCTCAATCTTTCATCAAAGAAACACATCACCCATATCCCTGTCTTTAAAAACAGCAATTATGTGTAAATGCCTCCTGATTTATTTGAGCTAGGGCCACTGGCCAGTATGAGTCACCACAATTTATTGCTAACCGTCACTTTTACATGATAGGTCTGTAACAAATATCTGCCGCATATTGTTAAATTAATCTTCCATTTAAAATTAATGGAGTTAGACTCCCCAGGTTCAATGTAATTTCGTGTTCACGGGCAGGGAGGGATGTGTGCTGCATACAAAATGAAACAAGGCCCAACACCCTAATCTTTCATCACCTTGAACCTGGAGACTAGGACGCGTCTCAGCACCAACTAATGAGATTGAGCCTGCGTCTCTCCAGAGGATGCCGGCTCAAAGAGGCTTTTCTGCTCAGAAAGAGCAGGCTCCGTCTTATTTTAATAATTCCTCAGATATGACAAGTCTGATGTTATGTATGAAAGAGCCAGGCTTGAAAAAGAGATAAAATGAATTTTATATCATTACTTCAAAACCGAAGCCAAGGGAAGTGTGTTGCAGTTGAGTTAAAAAAAAAAAAAAAAAAGAAAGAAAAGAAAAGAAAAAGAAAAAAAAAAGCAGGAAGCATTTTAGCCGTGAAATACAGTGACTCTAAACTAGGGGTCATCCTTTCATTTATTTTAATGCACAATCACCTTAGATTTCTCTTCTATAATTCTTGAACCTTTTCATATATTAATCAAAATAATGTGGATGAAAGCAGAAGCTTGTTCAATAAACATTTAGATGAAAATATCAGAGGGAACATGTAATTCCTGTTGGGATATGTCATACAGAGCTGCTGAAGTCCCATCACTTCTTTTTGGTGACATCTTAAATTTTAAAAATGCATTTTTCTTTTATGTACCATTAACTTACTATTTAGCCTTTTAAAGTTTAAAAATGATTAAGCCAAATCACATACTGGTGTTGGGTTCTCTGGTTTTAATTTCTTAATCCTTTTTCACAAACTTGGTGACTGTTTTTACATCCATGGAGAGGAAGGTCTGACAGAACAGTTTTCAGCTTTCAGCCAGCGGCTACAGTTCTTCTGGTAAGCGGTCGCTATTCTTCAATTCCTAGAGAAGATTGAACTCCAGAAACAATGGAACTCTTTTTATAGGTAAAGATAATGTTTTTAAGAAGATATAGTCAGTTGTAAAGGGCGAGAAAGGCACCAGGTTAGGTGAATGTCCTGATTTGCATTCATTCCATGAGTGGAGCACTGCTTTGAGTTACTTCTGATGACCTCAGAAAGGAATTATAAGTATTTACTCTTTGTGTCTGATGTATAACACAACATATGAATGAGTCAAAAAACTCTTTCCTTTGTTGTAATTTAGGCCCAAAGTAAAATTTCCATAGAAGTAGGATTAGTATTTTCTACCCATAGATGATGATGATGATGATGATGATGATGATGGTGACGATATTATTATTATTATTATCACCACTATTTTTATTACTACTACTACTTAAGATTACATGTTATAGCTTAGAATCCTATTACCTCACAAACTCTGTATATTTCAGTGAACATGGGTTAGAGAGGAAAAAATGAAAACGCAAGTATAAGAATCAAGTACCATCAGTAGTGACTTGTGACACATGGCAGATTTTAAATTATATCATTTTTGTAGGCCATTTGTAAAGGAAGATTTAAAAAATGTTACTCTATGTCTCTACTTGAATAAGATTTAGAAAATCTTACAGGGATTTTAGAATGAGGTAAATGGGTAAAAGTGATGAAATTCAACTTTCTAAATTAAAAAATAAAGAAATAAGTAACAGTAGGGGTGCCTGTCCCCATGGAACTGAATTTCTTTACTTCTTCATAGCCTCTCTTTTGATGTCCTTTAAGCTGTTGCATTTTCTACAGCAAGGTGCCTGGTAAGTCCCAAGTAAAAGGTTCCTTTTTCAGTCTTTCGCTCAAGGCCTTCTACCTTAAGTTCTCAACATCATCTTCTGCCCTCTTTTTATATCCTCACCTTCTTTCTTTTTACTTTTCCTCTTTTTTCCCCTACCTTTAAAAGGGCTTCTTATTCTGTGCTTTAGAGACTTCATCTTTTTGAGATTTTTTTAGGCTTCATCCTTTTTTGTTGTGGGAACAGAGGGCAGGTCGATATGTTCAGGCTTAAGTTAATGATGGGTTTATAGCTCTGAGTTTTACAATCAGAATGGTAGAGATGTAAGGGACCTCTGATCCAGTCCATCTCACATTTTATAGGTTTTCCATGGAGACCTGAAGAGGTTAAGTTTCCTAAAGACCAAAAATACTGTTTTGGAAAACAGTATGGTGTTTCCTTAAAATAATTACAGATAGTATTACCATGTGATCCAACAATTTTACTTCTGGGTATTTTCTCAAAAGAATTGAAAGCGGGGACTCAAACAGATACCTATATACCAATGTTCATAGCAGCATTTGCACAATAGAAGCAGCCCATATATCCCTCATCAGATGAATGGATAAGTGGCATGTGGTGTATCTGTATAACAGAGTATTATTCAGCCAAAAAGAGGAATTCTGACATATGCTACCACATGGATGAACCTTGAAGACATCATACTAAGTGAAATATACCAGCTATAAAAGGACAAATATTGTGTGATTCCACTTATATGAGGTACCTAGAATAGTCACATCCATGCAGACAAAGTTGCCAGGGGCTGTAGGAAGGGGAGAATGGGGATTTACTGTTTAATGGGCATGTAGTTTCATCTTGGGTGACAAAAATGTCTATAAAGGGATGGTGGTGGTGTTTGCACAATGCATGAATGTACTTAGTACCACTGAATATATATTTAAACTGGTGAGAATGGTAAAGTTTATGTTATGTGTATTTTGTTACAATAAAGCGTGCGCGCGCGCGCGCACACACACACACACACACACACACACATCTGTTTTACTAGCTGAGAAAGTTTTGAGGAGTTAGAACCTGTGTGTCCTTTACCTCCATCTCTTTAGCTACTATTTGGACTTTCTATCAGGTTAGATTCAGACTTGCTCCCCGATGCTTTGAAATGTTACCTCTTTTCTCCTTTCATTTTTCTTCTTTTTAACCTGCTTTGTGATAGACATTAGAGATACAAATAGCTCAGAGTCTAAGAGGAATTTTACATGAAGAATTATAAAGAATGTTCATGTAAAGCATTCAAAAGAATTCACAGAAAATATTAGTTGTAAAAGAAAATAAGACCATTCCATATTTATACAAATACATAAAATGGCTATGATTCCATTTAAGCACTCTTCAAGTTTTTTTTTTTTCTCTAAAATGAACTTTGTGACCATTTCATCCAATTTTACAAACATTTCCTGACTAAAGCAACTTGTAGAATGTAGGTCTGTCAATGGCAGGCCCTCCTTGTTCCGTAGTTTGACTAAGAAAACCCCAAAAACGATTATGATAAAAAGATACAGTAATGTGTCATAAGAGAAGGTTAATAATAGGCTTGAATTTCAAAGAAAAGAGAGTTTATCTATCAGATGGAGCTAGGAACTTTGACAATTGGCCTTTAAAAGATAAGTTTGCGTCAGGCAAAGATGTGAGGGAAGGACCTGAAATGGATAGCAAGACAGGAGGGCAACAGGGTGTTCCTGGAATAGTCAGTCATCAGTTTTGTTTGCGGTGTGAAATATGCTTCTGTTTGTAAGTGGAATTAAGGCTGGAGAGGTATGTCAGGCCAGTGATTTTAGAGCTTTGAGGGCTGGCCATATGCAGGAGTTTGTATTTATACAGTTTTAGGGGTTCCTAAAATGGATCTGACCAATGAATGCCAGACGTAGGAGGGCAAAGCTAGAGTTGTAACCTTGAAGATCACCTCCATAGAGATATGAACTGAAGCTTTTAGATGAGTGTGATTGGGATGGCGGAGTAGGATAGACCTTCCTAAGTATTTTCTCCTTAGTTGGAGGAAGGTTATGATGCCAAGAAGGTGCTTTTAGAAAAGTAAGGAAAGAAGAGTAACTAAGAGTGGTAGATAAAGGAGAAACTTTCACAGAGAAACCTGATGAGGGACTGTTAAATGTGCAAAAGAGGCTTTAAGGAGGATTAGAAATGAGGAGAAGCCCTGGAATTTGATCTTGACTCTTAATAAAGGGTAGAGCTGCATTCAGAGATGTGGCAATTAAAATAAATAATTAAATGAATGAATGAATGAATAAAAAACAGATGTGGCAATTAAAAAATTAAATAAATAAAACAGAGATGTGGCAATTAAAGTATTAAAACACCTAGGGGTCCCTTTCACTCTCCTGTTCTCTGCCCTTTGTGATACCATGGTCATGTCATGGATTGAGGCACGAGAGTGTTTTATTGAATATATTATAGTAGGGGAGCTTTTATTTTGAGAGAGAGATAGAGACAGAGGAAAGAGAGAAACAGATCCATCTGTACTGTTTCTCTTAAAAAGAAGTGGGTGAGGGAGAAAAAACCGTCTTTGTGAAGAAGACACGTGCAAGACAGATTCTAGACTTTTATTTTTTTCTTTAACAGCCTAGGCATGTAAATGGTGGAGCAAAAATGTCAGTAGCAATGTAGAGTCTTAGTAGAAACCTAAATATCTATTTAGAAAAATAAAGACCAGTATCAAGTTAAAAATATGTTATTTATTTTGGTGTAAAGGTTTAGATTTCATTTGCCTTTTGTTTTTGTCAAACAGTAATACATTAGAAACACTTAGTGACCATTGGAGAAGTTACAGGTGTTGTTAACCTGAGCTGCTCTTCTTGTTAATATGGTACATCTGAACTTACACTCGGGCACCAGGGGGCTTTGTGCACACTACAGACATTTGTGGCACTTTTTCCCCTATTATCTTCAAACAAGAATCCAAGATTCGACGTTAAACCGTTAAACCAACCTGGTCTCACCAAGCACAGTGCAGTGTGAATGTTTGTGCATCATAGTGGTAGTGCGTATCTTGTGGCAATTTTGTTGTTAAGAGTATTCATTTTAAAAAGCATTGCTATTTAAGTATCAGCTGTAGCTGTTCATGCTCATAATTTAATTTGAAGGTAAGATTGCCATGAAAAGAAACCTCAGGAGTTCCCTAGGAGGTACCGGAAGTCATTCCAGAAGTGGTGGTGGTGCTGCTGTCATTGTTTTAGGGGTTTGTGGGCTACCCTGATTGCTCATCAGTTAGACAAAAAAAGAATGTGAACCTGTCAACAAGTCTCCTTTTCTACATTTCTACCTCATACTGATAAGTAATCAGATTCATCTTTGGAAGGAAAATTGTTAAGTGCTCCTGCCTCCAGCAGTTCAAATGATCTCTTATTAAAACTCAAATTCTTTTCATTGGAATTTGCTTTATTTCTGTGTTCTTGAGTTATATTTACAATAAAGCCTTTTATTTTAGGTCTTGAGATTTTGCATAACTCTGGGCAGGTCTTTCTGTCTCCCTGACTGTCTAATAAGCCCCAAAGACTAAATTGAGACTGCGAGATTCTGAAATCGGAAAGTTTCTGCCTTTTGCAGCTTATTTGATGGGGATAAAAATGACTGATGGCTTTCTCTCCTGAACCTTTTTGTTCAATTCAGCTCTGATTATGGAGCCTATTAGCTGGAGTTACAGCCTATTTAAGAGCAGTGCTTACCAGTAATGGGGGCCAAATGATTTTGGAAAGTTCAGATGTACTGGACTCCCAGCAGAAATGAATTCAGCACTGAACATATTGATGCAGAACCTGAATGAGGCTGCTCAGGAGGGACTAAGAATTGTGAGCTGTGCAAGAAATGAGTGGGCAGTAGAATTAGAGAGCAGATAGATGTTGGGCTCAAGGGCAGTCTCAACTCTGAAGTTCATCACAGCAATTTAATCAGGCTCAAATAAGTGTTGTCTAGAAAACAGTCGCCTTCTGTGTGACAGGAAATAGTTTACTTAAAACAGGCTTTGTTTCTGGTAATTCCGTGTGGCGAGGCTTCCCGAGTACACATACACTAAGATGAGAGAACTGCTACATCTGATCGGTGGTGGCACTTTGGTTCACCTTGGTTCAGAAATGGAAATCTGGAGGTTTACTCAAGTCGCGGTCCTGTCTAGAAGGCACATGCTGACTCAAAAGTTCCAGCTTTAACATTTTTCACGGATTAAGAAGGCCAGGGGCTACCTTCAGCTGGAGCCATCTGTCGTCACAAATAATTTGTGAAATTCTTTTTACATAAAGTGTTTGTGTATCTTCAGTGAGAGCCATACGGGCATGTCTTGTTTTATTGCACTTTGCTTTATTGCACTTCACAGATGTTGTGTTCTTCACAAATTGAAGGTAAGACCCTCCACCAGCCAAAAGATGTCGACTTTCTCTATTGTGGTGGTCTGGAACCAAACCCGCAGTGTCCCCAAGGTTTGCCTGTATAGCACAGCAGTGAAGGTCATGAGCATTAGAATGAAGCGCAACTGAGTGAGTCTCAGCTCTTCCACTTGCTGGCTGTGTGGTCTTGAGCAAGTTACTTCAAATGTCAGATCTATAGTTTTTCACCTGTGAAATGAAAATACTTCCCATTCACAGAATTGTGATGAGAAATAAAGGACGTAATTTATATTAATGCTTATCACAGCATTTGCACATAATATGTGCTCAATAAATGGTAGTGACTTGAAGCTTTAGGACTCTCATCACCTTGTCCCTCCTTCACTTGCCCTCTTACATACTCTCTTCGTGAGCAGGATGTTCACTCTTTTAGGAATAGTGAGGTAAAACCTTTTAGAGGATCTGTGGATTCAGAAATGTTGAATGAAAACAAACTGTAAACATTTGGAGACTTGGACAATTGATTGATTGTCAAAAGCTCAAACAAAAGCACACCCTCCCCTCCATATAACCAACACTGTGGCGTGTACTGGGTTGACACATTGTTAGCCAAGAAACATTGTGAGAGCCGTGTTATTGCTTAATACATATAACTAGAAGAATCTCTTAGTTTTTTCTCCCTTACTCATCAGCACTTCAGTTTCCTCAATAATCATAGATATTTTTATCTGACTGATAAAATTTGAAAAGAGTATAATACATATATTAGTTTACCTCTTCTCCCCTTCAGGTATCTGTCAGAGGGAGTGTGTCTGTGGGTCTCTATATTTATATCTGTATCCCTATCCCCTTATATCTATTAATTTGTCTCCATATGTGAATATGATGGGGAGGGGAGGTTACACACACATGTAGAATAAGAGCATGAATGCATGGGAATGAGAACTGAGAGCCAAATTATCAGCTTTATTGACATCTGGGTAGACACCCAGTGGGGCACTCAGGAAAAAGCAGGATTGGAGACAGTCACCGAGATCCTTTTACAATTACAAGATCCTAACCTTTTGCCCATAGTTTATAGGGCTGAACCCTATACGATGTGTGCGGGCCTGCAGCCCACTTACCGCGTGGATCGGGAGCACAGAGTGGCCTCGCCTATGCTGTACCTGCAGCACAGGCAGCGACGTGGCTAGAGAAGGGACTCCTTCAAGAGAGGGGTCACGCCTGCTCTGTAACATGGCTCAGTGCAGGCCCCTCATGTGATGATCCCGCGATGAAGAGTGAAAGAGACAGGAAGTGCTAGAGTGAATTTTTTTCTCTGGGTTGAGGTAAGCAAGAGCATGAAGGGAGGAACGTAGAAAGGACACTTCATAGAACAGACAGTGGCCAACAGTTTGAAAACCTAAAAAAATACAAGTGACAGGATAATTGTGAAGATGTGGCTTCAAACAGTTGTTAACAGAGAAGAAAATATTATGATCTTCTGTAGGTATTAAAACTTACTGTGCATTTACTATTATGGTTACCAAATGTGGTTATTTTGCTTAAACAAATTAATATTTGTTTAGTGCTCTGAAGATTCAGAGTAATGTTATCAGAACAACATACAATATTAGTAAACAAATAATATACGTTAAGTGATTAAAGGCTATTGTTTTGTTTATTTATTTTTTTTAACTGGTGCAGAGGAAGGATTAAAAGGTAAAGACCATGTAACTTAAGGTTTGGGTTTCATTTAGGAAGCCAGCACTACTGTCTGTTCTATTTATTGCTTTCTTACACCCAACATCCCCCATCCCCGAATAACAACAAAAAACAGAACAATCAACATAGGTGCATCAAAGAGCATAATATAAATTATTGGGATTTCAGATACATAGAAATCTCAATTAATCTTAAATGGTAATTTTGAGTTCGTGAAACAGTGCTCATTGGTGACTGTGTGTGTACATGTGCATGCATGCCTGTGTGTGTTTGTATATGTGTGTAAGAGGCAGAGATTTATTTAGGATGCCCATGGCCCCCTGTGAGACTTGCCTTGTTTCAGAAAGTGGGCCCCAGTAGAAGACTGTAGAACCACAGAACTTTAGACCTGAACAAAAGAAAGTTAGAAATAATCCTAGTTTCACAAAAGACGTTTAATTTCCTCATAGACTTTGGATTGTGATTCTGTGTTTCTGAATCTGTGAGGAAAGGGCAGCAGTAAGTATTATTCTGGGGTGTAGGACCAAGGCTGCCACACTCGCCGTATGTAGCTGATAGAAGTTGTTGAACCATTATGAGGAGGGATTTTGTGGAAAATAAGGAAAGAAAGATGAAAAAGGATAAAACATGGAGAACTGCTGCTTCCTCCTCAAGAAATGCCTCCATTCTGACATGTAGCAACTTTCAGTATCCCCATCGATATTTTACAGGAATTGCTACCTCTTAAACATCCATGCTGTTAAAAAATCAGACCAATTGTTGACATAAATCTAACATAGCAGCTACTGTATAGACAGAATATGAATTTTTTATGCTATTGATGAGAAGTTTGTGTCATTTATGTACTGTGGTAAGGGTAGAAGATAGATTTTGAATCTTGAAAAACTACTGTTGGCACCATTCAGATTAGCTGTGATTTGAATCCAAATATTTAGATGGCTGAAATCTCAACGTGTGTGTTTTTGTGCAAGCTGGCTTATCTATGGGTGGGATTGGAAGAATTACTCTACCTGGAAAAAATAATAATAGTTTTCTTTTGTTTCTATTTTGTGTTGTGAAAGGGAAGATTGTTAGCATTTAATATTTGATTACTCTGCCCTTCCTTTCACCAGCAAAAAAAAAATAATGGTTGTGGTGATAAAACTGTATTTCATCTAATTGAAGGGTACCACGAAGAATATGCACTAATAATTAAACCGACATGCCATTGATTTTAAAATGCATTCCAATTTCAGATGAAATAAGTGAAATGTGTAAAAATGGATATCTTGGAATCAATGAAATGTCACACGTAATTTGTGGTATATATATATATATATATATATATATATATATATATATATATATCTATGTATACAAAATATACTTGCATTTGGTTACATTCTGTAGTATTTTGAATCATTTTTACTGGGTTAGGTTTCATTTATTTAAATTTTCTGTTTGAAATTTGATACAATTCATTTAACATGGAATGAATTTGGCGTCTCCAACTTAAAAGACTCATTTGGAAGCTCTAGTTTCTAAGCTTTCAAAAGGAAAAGGGTCAGGTGCAGGGAGGCAGATTGACATTAAAGTAAGAGTGTTTTCAAAAAAAGAAAGTGAAAGAAAAATAAAATCAAAGAAAGGAAGGTGGAGGTGATTGCTTTTAATTAGGAGCCAGAAATTTCCCTTAGTTTTCTAAGAGAAAAGCAGGTCATTGCTAGTCTGTCAAAAATCCAGTAGTTCATCTATTGCATATTTATAGTTATAGGATGGTGTCTCGGGAGTTAATACTCCCTAAACCAGGTGACTGTAGTTAATAATAACGTATTGGATACTGAAAATTTACTAGAAGAGTAGATTTCAGGTGTTCTCTCCCCCACCCTACAATATGGTAACAGTGAGAGGAGATGGATATGTTAATTAGCTTGAATGTAGTAGGTATCATTTCACTCTGTATCTGTGTCAGAACATCATGTTGTACACATGAGATATGTACAACTTTTATTAAAAACTAAAATCAATAAAATTTATACTCATTACAAAACAAAAACAAAACAAATAACAATACATATAACAAAAATGCATGTCATATATTAAGTGCTCAATAAATCATGGACATTTTCACACATCAGTACATTTCTCCATGGTAACTTCTGGTGACTGTATAGTATACCATCATAAAATAATACTTAATTTTTAACCATTTACCTATTTGTTGATATTTAGATTGTTTGCCATTTTTGCTTTACTAACATGGCTGCTGTGAGCATCCTTGTACTTTCTTCACATCACATTTACCCAGGCATCATTTTAGGATCAATTCCTGGGAGCTGAATTGCTGGATCTAAAGCTATTCCTGTATTAATGTCATTACATGTATTGGGAAGGGACCATCTCCTCATGTATTTGCCAGAACATGATAGTAACAGTTTCCCCCCACCTTTTCCCATCTGATTGGTTGAAACAAATCCTCTTCTGTGTTTTTAGTGTTTTAAAAATCTCAGTTGGGATTGAACACCTTTTATATATGTTTTGTCTTTTTCAAAGTGGTTCTTCATAATAGAAAGTGTAGAAGGTCAGAAGAAGAGCAGAGGCCATGGGGGGCTTCCACAGTGCTTCACAGAACCTTATGAGTTTTTGAGGAAACATTCTCAAGTTCCTTAGCATAGATGAAACTGATAAAAACAAGCAAACAAACACAAACAACTGTGGCATGGAGATTGGTGTGGCTTTCTCCCTCTTGGAAAGGAAAAGTCCTTGCATCAGAAAGCCGGGGTAGAGTCAACAGGCCAGGCTTGTTTAGAAACCTAGAGTACAACACACAAACCTGTAGAGTCCAACCTGCTCTGGATGCAAAGATTTGAAGGAGAGGGCAGAAGAGGCCTCCCTGCCTCTGAGGGTGTTACATTTTTCTTTAATATTGTTTTCTTTTGGTTGAATATAAATGTTGTCCTCATTGCTTGCCATTATGGGTCCAAATAACTATATACTGTGACTTGGCAGGAGTTAACAATAAAACTGTATAGTATAAGCCATGATGATTTCTTTAAGTAGGCAAATAGGGTGATTTCTCTGTGAATCCCTCTGTTGTTAGAAGCTCTTGACATTTCAGTCAACATGGGAATTATATTTGGAATAAATTAGTAAATTCCCATTCAGGTTGTCTATACCATGTAATCTTCAGGAACCATAATGACTGCTCAGTTATGTAGTATATCTCCCACTTAGTAATTATAAAACACATTGGCTCCGAGAACCCCTCAGTATGTCCTTGGAGGCCCAGCCCTAGTGCTGCCTCCTCTGCTGGGCCGTGTGTGTGTGTGTGTGTGTGTTATAATAGACATCCCAGCATTGTACACTGGAAACCCTTGTTTGTAGAGTCAAATCAGATACAAAGTGGACTCTCAACTCTGCCATTTACTGCAGTACTCTCACCTTTGGAAATCAGCAGTAACATAATTGTTCAGACAATTTATTTAATGAGGTAAATCATGCAAAAATAGTTAAGCATCAAGCATCAATCTTGGCACATATTTATGTTGTCTTTCTCATCTACTTTTGAAATCTTCAGTTGCCTCCATGTAGTGATATCTTCTTTGGAATTCCTTAGAAGTCTTGATCTGGGTCACACATTATCATTTATTATTTATTATTGATAATTACCTCTTGACATTTGTGTACTTTTTATCCATAGTATCCTCCATTAGCACATATATTCATTCGTCAACTGAGCCCCTTTCATGTGTTAGACCCCAGAGTAAGGTGATGGAATATGTAGGTGAACAATTGATGTGGTTACTATCTTCTTCAAGCTTACATCCCAGCAGGGAAGACCTATATGAAAACCTTGGATTACTAAGTGAAAATTGTGGTGAATGCTATGAATGATGTTCTAAGGGTCTATAAGCATGGACCCTCTCAGGGATGGCTTTTGAGCTAACTGTCGGGTGAGAAAGAGTTAACCAGGAGTAGGTGGGGATGATTAAGACTTTGGGTAGTGGAAACAGCATGCTCAAAAATTCTGAAACAGGAAATAACCTATGTTATTGGTGGATTTGAGGATAATCAAGAAGTCCTGGGAGACCAAAATGTAGGAGCAGTTCTTTCAGAGGGCACTGGCACAGTGAAAGGGGCTAAGGGTAGAAACTTTTTGCAGGGCCGGGTGCGGGATTCTGGTCTTTGGCCCAAGAGCAGTAGGAAGTTAACAAAGGGTTGAAAGCTTACCTATAAAAACAAACAGATAAATGGATGAATTTGAAGTGAGTCTCTCTTCAGTTGGAGCTTTGAGCCCAGGGTTCTGACTGTGTACTACCATAGCCTCTACCCTTGTCCATAAAGTCTAAAAAACAAAAACAAAACAAGCAAAACACTGGAATGATATTTTCAGGTATTCCTTCAACTTTAAAATATGATGGTGATGGATGGAGTGTGAGGAATTTTGTTCTCCAAACAACTTAAATTTAAAGATGCTTTCTGAAGAAAAATGTTTTCAACTTAAGGTAAAAGGGAATCATAGTGAGGTTTTTAAGAACTTTTAAAATACTGTTTAAAGAGAAAGTGATACTTGTCTTTAAATGTAGTAAAATGCTTAAAATATGTTACTGAATATAAATGAAAAGTAGCAGGTCCAAAAGCAGTATACCTTCAGTGAGCAGAGATTATGTTAGTCTATAATTCAATGAGTCTGATGCCAGTCAGATAATCTCCTGAGTGTTTAAATAAAGGCTAGAACTTTGGTCTCCCAACACCAGGTCCAATACATAATGCTTATGCACTTAGTTAATTTATTTTGCCACAAGACACCACTTTCATAACACTTAGGCACAATGCAACTTTCCTTAGAATTTAGTGGAGTGTACCATAGATTGCAGCCTCAGTGCCTTACAAGAAGGTGAGATTCAGAGTTGGACACAGGAGCTGCCTAACTGCTGGTTTGTTGAGTAGAGCTTTGATCATGGGGGTCTCACTCTAAGGCAGTGTGGTAGCAATCCCCAGCATCACTTTATTCCTTGACAATAATCAGGATCTTTACATGAATTTCCAGAATCAAACTATGAAATAATTAAAATTATTTCTCTTACCTGTCAGAAACTTCTCTTGATTTATGGTTAATGTCTGGTTTTCTTTTTTGTCTAAGCTCTGTATGTTGTTGCCTTTCTGGTTTTACTCCTTATGAAATTCTCTAGATCTCTTTGAACCTCTTAAACTGGTGATTTTTGTGGAGGGGCTCAGAACTTCGGAAATGTTGGGAATAGGGAGTAGTCTTGTGATGGTTCCTGCTGCTCTTCTGCCTCAACCATCTGTTGTGTTGCACTTTGGACTTGCAGAGATGAATGCCTTGTGATCCTTGGCCACCGAGGCTCACCATCAGGCTAAATCATTATTTATTTGCAATGTACATCCATATCTTTACATGCTTTAGGAATGTTAGCAGTATGGTATTTCCTATTAAAGTGCCAGCTGAGAATAAGCCAGGTAAGTCAGATGTTATTGAATTGAATAAATTATTGGGACTAAGGAAATTAAATAAGATTTAGCTCTTCCTTCCCACCAACTTAGTGTTTTGGTGACCATGTTTTTTTGTTTTGTTTTGTTTTTTTGTTTTTTGGTCTACCCAAATATTAGAATTAAAGGTCCTGAAGGAAAATTAAAATAACGTTCTCACCCACGAGACATAGGGAGGACAGTAACATTTCTGTTTAATGTTATTTCCAGTTGTGCATTTATTGTATATATTTGTGCATAAAATCGCTGCTCGTTTTTGTTTGGAAAAGTGAATCAAATGAGCCTTAGAGATAGAGAAGGATAGGGAACCCACAAGTAATAAATATGTCATCTAAAAAAAATGATTTTTTTGGTCTGTCCAAAAGATTTTATGTAATCAGGGTTTTAAAACCCTGCTTATAGAAATCATAGTGTTAATGGCCATATTTCAGCCCTTAATTCTTCCCTCCCAAAGGTGCTTTGCTCTTAGTTGTTCCCAAAGGTGTTGATTTGGTTCCAGCGATAGCTGAAGAAGGGGAAGTTTTGCTTGTTAGCTGAAGAGTAAAACAAGAGTCTAAAGGTGCAATAAAGGGGAAAAAACTAACGTAAAAGCTTCTTCAAGGTGGCCGAAGGGCACAATTTTTGCCACCTTTATTATAAGATCGTTAGCAAGGATATATTCTATCCTCTTTGTAAATTTAATACTTGAAATCCTCAGATTAGATTTCAGGCCGCGTTCATGCAGCCTGGGTATTCCTTTTTGTTTTGTTTTGATTTTTGTTTCTTTTTTCCTTCTTCCATTTATCAAGCGCTTGTGCTGCCTGTATTTCTTAAGTCTTCAGACTTGTTTTCTCTGGATTGCTAAACTCCTATTGGAGATTCATTAGGTCATCTGAAATAAGAAGGAAGGAAAGCTAAAGGAGAAGGAAAATGGAGGAAAAGCAAAAGAAAGAAAAAAACTGGAAAGGGGAAGGCAGCAAGAGAGAGGGAAGGGGAGGATGGAGATAAAATATGGATAAATGAAGACAAATGAAGAGCAATGAGATAGGGAGGCCTAAAGGGGAGTAAAATACTGAAAATGAGCTAGTGAGAATACATGTAAAATAGAGGTCTGGTAAAAGATCTCCAGCAAAAGTGGTGTAAATCAATGACGAGTAAATTAATAGGGCAATTGTGCAAATGGGACTCACTCATTTAAACTAAGCGTACTACATCATGGATGATTTAGAGATAATGCAACCCATAGGGCATACCTTTAATCTACTCAGGACCCAGTAGAGAATGCTGTCACTTCAAGGGTAAAAAGGCAGAGGATCAGAACATTGGGTGTTTCTCTTCATTTCAGAAGTTTAATAAGACAGATTCTGAGCAATGTGAAAATTAACTAAATGCAGAAGCTTGGTATGTGGTATATGGTTTCAAAAGGAGATTCATGTATTTGAAATGTCTCTCCCCAAACCCCAAATATTTCTTTAAGAAGTGTTCTGAAGTCCTCATTTGAATAGGTTAACATGTACAATTTGCCATAAATTGGAGTGAAAGTGAAATGTGTCACTGCACATGTGATCAAAGGAACATTTGAGTGTTAGGTGGGTGCAATCACATGAGAATCCAGTGCTGTAACTGAGAGTATCTGAGACCAGGGAAGAAAATTCTGGTCTATGCGCTCCCGCTTCTTTCATTCGTGCATGCATGCATGCATTCACACAGTCGGCAGATGCTTCTTGGCAACGTGCTCTGTTGGAGGCATAGTGGGGCTGCTGCTACTTGAAACAGAAACATTAGAATTTCACTCTTTGAGCCCTCTTATCAATATTCTTAGGGGTATGTACTGACAAGAGAAAGAAGTGAACATTGGGAATAGAGAGAAGCCTTAGCTTATAGGACTTTTAGTTTTCTAAGACTGCTGTTTATTATTATTGTTGTTGTTATTATTATTATTATTATTATTATTATTATTATTATTATTATTCAGAAAATGGGAGCTCAGAAACGTCAAGTGTCTTGGCCAAAATCCAGAGCTAGTTGGAGTGTCGAAAATTAGGTAATTGTGGACTTCCTTTTAAGGTTACCATTATAATTTATTCCCAGTTTTTGTTTTCATGAATGAAGTTGGAGATACAGTTTTTAACCTACAGGAGCTAGGGGTGAGACTAGTGGCAATTAGATGTTAGTATGTAAACATTTCTATCATAGGGAAAGCAAACAAATAAATACCCTGCATTCTATAATAAATGTTGGGCCTGAAGGTGGAAAATAGCCTTATTTAATAAAAGAGGCTGTATTTTTGTAAGTGATGTCACACTAGGCTCATAAATTTATGTCATCAATGAGGAAAATGATATTATTTCATCTTGCTCTGTATAACAGAGTTGCTAAACTGAGCCAAAATTTCAGGGAGCTGAAGAAACCATTTATGACAAACCTTATGTATGAAGAGGTTTGGTATAGAACAGCCAAACAAGTTGATCACAGGTTTCTCAAAACATGCCTTAGAGGTGAGAAAGCACTAATTTTAAAATTTTCTGGTAAAAATGATCATAAGTTTATGTTTTATGTAAAGAAGAAAATAATTTTCTAAGTCCATAAAACAAATTATTAGTGTTATTAAATAGAAACATTTTGCACAGGTAGTGTCATATGAGAAGGCGCTCAACAGTTGGGGTTTTCATGTTTCCATTCCAGAGATCAAGTAAGACCTGCTTTGGAGAAGAGGCGTGTGTTAAATCTGGAAAGGATTCAGGAGGGACTTACATGTGTCAGTAATAAGAAGAGTTTATTTTCTGTTCTCAAATTGCTTAGAGGATTCCAGTTCTTTTCATTTCTGTGCTCAGTTTGGTTTGGTCACCCACATTTGCCATCTGATGCTTTGTGTGATACCATCATACCGACCACCTTAGCTCCAATGAGGAATTAAATACTTCACTCCTTCTCATTTGCAGTGTGATTTAGTTTAACCTTCCTTTGTCCCTTTTCTCTACTCCTCACATCCTAATTCAGGCATCAGCTCCTTTGACGATCATTAACCTGCCCTTCTGGGATTGTTTGGCATTAAGCTATGACTGTCGCATTTCTCCTAATAAATTAGATTTTTAAAAGAATACTGCCTGCCAAGAAGCAAAGTCATTACATAGTGTGTATATTTTCAGTGTATTGCTATAAAAATTTCCTTAACCAAACATAATAGGCAGTTAAAATAAATTTGAAATAACGTGTCACCTCTAGGTTTTAAAAACATTAAGCTGAAGATAGGTGGACTAATTTTGCTCTATTTCCATTTTCCTTTTTCACAAGGTATGATCCTTACTCTATGAAATCACATTTTTGTCTATGACTGTAGCTGATATATTTAAAATTGCCTAAATATACATTTGTCCAATGAATATTATAAAAATTGTTTTACAGTTGGAAATCAGTTTTACAATGGTTGAACTTTCCATCTTTTCAATCACTCTTATTTGGCATAAAGAACACAAATGTACTTGCCATGACCTTTTGTAATTCCTATGTTTAAACTGAACGGAAGAATATCGTGCGAACAGACTGGAGAATTGTATAAAGATGCAAAAAATATAAATATTTTTTTTTACCATTTTAGTTATTTTTATCCCATAGCTTTCAAGATAGCATTGGAGCAACTGAAAAAAAAATTAATAAAATAAGAATAAAAGTGAGTACTAAATGGGATGAGTGAGAAAACAACTTTGTAAATTATGTATGTTCATGTAGTTGCTGAGATTGTTTATAAAATTCATTCTGAGGTTCCTGGCAGCAAAGACAGTGAAAGAATGTGATAATTCTTGTTCTCAGGAAAGATAACTAGTTCCTCATTTTGGTATTAGGAGCAAGGCATTGTGCTAGATTTGAATGTATAGTAGTCAGGCTAGTCTTGCCTTTGTGGAGTCTCTGGTCAAGTACTTTAGTTCTTAAATATCTTTTTCATGTCCTGAGACATTTAATGGTTATATCACCTGCACAGACTTTAATTACAGATTTTAGTCATCACCTGCTACACATTCCCATCCTACGCATTCCCATACACATTTTGGCTCCATTAAATAGGACCATAGCCACTCAAGAACCCTCACCAGTGGGACTTTAGATTATAGAGTTTCTTACAATTATGTAAAAGCATGTGTATGTTTCAGGAAGCACACCATCCGCCGCAGTGTCCTAGATGTGTCACCAACTCAGCAGGCAAGATGTTTTCTTTTTTGTTTTTGTTTTTGTTTTTTTAATGTTATCCGTTGCATAAAGAGGAATAGAGTGCTAGTGTGAACTCCCCAGTGAGGGATAAAATGCATTACTGGGGATGAAGATTAGAGTGCACTTTGTGAAAGAGCAGTAGCAAATGGGACATTGAGAAATAAATAGTATTTTCTTCCAATGACTTTAATTTTCCTTTAGTCGTGGTTGTGAGGTAGTTACCTTCTAGTTACAGAAGGAATTTAAACATGTTTTTAAAAATAGTAACACAAGAAACAAACTTAAAGAAAAGGAAGTGGATGGTCGCTTAATGTTCTGGCGCAGCCTAAATCAAAATGGCGCTCCTCTGAGTGAGCGAGCCACACGGACACTTGTCAACCCCTCGGGCAGCTTTTGTTAGCAGCATAAATACGTCATTGCCATAGAGCACTTTATGGGTAGCAAAGCATTATCACAGACACGTTATCTTCATTTTGCAAATGCCATTGTAGACGTTATTCTCTCTCTCTACTTTGTCTGCTTAGCTCCTTCTTATCCTTCATAACTCCAGCTCTTCAAAGGTCTCTTGAGAGACCTCTGAACAGATTGTCAGTCTCTCCCCGATGCTTGTCCAACCTTTTGTGCTTACCCCCATTATCTGTTCATTATCTGTTCACGTCAGTGTCTCCCCCTGTGTACCGTGAAGCTGTGTGCTCTTCATTGTACTTCCCACATCCAGGTGGCTTTCATGGAAAATGAATATAGGGGATGCTTTGTAAATAATGGTGGAGTGAATACTGTGTGCTGTGGAGGATAGGAGAGTTTAAGTCACTTCCTAAGTTAGGATGTTGCATAAGTAGTAGCTAATAGTAAAACTTGGGTCTCCTAATTCCCATTTTTATAAGTTTACTTGGTTTATTAGTTAGTTGGAAAAAACTGAAGACAATCTGAAGACAAGCTATCCACCATTTATTCTTATTATTCTACCCATCAGAGGTGCTTCATAGTAAATATGATAGATACAGTATGGTCCTTTGTCAAAATGAGGACATTTCAGGTTCATCATTATGCCTGAACTTCTTGAACTACCTGACATTACAATTTGGTGTAAAAGGTGTGTGGACAGATGTGAGAATGTTAGAGCCATTTCTTTGGCCTTGAATATCTTTTCTCCCCACTTCTGCTTGGTAAATTCCCTGTCGTCCTTTGAAAGTGTGCACTGATGTCCCATCTCAGGGTCACCCTCTTTCCACTCCCTTCTTATCATCAAAGCATTGTAATCGTGCCCGCTTCTGCCCTCCCTCAGTACACTGTCCTGTCGAAAATCTAGTACCTTAATAATACTGACTTTTAAAACACTGCTGCTGGTGTAACATTTTGTCTCTTTCTGGGGTTTTTGCATTTGAGCATCTAGTGGGCTGAAGCTCTGTGTGGTGGAGTATTAGGTGGTAGATGAAGCCTATAAAAGAAGACATCCGAGGGCCAGAAGGCATTCCTGGCATCCATTAAGAGGACCCTGCTGGGACCATTCAGCCTGTGATTAACAAGCCTTTAGTTATTTGCTGGGTGGTTCCCACACACCGTAGTAGTAGGGTGTATATATGAGGCACAGTGCAGTGTTTATGTGAGAATAATATAGATTATTTAAATCTAGGCTACAGAACCTACCTGAAAATGAGTTTCACAGTTTTGTGTAATTGCCTTTTCTTTGTGTTTGCATAGAAGGCATTACGTAGCTGGAAGATGATGGCAATTATAATTTATTATGCTGTAATTGTTACCTAAATGTTTTTGAATAAGCAAAAATCACATCTGTTTAGGAATAAGTTGCACAGCAAGAGAATTCCCTTTGAAATGAATGCTGTGTTCTCATGTTCTGTAACTGTACACATAAAACAACACATTTATTTCCCCACCGAGTCCATTACATTCCCAAGTCAGACTGCATCCTCTCTTCCCTTCCCGTATTAAACCCTTTGATTTAATGGAGGTTTTAACTACTGGTTCTTTAGGGAATTTTTAGTAGGCTTTGCACAGATTAGGTTATTGGAAAGTATAGTTATTTGCTTGTAAAGTGGCAGTTCTGTGTCAAAATTGATTTTCTCTGGAGCTGCAACAGTAAAAAAGATAAGCTTCTGCTTTGCATCCAAAATGCCCTAATGTTTCTACCGTGATAGTTCCCTTTGCTTCTTGCTCAGCACCATTAGGTTACAGGCTGCTTTGGACAGTCGGATATGAGAATATATGGCCTGGAGGACTTTGATGTCCAGTGGCAATAAGAGACAAGGCCTCTTCCATTCTGATTGCCACTGATCTTTGACAGCCAGTGTTCTGGGCATGGTGAGCATAGTGTTTCTTCCTTTCTCCATTAAATAGGAAATGCATAAGCCTGGGATGGTTTTGTTTGTTCTACAGAAATGTAACAGTTGAAATAATTACCTTGGCATACCCTGGCTAACAGGATTTATCTTCCATTATAGATCTTGAAGACATATGCAAGAATAGTTTTCTCTAAATTCACTAGGCTACTCACTTAGAAATGATTTCACTGTGTTAAAGAAAGCAGTCAGAGCTGGTGGCATAACCTAGAAAAGCTCTGATAGTCAGGAAAATGAAGGGCAAAGTATATTCTCTACTTTTCTGCTCCCTGCTCATAAAATAGAATTGGAGTTTATGTGAATAGCAGAAAGCCTTATTTTATGTTTTATGCCCCAATTGCAAGTGAGGGGTCCTTTACGAGAGGCTTTAATCACTGATCTATGTGCTTCTGTATAGCAGATATCCATCTATCTAGTGGCCTCCAAGAGCTGAGTATCTTACGCTGGTAGGAGATAGCCTGGGTGACAAGGATGGGCTGTATCAGACGGTACCACCTCAGGCCCAGTGAAGGCCACATCTTTGAGAGCTGTTTGGGAGATATTGCCTTTTCTATGTTGTTCTAGAATAATGACTCCTACTACTTACTTTTTCTTTCTTTCTTTTTTTTTTTTTTTTTTAACTTCAGTTATATCTCAGGCCAGATGCCCTTGTTCTTTTTTTTGTTGTTTTGGGTTTGGAGCTCCGAATTGCGATACAAATACTGTTCCTTGCTGCATATCATTCCATTAAGTCTTGGTCTTCTGGCTTTAATCATCAAGACATTTGTCTCCAACTCAGCTGGTTCCATTTCAAGGTCTGGCTTTCACTGTCTGCTCATAGGCACTCACTCCATCTCATCTTTGTGAAATTTAAGCTTTCCTTAAGGAACCAGTCTTGAGTGTTGATTGGCCAGTGGAGGCGCTTGACTTTAGCTTTGGAAGGATCAAAAAAAAACCAAACCAGGTTTTTCTATTTATATCTTTAGTTTCATTTTGTGGCCTGATTATTCATAATATAGATTTGAAGAGTTGAACCAAGAAGCCTAGAATTTTAGTTCACCTTTTTTCATACTCTAATTATAGTTTATACATTCATCTACTCATTCTTATATCCATCAGTCCACACAATAGTTAACATACATTATTGGTAACTTCTAGTGTTCTAAACAGTAGGGGTAAAGAAAAAGAATAGGACACACACCTCTCCTTTGCAGATGAACAAAGCTAATGCCCCAAGGTGTGAAGTATTTACTAAGCCATCTAGCTAGTCTGTGGCAGAATGAAACCAGAACCCAGTTCTAGAGGAGCCTTCCCCCCACACTACTTAAGTCAGCTCCCTTTAAGCCTTCAGGACTCCTGCCTTCAACGTTCTTAAGAGCAGTAGATTTAGACTCACCGGTCATTGGTGTTTTAGAATTATCATGTGGTTGAAGAATTGGAGAAAGCTGATGGAAACAAAATCGCCTTTAATTTCACTTCAGCAAATAACATGTTTATTGCTTTTTCCAAATATTCAGAATCACTTGTGTTTATTATAGTAAAAGTGAAAGGTATCTTTAAATTTTTGAAAAATACACAAAGTATAGTAAAGAAAATTAAAGTAACAGTCATTCTACTTTACATTTTATATGTTTCCCTCAAGTAAATATAATGAATTACAGCATTGTCAGCATATTCTATATATAGTTTTGTGCCCTGCCTTCTTTGCTTAACGTATAATCAGTGTCTTTCCACATCAGGAGACATTTTTCTAAAACATAATTAATGACTATATGTTATTTTAAAGTATAAAGTTTATTTAACTTATTGTGCATATATTTAACTTTTCTTCTACATTTAGGTTTTTTTTCTAATTTTCACTCTTATCACCTTATCAACCATACTGAGTGAACCGCCTTGTAATAAATCTTTGTACACATCTGTCATTATTTCTTTAGGATAAATTTCTGTGAGTGCTATTGCTGCATCAAAGGAAATTAACATATTAAAGCAATGAATGACACTGCCCTGGTTATACTTTTTGACTCTCCCTTATATCAGCCAGAATGCACAGCATAGAATCTTTGACCAAATTGCCAGAAATGTAGTATCTTCAGCTTAGGGAAGAGTACTCTTTGGCCTAATGCAACCACAAAACTGCTTTCCAGCAGAGATGTCCCCTGCACAGCTAAGCACAGATAAGCTTCCTGTTGAGGGAGATTTTAAAGATGGCATTTGATCCAAGGCTTGAAGAAGTTGGAGCTCAAAAGTTGTGAAGAGGAAGATAAATTTTCCTAGCAGAAGAAACAGGATGTTCAGAGGAAAGACTTTATTAAAAACTATATAGAATGTTAGAGCTCATCTACTCCAGTGGTTATCAGATATTTTGAATTGACAAAATATTTTCAAACCAAATCTTGTCTAGCACATCAATACTGCAGATTGATCAAAGCGCAGTTAAATCAAAGGGGGATGAGGGAGCTCAGAATTGGGGTTGTGATTCTTTGCTCAGCTCCTTTGAACTTCCTGTGCAGGTCCTGAGATATGCCCATGAAACCGAAGGCCTATTTAAAAAACCAAGTTAAAACCAGTCATTCCAGTTTCAAGTGTGAGGACCCTGAGACAGGAGACAGAACATGACTTACCCAAGGTCAGAACTAGTTCTCAAAGTGCAATCCAGTGCTTTCACTATGTGCCAAAGCAGCTATTCCAGAGCTTTTACCAATAGACTCTCCCTGCAAGTTGAAAGGGATTATTTTTAATCTGCTAAATTATGTATTGTTGCAAGGTCCCAAGAGATTAATGTATGGATTAGCTTTTATCAGATGTTTTCCCAATCCATATTAACCATGTCTGACTGAGACTCAAAGGATCTATTAAATTATATCCAGGTTCCTATTAAATCACTACACCAGCAGTAATACCTGCGCTCACCTTCTGCTTAACCCATATTAACACATGCTCTTAGCAATCTCAAATCTGAGACAAGTTTCTGAGATGAACAAGTGACTGGAAGACAGGAGAGAAGAAAATTAAATGATAGGGTGACCTCCTCACACCACTCATGGTTTCTCAATTAACCAAAAGCCAGCCAGCTCCTCGTTGCTGTTCATTCAGTAATAGGATTCACCCTCCCATTTAGAGCCAGCCCACACGGGTGCACACACAGACACACACTTTGCTAATCAGTTTGGCAGCAAATAGAATTAAACCATTAAGGCAATTAAGCAGTTCTTAGATAACATTTGATCAGTTCAATGAAAATGCAAATTCATGCTTCTTTTAGAGCAATAAGTTGATGAAAAGTCATTTTGCCTTTCTTAATCTTCATCAACTTTTTTCCCAAATCAAGATTGCCATGTTTTAGGCTTAGAACAGCGCAGATGGAATGCAACTTTCTTCCTTCCTTTTCTTTCTTTCCTTCTTTCTTTCTTCTTTCTTTCTTTCTTTCTTTCTTTCTTTCTTTCTTTCTTTCCTTTCCTTTCCTTTCCTTTCCTTTTCTTTCTTTTTTCTCTTCTCTTCTTTTCTTTTCTTCTCTTTTCTTTTTTTCTTTCTTCTTTCTTTCTTTCTTTCTTTCTTTTCTTTCTTTCTTTCTTTCCTTTCTTTTCTTTCTTTTTTTCTCTTCTCTTCTTTTCTTTTCTTCTCTTTTCTTTCTTTTTTATTTCTTCTTCTTTCTTTCTTTCTTTCTTCTTTCTTTCTTCTTTCTTTTCTTTCTTTCTTTCTTCTTCTTTCTTTTCTCCATTCTGTTCATCCTTTTCATAACACAACATGCTTTCCTGCCTCCACACACTTCTGGCACATGTAGGTAATCTTACCTACAGCTTCCTCTTTGTGCCTCAAGCAAACCATTCCTTTTTCTCTGACATGTGAGGACCCAGACCTTGAGTTCAGACTTCGTTCTGACAGTGTTCTGGAATGATTGCTGTAGGATACTCATTTTGCCGTCGCTGCAGTATTTGACTGCTTCTCCTGCCTCTCTCTTCCCACACTGGTCTCTGCTCTCTCCTAACTCATGGAGAAGACAGCGTGCCTCCCAGCTAGGTGCTTGAGAGTGAGTATGCAGTCTTTGCATTTTCACTTCTGGGTTTGTGGTGGGCTTCACCCGGTGTGCTGTCTGCACTCTGCTGCTGTGCTCCAAACCCTCAACTAGAAGCCGCTGAGCCAGTCACAGTCACAGCCTGTGCTCCCGTCATCCACCACAGTGCCTTTTCCGCTCTCACTCAGAGTTTTCAAATCTGGATGGGGGGTCATTAGTTAGGGAGTTGTGAAAACATTTATAGGCTGAGGTTTCAATTCAGACCTATATCAGTATCTACCAAGTTTGGCTGGAGGATTTTTGTTTGTTCATTTTTAATATCCCTATTTGATTTTAGCGATCAGCCAGTCTTTATAAGACTTAGGTCTGGGTGCCATACTGTTGTTTGTCGTTTCTCCCCCTCCCACCCTAATACAGACTATAAAACATAGTCTAACATATGATTTGTCAGTGAAACGCAAATCACTTGGGTCCAAAAAGTGTTATGGTTGCCTTGCTTATAAAGAAAAATAAGCACCTTATATGGCATGTTGTTTTATACACACAGGTATTAGTGTGTGTGCATTATACAACACAAGTATTGTGTGTGTGGATTTATGTGCAAGTTTTTGTGTGTTTTAAATGTCATTAGAGACGGGTCAAACATAAGAGGGATTATGGCCTAGGACATTATATTTAGTGCACCTCCTCCTTTTCCCTGAATAAAGTTCAAGCCTGCCTTAGATGTAGTGTGGGTTTGGTTCCAGACCGCTGCAGTAAAGCAAGGATCACAATAAAGACACAGTACTCTTTTTGTTAGTGGAGGGTCTTGCCTTCAGTTTGTAGAAAAACACAACATCTATGAAGCGCTGTAAAGCTACATGCAATAAAAAGAGGTCAGCCTGTGTTGCAGCAAACTCTTACCCAGCAGGACACATAACCTGGTGAGCCTGACTGCAGACTTGAGAGTGTTAATGTAAACATTAATGGAAAAGATGGGAATGCTCCTCAGGAATGTCACCTGTGCCTTTTCAACACAAAGCAACCTTGAATATTACTAATTCATTCACCAAAACATGTTAGTAGGAGAACACTTTGTGAGCATTTTTTGGATACTGATCAGTTTCCATTTTGAAGCCCCCAAGCTGGTGGTGCCTCCAGTGTTACAGGGAAGATTGATGTTTTGGGAAGTGATTGAGCTCAGCATTTCAGGAAATATTTCTCATCTATTTGTTACATTTTCTCAATTTGGAAAGACTTCTAAAGGGTGGACTCTGAAGAGGTAGACATATAATGTCCTCAGCAATATTGTAAAACCTCATCAATTTGCTAAACACATAAGCGAGATTGAAAGGATATTGCAAAGATCGTAAGGAGAGGTTTAATCATCTTATATCTAACTGGCTTTAAAAGCACTAGCTTTTCAAGTTCTTAAGATTCTGATGACAAATCTTCTTCCTTCATTAAACGTGCCCGCTAAGATCTTTTGGTTTTTAGGATTACGTTTTGGACTTTAGGATAATTCTGTATTTATTTTTAATTCCTTGCATGAGCATTTAGGCCCTAATTCAAACTAAGGTTTCCCATAAATTGGCCTAAATTACATTTTATTTATGTGCATAGTTGTGTTTGTATCATATATGTTGGGACATGAGAGGAGGTAGTCAGCAAGTGCACTACATTTTTGTTCATAGTAATTTCTCAATGCATGTTTGCTTAACTGAGGGAACATATATGTTAAAGGCTATTTTTGGTCATTAGTACATAAAGTATTTCTTTTTTTCATTTTATAAGTAGGTATAAAATTTCAAACCCTACTTCTTTCATTTGATTTTTCTACTTCTTGGAGGCATAATGTATTTCAGTATATGTTGATTTTTCTTATTGAGTTTTCATAGTTTAGGAGTTTTTTTTTTGTATTGAAATAGAAAAAGGACCATTTAAATAATATTCTTTCTTGAACCCATAAAGTTGGGCCTTCAAGAACATGAGGAATCTGTGAGGGTCTAAACAAAAGATTTTGTCTTCTTCTGGCCCACTGCCTCCATCCTACCTCCCTCACCAGCCTGCTGTAATCTTATAATTAATGAATTTTAAGTCAGTCAAACATAGGTAATAGTAAGGCTTACATTTTTAAAAAATTTATAATGGATGATGATATTTAGGTACAAACATACATTTTTTAAACCCTGCCGTACTAAATCCCAAAAGGAGAAATTGACAGGCACTTCTAATATTTATTTATAGAGCTCCAGTGTTTGTACAATGCCCTGAAAACCAGGCATTGATTAAGTTTATAGAACTCACAGTAAGTCACAGTTATACTAAATTGGATTGCATACTGTAACTTGCTTTAGTCATTGAAAACACCATTATCGTCAATTGATATACCTACTACTGCCTTTCTTCTTGAGTTAATTTAACACATCCCTCTCCTGTCCCTTCTTTCCCCTAAAACCACTCTTGAATTCCTGTCCTCCTGGCCATCCACTCACCACTACCTAGCGTTTTCAGTAATAAAACTTTCAGTAATAAAACAACTAGGTTGTGTTAATGTGTTTGGTACTTTAAAGATGGCTAAATTAGAGGATTTTGATAAGAACAACAAAGTCTAACCAAATAGGTGGTTTGGGCAGTCTGTCTGGGCTCATCCTTTTCCTGTCTGCTACCTGACTGTCTGCCACTCCCTGCTCCTCTGAGCTCTTCTCCTAAAGATTTAGGAGAGAGTGTGTAGGTCCGTGAGGGAAGGGGCATGTGTGTATCTGCACATACGGGTGTGGTGGCTCTTTTCCTAAGTTGTTTCCTTTGGCCAGCATTTCCATCTCATCGTATACCCTTTCTCATTAAAAACCAATGTTTAGTCCACGCCTTGTGAAACAGTTGTTCCCTTTGCGCTCCCTGGTGACCATGCAGAGGAGTTTAGCAGGGAGGCTGCTCTCCTTTAAGAATGGAATCTTTGGAGACAAAATGCTTCTTCCCAGAGTCTCCCTTGGGTTCAAGGAAACCTATAACACTCAAGTGAGAAAGGACCTTGTAGCCCTTCGCTGAATGCCACCCCTCCCCCTCCATTTGAATTAATAGAGTATGACAAATAGCCACGGCTTTCCACTCCATTTTACCAGGCCCAGTGTCTTTCCTGTCCCACTGAGGTTTCTGGGTCGATGCCTTCTGCAGCCCTCTGCCCTCCTCCCCTTATCGGGGGCCCCAGGGACCTATAATTGCCTGTTGAAGGGCAGAAGCAGCTCCCCTAAGGAGGACTGGTGATCCCCAAGTGAGTATTGCTGGGTAGGAGAGGGAACTGAGATTGATCTAGCAATTGAGAGATCTTGCACTTGCACACGCGCACACATGCACACACACTCGCATGCACACACACAGGCACATAGCATCCTGCTGCATCTCCCACAACATCACAAATCACTGTTCTGGCTTCAGCAGTTTTCCTTGGTCTACACTTTGCCCTTGTTTGGTTTACTAGCACAGTAACTCAGGAAAGACAGAGAATCTAGCCATTCTAATCCCCTGTGGGATACAGTAGTTTTAGATTGAAGACACCCCAGAGAATGCTATATAATTCAGAGATTTATAAAGGTCACCTTATGGCCCCCATTTCCTCTCTAAGAAACAAGCCTCTCCATCTGCAATGCACATGTTTCCTTTTTGCCAAAGGCTTTATTGGTGTCCTGCATCCTTCTCTTCTTCTCTTCACCCCTCCCAGAACAAGACTACAAAAACATCTATTTTTTCCTCTTTATCTTTTCTTTTAGATACATATGCTGCCTTACCCTTTACCCTGGTGCCTGTGGTGTGAAATAGGAAGGGGACGTATCAATGGTTTCTTTCTGCTCTAACCGTGGTCCTTGTTTTACATCTCTAACTGTTCCAGGGGAAATGGCCCAGGCAACATGCTCCCCTGCCCCAGCATGACACCCTCCTTAGAGCTCAGGGCATGGTATTTTGATTCTTCCCTGCAGTTCCATGCCCAATACTGCAGACCTCTGCAACTTTCCTGCCTAAAATCAGGGAATCCCTGCAAGTCATCCTGTGAGCAGAAGCAGGGGTGCTCTTCTTTCTCAGCATCATCCCAGTTTATCCCATTCCTTAGACTATTATCATAAAACCCTGGGACTTCATAGCAGGATGGAGACTTAAAGTCCCTGTGGTCTCAAGACCCCCATTTACAAGTGAGAAAACTGAGGCTGGGGAGCTATGGGTGATAGGATAGTGGTTACTTGATGGCTGCTTCAGCTTTAGCCAGCTTTGAACTGTACCTCAACATTTATTCAGTGGATGTGTCTCTTAATGAGATTCAAAGTGTCCTGCATCCACTGTGAGGCAGAGTTACCCTGGATCAGAATTGCTGATTTCGTCATCAGAGGTGATGGCAGTGTTGCAGTCTGTAGGGATTCCCCATGAACTTTATTTGGGGTGCAACATGGTGTCTGAAATTGGGAAAGTTTGAAGGTTTTGCTTGTTCTGGTTGAATGTCTGAACATACTCGGCAGACGTCTTGAAGAGAAACACAGAGAAGGAAGTTTCTGTTGTGAGATCAGGCTCGTTCCCTTTAAAAAGGTAACACCTAAAGACACTCCTTTAATACAATTTTTTGGTTTACTGATTATAGCAGCAACATAGTTGCATTGAGAACATTTCAAAGAAAAAAGTAAAATTTGTGCTTATAATGAAATTGCGATGTGACCACTCTTACTAAAATTTTGATAGAAGCATTCCAGTCCTGCTTTCTCTGTCTCACATAAACTTTCATCAAGCTGATCAAATATCTTGCTGTAGCCTGGTTTTTAGTGACTGCACAGAATCCTATGATATGGCCATTGTATGTCTAACCTATTTTAGTATATTTGGATTTTTTCCAGTTTATCATTTTCATGGATAGTATTGTATCTTAGTGATTATTTCTTTGGGGGAATATATATCTCCTCACAAAATTATTCAGTAAAAACAAATGAAGCCCTTTTCAGAATGCTCTATAGTCTGTCACATTTCACTTCAGAGTGTCCCAGCTTACGTTGTCCACTAAAAAGTCAGATCTCTGTGGTTTCCCTTTTTATAAAGACCTTTCACCAAATATAAATCAGTCTTTATGTATGATTTATAATAATCTAGGTTCACATCTTTGAGTTCAAAAAATACAGAATTTGGGTTCTCTCCAATTTTTCTTTTAATAGAAAATTTCAAGTTCAGTAAGAAATTCTACTTGGCATTTTATTGAGTAGAAAAACATACTTTAAATTTCATAATTTCATGACAATAACACCCAAACATTAAATTAATTCATTAAAGTATTTGTTATAACTTTGACTAGTGTAGAGATTTAGTAGTGGAGTTTAAAAATCAATCAAGCAAGACAGACCTGTGCCGACCCCCTTGGAGATGACCATCTACAGAATACATGGCTTTTAAACAACATACATCAACATAGAGCAAGTCTTTAATTTTCTGCCTTTTTAAGTTGCTATTCAATTATATGGACATAAAAGGCTTAGAAAATATGCATAAATCCATTGAATATAAATTCTCAGATTTGAGAGCACTTCTAATAAAAGATTCACAAGTAAAAAGTAAAACCAGTAAGCAATAGTAATGAAGGATTCAGGAAAGAGAAAAAGGTAATTACACCAGACAACATAGACCAAAGGTCAGGGGAGGGGGTGGGGCATAAAACTTAATCTGTTTCCTGTGGACTATACAGAAAATAGAAATTAGGCTTTATTTGTTCCTTTATAGTTTTTATTGTATTATCTATTGAAATGAAACATTAAAGTTCATCAAAACAGAGAAATGCTTCCCTCTCACTAAATGTTGAGAAGAAATTGTAAAGGAACTTGAAATGACAGATCCTGAACAGTATGATATTCAGTATGATATTGAGTGCAGTTTATATGAGAGATAGATGACTTATGCTATCCATTTTGTGTGTCAATACAAACTCAAGGCATAAGGTTAAATTGTGACTTTTCATTTAAAAGCATTTCTGAGAGTAGTTGGACACCAGTTCTGTAAGTCTATGGAGATTTGAATTACTATAAGATGGAACTTGGAAAAATCTGCATGATCCTGAGACCGGTGGTTCTCAGACTTACCTCCATCAAAACAGTTTTCCTGTGAGCTACACTGAGCCATTTCACTGTCTATAATCAAATGACTACTGTCTTTTCTCTACTGAAAGAAGGGGGGATGGGGAGGAGGATGAACAGCTAAATAAATGGGTAACATTATCTTAGATATATGTTTTTCTAATGCATATTTTTGGTGAGCCTTGCCTTATCAAGTAACAAGTATAATACAAAAAGCTATTAACTATGGATAATACTTAGCTCAACATCTTGTTTTTGCTGAGAACACCATCTTTTATTTGGGTTGTGTGTGTGTGTGCACACGCATGTTTTTAAATTTTATTAAATGTATTGGGGTGACGTTGGTTAATAAAATTATATAGGTTCCAAGTGTACAGTTCTATAATATATCATCTGAATATTGCATTGTGTGTTCACCACTCAAAGTAAAATCTTCCATCACCATATATTTGATCCCCTTTATGCTTTTTACTCCCCAACCCCCTTTCCCTCTGGCAACCACCATAATATTGTCTGTGTCTATGAGTTTTTGTTTGTTTGTTTGTCTAGTTCTTGTTGCTTTCAGTATTATATCTCATATATGAGTGAAATTATATGGTTCCTAACTTTTCCCATCTGACTTATTTCACTTAGCATGAAATAAGTGACTTATTTCACTTATTTCACTCATCTTGTCACAAATGGCAGTATTTCATCTTTTCCTAGGGCTGAGTAAATGTTTTCCTGTGTATATGTACCACATCTTCTTTATTCAGTCATCTATTGAAGGACATTTCACTTGTTTCCATGTCTTGGCCACCATGAATAACATAACTAATATAGGGCTAGGTATATCTTTACCGTTAAATGTTTTCAAATTGTGGTTTGTGGTGGTAAATACACAGAAAAGGGATTGCTGGGTCATATGGTAATTTTATTCTTAATTTTTTAAGGAGCTTCCATACTGTTTTCCATAGTGACTGTACCAATTGACATTCCCATCAGCAGTGTATATGAGGGTTCCTTTTTTCTCTACAACCACTTCAACACTTGTTATTACTCGTCTTATTATAAATACGCATTCTAACAGTTGTGAGTTAGTATCTCCTTGTAGTTTTGATTTGCATTTTCTAATAGCTAGTAAAGTTAAGCATCTTTTCATGTATCTGTTGGCCATTTCTATGTCTTCTTGGGAGAAGTATCTGTTCAGGTCCTCTGCCCATTTTTTCAATTGGATTGTTTGTTTTTTGTTGTTGTTGGGTTGTATGAGTTCTTTATATCTTTTGCATTTTGAATATTAACCCCTTATCAGAGGTGTTATTTGTAAATAATCTTCTCCCATCTGTTGGTTGCCTTTTTGTTTTGTTGAGGGTTTCTTTTGCTGTGCAGAAGCTTTTTAGTTTGGTATAGTCCTATTCACTTATTTTTGCTTTTACTTCCTTTGCTTTTGAGATCAAATTCATAAAATCCTCTCAGATCAAGTCCTGTAAGTTTAGTACCTATATTTTCTTCTATGTATTTTATTGTTTCATGTTTACATTTAGGTCTTTGATCCACTTTGAGTTAATTTTTGTGTTGGTGACAAATAGTCTAGTTTCATTCTTTTGCATGTGGCTTTCCAGTTTTCCCAGCATCATTTATTGAAGAGGCTTTCTTTTTTCCATTGTACTTTTTTAGTCCTTTGTCGAAAATTATTTGCCCATGTATGTGTGGGTTTATTTCTGGACCTCAGTTCTGTTCCTTTGGTCTGTGTGTGTGTGTGTTTCTGGCAATACCATGCTGTTTTGATTATTGTTGGTTTGTAGCATAATTTGAAGCCAGGGAGTGGGATAACTCTGGCTTTGTTCATTTTACTCAGGATTGCTTTGGCTATTCGGGGCCTTTTGTGGTTTAATACAAATCTGATGATTTTTTTGTTCTGTGTCTTCCAAAAATGCCATTGGGATTTTGATGGGGATTGCATTAAATATGTATATTGTTTGGTGTAATGTGGTCATTTTAATTATGTTGATTCTTCCAGTTTATGAGTATAGAATAATCTTTCTATTTTTTTGTGTCTTCTTCAATTTCTTTTAGTAATACTTATAGTTTTCAGTGTGTAGGTCATTCTCATGCTTTGTTAAGTTTATTTCTAGGTATTTATTCTTTATGTTGCAATTGCAAGAGGAATTTTTTTCCCATTTCTTTTTCTAAAATTCATTGTTAACATATAGGAATTCCATGGATTTTTGTACATTAATTTTGTATCTTGCAACATTGCTGTATTTGCTTATTCTTTCTAATAGTTTTTTTGGGGGGAGTCTTTAGGGTTTCCTATATAAAGAACCATGTCATATGCAAAAAGTGACAATTTTGCTTCTTCATTTGAGTGCCTTTTATTTCTTTCTTCGGCCTGATTACTCTGGCTCAGACTTCCAGTACTGTGTTGGATAACAGTGGTGAGATTGGCCATCCCTGTCTTGTTCTTGACCCTAGAGGAAAAGCTTTCAGTTTTTCATCATTGAGTAGTATATTAACTGAGGGTTTGTCATATATGTTCTTTATACATTGAGATACTTTCCCCTTTTACCCATTTTATTGAGTATTTTAACCATAAGTGGATGGTGCCTCTGTTCTCCCACATTTGATTCACAGATCTCTCAGACATGTTTGTATGTTGATCAAGGAATTCTTTGTTGAATTATAGCTGTTCAACGTGTTGTAACTTCAAGAGGAGGGACCAGAAGGACCTCTCACACCACCATGCTTCTAACATCATTCCACCTTTACTTTTAAATACATACATAATCATCTTTTATGAGCAAAATTGTTCCTATTTAGTATAACAAAATTAAACATCAATGTCTGATGGTGTTCCATACCATTAGCACGGGTGATAAGAAAGCTCATTAGCACCTGACTTTAGGAGCAGAGTTAACAAATCTAACACTTTGTCATAAAAATGAAACACCTCAAATGCATTATTGTCCTCATGAAGGGCCTGCAGCAGTGCTTGTAGTAAGTTGTTGAAAATTATAGCTTGTCTGTCCACTAGAGTCTTTCTTATGTGCCACATGCTATGAGGTCTACATACAATATCTTTAATCCTTTCTACAACCTTGCAAGGTAGAGGGCATTATCACCTGTGTTTCACAGGCAATGAAACTGAGTCACAGAGCGGCGACATGACTTGGCCAAGACCACAGAGATAAGAATAACACAGTGGAACAGCTTAAGTCTCTTTGCCTGCCGTTCTTCCTCTGCAGTCACTGCTTTGCAGTCATCAGGATTTCTAAAAGCAAGTTTGGATCTGTGCAAGTACTTGAACAGTAACTTTATTGAAACACCATAAAATATATGATATAACCTTGGCCTTGAAATATTTTTAGAGCGTCCCCAATTTAAAAAAAAAAAAAAGATATTTACCTTTGAACGTAACTTCATCCTAAAGAGTCATTGAGTTAGTCATAGAAAGTCCCCTGGATAAGAAAACGAAGTGACCTGTTGAATAAGCAGTTTAGTCTTCTCTGTGTGCTTTTTGTTATTTTTATTTTTTGCTTTGGCATAGAATTTTTGAGGGTTTTAAATGAGATAGTGTCCCTGGTTTAGCGATATGCTTTATGTTTTGGTGGCTATAAGCCATGGGCTGAAAGTCTTATCTGTCAAGGAGGTAATAATAGTTGACCTAGGGGATGAGATGATTGTACTTTCACATTCCCCTGTTTGAAACCATGAGGAACTATGTTCCAGAACCAATGTGGATTTTTTTTTGTCTCTAGTATATAGTAGCTATTTTTTTAAAAAAATATATTTCTTTTAAAAGGACCTGAAATTTATTTATTTGTTTATAGCTCAATGAATATTTACTGACAGTAATCAAAACTTAGATCAAATTTCTCTCATGCTGATCTTGCCAAGCTTGGTTGATTTCAAGACTTTGAAATAAGGATTGTGCCAGACTAGACCCCTGGCTGTCAGATAGCAGAAAACAATCAGGTTTTCTCCATCCTGAAGGAAGAGGAAAAAGATGAGGGAGTTGTTATGTGAACCTCATAAGCCCCAAGAGTTTAAAAAATATTTTCCAGGAAGGACCTATCCCATCACCTTAGTTCATCATCATCATCTTAGTTCAGTCATCAGCATTTGTGGGGATGTACTAGGAATATACCAGTGAGGATGTACCCAGCCTCAAGGTATCAATAGTAAAATTTAGAATATTTTAAACACGAATGGATTATTTCTACTCCTGTGTTGTTCATTTTCTCAGATGGAGAAAACCTGTCAAAGGCTTATTTTTCAGTAATAAAGCCAGTCATTTAAAAGTGTAACTAAAGTTCGCCTTACAATTAACCCCTTGATTGACTTTAAGTATTGAGATGTGATTGTAAATAAATTTTATCAAATATTGTCACTGTGCCAATATAGTGAAGAGAAAAATTTATTAAATTAGTTAAAACATGTTTAGAATAGTGCTTAGCATATATTAAGCACTCCATAAATACTACCCATTCTTTAGTAGTCTATCTGGTGTACGAAAGCACAAATATGTCTTTATTTTTTCTCAGACATGCCCTGAAATTTCTGTCTATCTATTTAATTTTTTTAAATTTAATATATGGAGCACACATTGGTATTTTGCTTGGCTAAAATAAGAGGCAAGAGACAATGTGACACCAAGTCTTTGTTTACCAGATGGGGACATTGCCTCTTGGATCTGTAGGAGAAGGCACTGAGCACTCCTGTTCAGAAAGTGTCTGTTCAGAAAGTTGAGCTAACACCAGGTGGGCAGTGTGATAATTACCACTGATTTTTATAGACATTGAAGACAC
Organism: Eonycteris spelaea; assembly: GCA_003508835.1. NCBI lineage: Eukaryota > Metazoa > Chordata > Mammalia > Chiroptera > Pteropodidae > Eonycteris > Eonycteris spelaea. The sequence goes on from PUFA01000089.1 coordinate 5,327,237, forward strand.
ATGGCTATTCTATAGTCTTAATCACATTGTAATTACCGTGATTTCTTTGCAACTTTTGGCACACTTGCAAGTACAGAATGATCCAGAACCATCAGTTAAGGACTAGCGGGGTAAGTTTCTGTCTGTAGTTACAAAAAATGTTTTATTTCTTTCTAACACCTTTATACTATATTTGTCTACATATACAGCCTCAGAAAAGCCCTTTCTCAGAATTTTACACCAGTGTCTAAATATATAGATGACATTCTCTAGGACCAACTTTTGATGGTGTGGAGATCAGGAGACTAAGAACACAAGACAAGAAAGAAAGTGAAAATGAGAAGAATAGGCATTAAAAACAAGATTCTGTTCCTTTATATTTTGGCCCAAATCATGTAAAAGTTACTCAAATAGAAACCTGCTTTTTTATTTGCATGTACTGTACCTTATGTCTCCAATATCATCCTTTTTGTACCAACATATAGCAGTTATCCGATTATTGTTTAAATATTCCACGTACCACTGGAAGCTTAGGTCACTTAAAGGGATTGCAGATGCTGAAATGAACACAGGAGAAAATCATTGGCTGGAACCTGTGAATTACATCTAAAATGTTACTGCTGTTACACAGTCTTTTAAAAATTGAGTACGAAGAAAGGATTATGATTATAGTATAACTTATTAAAGTAGGGTCATCAATAGGAAAAGAAACCATATCCTCTCATCTCGGTCCTATTTCATAAATAGTGTATCAGCTCTTTAGTGATTAAGAAACATGGCTCACCCTTACAGAATGTTATCCCTATTATGTTTTGCCCACAGATCTGAGGAGAAGTTAAGTGATAGAAGAATTAAAGCTCTAAGGCAAATTAAGTTCACATATTTTTATTTAAGGATTCTAAGAACTCCAAGACTGAATCAAATCTGTTATTTAATTTTGACCAGAATAATAGCTCTTTTTTCTATCGTAGAGTAAGTAGAAGGATAGTTTTTATCTGCCCTTGGCAGTTTACTTACTTGTCAAATAGTCAATTGAAATGTGGGGGAGATGAAAACAAATTGCATCTTTGTTTCCTGTGCCAGATTTTTGCCTTGGATGCTGTAAGCCTTTGCTGGTGGGCCAAGAGACAAAGTGTTACAGGGATTGGAAGCTTATTTCAGTGGGGTTTGGTGGGTGGGCGGGGGTTAGTATGGGAAGGAGATGGGTGACAGAAGGAATGAGTTTTACACACTCTCAATAAGTAGGTCTAGTTTAGGCAGAAGATTGTGGAGCAGGCTGGGTGCAACAACAGGCCTTTGCTCTCCTCTGACTTCTCCCCTAATCCTCAGTCTGTTCAGCTGAGATGCATGAATATCAGAGGGAACTTGACACCAAACACAGCTCCTTTTTGAAGTATTGGCTCCTGGCACAACCAACAGAAGACAATTTTGTTTTTCCTTTAGAATACTTGTCATGTCAAGATGATTTTATTGTAATACAAGTTTTAAAATATTATACAAGTAAAATAAAATGCATTTTAAAATGACAAGCTTTTCTTAGTTTGGCTCTCTTAATTTTTGTTTAAAACTGAGGATCACTAAGCCTAGATTTTTTTGTCTTACCAGTCAAAAAAATTTAATTCAAAAAGCTGTTTCTATAGTTTTTCCTCTCAAAAGGCCTTTTGTGAGCTGTATATTCTGTTTCTGTAAGTTATGCTTCAACCCACCAGCTTTTCTAAAACTTTATGTGGTAGGACTCAGAGCCTGTTGATTCTCCTTTCCTCATCTGTTATCATGGAAGTAGCAAAGGTACCTGTGTCACAGGTGTGAGGATGTTATAATGCAAGGAAGACCGCGAGACCACTGCCTGGATATTAATTAGTAAGTGCTCAGATGTTGGCTGTCATCATTGACATAGCTTTGTCATCATTATTAACTTAATTCTCAATTCTGTGTCTCCTTTCTACATTTCCTAGAGATTTCCTACTCATTATCGACAAAAAAACATTTTTAAAGCTTCTCTCTCTCTCTCTCTCTCTCTCTCTCTCTCTCTCTCTCTCTCTCTCTCTCTCTCTCTCTTTTGGTACTTCTGTTATGGCTGACCCCAGTATGATACAAATACTTTGGAAATAGGCCCCGAATTCTCTTCCTAGGGCCTATAAGGGAACTTTTAAGAGATTCAGAATAAGAAAAAGTGAATATATTTTATCAAACCTTGCCCTTTGTGTGTGATTTATGGTAATCTTACCTTGGAGATCCCTTACTAGAAGTATCCATTACATCTTATCTGAATTACGAGGATTGAGTGTCATCAAAGGAAAGTATAGTTACAGAGGAGGATGGAATATAAACAAAGACATGTTTCAAGTCCAGTGGATATTTCAGTGGGCCACCTTGTTACAGTATACAGGAGGATGCTGAAACCAGAAACGAGAGACCAGGTTCTAGACCAAAATGACTGACACCTCCTGAGCCTCTGTTTACTTATCCAGTGGGATTTTGGATTTGATTACCTCAAAGGTCCCTTTGTGCTTTTAATATTTTGTAATTTTTTGCAACTGTGTCATCAGTGCTGGTGTCTACAGCTTTCAAGTTTTATAGGTTTAAAAAGCAACTAGGTAAGATGCCAAAATAAAGCTCAGTCAGGGCCAGTGAGAGACTAAGAATTTCCAAATGTCAGTAATGAGCATTATTTTTCCTTCCTTTCCTGTGCCCAGACTCCCTAGAAGTAAAAAGTAAAGATATGGAGTCCATCTCCTCTGTTTTGTCAGTTTAAGTAAAAAGAACACTTCCATTTTAATAATAGATTTTTGTGTGTGTATTATATAGACAGTGATTTGGCCTCAAGCTGAGTTTAGATTTGAAAAGATGGGAATATTAAAGCTTGTCAGCCAACTCACAAACCAATTAAGTATCTCTAAACTGACACAATGTGGGGTGAGTTCTTTTTCTTTTCTCCCTCAGTACCCCTCAATTAAAAAGAGATCAGATCAAATAGATACTCTCTGAAAAGGTGTTACTACAGGTAAGTGACAGGAAAGGATGGCTATACAGTGCTATTGTTATGTAGGCCAGAAAATCAAAGCAGGTCATGAGTCTAGAAAAGTGCTGTGTGACAGAACTTTCTATAAAATGGAGACACTCTGCGCTGTCCAGTACGGTAGCCACAGTCATGTGTGGCTGAATGTGGCTGGTGTGACAACATCTGGACTTTACATTTTATTTATATTTTAATTAATTTTAATTTAAATAACCACATGTGGCTAATGACTTGGTTAGTGCAGAACTAGGGAAAAAAAGATTATGACACACATTCTCACATATCAGAAAACTGCCAAAGAGCATCACATTGCTACAGCTGTTGATGGTTGATTGGAACTAAAGAAATGGAAGAGAATTAGATTCTACTTTGTTGTTCCAAAGGAAAAAATAAAGCCACTTAGGAATAGCTGCAGGGTGACACATTTGGGCTCAGCATAGAAAACTTCTTCAAAATTAATCATATGAAATTATAATTAAATTAAATGTCTGGAAGTGTAAGGGCACGCAGTTCTGAAGGACTCAAGGTTAGGCATATGACAGTGTGCCAGGGACTTGGAGTTTCCTTCTCAGTAAAATGAAGATAATACCTGCCCCACCCTCCTTACACATGTCACTAGTTGCACTGAGGACTAACTGAAATACTGTTTTCATAAGTGCTCTGAAACTACCAAGACATTTTATTAAACATGATAATTATTAGGTTAAAGATAGTGATTAAAGGACTGGAAGTTGCCTTCAGGCTGCCTGTTCTAAAATAGGCAAAAAGATTCTTTTTGGGATCCTGACCCAAAACCCCATCGTTTTGACAGTAAACATGCCCCATGAATATGGTAAGTGGTATTGGTCCTTTTGCTGTTGATCTGAAACTTACTAGTGATTTTCTTTTTATCCTGGAAAGGATGCTAAAATTGGCACTATTACCTTTCAAAATACTCAGAAAATTCCTGATAATAAGCAAATGGATGGACTCATAGTAGTTCAGCTGTGATGGGTGTTCTCATTGCTGAGACACCTGCTTAGTACTTACAGCATCCATCAGCCATGGGGTCTGCTGGTTCTTCCTGTTGGATGTAATAGATTTGCAAGAAAGGAGCCTTGGAGTTAATGTCACAGCAGTGGCCTTGAATTGCAAAGAATTTCTACCAGCCTTATGAAGCAGGATATGGTGTGGAATTCATTGGCCCTGCTTATCCTCCGTGGAACTGTGGGAATGGCAGGGCCGTGATGTGGCGCTCAGCCACCCAGCGGTAGGGCCAGTGCTCTTGTAAGGAACGCCATGGAATTCATTAGCTGCATTTTAGCACTTGGAGCCTGCACCTCTTACATCCTAGGAGCGATGATTCAGAAAGATAACGATGGCCCTTAGGTTATTATTGACGGACCCTGTTTGTCTTTTCTTTTATTAAAATGGAAGCGCAGAGCACTCTCATTAGGATGCAGTGCTCAGCTCCCAAGGATGGGAGGAGCTTTTCTCTCTTTCCATTTCTGCTGTCTTCCTCCCTTTCCATGTCATCTCATTTCTATATGGTGAGTGGCCGTTTACCTTCTGAGAGACTGTTACATGCTAATAACAGCTACAAATGAGGCACACTAGACAGCCTCATTTTATGCACTGGCATTTGGTCTTTTTCCTACATATTCTTTTCTGGAGAGTAATAAAATCCACCTGGACACAAAGCTGGTGGAATTGAAATTCACCCATGTTTCACAGATGGCTGTCTTCATCCATGGTGTGTGTTTGTGTCGACTTTTTGCACGTACTTTCCTGTCAGTCCAGATTGACGAGAGCATAGGTTAAATTGCTGGAGAAAATCAACTTTCTGCTTCAGTTGCATCTGATACAAATTTCTAGCTCTGGCTAGGCCCTGGTGCTGAGTATTCACTCATTTTCAGTCTTCACAGTGGTTGCTCCAGATTTTCCTCTCATCTTAAACCCTCCAGTCCAGACTGCCTATCATACGTCATTATAGATGGTCCAACCAAGGGTGCCTCATGAGGTCACCCTTGACTTCTGTCTCCTCAATTTAACATTTTTTTTGTCAAAATTGTAATTCATGTTTACATCACTCCCTCTGCTGTCAAAGCATAATGTGTCCTTCTTCCTTCTCAAGATCAAAGCCATGTTCTTCAGCCAAATCTTACTGTCTCTTCCATGGCTTTGTCACATCAATCATTTCTTTCCTTTGGTCTTATACCCACTGTCTCCTTCACCATTTCCTTCCTCCTCAGCTTGTGAACTTAAGCAAGTTTTCTTCAACCTAAAAAAAACAAAAACAAAAACCCTACCTTTATCTGAGTCTCTCCTTCCCTTCAAAGTCAAGCAGTTTTTATACTTGCTGTCATCCTTTCTTCTTAACCCCTGAATGAGTAATTATACCCTATTGTACTAATAAAATCATTTCTTAATACCCACCAATGACTTTCTAATCATAAAGTTCAATAGACCATGGTAGCATTCTGCTTGACTGATCGCTTGTTCTTCCTTGGAGCTCTCTCATCCGAAGGTTTTCCTGGCCCTGCCAGTCCTCATTCTTTTCACTATCTTTATCAGGTTCTCCCCTCATTCTCCTCAAATGTCTGAAAATCTCACTGTTAATAGAGACCGTTTCTTAAAAGCATGGATATGAGAGTCAGATAGACCTGAATTCAGATTCTGGCTCCACCACTTACTTTAGCTTTGGAAACCTGAGAATGTTACTTAATTTTTCTGAGTATGTTTTCTTATTCTTACTTCAGAGGCTTCTAAGGGCAAAATTAGCAAACATAGGCCAAGTGCTTAGCATAGTTCCTAGCTAACTGCTTGTTACTTTTGCTTTCTTTTCTACCACTGTCCATGCCCTCACTTCTCACCTTTATCCTTTCTGTTAATGGCCTTCCTCTGGAGCCCCAAAGCCACATCACCAGCCACCAGCTGGATGCCTTTCTCAAGTAGAACTTATCATCCCTTTCTCCCAAAGGAGTTTCTCCTTCTCAGCTCAGCTTGACAGTCTCTCAGGTTTGAAGCACAGATGCCCATTCACCTCTTCTCTGTCTGTCTCACTTTATATCCAGTCAGTCAGCAAGCCATGTCCTTTCTAGCCCTCCTGGGTTATTGGGTCTGAAACCTTCTTTTCATTCTTAACACTACCATCATGATGAAGGCTCCTTTTATTTACCTCTAGCTTAGATTCTTGTTCTGGCCTCCGCAGTGGTACACCCCTCTATTCTATTGTGAATGTTCTTCCTACAGCTATACATATCTGGTCATATCCTTGCCTGTTCAGATTGTTTTCTATTGTACGTTCCTTCTCCTTTTTAAATTTGGACTGAAGGTTCCACAGCCAACCATGGTTCATGAGTAGAACAGGAAGAATGGTTGATGCTCTGCATAGAGTTAGCACTCATTAAATGCTAAATAACTTAGTATAAAAGAAAGCAAAATTTGTTATAATTGATGTTAAGTCATAAGAATTGCTTAGGTGATAAGTATTGATTAAATAAAAGTTAGCTCTCAATTGGTATATCCTACCGAATGAGTTGTAGAATGAAATCTATAACTTGATCCCCATTTTTACTTGAGGCTATTTATAGAGGAGAATGAATAGGACAGATAAGTAGGGAATCTCAGCTGGGTATCAACAGGCTGCCTCCTGCTCCTGCCCAGTCTGGTGAGGTCACCTATATCCTCGTTTTTTTCCAGCCAATGCTGAAGGGGCCAGACCTTCATGCTTGATAGGATGTTTTGGTCCTAAAGAAACCATCTTTGATGATCTCAAAAGGAGTTTCTTGCCAGTCCTACGGCAAAACTGAAATTGGGTCACTGGAAAACCACATGATACTTTGTAATGCGTGGACACAAGGAAACACACTCACTGGCATTCCTGGTTTCCCCCCTCCCACCACCACCATGTCTCACACCCTCTCCCCAACCACTGACCCTCAACACTTCAGGCAAGAAAACAGTGATGTTTCTGCGTCTGGCATCATGTTCTGTGTGAGAAGAGGCCAGCGGAAGGGAGTTTGATGTGTGAGTGACAGATCCCCAGGTAACGCTGCTGGGGAGCGCTTGATCTGACCGGTTTGAAGCTGAAAACTCACCAGGTCACACTGGAAATGGTTGCTGCTGGGCATGGCTTTCATCTTTGTTTATCTTTTTTTTTTTTTCCTGAAAGTTTTTTTTTGTACAAATGGATACTGTGTGTATGTGTATCTGCAAGAGCATTTGTATATTCCTTTTTCATGTTTCTTGTCATTGCAGGGCAAGGTTGTAACCTTTTGATGTAAATTGTGAATTTTATTGAATTCATCATTTTCTATGATGAGATGTTTGTTCAAATAGTGGAGAAATATTTTCTTTTTCTGACAATATTATAGGAACCTTGTATAGGAAATAACTAATATTTTGAGCAGCTACTGTATGTTAGCTACTATTTCAAATACTTCATGTACCAATTTAATGATCAGAAGAATCCATTATTGCTGGTTTTCCCATTAACATTTGAGGAAACTGAACAGGAAAATACTTTGCCTGAGGTCATGCATTTAGTGAGTGAGAGATCCAGGACTCAAACTCAGGCAAGGGTTCTAGTGCCCGTAGTGGTCATCCTACTGAAAACAATAGTTAGGAGCAAGTGTGGTGCACTGAGGGCATTACAGGTGCTCAGGACACGGCCCTCACCTTCAAGTCATTACTGTCTAGTGGTTGGAGTAGAGTGCTAAGTCTGTCTGGTTTATTGTCACTCTTCCATTATTGAGCACAGTGTCAGACATGTAGGAGATGCTCTAAATTTTGCTGAATTCAATCAATATATGTTCCAAAAGCTTGTGAATTGTCAAAGTTGAACCATGACCAGTTAACAATAAAGAGGAATTTGGAAATTGTACAGTTAGTGATCATGACTTGATACTTTTAGAAACACCAATGGAACAAAAACTCTGATGTTCTTGGGACACTTCTTGTGCACTCTGGTATTTTTAAAGCTCTTTTAAGGGTTATGTGAGGACTTCCTGATTCCTGTAAGGTTCATAAGTATATTATGCATATCACATAGAGATTTTCATTCTGGAGAACCATCAGATGAACTCATTCACATAATGCAGTGTTGAGGGGGACAGAGGAAAAAAAAATATTAATTTGTAAGTGTAACATAGGGCAGAAATGGGCGAGGACTAGAGGCCACTGAGAAGGATACTGCAGGGACATGAGCTAGAGTAGAGGCATGAGAGGAGACAAGTGTGAGGAAGAGTACAGGGAGAATGAGCAGGAACTACTGGCTAGACAGGAGGATCGAGGCAAAGGATGAAATACTGCTTAAAAAATCTCCAAAATATACTGGTCCACTGATGACATAAAGAACCTAAAAACTGTGAGACTTACATGCTATCATATCAAGTTGACAGAGTTTAGATTGGGAAAGGGTTTTCAGGCCATCCCCCACCCCAAGTTATTAATTCTCAAAGTGTTTGGACCATAAGTGCTGTATAGCATTCTGGGTGTTGAGACCATATGAATCAAGGGAGAGCGATTCTGGTGGAGGGGGTCAAAATGCCAGGCTAGGTAAAGCGAGTTTTGCCTCTTTCCAGGACTGCATTAAAATTACAACCAAAGTATATAACAATCAATGTAGAGAACCACCCGAAGTATAGCTAATCATAACACATATCTAAGGATATAAAGAAAGAGCCACATCGAGACCAGTAGAAGGGGTGGAGAAATGAAGCAGGCTGATCCCACAATTGTGCATGGTGGCTGAGCACTGGAAGGGAGAGCTCAGCTCCAGAGGCCCTACTGAAGGATCAATGGGCTCTAGCCCCACAAAGGGGCTCCCCAGCCCAGGGTTCTGGTACCGAGAAGAGGAGTTCCCACACAGTCTGACTGTAAAAATCAGTGAGGATTTTGACCTTCCAAGTGAGATGAAAGAGCCTACGCACAGACTCACTCACTTGCAGACACTCACTCTGGGCGCCGGTGGAGGGTCAGCAGCTCAGGAAGCACAAGAGACATGGGAAAGACTGAGTTGTAAGGCATCAGAGAAAGTACTGGAGTAGCAGCACTTTGTCGGGCCCCCTTTGGAACAGTTTACATATGTGTGCCATCTTGCCTGTGTTGAACCCTCTGCATGCATAGCCAGTTCTGTAGTGCCATTGGCCGGGTGAAATCAACCTGCTCTACCCTGTATCTGTCTCCCTGAGACCCCCCCCATCCAACTTACAAATTGTACACGGTGCCCGTTGCTGGGCAGCTGGCCCAATCCCATACCTTCCCTAGGCTACACATCCATTGCTGCAATGACTCTTGGCTCAAGTGGCAGGTGTGTAGCCCACACATTCCAGGAGAGACTTTTGGTGGGGTCAACTGTCATCAACAAGCTACAGTGTCTCATAGGCAGATCATAGTGGTCTGAAACCCTGACATGGATGGCAGCTGGCCTTACTATATGTAATATGTGACTTTTGTGGGAGCTCAGCCCTGGGCACGATTTTGAATCTGCATTGGCCTGATGGGATCAGTTCACTTCCCATGTGTCTCTTTGTGACCATGCCCTACCCAACCCGCAAATTACCCAAGGCAAGCCCATTCCCAGGCAGCTATCCCCACCCTGTGCTTTCCATAGGCCACAAACAACAGCTCTCAGCTTATATGGTTCATGTGTGGCCAGTGCATCCCAGGAGAGACTTTAAGTGGCATGCCACAAACCCCACCCTGAGCTACAGTATTTCTTGAACAGACCTCAGATGTCTGCTGGCTTAAAGTGGACAGCAGCTTGCCTTGCTGCAATCTGAGACTTTTATAGGAATCCGCAGATTCAGCACTGGCGTGAAAAACTGACTCTGCATTGGCTAGGTGAAATCTGATTGCTTTACACCGGTCACTCCCTGGGTCTCTGCACCACCCAACTCTTGTATCACCAAAGGCTCTTCCAGCTGCAGTCTTACAGGCAGCTGGCAGGCAGCCTCAGGCCTTAAGGTGCACTGGTCCTTTTGGTAAGCTGCTCCAGGCTCAGTGCTCCCCAGCAGTGCTAATCAGACCTCAGCAGTATGGTCTCTCCTACTTGCCTCCAGATCCGGCCCAGGCAGCAACTGTCTGCAGATTGCTTTGTAGCTCCTACCAGGTAGCCCTGAGCAATCAAAGGCAGTGGCTGACCTTGGCTAACCTGGGAGCCCCTCCCAAGGGGCCACAGAACCAACACATCAAGAGGCTGGTGTCAGACCACAACAGAGCACCACCTGACTAGTTCCACGAGCATCACATCTAAAAGGTGTTCTCAACAGGTACATAAGCCTGCTGAGGTCAGCCCACACACAGCAACTCATACCCCATGGGCCTGGCCAGTCCCCACAGCCAGTCAGCCTGGGAGTCATTCCCATTTACTGACGTGCTAACAGCAATCAATGATTCACAACAATAGGAGAGAACACACACCCCACACAGGGAACACACAGAGCCCCAGGCACAGGTGACTAGAGAAACTGTGCCACTGGGCCACACAGGACACCTACTACATAAGGCCATCTGGCCAAGGCTGGGAGATGTAGCAAATCTTTCTAATACATAGAAACAAACACAGAGACAACTAAAATGAGAAAAATCCAGAAAAAACTAAATGAAATAAAGGCAAGCAACCTACCAGAGACAGTTCAAAATAGTGGCTATAAGGATGCTCAGTGAACTTAGGGAGAGAATAGATGATCCCAGTGAGAACTTCAACAGAGAGATAGTAAGCATTAAAAAAAAAAAAAAAAAGACATACACACCATAAAAAAGAACCAGTCAGAAATGAAGAATACAATAACTGAAATGAAGAATACACTAGAAAAAATCAACAGGAGTTTAGATGAAGCAGAGGCTAGAATCAGTGAGTTGGAAGGCAGGGTAGCAGAAAACACCCAATCAGAACAGCAAAAGAAAAAAAATAATTTAAAAAACTGAAGGAAGTTTAAGAGACCTCTGGGGCAACATCAAGCATACCAACATCCGCATCCTAGGACACCAGAAGGAGAAGAGAAGGGCAAGGGATTGAGAACCTACTTGAAGAAATGACAGAGGACTTCCCTAACCTGGTGAAGGAAATGTACATACAAGTTCTGGAAGCACAGAAAGTCACAAACAAAAGGAACCCAAACAGACCCACACCAAGACACATTCATTAAAATTCCAAAGGTTAAAGACAAAGAGAGAATCTTAAAAACCGCAAGAGAAAGTCAGCTAGATACTTACAAGGGTACTCCTTTAAGAATGACAGCTTATCTTTCAACAGAAACTTTGCAGGCCAGAAGGGATTGGTATGAAATATTCAAAGGGATGAAAAGCAAGAACCTACAACCAAGACTGCTCTACCCAGCAAGGCTATCGAAATTTAAGGTGCAATAAAGAGCTTCCCAGACAGGAAAAATCTAAAAGAATTCATCACCAATAAGCCAGTATTACAGGAAATGTTAACGACACTTCTGAAAAAAGAAAGGGGAAAAACATAAATGCATATAATAAAATAGCAATAGCTATATACCTATCAGTAATCACTTGAAATGTAAATGGATTAAATGCTCCAATCAAAAGACATAGGATAGCTGAATGGGTAAGAAAACAAGACCCCCATATATGCTATCTCCAAGAGACCCACTTCAGATCAAATGACACACTAAAAGTAAAGTGATGGAAAAAGTTATTTCATGGAAATGGAAATGAAAAACAGCTGGAATAACAATATTTGTATCAGATACAGCAGACTTTAAAACAAAGGCTATAGTAAGAGACAAAGAAGGGCATTCCATAATGAAGGGATCAATACAAGAGGACATAACCCTAGTAAACATATATCCACCCAACATATGAGCATTAAATATATAAAGGAAGTATTGACCGACATAAAGGGAGTGATCAATAGTAATGCAATCATAGTAGGGAATTTAACACCCCATTGACACCAATGGACAGATCTTCTAGACAGAAAATCAACAAGGAAACAGCAACCTTAAGTGACACACTAGATCAGATGTATTTAATGGATGCTCTCAGATCATTTCACCCTAAACCAGCAGAATATACATGCTTATCAGACGCACATGGAATGTTTTCCAGGATAAACCACCTTGTTATGCCACAAAACATATCTCAATAAATGTAAGATTGAAATCATATCAAGCATCTTCTCTGACCACAGTAGTATGAAACTAGAAATCAACTACAAACAAACAAACAAAATACTGGAAATACACAAACACGGAGGCTAAAAAACATGCTGCTACACAACTAATGGGCTAACAATGGGATCAAGGAAGGAATCTAAAGATACATGAGACAAACAAAAATGGAAACACCACACCTCCAAAATCTGTTGGACACAGTGAGAGCAATCCATAAGAGAGCCTACCTCAAGAAACAAAAATCTCAAATGAACAACACTTTACACTTAAAAGAACTAGATAAAGACCAGCAAACAAAACCCAAAGTGAGTAGAAAGAAGGAGATAATAAAGATCAGAGTAGAAATAGAAAAACAATACAAAAGATTAGTGAAACCAAAAAGCTGGTTCTTTGAAAGGATAAAAATAAATTGATAAACCTTTAGCTAGACTCATCAAGAAATAAAAGATGGAGGCCCATGTGAATAAATATCAGAAATGAAAGAGGAAAAGATTAAAGGATTATAAGAAAATACTACGAGCAATTATGTGCCAACAAATTGAACGATATTCTTAGAAACACGATCTCTCAAGACTGAGTCAAGAAGGAACAGAAAATCTGAACTGACTGATGATCACCATCAATAAAATGGAATCAGTAATCAAAAACTTTCAAAGAATAAGAGTCCTGGACCAGATCCCTCATGGCTGAATTTTACCAAACATTCAAAGAGGAATTAACACTTATTTTCTCAAACTATTCCCAAAAATTAAAGGGGCGGGAAGATTCCCTAACTCCAAAACCAAAGACATTGCATATAAAGAAAGCCGTAGGTCGATATTCCTCATGAATATTGATGGAAAATCCTCAACAAAATATTTGCAAACAGAATTCAGAAATACATTACAGATATTACACCATAATCATGTTGGATTTATTCATGAGATGCAAGGTTGGTTTAATATCTGCAAATCAATTAATATGATGCACCACATTATCAAATTGAAAGATAAAAATTGTGCAGTAATATCAATAAATGTATAAAAGGCATTAGACAAAATCTAACATCCATTTATGATATATATAAAAAAAACTCAGCAAAGTGGAAATAGAAGGAACATGGCTCACCATAATAAAGGCTATATATGGCAAATTGATAGCTAACATCATTATCAATGTGGAAAGACTAAGAGCATTTTTCTTAAGATCAGGAACAGGACAAAAATACCCATTTTCACCATGGTATTGGAAATCCTAGCCACAGAAATCAGACAAAAAAAGAGAAATAAAAGTCATTCAAATTGGAAAGGAATAAGTAAAATTCTCATTATTTGCAGATGACATGATACTATATATAGAGAACCTTAAGATTCCAACAAAAAAAAAAACCTATTAGAACTGTTAAATGAATTCAGTAAAGTAGCAGGGCATAAAATTAATATTCCGAAGTCAATTGCATTTTTATATACCCAAGAAACTATCCGAAACAGAAATTAAGAAAAAATACAATTTACAGTTGCACCCAAAACAATAAAATACTTAGGGATCAAATTAACCAAGGAGGTAAAAGACTTCTCAGAAAATTATAAGTCATTGAAAAAAGAAATTGAAGAAGATAGAAGTAAAATGGAAGCATATACCATGCTCACATGCAGGAAGAATCAACATTGTTAAAATGGCCATACTACTACCCAAAGCAATCTATAGATTCAGTGCAATCCCTATCAAAATGCCAATAGCATTTTTCAGAGAACTAAAACAAAAAACCCAAAAATGTATATGGAATCATAAAAGACCCCGAATAGCCATGACAATCTTGAGAAAGAAGAACAAATTTGGAGATATCGCACTACCTGATAATTAGTATGACCTTGAACATCTTTTCATATATCTGTTGGCCATCTATATCAAAACAGCATGATATTGACATAAAAACAGTTACATTGATCAATGGAACAGAATAGAAAGCCCAGAAATAAATCCATGCCTTATGGTCATTTGATCTATGACAAAGGAGGCAAAGATATACAATGGGATAAAGACAGTCTCTTCAACAAATGGTCTTGGGAAAATTGAACGGGTACATGCAAACAAATGAAACTGGACCACTGTCTTACATTATACACAAGAGTAAATTCAAAATGGATTAAAGACAAATGTAAGACCTGAAATCATAAAACTTCTAGAAGAAAACAGACTGATACTGCTATTGGTAATTTTTTTTTTTTCTGATATATTTCCTCGGGCAAGGGAAAGAAAGGAAAAATAAACAAATGGGACTACATTAATCTAAAAAGTTTTCGCACAGCAAAGGAAACCATCAACAAAACAACAAGACAACCTACTAAACTGGGAGAAGATATTTGCCTATGGTATATCTGATAAAGGGTTAATATCCAAAATTCATGAAGAACTCATACAACTCAACACCAAATTAAAAAAAAAAAAAATTTAAATGGGCAGAAGACCTGAATAGATATTTTTCCAAAGAGAAAATATAGATGGCCAACAGATATATGAAAAGATGCTCAAAGTCACTAATCATCAGAGAAATGCAAATTAAAACACCAATGAGATATCACCTCATACTTGTCAATTGGCGATCATCAATAAATCAAAAAACAGCAAGTGTTGGTGAGGGTGTGAAGAAGAGGGAACCCTCGTGCACTGTTGGTGGGATTGCAGATTGGTACAGCCACTATGGAAAAGAATTTGGAGGTTCCTCAAAAAATTAAAAATAGAACTGCCTTTTGACTGAGCAGTTGCACTCCTGGGCATTTATATAAAGAAATTCAAAACACTAATTTGTAAAGATCTGTGCACACTATGTTCATGGTAGCACTATGCACAATAGCCAAGATGTGGAAGCAGCCTAAGTGCCCATCACTAAATGATTGAATAAAGAAGTTGTAGTACATATATACCATGGAATATTACTCAGTCATAAAAAAGTGAAATCTACCATTTGCAACAATATGAATGTTGGACCTAGAGGGTATTATGCTGAGTTAAGTAAGTCAGACAGAAAGAGAAATACTATATGATTTCACTCATATACAGAATGTAAAAAAACAAACTAAATGACAGCAGACTGACAGATACAGAAGACAAACTGGTGATTGCCAGAGGGGAGGGGTTTAGAGGAAGCTGGGTGATAAAGGTGAATGGATGAAGTACAAATCAGTAGTTACAAACAAAACAGTCAAGAGGACATAGAGTGCAACATAGGGAATATGCTCAGTAATACTGTAATGGCTTTGTGTAGTGCCAGATGGGAGCTAGAGTAATTGAGGCAATCACTTCATAAACTATTTAAATGTCAAACCAATGTGCTATATACCTAAAATTAATATAAAATAAAAAGTGTTTTAAAAGGGAGAAGGATTCTCATGGCAGGGAGCTGCTTGCTGTTGGGGAGGGCCAGAAGGGTTCCATGAATGTCAGCAGATAGTGTAGCTTTGCCAGAAAGTGTTTAGAGAAGTGAGACACAGCCCCCATTTCTCATTACAAAACTGCTGCACTAAGTGTCTAGTGTTTGATTGGAACTTTGTGTTTATTCTGCATGAAAATGCACTATGCCTGTTGATGTCACTTTGGTGCTGCTGGGACAGAAAGTAGGTATTTTATGTGCTCTCTTCTTTCAAACAAGATGGAAGGGCCTTGTAAAAGTGGTTTCCAAGGAATAACCTAGCATTTTAAAGATTTATAGAACAAATGTCCACTTAAAGCTTCATTTAAGTTTTGCAAAACATTTCTGCTTCTACCTTGCCGTGTCAGCAAAAGATTCTGGGATTTAAATAGATAAAACCTGGTGGGATATAATAAAGTGCAAAAAAAATATATGATACATCAAGTTAGTACTGAAAGGAATATTGAGGCCTAATGATCTCCTTACTGATGTCTCCTGAATAGAAGACAGCTTTTAATCTTTATGCTCTGTGTTATTTAAATAAGCTGAGGGATTTGTGAGTTGGGGGATGCTGAGATGTGTATCCACCAAAGATAATGATCCCATTTCAGATATGCACTTCTGTTTTAATGAAAGGAGACAGGTGAGAGTACAGAACAGAAATGTTAATAGCACCTGACCCTTTTCTTTCCCTGAGAGTGACCCAACCCAGGTAACTTTGAGATTTTTGAAAAATAAATACTTCCAAGTGGAACACGAGGTAGAATTTATTGTGCTGAGGCAGGGAGCAGTAATGGAAGTCTGGAAAACCTGTGGACATTAAAAAGTGTTTGCTAAGTTTCTCCTGTATTTACTGTTGTGGGAGTTTTAGTAAAACAAAATAGGGTCTCTGGCAAGCTCGCAAGGTATATATTCTCTGTCTTTATTCATTCTTCATGGTTTCCCCAGGGGCCATGGGCTTAACACCTTAGGAGCAAATGTCTGTTGAATGAATGGCTTTGGTAAGAGGCTCTAGAAAACACTACACCAACAGTGTGAATAATGAAGTGTAATACCTTCATCCCAGCCTTTCATCTAGCCTGAGTAACTGGTCCTTTAAAAAACTGCCCTGAAGGGACTTTTATTTTACTGGGGAAGCCAGACAAAAGAATAAGTAAACAAATGAATAAAAGAAAGTTATTCATCCCATAGACCAAATTATTCTTCTTGCCTAGCTATGCTTTTTACACCACTGTCCTGAAGCACTTTAATCATTTATTAATTATTAAATCTCCACATTGTTTTAGGTGAAATGGAGACGACCCAGGTTTGAAATGCAGTTTCTTTTTTATTTTCCTCAACATCTATATGCAATCAGTTAGAAACTTTGCCCTGTTGATAATTCTGTTTTAGTGAGCATCAGTCTAAACTAAAACTTAAGCACAGAAGTCATGACAGCATCGTCTTCAGGAAGCCACTGGTATCATTCTTCATGCAGCCCCAGTATCATCTGTGTGCCCTTACATTTGTGGAGAGAAGGGAAGCACGTATTTATAAAGCCTGGCTATCACTATGCAGGCCACCTTCACATTTGTAATAGGAATATTCTGTGAGTGTAAAGTTTGCTATCACAGAAACTCATACAAAAGCCAGACTGTCCAGCATATATTAAATCTGTCTTTATTTTAGATCATGGCATTTATGGGGATCACTAGGAGCAGCTTGTTTGAACTGAAATCCAAAGAGCTTATTTTATTTATTTTGCAAACATTTTGTTGAACTCCTACTCTGTGCTATATACCACTGGGAGAATAAAATTGAAAACACAGTCCCTGTCCCCAGGAGTAGAGTTAGTTGAGCATATAAATCCAACATGAAACAGCTCAGTAGAATTGCAAAGTTGTAAAGTTGGGCAGAGGTACTTAGGCTGGGCAGAGGTAACTTCTCCCTTGAAAGGGAGAAGAAATGGTGAATGTGGACCAAAGGCTAGCAGCAGAGAGGCTCCAGCTTGCCCGGGCATGCTAGTGTGAGAGATAGAGGGCCGTTTTAAAACCTCATTCAGGAGCAGCTGGGGGCTGTGCGCTGTGGGTCCCATGGGTGGAGGAGGAAGTCAGTGCAGTTGTGCCAGAGTGTAAGCCTCTCTATTTTCTTCCTTACCCCAGGATGGAATAAAAGGGACCCCAAGAATCAACATGATAGCAGCTGAGTGAAGACGGGCAGTAGACACCTTTTACCAGCTGCCTTAATTTGGATCCTTGCTAGTGTATTTTAACATGATGGTGTTTGTCATATGAATGACTAGATACCACGCACTGGTCTACTTGCTTTAATGCAGTATCGTGTTTTATCTTCTCAACTTTGTGAGATAGGTAGTATCAGTCCCATTTAATAAGTGAGAAAACAGAGAAGTGAAGAAGTCACCCAGCTAGTGAAAGATAGAGATGATGCAGCAACGATACAAATCCGCAATTGTTTGACTGCAAATAGGTGATAATGCCTCCTTTAATGTAGAATACTCTTCCAAACATCCCAACATCAAGATTCCACATATTCTCATGTTAGAAAAGCTTTGTTTAGGTTAGGTGTGCTTTCCCTGAACATTTCTTTCTCTGTAAATTTGGCAGAATCTTGTTGGCTCTACTTAAGCATCATTAAATGTTTGCAGTGTTGTTTTAAATATTTGCGATTAGAGAGTTAGGAAGCATATGCATTCTGGTCATTTTTAGTCTAGTCATTATTTTTTAAGATTCAGGTTACAAGCCACTAAATTGATTTAGTAGTTTGGAGCACCTTTGGGTGTTCTTTCAGACACCAGACAAACAGAATTTCTAACCACAGTGACTAAATAAGGCACTTCCAAGTTTGAAAAATTTATAGAGTAGGAAAAGATGTATGTGGCCAAATAAACATCTAGGCAGTTGGGACATGTCTAAAGTGAAATACTGGTTTCCTGAAACATATTCAATAAATGTACAGCCATGTCACAAAAAGAGATTATGTTCAAGAGAATTTATTATGCTGTGTTTGCTCACCAAGAATATTGCCTTATAGTTTATGAAGCATCTTTATAATGAAGTTATTTGCTTCAGATACTCTTTATAAAAATAAAGTGTTCCCATGAACTTTGGAAAACTTATTTGGTCAATCTGATTAGGACAAAAAATGAATTTTGTATTTAGTATTAATTTCCTAATTGGAAGGGACATTCAACAACTGTAGTAAATTCATAGGTTACTTAGAGACTGAATTAATCTTAAAATCTAATTTAATTGTCTCGTTTTAACGTTTTGACTTTATAAGAAGTTTTATCAGACCAGTCAAACTGCCCTTTACTTATATAAACTCTACTTGAATTTGGAGCCTTTCTCTCAAAGAAAAAAAAAATTCTTCGTAGGAATAATTTTTATATGAATCATAGTGTATTTATGTAAGAGAGACTTAGCAAATTTTTGATAAAATGAGCTGAAGGGTAAGTATTCAGAACTGGCCAACTGTTACATTTTCCAGATGTTCTGGGAATGGAACTTAAGTGGTTGAGGTGGAAGAACGAGGCTAATCTTTGCCATCCAAAAGGACCTTTGTAGTATGTTTGTTATCGTTCTGCAAAGCTGCTGAATTTTATCCCCTGCATTCTGCAGCTAAGTCCCGCTTCCTTTATGTGGAGCACCAAGAAAAGGCAACCATTTACCTGTTAACTGTGCACCCAGGCAGAGAGTCATCACAGAAAGAGGCTTTGGTGATTTTAATTGAAAGGCAAATGATTCCTTGTTGTTTCATTGTTGTGGCCCTCTCTACTGGTGAGTGTCTATTTAAAATAAAGGAGAATCAAGCAAGTGAAAAAAGTGTCAGAATTTTTAAGACCTGAATACAGGCAATGAACTAGTTAGTGGTCACCAGAGGGACATGGTGGGAAGGAAAAAGTAGATAGGGGTAAAGGAGATCAAATACTTGGTGACGGAAGGAAATTTAACTTGGTGGGGCGGGGAAGAAAAAAAAATTGAGAGAACCAAATAAATTAGGCTGCTTTATTGAGAGAGGCAGTCTAGCATCGTGGTTCAAGGGTATAGCTCCAGAGTCAGGCGAGCGGGATTTGAATCCCACCACCGCTAATTATCTGTTGGAAGACATTAGCCAGGTTACTTACCCTCTCAGTCCCTCTGTGTCTTTATTCCTGAAAAGTGTATAATAGAACCTAATTCATAGGATCATTAGGAGGACTACTTCCATGCTAAGTCCACAGTAAATGTGAGCTATCATTATTATTTCTAAAGTCTCAGATTTGAAGCTTGCAGGCACATCTGATAGGCACAGGTTGTACCGCAGTGCAGGTGGGCTTCCCTGTAGGTACCAATACTTAGGCAAGGGCAGGTCATTATTAGATGAATTGATGCAGACAGACTGTTTCCATCCCTAAGAAAGACATACACTGTGGACATGGCCTGGCCCACACTTTCAGCCAGTTTGAAGCACTGTGCTCAAAGGACGTAGCAAGCTCAGGCAGACACAGGCACCAGGAACATCCTTGGAGGGGTACCTCATAACAGTAGGCATCATAGGAGATAGTACAGGGGCAGGTAATGCTGAATGCTGGTTCCACTTTTGTCCAAAGCTCAAATGATGGCACAATACTGTTTGTGTTTATCCTTCTTGTCTAAGTACTTTGCATGATTTTTCTTCCTTTGATATGATTCCAAACTCAGATCTCACATGGGTACCTCCCAGCAACATCAGTCACCCTCTCCCCTTCCTGGCTTAAACTGATCAGGGCCCATTCCAGACCTGGTGTTGGAATTAATCCCCCAGAAATTGGAAGTGGGAGCAAGGAAAGTTGGGGCACTGTTTTACCAAGAAAATTGAAAGATTGAGGTGACCAAAAAAAAAAAAAAAAACCAGATGTCTGTACACATGTGATGGTAGAGCTGAGATAGCTTGGTTCTCCAGTTAGCATTAGCTAAGAAACGATCAGACCTAGGTTTGCCAGTGAGGCCATTCCACAACCCAACTCAGAGGCTGGGACAGGCAAAATAAATGGACAGGAAATAAACGTTGAAAGGAAATAAACATTGGGTGCCTGTTCTGTGCCAGGGTCTTTATGTTTGTGGCCTAATTAAAGCCTCATGACACCATGAAGTGGAATTGGGAGGTTTAAAAGGGTTGGGGAGGAGGATAAAGATAATCTTGAATCATGGTGAGCTATGATAGCCAGAGTTTTGAATGACCCTAGGGCAGACTGAGGAAGCAGCCCCTTAGAGAGGAAAAGGGGTGCTGTACAGGCAGGTTGAACAGGGGGCTTTTGGGGTTCTGAAGATAAAATTCTGTTTGACCTAGATATGAAGCAAATAATCACTTATGTTGTTTGAAAAGCAGTAAAGCCAGCCCAACCATGTCACAGTCCTGATCTCACAACCCACATATCTTATGTTTAAACAAGGAAAATCCTTTCAGAGAAATAAATGTGAGTTCTGTGTACCATGTATATACTTGTGCCACATTTAATTTCATTAGCTATAATATCACGTAGCTGTGCTTATTTAACTGCTTAGACCAGATGGTAATGCCTTCTGAAAAAAAAAAAAATGGTTGTACGAATATAATTGAACATGTCCTGTCGACAGAGTTACAACTACCCATTTTCCCAATTAAAAATAGGTGATTCAATAAAATGAACAGAGTCTGTTACTCCACCACCATTTCTAGCTCAAAACAGGAGGGAGAAAATGTGCTGCAAAGTTGGGAAATTGCACAGTTATGGCATATACCATGGGAGGGATAGGAAAAAAGGCAGGCCTTCCCCTCGTACCCTAGGAAACCAGTGTTTCACTTTAGACATGGCCCGACTCCCTCAATATGAGGAGTTCTTTGTTGATGCCTACATTCGGCCAGTGACCCAGGGAGAGGCCTTGGCCTCCTCAGTTGTGACCAGTCTGAAAGTGGTGATGAGAGGTGGAGGTGAACATTATGCAAACTAGCCAGGACATTTTTAAAATGTTGTAAAGTATTGGCTTCTGAATGGAATAAAGTGTGGTTGAAAACACTGTGTTGACTCTGGGCAGATGAGGTGTTGAGTTTTATGAATCTTTTCAATCAATACCAAAAATATGCTGGTCAAATTAATATATGTGAACAAACATCTTATGAAGCTGTCACTGAAAATATTTTTGTATTTATTTACAAAGAGATGAACTCTAGGCTCCTCCTAGTCTTTCTGATCCTGCTTATGTAACTATGGAATTCATAGATTTAGTGAAAGGAAGAAGAAAGTCGTATTCTGGCATTGGAATTTCACAGCAACTCTCTAGAGATGATAAAATAATAATGATCATTAGAAATGATAACAAGTGAGAAACTCTTACAGAGGAAAAGTTGGAAAATGCCACCTTGTCGTGTCCAGGAACTTAAATGACACAATTGCTCTGTATATAGTTTTTTCTTAGTTACTTCATGTTGTATGAGTAAAAACTTGTAATCATCTTCTCTCTCCTAGCTCAAAAAAGTCGAGAATTTTAGAGTAACAAAGACCCTAAAATCCACTCAGGCTCACAGGATAAGAGAGGGGCTGAAAGAGGGAAACCCCCACAGTTTGAGTGATGACATGAGAGCCCCATCATCTCTTCTCCCATTACTGAATCTTGCCCCTATTCTGGTGTTAGGGCCGGTTGTGGGGCGGGAGGCGGGGGCAAGGAGAAGGAAGCTGGGACATGCATGGCTTCACTTTTATCTGTTTTGTATATCGGGGTCCCATCTAGAATTTATTTAAAATACTGAGAGTCTGAAATCCACTCTCCTCAATCACACGGGAATTCTTAAGAATGGTGGTGGGTACATCGTGACTCCCCAGCATCATTCCTGGCCAATGGGTCTCAGATATGGGCTTCATATGTACTGTTTTCCCTAATTCAGATGACAGAACGTAAAGCTGAACTGAATCCTACTGTGGAGGCATGTGCCAAAGATAGAACAAGGAAATATTTTAGAGTGGTTAACTGTTTGTGTAGAACTTTGTCACCCCACTCCCAACCCACAGATTAGATGTAGGTCTCAGAGTCCTGGGTGTTAGTCCCATCTCGGCATGGGAGTTGTTTGACCTCATGTGTTGCCTGGAGAGGACCATCAGACCCACCTGAGGAAAGAAGTAGGAAAAGGTGACAGGTCTTGTGAGCTGCTGCGGAAGTGAATCAGTCCGGGGGGGGGGGGGGAAGCACCCCACTGTTGGCATCGGCCATCTGCCTGCATCTACCTTCACCCTAAGCCTCAGCTTTGAAACATCTGTGCTGGTGACTCAGAAACCTGACTGTTCACTTTGCACATTTTTGTGTTTGATTCATTTAGTCACCAAGTCTTCAGCTACTTTCTCTGTTTTTTTCTGCCTGATGGGTGAGGGCCAGCCTCAAGGTCAGCACAGCAGACTGATTCTGGAGAGGCAGTCGCAGCCTGGGAATGAGCTTCTTTGTCTCTGAGAGGGGCTTTCCTAGGAGGCTCCTTTGAGGCTGCCGGTCTGTTCTCCCAAGGTTTCATGATTGTCTCACCCATCCCCAGAGGGATCTGATTGCAGCTCTGCTCTCCTCTGGGCCTCTCTCTCCTCTTCTCCCAGGGCACCGCATTGCTCTGCAGCTCTTCTTCAGCTGCCTCAATCAGCCACCTAATCTCTACCCCACTAGTTTTTGTTTTTTTCCTTATTCCATGAGTGTTTCTTTACACACATGTACATGCATACACACACCACCACCACCATCACCAGCACTACTATGAAAACTCCTCTGAATCTTTCTCTCAGCACTGCTTAACATAATTCCATCTTCTCCTAAACCTAACTCCCCAGTGACCTCTGACTCAGACAGGCCAGGAAGGCCAAGGTCAGCCATGCCCTTTTCTCCACCAACCATCTAGAAGAGGCTATGAGTCCAGGAGATGTGTGCTTTGTGCATCAGCTATCTCATTTACTTGAACAAGGGACCCGGTCACCTCTAAGAGATCAGATCAGTTTTATTGTAAGTGGTTTCTTTGAGCTGGGTTGGACCTCTTCCTCCCTTGGCATAAAGTAAATGAGTGTGCTTGCTGGGTGGCAGCAATGAAGAGACATTGAGTCCTCAAGTCACATTAGCAGGCTTGTTGAGACCTTGAAACAATCTCATCATCAAAGTGCTTGGTAATAGCTATAAAAACATAATAACAGGTGGCAATGGGCACGAAATGTGTGGCTTCATGCTTAGTTCTTAGGATAATGGGAGCATTCATGGGTTTCCAAATGGAGCCCTTTGTGCTTCCAGTCCTGTGTCTTTCTGGCTTCTGAAAGGACAACTTTATTCAACATGTCGAAAGGGCACTGGCTTCTAGAATAACCTCAGGAGCTCTGCTACCTGTTGGCCTTCTACATGGGTTTTGAGTAGCTGGATATGGTGGAAGGGGGATCGGAGAACATTCCTCAAACATGGTGTACAGATTTGTTCTTCCAAAGAAAATTGCCTTGGAAATAGTACCTCTAACATGGAAGGAGGAGGGGCTGGGCATTTAAGGGGTGCTAGAAGGTGACTTGTGACATTTTCTCAGAATTTTTTTCCGCCTCTGATTCTTCCTATGAGATTTTTCTTCCTGGATAAGATGCATAGCTAGTTTGGCACCCCATAATTCATGAATTTGAATGCCCTGGGCATGATTATGTCCTTCAAAATTCAATAGAGGTGTGATTAGTGTAAGCCTTCTTCCTGTAAGACTGTCTTCTGTTCCCCATCTGCTCCTTTGACTCCATGCTTTGTAGTATTTTATCGACTCACCTGCATTTGTTATGTAAAGTTTATCATTTAATTTTCATTTTATTACTGCTCACATCCACATAGTCATTAGCATAGGATGACTGATGACATCTTTCCTGCCTAAAGTAAAGACACTTGGTATTTAATCATCCTATGCAGCCTTTGGGGAGGCTTGTTGTGGTTCCTTTTCGGCCTTTCTAAATATTGAGAAGAGTCCCCGCCCCCACCACAACCAGCTCCTAAACTTTCAGCCACTAAACTCAGCTGTGCCTCACGTTTGTGTCTCAATGCATGATGACTGAGAGGAGCTCTGTTTAAGGATTATTCTTTGTCAAACAGGACAACAGGCCCTTCTGTCTTATTGGATTTTTTTTTTTTAAATAGGCTTATGCTTTCTATTCCAGAGAACTGCATGTCTTTTAGGTAAGGAAATTAAGATATAGTCGGCTGGTTTTTAAGACCATAGTGCAAGTTTATGTCCAAATGACTCAAACAACGTTTTTTGTGGACCTGCTGGGTATAAGCCAGTGGCCTCGACGCCCAGGGTTGCAGAAAGTGGTGAAAGTTTCAGACCCTGCCCTCAAGGAGTTTCAGGGTAAGAGAGCAAATAAACTACAAATAAAATTAACTATATTCAGCAGCACTGAATGAGTTTAAACTACTAGTTTGTGATGTAAGATTTTAGAAAATGGGGGATAAATTTAGTTTTTTTCAAAGTTTATTGAGGTGAAATTCGTATAACATAAAATTAGTGAGCAATTTAGTATATCCACAAGGTTGTGTAACCACTACCCCTGACTAGTTCCAGAATATTTGCATCATTCCAAGGTAACACCTTGTACCCACTGAGCAGTCTGTATTATTCCCTCTTTCCCCTTAGCTCCTGCCAGCCTCATTTGTCTTCTGTCTCTAAAGGTTCATCTGTTCTGGGTGTTTCATATAAACAGAATCATATGTGACCTGTTTGGCTTTTTTTACTTAGCATACTGTTTGGAGGTTCATCCATATTGTAGTATACATATCAGTGCTTCCCTTCTTTTTATGGTTGAATAACATTCCAACGTATGTATATGCCGCAGTTTGTTTATCCGTACTTCCAACAATGGACAGTGTGTTGTTTCCACCTTTTGTCTATTTAGAACAGTGCTGTTAGAAACACATGTGTACGTGTATAAGTAAGTACCTCATTTCATTTCTTTTGGGTATATACCTAGAAGGGGAATGGCAGGGTCATGTGGTTTATGTTTAACTTTTTGAAGATTTACCAAATCCATAGTGGCTGAACCATTTTGAATTCCCACCAGTAATGCATGAGAGTTCTAATTTCTCCATATCCTCTGTAACACTTGCTATCTTTCGTTTATTTTGTTTGCTTTTTTTTTTTTTTATAGCCACCCTAATGGATGTAAAGTAGTTTCTCACTGTGGTTTTGATTTACATTTTTTTAATTTTGACTAATGACATTGAACATTCATGTGTCTTCTTGTGTTTGTATATCTTCTTTGAAGAAATGGCTACTCAAGTCCTTTGCCCACTTTTGAATTGGATTGTTTGTTTTTATCATTGAATTCTAAGAATTCTTTATGTATTCTGGATTCTAGACCTTTATAGGTTTTTTTTTTTTCCCACATCTTATAGGTGGTTATTTTCACTTTTTTGGTAATGCTCTTTGTTGCACAGATGTTTTAATTTTTATGAAGTCCAATTTATCTATTCTTTCTTTTATTGCTCAGTTTTTATGTCATATCTATGACTCCATTGCCAAATCCAGTGTCAGGAGGACCTATACCTGTGTTTTCACCTATGAAATTCATGGTATGAGGTCTTATATTTAGGCTATTGATCCATTTTGAGGAAATGTCTGTACATAGCATGAGATTGGGGTCCAAATTTATTATTTTGCAAGTGGCTTTCTAGTAGTTCCAGCTTCATTTGTTGAAGCCTTTCTCCATCAAATGATCTGGACACCCTGTATAAATTAATTGACCATAGATGTTTATATCTGGGCTCTTGACTCTATTCTATAGACACTATATGTTTATCCTTAAGCCAGCACCTCTCACTGTTTTGATTACTCTCGTTTTGTAGTAAGTTCTGAAATTGAGAAGTGTGAGCCCTCTTTGTTCCTTTTCAAGATTGGTTTGGCTCTTTGGAGCCCCTTACAATTCTATACAAATTTGAGGATTGGTTTTTCTATTTCTGCCAAAAGGCAATGTGGAATTTTGATAGAGGTTGCATTGAATCTACAGCTCACTTTGGGTAGTATTGACATCTTAACCATATTAAGTCTTCCAGTCTATGGACATGAGGTATCTTTCCATTTATTCAGCTCTTCATTTGTATAAATATTTCACCTCTTTGGTTAAATTATTTCCTAGGTATTGTATTCTTTTGTGTGCTATTATAAATGAATAGTTTTCTTAATTTCCTTTTTGGCTGGTGCACTGCTGGTATAAAAAACACAACTGATTTTTGCATCTTGGTCTTGTACCTTGCAACTTTGCTGAATTAATTATATTAGCTTTGGGATTTTCTGTATATAAAATAATTTCATCTGTGAATAGATACCTTTTATTTATTTTTCTTGCCTCATTGCTCTAGAGAAAACTTCTAGTAAAGTGTTTAGTAGCACTGTCAAATGCAGGCATCCTGGTCTTGTTTACGATCTTAGGGGGAAAAACTTTCAGGATGTCACCACTGAGTATGATATTAGCTGTGAGTTTTCTTTATGGTGCTAAGGAACTTCTTCTATTCACAGTTTTCTGAGTGTTTGTATCATGAAAGGGTGCTGAGTTTTGTCAGATGCTTTTCCTACATTATTTGAGATAATCATGCAGTGGGTAGAATTTTAAATAGAGAATAGGATTGATATTAAGAGAAATGTGGAGTCTAGAGAAGTAGCTAAACTGCAGTGCTAGGAACATGACTAGTGTTTTCAGAGATTACTGCACAATCTAAAGTCACTGGAAGAGAATGTTGCAGAGCAGAGGACTAGATAATAAGCCAAGAAAAGGCAGATTCTGAGTATAATGGGGAGGACCTTGGATCCCAGAATACTTTTATCTAATCAACATCTGGAGCTCCTTAGGGTATCTGAATCCAGTGCAACTAGAAATCATGGTCTCAGCTCATTATTCTCTTCTTCTGTATCTCTACCTCATCTTTTCTATTGACTTTCACATTCCTTCTTAATTTTGTTAGTGAAGTTTCATGTAGAACACAGGAAATATTGGATTTCTTTAATAGTATGTGATGAATCCTATGATTTTTTAAAATTTAGGAAGAAAACCAAATTTATAAAGTGAGCCAAATCTTTTTGGTAGCTCATTGCTACTTGCGTACATAAATAGACCTGGTAACATGCCAATAGCTTTTGTCAGGGCTGTGAATTAGACTGGAGAGAAGAATGAACTGTGCATTCCTAGCTCCCAGGCCAGGGTAGGTTCCTGAGATTTCTGCCAGCCTCCTCCAGACAGCAGCATGGTTCCTCAGCTGTCCTTCTAGTCAAAGAGACAGATGGAACCTCAGGGTCTTCCTGTTTAGGCAACTCAGAAGTCAAAGTTGTTAGGATGTGTGGGCTTTGAAAATGCCTCACTTCAGGGAAGCTGAGTTTTTGCAACCCAGGCTTTCTTATATTGACATGCGTTCTTTCCCGTCCTCATGACATTCTTTGTTGTTGTGTGCACGCACAAGCCCTCTCTTGCAATATTGACAGAGGATGGGTTCTGGCTGTGCTGGAAGCCATGCTTATTAAGTGTGCTCAGAGTTCGCCTTGCTGTGCATGCTCTCCTGCCCAGTTCTCAGATGAGCCTGTTCCCTTCCTTGCACTTGTTCTAGTTAGTGGTCTCCTCCAAAGGTAGCCATTTCACCATGGGATTCTACTCCCTGCAAGTAGTGGCCCTGACCCAAGGACCAGCTCATCTGTGTCAATGGCCAAGGCATATTAGGGATGTGACTATTTAGCTCTTTAACCAGGAGCCTATGTCTTGTCTAGAGACCTTCCAGAATACTGTTTACCTAAGTGCAGGGGCAGAAAAGCCTAGGAGCACTTGGTATGGATATTAATGGCTTTTACATTATGATACTCATCACAGAATTCCAGCTGTTGGTGTCATGAGGTGATAGTGAGGCATCTCTGGGATAAGAAGGATATGGAGATCGATGGAGATCAGAAGTAAAGATGAATATGATTCAATTATCAAGAAGCTATTTGGCTTCTAAGTTTTAGCTACATCCATTGTTGCAAGGCCATTATTTCCTTATCACCATTGTCAAGTAATATAAATGAAGAAGCCAACTCTACATGACCCAGTGCTGGGGGCTCTGTATGCAATTATGCAGAAACACTCCCACTTAAATTGAGTATGGATGGATATGTAAAATGATTAACTAAGACTTCACAGTTAACATAATTCTTTAATTGCAGCAAACATCTGAAGTAGATCAGTGACTCTAACTTTTTAAGAAGCCTAAGATTAAAAGTCTAAATTTTGGAAACAGATAATGTTCTTTCACATTACAGAAAGGAACCTTTCTTTCTAAAAAGATTCACAGGATTTTATGCTGGAATATCGAATATAAATTTTATTTTTCTTTTTTAAAAGTTGGTCATGCAGGTTATTATAAAAATCTGAACAGTTAAAAAAAAAAAAGGTATCAAACTAAAAAGCAAAAGCCACCAACCCACTCCAATCCCCAACCCCCGAACATGCTTCCACTCCCACAGTCAGACTGTTGCTGACATCTTCCTCTGCCGTCTTCCCATCCTTTTTCTTAAGTACAAATATATTCATGTGTGTGTAAATGATTGTTTCTAATTGCTATAGATAAGTGCATATATTTTTTATTTTTTATAGCTGACTTTGCCTGCATGTAAGGCGATTGTTGTTCAGGTCTGCTCCCTTAGCTTCTAGAATACAAAAGCTGACAGCTTGCCCCTTAATTCTGCATTGTGTAACAGGAGTAAGCGTATGCCTACTGTGTTAGGCGACATGTTTTTATTGGTTTTACTGCCACCACTAATTAGCCATCATATCTTCACATTCATAATTTGTTCCTTTTATTTTGGGTGATAGTAGTTCCCCCGCGAGTGCCCAGTTTGCTAAGGATGTTTTCAGCAGTGGCAGAGCACCACGACCACCTCTGGCTCTTGCCAGGAGGCTTGTGTCTGAGGCTCTAACCTTTAATTGATTTGCTTCATAATAACTGGTCCCCCCCCCGCCCAGTTCATAGATGTGTGTATAGCTTGCAAGACACTATCAGCTTAGTAAAATATAAACATATTCTCTTCCACAGTTTTTCCCTTAGAAGTTTATTTAGCTGCCTTGGCATCCTTTCTCTTGATCTTGCTTTGTTTTAAAGATCGTGACTCATTCTTGGACATAGTAAACCCTTTGCGTTGACTGGTGTTAGCCACTGATTCAGAAATCTAGTCCTTGAAGACTTAACACTCAGACACGCACAAGGTGGGCCTCTGCTTTTGCTCAAGTCTCTCTTCATCTTCGGGAACTGAATTTCATGCAGAATTAAATTGTAGGTCAGGCCTCCCATGGCACCGTTTGCTGCTAATATGGGAAAGCAGTGATCAGATTCGCTTATGCTGCTCTTCACTGAGCTGAGACTTAAAGGATGAAGGGTGACATTTTCCCCCATTTTGTAAATTAATGCCATTGATCTGCCTAACAAGAACAAAGTTAGGCTTCAAAATACCAAATGATAAAGAGATTAAGACTTTAAATGGCTTTCCAAAAGGCAACCTCTATTGTAAGGCTCCAAGCTGACTATTGAACTTTCAATTAGAATTTCTAATAGGCTATTGACTTAAATGGATAAAATGTTGCCAGTGATAGCTTTCAAGATGACAAAGATTGCTTCTTACATTCTGGAATATTACTTTATGTAGCATATACTGTTCTAGAAGGTGAATAACAATAATAAACCTACCTCTGCAGAGTGTCAGCTGCGTCTGTGCTGTTGTTTTCTCAAAGATGAATAAATGCATTTTTAAGAAATATATGCAGTTCTAAAATACTTTTTCTTTTTGTGTTTGCTAAACATGAGCTCCATGAAACCTTTCATGGCATGGAAGTCCTTCGTTCTTTGACTTTGTGACAGTATTCTTCTCTTATGTGAAGCAGCCGGTGTGGTGTATGTTTCTCTGTGTGCACACACATGCCTTCGCTCACATGTGTGTTCACAGTCGGGACTCTAGCAGATGTGTTGTCTATCATTGCTCTCTGCCTCAGTTTACTTGTCTTAGATGCTATGATTCTCCTTCCCCAGTGGGCTTCCAAAATGGTGTGGTTTGGTCTAGCCCTTGTTAGGAAACACTAGCTTTAATACATTTTTTAAATACTAATTTTTCAAAGACCAGCTACCTCTTCTAGGATAAAGGGTTAATATTATGCTTATGTTACAGTGCATTAAAAACTCTAATTAAAACAGCATTACATTCCCATCTGCCAATCTCCAGTAATCTTCTTTAATTGCAGTAATTAAACTATATTTACATGTTCAGAATACTTGTAATTTAGCAAATTGCACTCTCTGCTCTACATTTAATCAAACAACCAGTTCCAGTATATTTAGTGTGGAAAGAAGTAATTTCAATGTTTTGATTACTATAGCAGATTTGACAGAGTAAGTGCCCCTCTAGTAGAGGGCTTGAAAGGGAAGGCAAACATGAAATATAGTCATGGTTTTGATTGTCATGTGAATGCCTAATTACATGTTGGAGGATTAACTATTAAAGGGTATCATGGTTACACTTGATGTTGAGACACAGCCAATATTACAGATAGCAGAGACTGTTTTTTTTTTTTTCTTTTGGAAAATTTGACAAAAGAGTAAAGTTTCTCTTTAAAGGTTGAGAGATCATTGGAAAATGTGAGGACAGTGTTGCGTGGCTGATGTAATTGCTATTTTGTCTCCTATCTATGATCACAAAGCCTGCCGTGCTGGAGGGTTATTTTAGTCTTCCCATTTAGCGTCCAGAAGAAATTCAGTGACAAACAACACAGAGAAATGTCCATGGCAACACCAGCTCAGGAGTGAGTCCCTCTGCGTTCCTGTATTTCACGCTGTGTCTGGGTTGGCTCTGGGAAGACGTGTGCTTTCCTGAAAAGGCCCTTCACCAGAGTCAGGGCCTCCTCCGAGTCTTTCCTTACCAGACCAGTCCACCTAACCTATCTCTTTAGCCTCATCTCTGTTTCTTGGTTTCTCATTTTAAAAAACAGATAGTAATGTGGTAAATATTGTTTGGATTCAAAGAAGTAACCTCCTAATCACCTTTAATGTATTTTTTAATGGTGCTTGTTGTTATTATTTACTTGCGCCAGTGTAACTGTTCTGTTTCTTTATCTGTATAAATTTGACTGGATATTGGGTATTCCCATTAAGTCTCTGTTTTCCAAAATAATACGTCAATTTACTCAACATAGAATTCGAAGTAATATTCTCTCTTCCAGTAGCTTCTTTCTAATTATGTGACATTAACAGTATTTCCTAGTATTTATATCTTTACTCACTCTGGGCCATCCATTTTATTAATAAGGATTGTGCATTAATGCAAATGAAAGCCAAGTTAGCATTCCTATTGAATACCAAAGATGAACCTCTTTTCTTGACCATGTGAAAAGAGCAAGATACAGAATTGTTAAGAATAATATGTGAGAGTAAGGACCTAAGTTTTCTTCATGGTTCAGTTAACATCTTGCTATAATATTGAGCAAAATGTTTCACTTCTTTAGGTTTGATATTGTTAGAAATAGGGTAGAGAATAGGGTCTGGATTTTTTTGGTTCATGAAGAAATTGAAAGCTCTTGACAAAAAAAAATATATATTGGACATTAGACTATGATAAGAAGAACCATTCAGTTCAAATCCCATCCCATTTCCATTATGTTAGTAAGAATTTAACATCTGACAAATTCTTGATATCTTTTTTCTCCTGCTTATTATTTATGAAGAGATTCTGAGTAATTCATGATAGCTGCCTTTAAAAATATATTGGATGAAATTAAGACTTATGATGAAATTCAAAGCAAAATACTGCTGATAACTGCACTAAGGAGAAATGAAAGAAAAAGAGGAGTAATTTGAAATTGAGGACAGGGCCTGTCAAGGTTGAAATTCCAGCTCTGTTACTTAGCTGTTGAATCCTAAACAAACTACCTAATCTTCCTAAGCCTCTGATGTTATCTCATCTGTAAAATGGAGATAATAGTACATACATAGGTACTGCAGTATTAGTTTTTCACTCCCATTGTCTATAATATGTGTGCATGGATGGGGACACTCCCTACACACATACACCCACATTAAGTTTAGAACCTTTGGAATGGCATAATTCAAGCATAAACATTAGTACAAACTTTTTTTTAAAACAATATAGTATAAGGGATGAGATATACCTAGAAACTGAAATCTTCAGATTTTTCCCAAACCTTACTGTAACCTCTTGTTCTAGCCCCTTATTATCAACAAAGGACAATGGAAGGATCTGAATTTCAGTACTATTTCACACTCTGCTTAGATGTGGTAATCAGCAGTAGAATAACCCCAAAGTGGCTATTAATTCAAACACCATTGAGTCAAGTTATGGATAATCCAGAATAGATCCTGTCAAACATTCCTACATAGCATTCAGCATCTCTGCTTTCCAGGGGTCACCAGGGGAGTCTTTCTTGGAAACTCCAGAATGAGGTCAGCATTCTCAGAATACTCAAACATGGGAACACTTTTCTTCTTGAAAACTTTCTAACGTGGGATGGGGTAGGGATACCCTAGATACAGAGAGAATCTTTATTCCAAAGACAGAAGTTCTGACATTTCCATGTCTGCTAATTTCACACATCATATTGCAGCAGATAGGATCTGGGCTCCTGCCAAGAGGACTGTAAACTCTTTTTGAAAGAGTGCTTTTTTGGAGATGTGGGAAGGGCGTTGAGCTGCAGAGACATTTAATAGTGTTCTTGAAATATCCAAGTAGATTTATGTTATAAATCATGAAACTCGCCCTCCTCTGAACTTACTCTTCTAAGAAAGCTTACTCATCCCAATAATATGACTGATTTCCTGTTTTCCAATGTTTACTTATACTGTATAATGTTTATTATATAACGAGTTTATTTTATAATAAGGGGCTCCAATGTATTAGTGCTCCATCGTTATCATTCCATCAGCTTTCTAGTAAATGCTATAACCCTTGGCAGGGACATGAGTCTCAATCAGGTGATATCATTGCTTTTTAATGAACTCCTTTTCTCAGAGTAACAACATTGCAGGTAAAAATCCTTATCCTGCATTATTAAAGAACCTCAGAATAAAAGGCACAAAGGCACTGAGAAGGTTGTGCCGAGAAATGGGGCAGGACTTATTACCAGTTCAGTATAGTACTAGTTAACAGTCTTTGATCTATCACATTTACCTTTCTGAGACAGTAAGAAACCACAGGCAGAGGAGCCGGGAACTGCAGCATGTGTAGGCACTTTGTAAATGTTGCCTTGGTTACTTAATGCCTAACTGCTGGGATTTAACACTAGGACAACATTCGCGGAGGGGGCATCTAAAAAAATGTGATGTTTTACAGCCTGAGAAGTTAAGCACTGAGATAGTTAGGGCCCGGCTCTCATTAGCTGAATGGTAGATTTTTCTAATTAGTTCTTTCTAGTGCAATTAGCACGAAAGAGCCTAATCACCTCATGTGAATCCAATCTAATGCTTGGGAAAGAATGCCCTTGGCTTCTCTTTCAGATCGGATCTTAGGATTTTGTGTGCACTCCCTTAAAGAATGGAATCTATTTGCGAGTGTTTATATAAAACGTGAGCAAAGAGCCATAGAAAGGGCAAGAAATGGACAACTTGTTGACTTGCCGATGCCAGTTTAACTGGAGAAAGTGCTTGGAAATATTCCTTAATTGGCAGTTATCAGTTTATCAGTTCAACTAAAGATGTGTTTTCCTTGATTTCTTTCATTTTGAAATAGGAGACTTGGACCCGGAATGGCTACCGCTCAGTGCAGCCACCCCTCCTGAGGGCATGAAACACACTGCCCGCTGGCATCAGAGCGCACTGGGAGCCTGGGACTGCGTCCGGGGCTTGCTTTCTCAGTCTCTGCGGTGCCAGCATTCCCCGTCAGCTTTGCTAACCTGTGCACTCGGTGCACTGTCTCTCCTCCTGCTCTCTGCCTTAGTCACCCGTACATGCCACGTTCATCTTTGAACTGTTCTCAAATGTCTCGTGCCATCCCTCAATTCACAGTTTTTAAGGGAGCCAGCTCTGGGTATCTCTGTTGACAGTGTTCATCTTTAATTGGAAAGGTAACTATAATGACAGCACCTGGTACTGTAGAATGTAAGCTGTTGCCCCTTTGGGGCAAGTCACCTGCGTATAAGAAGGTGGAAGAGAAAATGCTGAGCCTGTGCATATTTATCATGGTCTAGGGAAAGAAATGGGCATTCTTGCTCACTGGGCTGTAGAGGCCAAGGATTACGTGAGTTTGCAATGTTCACGTTATCACTGCCCAATACAACTTCCTGTGATGATGGAAGTGTCTGTACTTGCACGGTAGGTACTAGCTCCATGTGGCTATCGAGCACTTGAAATGTGAGACTGAGGAACCACATTTTTAATCTTATTAATTGGTTTAAATTTAAATAGCCCCACATGGCTGGCTAGCAGCTGCCACATTAGACAGGGCAGGTCTGGACCTCTTTTGCTTCCTGACCATCGTGCCCCTTCCCATACACAGCTGCACACACTGCCAATGGAAAATATCCTATTCTCTGCTCTCTCTTGCTGTCGGTTCTCAGCCTTGCCTTAAAACAAGTCCACTTTTTCAATGCTATTAGTAGTTCAACACAAGGCATTCTCTTGACTTGTGTTATTTCTAGATCATTCCGTATTCCACCAAGCCAGTGTTTTGTTCTAAAGTTGGAAAAGACCTTTAAGTTTCTAAAATAGCCAAAATATGGTTTGTTTCTAAGAGGAAAGGTGGAAAGGAATCGGTCCACTTATTTTCATGTATGGAACCTTCCAAATCTCAAAGATAGGATCCTATCAGACATCTAGATTAAGTGTATGCAAATGACTTTTACAAACTCCCTGTGATGTTTTAATTGTGCTTAATTAAAGTAAACAAAAATGGAATATTTAATCATCATTATCAATGATGTTTAACAAATGTGTTAACTTTGCTCATGATAGCCAGATGTTATCGTAGAACTTTACAGTTCACATTGAAAGAGTGTGATTAGCGTCTGGGATGAAGAGACCTATCAATGTGATGATAGCCTGCTCTGGTTCCTTCTCCCATGGTCGGAAGTCTCATTTTGTTGTTTCAGACCTTGAAGTTGAGCCTATTTAAAGGAGAAAAGGAAGAATATACAACACGCAGGTTGTATAGTCAAAAGAATGCACATTCACTCAACAAATATTTATTGAAGGCCAACTAATACGAAACATCGTGATAGTCTCTGGAGATGCATAGACGGAAAGACACTGTGTACCCCCACTGGCCTGTAACCTCAAGCAACCGACACAAACAGTTTGAGATGACACTATGCGATCAGTATCATCATAGGAATATATACAAGGCGCGCAGTGGAGTACAGAAGAAGAAAAACTAAGTGGTGGTTTTAGAGAAGGCTTCTATGATGGAAACATGTTAGGGAAGTTTTATATGTGAATGAGACTTGTAAGTGAATTATAGAATTTTGCCAGGGGTAAAGAGAAAGCAGGGCTTTCACGAAGGGGGCTGCAGCGTAGTACCGCTCAGCTGTGTTAAGCAGCAGCAAGTGTTCACGCAACCGCCGTCTGGAGGGGAGTGCTGGTATTTGGCGTGAGATCGTGAGGGTGCTGAGAGAGGAGCACAGAAAGGTATCCCTCCGTGGAACGTTAGCATGGCATGCTAAGTTTCAGAAACAAAACAGGCCAGGACTCAGGTGAGGCACCTAGAACACAGAATCGAAGGAAGTGCCTGCTTTCAGGGTCATGGAAGTTCAAGGTTGATACTTAGAACTCTCAGATCGAGTGCCTCTTTAAATTTTGTGCCCTCGGCACCTCACTTGCTGTACCCTAATCCAGGTGCTAAAACATGACTGGTTTTTATGCAGTGAGTGGGCTAGAAAGGCAAGATGAGAATCTGAACCAAAGCAATACAGTAGACATGGCAGAGTAGAAATTAATGAAGTGCATTAAAAAGGTAAAGACAAAAGACCTAGTGACAGAAAATTTGAGGCATGAGAAAGAGGAGGCCAACTGTCTTGTCATGAATCCTGAGGACTTTCTTCTGTTTGCCTGACACTGGGTTTTCGCTAATTTCTCACCTTCCTCGGTTCCTGCTTTGTCCTAGGGTAGTGCCCAGTTCAAGTCCAGCCCTTACCTATCTACTAAGTCCCATGCACTTGGGCATGTTTTGAAGGAAGGCCACGAGAGACAGAGTTTTAGTCTCTGACTTTAGATAGATCTGTCGTACTGGATGTTGTTAACACTCTCGGTGAATTGCGGTCTTCTTGGCTCTCTAAATTCAGTGACCTTATTTTAAAAGATGATCAACATGGCTTAGCACCTTTTGAGGATTAGGAGACATTTTAGCAAGTTTATCAAGAATAAGCAAAGATGACATTTGGCTGGCAATAGTTCCACCCCCCAAAAGCATTTGTTTTGGAACAAAGCTTTTCCATTTGACAAGCTTGGAATTACCAGTACTGCTTGAAACTCCCTCTTTTCTCTAAACTCTGGGATGTTTTCAGAAGGGACTCTTTGCTTCAAAGGCATCCAAGAATATAGTTAATTGGGAAAACATGCAAGAAAAGACATCTTGGCTCCTCGGCCGCCTGTTGTACTCTTCCAGCATATGCTATTACTTGTCTCAGATAAGTAGACAGGTGGCTGTGTGCAAAGCAGGGTCCAATGTGCCTTTGACTCAGAGAAGTTTGGAAACAAAGCCTCTCACTGTTTTCTGAAGTCTTCTGGTCTTGCCGGTTCCCTGTCACCTGCAGTCTGAAAGGATTTGTGGAGGTGTCTGATATAGAATAGAGGGTTGTCGTAGTATAACTTGCACACATCCAGCATTTGATGGGATTAGAACTACAGTGTCACAGGGTTGTTTGAGCATTCGAAGGTCATCTAGTCCGTCTTCCACCGGGAAAATCTACCATTTCCCATAGTGCCCATAGAGCTGTAACCTCCTGTGACAGTGCTCACTTCCCATTCAGTCAGCACTTGCCAAACCGCAGAGATACTCATGAGTTCACTTCAATTTCCTCTCCACTCTCCTCTTGAGTGTAATTTCTTTAACAGTATGTCAGGCTTTCCAGCTTCTATATATGGCCCCTTAAAATCAGCTTATCCAGAGAAACTCTGTGTTTGCTCCTGATTTATGTAGCTCTTCTCCACCATGTCCTTCCTTCTTGGGCATATCAGTGGCAGTTTCACTGTTTCAAAGCTCCTCACCCCTCTTGAACTACTGTCCCTTCCAAAGTCTTTTACTGTGAAGGGTGGACTACATGTTTACCAAAGAATTATGAAACAATATGAGTCGGTAGAGACAAGTGGTTTGGTGACTCTGAAAAGACAGATCTCCCAGGAAGACCACAGGCCTCCCTCCTGGCCCCGTGAACTCCTAAAGCTGTCGCCTCCACGTACTCAGGAGTCCACACCATCCCAACGCATGTTACTTTCTGGGCTGTTGTCTGGCTTTGTGTGTGACTAGTGTCTGGGAGCTTGTCTCCTCCTGCCTGTCGCACAGAGTGCTGGCAGTTCCTCACACCGTTGTGCCCTATGCCTTTGTTCACACGGCTCCTTTGCCCTGATTTCTTCCCTGTCCCCTTGCAATCACACCAAACTCATTGAGGACACAAACTCATTGAAGTTGCCTGAGGACAGCTTAACTTCCCCCATATCTCCCTACTTCACTCTGCTTGATCTTGGAGATATGCCTTCACCATGTGCCGTATGTGCCATAACACCTAACTGTGTCTCTGTCACCATCTATACACTGTTGTAAAATGATCCATGTGTGTGTCTCACTCATCCATGTGGCCACAGTGCCAAGCCACACAGTGGGTGCTATTTAATAAATGCAGGCATGTATGAATGAGTATCCCACAGTGTTTCATGATGTTTTTCTCTTCCCCCTCTGTCTTTCCTCTTTTCTCTTCAACTTGAATGAAATCATGCAAACAGGAAACCAGGAAGCAGAAGAGAATCTTAGCCACCCAACAAACCGTCCCAGTCTTGGATGCTCTGCGACGCAGAGACCTGTCCTCAGGCCCGCCTCACCTTCCTGCAGCGTGCAGCTAGCTTGTCCAGGGGCCACCCAAAGCGAGGACTGTCCTCTGTCAGGAAAGTTTCAGTAGGATGTTTCTTGCGGAGCTTTGCACAGTGCCCCCAGCTTGCATACCTCTGTGTCAGGGAGGGCTCCAGGGGTGCACCTCCTCCCGGCCTTGGTGGTACCCTCTAATCTGTGGCTCCGGAGGACTCCTTAGAGCTATGAGCACAACTTATACCACCCTCTTCTGTGCTGGTTCACGTCATCTTTTTCTGCATCTTTGGGTGGAAGTTCTACAGGCTTATCAATAAGTAAGTTCCAAGCTTCCTGAGTAGCCAGGTGTTATAAACCACCTAGTCATAGGGAAGGGACATGAAAATTCTTGGAGGATTTTAAAGATAGGCCCACACTCTCTTCCCTGTGCTGCAAAGTCAGACTAAAGGCGCCTGTGCTCCCCCCTCATTCAGTTATCACTACAGGATGTTGGCAGGGTGGATCCCATTTTTCCCCCATGTTTTAACATAGGGAAAATGAGGCCCTGAAAGTTAAAAGTATCTTTCTAAGACCACTGAGGGTTAGTTATTGGCAAAAAAAATCATACATTCAGATTTACTCAGTGGCTTCCCCATTTAAGAGAAACTACTGAGAAAATTATTTGCTATGTGACTCCTTAAGTACCGTTTAATCTCCTTGAGATAAACTCTTAGTAAGATCTTGCTTCTACCCACCCACCCTACCACCCCCACCAATATCTCATAAGTCAGTGCTGCTCATCAGGCAGTTGGTACCTAAGAATTTTAGCTAAGTGATAGTGAACTACTAGGATTTCATCCTGTGACTTGATGAACCATTTCCTATGCCTGTCACAGAGGACCAAAGACAGAGAGGCGTATAGAGTACAAAACTTTCTTGATTACGAACTTTTTCATAACAAAAATAACCAAGTTGCTAAGGGCTAAGAACTGCTCTAAGCACTTTATACTCACGTCATTCGGTTCCACCAACCCCCCTGTGAGGGAGACACTGCTGCCATCATCTTCCAGTTTGCAAATGAAAACTGGAGGCCTAAAGAGGTGGAAGGACTTACCAAGGCAGATCCCAGACATGACCCCAGGCCGTCTGACTCAGAACCCTTGGCTTCCAGACGCTCTTCTGGCTCCACCCCAGGGTGGTGAGCAGACTGTGGGCTTAGGGACTGTGCTGCTTGGTGCGCAGCAAGACAGACATAATCAGCACTTGAATAATAGAATTTTCATGAGTGATTAAAAGCCAGGATTTAGAGATTGAGGGTTGATTGTTAAAGGATAAATGATATTTGGAACATCTTACTGGATTTGATTAAAGTGAAATTCAAAAACCATCACAAAGATGATTATTTACTAGTGATACTTTAAGGACTTTTTTTGGCTTAAGTCACTGGCACTCCAATGCTTAAAATCTGTGCTCAAAACCAGAATGTAATTGAGCCTTGGAAAATCAGAGGTTAGTGCCTTCTTTGGCAAGCTACTTCTGAGCTTTGTGACACGGTAACATAATCACCCTTTGAAGATTGATCTTGTTTTATGTACTTTTGTACTCCTGTGGTGCCTAGTATCTTGCCTTATACATAATAGATACTTTGAGATGGATGGACAGACAAAAATTATTTTACATGGCTTCAGGGGCTCTGAATTCAAGGAAGAGTTGATTTCTGAATGAAGTACATTAGCAAAGATTGCTTAAGCACAGAAATCTTATTTCTCCTCTTAATCACCTGGATGTCAACGCCCAGGACCCAACCAAGTGTCATGCTGTGCCGCTGCAAAACTAGTATTTTCTGGAAGAGAGAGCAGTTGTGAAATAATAGCAGGCACTGGGACAGAAGCTGCACGTTGTCTGCTGGCCACAGCAAAAGGTCATACAACATGGGGACTGGATCAGGGTGTGTGGTTGGAAGTAGGCCTTTGAGGCCAAGTGGGGATTCGAGCTCCTAGCCAGTGCTAGATGCCACATCAGCGGGATGATAGGAGACGTAAAGGTGTGAGTGGAACGATGGGCCAATGATAGGTGGGTGGAATTAACAGCCAACAAGGTTCCCTGGCCTTTAAGACACCAGTTATTTTTAATAAGTAACCTTTGTTGTGCTTACTATGTGTAAGATAAGATTCTAAACGCTTTATGCATATTTAACCCTCATAACAATCTGTAACATAAATACAACTGTTACTCCCATCTTTCAGATAAGAAAATAGGTATAAGGAGTTTAAGGAACTTACCCCAAATGTCTCTCTTTGTAAGTCACGAAGCCAGACAGTCTGACTCTAGAAATCACGCTCTGAGCCCCCGCACGTGCTGCTAATTCTGGGCGCTTCGTCTTAGTCGTCACCTTTCTTTGGCTGGCTCTGAGAACCTGCATTCTGACAGTGTCGGCCCGAGACCTGCATCGAATGCCTGGCCTAACCAGCCTTTATCAGTCCGGTGACTTTTTTTTTTATCTGAATCTCTAGCTGCCTGCGTACACTTCTCTTTTCCTAGATTGTAAACTCCTTGAGGTGGAGAGTCTGTCTTACTTATTTGTGCTCCTTCAGGTTTTGTTCACAGGGAGCCTCTGGGTTTTTTGTTTTCCTAGATACTTCTACATCTAAATTATTCCATCAGCCACTGGGATCTTCATTGGTGTTTCTTGGTTCAAAGATTGAATCAACAGGAACAGGAGGCAGCAGAGATATGTCGAGTGCCTACTGTATTCCAGGCCTGAGCATGTAGAAGTAAGCAGGACAGACATTGTCTGTGCTTAAACAGGGCAGACATACTTGCACCTTCTCAGAGCTTACAGTACAGCAGGAAGCAAATGAAATAAGCACAAATGTGATAGGTGCTGTTTTTTTTTGTTTTTGTTTTTGTTAAACTAAGATGTTGAGATGGAGATAATGGAGATGGGGGTGGGAGTAATGTTTACTTCAGATAGAGTAGGCATGGAACGTTATCCTTGAGAAAATGATATTCTAAGCTGAGACTTAAGACTTAGGTGAGAATAAGAAAACTGGAAGAGAACACCTTCTAGGAAAAGAAAACACCATATGCAAGGGCCCTGAGGGTGAAAAGGAGTTTTTTTAACCTGTTTAGTAGTGGAATCAACGGAAATCATTTTGATTAGGTAGTTACCTCTCATACTTTCCTGCTAAACTTTCATCCCCAGTGTGCAGCCTGTTCTCTTACTGTTGGTGATTCCAAGACCACTTACCAAAGCTGCAACCAATATTTGGAGACTTTTCGACCACTTGCTCTGTAAACAGAGCAAACCAGAGGCAGAGACAGTTCCACCTAATTGACAGGGTGTGTGGACTATGAGTTAAGTTAATCCATTACATCTCCCTCCATCTGTATCATAAACCTTATTTGCATAGGGTTCAGCAGTGGAAATATGTCAAATTGCTTATATTTACTGTCTCTCTTATATGAGTGAATCGATGTATGATAAATTAAAATTAATCAAAATAGAATGATTTCTTAGATCATTATTAATTATTTTTCTAAAAATTTCTAAATATTGTAGTTTTGTCTCTCATCCCCAGGGATGGTGGTTTCACCACCTTTTTACTCCAGAGATCGCTCACAAATACCACGTAGGACAGGTGTGTCCCCAGCCCCTGCAGGAGGGTGCATGAGCACTTCGCGGTCCAGGCGCATCCATGGATGGCACAGATCCTGGAGTAATCTGCATATGGACAGTGACTCACTTGATCCCATCTTTCTCAACCCCTCCCCCATGTTTCAGTTGAGATCCCTTGCAAGCTCCCATTCCCCCTCATTCCCCCCCCCCATTCGTTAAGGGTCTGTAAATTATTTAAGAGAAGGAAACACAGCCTTTATCCCACTGGATTTTTTCCCCTCAGTCACTGAGTCTTTTCTCCGAGCACACACACATGGCCCAGACTCATTGTCAGGGGAGATGTAATGCCAGCATCTGGTGTTAATATCTATTGTTGACATTTTGGGAATGAGAACACGAGCTATTAGGGAAGATGTTTGCTTGTACCTAATTAATGTCCTGTTGTATCCCTCTTGTTGTCAGC
This sequence comes from Eonycteris spelaea, assembly GCA_003508835.1. Taxonomy (NCBI): domain Eukaryota; kingdom Metazoa; phylum Chordata; class Mammalia; order Chiroptera; family Pteropodidae; genus Eonycteris; species Eonycteris spelaea. Next base: position 5,369,804 of record PUFA01000089.1, read on the forward strand.
TCTGCCTCACCATCCTGCCTTGGCATTTTCTTTTACTGGCTAACTTTAAAAGTTAATTATTTCTGTGTTGAATGTCAAATGCCACCTTTTAACAATGCTGTTTCTCTGTGTGAATTCTTAGTTATCAAAAATCAAAGTGATCTGATGAATTACCAACTCTTTACCTAAAGCCAGTGTTCTTGCTGCTCCTCCCGCTGAAGGGTGACAGCACTTGCTGCTGCCTGGACCTGGGTTTCCCTCCAGCACATATCAACTGCTGACTCAGCACATTCCTGGGGTGAAGCAGGTACTGGCATCTCATCTAACAGAGGCAATTGTGATGGGGCCAGGTCTTTCAAACCCATGTTGCTTGAACTCAAATCACTTAAAATTGATTGGGCAACTCTAGTAAATATAGATAGAAGTAAGGAACCTCGGATAGAATGATGCTATAAAAGCCATTATAAAACATGAGTTTTGGTGGGGAGTTGCAACTTTCTCTACATGAGATTGGTTTGTCATCGAGTGCCAGGCTCTGTTACTCGCTTTTCACATGGATTGCCTCGACAACTCTATGAGATAAGTATTATTATTTACAACTGAATGATGAGCAGGACGAAGCACTAAAACTTAAGTAACTCGTGCACTACCACATGGCTGGTGAGTGGCGGGCCAGGGGTCTGTGCGTTTACTCCCGGCAGCGCAGGGCTCTGCATCCGTGATGGTGGCCGTGAGTCACGAGTTGCTACCGAGCACTTAAGTGAGGCAGGTCTGAATTGAGATGCACTGTCGGCGTAAAATGTACACCGAATTCCCGACTTAGTGCCGAAATAGCATGTAAAATAGCTCATTAATAATGTGTTCATATCCATTCCTTGTCAAAATGATAATGTCTTGGATATATTGGGTCAACTAAAATACATTATTAAAATTAATTTCGCTTGTTTCTTTTCACTTCTTTAGTGTGGCTACTAAAACATTTTAAATTTCTTCTGCCGCTTGCATTTTATTTCTATTGGAAAGGGCTTCTCTAGAGACATATCCAGAGTTTCAGAGTTTCTGGATTCTTTCCTTGCCGTCTGAGTTTCTGATCCTAAATTATTGAGGAAATAAGCACAGATTTGTGACCCTTCCTTTCTGGTCATTTCACTTCCAGAAATCCAGCACAAAGTATAAATTCTTACATCTGGGTCTCCAGCAAGAACCCATCTGTTGGCTCTTATCAAGTATGGGAAGATAAAACGCTGACATGTTATGCATTAACGAGATCAAAAGGAGGGCTAATGACAGAAATGTGGCTGCTGTTAAAATGCCCTGAGAGGATAAGCTGGGCGGCCTTTTTGTTCTCCTTAAGGGGACTGACCCCTCCAGTGTCTACCAGAGACTGTCTCTGGGTTCTCTTCCTTCCTGGCCGCCCTTGCAGCACCGCCCCTCCTCCCGCCAACTTCTAGTCCTGCCCACCACTTTCCCGGGCGGGCCCTCTGCTCAGCAGCAGCAGCCCCTCCGTTAAGCAGTTCTGACAGGGAGCAGGTCTTCCCCCGCCCCCCCCCGCCCCGCCTGTGAGAGCAGAGTGTATAATGGCGTTGCCCTCCACCGGGGATCTTTGAGAAGCTTTATGGCTCTAGCAGGCATGGGGGAACCAATCGCAAGCACCAGCAGCTGATATATGACACTAATATAGGGTTCACTTTTATTCTCAACCTAAAAAAAAGATAGATTGTTCCAAGTTTAGACAGGCTGTAAAATCGCGTGCTTCTGGAACCGTGCTGCCTCCCCCCGGGACCACTCTAATTGCTTTACATCTGTACAAAGGTCCCTTGTAATCGGGCTTTCTGCCTTCATTTGTCTTCTTTTCAGCCTCTTAGTAAAGACCTTAATTGGTCTTAGTGGGGCTTTTTTCAGTTAGTGCAACTGTACCTTTAGGGCTGAACAAGTACCAGACACTACCTATGGGGAGAAGTGGGGAGATGGGAAAGACATCAATATCCTTTACCTTTAACAGTTTAATTAATGTGCTCAGAACAAGGAGCAGTTTGAAGAAATTTCCGCTCCTCTGGGACCCTGCTACAGATCAGACATAACTGGGGTTAGGTGGAATTTTCTAGATTTCTTTCCTACTTCAGTCTCTGTGAACACTCATTAGCCTCATAATTGTCTCACAGTAAACTGCTGTATGGAGTTTCACTCTGTCCTCTTCGGAGGAGGATCAAGTTGCTTTACATCAATAGACTGAAGTACTAGGGGGATGCATGTGCAGGGAGGTAGCCTCTAATTTCTGTTTCATACCTACTAATTATTTAATAATACATTTTATTGCCTATTAAAATGTGGCATAACTTGCTTGTCAGCAAAACTAGATGGAACCTAATCATTTGAGGAGAGGGATAATTGGCACTTGTACAGATGGCTGTTCCTGCAAGTCAGGTTTGTTATTGCAGATAGAGTTCCCTGCCAGGCTTCTTGGTTCTGTTTGCGGGCCGGTCAGTGTTGTGAGGGGGTTACTGTATTACAGCCCAGGCGGTTAAATGTGGTATTATTGCGAATGCAGTATGTACTCAGTTATAGATCATAAAGGCTTCTGCTGTGTAGGTAGTTTTTCCTTCTCCTTCCCCCTCTACCCCAGATTTTAAAGGACCCTAGTGAGTTTGTACCACACTGGAAATTACCTTATGTGCTGGAAAATGCATCAGTGGAGACTTTGTTTAAACAAAGGGCGTTTTTATGATGGATAGAAGAGGCCAAAACTTCTGGATTTCCATCTAGTAAAAATTTGTGTAGGAAAATTGGACCAGTCCCAGTTCCTTAGTAGAATTTCATGAAGGTTTTCCTGTTGCTTCAAAATGACCCCTTAAGGAATGTTACATAAATTCTAGAAAATTGCCCACAGTGTTTCTTAGAGCACATAAAAAAAGTGAGGGGACACATTGTGTGTGGGATAGTTTGGTAGCAGGATTTGTTCACTGGGTAAAAGAGGGTGGGGAACCCAGGCATTTGGCTCTAAGTGGGACGTGTTGGCCAAGGTTTGTAGCGGGAGGTGGATGTGACAAGCTCTTCGGTAGGGAACTTTTTGGTGGCATTGAAGTGGGTGGGAACGGTCCATGCAGGGGAAGAACAGTTCACACACCCAAGTTTCCAGGTCCGTAGCCAGCCTTCTCATCCCTAGGGTGTACTCCTCCTTGCCTTCTCCAGGCACTCAGGTCTTGGGTGGTATCCTACTGATGCTGCCCAGATTCACGGGAGATCACTACCCTTACTTGAAAGTCTCTTTGCCTTCTGACTCAAGAGGGTCATTTAAAACTCACAGTGATGTCCATCTGTGTATGTTTTCTGGATCACATTTTTTTTTTCCATTCCTTACACTTTGTAATTATTCTTTCATCTTCTGGAAGAACTCCTGAACCAGAACACGTCTCCCGTCTGTCTCCCATGGCACCTGCAATTCTCTTCCCTTTGAAGACCTGCGAGGTCTCAACCCTTCTCTCTAAGGTCCTGAAACCTCGGTGAAGACCTGTGCATTTTACCAGTAAACACACGGCCTTTTTAGATGTAGAAGGGAATATTTTGGCTTGATATTGTAGAAAATTAGTATGAAGCAAGCTTGCCACAGATAGCTCAGTTTCTTAGGGGTTGATCTTGGGATTTAGTATAATTTAACACCTATAATAAATTTTTTTTAAGGGAAGAAAGCTAGTTCTGAAGTTTTGTGTGTTATGCAGAGGGTATAGGTTATACATCGTAATTAAATTTTCTTGAGCAAAAGCAACTGGCAAGTTAAAGCCAGTTTAAAAGGTGCGTACTGGAACTGGAACATGCAGCTGTAAACTGGCTCGGGAGTTTGTGTGAGAGGTGTAAATTTTTTAGCATAATGATGGTGTGGAGGTTGGCATGTCTGGAACTTTGGCGATCATAGCCCACAGCCCACTCTGGATTGTGTGTGTGTGTTGAGGACTAGGCTTTGACAAAGTTAGGTCTATTAATTTCTCTCTCCTATAGTTGACTGTTCTGGAAGTTATTTGTTAAATAAACTCAGCCAATAGGATTCTCTGATGAGACCTTATCCTAGTAACTTTTTCTTGTGTTGATCTAGATGGGAAGTTCAAATGAGAGCGCTTCTCTATTAAACGAAGCACCATTAAAATCACTTCTATCCCTGGGTCTCCTTCTGCCAGGACGCACCCCTAATGTTTTGGGGACAAGAGTACACACAGAAGTCTGCCTTACTTCTCTGTCCAATTCTGGTTCTTTCTAGCACCTCAAGGAGCTTTGCACACACAAGAGTGGGCTTCGTCCATACCTGGTGCCCTCATTACTCCAGCAAACAGCTGCCCCTTGGCCACTCTCAGGCCAACAGGTGTATGTAGCAGCAGCACAGCTTGCTCCCACGAGGACAGTCCCCAGGGGAGAAGCCTGCTCACGCAAGCTCTAAAAGGGACTTGGGGCCATCTGGGAAGGGGAGTCCTGTGTCCTTGGTATACAAAATATGGTTCAGAAGGGGAGATATGTGAGCCAGGTGGGACCATCCTCATGACCCCATGGATTCTTGCTGCACAGAGAGGGCCTGAGTAGGAATGAGCCCCTTATGTGTGGATCTCAGATCAAGAGCCCAGTTGCCTAGATATGAATGGTATTGCTTCTGTCCTTCTAATTTAATCTAGATAACCTCACTTCTCCTACCCTGCAAAACCAAAATAAGGTAAAGAAATAAAATGGGTCCAAGTCTTGTCCCAAAAAAAGCTAAATGGATGAATTATTGTTATCTCATCAGTGGCTATGGGCACAAGATGTGAATGCTTAGTTTTCAGATTCAATACTGGGAAGTCAGCTGGGGTCTTGTGCAAAAATATCTCATGGGACATGCCTTTTATATGAAATATGTTTTTTCCATTGGCATTTATAGAATAACATACCGCTATCCAGACACAGAGAAAGGCCTGCTATGCAATGCAAGGACCATGGGAGGGAAAATTGTAGTGAGGGGTCAAAATAGAATGTTTGCAATTTCAGGAGTCCAGATCAGAAACAAAAGAATTACATTGACTTAGTTCAAACAAAGTAAGGTAGTTTGGAGCTTGTAGCATTTTAAAACACATTTCTCTTCAACCCCTTTTATAAAAAGAATAGGATAATTGCATTGTTACTAATAATATTTCTAATAGAAAAAGGGTTATTGAAACTCATCCTTCCTCCAAATTTAAATATGGTGCATGGGCTTCAAAAAGGAGGTTAAGTGGACCCAAAGTCCACTAAGAAGTAAATGCAATATGCTTTCTCTATTGTGCTAAATGATCTAGATTTTTAAAGTGGGGATTCTGACACTTGTGTGGAACAGATTGTGTGGAAGCAATAGTTCTTAAAGTACTTGAAGTTATTTGTGAGTATTTATATTATTATTAATTGTTTTTTAAGTGTTCTTTTGGCCTGCCATCTTCATCCGACAGACAGCAGTTAATATTTTTATTGTGTGAATGAGACACCTTATCCTCCAAAAGAAAACTCTTTGGGGGTGGCATGCTAATATTGGCTTTAAAAGGGAAAAAAAGAAAATTAAGCAACTATCTTGAAATGGGTCCTTTTCAGTCTACTTTTCCCATTATCTCAAGAGATAGAAGTATCAGGAGAACACATTTTCAGGCTCACTTTTCTTATCTAGAAAATGACAGTAATACCTATATCAGGTTGTTAGGCTGTAATAAATGAACATGTGTAAAACCCCAGGCCCACAGTGGCCTCAGTGTTATCTGCCTCACCCACTCAACTTATTCAAAGAAATAGGGACTGATTTTGCATAATTTTGAATCTTAGATGCTTTTCTCCTTTCTTTTTCTTCTATCATGGATGTCGCTTTCCTGGCTCTCTCACCAGAGAGATAAAAGAGGGAACTGAGCCAGGACAAGTGATTTGCCACGTAGAACAGTTCCTCTCAGTAGAGGCTGATCCTGGGCTGTGCTTGAAAATGGCTCATTGTCATTATTCTACCCAGAGGCCTCTGAGCTGCTCTTTTCTGGAGGATCAGCCTGGTTCTCAGGATATGCTGTGTATTAGCTCTCCAAAATGATCTGTGCCACCCCCAAATCACCTTCTCTCCATTAAGGTGGCCTTGGCCTTGCCTGCATTTACTAGTGCCATCCTATTGGTTTACTTGAGGGAAAAGTGGGTATGTAGTGTATTTGTTTAAAAGGTCATCAGCTACACTCAACCCCTCGTACAAATACAGATTCTTTGAAATGTAAGCCAGATAATGATGTTAGAGCAAAATATTTAGACTGTTTTCTGACCCAGTGTTTATTTTTCATTGTCCCTGCTTCCTTTCCTTTAGGCCCTTGCCCTGATATCCGTAGGCTTGTGCCTATGTCCATGTTCTTTTTCCAGAGCTGCTTGAGTTTTGAAGCTCTCGTCTAAATGACTAGGTTCCTAAGATGTCATCATTACCTCTAGAAGATTCTAGAATCCTTTGAATTCCCTAGCAGCACCCCCAAAGTGCTAAATCATAGAGTCCAAGGAGGTTATTCATCCACCAAAGTAGCAAGGATAGTATCATAGAAAGGGGGAAAGATGTCCAGGTAAGCCAGGTCAGCCTGACACTCTCGTGCTCCCTGGTTGGAATTATTGCCCATGCAGTTAGGCTGTGGGATATTGCCTGAGACCTTTCAACTCTGTAAGCTACTAAATAGAATAAAACATTCTGAAATTAGAGAACTTCAAGAAGAAAAGTTTTATCCATGCATATATGAATATTTTACATATGTACATATGTATATATATGCATGTATGTGTTTATATATGCATACACACATACATACCTATATTCATATATATTCTCATACACACTCATATACTTAAGGGATTCTAATTTAGGGTAGATTTAACCTTTTGACAACTCAAAGGGAAAAGTTAGAGTCTACGAAGTGATTATTATGGAAACCCAGCTGAGCCTTTCCTGGAAATGCCAGAACCACAAAAATTCCTTAGCAGTTGAAAAGATGACAAATGCCGATTTATGCAGACCTCAGGATTCCATTCCTAGGGTACTGTCATTTATTACTTCCACCAGCAGGAATGGTTCCTTTTAATATCAGATTGGGTGTTCACACTGATGACAATTAAGGACAGTGAAATAGTTCAATAAAACAAGAACCAGGCTAGCATAGGGAGTAAAACTAGTTGGTCCCCGAATATTCCGCCTTCCTCCCCCTCCTTCCTTCGGTTCTCTCCACTCTGTTTTTCCCTTCATTCCCTTTCCAGACTTTCCTTCCTTATCTGGGAAGGCTCACCAGAGACTGAACAACACAATTCATTGAGATTCTGCATTGGTTAAGACATTCGAATCTCGAAATACCATAGTAGGACCTAGTTTTAAAATGTTTCTCCCCAGGGAAAGTAAAATATTCCTTACAGTTTTAAAAAACAATTATGATCTTTGATATTCCAAGCCAGAAAAACTCATTTTAAAAAGTCAGATATTTATCTTTACATGTGATGGGATAATAATTCCTTCCTTCCTTTGTTTTTCTTTCTTCAATCAGTTTTCTTAACAAGAAAGAGCCATATCAGCATTGTGTATTCCCAGACAGGTAAACCCTCAGTCCTGGGATTTGTGGACTACCCCTCAATGGGGACGCCAAATGCTTTCATGGTTCCTGGTTGTGTTTATTCAACCTTTATTCAACAGATACTTAAAGAACATTTTTCAAGAAATGAACACACGCTAAGGCATGTCCATTCATTCATTCATAGCCACAGTGAGAACACAAAGGTGGCCACTGTCAGGTGAGGGGGCACCAAGTATCCAATGCTAAGTAGTAGAGCTCCTACAAGAAAGATAATTACCTCAATAACATGGAGAAGACATGAGCCCCATTTAGAAGAAGCAGAGTCTTTGGGGTACATATTGTCTCGGTCTTTTCCTGTTGTGTGTATAACTTCTTTTTGTTGTTGTTAATACACAGATGATAATCTAATAAGATATAATGTCTTTCCCCCAATATTTTCATGAACAATATATATTTTCATTCTGTTAACTGTTGTTCTACATCTGTTTTGATCTATTCCATGGATGCACAGTAATTTTGGATAACTCGTCCCTAATTCCTGGACATTTAGGTTTTGTTCAGTTTCTCATCTTTGTGTTCATTAAATGAATTTTGGATTTTTTTTAGAACATGTTCTTGGAAATGGAATTGCTATATCAAAAAGGCTGGAACACAGTCTTTTAGCTACTCTAAAATAAATATTATGTTCTTAGAATTCTTTATTTTATTTTAATTTTTTAACAACAGTCTCAACATGGCTTCTTTAAATCCTTAGTTATGGCAATTCTTTTCAGCTAGTGTTCAAGCTGTTCTCAATGGAGGTCATTCTATAATTTAGTTGTAATTTTGGTGTGGTTGTGGGAAGAAGTGAGCACAGCATTTACCTACTCCACTATCTTGACCAGAATTCTCAAGAATGTTTTATTTAAATGGAGGAGTTTCTGCAGATGAAATATCCAAGTATTATAGTCTGCTATTAATTATTCTTCTTTAGCACATCAGGTTTTATATAATTAATTATACTTTCAAACTTTTACACTGCATTCCACATTTAGTACTACTCATGTGCCTTGAATTTCATTCTTTTATGGTTCTCTAAATTCTGTACTAAAAAACCACCCCCCAAACAAACAAACAAACAAACAAACAAAATAGCTCAAATAATACTTTTTGTTGAAAACCTTCCAAGACACCCCAGCCTCTTTGAACTCTTCTTTCTTTGGTCTCTAGTATGCCTCCTAAAGCCTGTTCATCGCATTAGTCAATTAACTAACTACCTTATAGGTTATCTTTTTTATGACTAGCATTTTATTTCTTTTAGTAGATTATAAACCACTTAGAGCCAAAGACCGTGCCTTGGACTGTTCTATACACATAGCTAGCAGAACATCTCACACATCAGAGGAATGTGATATATTTTAATGATTAATACATCTGGGTTATTTTTTTTTCCAGCTGAAAAGCATGGCCAAGTTCATGGTAACCATATGCCTTCAAATATCATGTTGACCATTGTCTTTCTCACTTCGATATGGAAAGAAGGAAGATTGGCTCACTGAGAAAGCATTGCAGTTGTTTACATCAGAAAAAAAAAAAAAGAGCTTAGATTTTAAACTATCTAGCCACCTAGTAGGCATTCAGTAAATGGAAGCTTTTTTTTTTTTTCCTTGCAAAATAGACTCAAAACTGATATTTCCCTCTTACTGTATGACTCCAGGCAGGTAGTAACTTTCATTTTCTTGCCTGTGAAAGGTGGATTGTATTCATTCCTACTGGACCCTTTCCAGATTGAGAATATTTAGTAACTCTGGTCATAGACATTCAAATATTTGTTGGAGAAGCAGAACTGATTATATAAATATTGGCTAAAGTGTTCCACCTAGTTTTAAGTAAATAAAATATTCTTGGATTCATTTGTATAATTCTTGATGTTATGATGCTAAAGATGTTTTCTTTAGCTTGACTTGAGTTCATATCCCTCTAGCAACGATAATACTGAAGGTAGTTAGAACGTTACTCCTTCTTTCCACGGGTGCTGTTGTTCAGTTTAGACAGCCTGTGTAGATGTAGTAAGATGCTGGGAAAGGGTCAATAGGAATTTTAAAACTAACAGTAACTATTTTTTTTTCTTTTCTAAGACATCATCTACAAAGAAGGGACATTTGGTGAAAGAATTACTGGAGTAGGTTTTTTCCCTCAAAGTCTTTTTGTTCTGACCTGAATCTCCCCCTTTATTTTTCTACAGAAGAGAGGGTTTTGTTTCATCACCAAGCTGACTACAAATGTTCTTATTTCCTGTTAGAGTATAGGGTTCAGAATTACATTTATTTTGATGCCTTTAAATATTTTGTGGTTTGATGAAGAATCAATTCAGTTGGTGAACATCCTTTTATTAGTAAAAGAAATAAAATGACACTCGAACTCAGGACAAATTGAAAAAAAAATAGTCCGTACATTTGCATGTGCACATATAGTATAAATCAAAGGTTCAAAGAAAATTATATTTCAGTGCTCTGAGCACCATAAAGGCTTACAAAGTGCCTGTAATTGACAGGGAACATAGATGGTGTTTTTTAAAGACTAGAAGAAGTTCATAGACTCCTTCCATTCATGTCTGACATCAGCAAGCTCTTAATAATGCAATGTGTACTTATTTATTGATCAGACCATTTAAGTAGTAAGACATGAGAAAGTGGACACTATTATCTGGTAATTGACCATATTGGAGAGTTAAGTGTTCTGACAAGGAACTAAGTGTGTTTAACCTTCAGATAAGATCAATTTTAAGATAATGCCTACTTTGGTAATGAACCAAAGCTGTTAAGAAACTTTGTACTTTAGATGCTTCTAAAGCAGTGCTGTTTTGATGACAACTATCATCGTTTTAATGACCAGATTTGTTCCTCAGAGTCATTGGTCTCCCAGGGCAACCTGGAAAAGGGTTACTAACTTTCATACTGTACTTAGGGTAAAAGCTCAAATGAAAGGGGACATTGATAAGCAGCATTGCCCAGAGTCGTTAATTCATTTAGGAAAGATCTTTTGGGTACCTACCCCATACCAGTCATCGTGCTCTATTCTAGGGCTCCAAAGTTTTCTCAGTATGACACATGAAAGAACTTGTGTGCCAGCAAAATGGTTATCCAACTCTATTTTATCAATTAAATCCCTAAATCAAAGCTTATGTGAGCCCTTAATTTATAAAAAGCAAGAGAAGTTTACTTAAAAAGCCTGCCCTTTTTGTCTCTGCACCCTTTCTCCGTGGGCTCATTAAACACAACTTGAAACCAACTTCTCTTAGGGACAGGTCCATGAGCAAATATCATGATACATTATAAGTGATCTAGTAGAAATGTTAACAAAGTTGACAAGAGAACTTACTTAAGGACATAGCTAAAGCTCCTATGACATTAGAAAAGTCTTCCAAAGGAAGTGACTTTGAACAAGATGGTCTTATTGATTGAGTAGAAGCTCATCAGGAGGAGAGGGGAATTGAAGCCCTGTGGGCAAAGAAAGTGAAAGCTGTAGAATGCTTAGGGAACTGGGTAGCCCTATATATATATATGTCTGGAATAGAACAGAGGTGTTTGGAAAGGGCCAGTTAGAGATAAAACAGGAAGTGGATTAGGCTCTAAATCCTGTAGCCCACAGAGAGGTTTTTAAGCAGAAGAGTAACATCATCAGATTTGGATTTCTGTGAGGTGATGCAGACAACCTCAGGAAACCCACAGGGGCTCTTTTAGATCAGGGCAGTGGTGGCGATATTTGAAGAGAGGGAACGTTTCAGAGAGATTTAAGAGTGGTAATAGACAGATCTGAGTGATTGACTAAGCATGGAGAACTGGGAGATGGTAAGTAAGGGGACGACCACATAGATGATAATGTACAGTACAGGCAGAGGACTGGGGTAAGGATGAGAAGAGGGAGTCAGTTCGGTTTCAGAGATGTTGACTTTGGTGTCCTATGAGATATCTAGGTGGAGAACTTGGCTGAAAGCTGAAGATAAAAGGTCGGGGTAAGAAATACTGATTTATGAAATCACTGATTGAAAACATAAGCTTGGGCATGTTCACTAGTGATGGCTACAAGAAGAATATTCAGCAAAGGAAATAGTCAGAGGTATTATTTGATATCTTGAAAAGAGTGGTTTTGCAAAAGAAGAGAGGTTTCAGAAAGTAGAAGTACCGAGGCCATAGGACAGAAGGATGTGAATCTTCTGAAGATTTTTGCCAGCTAGATCTTTATCAAGATGTTTCAGTGGAATGATGAGAGTGAAGGCCAGGTTAGAACAAATCAAAAAGAGATTGAGACATAAGGTAAAGAAATGGAGATGGTGATGGTGCACTCAGTGCTTATGGGGCTGGGAAATGGAGAGGAGGCCGTGGTGTGAGGAGAAACAACGTGGAAAGCTTGATGTGTGTGTGAGAGTGAGTTATGTGTTTGCAGGCTGGGGACAGATATATGTTCTTGGCATAGTGAGGGCTCTGGAAGGAGACTAAGGATCAAATCTCAGCCCTGCTATTTACTAGGTATTGACTTAGAGCAAGTTTTTCTATGAGCCTCAGTTTCCTCATGTATAAAATGAGATTAATATCACCGCTTCTCAGAATTTTGTGAGGATTAAATGAAATCAAGATATGAAAAGCATCCAGAACTCAGAATGTACTCAGTAAGTGGTAGTGGGTTTCATTGGTTTTTTTTTTTTTCCTGTAAAGAAGAAAGATTTTAAAAATACAAGAGAGGGAAAGGGTGAAGTAAATGTCTTCTAAGAAAAGAGGCAGGTCAGAATGGAACCTGAAAGAGAATTAAGAGTTAGTTTCAAAGTGAAGATGGACATATTTTCCTAGGTAATAGAAGGGAAAGACAATGACAAAATTAGACATTGGGTAGGGTAATTTAGATTTTGCTGCATAACAAATAGCCCTCACATCTAAGTCTGTTAATGCAACAAAGGTCCCTTACCCATGCTACACGTCCAGCGTGATCAGGAAGGGGACTCTTCACCTTAGTGCCTCAAGAACCCAGGCTCATGGAACCTTCATCTCAGCATTTGCTTGTATAGTTCTCACAGGGCTCAGGGGACCAAGAAAGTGCTTAGAACTGAGGGAGAATGAGAAATAATTGATCACAGTATAATGACCCAAACAATGGGTAAAGCTATTGGTATCAATATGCATAGAGGTGATAGGAATGGTATGTATTTTCTTAGTAAGGAGACAGCAAAAATATGATACACCAGGAGTAGTTACGAGTTTGACAAGAGTGGTAACTGTTTGGAACAGTCATTTGTTAAAATAATTAAGCAAGAACATAGCAGCAAAGAAAAAGGAAGTTGTTCTGGTTAAATATTTATCATTAGGGCTCCACGCAGAATGAAATGGTAATGCAGCTGCAATTCAGTTTCTTAGTTCAGCTGTAGCTTAAAATTAGAAGCTGCCCATCAATAATTTTCCCAAGGGAGTGATTTCTACTGTAACAGCACATAGCCTAGAGAAAAGAAAATGCACAAAGAGCAGGCTTTCTTAATGGGAAGGGAAACCACTGCAGAAAGAGAACATCTGAGAGAAACTGATTGTACATCAGTCCTTGGAAATAAAAATGAGTTCCCTTTTATCAGTCAATCTGTAAGCACATCTGCTGCTGGCCTAGCACTTGGGCACTGTGTGGAATCAAGAGAAATGACTGACTTTATTCTTGCTCTCAAAGAATATAGTTTGGTTAGAGGGACAAAGCTCATGATATGAGTTTGGAGTTAGTTTACTATATATCATTGATTGCCCTGATTAATATAATTTTGAGAGAGAGTTTCAAGGAACATATGGCATTAAATCTAGACATTGAAGAATAGGTCTAACTTGGAAAGTGTAGAATAGAGGGAGGATGCGAGATATGAGAGTGGTGGTATGATTAAAGACCCAATGGTGGGAGTGAAAATGGTCTGTATGGGGGACAAGAGGGAGAAAGGCTAGAAAGAAGAGGAGAGGACTAGGTGAAGGAATTGTGGGGCATATTGTGGAACCAACAGGGTGGAGACTAATTACCACGAGATGGTAATGTGGGTGAAAAGGAGGAATTATTTAGTTATTACATGAAGAGTGGCATTGAGACAGGGTATACTTGGTCAGCCAGGGAGAAGATATAATGAGAGATCAGTTAAAGGACTTCATAATAATCCATGTGTCTTCTTCTCAACTACTCCCCATAAAACATTAATGACTTCTTATTACCTTCAGAATTAAATTCCAGTCTTTAGTCTCATTTGGACGTGCCCATTTTGAAGGGATAACTGTATATCCAATGGATATTATGATGCAGAAGACTAGGATATGTTGGGACCAGGAGCCAGACTCAGGAGGGGACCGTTAAAATCAAAAGGTCTTATAACGCATCAGGTGCAGGTGTGCAGCCCAGCACCTTGCAGGCTGCGATGAAGCCAGACAGGCCTCAGCCCTAGTAGGAGACTAGAGGTTAGGTGGGCTGCCAAGACAGGCATCAAAGCAGTTTTCTTTACTTTTCTTTATTAGTTTTACGGCTTTATTGAGATATAATTTACATACCACACAGTTCATACAAAGTGTATACTTTGATGGTTTTTCATAAACCAACAGAGTTTTGCATTCATCACCACCATCAGTTTCAGAACATTCTCATTACCCAAAAAGAAATTCTGCATAACGCTAACCCTACCAGAACCCCTACCATAACCTCCTTCCTAGTCCTCAGACTTCCAGCCCAAGGCAACCACTACTCTACTTTCTGTCTCTGTAGATTTACCTAGACTGGGCATTCTATATAAGTGGAATCATATGAGTGGTGGCCCTTTGTAGCTGACTTCTTTTGTTTGTTTTTGCTTGTTTTTAATATTCATCCATGTTGTAGCATGTACCAATATTTCATTTCTTTACATTGCCTAATAATATTCCAGTGGATGGATAGACCAATTTGTTTATTCATCCATCATTTGACGAACATTTGGATTGTTTCTGCTTGTTGATTGTTATGATAATGCTTCTGTGAACATTCATGTACAAGTTTTTTTGTGTGGATGTATGTTTTCATTTCTCTTAGGTACATACCTAGTAGTGGAATTGCTGGGTCACCATTGAGTAATTACCAGATTGTTTCCTAAAATGTCTGCATCATTTTACATTCCCACCAGAAGTATATGAAGAGTCCACTATCTCTACATCTTTGCCAACATTTGCTGTTCTTTGTCTTTTTGATTATAGCCATCCTAGTGAGCGTGAAAGTGTTATCTCATTGTGATTTTAATCTGCGTTTTGTTTATCAGAAGTCCTGTTTTCAATACTAAGGTGTAAAATAGAAAGCACATTATGAAGACTTTGAGAGAAGCCCAAGACATAGCAAGAGACTAATCTGAATAGAAGGAGGATTTTAGGTAGTTAAAGGCTAAGAGGGAGTTAAAGGTCCAGTTTTGTCCAGTCTATGGTGGCATTACATTCTACCATAATGAACAACCAGAGATTACTCTTCTCATTCAAGTTAGCTGTTCTCAGTCCTTGGCATGACAAATTAGAGTCGCCTGGAAAAATCTTTTTTAAAAGATTTATATCTGTCCCTGGCCAGTTGGATTAGAATATCTAGGCTATAGCCCAGGTTTCTGTATTTTTAAAAAGCTCCTTACATGATTTTGATGCACAATGAGGGTTGAAAGCAACCGTGGTAAATAATTCAGCAGGATTTAATAGTAGGATGAATTTATCGATTATGTGTACTGCTCAGATAGCCATCTGCCTTTATTTTGATAGTAAGCTTTTCTGAGATACCTGCTAACTGAATCTGACCCCCAAAATTTCAGATACAATTACAGTGTGCACAGCCCTCTCTAGATAATAGCAGAGAGTAAACCTAGTGTGGAATTCATAAAAGCAACTGACTTTTCCCAATTAAACCTTCGGTTTCAAAGTGTGGTCAAAGAATTGAATTCCTTCATTTCTTTTCCATTTATATTGGCTACCAATGAGTCATTTATTTTCAATTGTATCCATCTCTTTGAATTCAATATGCATGATGCTTTTCAAAATAATGAATTATTTCATTGATTAGTTTATGTATTATAAGGCATTAACTTGATACCATGAGTCACTAATAGATATCCTAGCAGTTGGGTTATAGGGACAAGCATTTCTGTGCTGTTGTTGATTTGAACATTTCTATGTGAACTTTGACCTTTCTAATTGACCTGATGTATCCAGATGACAGAGAGGGATCAATCAAGGTGATGATCCATTACCATAAGGTCAGCAGTTTCTCTGAAGTTACAGTATGCTTCATTCACTATAAGAATTGGGGACCATTTGTGTCTTTTGTTTACATTGTAGGTCTAGTCAAAAAACTGAAAAGGATGAGAACTGAAGTGGAATATTATCTCATTAGACTGGTGCCAAATTTCCAATGCTGAAAGTATGAATTTTCTTTGTCCAGGCCTACCTTCAGAAGAATCAGATATCCCTGACTTAAATTTGAGCTACATAGTTTCAGAAAATGAAAACTCATTTTACAGAGAAGAGGTAGGCAATGCAGAAATGTTAGTGACCTAACTCATGTTCTAAGGCCAGCTTGACCGGGGACTGCTTTCATTTCATTGCAGATCGAAATTTCTTATATAATGTTTAAAGAGAGGAGAAATGAAAAGGAAGGTCAGGCCGATGGATGAAGTGAAGGATGTGCTAGTATATTTTTTAAAGAACTCATATTTTCATCTTAATAGAATGCTCAAAATCTGTGCAAGTAGCTGGGCCATCTCTTCATCTCAAAACCAAGCAGGCTTGTATTCAGAATCTGAGTTGTCTCTAGACTTAGGGAACTGTGGCATGCAGCCCACTGGTGTGAGGTACATTACAGAAAAGACTGAAATGGAAGGAACAAGGGACATAATGTGGGACATCATTATCTCCACGTGGCTACTCTCAGACATCCTTCATCTCTGCCTGCTTCTTCCTTTTCTATTTTTTCCTTCTTTAAAAAAACAAAACAAAACAGAACAAAATTATTTTGCTTATAAACTGCAGCCTATAAAGAAAATAAGGGGTATATATACACATCCTTAAAAACAAAGAGAAAAATAAACGAACCTTTGTTACTGACTTCCACTTTGAGCACTCAGGCTGGTTGCAAAGCCCAGGGGACTAATCTGCTCAATGTGGAAGGATATGGAACCATTTGTCCTGGGAGAAGCACGACATTAAAAAGAAGAGGAAGCAGTCTTGGGGGAGGGGAGGCTCTGCTGATGAAAGTAGCTGTCAAATTAGCAGGTCTGGAAGTTGTAGCGCATATTGTTATGAGCTGCTCAAGTTCACACCAGAGCAACCAGCTCCATCCGTCTTTCTCAGTTTACATTTTAATTGGCTTGTAGTTAAGTTTTTTAAACACTGCAAGATTGCTGACATACACTGTAATATCATGTGAATAATTTATGGAGGTTGCTCAAGACAAGCTTTTTCTTTGATTTGAGAATCCAAGGGGAAGGAGGGAGAAAAGGGATGAGGGGTCTGCAGGAGGGGCCACAACAGAAGGGCAGACACAGCTGCATGTTGTGTGCAGGATGTTATGTGTTTCTGCCCGTGTAGTCGGCAGCGTTTGGGATTTCAAGGAGGTTTGTACCATACAATCTTATTAATAACAATTCTGTCAAGAGAGCACCCAATTAAATTGAATTGGGTTTATGACTCCCTCTTCGTTTCTTAAAATGTGTGAATATGAAACCACTTCGATGTGAGTATTGGATAACAAGGGTGGTGGTTTTGTGTGTGTGTGTGTGTTGTGTGGTGTGTGTGTGTGTGTGTGTGTGTGTTTGGTTGGTTTTAATGATTCCTTCTCCTACTGAGAATTTGCTTGTTTATAAGTGCAGGAGTAGGCATTTTCTCCAAACTGACTTTTCTGCTCTCACAATAATCTGGAGAAGATAGAAGTGATGTTAGCAGGCCGTCATCCTAGTTAAGAACTCGACTTGCTTCTGGGAGTGGTTTGCTGGACCGGCTCTGAGTCTAGACTATCATCTAATTAAGACCTGTGGGAGAACCTCCTTCCTAAATGTAATTCTGAAACATACTTTTATTCTTATTACAAAATGAGTAAATTACATGAAATGTGAAGAGCACAAAGAGAATTAAAAAAATCACCTATAACTCCTCCCCCCACTGATAACAATTGGTAGTTTTTGTTTATGTCTTTCTAGTCTTTTTTCTATTCGTATATAATGAACATAATTGGCATCATGTATACTGTTTAGAATTAATCTTTTCTCCACTAAATGTTTCAGCGTGAGTATATTCTCACATAAGTAGTCTGAAGTTCCATTTCTAATGATTATATTATGTGTATGTGTGTGTATTTTCTGTGAATTATTATGCTTTATCTTAGCTATCTTGTACTATTGACATGAAGTATTGATTACACTCTTTATTCATTTTAGTCAGGGAAGTGAAAAATATATTTTTGGTTAAATCTCAGTGTACATTCTTGATTATTTCTTTAAGATAGTTCCTAGAAGTAGAATTTCTACAATGAAGCAGAGATGATCTGAGGAGAAGATCAGAACTGCCTCAGAACTAATTTGTCTTGAAAAGTGGGATAAAACAGATTTTTTTGCATTAAAGATATTAATTTTTTTTTTCAGTTTAAAAATGGTAATGGCATTCAGTCTAAGGTTCTTTGACATTACTGGGATTTTTTTTTTTTCCTTGTAGGTTCTCTTAACCACAAAACCTATCAAGAATAATGTAGGTGATTTTTTCTTTACCAATTGGACTATAACTACCTAAGACTTCATGTAATCAGTTGAGATGCTACAAATATATTGCCTGTCAAATCCAATAAAAAAAGGGCAGTTAATTAAAGAGATGTCTTGCTGTTAAACAAACTTGCAGTCAATTACTTGTAAGTAACATTTAGTTTGACGTGAAGTCAAAGGACAAGAAAATCATGGTTCAGGAAGGATCAAGGACTCAGTTTTTTAAAACGATAAAAAGGGGAGTAATTTCATTGGGGTTGAGATGAGTGGCCTATCAATTGGTGTGATGTTTTCCATTTTAAAAACACATTCGTGTATCAAAAAGAACATGAAAAACATAAGGCATTAAGGTCTGCTATCAGTTTGATAACTAAGTCCTTATCCCCATGCAAGCCTCAAAGACACTGTTCTCCCCCAAGATCAGGTTTGGCTTCAAAGTCATCCATTCTGTGTGTGTGTGTGTGTGTGTGTGTGTGTGTACACACATGTACTTGTGTGTGCTTGTGAACATGCAGGCTTTAAGTAGATGAAACAGGAACTTCTTAAATGAATTGCTATTCTCTGCGAATGGGAAACAAGCCATCATCCACAGACCCAGTGGAAGGCTCCAGCAGCACAGTGTCTCTTGGGTACACCTGCTTCAGTGCAGGCCTACGAGTTGCTCCTTCCTATGAGTGCTCTCTGCACCTCTGTTCAGCTCTACCCTGCGAAGCTAAGGTGGGAGTCCACATCCTCTGGACAGTGAGCTTGTCCTGCTCAGCTCCTTCAGAGGGAGGGTCTATCTAAAAGATAACATACTGATATAATATTTTAAGTGATGAAATATTTTTAAAACGAACAATGTATATATAGTGATTTTTTTTCTATCTCAAAATCACATGGGTATGAGACCTGAGCTATTCAAAATATGATTGACTTTGTGTTGAAATTCCATTGGAGGTTACTAAACTTTGAGCGTCCCTCTGAAGCCAAGAAACTTCAAATTTTGCCAATAACCACATTAAAATGTGCATACCTGGCGAGGGTGAACCAGTCTCCTTTACTGGTGTTTATTCTTTGTATTGGCCATTCTTTATTTCATAAACAAGAATTTGTTTCTAGTGCCAACTTTGTGCCCAACTAGGCAGTATGGAATGCAAGAAAAGGCATAAGTTATGGTTATTCCCCTCATGGACCTTCCAATAAAGCAAAGTAAATATGTAATCCACTTACAGTCAGTCAATAGCAATATTTTTATTTGTAATGAACCCACATTTCAGTTGAAGAAAGTATTTATTATTTTGCAAAGAAAAACATTGGCTGAATTAATGGCAGATTCTGAATGAGCACTGAGCTATATTCAGACACAAGTATTTTCAGTTAGGTAAAGTCGTTGAGGTTTGCTTTCTTTCCTGAGCTCTTATGAATTTGCAAATTCTAAACTGGCTGTTTTCAAATTACATGCAATGGGTGCCTACCCTGAGTGTCTGCTTCTCTCAGCCAAGTTTCAGCTTGTAATCTCTTTTCAAGTGTAGTCCTAAACACCCCCAAACCAATGGAATGATAGCAGGCACCACCTTAAGTAATAATATTTTCATAAGACCATGTTTGAGCTTGAAGTAATGACCAGGTTAGAGAAAGAAGGAGTCGATGAGTTTGTGTTTTCTTATTTAAAAAAAAAAAAAAAAAAAAAAAGTTGCTTGGGCGAATAAGTTGGTTTTTTTCCAGATGGACAAAGAGAGGGCACATGGTTGCTCTCAAAAGCAGTAAGCTAAAAGGATACCTCTGGATAAAATTAAGATATTTGTAGGATGACAATGAGTGACAAGGTGGAGTCTAAGATGTTCCCATGTGAACGTTTTGAAGTTTTCTTTACCCTCCTTCTCTTTGGTATTGAGCACAATAATTATTAATTCCTGTCCTCTGGGTTGGTAAACTTCTTCTGTAAAAAGAGCCAGGTAGCACAAATTCGCCTTTGTCACCACAAAGGTTCCTGTATATACACTTCTTTGTTTTCTTTCTTTCTTTCTTTCTTTCTTTCTTTCTTTCTTTCTTTCTTTCTTTCTTTCTTTCTTTTCTTTCTTTCTTTCTTTCACAACACTTTAAAAATGCAAAAACTAGTTTTAGCTTTCAGGCTGTACAAAACCTGTTAAGAGTTGAATTTGGCCTGCAGACTATAGTTTGCCAAGTCATGCCTAAGAGAAATGTGGGCAAAGTCCTGGATGGGCACGCGTGTCAAAGATGCCAGCGTGCTTTCTCTCTTTCTGCTCTTTGCTTTGTTCTGTGCTGGTCACTGACTGTCTCGGGATCTGGCCCCTGGAGCCTTGCTCTCTTGTGTGATGTAACGGTGTGAAATGGCGTTTCCAGTGGAAGGCCTGTAGGGGTAAATGCAGTCTCTAATTAACCTGTTCATTTGTGCCATTATCCTTTATCTTGAGCACAGTTTTGTTGGGGGAGGATGAGGAAAGTGCTTAATTAGAGTAACTGTTTCACATTGTCTGTGTTTGCATGTGAAGAATAAAAAGCCTGGGAGATGGAGCTGTCAGTCACTAAGTATATTTGGGAGCCTCTTGATTTTTAGTATTTAATAATCATATTCTGTTGTTGAGTGCTGTTGAGTGAGACCTCGGGTCACAGTCTGTGTCCATCACTCTGACCCAGCATATCTGTCATACATAAGTTATGGCTGATGTCCACCAACTGGATAATGTCCTTGGCAATTTGTTGCTCCAAATTGTAGCTCATTTATTTTTTTTGCTTGTTGCCTTAATTAGAGTACTTTGGATTGTTATTTGTCTTTTTAGTTTGTTTTCTATCTCCCTAATTAAATGTTAAGTGGCTCTAATATAGGGAATATGCCTCTTATTTCCTGAACCCTAAAAGTCTGTTAGAATATCATTGCAATATTAATAGGGCTTTTCATTATAATAAAATATATACAGCACATAAAGTTTACCATTTCAGCCATTTTTAAGTGTACAGTTCAGTGGCACTAAGTACATTTATATTGTCATGTAGCCATCACCCTCTTCCATCCTCTGGAACTTCTTTCATCTTCCCAAATGGAAACTCCATATCCACTAAACAATAATTTCTTATTTCTCCTTCCCAAAGCCCCTGGCCACTACCATCCTACTTTCTATCTCTATGAATTTGACTCCACATCTCATATGAGTGGAATCATAAAGTATTTATCTTTTTGTGAGTGGCTAGTTTCATTTAGCATAACATCCTGAAGATCCATCCATGTTGTAGCATGCGTCAGAATCTCCTTCCTTTTTAAGGCTGAATGCTATTTCGCTGTATGTAACACTGCATTTGTTTATCCGTCTGTCCATCGGTGGACACTTGGCTTGCTTCCACCTTTCAGCCATTGTAAATAAGATGCTTGGGAACATGTCCGAGTCCCCGCTTTCAGTTCTTTCGTGTGTATTCCCCAGAGTGGCCTTTGCAATATTTTTAAGATTCCAGTGTAACAGATTTCTTTTAAGTTCTATGGTACTTTAAATATTATTATCATTTTTTATGTCACATATCCTAATACAATAAGATACATTTTTTATAGTAAAGAAATCAGTTATTAGCCACAATGAACAAAAAAGATCGATAAGCACATTTATTCATCCTGTGTACCAGGCACAAGGCTTAGCTCTTTATGTGAATTAATTTAGTGAAGGCCTACTGTATGTTATCTGTATGTTACGACGGAAGAGGAAACAAAGGCTTAGAGAGGTTAAGAAGTTTGTCTGAGGTCACACAGCTGGTATATGACAGACAGGGTTCTACTCCAGAGCCCACACTTGTAGATACCGCAGAGCTGTTCAGAAGAGTGGATTACATTTATGTACTTCATTATATTCTCGGCATGGTTAGTGGAAGGCTTATCATTTTCTAAGCCTGATTATCATTTTCGAATTTTAGAATCAAATTATATAAAATAAGTGTAAAATTCTTTGAAAGCTCTAAAGTGCTATACAAATGTAAAATATTAAGATTAAACCTAGAGGTGGACAAATGTTAAAAGCTATAAATATATAGACCAAAAACCATCTAGAGTTTAAACTATGGTCTAAGCATTATGCAACCTAACTAGGGCCTGCCTTTCTGATTTTGTTAGAGCGTTGTTTCATATACTGTTTTATTCATATCATTTCTAATTCTTGTTAGGACCGGCACTGCCTTTTTAATTGCTGCTATGAATTTCATGACTTTTTTGACTTAAGTTGCTGGGAATATACCAAGTTCTTACATAATATTCTTTATCACTTATAGCCTCAGAAGAGAAATGATGCCTTCAGCGATCTTTGAAATCCCAGAAGTTTTAGGCTATGGCTAAATTGCTATCATATGGAAAAGCCATTAGATTTAGTATCCTTTCAGAGGACAGAATTGAGGCCTTTTTTGTGTTTAGGTTCTAGAGGGACATATATCAGTTATGAATAAAATGCACAGGTGAGCAGTGGTGGTCTGGGTGCCTTGAAAGCAGCAAACGCCCGCCAGTGGGGATTCAAACACAGGCCAGAAATCTTTCTCAACAGTCAGATGAAGAGGATCCCTGCACTAAGACACTCATTAATTTATCTTCAGTCTTGGTATATCATTATGTTTACTTCAAGTGTCCTGAGAACTTCACTTTAACTATTCTGTCTCATGTGATATTGTTTGCCTCAACACAGGGCAGCAGCTAAGAGGGGCGGCTAACTGCTGTGTAGGGATGGCTAATAAGTAGAAAATATTTCGACCAGATCCAAATCATAGTTAGGGAGACAACAGTTCAGCTTTTTAGATTCAGATTCTCCAGAGTGTGGACAGACCATTTGCAAAACAGGACTGACATTGAGCAAAGTATCTGAAGTCGTTCAATAAATTTATACTGATTATTTGATATATTGACTTCTCCTATGCACAGTCGTATTGGAACTGTTCAGCATCCAGCACTAGAAAACGTACTGTCTCAATATAACATTTAACTTAAGCAAGAACTTGGGAATTTGACAAAAATGATTTTCTCTTCTCCTTTTTAATGTCTCCAGGATCAACCAAAGTTAATGCAAATAGTGGAATATTTGTTCATCTAGAGACCAAGAGTACTTAAAATTCAGTGCAGGTTGAATTGTTTGTTTAAGTGTCACGAGGACAGACTTTGGTAATTTCAATTGCATGTATTGGTTCTTATTTTGTTTTGGTAGAAATTGAGTGCTGGAGACCTTGCCTGGAAGCCAGCCTCCAGCATTGACGTCTGACATTGACCGCAAAAGCAGTCCCCCTTTCCGCTGGCAGAGCCAGGCTCACGTCCGTGGCTGTGATCTCAGGGGAGGGCTCTAGTCCATGGCCTGGGTTTATGACTGGGAAGCCTGCCTCTCGTAAGGTGGGGGAAGCAGAGCCAAAGTGACCCCACAGAATTTGAGCTTGGGGGAACTGTCAGATCCAAAGGACCCATCGAGGTCAGGAATGTGGCCCAGCCTGAACTGGCACCCATGGGCTTTGTCAGAGCCAGGTGTCAGAAATGGGTAAATATCAAATTGTATCTGATTAAAAACAGGAGGAGGCAAAGCTCCCCTTACCTACTCCAAGGAGCCAAAGTCAACTGAATGGTGTTTGGGTCCAGATGACTCAAAAGCCACAGTCTCATGACCCAACCAAAGAAATATTCAAAACTAGTCTGAAACATAACAGCGTGTTTTTAAAAATATGCTATCAAACATATGTATCTTTGACTAAAGAATTTTTTCTCTTAAAATTATCAAACATTTATTAATATAAAAGAATCTAGGATAAATACTTCTTACAGAAAGTCAGATTGATGATTTCTCTTTTAGGTAAAAAACCTGGCAGTGATACTATATAAATAATGTTTGATCTGGTGCAGGGCTCTTAGTTGAATTTATTGTCGATTACATGAGGAAAATACTGAAATGGGAGGAAACGGTAACACTAAAAAAAAAACAGAATTATATGTCTGAAAATGACTGATTACATAACTATTTTATCAGTGATATACTGATGAGATAAAGAAGAGGAATAAGGATGGCTCGGGTGGGTTCCCAATGATGTAGTGATGAAGAAATCAAAATGTTAATGTCCCACATCCTGACAGGAGGGCAGGTGACTCAGTAAGTGTGTTTGTCAAAGCTCAACGAACTGTACACTTGAGATCAGTACACATTACTGTGTGCAGATTGGACTTTAATACAAAAAAAGGACAGAGTCAAATCAGCTTATTTACTGACCAATGACTTATGAGAAGGTGACTGTGTTAAGCACTTTAGGGAAAGAAATTTCTCAGCCTTTAGAAAACTTGCAAATCATTGGTTAATCCTAGACACAAATGTAAGATAAATTTTAATAGTAAAGATTAAGTAATTCAACAAGTGATTCATAGAATTCTGGACCTGGATGGAAACTTTAAGACCATCATCTCTCCACTTTTAAATATTAAAAAAAAAAAAAAATGAGACTCAGAAAACTCCAGAAAATTGTACAAAGAAAATTAGAGACAGAATTTCACCAAATAGCAAACTATAAGCTTAAAGTTCTTTCTCCTTTGTCATATTGACTTCCTCCTCCTCCTGCCTGCTAACTCTTGCCCAAAGGTTTGTTTTATGCTCTCTTTGGCTTTTTTTTTTAATGTTGCACTCTCATTGATTTATTAATTTCAGTGTTAGTGTTTCACTCAATCAGTAATTACTTTTGAGTTTCTACTGTATGGCCAGCACTGATAGAAGGGTGGGTAACACAGCACTGAGCCAAATGGACTAAGTGCCTTCCCTCACAGAGCTTATTTTCTGCTGTTGATGGACATGGAGCCCAGATAGTGATTTCCCAGACAAGTGTTTTCACCCAGTCCAGACTCCATTCCCCTTCATGGTGACATCTCAAGTTCAACATGACTGTACCCTCACATTCTTCCCAAATTATCTCAATCTCAGGCTTTGCCTATGTGTGAATAACATTTTTATTCTTATTGAACCTCTATGTTAACTAATATCAATTCTCTAAATTCTAACAAATTTATTTATTTATTTATTTTTGTCTGTTCAGAATCTCCTTGTTTTCCTTGCTTTTTCCTTGGAATGTTCCAGTAGCTTTCTAAATCATCTCCCTATTCCTATTGTTCCCAGCTCTCACTTGTTCTGTACATCACTACCTGATTTATTTTCCTAAAATACATCTTCTATATCAACCCCTTTTTAAACACACACACACACACACACACACACACACAACACACACACACACACCACTCTTCCTTGGATCTCATTTGCTTTCCAAATTAAATGGGAATGTCTCTGTCTGGCAATAAAGACTATTAAAAGCATAGCTCCAACCTCCCTTGTAAATCTTCTTATATCTCAACTACAGGTTCCTGAACTTACTTCAGCCAAAGTGGATTCCTGTCTGCTCTTTTAGCAGGCCCCCAGTTCGGTACCACTCTGCGGCCACTCATGGTTCCCACCTGAACTCATGAGGCGGCTCCCCCGACCCCCACACCCAGCATAACCTCTGAGTACATCTTGCTCACTGTCTTCTGCAGAGACCTTTCTTCATCTGATCAACATGAATCTTCCCTCCTTTGAATGTACTTGTCTCTCGCTTCATTGCATTATGGTTATTCTCTTACATTTTTATTAAAATAACTCAGTGGATTTTCATAAAATGACACATACTTATTGAAAAAAATTAAAATGTACAGAGGAGTAATGAAAGTAAAAGCCATCTGAAATCTTGTCACCCAGAGAGATCTATTCCTGAGCATCCCTTTAGACCTCTTTGTGTATACGCAAACATTTATGAAATCTATTTTTCCCTAAACAAAATCAAATTCCGTTTTTTTCTTTCTGTTGATATATTCTGGTGCTCTTTTGATGTTATTCAATAGAAAACTAACCTATGAATTTCAGTGAATGGCTGCAAGATACTTCATTGTTTTGCTTTACCTTAATCTACCCACTGCTCATTTTTAGCTTTCCTTCATCCCAACATTAGGAGGTGCAGGCGGGAGACTGTTATCCTGTGTTCTGGCCCATGTGCTTAACATAGCCGTGTGAAATGCAAGAGAGCAGTCTGTCATGGACCTTGACAAGAACTGTTTGTGACACATCACTCCATGTGGTTGGGGACCTGAAAAAATGTTTGGAGATCTTGAAAAGAAGTTAGAGATGATTGACCTAAAATCCACAGTGAAATTGTAGTTTGTTTTTTTTATTACTGCTTTGAACAGCATTGTGCCTTCATTGCCTGCAAGAAAGCCATTCATTGTTCCTTGTTACATAATCTGCAGAGAGCTTATTCACGTAAAAAGCAGCACATTCATCGTAGTCTTCTCTCTTACAAGTAGCTAAAAGCAGAATCTGTTCTGTGTCTCTGAGGCATTCTTCGCAGCACAGACCTCATGCTATCACTAATTAGCCAGAGCATTCCCAGCCAAAAGCCCCAGTGCTTGGGCTTGACAAAATTCTATTTTTTCCATGGAAAGAATGAAGCCTGCCTCTCTGTCTAGGGGCACCTCCACAAGACACACAAAAGCAGGGTGGTGGTGAGCTCTCAGATCAGCCATTGCAGTGAAACATGCTGCAGCCTCCAGATGACTTGCTGTTGCTGGCTCCTTTCCTCTGCGAGGTGGGGCCTCCATCAGACTGTGCCTTTGTATGCTAACAAAATACCTTGCCCACCA
This sequence comes from Eonycteris spelaea, assembly GCA_003508835.1. NCBI lineage: Eukaryota > Metazoa > Chordata > Mammalia > Chiroptera > Pteropodidae > Eonycteris > Eonycteris spelaea. Next base: position 5,396,718 of record PUFA01000089.1, read on the forward strand.
CGAGACAAGCCACTTGCGCATTGTTCTGAGCGTTATTCCTGTCTGTTTCCCATTTTTGGCTTCAGAAACCAGTCTGCCAGTTATCTCCCAGCCAACTTCCAGCCACTTGCATTGATGATGTATGTGATTAGCAGCCTGTGCTAGTTCATTAGGGAAAAGAAAGGAAGGAAGGGAGGGAGGGAGGGAGGGAGGAAGGAAGGAAAGGAGGACGGAAGGAAAACCATAAGATTGTTTGCCTGTCACTGTGAAGTGGAGCCTGACGGGAACATCCTCACTCTTTCTCCACCAGCCCTCCTGCCGCCTGTCTGTGATCAGTGCGCATGCGCACACGCCTGCCTGTGTTCCGTGGCTCTGCCATTTGCCCAGTGGGGGGCATTTTCCTGGCTGAGCGGTGCACTGCTCTGCCTGAGGGACTGAGAGCATATTGCTTGGCAGGTGGGCCTGCTCAGACGCACTGACTGTTGTTTCAGCGCTGACAGGGAGCATACATCACGCCGGCCCATTATGCCAGCGTAAATCCTTGGGAACCTGTTCAAAGGGCTGCAACCAGCAAACAAAGTGTTTGGATCTTAATAGGTGATATTTTTGAAACATATAATTGGGATCTGAGAAGTAATTCTGGGTGACAGGCCACTCCTTCTGCCATCTTAACAGAAGCTGGGCCTACAGCAAAATACCACTCCTGTCATACCACACAAAGATGATTGCCATTCCCGCTCAGTTCCAGGCAGCTGTGTATGGTGCCGACTGTGCCAAGAGATTGTCTGTGCAGGGAAAAAAGCCTTCAGTTTTAGGTCTTTTCTTTATGCCTTGGTGCTCAGTACTACTGGCAAAAATACTCCTGAGGATGTCAGTGGAGAATGTCAGAGCCTCTCTCCTTAGCCTCCTTAGCCTACTAATATAAACTTGAAAGGGATCTGGAGTTGGCCTTGGCATTGGATAGTGGACTGATCGGCCTCTGAGCAGAGACTCCTGATCTTATCGTGAAGAGAAGCTATTTTTCATTTCCCCAGTAGACACCAATTGGAGAATAAGATATTAATACAGTCCCTAGGTAGCCTGTGAAGAGATTGGATGTTGCAGTCTGGCTGCTTCCCAAGCAGGAAGGTGGACATGTGCCTGCCAGCACCTCGCCGATAGAGCAGGTAAAGGTTGGCACAGCACTGGTTGCAGAGAACCTAGTTCATGGTGTCCTTTTCCCATGATGCACGGCCCGCGTCCCTGCATTCCCACTGCACTGACTGCTCACAGGCTTTACCTGACTGCACTTATCGTTATGTACTTTCTACCTCTCCACTAAAATGTATTCTCCTTGAGGACACGTACCCGCCTTATTTGTGCTTAGCTGAGTGCTCGTTTTGTGGTGGCTGCAGAAAGAATGAAGGAAAGAAAATGCTCATTAGTAAAGACGAGAGCCCTTATGAGGCCATTGGAAAGTTGTTGGCTTCTCTTTTACCTTCTTGATTTCTAAGAAATCACAACTCTGGTGTTTTGGTATGACTTGCCAATTAAAACTGGGTGGAAATATTGTATTATTTAATTTAATTAATTAAATAATAACAAGTATTTAATTGTAATATTTAATTACATAAAATAATATTGTTCTGCCAAGCAGCTAAACAAGTATCAGTGCAGCCGAATCTGCATGCTGCAGTACCTGCATTCTCTTTTGCTACAAAAGAATTAATTTCCTTAAAGCAAAGTAGAAGAAGTCTTATGAGGCCAAGGGGGAAACCGTTCGGGAAGTGGGCAGTAGCAGGCAGTATTTAGAAAAGCTGTGTTTCTGATGGCTGGGCATAGACTGAGGACTGTGAGAGATGTGGCCTCTCGCACTCCATCTAGCAACGGCCCAGCCACCGTTCTTCCAGTTTCACTATTTATGCTTCTGCTCAGCAGGGTGGTCGGTTATGACACAGCAGTTTGCTAACACGGAAAGTTTCATGAAAACACAGACTTGGGTGCTCTGTCCCCAGATGTTCTAAGTTAGGAGGCCTATGGTGGAGCCTGGGAATTTGTACTTTGCAATGTTCCCCAGGTGGTTTAGATGCAGTCAGTCTGTGGTCTTTGGTTTGGGAAGCACTGATTAGAAAAACACAATACTGAGAGCTCAGCATTTCCTTCAGTCTTTCTGCTGCCCTGGGCAACTGCTGATGCGTTCTTTCTCAGGGCATCTTTCTAAAAAGATGCTGACATCTTAAACAATGATCTGAGGAGCCTCAAGACAGGAACGTGAGGGGCTTTGGGGTCAGCCAGGGGATTATCATTTAGTACATCTCCAGATGCATCATGAGTTCTACCTCTAAATATTCTTTTTCAAGGGATAATATTTTTAATTTAAAATCTTTATTGAGATATGGTCCACATAAAGTTTACCCTTTTAATATATCCAATCCAGTGGTTTTTAGTATATTCACAACCACTTAGTGAACTGTGCAACCATTACCATTAATTCCAGAGCATTTTCACCACACTGAATATAAACTCTTATATCTCTTCCTTCCTACTTCCAGCCCCTGGCAACCACTAGCCTACTTTCTATATCTGTGGATTTGCCGATTCTGGATATTTAACCTTGAAATATTTTAAGTACACTGAACATGAGTCAAGTTATGTTTTAAAATATCTCCAAAGAATTTTTTTCTAGTGCTCCAGTGAGGGCTCCCGGTTCTTATATGTTTTATGCTCAGAAAGATTTCACTCATATCTAACTTGTAAGTACAAGTATTAGCTATAGTATTCTGTAGTACTACTCATATGACCTTGTTTTTCTCTCTGCCTCTCTCTCATCATTTCACCAACCCCCAGATTCTTTATAGATTCAAACATCATCTTCAAGTCACCTCCAACTTATCTGTGGGATGAATGATCTCAATATTGCTAAGCCCCTGCCAGTTTTACTCACTATTTTCTCTGTTACTTCTCAGTCATCTAAAAATGAAGTATCCACACTTTTTTAAGGTGAATGCCTCCATTTGTGCCTTCTATTCCATTTCATCCCTCCTCTACCAGAACCTGGCTTTTGACTGTCTTCATTTTTTTTTCCTTCAACTTACAAAAATACACAAGAGTTCACACTTTTAAAAAATTGCTTTGATCCTGCTATCCCCCTTCAAGCTACCATTCTATTTTTCTCATTCCCCTCACTGTCAAATCTTTTGGAAGCACAGTTTGCTCTCACTGTTGGTGCTTTTCCGCCCACTCCCACCTAACTTGCACTCATGATTCTACCTTCATGACTTTACTGAAAATTCTCTCTTCGTGGTTCATGGCATCCTCCTATTTGCCAAGCTCAGTGACCTTCTCTGATCCCTTTCCCCATGACTTTTGACTATCCTTTCTCTTACAACACTCTTTCTTATGACGTCTGTGATACTCCATATTCTCCTTCTACCTTTGGCTCCAGTTTTCCATGCCTTCCTAAACAGGGATGCGCTCTCATTTATCTGACTCTTTATTTTCTCCCTTTCCAGTCTCATGACACCATCTGGCTCCTAACTGTGGGGATAACTTCCAAAACTATCTTCATTACTTGGATGTCTTGCCAGCTACTTAGATTCATTGCTCAAAACCGAACTCATATCCTGGCAGGCTTTCTGTCTTCTCTAATTCTGTCCATAGCGTGACCCAATGTTGAAAATTTGACTTCTTTCTTTCTTTTGACTCCTTGGTTGCCATAGATGACAGCAAACATGTATGCAATAACCCTTTTGTTCCATCTAGCCTGTAGTTCTTCATCTATGATTCTTCTCAGTGCTGTTGTATAGGCCTTTATTATCTCTTACCTGGACTGTCACCAGGTCTCATTCTATCCCTGCTCCATTCCATCTCATACATTGTTGTTAGATATCGGTCCTCCAACAACACAGATCTGATTACGTCATTTCCTTAGGCAACAATCTTTCAAGTTGCTTGCCCTAAGCCTACCGAATACATTCTACACTCCATAACCTAGTATATAAGGCCTTCTACAACTTAAACCTTGTCTTCCCTCCCAGATTAATTTTCATTCTTCTTCTCCATATTTTTGTGTTGTAACCTAAGCAAAACACTGATCATTCTTTTTCCTCCACAAGTTCTCATTTTTAGGCCCTTACCCTGTATCATTTATCTAAAATTATATCCTTTATTTTTGCCAGTATGATCTCATGTGTTGAAATCCTCTCATTCTTCAAATCTCTTCTTTTCCATGAAATCTTGGAATAGGATTTTTCTCTTTTTGGATTTCTAGAGTGTGTGTGTGTGTGTGTGTGTGTGTGTGTGTGTAAGAGATGGGAAAGGACTTTTGGCAGCACTTTGTCTTGAATTTCACTTATTTGTGTGTTTATCTTATCCAGTCTCCCAAAAGTAGGAGCCTAGCATTTTTGTGTTATAACTCCTATAACAGCTGATAGAGTAACTTTTAAAAAAAACAACTGATAGAGCATCTTAATATAATATATTATGAAGAAGTATTTCTTGAATGAATATTTTTAACCTCTATAAAATATAGAAAGTATAAAAAGTAAACTCATGGATGACAGGCTTTATGTCAGTGTCAGGAGAGTTCTCAGTAGTTTCTGAACTATTATTATTTTCAATCAATCCAAGTACAAGGCTTAGATGAAGGAAGCTTGAGAGAATTATAGCAAACCTGACATCATCTTCATTGTTATGTCTTTCATTTGCATAATATTTTATACCATTTGAAAGTACTTTCTCATCTTCTCTGACCCTCTGTGTATCTTTGTAGAGTTAGAAAGGGATAGCTATTCTAATATTTGTCAGTTCATAAGTGAGGGAAATGTGACCTGGTTAGTTTTTAATAACTAACCAATGTTAGGTTATTAGATAGTGGCAGAGCCAGGACTTGTTGGCTGTCTTTAAATATTTGAAGAGCTATCACATGAAAGAAGATTAAATCATTTTTTATTCTTTATTTCCTCAGAGGACAGAAAAATACAAGCATTTCAAGCTCAATTAAAGGAGGAAAATTATATAACTATCAAATCCATTCCAAGACAGTGTTGACTGCCTCTTTTGTTCTAGTGGATCTCAGGTAGAACAGCCTGGCCAACCAAGTACAGGATATTTATGGAAAAGAGACACTAAAGAGGGGCAGGATGATGAGGGTCCCTTCTAATTCTGCAGTTCTGCTGTTTTCTTTTAGATTAACACTGTGCCACCATACTCCATAATCTAAGTCTTGATTTCTGTCTCTCTTTAGAACTTGACCTTAAGCAAATGCAGCTAAGGTGTAGGATGACCCCCCTGTTCATGTCCTAAATCTTCCAGGAAATGGAGATCCCACCCAATCCTAGTTATTCTTTGTAAACTGTCAGTGGACCACCTGCAGTTGGGAATGTAAAAGAACATATTTCCACAAAATTCTTCAGTGCCTAGAGTTGCCATCCCAGGGGGGAAAAAAGTGAAGTTTGCAGAAAATCTCACACATATCATCATCACATGTAGCAGGCCCAGCCTGGCAACCCCATTACCTGTCTGCTGTTTCGGATGTGGTGGGCAAGCCCTACATTCTCTCACAATGGCATATTCGGTTGGAAAGAGGCAGGTGACTATTACGAGCTCCAAACTTTTCCTTGAAATGGGGAGTTGTCTAAAAAGGCAAGTGCTGTAAAACAGCCAAATGGAAATCATGATATTTCGCTGAACTCAGAACCAGATCTGCCTTTTTTTCCTTCATAGAAACATGTTATGTGCCATGTGCCTTGCAAGCCAAAAAGAAATCATACTTTGGCTCCCTGTTCCATTTTGCTAAGCTGAGATACTGTAAATACCCTTCTCTCCTCTCATAACATTAAATTTTTCATGAATTCATCATAAAGGAGCCACTTTGTAGGTTTGGCTGGTACCAGTGAAAGACTTCATTTTCTATTTCACAGTAACTTTTCAGTGCAAAAAAAAATTATGGGTGCAATGTTGAAAGACTAGAATTATTCATCAAGTCCTCACTGCCTGTAAATGAAGAGAATTTTTCTGAAACTTATCTGGGAGAATGCAGACATGGACATGAATATCTTGGATGGTGCTATATCCCAGCCATGGCCCCCTCTCTTCCTCAGGAATTAAGGGTGAAAGAGGACATATGCTTTCTTAATGCTTTACGGATTCACTCATGAGTCCACACCAACTCACAGATTTTCCAGCTTTCCTATAGCTCACCAATATGTGAAAGATTGGAATATTTAATTGTATTATGCATTGATGAAAATGCCAATAGCTTTGTAGCTGGATACAAAAGGTGTTCTTAAAGAGATAGCATAATAAAATTCAATGGTGCATCAAAATCCCCCGGAAGGCTTATTAAAATACATGCCAAGAGTTTTTGATTTGGTATATCTGGGGTGGGGTCCAAGAATTTGCTTTTTTATCAGGTTTCCAGGACATAATGTTACTGCTGTTTTTAAGACTGCATGTTGAGAAACGCTGATGTATTGAAAAGAATGTCCAATCCAAAAGTCAGTAAACCTTGGTCCTAGGAAACCTTGATCCTAGGACTGAGTACTCTCAACCAACCATGGGTCTTAGGACAAGTCCCTGGGCCTCAGTTTCCTCATCCCTAAAAGAAGGATAATGACCCCTGCTCTAGGGGACCTTGTGCTACTTTGAGAGTAAAATCTGAGAATCAACAGGAAAACAATTAGTACTTCTGGAGCGACTTGCACTATCAAACAAAGGCACACAGAGGCCATAGCTCTGCTGCCGTGTGTGCCAGCAAAGATGAAACATGAAAATGGAAAGATTTGAGGGAATTCTTCCCTTCTGTGAACTGTCTCTGAAAAAGTCAAACATCTTGCTTTAGTCATGCTTTCTATGATATAGCCAGGCTGTGTTAGAGCGGTGTTTTTCAAACTTTCCCATGATTCAGAATTCCCTTGGACACTTGTAAATATACAAAGGCCCAGCCCCGTCCTACTTCACAGAGCCTTCAAGTGATCCTTATACACTCAAGAGTTTGCGAATTATTGCCTCTTGCTGATAACTAAAACCATTTCATGACAACTTGTAAAGGAACTGTATACTCTAGACAGTGGTTCTCAACCTTGTCTGCCCATTGGAATCACTTGAGGAGCCTTTACATTGTACATGCACGAGCCATTGAATCAGAATCTCTGGGAGTGTGATCCAAGTATCAGTACTGTCTTAACAACTCCCCGATAATTCAAATTTGTAACCAGAAATGAGAAGCACGACTCAGAAAGAGTCCTCATTACATCAGCAAATACACTGTTTGTATTTGTGTGTCTCTTTCCCACACTGGATGGTGAGAATATTGAAGGCACTCTATGTGCCCAGAAACCAGCCAGCTGCCTTACGCTGCTTTGGATGCTCCAAGCTTAGGGGTTAGAATTTTGAATGAATGAATTGCTTTGTTTATTAACAAATGAAGTGACAACAAAACTCATACCAATAAGACCCCACATTTAAATATTTTATGTAAATATAGCCCTTTTTGGAGTTCAGGCCCTCACTGGGAGAGGGTACTTATTGAATAATTTAGAGAATCACAATTACACAGGGTATCAGTTAAACAATTTGTAGAACTGTAGTCAACCTGAACTATAATTTATTCTTCCAGGTGAAGTCAGGAGTCATGAAAACTCTTGCCTTGTAGAGCTTTGAGAATGTTATAGAAGGAAGCAAATTGAATACCTACTATGTGCCAGACATTTTCATGTTCTCTCACTTCACAACAAACTTTCATTCTCCCTAGTTTTTCTGTAACTGTTTGGCAACAGAAGATTGCCGGAGCTGGGAAGCATGAGGGAGCTTGTCTGACTCTGGAGCCCGAGTTCCTTTCCTATGTTTATTTTGCTGCCCTCAGACCTTCTTGACTGGCCCCTGCCCTTGCATCACTGGATAACTAGCCCTTCTCCGACAAGCTGGACTCCACAGAGAGCTTCCTGACTCTTCTAATGAAGCCTCCTCTGGGAGATTTTCACTGATCCATGACTTGATTAATGGCATGACTGCCTTCAAAACTGGTCAAGTGCCCTCCTAGCTTCCTGTGCTAACTGTGGTATGAAGCTTATCCTCACAGCTTTGTGGTTGCCTGTTTACTCAGCTCTTTCTCCTGTAGACAGGAGGCTCCTTGAGGACAAGAAGTGTTTATTGCTCATCTTCATAGTCTCTTAGCCTCAGGTACTGCCTAGCCCTTTGGCAGCACTCCATACGTTTCTTTTACAACGACGAGTGACAGCAGAAACTCATCCATGAGCAAAGCTCTCCTGAAATGCTTTAGCATGTGTGCATGTGTTGTGCTTCAGAATATTTTAGAAACATTTTCCAGATTTAATTGAGGCTTCTGGGAAGCCTTGCTGTGTTCTTCCTCGCAAAAAATAGAAGGTCGTTACCAGGAAGTCTCCGTGTACCATATTTATCTGGTGAGTTTTGAAAATACTGAGTAATGGGACTAATGACTCAACATAGTATTTTCCAAACTGTGAGGTAATCTTTGGACTTTGCAAGATTATTATATTAAGTGTACTTTTTAGTCTGTCAAAAAAATAAAAAGCCTGTATTTTCACATTAGAATTCAAAGAACATCTGCTGCGTATTGTAAATAACATATTTTGAAAACCAACTGATGCATGCTCAGCCTGCCTCCGCCTGCTAACTATAGCAGGTCCTTAAGATAAGATTCAGTTTGCCATTGGTACAGCCTTTGCATTGATATCCATCCCACCATCTCCTATAAATCTTCAGGAGCCACTTGCCGCCTAAACACACTCAAAAATGTGAGGTTTTCAGGTTCCTATTTTCTAGGGGGATTAGAAAGGGACTATGTTCCTGGACAACTTAGAGCTATGAAAAATGTTTTTCAAAGAGTTAAGCTTAGAGAGGTTTTCCACTGGAGCCCTTCCTTGCCCCCAAAGATCTGAGACCTCAGAGAGGCCTGAGGCAAGCGACCACTCCTCACAGAAGGGTTGTATGGACTTGGTGGTCTGCCCGTGGGGCAGTGGGCCCAGAAGGGAATGCTCAGGGGGCATGCGTTTACACAGCAGCCCCGTTCATGTCCTCCGGCCTGAGTCTCACCTCCTCGTGGGACTGAGAAACTCACTCAGCTTTTCCCCTCGTTCCTTCTCAGTTTGTCTTGTTAGCACTCTTTCTTAGCAAGCAAGCACCATATGTCTTCTCTGAGAACTGTTTTCAGGAGAGTCTCAGGGCACGTGCACAGGCTCGGGAGAGAGGAGGTAGGTGTCGGGTTCAGCAGCAGTATTCAGCAGAGTGCCAGCCCTGAGGAGTGCCCTTCGTGTCCACCGACCTGCGGCTGGCTTGTCCTGAAGCATGAATACAGTATTTCACTGAAACTTCCTGGGGTCACAGGAAGTGGCCTGGCTTATGAGTGGGTTTTCTGGACCAAAGAGTGAGCCTATGCACATCCTTTCCAGAGGCTTCTCATTATCCGAGACAGACTGTGTCACACAAGCACCTCTGCATTGATCATGTTCTCTGCCCTCATGGAGGGGGTAGCACAAACTGATTACTGAAAAGGAACTCTGTGTGCTATTCTTTTGCTTCCTTGCTCTTTACCAGCCCCTGGTGCCAAAGCATGCAACTAACATATTCTGCTTTTGAAATAATTTGGTTTCTTAATGTGGGGTCCACCATCCCCCTCCAACCTTTAATACCTGTCTCCTTTGAAAGCCAGCTTGTTGAGCATCCAATTTGTATTTTTTTCTTCCTCACTTTCTCCTCTTTCCTTGCGCCCTGCTCTCTTTTATCACACACAGACAGAGGGCGAGCCATTGACACCTCATGGCAAGCAGCAGCTTAAAGCATTTTCTTTATTCACCCTGACATCTCTTCAGCAAAGAAAAAGCAAGGGTTGGGAACCTGTTCTGTTCATTTTGGCTTCCACAAGAGCTACCTCTTTCAAAGCTGCCTCACAAATAGCCTTATTGGTTGTTATTGCTTGATACCTGTCTCTCTGGAGGTTTTACCAGTTGTTTTGAAAGGATGGCTATTTTCTGTCCCCTTGAGAATTCATCTACCTTATATAGGCGCGTGTGTGCATGTGTGTGCACCTGTGTTCATGCGCTATCAGTTAATAATGAAAAATCAGGCCTAGCCTCTTTATTGCTTTTTCTCCGCTACAGAATCAGTGTTAATAATAATTGCCAATCCTTATTTTGAGTTTCTTGTGTGCCAGGGGTAGTGCAAGGTTTTATGTCAATCTTACATCAATCTTTTGAAGTGGTCCCATACACAGAAGGAGAGACTGATGCATGTGAGGTTGTCTACCTTGTTGCAGCTAAGACATGAACCCTAAACATTCAGTCTTGAGTGCCCAAGCTATATGCAAATAACCCAAACTGCCTGGGTGTGATATCCTATTAGGCACTCATTTGACTTTTGCTGACCAGAGAACTATCTATCCTTAGAAGGAATAGATCTCAGCAGAAATGAAGTAAGCAGAAGGTAATCTGTGTTCTAAAGTTCCAAGGATGAGACACCCTCCAACCCAATATCCATGGCCCATTAGACCAATGATTCTCAGTGGCATAGAGGAGGTTGACCAATATGGTTGGGAAAGATGGTAAAAACCATAGGAGAGAGAGTGGGAGCCTAGTTTTATTCAGCCCAGGGTTACAAAGGAGTCATGATAATCACTGGATAATCACTGTTCTAAAACTACACAGTGTCCCCTAATCACACTAGCTGTCACTGGTTAAATGTGTATATTACATGTCAGACTTTGGACACTTTACATTTGCTTTCATTCAGTGACCATTCATATTACCCTGTAAGATAGATATTATCTCATTTTACAGAGAAGAAAACTGGATTCAGAGAGGTTATCTTGGCTCAAATTTGCTCAGATCTTAAATGAAAAAACTGAGATTTGATCTCAAATCTGTAATCTTCAACACCTGTGCTCCATTCCTCCTTCCTTGCCAGCCTCTCCACCCACATTGAGATTTAATCAGAATCATTTTATCTGGTCATCATAGTAATAAAGGAAAACAAATAGATGGGTCTTGTATTTGTGGATGAGAGTGTGTGATTAAACTGAATATACAAAGGTTTATACCTAGTCCCATGGATGAGCGTCTCTCTTTCAAGTGTTCCCAGTGGCCAGCTGCCACGTCTATAACATAGGTGAAATTTAATTGACAACTTCTCTTTACTGAGGATTGTTTCCTGCATTATCAGTGCTTGTCCACTTTGCAGATGAACACAGATTATAGGTTCAAGGAGCTTTCAGAAGTCAGAGGAGCTGTGCATTAGTACCCAACTCTGCTATTCAACTAGTTGATGGACCTGGGAACCTCAGTTAACTCTCTTCAACATCAACTTTTTAATCTGTCCATCGTATTAGATGATTTCAAGGTTTGTTTTAGCTCTAAGTGATGATTCTTCTCCACTTCAGGCCTGTTTGTGTTACATGTGCCCTCTTAACCAATGAAGTGTGTAGTTAATTGAGAAAGTCATTTAAAGGGAGAAGTTAAAAAAGGAACACGCTAGCAACATTTATTTAAAAAAAACACACAGCTTTATGTTGTAATTGACATAATAAACTGTACATATTTAAAGTATGTAATTTGGTCAGTTTTGATATATACATCCACCCATGAGGCCATCACTACAATCAAAATAGTGAACCTGTCTGTCAACTCAAAGTTTCTTCATGCTGCTTTCTGGTCCCTCTCTCCTGTTCCTTCATGCCCCCTGCCCCTGCTTTCTGTCACTACAGATTACATGTATTGAGTATTTTATAGTATGATTTTTTTCTTTCACTGTACATAATTACTTTTAGGTTTATCTATATTTTTCCATGTATCAACCCATGAACAAAGTATTTTTCTATTTATTTAAGTCTTTACTTTCTCAGCATTATTTTAATGTTTTCAATGCACAGGTCTTTCACATTTTTTATCAGAATTATTCTAGATATTTCATATTTTTATTGCTATTGTAAACAATGTGATTTTAAAGTCTTTAATTCAAGTTCTGGTTTTTACTATTATAATTGATTAGTACCATTGATTCTTGTATATTGATTTGCAATTATGTGTAACAATTACAATTGTATATTCTGCAATTATGCTATATTCCCTTACTAGTTTTAGTAGCTGTTTTATAGACTCCATTTGAATTTTCTACTTAGATGGTTATTGTATCTGCAAATAAAGATAGTTTACCTCTTTCTTTATAATCTGGAAGCCTTTAGTCTTTTAATTGGTGATTACACTATTAGAACTCCCAAAACAATATTTAACAAAAGTAGTGAGAGTAGACATCCCTGTCTTGTTCCTGATCTAGGACGAAAGCATTCAGTCATTCACTATAATATATTGTCAGCTATAGGTTTTTCATAGATAATCATATGAATTTTTTGGTTTGTTAATATGGTGAATTACATTGATTGATTTTCAGTCTTATGCCACTTTATGTACATAATGAAGGCCTTTCATTAGTTTATGGATTTGCTTATTAAAGTCCTGTGCCATCTTTCTTGTATAATTCACATCCTTAATCCATCTCTATACTCTCGGTTTGAGGGAGATATTAAACATTTGTGATGTGTGGAATCCTTCTAAATTTAAGAGTTTGTTTCTTTCTTTTGCCAGTCTTTTACAGTTGTCTTGCCCACACCTAAGTGAATAGCAATTTGTCTTTAAGTATCTGCCTTGAGTGTTTCTATAACTTTCTTCTTGGGTTTTAGAGAAGCAACAATTCTTTTCATATTTCTATTCATCAGTGTAGATAATACCTAATTAAAATATATCATTGCAATACTCAGCACAACTGACATAAACAAATTTGGGACCCATAACAACTCAGCTGATGAGAGCAGAGTGTGTGGGCAACCTAGAGACTAGCCGCTCAGATGCAAAGAGTGAGTGTGTTGTAAGCTATGTGGAGAGCATCTGTAATTCCCTGTCATTCCAACAAACAGATCTCCTTACCTTCAATATCTAGTAGGCAAAACGAGCTTTTGGTCATAAGACCTACTATGTGAAGAACACAAATTAGTCTACCGACCCCTGTTCACAGCTTAAAAACAACTATGGCAAAGAGCTTTAATTACAATGGTAGCATTATAAGAAAGTAGTTTAAAGAGTCCTGTATTTAGAATCAGATGAGCCTAAGTTTGAATATCAGCAACCCTGTGTTGTCGAACAGCTTTGGGTAAATTAGTACATCAGAGGGTCATCTTGAAGAATAAATGATTGAGCCTGTATAAGACTGACACAGAGTGTAGGTAACCCTAGTTTGTAGTTTGGATGGTACATCACAAGTTGCTGTAAAAAGAGCCTCCAGATATAAAATTGTATATTTTATCTTAGAATAATCTTGGAAGTTCCCTCATTCCAAGATATTTCCATAATCTAAAATGAGACATTGTGCCCAACCATGTGATCCTTATGCCCCGAAAGTCCCCCAACTCCAGTCTATCACAGTGTTTGGTGGAAGTGGAGAAGGCAGAACATCCGAGGCACAGGAAGCAGCTTGAGCAAGTTAGGAGGCAAAACAGTAAAGAGCACGCATGGGAAGACACAAGTAGTCAGGATTCAGCATAGGGGCCATGCTGGGGCGGAGTGGGAGGGGAGTCTGAAAAGTAAACCGGTGCATGACCACACCAAGCCTTGCACACCGAAAGAGAGGGGTAGGCAGTGGGCAGTCATTGACACTGCTTGTTTGGTTTTATTTGTTTGTTTGGTTGGTTGGTTGGTTGGTTGGTTGGTTGGTTTTTCGAAGGGAGGATCATGGTGAGAGCTGTGCCAGAGATTCTCAAACCTTGACTGCATCACAGTCATCTGGGAGCTTGTTAAAAAAATACATGTACCTTGGACCCCACCCAGACCTGCTCAATCCTAATCTATAGGTTGGGGTCAAAGCATCTGTATTTTTAACAAGCTCCCCAGGTGATTCTAATGCATGCCAAAGTTTAGAAACCACTGCTTTAGAAGGTTAATCTGGCAGCAGTGTGCAAGATGGATTGGAGCCGAGAGAGTCTGGAGGTTCAGAGACCTGCTAGCAGGCGATTGCAACAACAGTCCCGGCAGGAGATAATGAGATTGGGGGCTGGGGGAATGGGAAGGAAGAATCAGATAAAGGAGGTATTTTTGAGAGGCAGTCAGCAAGGACTGGGTAACCAATTTGATGAGGAATGGGATTGAGAAATGGGATTTAACAAATAATGCCAAGGTTTAGAGAAGCAGTTCTCCAAGTTGTCAGGGAGAGGTAACACAATCCCCTGGGGACCTTATTCAGATTGCACCCACCTGCTCCCCTTCCACCTTCACCTTCCACTCCCTTCCTCTCTCACAAGCTCCTGGACATGGGCTGGGAGGAGGCGATCAGTACCTGCCAGGGAAGCAAAAGGCTTTTCCATTAGGTGATCCTGTTTGAGTCTGCGACTGAGACTAACGGCACCAAAGGGAGAGTGGGGAGAGCAGCAGGAATAAGGGGATGGGAGTGAGTTCTCTTTGGAAGGACGGAGCTGGAGCTGACAGCAGGACGTGGGGTACCTCTGTTGGTGTGGAGCCATTCTGGAGATACAAATGTGAGGCCACCCCATGGAGGTCAGAGTGGAGACAGAGGAGACTAGAGTTGAGGAGAGGAAGCTTCACTTGGTAGTCATCTGCAGGCGAGGGGTGAAAGGAGAGCGGATTGGAGAGGCGGGAGAAGAGCTCAAAGCCAAGGCAGAGCCAAATGCCTGGAAAGCCCTCCTGCAAGCAGGAGGACAGGGCCCCGGCTCCTCTAGTCACTCCTCTAGTACCCGGCGTGATTCTGGGCATGGAGCAATCCTGTCCCACAGAGGATGTGGCCCTGTCATGAAAAGGGGTCAGTACGCCACAGAAACACACGTTAAAAGCTTCCTTTACAAACCTGGAGGTTTTGAGCTGATATACCAGACAAAGAGACTGACAGGTTTTTACTATTATACTGTTCTCCCTAGGTTTGTGATCAACTCCTAACCCTTCTACACACATTTTTGGCCCAGCACAGTCAAATACAAGGTATTACAAGTCATTATAGTACTTTGGGGTCCTTGCACCCCTCAAAGTTCCAGATATTCTCTCTGTATTTTGTGGTCTCACTCTGTGAAAATAGGATGTTGTGTTTGGAGCATCTCCAGGGTGCCAGGAATTGGCACATCTTAACTGAAAAAACAAATCGAATGAACAACAATAGAGAGGAAAGACGTTTGTATCAACCCAGGAAGTAGAGAATTATGAGGAGATGCTATTTATGATACTGTAAAGCTGTGTTTCTTGATGGGAACATCATAGAGGCTGGCCACTCCTGACACTGGCAGCATTCAGCTGTGAGGTGACGCTGGGTCAGCTGCCTCACAGGCGCTCTGTGAGCTGATGTTGCATTACAATTCGCTATAAAAAAGGCCTCCATATGTAAAACTTTATATTTTATCTTAGAATAGCCTTGGAAGGTCTCTCATTTTCTAAGTAAGGAAACTGAAGCATTAAGTAATGAAGAAAGGATTCCAAGGTTACAAATTCATGGATTATTGGGAAGGAGATTGAACATAGTGTTTTAGAATGTAGGCTAAGGCACACTTTGCTGGAGGGGCTTTTCGATGGGACCCTCTTCTTGTTGGAGGATGTTAAATTAGTAAAAGAAAAGCTTGCATATAGGAGGAGCAATGTCTGATGACTCAGTCTGATTGGGGCCTGGGCTATACTCTAATCTCACTCCTTAACTACATGACCTTAGGCAATTTATTTGACCTTCTGAGCTTCGATTTCAATTGTAAAGGGAAGATAATCGTAGTTACCTCCTGAGAGTGGTTTTAGGAATTAACTGTGGTATGCCCATCACAGGCCTGGCATTTACTTGATCCTTCATAATTAGTGACTATTTTAATAATTACTAATTTTTTTCTCCTGTCATCAGTTAGGCAACTCATGTCCACCCCTGGATGCACCTGGAGGGAGAATACTTTTTTCCGTTGGTATTCCTAGTTGGGCTTTAAATATTTTTTTCCAATAGAAACGCTAGAGCTAGACAGAGCTCAGGTGTAGTTGAGCTACTGCCTTTAATAAATTCTGTCCTTCAAGGTATTTCTGTGCTGAATAGGACTTTCAGGGTGGGCCAGGCCGCCAGGAATGGTGCCCTAACCCCTTATTTACTAGTGAACTTTTACTGAGCCACCTGCTCAGAAGTTGCAGAATTGCCGGAACATTGCCTCAGGCAGGATATGTGATCAAAAAATGAATAAAAGACAACAGGATGTGAGGATTTTCACACACCAGGAAGAGCACCCTACAATTTCTTGCCATCCCTACTCCAGGCAAACATGCAGATCAGCCACATGTCAGGAGACTTGGCCAGGCCCCCCCATCCATCCTGCACCTTGGGTCCCACTGCTGCTCTCAGTGGAGGTTGCTAATGCCATCCCCTGACACTTCACGTTGAAACAAACTTGAAAACAGCAGGGCCTTTCTCATTAGATCATTGGGTGTCTTGTGTGGCATGTCTGTGCCCAAGGATTTGCCTTCCAGTGCACATCTTCAAATGTAAAAATACCCCAAAGACTCCCTGACGCTGGGCTTTCAAGACTCCCACATTTTCCTCCTCTCTCACTTTCTCAACAAAAGAAATTACTTAAGAAGGAGTAAAGGACTGAGGCCTCTCTCTGCTCTCTGTGGGGTGTTCTTCCCTGAAGAAACTGAGCAGAGTCACAAAAGAATAAATAAGGAAGGCTTAGCAGAATGTTTTGATACAAAGTTCATTACAGCTTTGGATGTGTCCTCTTAAGCTTGTGTAGATGCTGTAATTCTTTTAGTTCAACCTTTGTGTTAAGAGAGGGTTTTGGAAGGAGATCAAAGATGTCAGATTACTGGCGTGATTCTTAAAGAACTGGTTTGGGGAAAAGCTTGAAAATATTCACACCCAAATTCAAAAAGAAGCAAGAGTGAGTCCAGAAAGCTTGGTGACATGGATAGCAATTATAATATTTTTTAAGAAAAAGAATTCAAATGGCTTATGCATACCCTCTCTCTCATTAATTTCCATGTGAAAGATCTATCTTCCTCCTTCCCATTCCCCCTTCCTCCAGCTCTCTTTTTCTGAGGTCTTCCTTATCCCAGCCTGTATTCTTCTTGTTTTATAATACCTTCTAAGCCCCAAGTGTAAAATCCACCATTTGTCATTTCACTCTCACTCTTTTGTGGGGAAAGGGTATTGCAGGGGTGATTGGAATCGATTGAAGTCATATTTGGAAAGGAAATAAGAGCCTAAGTTTAAGTCTGGGTTCTCCACTTAGTAGCTATGTAACCCTCAGACAGACCACTTATGCTTTCTGAGTCTCAGTTTTCTCACATGTAAAATACAGACAATAAAACCTACCTCAAAGGATTGTCTGGAAGAACAAATAAAGTTTAGACATACATTGCATGCCTACCATGTGCTGGTAAAGTGAGCCCAGTGCTGACCCATAGCATAAGCTTACAATTAATTCAATAATTCAATAATTTATCCCTTTTTTCTCTAGTGATGGTCATTTTATAAGAAGTTCTCCAGGTGTGGTTTGTGGGCATATGCACTGCATTTTCAATGTCTTTAAAAGTGTTTATCAGCCTTCTTTTCACTATAGTCCCTCCACTGACCCAAGGAGCCTTTTTAGACATTTTTTAATGTCTACGCTCCTCCATGAAGGTAAATACTGAGGAATGATGTTTTGTAGGCTGGGATTGAAGTTTGAGGGGCCATGACCATTGTAATATATGATTGTTTCTACTCCCAAGAATTTTTTTTTTTTGTCCTCTTAGGGGTTCTGTCACCTCTATTGGAATATGTAAAAAGGTTTAAAAAATGCATTGGGAACTCTATTTTCTTTATTTTGATCTTTTCTTCCTTTTTCACAGTACACCATCACTAGATTGTTGGCTTGTTCCTCCAATTTCCAGCATTTCCTGACTTCTCCCTTGCCTGGCCTTCATTCCTACTCATATCTCTCTGGCCGCTTGGTGATGAAGGTGCTCACACTTTTCTAGGAAATATTAAGTTGGTTTTTTCCTGAAGGCCTTAGTCTGCTCCAAGTCCTCCTTTCAGGGGGAATTTTCAAGGGGACTTAGTGTTGGGAACTCAGAAAGATGTTAGATTGGCTTTTCAAATCAGAATCTATTTCCACCTTTTTAAGCATTTTTTTTTAAAGCATGTGATTCAAGCATAGAGGACAAGGATTATCTGAACACTTGGAATGGCATGACTTTGCTATCATCTACCCTTTTGTCTGAAAGTGCCTCATTATAGAGCTCTGACCACACGAAGTCCTCTTAGGAGGCCCTGTTAGCCTTTGGCATGTTTATTAATGGCTGTATGTCACCTACTTGTCGTAGTTGTGTAATGCAAGGCAGTATGGCTCATCATCTTTTTTTACCTGAGAAAACAGAGGAGGGAAAGAAAACACCACCATAACCAAACCCCTGAAATGAATCTCGTGAACATTTTCTCTCACTGCTGCTTCTACCCAAATCTAATAGGAACTGGAGGGCAGCAGCATAGCTAGAAACTGGGACGACAATTCCTGCTACTATAAAGCCTGTAGGCTGTGCTTGGAACCAGTGAAAACCCTCTTCCTTTATGCCACAGCTTCCTAACTGAGTCAAGAGATGTGTAAAGTTCAAGGAAAATGCAAAAATAAGCTCCCTCCTACCCGCAGCAAGGAAATTAGAGACCGCTTTGGTTAACACAAGTGGATTGCGATTTCTTTTTGCTAGAGAGAGAGAGAGAGAGAGAGAGAGAGAGAGAGAGAGAGAGAGAGAGAGAGAGAGAGAGATGCTTGAGGTGGCATTGTATACCATAAAGCTATATTTATGAGTTAAGACAAGCAATTGATGTGGTTCTATAAAATATAGTAAACACCTCCTCCCTGCCCTTTTGAATGTCAGTCAGAATTCAGAATCATGAAATTTTATAGTATTACTGGTTAGAAGGGCTTCCCACTGGGAGCAGATGCCATCTCTGTCTTCATAGACTCAGAGAAAGTCCTGACATGTTTCATGGCGTTCATACGTGGAAGTCTGTGAAATGGAAAGGAAAACAGCTTTTTCTGTCAACCTGTCACTGATATAAGCTTTTACATTCCATCAGAATGACTAAACTTTAAAGCTGTTTTCTTCAGTGCTGAGTATCTCTCAGAACTCCCAAGTGTTATCAGATTGATAGAGTCCCAGCATATGATAGAAGACCAAAGCATTTTGGGGCATGATATTAAAAATTCATTCAGATACTCAATAAAGCGTGGTTGACAAAAGTGTGAAATGGAATAAGGTAGAGTGAATTTCTTCATGGTTTATTGCCCTTGATTTCTCTACACAAAATAAATAGACAGAATGGACTAAAATCTCTTCTTTATGAAGATGGGATCCTGGCAGCTGAAGGCCTGCTCATAAAAATCCTCTCTGTGCCACATACCTTGGAAATGTTCAGAGTTGGAGGCAATGGGAATTTATTGCTGTTGTGTGTATTTATATTTCAGACCGAGTGAATATGTAGAAGCTGCTTTCGTGAGATTGCCGAGACTCTGTTCAGTAAAAGAAAACACTTGTTATACCCCTGGAGCTTTTTTTTTTTTTTTTTTTTTTTTTTTTTTTTTAGGCGAATGGAGCGGGGTGGGAGAGGAGGGTACAGCGTTGATGACTTTGGTAGTCACAGTGGTGGTGGCAGTTTTCCCCTGGAGATATTTAAGAGAAAACGCTCTTGATGTATTTTCTCCCCCTTCCCCACCTGCCATCTTGTTTTCAAAGAAATATAAAAAAGCAAAGCCTCTAAAGCCACTGCAAGCCCGGCCTATGTTTTCATCTGTCTCCCTCGCTTGCCAGGCCTCCCTCTGCCTCTCTGACCCACCACCCCCTTCCTTTCTTCTGCTTCCCTCTCCCCTCCGAGGACGCAGTTAGTGAGAGGCTTCCCCCTGCTTCCCTGCAGCGGTGGGACAGAATGCCTCATTGGCTTCAGATATTAACTTCTGTGCTGAAAACCCGGTTGGAGCTGGTGTGACAAATGGATTTTACCTGCTGCTGGAAAACACAGCCTTGTCCCACCCCCCTGCACACTGCACACACAAGCCCTGTTCCCATCTTGCAGAGCCCAGCCTCGGGAGCAGGGAACAGAGCTACCCCACGGCACCATCTGTTTCTGCCAGCATCTATGTTGGGCCCCAACGGTTACATCTGTTGAGAAGAACAGTGCGCTTGATGAGTTGTTGGAAAGAAATGTTTGGTCTCCCCCATCATCTCTGTTAGTCATTACTGGGCTGCTGGGCTCACGTGGGTGTATCTATGTGCACCACCTCCCAGGCCTCATCTGTATCAATTGGAAATCAGTCACTGGGAGTTAGCTGCAGTCGGCAGGGACCCAGGGCATTTTCCAGTGACATCAATTCTTCTTCTGTTGCAGAAACTCAGGAAACAATTAAAATTCTGATGTGTTCCAGGGAGGATTCCAAATAAATCAGCCGATAGCTGATACTTGTAACTCTTGGTAGCAAAGCAAAATTAACAACCCAGCCGCATCTGTGTACTGTATGCTAAAATAAATAAATTAACCATGCATCACCTCCAGTAGCGGAAGCAGCTGGCTTATTCTTACCCTTTCCATAAGTACCCAAAAGCTACTGATTTGTTAAGTTGTCATTCTCCTTATGGACATCAAGGACTTTCTGCATATGCCGAAAATTGAGCTGGCCAAATATCAGTAAGTGATGGAAAATCCAGGCACTGATTAAACTCAGTTATAGTGCCTGTCTTATACCCACTGACAACTTATGTAGACCAAAGCTGGCAGACCCAGTCGGTAGCTGCTGAGGAGGTAATATAAGATACGAGTAACTCTGGCAACAAGTTGAGCCAGAATTTTGTCAGAATTTGAAGATGTTATAGTATTAATCAAAAAGTTAGTACTTTTCCTCTTCCCTTAAACCAAATTTAGTGTGGGAGAATTGGTGTTAATTCTCCTGTTAATGACGGGTCTACCCACCCACGCTTTCCCAAGCTCCTTTCTGCAGCTGTCCTTGCAGTGGGCTCATGCCCTACTACTTGTTGGCCAATAGAACCTCTCATTCTTGCTGGGCTCTTTTTGCAAATAGCAGAACAGGGACAGGTCAGGAATAGTGGATCCTTGACAAATAAACATCTCAGCATCACCCTCGAATAAAAGCCTCGTTGAAATTCTAAGTCTATATTGTATATATGTGCCTGCATGCCAACATGTTTTTATATGTGATTATTTATCGGTATTCTGTTGATTTTTTTCTATAAAGATGCATGAACCTTTAAAATGGAAAGGATATAGTGGCTGGAATACAAAACAGCACTCTAAAATGCCACCACCTTTCAAATTTATAGCATTAGGAGAGAAGGGGAAGGTACGGTTGTGATCAGAATGGCAGCTAACAAAATGATTCATGGGGCAGGGGGCTCAATGAGAACCACAAGATGAAGATCAGAGTAAAACAATTAACCAGAAGCACGGTGGGGACATTCGAGAGTGGTGGGGAGTGAATGCCATTCCTGTGTTCTCCCTGTAAGGAGAAAACTGTGGGGAAGGTCAAAAGAAATAAGGGGTGGAGGAAGATAGGAAGGTCTAATCAGGGCATAGGGAACATAAAAGGACCCACTTAACTTCTTGAAAACAGTAGCTGTTCTCATCCAGCTAATGCTTATAGCTCCTGGTGCATTCTGGGTGCTCAGGGCACAATCATTGATAATCATCACAGTTTTGCGGGCAGAGTACAGCTGTAAATGACTTGCTCCCCTCCCCAGTCAGCAAGAAGCTGCTCACCTTAGATAATGAGTGGAAACAGTCAGATTCTATTACACCCAGGGATCAGGGAGAGAAGCAGGTTAGGAGCCATGTACTGTTGAGATAGGATGCCCTTTCACACACCTTGCTGTGAGCGTCCTTCACACACTGCGCTGTGACTTCAGGCGGCTTCCTGCTCTGCGGCCTTCCTGTTTAGATACATGCCCTCAAAAACTTCCCAGCAAGCACAAGAATTAGCAATCCCTGCAACCTAGAAAGAATTATCTGCTGTCTCTAGATGATTCTCAAAAATACGCCTGTAGAAGTGGTAGGCATTATAAATTCATCCAGGTTGGTTCTGACCATGTTGTAGGAGTAATTTCAACTGGCACATCACATGAAAGAACAGATTTGAAAACAGTGGTGTGCATAGCCCTGAAGGTTTCAACTTGGCTCATGTTCTAACCACCTTATGGCACTACTTTGGGTTGTAGCAGAGGTACCAAAGAAAATGTCTGTAGGCTGCATTTTCCGTGTGCATGTGTCTACATGGCTACTATCATCTGTGAAAAAGATAGAAGATTTATCCCTAAGTATAACTGTATATTACTGTATTACTCTATATGTATTCCCTTGTTATAAGTCTAGAGGAAGGTCGATCACTCAGTATGCATAAGTATGTTGGTCCACACATGTACAAGTCAGAGGTATTATGTGTACTTGATATGTCCACTTGTCTATTACCACTTGGTATATGTGTATTTATATATGTGTAGTAACTCATAAGTACAAAAATGACTTACACCTACCTGGGTCATGGGTAATAATATATGGGGACATGGGTAATAATATAGATTATCAGTTTAGAAAAAGAAATTTGTCAGTTTGTGGATATTCGTATGTACAAAAATTCCCAAGATTTACACATGGTGTGTGTGTGGGTGGGCTCGTACCTGTGCGTAGGTGTGCATGCCCACGGTGTCTTCCACAAGGCATCTAGGGTATTGTTGCTTTGGGGAAGTGGTCATCACTAGCACAAGGAGCAGTTTTGTCTTCATCAGTGTTCAATGGGAGAGGAAAGACTAATTTTGGAAGACCACAATTGTTAAATCAGAACAGGCTTAGCCTTTGATTGGGAGCTAATAAGGTATGATAAGATTTCAAAAGCCAGGACATGCATTATTTTTCAATCATTACACTGATGAAAATACTGACTGGTGTGTCCTGGTGGTTGGGGAGAGGGGCTTAGGACCTTCCATTCAGTATACTTCTCATAAATCATCCATTTAATCTTAAAGGAAATTCAAAAGCTGATCCAACTGGGAAATCAGACTCCACTACAAGCAACTCAGGTATCTCCTCTCTGACGCATGCACTTTACTGTGCCCAGAGTGGGGAAAATTGAATGCATTTTGAGTTAGATCCACTTGAAGAACTTATAAGCAGTACGAAGCAATCATTTTCCCCTTGGCTGGAATGTGGGTGAATGTTTTACCTCTTGCTCTCTACTTTCACAGTGTGTTTTAGGGAACCTTATATATTTTTTAATGTATTTTAATTTATTATTAGCTTTTTTTGCTTATCATTTGCCTTTCAATTGGGATTACTTTTGGATCAAAGTAAGTGCAGTGGTCGGCTTGTCTCCTGTAAAAAGAGGTCTGGAGCTAGGCCGCAGCTCCGTGGTGCTGCTCGGAACCTAAGTGCCTCCATGTTTCTACGCTGCCCTCTTCCCCACGTAGAATGCAGTCTTTGTGTTGTTGCCTCACAGCCATAAGATGGATGTTGTAACCTTAGATCTCACATCCTGAGTCTGGGAAGAACAAAGGCTCTCTCTTAGGAGGCTTTGCCTTTTCATTCATCCAGGGACGCTCTCTTCATATGCTTCCAATTATATCATCATTGGCCATAACTATATCAAATAGTCACCCCTACATGCAGAGGAGCCAAGGAAATCAATTATTTTTTTTTAATTAAACATATCGCTACCCTGAACAAAATGGGGTTCTGTTTAAAAAGGAAGAAGGGAAATGTGTACCCGCAAAAGAATATTGATGAACAGTGTGTATCTATGGCCTCTCAAAAGTTGAAGTTTCAGGCCAACCTTCATCATCTCTAGTACATCCCATGCAAAACTTACCATCAAATTTCAAGAAAATCCTAACAGAGCAAGTCTCAATGAAATTGACTCAAATGATCTGCAGGGAGATTAGTAACGAATATGGATTTTTAGTCTGGAAACAAGCAACTAGAAAATGGCAAAAAGACAATAGTCATGCAAATAGTAAAAGGGCAAAGCCTGAGTAAACATGCATTACTTACCAAGTCCTGCAATACCAAAATGTGAATACTAGCCTGGACACTTCGAAAAAAATAAACTAATAAGAAAATTTCTTATAGCATCGTCAAGAAGCTGTAAAATGCATACCAAAAATAATAGAGCTAGTAACTATAATTAACTATAATTAGAGTCAGAAATATTTTCCTAATACCAAATGATTGACACCAGTGCTCAGTCAATAAGCAGTTACTGGGAACCTATTTCATGCTTGCAGCCCATAGGGAGAGTGGATTATATGAACAAATAACTACATACAACATGGCAGGTACTACACTGAGGCACAAATAAGGTGGTATGGGGGAACACAATAGAAAACAGCCAGCACTGCCAAAAGTTATTGATTAATCTCTTTCCTTTGATGTTTATATACAAGAAGACAGTTTGGGCCTTCTACAAACGGTCCCCTGGTGAGTGTCTGAGGACAGACAAAGGTAGACGTTTTTATAGTCCTGTGTTCTTACTTTTGGTTTCCAGGAAATTCCAATTGGAGAAAGTAGAGGATGCCTGGGTTGATAACATAAGAACAAGTTAACTTTAGGACTCAAATCCTTTTGTTAAGAAGTAAACCCTTTTCAGGGATCTGTGTGAGCAGGGAATGTAAAGATGGGACCATTATAAAGTGAGCCTCTTACAGTATTTTCATACCGTTAAATAGTGGATGTTTGAAATCATTCTCACAGCTCATAAATGCTTTCTTTGCACGTCGACTACTTTGTAGGTCCAGCTTTTGAGTACAATTATTAAAAATAATTAATTCCTGCCCAAGCCATACCCCCGCCTCCTCTGGCACTGCTGCCAGTAATGAGGAGCTCAGGGGAGGCTCACCTGCAGGCCCCTCAGCCTTCACTGACTGACACGGCCCAGCAGAAGTGCCAGCACAAGTGACATCAAGTCTTTGCTCGTATTCAGACAGCCTTGCATATTTAGGTGATTGTGAATGTCCCAGGTATCTGAAACTATCTCACCGATATAGAATGTAAGTTGTTCTAGACAGGTAGCACCTGTGTCTTAGTCATTTCTCTATCCTAAAACTGAAGATGAATTTAGTAAATGATTGCTGAAGCAAATAGATAAACAAGGTCTAGATTAGAGCCAGAGGTGGCTCTGGGGCAAGCAACTTGTATAGACCTTTGTGAAAAGTCTTGGAGAGCCAGCAGCTATAAGAAAACAAGTATGAGGAGTCAGAAAAGACAATAAAGGTGTGTTGATATTTCCTACTCTTCATTTTTACAAAGAAACTGGATTTACTGCAGGAAACATAATGTTTTGGTAGGATAATCATGAGAGATGATGTAAGAGCAAGTGTCTCAGATATAAACCTGCAGTATTTTCTTACCTTTTCCATGCCTCTCCTTTATTCTCCTTTAATGTCACCAATGTACAATTTCTTCTTTTTAAATTAATTAGGTATCAATTTTGAGGAGTAATTGACAAATATAATTGCATGCATGTATATATTAGTGCACAACTTCCTTTGATATACATGTATGCTGTGGAATGATGACTCTTACCTCACGTAGTTAGCTGTGTGTGTATGTTGGAGAGGGTGGTAAGGATGCTTAAGATCAACCCAGCAGCTTTCAAGAATATAATATTGTATTACTAACTATAGTCACCATGCTGCTCATTTGACTCTCAGAACTTATTCTCCTCACAGCTGAAAGTTTGACCTACATCTTTCCCATTTCCACCTCCCCCAACTCCTGGCAACCACTATTCTATTCTCTGTTTCTATGAAATCGCCTTTTCTTTTCTTTTCTATTCCATGTCTAAGTGAAAACCATGCAGTATTTTTCTTTCTCTATCTGACTTATTTCACTTAGCACAGTGCCCTTCAAGTTCATCTATGTTGTCTCAAGTGGCAGGATTTCTTTCTTTTTTTATGGTAGAATAATATTCCCTTAAACATTTATCTGTTACATTTTCCTTATAGATTCATCTATTAAGGACATTTAGGTTGTTTCTGTGTCTCGGCTATTATAAATAATGCTAAAATAACCATGGGAATACAGATTGTCTCTTCAAGATACTAGTTTTATTTCTTTCAGACATATACCCAGGAGTGGGATGGCTGCATCATATTTTAGTTCTATTTGTAATTTTTTGAGGAACCTTCATACGGTTTTCCATAGTGGCTATACAGTCACATTTCCACCAACTGTCCATAATGGTTCCCTTTTCTCCACATCCTCGCTAACGTTTGTTACCTCTTGTCTTTTTGATAATAGCCGTTCTAACATCTGAGGGTGATGTCTAATTGTGGTTTTGACTTGCATTTCCCCAATGATTAGTGATGTTGATCACCTTTTCATGAACCTGTTGGGCATTTGTATGTCATCTTTGGAGAAATATCTATTCAGGTCCTTTTCCCATTTTTTAATTGGCTTATTTGTTTTTTTGCTATTTAAGTTCTATGGGTTTTTAATACATTTTTAGATATTAATCCCTTATCAGATAATATGGTTTGCAGATATTTTCTCCATTTTTTAGGTTGCATTTTCAATTTATTCAACTTCAAGTTCTTTAGTTTGATGTTGTCCTACCTGTTTATTTTAGCTTTTGTTGCCTGTGCTTTTGGTGTCTTATTAAGAAATCATTGCCAAGACCAATATCAGGCTTTTTATGTATGTTTACTTCTAGTGGGTTTACTGTTTCCTTTCTTACATTTAAGTCTTAAGTCCAATTCAAATTAATTTGGGGAAATAGTATAGGATAGGTGTCCAGTTTCGTTATTTTGCATGTAGATACCATTTTCCCAACACCATTTATTGAAGTGACTATATTTTCCCATGTATATTCTTGACATCCTTGTCAGAGATTAGTTGACTGTATATGTGTGCATTTATTTCTGGACTCTCTGTTCTGTTCCGCTGTGGCCTGGTTTTATGCCAGCACCATATTGTTTTGATTACTAGAGTTTTGTAATGTTGTTTAAAATCAGGAAATGTGATGCCTCAGCCTTTGTTCTTCTTTCTTAAGATTGCTTTGCCTATTCTGGGTCTTTTGTGGTTCCATACAAATTCTAGGATTGTTTCTTCTAGAAAAATCCTAGGGACTACATTGAGTAGTGTAGATATTTTCATAATATCTTTTTTCTATCCAATAACACAGAATATTTTTCCATTTATTGTGTCTTCTTCAGTTTCTTTCATCAATGTCTTATAGTTTTCTGTGTATAGTCTTTCACCTCTTCGGTTAAATTTATTTCTAAATATTTTATTATTTTTGATTCTATTGTAAATGAAATTGCTTTCTTAATTTCTCTTTTAGATAGTTCATTGTTAGCATATAGTAACACAACTGATTTTTGTATGTTGATCTTTAAATCCTGCAACTTTACTGAATTCATATATTTGTTCTGCTTTTTTTCTTTTTTTTTTTTTAGTGGGGTCTTTAGGGTTTTATGTGTATAAAATCATGTCATCTGCAAATAGTGACAGTTCTACTTCTTCCTTTCCAATTTGGATGTCTTTTTTTCTTTTTCTTGCCTGGTTTCTCTCCTTTGGACTTCTAGTACTAGGTTGAATAAGAGTGGTGAGAGTGGGCTTTCTTATCTTATTCCTGATCTTAGAGGAAGGGCTAAACTTTACACTATTGGTATAATATTAGCTGTGGGCTGTCCTATATGCTTTTATTATGTTGAAGTATATTCCTTTTATACCATATTTATTGAGTTTTTATCATGAAAGGATATTGAGTTTTGTCAAATGCTTTTTCTGCATCTATTAAGAATATCATATGATTTATCTTTCATTCTATTAGTGTGGTATCACATTTAGTGATTTGCTTGTGTTGAACATTTTTGCATTCTAGTGATAAATTCCTCTTGATCGTAGTGTGTGATCCTTTTAATGTGCTGTTTAATTTGGATTGTTAGTATTTTATTGAGGATTTTGTCATCTATCTTTATCAAGAATATTGGCCTGTGATATCCTTTTCTTGTAGTGCCCACGTTAGGCTTCAGATCAGGGTAATGCTGGCCTCATAAAATGAGTTTGGAAATGTTCCCTCCTCTTCAATTTTTGGGAGAGTTTGAGAAAGTTTGATATTAATTCTTCTTTAAATGTTTGATGGAATTCATCAGTGAAGGTATATGGTCCTGAGCTTTCATTTGTTGGGAGACTTTTGGTTACTGATTCAATGTTCTTACTCTATATTGATATGTTCAGCTTTTTCTATTACTTCATGCTTCAGTATTGGTAGGCCTTACATTTCTAAGAATTTACTATTTTTTTTCGAAGTTATCTAATTTGTTGGTGTATAATTGTTTCTTTTTAAACACTTTTTTTATACAGTGTTTTTTGAAGGAAAATAACATGGATCTTCTGTCATATTCTCTTGGATTTGAATCCAAAGGAGCTGAGTAA
This sequence comes from Eonycteris spelaea, assembly GCA_003508835.1. Lineage (NCBI taxonomy): Eukaryota > Metazoa > Chordata > Mammalia > Chiroptera > Pteropodidae > Eonycteris > Eonycteris spelaea. The sequence goes on from PUFA01000089.1 coordinate 5,425,137, forward strand.
CCTTTTTGAATTTCCCCATGTTTGCTAATAAATGAATAATACTATTTACTTTGTAGGGTTAGAGTAAAGATTAAATAAGAGAGCATAGAGCCGTTAACATAGATAGCTCCTATTGGCTTTTATCCCGTATTACCTTCCCTTTCTCAGATGTTCCCAAAAGCTAAGTTCACTGGCCCATTGTGTAGCAATGAGTACAGAGGCTGTGAATTATTTGTGATGCTTTTCTAAGGACTGATTGAGGAGAGAGATTTTAATCAAAGCACCAGCAAAGCTCATGTAGAGACAAACTTACAATTAGTGACCTCTTCCTATGAGAGATAATCAACAGTGGGCCTGACAGAATTAGAATTTTCATGCGAGCAATCCGAGCATGGATAGCCAGTCAGCTCTGTGTCCCTGAAAAGTGGAAAGGGGGAGATATCTGTAACTTTGTCTCAAACTGAGTGTCAGACATATTATGCCTGCATTCATCTGACAGACCTCCAAAATGTAATATCAGGAGGGAGGTTTAGTAGTGGGGAGACAATTACGAGAATTTCAGAGGGGAGAAATAGATTGAGAGACCTCTGCTCACTATCCAGGAAAGAGAGGATATGGCATGGAAGGAGGTCAGTGAAATATATTTCCTGACACACACTAAAAAAGCCTGTCATTTACCAAGGTCCCATTGCTATCTCAAGCTTAGACTGAATGTAGAATGCTTTTAAGAGATAAGAAGTATAGTTTAGCCTCAGTAGATACTCAGAAGAAAACCCAGGGTTCAAGGCACTAGTTATGGTTAGTTCTTGAATTAGTTCACCAGCTTTCTGACCTGATTTCTTTAAAGCCTGTAACAGATGCCGTCAAGTCTCCGATGCAGGGGGGACCAAAGTGTGCTTTTCGCTTTGGTAGCAAAGAGCTCACTGTTTGGGACTGTGTTGTTATTGTTGTTGTCATGTTATAGTTGCAAATTACCACAGAGTAAATAGTGTTTTCTTCAGGGAACCTGTGCACGCCCTCAGGAAAAAATATCAACTCCTTAGAGAGAGGTCTGTTCACCTAACCTGCCAGTCCTCATAGAGCATCGGCTCAAACCTCCCCTTAGCCTTTTCTCCGGCCTTCTTTGGTCTCTTTGCCCCATTAGTGGACGATGCCTTCATTACGAAGATGACATGGTAGAGCAGCCTAAACTCTGGTCCTAGTTCAGCCACCACTACCTGTAGAGCCTTGCCAGGTCATGACCCCTTTCTGAATTTTTAGTCATTTCATTTGTAAAATACTGCGGCTTGCCTACAGCATAGTCTTGAGCATGGGATGATGTAATATCTTTGTAGGTGTATTGCATAGTTTAAAACAGCATTCAGATGTGTGGTGGTTATATTAGTGGATTTATTAAGATTTGCTTTTTCTCACAAGATTTTAAGTCATTGACTGAAATAGTATAAGCTGCATTACAATATCTCCAATAATTTTGCTCCTGCTGACAAGAAAAAGGGGTGGGGGGGCTGTTGGTTTATCCATTGTTTATGGTCTGCTCATCTAGTGTTTTGTCTGCCAAGTTGGTAGATTGTCCTAAGGTCACAGCAACCCTAAAGTCTCTGCCACTTTTTTCCTTCTGTTTTGGGTGGGGAGATGTCCATATTATTGTGTCAAAGCTACAGAGAAAGTGATTCAACCCAGTGGTTTCAAGGGAAAAAGGGGAAAGCCGATGCTGGCAAGGATGGGAATAACCCTGCAGAAAATGGAGATGCCAAAACAGACCAGGCACAGAAAGCTGAAGGTGCTGGAGATGCCAAGTGAAGTGTGTGCATTTTTGATAACTGTGTACTTCTGGTGACTGTACAGTTTGAAATACTATTTTTTATCAAGTTTTATAAAAAATGCAGAATTTTGTTTTAAAAAAACTCTTAAGGTTCTCGGAACTTTTGCATGCAGGCGCACGCAGAGACACATACAAAAACCTGCACATATGCGTAAACCAGCCCAGAAATGAGTGTCACTGTCCTCATATAGCCCCACCTGGTGAGTTCTTCCCTGCTATTTGCAGATCCCTCTTATCTTGACTTTGAAATCTTTTTTTCTCCAAACTCTACATGTGTGTTACAGACACCCTCTTTTGCTCAAGAAAGGTTCTACAGTTAGAGCAAATCTGCCTTCATACGTTATCGCAGTATGTGCTTTCATGGAGGTGCTGCTTCCCCCCCCCCTTACTCATATTTTCTCTCGGACACAATATTATAATGTATAGTTTATGATGCAGAAGCAGATTTTTAGAAATGAAGATGTATGTACTTAAAAGGTTTGTCGTTGTCTGGTCTGACCATGTATAACCCCGCTAACACCCAGTGCCTTCAATGGCATAACAGCAACACCACCCACATAATG